>CM020215.1:30057334-31361709 GCA_009819775.1 Phoenicopterus ruber ruber | reverse complement strand
TTCAAATCTTCCACAGATAAACCACAGTTAACTATATGCCCTTCAAGTGAGTACAGAAGCAACACTCCAGCACAATATCATAGCACTCCCTAACACTTGAAACTTTGACTTCAAAGGAAACATAAAAGCGAGGTCTTGACCAGAGGGGCTCAATAGACTTGTCAAGTAGGGAAATCTAGAAAATCTACTTCCAGATACTGAGGTAAAACTATCCAAACAAGAATGGATGTCAAACAGAACATTGTCAGAGACAGAAAAGACCAAACAATGAAAGGCAATGTGGCATGCTAAAAAAACAACACCTCAAAAATTAAATGCTCAGGTCACACTCACTAGTAGCAAAAAAACCCCACAAACAAAAAACCCCACCAAAACCATAAAATCCAAGACGCATCTGCATCTTGAATGCTGCATGTGGCTCTAGATCCCAACAGAGACAAAAAATGGGGAGATGGAAAATGGGGGAGTTGTATTCATCTGACTGATTTTGTGCTTATCTAGATGCCGTGTTATATATTTGAATTTCTCCTGTCTGAAGATAGTAAAAAGAGAATGAAACTGGTTTTCCCAGTTTCCCACTCCTCTCCTCCTTTCTAGAGCAAATTTCTGGCTCTGCAACTGTAAGCCCTGAGATTCTCCTACCTTTAGTTGGTCATCAATGATATTTAGAATAAAGTTCATGAAAAGGACAAAGGTAACATGCTACATCTAACTTCTGGTCTTGGATTGTAGAATTACTGGAGTACAATGATTTCACTTTGGTCCCTGTTCTTGAGGTGAGAGCTGCCTTCTAGACCAGCTGAGGTTTCCTCACAGAGGTTAAACACCAGATGACAGACTGCCACAAAAGGCACAATGCCACCTTGCCATTCCCTCCTCCCCACCGCATGCCTTTCATAGCATTAAACACAAATCGGCCAAGCCCAGGTTCTAGCCCAAGTTTTGGCTGCATCAATGTTGCACAATTCAAACTGCAGCAGCTGGTCTTGATTGATGTGAAACCTCTCTTCAAGGTTCCGAGCTTACTCAGATAATCAGAAAAGAGGGCTTGGCATCCAAGAATCAAATCCTTAGTCTCCGCTAATTGGAATGTTGCAACATTGGAACAAAATAAATTATAGTTATCAGTGGTGATGCACAGTGATATGCAGTGCACATGATTTAAAATGCAAAGTAATAATTCAAAAATTGGCTAAGTACATTACAACATATATTTTTGCAGTCCCAATAACAGAGGAAACAAAGTAGCTGTTCACTATCATTAGTATTTATTTATCTCCTAAATATTATGCAGCCTATTTATATTTATTTGCTTACACTGTATAAACATTCAGTATAACCAAAGTAAAAACAGTGAACTGATCCTTATGTCCTGATAAGCATAGGTATTAATAATAGGTTCATGCCATTTTCAGTATTCTTCACTGAAATGGTGCCATACTTGTTCATTAATAAGAGCAAGTATAGCAAGGACTGGTTTTGCCTTACAATTACTATAACACAGCTACTAAAAATTAGTAAAGCCTCTTTGTGAGACATCCATTCAATCCCAACAGACAAAAGGTAGTGCTCAAAAACCAAATCTTTATTTCTAAATGACTAGGAAGATATCAAAAAATGGTATCTTTATCACTACTTATCCATATATTTTCCTCTTACTGAGACAGAATTTTGGCAAGTTTTGTTCTCAAAAGCTTTTCTTACCTCGTAAAAGTATTTGTTTAACAAAGTCGAAATTAAACTATTCCATACTACAATGTGGTCATTTAATAACAATCGAGAGAAAGATTTTTTTTGCCACCTTGCTATTGTCAGTGGACAGTCACTTTTTAATTTCCTGACAGACAAAAGACATTCCCAGCAATACCTGCATTGACGCTCCTTCCACTCTTGCTACACAGGCAACTCTATCGAGGAAAGTCACCGTTACTGGAACAGCAACAAAGAAACCTTTAAAAAAGGCTTTAATGTATTTCTTCCCCAAACCTTGAGCCTGTGCCATAATCTGAAAAATATGAAGACAATGGGGAAAAAAAAGTTGTTATAAAACAAATTTTAAGTAACAACAACATTGTAGCAATCCAACAAGGAGCAATTAAGAATAAATTAATTACATTATCTGTTAGGGTCTCCCAATATCCACAGTGAAAAAAAATGAATGTGCACATGAAAATGAACAGAAATCTTCATCAGAATTTAAAACTCTACTCTATAGAAGAGAGCTTGATACTTGACATTTACCCTTTAGCGAATCTGACCATTTCTTGATCCTGTGCTAGCAGAAGTACTTGATAAAAATGACTCAATGATAACAGGTCAGCTAAGCAAGAACTGATATAACCAGACAAAAATCTAATTATGTATTTCTGAAAAAAACCAACAACATCAACTAGATTGAAATAACCAATTACAGAGCATTCAGTTGGAGTTTACAATGAAAATTCTGTAAATAATTTTGTCTCCATACACTGGTAATTATTAATTTGTGACCCCCAAAGACAGATTGTGTTATGTAAGGAAAAGGTGACTATTTGCAACACATTATCATTTCTTTATTAAATATTTTCATACATAAAATTGCATAAATGCATAATTTCCACACTTGTGGTAACTGCAAACATATAAAATCAATTCAAATTATCACGTATATCATAGGGACACACAGTAACACAATGATGCCTCATTCACTACTACATCAGAAAGTTAAGAGTATTGGCAGACTGCGCAGCTAAGTAATGACACATAGGACTATTGCACTCCAACTCACCATTTATTATGCTATTTCCCATCTATTTATGTATCCCTGAACCACTGAACAGTCTTGAAAAATACCTACAAAGTACACTGAAACACAAGTTGTTTGACTGTCTTAGTTATGCCCCTGAAAAGCAAGCTGAATATCCAGGTACTGCTGCAAAGGTACCAGACTATTTTACGTAACTGCAGTTTCATTATAAGAAACGCTGCCTTTCACCTATTGGCAAATCCAATTTAAACTGTTGTTTCCACCTAATGAATCCCTGCTAGACCCCGCACAAGACCAGTTTGTGGAGTCCCCACTCCCTCTATCACATCCTAACTCTGGCAGACAGTAATAGAAGGAGAAAACAAGACTGTGCCCTGAACTTTTGAGTCTTTCAGTGAGTTTATATTCAAGAACACAGAATTATTTTTCAACCAAAATAATGGAAAACATAAACATATGCAATTTTGTTCAATCCCCTTACAAACAGAATATTTAGAATTTCACAATACCATCATTTTTTCTTTGTTGCATTTTCAGAAATATGGAAGTGATGAACTATTTGTATGCAAAATACAAATTCAAATCACCCTGACGAAATAGTACTGAAAGCAGTATTTCTGTCACAGATATGGCTACTTAATTCCACAAAGGATTACACTTAAGAGAGGAAACCCAGTTCTACAAAGTAAGCCATCAGCATATTCTTCACTAAAATTCTTTATAGACATTAATAGCTTTGCAATGACAAGATCTGTCTTCTAAAAGACAGGAACATCTTTACTACTTCTTCACCTGACAGTCACCTTCACAAGGTTTTAAATCTCTTTTACTTTTTTTTTTTTTTAACACGGAAATACTTCACCATCATCTAGAACTCTTGCTCGTAACACAAGTTTAACTAGTAAAAAGACTAAATGTACTTAATGCTTGTAATTTGATCACATTTTCTTTCTGCACGTTTCATGAAAAGATTTTCAATTTGCATCAACAGCTTTCACAAAGAATCTGAAATAGGTTGCAAAACAGAACAAAAACCTCATCAACTGAAGACAAATGTTAAAACGCTTCACTTTCAGCTCATCGTTTAAGAACTCCTTATTGGAACCAATCCACCAAAAGAGACTATTGCCTCAATTGGCACAGATTTACCTTTTATTCCACATAAAAATAGAATCTCTAAATATCAGGTTTTTGCCTACCGTCTAACGAACTAACTGTACCATTTTATACACCTTAACACCCTTCTCTCAACCCACTGATTCTGAACTTCACTTCTTGAGTTTTCTGTCTGGAATTCTACTCCTCTGCTATGAGGTCTGGCATATCTCAGACCTCCTCCACTCTAACAGTATCAGCCTCAAAACACAATTTTGAGACCTTGCCCACAAACATATCCACCATGTTCTCTACAGTCACTCTTTGAGCTGAAAGACATTGCCTGACAGATGTATGACAATATGACTGATTTAGGAATTTTTTAAAAAAATTTAAAGAAATCCAATGAATTTACTTACTCTTTAAATTCCTCATAGTCAAACCTATTTTTCATTAATAATGAAGCATGAATGTTCACCCCATCCCTTCTAGTAAATCCATTGACAGATCTTGTTATAAACTTCTTGCAAAAGCCCCATGCTGGTATCTACAGAAAAATCTAGTATCTGAAGAAAAGTAATTGGTCAGACAATCCACAGGAGACCAACCATATGCTCCTGGAACTACAAGCTAATTAATAGTGACACAGAATCTAGCAGCCAGGTTACAACAGTTAAGACAAAATGCTACATTCTCAGTACATCACTTGGCCAAGGCAACACCAGGAGTATTAAGTAGCTGTGGACAAAGCTGGGAGTTCAGGTCCTACTTTTGTGGTTTTGGACACGTGCAGTATTACAAGGCACAGTATGAATAAAGATGAGGGGGGAAACACCAACAGCACCCCTACAAGCAATCCATTTGCAAAGCCACCAAAGCCAACGACAGCTGTTGTGCTGAAGGACTTCTCTACTTGCCCTGAATTTATTATTTATTTTTTTCCTTCCTTCCTTCCTTCCTTCCTTTCCTTCCTTCCTTTCCTTCCACAACTGATCAAACCACTGGTTTTACCTTCCATCCATACTTAGATGAATCCTTCATTTGCAGTCACATGCTACATTCTGAGAGCTTCCTGGTTCCCCACCTGCCACAGTAAGGGACAGCTTTTCCCCAGGACACAAACTGAGCAAGCCTGTTTACTCTACTCTACTGGAGAAGCCCTTCCTCCCAAAAGATAGTAAACATATGCACACACATTTTAAACAGTCTGAGAACTACTTAAAAATAAATTCCATCTTTAACCTTAAGTCCTTCCATAAAACAAAACATTTTTAACACAAGGGTAAGAAGTTACTACATGTCAGTATCTCATTGAACAGTGTGCATATTTTTGCCAGGTCTATTTCACGAGCTTTCCCCTCCAAAAAAACCACAGACAAGCATTTACCATAGGGCAAGTATATGCACATGCAGAGTTGCCATGCAACTGCTGACACAATAGTTCATCTTCCAGCTGCCAGGAGATGGAAGGTTACCCATCGCTCTTTCAGTAAGGCGGGCTTCAAGGTGTCTTGCACTGCCACAGGGGAAGAGCCTGAATGCAGGCAGCAGAAAGACAGTTTGCAGCATTATCTTCTACCAGTAACTGTACACGTGAACGGACAATCCTCAACCGATAAATACTGTTTGATTAAAATGTGCAATGATTTCTTTTCTTATACTTAGGTGGTCTTAGGAGAAAAGAAGGGAAAAAAGTAACGATAAGCATTTACAGCAGTCGTAAGAAAGAATTTAGAGTACTAAAGGGTGGACACAACGAAGATCCTTACCATTTTTTTAAAAAAACAAATAATTTTCTGGTTGGAGTATTTGTTTAAAAATAAAGAAAACGTTAGATAGCTATCACTCCTGGAGACAATATTCTGCTCGTAGACATTGTATTTTATAACTTTAATGTGCTGTAATTCACTATTTTCTTAAAAAACATATTCAGTTCGAGAAAATTTGTGAAAACTACTGAAGCAAATATTGCCATAACTTTCTAATATTTTAATTTGATACATTTTTCTCCATATTATAGAGAAATTTTATATTTATAATATAGAATTTTTCAAGTTTACATTTATCTTGTATTTAAATTATAGACATATCTATTATTTTATAGTTATATTTTTCTATATCAAGTTAATGAATGGGTTTATTTTTAAAAAATGCATAAATCTCACATGTGCCTGTCATTTATATATATAAAAATTTTGACACTCAAAGTGAATTACAAATTTTAGCAAGGTTGAAATTAAGTATTTCCAAGTCTCTAATCTACTTTATTTTTAGAATCTGAGGTTACAAACTTACTTCTAATGCTCCTTTAAATTACATTTTGCTTATTTTTTAAAGAATACCCTCCCGAACAAATAGTCAACTTTTTACAGCTTTAAATCTAATTATGTAGAATCTGAAGAAGTGTTGAACAGTAAGAGCCAACAAAAATGTTAAGGACAAGAAACTAATTATTTCATAGGTATATAAAGATACGCTAACAAGTTTGAAAGACATAACACAATTTCCTAATATAGAAACAATAAAAGATGGTAATCATATATACTACTTAAAAATCGTAAATTCATCCAAGTAATAAATCAGTAAGTAACAGCTGGTTCAAGCTCTTTCTAAAAATAAAATCTCTATGAAGTATCAATGTTTAATGATACTGAGTGGAACCTTCTGGTATATAAAATTTAAAAGATTTCTAAAGTATCTGTAGCTTTTAAGAGTATCGCATTTCCAGAGTAAAATTCTGAAATCCAGTGCTATGCCTGTTTCATGCTAACAGCTAAATATACAACAGGTTTAAATGTATGTCAGTCGAGCAAGCAAAGGATTCTTTGCTGAAAAAAGTAATTTCACCACCACATATTTCTGGATCTCTGCCCAGTCAGTGACACCTTGAATAAAATCAACAAATCACAACACTTAAGACGGCACAACAAAATCAAACACATAAGACATAGTAAAAATAATTTAGAGATGCATACACTTATCAGCATTTATAAATTATCCCCACAGAATAATTCAGTAGAACTGACAAACTTAAAAGCTACAACCTTGAAAAGTTGTTTGAAATGGCAACATGGACAAGAAAAATCCAAGTTCAAAAATGCTAGCATATAGCAGGTCAAAGCATTAAGAATTTCACATTGTGCAGCTCAGAGATTAAGGCAGATGGAGCACAGCATTATCTGGACTGAAGTATTTGGTGCACAAAAGGTCCAGGGATTATAATGAGCCTCTCGTGGGTACTACAACATATGGAGCAGAGATGCTATTTAGATAGCTCTCTATGTAGAAAATGTTTATTTTTTCTTACACTTGCCTGCATATTAGAAGACATTGTTTATCAAACAGCCTGCAGAAACTCATCAAGTAACATTCAGAAAGCCCCAGGTTACAATATATTTGCAAATCTAGGTACTTAAAAATTACCCACAGAAGTATGACAGGAAAAATAGCTGTAAAAACAAGGCATTAGCAGTCATCCACAAAGGAAATAAAATGGCCCCTGATGTGCTTCTACAAGAAGGCATGTGAGGGAACAGGAAGGAGGGAATTACAACCTGTATGCAAAACAACTACCCAGCCAAGACTGCCATGTTAGTTTGAAATGACCTATTTGATCTAGTTCAGAAATTAGTAACTATACTATATACAGTTCCATAATCCATTGAAATAACCAACTTCCCTGTGAATCGTAATATGCATTTTTCTATAAATCAATGGCATCACACTAGAATTCAGGCATATATGGTTTGAAAACAAGGAAGACTTTCATGACAGAAAATAACAAAACACATGAATGGGCCCAATTCTGTTGCATTCTATGAAATATAAAATGGAGCACAAAAGCTTTTGTTTTGAGCAAGACTGGTACAACTTGAAGACAAGGTTATACCTGGTCTAACCACTGTGATGAACAGCATGCTGCTCACTATCAGAATTTGTGTGATCTTTTTAACATGTGCCTTTTCTCCAGTCTTTCATGATACAAGGCCAGAGCAAATTACTGCCATGCAGCCTGACCCTCATTTCCCTCTTTAGTTGTACATTTCAGTAACTTTTACATTGCAGTAATTTTGTAAGGGTACAAGTATGCGGACTTTTTAGTAGGCTAATTTAATTCATATAAATTTATCCAAATACAGGCTGACGCACACAGATACGATGGCAATGACTGCCACAGAAGAATCAAAATAGATTAGTTCATGTAAGTTTTCGGTTAAAAATAATCAAAATAGATCAGTCCATTTAAGTTTTCATTTAAAAATATTGTCTAGTTCCAGAGGGAGCTCTCATTTATCCTTCAATAAAGACAACTCCATCCTGGTATTATTCCACCATAGTGGTGAAATTTCTATTCCATTAATGTATTTATACTCTACACACAGGTTTTCCTCACAGTATTCCTCCATCGTATCAATCTCCCTGTATTCCCTGGCACACAGTCATTAAGGAATACCGCTCTATTGCAAGTTTGGAAATGTCACAGATCATGGAAATGACTGGTGTATTACTGAAGCAGCAAATCCTAACCTGATCAGCATTTTCAACAGCTACGCACATGCGCTCTGTAATGCTCTGCTGTTCTGTTTCTGCCAGGTTAGTCATTTTGTCCGGATACCTAGGTGTTTTGCTTGTTCCAAATACAAAGCAGATTTTGTTAGCCTCAACTCCATTATATACCATCTTCTTACGCCTTAGTTTGAATTAAAGCAATTACGATTTCCATGTAATAGCTCCCATCACTATGAAATATGCAGATTTTTTCCAGTATACCACAATACAGAAAAGCAACAATAAAAAAAACAGTTTTGTAATCTTCTCAGAGCTATAACATACATAGAAGTTCCCAGAAGCAGACAAAAATAGATCAGCACAATGAACTTGCAGCTTACAAACCACATCAAAACAGAATAGCTTAAACCACAACAATCAGCAACTTAATATCTGTCACAGAATTGTGACTGGGAAAAGAAAACAGTTTAACGTGAAACTGATTCTCCTTTTAAGCTGATACTACTACATCCCATCACTGCCATCTGTCTCATGTACAAAGGCTCAGTCCACGTGTTGGTTGTAACTGGAAAGAAATTCATATTGCTTATTCTTACAAATTAACTTTGTGTCTCAAGGACATGAATTTTACCCTCATGGACAATCTTGTATTTCCAAACAAAACATTTCACTCTTCAAATAGAAAGCAAAAGTGGAAGAAAACGCAACTGTAGATGAAAGTTACTCTCAGCAATTAAAGTAACAACTAATTCAGAATGGAGAGTAATCAGCCACCTCTCAGTTCTGACAAGTTATTCAAGATTCCATTTTACATATGTAAGCAATCAAGAAAAGGAATAGCAATACGATCACTTTTCTATGCGTATTACGATACAGAAAAGACAAGTAATTGTTATAAATTAGATCTTTTCAGGGCATTTAAACTTTACATGTAATGCAAAGTCTTCAAGTACTATCCCACAGGTGACTGGCAGAGTATGAGTTGTTCTAACATAAAAGATACGACAATTGTTTTTACTCATGTTTGTGTATCTTCAAAAAAACTAATAATCATTCACAGGTATTGTACATAAAGGAAAGTACTAAATTACATCAATTCTGGAACACACTTAAGTGAATAGCATAACACGTATTTACCTTCTTGCAACTGAAAGTTCTGTGTTGCCTTTCACCTTAAAGATTCAATGCATGCAAAGTAAGTTAATTTTATAAATTGATTTGAAATGCCCTTTGCAAACAACTGCCAGCCGCTGTTATGTTTTGGTCTCGAGTAGACGGCATAAATGAGGTGTTGCTTCCACACTCACTACATTTGTAAATTATATTTACAGTAAACAATAGCATAACCTTTGGTTTTTAATTCATTTGCACATTTATCTAGTCAACGCTCTGGATTCTTTCAAGTACCACGAAACCGTCATGATAGTTGTGGTCATCCAGAATCAAACTTAGGCAAAAACAACAAAAAAGGGGAATATTCAGTTTTAACCAAAATATATAACGTTAAGTATTCATATAACACTGAATAAGCGGCCTAAGAATAACAGCATTCAACTCAAAACATGAATATTGTCAGAAACAAACTCTTCTAGTCGTTTCTGCATTTGGATTAAGAACAAGTAAGTTTAGTACAGAACAGGGAAGTTTCTTCTAGCCTAATGGAAAATAAAATGAGTAAATATAAGAAACTAGCTTCTCAACTACAAATCTTTCAAGAATGCAAGTATGCGTTGAGTATGTAAGGACAGGATAATAACTGCCAATAATATTTATTATAGTATGAATAAATAATTCCAAAAGAAAGAATAGAGAGAATGTATTTAATATTTGAAAGGTATTTTCCATTTTCAGTGGACTTGACAAAAGTAGCTAGGTGTCCCACAACTACTGTAAAGAAGGCTTTGTGCATACTTGCTCAAAACGGGGGAATTAGCACTGACTCCCCAACATAACATGCCCATGAAACCCAGCAGTAAGACCTGATGAACCAACTGCTTACTATCTACTGCCTGTGGCATATTAATAAACCGAATGTACAAACTAATATGCAAAATTGTGCCTTTGAAAATAACTTCCTTTATTTTAACAACTCGGGTTTTATCCTTGAACGTTAGAGGTCACTGTGGGACTTTCTGAGAGCATACCTCGTGTACTCTGCAGTAACCGTTCACCACCATATTGATTTTGAGTCTGGGATTTGTGACAAGTTCAACAGCCATACCAATTTCTCAGGTCTGAGGAATCAACAAAACAACTAAATCCAAATGCTGTGAGGAATACATAATTAATAATTTTATTGAAAAATGAACAGTAAAAGCATCCACAGCTACATTAGAAAAGCAAAAAGTTATTTTAGTATTTGCAAATTAGTTAATTTCTGGCATAAACTGGTAACTTTTCCGCAAAGCAAGAGACATTATCCAAGGGGCCATTCTCCATTCCCCCTTCTATCTAAGACTCTAAATAACAGTTCAGGAACACACCGGTTAAAAGTACTAAGCCCCTTTGATAGAGAGAGCAGCACACTATTTATACAACTCAGTATGTGGTTTCTCCAGCAGTTCAGGACTGGCAGCATATATTCCAGGCAATTACAATTGATATTTTTTCCTTTAATATACGAACAGAATCATATTTCTCATTTTTAAAGACTAAATAATTTCAGTTGAAAAACAAACAAAAGATAACAACTTCTATAAAACTACAAATGTTCATTCTGCACTGACTGTTACTGGGTTTAGATTTGTAACTGGAATTTTGGGGGTTTAGCTTGTCCTGTCTTTATATTTTATACAATACAAACACTGAAATACAAATTTTTCAACTGAACTTGGTTCTAGAATTTCAATGACTCATTTTCAAGTGTGAAAATAAATTTATTTTCAATAGAAAGAATTTTAATTCTAATGCATAGGAACTAGGATTTGTTTATTCTTGCTAAGATTTCAATGAGGATGAAAAACCTCCCAAAATTTTATATCAATTAACAGAAAAATGTATGTTTTGGCCACTATTTAGAACTGCAGCTAAATTTAAATGGTCCAGAAGTATCTTAAAATCACGAAATACATGCAGTACAGAACATGTGGAACATAGAGTCATTGTTTTAAAATGATAATGTATTGTTGAACTAAAAGCAAAGCGTAAGGATCCAGATATTCCAGAAATACTTGGGATCCGTGGCACACTGGTCAACTTATAAAGACCTCAACACAAAATTCCAACTGTAACTGTGAAACCTATTTCTGTATTAAAATTATCGTTCAGCATGATTCAAATATTATTCTCAAGGATCTGGATACCACCCACTACTATACAACGTGTATAGTTATTTCCCATCAATTCCAGGAACAAATTACTTCTAGTAACCAAATAAAAGTTACACAAAAGAATCCGTAATTTTAAAGGTAAAAGACACGTAATACTCCTAGAAATCTCCCAATGACAGTAGTTAAAATCATTACATTTCTGACAAAATGCATGTGGATTCAGTTAGCTGCATATTGGAAAAACCAAGTCTAATTCTAATGTCTTTCAGAGAAATTATTTAACCTGAAAATCCCTGAGAGGTCTTGTCTTCCAAGCATATTCTGTTGACAGTTAATTGCTCTTTTCTTCCTAACTGAACAATGACCAACTATGTGTGCATGTATGCTTTTGGGGGAGAGTAAGAAAAAAACAATGTGCTGGTACAAGAAGTTACCTACAGAGATGTGAAGCAGCTTTCCTAGATCACCCATCTCCTTTTTTGGTATTTCAATGTACTCAATTAATTCCAGTTCAATGGAAGAGCAATGATCTGATATGAAAAAAAAATCACAACGGAATACTGGCTAATTAAAAGATATCACGAGGTTACAGTCTACTTGGTGTTCAACTGCAGTCCTTCTATCTAAGCTTTTCATTGACTTCCCAAAAAAACTAATTTTCCTTTAAAAAGGTAAGAACACCACAGAGACATCTCCAGGAACTGGCTGAATCGCTTCAGCTACAAGCATTGCGGCCTTTATACAGAGACGCATTAAACTAAGAACAGACTGAAGGACAAATACCAGACATGGAAAAGCAGCCACTTTAAGGTAAATTATTTCATTATAAACCAAAATAATAATTTATCTCTTAGATGTCCAGGATGTAGGGTAACAGGAAAGCCGCTCCATCAGGATACTAGAGTACTGCCATTAACTGTAGTCCTCACAGGACAAATAGAAGATCCGATAGTAATTTAACAAAGCAGGAAAATATGTTAAATAAGAACTGCATCCAGCCCGGGACCAAGAACAGTGCACAGCACAAGTCCCAGCTGCAGACAAAACAAAAGTGAACCGGGGAGCACAACCACGATGCCGTTTTCAAGCCTCTGTTGCCCCCTACACAAGCAAACGCTGTTCATGCTGCTTCACTTCTACCTGGCAGGGTGGCCACGAGTTCCTGCCCTTAACGATCGTCACTAGAGGAATACATAGAGAAAAACAGCGCTTCACCCTATTAGCTTTGCCCCTTCCTTTGAATCCAGTCCCTTCCCACGGGGAATTAATATACGGGCAACTCAAAGGAAAAAGGGACGAGGGAACACTCCTACACGAAACAAGCGGCAGCGAGACCACAGCGTGGCGGGGCCCAAGGAGCGGCTGAGGGACACGCGACTGCCGAGCGCAGGGCCCACCCGGGCCGTGCCCCGCCCCCGCGCGTGGCGCCGCCCGCAGACGCCCACTGCCGCCGCGCTCCTGCCGTCACGCCACGCTTCCGCGAGCCCCGCTGCGACGCTTCCGTCACTCATCGGGCGGCTCCCGAGGCCACCCCGCCCCCGAGCGGGGATCGGCGCTGCAACCGGCGGGGAGGCGGGTGCCGGGGCGGGGTCCCCCGCTCCCCTTGGCGGCGGGCAGCCCGCGCCGCCCCGCCCCTCTCTCACAGCGCCGCGCCCCCGCCCGCAGGGGGCGGTTCTCTGCCCCGCCCCGCCCCCCGCCTCTCCCAGCGGGGGCCCTCCCCAGAGCGACGCCACCTGCCCCGCGCCGCCCAACGGCCGCCGGCGGCTCGCGCGGGCGGCAGGGGGGGCGGGGCAAGAGGGGCGGCACTGAGCGCCTGGCGCGAGCTTGGGCGGGGGCGGGCTCGCGGCCGGGCCTGCCGCGCGGCATGTGTCGCTTCCCCCCCCTCCCCCCCCCCAGCCCCCTCTCCTCGTGCCCGTCCCCTCCCTCCTCCACCACGAGGCTTCGCCCCCCCCCTCCGTTCCCCCGCCACGTTCTCGCCCCGCCACGCGCTCCCCGCCCCGACTCCCCCCGCTCTGAGCCCGCCCGGCTTCCGTCGCTCCTCCCGCCTCCCGCCCGCCAGCCGCCCCTGCCGCTTACCCTTTCCTCCCTGCAGCGGGGGGCGGGCCGGCGGCGCCTCCGCCGCGCGCCAGCCGCTCGCGGTCACGTGGGCTGGCGGCTGCGGCGGCGCTGGGCGCGGCGTGAGGCGGCTGCGGGCCCCGCCGGGCCCGGGACGCCGCGCTCCCCCGGAACGACGGCCTCGGGCCGGCCCCGGCGCGGCGGCGGGGCTGTAACCATGCGGCGAGGCTCCCGACGCCGCGTGAGGGGCACTCGGCTACGGGGGGTTGTACCGGGCGTTAGTTCTGGCGTGCTCGGCGCAGTGCTGTGCAGTCGGTGTGGCTGGTGTCCGACGTGCGGCAGGCTGGGCCCGGTACCAGAGAGAGTGATGCGCTTGGGCTGGTCTTTTGTAAGTGTCTGTATTTGCAGCGTGTGTCAGGGTCCCAGAGAACCGGAGGCCGTTGGATTGCAGCAGCCGTGATTTCCTTCAGGGATGACGGAGATCCAAATATCCAAGCGCTCCCGTTGTGGCCTTTTTTTGCAACTGGATAAAAATAAACTGGTTTGAATATTAATGTGTAATAGTGGGAGTTTTTACATAATACTTGAGTATAAGGCAGTTGTGTAAGTTGCACATGTTGTAATCCAGACAGAAAAATGCAGGATTTCTGTTCAGCTGATGAGTTTCCTAGTGCATACCAGATTGCATCTGGTCTGATGGGAACCACGTCTGCTGCGCATCAGAACTGGCTGCGTTGCACTTCCAGTCTCATGTTATGAATGGAGGTGGTTTATCTCGTCTAGTGCAAATGGATGTATTAAATTGGTGATTTCACAGGGTGTTTGGCTGTTTTTATCAACTGCCATAACAAGTGCAGGAGCCAGTATAGTGTGAAGCGGGAGGTTTTTCCAGATAGTTCATGTACCTTCAAGAGTCGATGGGCAAGTTAATGGCACAGAAATCCTTTAAGGGTGGTTATGCACATAGAAACTACCTCTGGCTCAGGGAGTCCATAACTAGATGCTGGGAGATAGTTCTACTAGTCAGGCCCCTGTCAGAAACAACGTAAGGTGTCACCTCTGTCTGACACTGTGCACTTATTTGTAATTTATTATTAAAATGTTATTTTTAAGTTCGAATATAAAATTGTTTATGTTTATAATTGAAATTATATTGACTCTGAAGGTCAGCTATGAAAGTATGAATGCATAGTTGTCTGTAGTCTGACCACGTCTTTTTACAGAGGTAAAATATGCTTTCCACAGTTTTTGAGATAGGAATCAACTATCTTAGAAGACAATACCATAGAGTACTTATTAATGAACTGAACTGGAAAACACACTCTAAGACCATTTTTAGTACAAGGCTCTTGAATTATGTGTCTATAAAATTTCTTGTTACATGCTATTCCAAACAGCCTCTTGTCAAATCTGAACCTTTCAGCAATGCTTACAGCTTTTGATGCTTAAAACAACATTTTCGCAAAAAATAGAATTAGCTTTAGTGTGATTTTGTTTGCTGAAATAACAATGTGATGCCAACATGTTGGCTTTCTAGTGTCAACCAGTGATGGTTACCCTATTTCATTTTTTGTTTTCCCTTGATACGTTTTAAAATAAGCATTACCTTTACTATCAAATAATTCTTACTAGCTTTTTGTTGCTGGTTACCCTGTACTTAATACATTATTTCTTTAACACATTGGAGTTGTGCACTCACTGTAAGATTCTACAATAAGCCTTTCAGTGCATTGCGCTGGAGTAAATGTAGTATTCGGCTGCTGGTATTCACCATCTTCATTTTCATCACCCATAATGTAAGAATTTTAACTGGGAAATCTTCACAAAATGTTCAAAAATATTGCTGCAAAACACAATATCATACTTTCAATTGTAGCATTAGGGAAGCATCTTATGGGAATGTGCCTCAATGTTTCTGCGCATTCAAAGCTGACAGTGTGAAATATTTCCCACTGAAACTCTTCTGTGATTAAAGACTTTTGCTGTAAACCTCTCAAAATGAAATGATGGCTTATCAGCAGTTTTCTTCATTTTGCAATTATGCGTGTGCTAAACAACTAGCAGGAAATACCCATTCTTTTTCTTCATTTATTTGTAAATAAAATGATGTTTATCAAGGCCGATACTAAAGTTGCCAACAGCAAATGATGCATTACCAATGTTCACACCAGTTTATTTTTCTTCTTTTTTTTTTATAAGTATTCCTACTGCAGTTGCATTGCTACCTAGAAGGAGAGAATAGTTTATTTTGCTTTCAACTCTAACAAATAGCTACGGAAAATGTTTTGCTGCTTCCATGCTTTGATGCATCAGTGGCTGAAATAAAGAAAAAGCATGCCCTTTTCACCCACCTTTTCAATTGCTTTTCAGCTGAGAGTACCATTAAAGCGTTCTCGGCAATCCATAAAACTTTTGTGCGACAGTATCCACTTAAAAAACTCTCGGCAGACTGCAGCAAGCTTTATGCTAAAAACGCATTTAGTTCATTTTCCCCTAGCTTAATTTCATTTTGCATTTTAAGAGCGTGGAAAATGTATAGGAGATAGATACCCAAGACCTGCTTTGAATTAAAATCAAGTACCATACATTTGCAAATACAACTATCTGTAGGGTATCTAAGGCCTGTTTATCTTCCTCCACGTGTGTTGGAGGAGAAAATCGGGCTGGATCCCACAGCCGGAGAGCACAGAAGAGGTGCGGTGACAAAAGGGTGGGGTGAACGCTTCGTATCCTCCAGCTGGGGCTCGAAGGACCTGTGGCCCAAGGGCTGCAGCACAAACGAGGGCCATAAAATCTTAAACCTGCTATTGTATTGGGGTCGTGGTGTCTGTGGTATTATTTTATTATTAAACATCTCCATTTTATTACACAACTAGGCATTTAACCCCTGCTAGCTTCTGGGCTCCGATAATGGCTTGTGATAAAGGATTACACACTCATTTTTTGTGGGTTTTTTTCAAATGCAACTTCTTTGCAAGTTTATATTCGGTGGGAGTTACCTACTCACATGTAGATCATGTAGCTATCTATATATGAACTATTTGTTTTAATTTTCTGTAAGTCAAGGAGGTGACACGGGACCCTTCTGGGACAGGATTAATCTCATACAAGGCTGGATGCTGCGAAGAAATCAGATAAATTCTGTTCTAGAAGAGCCTGTTTCTCATCAGTAGCTACTGAGGGCGTCTCAATGACTCGCTCAGGTGTGGACACGTACGGGGCACTCGCAGTGGGAGGAGAAGCATTCCACCCTGCCTGCGCCCGCTGAAGGCTGGTACCAAATAGTGGAGGGAGCACGGGCCGAAACTCCCTGCCTGATGTTAGTACCTGTGCGCTTACGCGTGGCTCAGTGCTCTTCGCTTACACAGAGAAAGAAAAAACCTGGTTGGGTCGATTACGACACTTGTATGGAAGTTATTGTATAAAGATCTTGGGACAAACATTTCTGTTCCTCAGTGCTGATACTCTTTTGACCGTCACATATTGTTTGCGTTACGCCTCGTACATACTGAAACGCAACCTGCTCAGAATAAAGTAGATTTTGTTTCCAGTTGGTCATGCCGGCAGCAGAGTGTAGTGACCTCTCCATCGGGAAAAAAGAGAAGAATTGAAACACAAGAAAATTATTCCTGAAATCCTGTCATTGGTCAGTGAAACTGGCATAATCTTTGAAGGGCAGAAAATATATAACTAACTTACAACAGTCAACTTTATTGTGTGGGTTTTCCTCAAGGAACAGTTATTACCTCAAATTCTTGCCGTAGGAAAAAAGGACAGAAACATGATTTGCAAAGTCAAGAGTTTATTGTCAGTGTAGGCAAAATCTTGACAAGCTAATGAAAGAATTATCAGTCCAGATCTAATAATTACAGAGAAAGAAAACAGTAGTATTACAGGAAAAAAAAAATCTCACTATAGTTAAAATCCTTATACAGACTTCCTAACATCCACCTCTCTGTCTCTGCTCACCCTTCTGTTGTCTCCATGGTGCTAAGGTTCAGTTTGGTGGGAATTCTCTGTTCTCTTTGTTACGCCTAGAACTGGCTTTCCCCAACTCCTGGGTCTGTATTTTTAACCGACCGCCAGTGACTTTTTTATAGCCCCGGAGATTCCAGTGTCATCTTGCGCCTCCCCCACTCCTGTCATGCCATGACTGTAATCCCCTGCATTGCATTATTATGGTAAGGGCATAAACATTTAATTCCAACAAATAACTGTTTATTACCACTCTGTATACAAAAAATATTACGGTTGTGTCACACAATTACATGAAATCACACAAAAGTAAAATATATTAGACAATAACCACCTGATCATTAGAAACTTGCTGTCACAGGTTAAAAAAAGCTAAACCGGAGTTGCAGGCATGCTAACGCGAGCTCAGCAAAGCCTGGCAAGTCCTGAGAATTTGCAGAGTCAGTGTGAAGCTCATGTTCTGCTCCTAGCCGTAGCGATACTGTATTTACTGCGCTACCAGGCTACACGGGTCCTGCATATTCAGAAATGTAAAACTAACTCAGCCTAATATTACTTACCACTTGATAGTCTTCAATATATTTAATCAACAGTAACTAACAGCATTCAGTTCTTAAGTGCAATGTGTAAACCCTTATCTTCCTTTTCAGTGAGGAGTAAAGGTTACAAAGGTTAGTGGCAATAAACAAATGTAGAGCGATCATTGTAGATTACTGGTTATTAAATGCTTAGCATAAAGCAGGCAACCGTTACTTTGCCATTACATACAGCACGTTCTTTCAGCACTGTCAAATTTAAAGGGTTAAACTTACCTGAGTGGAGTCAATATTTCTGTGCTGTCCTTTCTCATTATAGAAGCTTATTTCTGAATCATTTCTCCTGTACATGCATTTTAAAGGTGTGTAATTAACTGGTTGCAAGTTGTTAGGCAGTTGATGAAGTGTGAACGGGGCACTGATTTGTTTTCTTTATGTACATGTTTCCCGTAGTACTCCGGTAAGAGCAGGACAAGAGGCTTTTTTGCCCTTTGTATTATTCCTTGCTTGTTTCATCAGATTAAGAAGTGATTTGTGAAGCCATTTGCAATTCTTCAAACTCCATTAAAAATAGTGTCCAGGGAAGCCTTAATTAAAAAAAAAATAGCAAGTGTTAAAACACGAGCACAAATAGTACTCCTGTCACTAACTCCAGTAACCAGGTTAAGGAAGCGCCTGCTTCTATCTGAACTGTAGCAGTACATCTGACCCCTCTCAGCTTGTTGTTTAAAAATATGCTGGTTTTGAAGATCAAGACGGTTTAGGAACTTTCTGTTGTTCATTACTCAGGCCTCCCCCACCCATCTGCTTTAATTGGGGGGGGGGGGGGGAGCAGCTTGGTGGGCGTCTGGCAGGCAGCCAAGGTTAACCCACCACGGTCCCACTGGCAGCCCCAGTGAGGGGACTGTGGGGTTGAGCGCTCTGTGTTCACACGGTGGGCTCCTGGTGCCCCACCCAACTGCCCATGTCCACACGGCCTCACGGATGCGGTGTCCTCAGGTGTGAAACCTACCCTCCGTGCCCTTTGATAGCCCACAACACGGCTCCCCTAGATCTCTCCTTGTGCCCCGCTGCCTTCTTTACGTCCAGACCCACGATTCCCCTTGCAGCCCTTCATAGGAGAGCGGCTTCATGGCTGATGGCAGGAGTTGGCACCTGCATTAGTGATGGGAAGGCACAGGTACAGACCTGCTCTCCGGAAGGTGACCATGCCAGGTTCCTACAGACGTGCAGCGTAGCTGCTTAAAAAAAGGGCAGCTTCTGCAGTTCCTGTAACATTCATGTAAGACCACGAACTAGGTAGTTTATGCCAAAACAGATCACTGTGGTCAAGACGACACAGCACGCCCAGCTAGCTCAGTGGTGTGGGCAGAGCACATGTCCTTTCCCTGCGTTCACTGAGGGGGCAGCAATGCCTGTTGTAAGCAGCGCTCTGAGCCTTGCTGATCGCTGCGGGGGATTCGTGCCCGCTGAGAGGTCGCACTGACTCTGGGAGTGCCAGCCATGGTTTCGGAGTGCCCGTTTACTTTGTTTCAGCCTGCTGATGTTTAGCTCGCGGGATAAGCAGGCACTCTCTTCGCCCCACGCAGTACGACGGGTCTGGAGCGAGGACTGCCGCGTTGTTAGCTCTGTGCTGCACGAACGTGTCTTCTCAAGGGGAGAGATGGATGTGACACGATGTGCGTGTACACAGAGTTGCCTTCTCCTCCCTCCCTCCTAGGTCAGTGACTGCTGCCACATCTCTCCTGGAACCGATTTCTTTTCTTTCTCTCTCCCACCTGTCTTCAGTCGTTCAGGCAGATTTCTCGACCCTCTCCTCTTACGGCAGACATCTCCCTCTGTTGCCTTAACAACGGGAGCAGCTCAGCTACGCAAGGCAGCCAGGCCTGGAGTTTTTCCTTTCTCCTCTCGCTGAAAACAGTCTGTCACGCTTTGCACCTATATTCTTTACCATCAGCCTAAGATGCTGATGGCAAAATGCATCAGTGTGAACTGTACCACATGGTCCTGTCCTGCTAGAAGGCCCGTACTCGGAGAGATGAGCCACCTTGTAGGTCCACACTAACATGTGCACTGCCATGTCTGCTCAGTCTTTTTTCCAGTACTCAAAGCGCAGCAATGGTGATGAGAAAAGGACAGAACAGAGAGCTGATACTGTGCGTAGTAGCTAGTATAAAGGAAAGGAGAACTGCTGCCCGTGTACTAAGCCTCTAAAGTTGCTCAGTGGCTGCTGATGACGTATTTCCCGGCTTTCCTTCCCATGTGTTTCTCCTGACTTCAAAGCTAGATTTTACTGCATGCCCTGAATTGTTCCATCTTTTCTGTGCATGTGACCCAAAGATGCTTTTTATCTTATGAGAGGTTATCAGCTTGCTACAAGTTGAACAGATGTCACTGGCCAATGTCTTCGTATCTGGGGATGTGGCACAAGCCGGCAGTACTCGAACCTCTCAGGGTTTGCTAATAGGAAAGGAAATAATAGGACCAAGACCCTCCTGATGACCGTTGAGACTTTTTTCTAGAGAGAAGATATATATTGCAATATATATCTTGCAAGCTAAAATCTTCAGAGCCCCCAGCTACAAAATATTTACAGATAGGCACCTTCTGATCACTGGTGCAAACACAGGTTAAGAACAAGCACGACACACAGACTCTTTTGCTTAGCATGGACGTTTGCAGTCCCACAGACTCTATTCAGACCACATGCATCTAAAACTCCTCCAAGGAGCATGCACAGCTGCAAAATACTTAGGGCCATAATCTGGGCTAGATTTATAACAACGTGTGACCATAAAAATGCGTATGATGAAGAATTGCTGGGTCTAATTGCCTTAAAATTCTTGGCCTGGAGTTCAGACTTGAGCTGTTGACCTCTGCTCTCAGTAAAATCTGTGTGTTATCACAGATTGAAAAAGACGCTTCTGTAAAATGATAACTCTAAAGAAGAAAATTAAACCAAAAATGCAGCCCCGTGTACTTTCCTTATGCAGAATTTTGCTTGTTGGCCACTTGACCCACAGGTCTTTCACTGCACCACCCTCACTGACTGCTGCCAGAGCAGCTGCCTTTGAGGGAACGGCTACAGATGCTTCCCACAGACCAGACCAGCAAAGTTATTTCTCTGAGAAGATTCCCTTCTAAATTAAGGGGTCTGTATAGGGAAACTTGCAAGAGCTGATATCTGTCCTGTACATGTCAAGCCTATTCTGGGAGAGAGTCAGGTCCAGTGACTAGTCAGCCTGAACTGTTTTGATGAGTAACATGAATAACTGGGGCTTGAAAGCGTTGACCTCCTTGCTGTTATGGAGTAGGACTCATGTAAATCAGAAAGGACAGCAGATCGAACAGTAGGAAGAGTTACAAGTCTTGTATTTTGGGGTATGGAAGTAGGGGACAGGCTTGAGCAAGCTGCTGTTGTTCTTTGGTGTGGATGATCCTGTGAGGAAAGCATGGGACAAAGCTGATGTAGCTTGTGTGCTCTGGTTGGGAGAAGGGTCATGGCAGGCAGTTGCTGGGTGCATCTGGTGTGTTTGCAAGGTCCAAGGTTGCTAGTGCAGTGCTGAAGGCCACATTATGTTGCTGCTGTTCTAGTTATCCCATTAAGTTTGGTGAAGGTACTAACATAAGGTTGGAAACCTGGAGTAGGCTGAATTTCCATTACGGAGTAAGTGCATCAAAGCCATCTATGTTACCTCATCTGGAAATACATTGGAAAGACCCTCCCAGCCACCACTCAAACTGAGAAGATCCAAAAATAGACGTACCAGCTCTCTGCACCTGCTCCCTCTGATAGCTCCAGTGTCAACACCTAGAGCAGCTCATCTGGGAAGTGCAAATTCCCCTCCTCCATCAGCCAGGGAATCTGGGGATGCAGCTGCTCTGGGGGAAAGGCAGCCCCGTGTTTCGTGGAGAGCCTGGCCAGTGGTAGTGATATGCTTGGGCTAAGAGGCAGTCCGCAAACATGCAGCCATGCCAGAAGCTTCAGAGCCAAATTCACTGATGGCATCCTCAAGGCCCAAAGCCTGAACGTCCTCCTTTTCCTCTCTGTTTTCTTCTCCTGGAAAACGAAGGAATTTTTATCACACTCCACCACCACCACCGGCAAACATTAACATGCCAAGTTCCTATTAGTTTCCTTCATTATCAAAATCTTCTTGGAAAACCTCATCTGCAAAGCAGGAGTGCCTCTGCCATCGTCACAAGTGGATGGTACAGGCAGCCTTCATTTCCTTTCTTTTAATGCAGAACAAGTTGCCGGTTTATCTGTGAACATCCTGGACCATCCAAGCAGTGATTTCCTCATAAAGATGCCGGATTCAGAAGGCAGCCTTCATGAGGTTGGATGCTTCATATATGACATATGTATAGAGAAGAAGGAGTAAGCTTCCCGACAGGATCGGGTGGAGCCCTAAGTTACACGCCTCATACCTTACCTGTTACAGCGGACTGGGCGTTAGACCACCGTGTAGTTAAACATGAGGCACCGTGCACATTGCTTGTGCCGCAGTTAATGAAGATTGATGCCGTGTATGATAATCCAAGGATAACAGAAGAACATGGCAGCCTAAGTCAGGTTGCGCTGACGTGCCGGAGCCGTATTAGCAGATTCAAGCGGATCCAGGGGACCCTGCAGGTTGATCCAGCCAGCTGCATAGTAAGGAGATGCGCTACGGAGCTGAGTACTTCCAGCTTTTCCTCCTTTCCCTGGCAGCTGCCGGTCAGGCTGCCACAGGAGGTGCTCCAGGAGCTAACCCGTGTCAGGAGGACAGGAGATGCACTCAAGGATGCACTAGAAGTGGTGGAAGGGCAGCCACTATCAAAAATGGTAATAGTTTTATTATTTACATTTTTTGTATACAAATAGTTACAAAATACAGTTTTTTAAAGTAATCATAATGAGCAAGCTGAAGCCAAATCTTTTCCCCAGTGCTAGTCTTTTATCTCTGCAGCTTTATCTTTTTTCCCCCAGACAAATTTGTACGTGATACTGGCCTTCGGGACGATCCTCAAGCAAAGGCAAAAATGGTCCATACCAATCAAAAAAGCCAACCCCAAAACTCCGCAAAAATCCCAAGTGAATGGACATTGTTTGACTCGTCATCAGGATCTTAAAGTCTGTTCATAAGATTTGATATCATCCTGTCAAATTTTCCATTCCGGTCTATGAAAAGCGACATTTTTCCCTCTGAAAAACCCTACCCTTAATTATACTGCATTAAGTAAAATCAGCATGAGCAGTTTTCAATGAGAGAGTGGGAGCTGAAACAGATAAGGGGAGCAGGCTGAGAGCTACTGAGACAGAAACACCGAACAGCAGAGGCGCGAGGAAATTAACCCGCGGCGTGCGTGGCGAAGGGTATTGAAATGGCAAATAGGAATCTGGAGGAACTGGTAGGGGACAAGCGGGGGACAAGCAAGCAGAAATATAATAGAGTGTGGGTGAATATGAAAGACAAACGGCAGAAACAAAGAGCCATTTATAACAGGCAGGAACAACGAAGCTGTGTAATTACAAACTCCTGCTGCGACTGAACTCCTATGCAATTACTGAATGGACACGTACCCCGAGTGCAGCACTTTGAAGAGGATGGCAGCGGTTTCTCTCTCTTTTGTTTCACATCCCCCCCCCCCCCCAGTCAGCAGCAGCATATGTGCTATCATTGTTTTCTGCACGAGAGGCAGCATCGCTGGCCATGGATGGTCGCAACAGCACAAAGCCGGTTAATCAAAACCTTCCTGCGAGCAAACATGAGGCTGGAGGGGCAGCTGTAATTAGTTCCTGGTCACCAGCGCGGCACTGGCGGTGGCGGCATCGCATCAGTCTGAAAAGGTTTTCTTTCCTAATGCTACGTGGAACTTCATTTATTTTTTCAATTTATTGTTAATTTAGAAAACATAATACATTCTTTACTAATATATTTAAAACACGTACGTGACACAATGTTACGGGAGAACAGTGGGTGTCACTGTTAAGAGCAATTGGCATCTCCGTTTGCCTCTATTTAGTATTTATTTTGGGAGCCGTATTACAGGTTGTCAGGTCACCATGTTCTGGGCACATCTTGTTTGCTGAATTTTTACTTCTAATTGTATAGCCTGGGCTGAGTTAAAATGTTTTTTAAATGAGATCAGCACCTTCTGAATCCAAAAATCTGCAAAGAACAGCTAGCTGCACTCTTTTCGAGCTGCAGTTCTAAACCTCCCGTGGGAAAAATCCCTTCCAAACACATGAAGTTAGAGCCCATAAAGGATAAAGCATCAGATGCAGAATTGAGACACTTAAATCCAGAGTTATGGTCCAAACCCTACTGCTCAGCTGTTGTATAACCTTGTAGATAATTCCTCATTTGACCTGCAAGTTCTCTGTGAAATCCCGCTTTCCTGCAAGCATACAGCTACGGTTGCACGTACCTAAATCAAGGCTTTTAAATCTGATACGAGTTATCAGAGCATGACTTACACATACCCCAAAGGATCAGGATACTCCAAAGATGTAAATATGGCTACTTGTTTTAAAATAGCAGTGTTTAGTATACAAGCAGTCTTCTGGGAAGCAGCGGAGCTTGATCTCGGTTTCCTGCTCACCTTTCGGTTTCAGTTTCTGGAGCTCAGGAGTTCCTAGGGCTGATCCGTACGTCCCAGATTGAATGTGCTGTCTGGCCCCACGTACAAGAGAAGACACTGACTGCTGTTGCTGAGATGTAAAAGAAAATGGTGACTTACACCTGCAATTTGTACAGCTCCTCATTCAGAGGGCTCAGTGCGTATTCTAAAATTGCCTGCTACACCTAAGGGGGCAGACAAAACGAATAGTTACCAAAACCTGATCAGGTTGGCATACAGTTTAGGCACTGAACCACCTGCTCCTGTAAAATTCATCCTGTGGTACTCTGTAGGAGACAATTTTCAACTTCATAGCCTAAACTCATACCTCTGAGGTACATCGTATGTTCTTTGGAAAGAAATTTTGAGCCCTTAGGGACCATTTCTGTAAAACACTCATTCTGAAGGTTAGTGAGTTTAGATAGGGATACCTGAGATAATAATGGTTATATGGGTTAGGCTGAGTCTGGTTTTGGTCGCTTCTTGTTGTCTGCTCCTTCAGTGTCTTTACATATATACAAAAAACCCGTAACATTTCTGGATGTAAACTACCCAGCCGTTCATCTGCCTGACCGCTTTTGTCTACCCAACACACCTCGGTCCGTCCATTCTGCATGGACTGAGCACTCTGGACAGGCAAACAAGCTCCTTTGTGCCAGCCCTGCCCGTGCTGGAGGACAGTAACAGGCAAAGGAGACACGATGGAGTTGAGACTCTGGCTCACTTTTTGCTCTCTGGCTGCTGGTCATATCTGCGTATTGAACTGCATTCTTCGTAAGCTCACCGGTAATCCGTGCTGTGTGTAGGTTCCAAGGACATATAAGCTAGTCAAATGTAATGCAGCTTTTACTGCGCCACTCAGCTCTGAAGCCACTTAAGGTGTGATGCAAGATTTTTCTTTCAATACTGAGAAAGGGTCTCTGGTTTGCATTGCATACTTCACCATTTTTTAAACATTTTCTCAACTCATTTTTTGAGGCTCTAATCCTTACATTCCTGCATGAGCCACTGAAGCTGAATCTCACAACCACCTTGTCAGGAGCTAGAAATACGAAATTTAGTGGTAGAAATTAGAGAAATCAGTGGAAATTATTCTAAAGCTTTTCCCAAACTTCAGTTGCACATATGCATATATCCTCTTCCCTGGACAAATGAAGGCATTACACTGCAGGTTTTCGGGTCTCTCATTCAAATGAACCTCAATAATAGCATTCACTTAAAAGTGGTCGTGGTTTTAATTTGCTTGTGTTTCTATGTTCACAGGTAAGCTTACAGGGCTCGTTTTCTTCCTCAGAGCTCTTCTCACACCTCCAGGAAAGTTCATAGACAATGAAACTTTCAAGGCTTAGCAAAAAATAATTTGGAACTTCATGATCAAAAGGTATTCATCTGAATATAATGTTTGCTGATAAGCGTCTTAGAAAATTGTGTGAAAATGTGTTCAGTTATGACCGGGTGAATTCTTCAGCGAACTGGTCTATAAGAGAGTATTTATATCCCTTGCAGGGAAACAAACGTTGTAATATACTCTGGGTTTATACAATATTAGGGCTAGCTCTAGTGCCAACTATGGGTACCTAACCTTTATGTTTCTGCCTTTCTCCTTCTCCTTCTCCTTCCCACCCCCGGGAATGCACTGCCCTGAGGGAAGCTGGTCCTCAGGGTGGCCAGCCGAAGCTCCCTGGTCTCCTTAGTCAGTAACGAAACTGCAGAGACCGCTGCGGTTGGAGCCCCACCGTTGCTAAGGCTCATGTACCCCAGGGTACTCAGGCCAAAGAGCCCCAGGTGCTGCCCCAAATCCCGCGCTGAGGACAGGCATCTGCCTTAGCTCTTTTAAAGAGCCGTGTTGTGGTATTTTGCCGCTGCTGGTGATATATGCAATGTCTTATTCAAAATGTTTACCCAGGGAGCTAAACAAGTTGTGAGAGCTGCTCTCTGACTCCGCTTCAGCAGGCGACTATTAAATGAGAAATGAAATTAGCAGGGCAGACTGGAGGCAGGTATGTAATCACGGTTTCCAGCTCCCCCCAGAAACGCATGAACGGAGTCACGCTGTGTTTGACAATACAGTAAATCGCTGATTATGTCACCCAGACTGGGAGAGCTTTACCTGGGGCTGGTAGCCTATTCAGGGGACCATTTTCGTGTGCTGGGGAACCTGTAGATGAGAGAGTGCTACAGAGCATTTTCCGATGGAGAGCAACTAACGCACCACACGTACAAGGACTAACTATTGAGACAAAACAAGATACTTGACAAGAAAGAACAAAAGCACCTCTTCGTTCTGGTGGGCTTGACATTCATCTGGGTTTAATTTGGGAATCTGAGTCGCAGGCTCGTCAACTAATATTTACCATAATTAAAGTATATTACGTATAACATTAATACACGCATACTAACATTAACATAATTAATTTTACATAATATTTTAACATAAAATTTTGGAAGGGACTACCAGTATACTGCAGGTTTGCCCCAAGCTGTGGCATGGTCTCCACAGCCACAACCACATTGTGGTAGTCTCCATAATGGTCAAAGATTTACCTGGAAAGTACATATGGATTAGCCACATACCAGCTGAGTACTTTAACCATGGGACTATAGGGTGAAAGAGGAGGTGCTCCCTCTTCTGGTCATATTTTGTTGGCATCTCCCTTTCTAGGAGGACGGCCGTGAGAACTATGAGGTTGAGCACTGCAGACTTGCACGTGAGCTAAATGCTTAGCTACTCGGCACGGTTATGATATAGGCATACCTTGGTCATGGCAGTTTGCAAACCTAGAGAATGCCAAATGCAAAGATACATGTCCATACAGACTTTTAAGTATCAGCAAAGAAGAGGGTGTGAGGTCAGGCCTTGTCCTTTTGGATCTCATATTTGAGGACTTTGGATGACTGCATGCACCAGGTGTCAGCTGAATACCTACATCCCTGTGAATGTATTGCATTCGATGTACTGTATGTATCGAGTTAAATTCAATAGCTCTCGCCAGGTTAGACTCTGTTCCATTCCAAGTTACATTGCTGTAAATCCAAAGTAACTCCATTGAATCTACTTGTTAAACCTTTTATTAAAATCAGATCTGGATGACTGACTGCAGTTTTGTAACTAAGCCATAGCACGCACTATTTCTCCTAAAAAGGAAGAGATATTTTGCATTAAGAATTCATAATTTTACTTTTTTTCCCAGGTGCCTGAGACCTAGAATTTAAGAACAAAGGGAAAAAAACCACCTCTGAAACATTAAACCTGAACCTTCAAGCTGTTAACATTAAAATATGTATTCTTAGTAAAGAATAGTGCATCTGTTGTGACTTAGTTAAACTAATTTGCAAACACTGATCAGGTCAAAAGCCTGGAAAAACATCAAATAATGTATCTTCCCTGAATATTAGTCCAGTTTTGTCAAAGTATCATGAATATTTTGTGCAGTTAGTGTAATGATGGCAAAACTTCTTTATACGTCTTGGTTGAAAAGTGAGGCAAGAACATCCACTTGTTTTGTATCATCAGTTATAAAGCACACTTTCATGAGATGCACAGAGGTTATAGCATGAACTAAGACCAAATATCAAATTAAAATTCCTGTATTTTCTGGGGAGCACTGTAAATCGAAGCCCCACTACAGCTTTGATTAGGAGACTTATGAGGACACAAGCCATGAGCTGTACCAGGGCAAATTCTGTGTGTGTGAGGACAAAATATAAATGAAAGGTAATCATTCTAAAATGTTTTTCTCTTTGTTTAGGGCTCAGAGTATATGGGTCTGAGATTTGGGGTTTTTTTATTGTCGTTTTGTTTGAGGTGGCCTTTTTCATTCCTTTATATTTAGTCTGGCGTGAAATCAGCATGGGAAGGTGAACAGTTTTCTGAATTTAGGACTGGAGAGATAAAGGGAAAACTATTTTCGTTATTTATTTGGCTCTTGCAAATTGGGAATAAGTACTCTAAAATCTGTGGAACAGCATCCGTATGATGCTGTAATCCAAACTTTTGTTTTCAAAAAGTTACTCTTAATAATCATTTAGTGGTTTAAAACATGTCTTTTCCACCAATACTTCATTGGTAATTATTGAATCCGTAAGATTTAGTACACTAGCTGCGCTTTTAGACTTCTCAATTTACTTCAGGTTTTACATTTGACAGATTTTGTCCAAAGACAAAAAAAAAAAGAAGATTGTAACATGCCACATTACTATCATTTATTTCTGGCAGCTTAGAAAGAATATGAATTCTTTTCTTTTGCATTTTTCTTAATTGCATGCTGTATATCAAAAAGGATTTTTGACGTTCTAACGTGTTGCATCACGTGATTTCAAAACACGTTACAGAAGTACAACACAGCTACATAGTAATTGCAATTTTATTGCTTCAATTCACCACCACATCAGAGCATTTCAAGAACAGTCTACTGAAGATGATTGCCTCTGAACTATCCGATTGTAAATGGTTTAAAGAGCTTCCACTTTCACCCCAAGTATGTACCAGATCATACATACATTTTTCATGCTCCTATTAGATACAATGACCTTTGAGAAAGGAACTTAAAGAAAATGATGTAGGTTGCAATCTGCCTCAAACAAAAATATGTTAGCGACCCAGTCTTGAAGTTTAAATACTTTTGTTCCAATTGTATGAAGAATTCCAATTATGCAAAGAAGCGAGTGGCTATTCCCAATTGCATAACGCGTAAGCCTACAAAAAACCCTCTTACTAATAAACCACTACATTTAAAACAGTCTTTAGTCTGAAGAGACAAACCAATGTAAAAAGTGAGAATACAAGCACTGGAACACTGTTTTTGCTTAGATAATTTTATAAGGTCATTAAAATAATAACAAACTATTCTTTGACACGTCCTCGTAACACCTTCGTTATCCACCGCCACTCTCTGCTACATATTCCAAACACATTTAGAAAAAAACAGAAACTAGAGTCCCTTCACAACCTGTTTGTGCAAAAACGTATCCCTTTTGAAGAACCCAACATCTTTTTGACCCGAATATTACCTGCAACATTTTTCTTTGGGTGTGGAGAACTCACACAGCAATGTATGCAACTTAATAACCTGATCACCCAGGACCAGCCTCCCCCGTGGAATCAGTATTTCAGTTGTTCTGATCTGTTGTTTATTCACCTATTTTCTGGCCTTGCTGTGCCATGATTTCCCACTGGAAAGCATGCTCAAGGCTGGGAGCCTGCCCTCTTGCTTGCACCGAGCTATCCTGACTGTGCTGCGCAGAAGCATCATTTAATAGGCACTTACTCCAATGCAGGCAAAGCAGGTGAGGCAGATCACTCATCCTTCCCTTGCCTGCTGTATGGCCTTGGCAGTACGGTGCTCTCCAGGCAGGGCGCACAGAACAAGACACCTGCAGAAGACTCCAGAAGGAGCCACAGCAATTTGTCTGCTCCAGATAAAAATAAAACCAACTCCAGCAATACCTTTTGCAAAGTGCTGACGAGTGCACTGCAGCCAGACAAGAATTCAGCGGCGAGATTAAACAACTGTCATTCTCTGTCATTATTAATTCATTTATTTTTGGTGCTGCTAAATATGTTGTGCAAGGACAGCATGGCACGATGCTTTCTTGCCTGTGAGGTCCTGCCTCACTGCAAACACTCACACATATTTCGGGGCACCGGTTTTAAACTGGCCCCTCAAAATAGAGGCGTGGAGCCAGGCAAAGCTAGTCTGCTGGGGCAGCGCCGTGTTCCTTCAGGACTGCAGCACGGGTAAGTCCTTATAAGGTTAATTTACTATTTGAAATTTGCCAGTATTATGTCAACAATAAATTCATAATACGGTTTAAACCAAGTCTCTCTTTTATTTTGGGAAGTAGACACCTGTCTATTGCCTTTTTCTTTAAAGACCAAAGTAGAAATCTGGGATAAACATGTGGTTTTCAGAGCAAATCCAGGTTAATCTAGCTGCATTATTTATTCATTTATGTATAATCAGTGTTTTGAAAAAAAAAAGTGTTACAGCCCTGTGTTCTGCAGCACACAAATTATCAGAGAAAGACCAAACCAGCAAACAAGCCAGATGTTTTGTCAGCCCAATAAACCTCCACAAAACAGCTTTCCGTTCCGCCAACAGCAGCCACGGCTTTGCTTCCTTTTGTCACCCAACCAAAGCGACTCATCTCAGCAATCGTCGTTTGCTAATTAGCTTGAGTTACGTGATCATAGCTGAGATTTTGGCAGCCTGTTCTGGAACAGATTTATTAATGATGATCAATTATGACCAGGTGGAATTTCTGACAGATGATTTTTTTCTATTGTTACCTGACAATATATGGGAAGTCTTCAATTAGATAAATGCAGTTTACGAGCTGACCCCGCCATCTGCCGTCATTTCTGCTGCTGCTGCCGCGGTTTAGTGCCTGCTCAGAGTCTCCCAGGTCAGTCCCTTTCCTTCAGCTCAGCGCGGAATACAAATCTCTCTAATGAGCCAACGCAGTACTGAAGACCTGTCATTCAAGCTGTGCCTCGTTTCATCTAGCACAACTGCTGAAAGCTTCACTTGCAAGACGGGCTGGTGATGCCTTCAATAAAAACAGCACTGGACCAGAAAAGGCTCACTAAAAGAATTTGCAAATTCCACTAAGTTTCCCAGTTCTCACGCTAAAGAAATGTAGGGTGGTTTGGTTTTTTCCAGACCACAGGAACAGTATCACCAAAGGAGAATGAAAAATAGCAATTCTGCTTTAGAGTTTGACATTTTACCTGTTTCTGCGTTCTTTGCAGCGCTGCAGCTCATCACAGTTTATCATTCATACCGTACCCAAAGCTCACCAGCACTGATGAACAAGCATAAAGGTAGAGCAGATACTTAGAAACCCAACTGTAGTTTCAGGATGACGAATGAAGCTGAGCGGGCGCAGGAAGCACACGTGTGGGAGGTCAGCGCTGGGCTTGCAGAAGACGACGACTGCACGTAACGCTGTGCGCTGCCAGAGCGGTGTGGGAAGCTGCTCGACGCAGGTCCCTTGAACTGGCTGTGGAAGCCCTGCTTTCCCCACGTGTTCGCTCCCTCTCCCTGCCCACTCCTCTCCCCTCACCCACGCGGCCCCCGGGGAGAGCAGCGGGTATGGCCAGCACAGCCACGCCCTGGGTTCCCTCTGAAAAAGGGAACTGTTACCAAGGTGGTACTTCTTCTGTCTAATCCATCTTGTGATTGCAAGACACTTCACGGAGAGATCAGTACAAGAGAGACATGGACATACTGGAGAAAGTTCAATGAAGGGCCATGAAGATGATGAAGAGACTGGAGCATCTCTCCTATGAGGAAAGGCTGAGAGAGCTGGGACTGTTCAACCTGGAGAAAAGGCGGCTCAGGGGGATCTCATCAATGCACATAACTACCTGCAGGGAGGGTGCGAAGAGGACAGAGCCAGGCTCTTCTCAGTGCTGCCCAGTGACAGGACCAGAGGCGATGGGCACAAACCAAAACACAGGAGATTCCCTCTGAACATCAGGAAACACTTTTTCACTGTGAGGGTGACCAAGCACTGGCACAGGTTGCTCAGGGAGAGGTTGTAGAGTCTCCATCCTTGAAGATATTCAAAACCCATCTGGACATGGTCCTGGGCAATGTGCTCTAGGCCCTGGCTGAGCGAGGGGGATGGACCAGGTCCCTCCTCCAGAGGTCCCTTCTAACATAAACCCTTCTGTGATTTCTTGAAATGAGTCTTTGTGCCTTCAGCCAGGCAGATTTGAGCATGGGGAGAAGAGGAGCAGAAAGTAAATACATCTCTTAAGGAACAGTGCATGAACCTGTGTCTCTCAGTGGCTACCCTTTCCCATTCAGGTATTTTGGGGGTGTGACAGTGAACACTGGAGGTGCTTGCAGGCTTGGCTTCATCCATAAACACAATCTGCTCCCTGGAGCGCCGTTAGCTCCTTTCTAGGCTTGGGAAGCTATTTTTAATCTACATTCAAACAAGCAGTAAATTCATAATGTAGCACTGATCTTTACCCTTTGAAGGTTTGGGATCAAGGGCCAGCTAGAGAACTTCTCTGAACACGACCACCTCTGAGCTAAGAGATCACTTAGCACTGACCACAATCTTTTCTGTCTTCCTCTTTCTTCTGTCCTTTCATTTCTCTGCACGACTGAGAAAAAAAAACATCTTCTGCAGACACAAGAAGAATAACATTCTTCAAACCTACATGGACACCAGAGAAAGCCACCCCACAGCATTATCTCACGCAGAGGGGAAAAAAATCCAGTAAAGTATGGGGTAAAAATCCAGCACATCTCAAAGAGCAGCAAATACTACAGAAGTCAAAATAGATCTTTATGACCTGAAAAACAATTTTCTCTCTTTTTCTCCCTGCTTGCTCCCCTATCGACCCTGTCTGCATGTTCAAGGTAGCAGGTTACGACTTGCTTTGATTTTGCTTGCTTATCACCACGCAGCTCAGGTTTTACAGCTATAAAAACTCCCCTGAATAAGAGCTTTAGGGGTATTGACAGAAGGTGCTTCAGTTCTGAGACGGAACTTGGAGGGGGGACGGCAGATGCAGGAAAATTCTCCTTGGCAACATAAAAAGCCTCTGTCCAGTGTGCACAATCTTCCCTTGCTGCACTTAATGGCCTGAGAAGAGCGCAGCACAGTAGTATTTGTTGCTTCATCTCCTAATGCACTAGCTGAAAAAAAAAAAATAGCTGAGTGTATTGATGTGTTTTGTTCATTGTAAAGTGTATTGTGGTCAGGGTTAGTCTTTTATTTTCTTCAGGTGGGACTAAATTCATTGGGTATCGGCTGCTTTCTCCCAGCTCCGCTTGGACACGTGCCAGTTTCGAACATCGATACGAACCTTTGCATTCATTTTACTGGGTGTTGTATCACATCCGTGGATTTACCACAGCGCCGTATTTACAAAGGTCGACTGAATGTCTCCAAAACGAGCACAGTGGTGCGGGCGCAGCAGCCTGGCTGCTCCAGACAGCACACCTGCAGCAAGCCCTCCTCTTGCAACAGATGGCAAAAATGAGACTGGCACCGGAGTTCCAAGAGTGCGGGCAGCTGGCTCTACAGAGCTCTTTGCTTCAGCTCTACCAGAGCGTCTTTAGAGCGTAAGGACAAATCATTGCACAAGAGACATCCCTCGAGGAGCAGCCGGCCCCAAGACCCAGAGCAATGGCGTCTGGAGTCATCTTAGGCTTAAAGTGTAGATTCAACATTTCTTTGCTCCCTGTACAGGAGTAGTTTGTCTCCCCTTACCCCATGCTCAGCAACCCTTTTATAAAAAGAAGTGTATCTACCTGGCATTATTTTTTCTGCGAAAAGAGCATCCGGAAACAAGGCAAAGGATTTCTATTTATAGGGTGTGCTGGGACTGAGTTTCACTCTTCAGCAAAGCCTAGTCCCTGCAGGACATTACCTCCACCCCACCTCCTGGTTTTAGTAAATTAGTTTAGTCCCTGTCCTTGAGCTGTCGCTATATCTGTGAACACAAACTGCTACAGGTGCTCTACAGGTAAATGTCCCCCCCAGCTTTTCTTCTGAAGGCCCTCGTGATCCTCCCCCCGGGAGCGGACGCGTGCCTGTGCTGCTGCCCCTTCGGGCTGCGCTTCTGAAATGTTCCCCGCGGGAAAGGCTGAAGCAGCTCCTCGCTGACGGCCTTTCTTTTGAAAAGCAAGAGGAAACACTTCAAGGGAAGTCAGTGAGGTCAAGGAAAACCAGCAGCCATAGCAGTCTGTCACAAATAAGCAAGAATGTAATGCAGAGAATCCCTCTGCAAAATAATTTCTAAGGAAATGGAACAAATTGAAATACACTAGTGGATCTAATACCAGTAGCAAATCAATGATGTAAACCATTTAAATATATAACCAAAATTTCAGCAGTATGAGCTATCAAAGCAGCTATTTCCTATGAGATTTGGATATGGATTTGCTCCCTAAAATACTGAGATGTTCATTGCAAAATACACTATCAATTATGCACCATGGGGTAAGAAAAAAAAAAAACTGTTTAGCAAAACCAGGGAAATATTTTAATATTTTGCCGGACTTGGCGATTTAGAAACTCTTTGCCCTTGCAACTCCTGGCAGTCAGTCTTCTCTGTCCTCTGGCAAGCCATAGCAAAAGAGGAAAAACCCCACCTCAAAGCCTTTGTGAAATAAAAAAAACCCTATATTTTGTCAGGACTTCCAGCTTCCCTTCTGCCCCCTTCAGCTCAATCAGCAGTTAAGCTGGTACCAAATCATGCTACAATAGCTTAAAGAAATATATTTGATGCTTCAATTTCAGCTAACATTTCAATTTCTCCCGCTATTATTTTTCCTGGCTACGTGAAAACACTGATTAATTATCTACCCATCAAGGGTTTTGCCTAAGTTTTATTTGCCCCCCCCCCTTTTTTTTTGAACTGTTCACCTTCTTTTCTCTTCTTCTAACACAGTCTTCCTGCAATAAATAGAAACCCAGCATCAGTCAATTAGAGAGGAGCTATAAACTGTATCCTTAACCCAAGTTCTCACCTGGGTGAGGTTGCCCTGCCGTGCCTGGGTGGCTCACGTCAGGCTCTGTCCCCACTGAAGTCTGCAAAGCCATCAGCCTGTCATTACAAGCACACCGAGTTCCTTACTGAGCAATCCAATTTTTGAAAATATTTAATGTTCTTTCTTCAGCAGCCTTATTCTACCACCCAGGAAGAGTCACTCCATCCTAATGCTTCGTGCACACCTGAGGTATGCAGCTCTAAACCTTTCATTTTCCTAAGGCTTGCATATTTTAGCTGTTTAATCACAAGATTTTTTTGTTAATGTTATGCAAAGTAACTAATCATCCTAGTTTCTTATGTGAAATATATGTCAAAAGCTGAATTAAAATGACAAGAAGAAGATAAAGACAAATTAGATTAATATGGAAAGGGCGTTCTCCTACAGAATCTGGTTCAAGGTCAGAATCCCAAGGGCTCCAGTGGTGAATATCCTTTCAGAGTGTCCCAGCAGATGGGGCTTTGCCCTTCAGCAGGCGTATGTCAAGGCTCTACCTGGATCATCAGAGTGTCATGGAAAAACCCAGCTACCAGCAGAGCTCTGGAGCAAAGAGCCGTGTCTGTCAGCACCTGGGGTTACTGACACAATGCTGTTACATGCCTCGCTGACCACACTTACACTCAAAACAAGATGCTTGTCATCATTTGTACCTCAGGCATCGACTCCTGCTGATTGGTATCTTTTTGCTCAGTCACTGTGCTTTTTGCAGACGCTGTTGGACAATCTGTGAACAAGAAGAGCGGTCAGGCAGGAGGGCAAGGTGCCACTTTCAGACAGAAGAGGAGATTTACACGTAGCTACACCCTGTTCTATGTGAACAGGGCCATATCTGCGCTACCCGGAAACCTTTACTATCAAGGGGTAACCAGCTTTGTGCTTCTTTCAGGACAGAGGCTATTGGCGATGATCTGACTTGAGACAGCATGATGACCGAGTTCGCTCACACTACAGAGGTATTAGCCCATCGTGAGAACAGGTCCGCACCGCATCATTTAAAAGCCAGCCCGCCAAGTTTGCAGTTGCTTCTGTGGCATCCCAGAGGTACCAGCATCTCAAATGCAGTACTTGTATTCAAGATCATCTCACCTATTACGCATATGTTGGCTAACATTCAAGCGACTGAATAATAACAGCAACTTATTCTCATAGGTCCTCTTATATGACCTTCACTGTCATCCAGAAAGTGATAAAACTACATTTATGAGTAATACATAAAATTCAAACGAGACCTTTATTTACATTAGGTTTTCAAGCGCTGGGTGTTGCAACATACATAACAAAATTTCATACTACATTTTTTATAGGAAATCAGATTGAAAAGCTGATCTACAGAATCAATTTGTCAAAACTGGCTAAGCAGAAAATGTGTCAGCTCGGTTTTAGAGTACTCTGTCAATTTTACACCATCTGCTATCGTTCAGAGTATTCCTGATGTCATGGTTATAAAAACAGAGCGCTCATGCAGGTTAATTTACAGTGAACTCCCCTAGTAAATTTTACATTCTTCACTTGTTCAGAAGAGCAGGTCAATACTCCCACATTGTCTCACAAAGCAATTACGGATCCAAACAGGGAGAAAACTAGATCCATCAGGAGATTTTTAACAGAAAGAAAACTGGATTTAGCAAGACAAGGAGTCAGAACTTTAATTCCATGACAAACTGAATTATCATCTCTCATTCTGTAGAAAACAAGTTGTACTGTAAAGATTAATCAAGTCCTTTTATTCCATATTAACATTATGCAGCAACCAATATGAGCGTCTAGGTAACCAGAAACTTCATGAAGTGTTTTGCTGCAAAGCTGACTTCAGTAATGCACGCAAATGATAAAGTCATCAACTCTGCTCACTGCCAGAAATAAAAAAAATGGCTTCAGGAGCAAATAACACTGATTCATACTGTGCTCAAGCACTAGTCAACAGAATCTATTAAACTACACAGGGGGGAAAAAAATAAAACCAAAGCAGCTTTGTTATCTTACTTGTGACACCTTATTTAAATCTCAGGTATTACCTCTTTATATCAGCATAAATATGTAGCCTTCTACACCTTTTATGATGTGGTTACAGACACAAAAATGTTATAGTAGAAAGCAAGAGCTAGTTCAAGGAATTTCAGACTTTGAAATCAGCAAGATACAAAGCTAAAATTCATATGTTCCTTTTCAAGTTATGAATACTTTCACTAAAACATAAATATTTTAACATATATTAATTTTTTCTGACATTCAAAATTGTAAAGTCAATATGGCAGAATTATTGTTAAAAGCACATATTTACAAATATTCTTTTTTCCATACATAAAGTATTTGGCATAATTATAACAATCTTACTGCATACACAACTGTTTGCTTCTTTTTCACATAATGGTACACTCCTTATTAAAATTTACCAATTATGTACAAAAATACTTGAACATTTATTATAGAAAACCTCTATAACTACCATCAACAGCTTGTAACTGCTGAAGGTTTAATTGAGATAATATAAAAAGTGGTCACTTTCTTCCAGTTAAACTATCAACAAAACAAGCACAGCTAAAATCAACATGAGCTTCCCAACAAAAGAGGGAGAATATTTTTAACAGCATGATTTAAAATGCAGTTCGCACATCTGTTCCCAAGCACATGTTAAACAGTCAGTAAAAGAAAGAGGATACAAAAAATACATACAGAAGGTGCTTTTTTTTTTTTCCCCTCCACATTCCTACGGCTTGGCATTAGCTTTCCAGAGCTCTTCAGATGCCAGTCACTAAAATACAACCTAAGGCCAAACACCATTCTCCTACAATAAAGATGACGGTGATGAACTCAAGCTAAAAATCAAATCCAAAACCTGACTCCACTGGTACGTACACATCCAAAGAGCTGTTCAGAATTCTTGCTAGGTTTTTACAGAATTATTAATGACCTTTGCAATTAGCTTTTGAAATTTATCGATTGATATCCAGTAATTCGTATTTTTAAAAATTTGTTCATTTAGTGTATTGCCTTGGTACTAGTCAGTCCTGATTCTTGTACACAAGTTAAATGAACAATTCATTTGTACGTGTTTCATACACAGATTGTATTTTAGGGTGAACTTTCAAAAACAGCAGAGAACCTCCACTAGTGAACTGCTAGCTTTTAAAAAACAAAATCAAAAGACAAAAAAAACATTAACTGGAAGAATAAAAGTAAATTGCACCTCAAAAAGAAAAGGATGTGTCGGGTACAGTAATACACTCATGGCACAAAACCTTATCAAGAATCACCAGAACGGTGCTCTACACTGAATAAAATGCAGATATTTTTCCATCTTAAAAATAGCATAAACCAAGTATGCGTTTCAAAAATTCCAAACCACATTCTTACAACAGTTCTCCGCAGTATAACTTGCATTATATCTCTGCTTTTCCACAGACATTTGAAATGACCAACCTGTTCATCGGATAAGAGAAACAACTTTCAGCCTACTTGCAGAAACATCCTAGTCTACAGACTACTTTGTTAGGAAGCGTGCATTTATCTCTAGTAGTAAAGATCCAGTCAGTATATTCTGTATTTTGTAAGAAGCATTCAGCTAACTCAGATGAGAGTTGTAGGGTTTTAGATTTATTTTTTTAAATAAAAATAAAGTACAAATAAAAGCATTTATCAGTATTCACCACCATGAAATTAAAAAAAATCCTCTCATTCATGCTTCCTATAATATCTGGCAACCTAAATTAGTAATTTCATTTCAAATGTGCAACATAATATTAATAAGCATTTCAAAATTACTCAAAAGAAAAGGTGGGCAAAATATTAAAGTGCCTAACTAAACGCGTTTTACCATTTTTAAAAAATATTATTTCTTAAACGGTAAAGAATTGCTTGCAATTAAATATAAAAGTGGCTTCTCATAGCTGAGAGACTTTGCGGGGCAGAGGCCTGGGCCGGGGAACCTGCTCAGTCCTCCTGCTGCTGTTTTCCAGGTTGTTTGGCCGGACCAGCTGTGGCTTGGGCGGCAGCGCTGGCGGGTCGGCGGCGGGCGGGATGGAGAGGCTGTGAGGTAGAGGAACGGGGCGTTTCAAAGTCCGCTCGTACACGCTGTAAGGCGGCGGGGTTTTACTTTCTTTTCTCACAGGCTCCTCAGAAACGCTGTAGCTTGGGACAGTCACTGTTGGTTCGCTGCCTTGGCTTTCAAAGCCTGACGTCTCTGATGTGCTACATCGGCTGAGCGAAGAGATGCCGCTGCTGTAACTCCCTGACAGCACCGGGGAGTTGGATATGAGCCCCGAGGAATGATACTCCACTGGAGACGGTGTGAATGATTGCACAGACCCCTGCTCGAAAGAAAGGGCAGAAGAAGAATTTACCTGGAGTAAACGAGGGAGAGCGTTTCTGTGCTCAGACTGAAACACACAGAGATGCAGCGCATAGATTCTGAGGCTTGATAAACGTAAACGGTTGCATCCCCGTTTAATTAATATCCAGTAAGAAGCCAATAAAAAGCTCATTTCAAGAGTGCCTAGGTACACCTTAAACAGTGCTCATGCCAGTAATTCATGTAAGTGGAAGTAAAACTGTATTTAAATGTTATCTTACTATCATAAGACCCTGGAAAAATCTGGAAGCCTTTAAAATGAACCCTCCGTTTTCCTAGCTTTAAGTGAAATGCATAACCCTGCATAGCGCGTACCTAGTGGTGTCCTGCCCCCTAACGCCAAAGCACAGGACTTGCATCCCAGTCACTGCTGCTACTTCAGTCTCTCATGTTCCAAATTCATTTTCTAAAGCTTTTCCTCACAGTTTTAGTGCACTGTCATGCAATGAAAAGTGCATTTACATCGTGTAATTTACATTACATCATTTCCAAGTGTGCCGTAATACCGATGTCGGAGGTGAAGCGCACAGCAGATGCCAAGCTAGTAGCTGCTGCTGGGCGCAGCCCTGTTCAGCCGGCAGCTCGTCTCGCTATTCAGGGGCAGCAGCAGGAAGGCAGGAGGTGAGGCATCGCTGCTGCTGCAGACGGCATTTTGAACCGCAGTTGCTCCACCCTTCCTCTCCCCCATCTCCCAGGCGTTCTTTGGACACACCGCGAGGCTTGCACGAAACACAGACCACCACTGCGGGCCCTGGGGACGAGGGTCCAACGGAGGGCAAAGGTTGCAAATGGCTGCACGAACAGCCTCACAGGTCTTTGGGGGAAGGTGAGGGATGAGGAGCTGAGGGCCAAAGCGGCAACAACAGTGCTGACAAAGAATAGAAGGCAGGGACAGTAAAGCCCCACCTAAAAAGCATTGAGCAGTCCTATTCAAGTGAAGCATCTTCAACTGAAAACTGTAAGAGGCCAGACCATACTTTGCAAGTTGAAAAGTTTTTGCAACATACCTAATTTTGACTAGAGCCATCTGAGACAATCTAGACTTAATGGCCTCAAGCACAGGCTAAAAAAGGGATGGAGAAATCACATCAAAGACAAATTTCTCACCCCAATTCTTGTTAGACTGGTTGGCGCTCGGCTGCTCAGCTGGAGGTGAGAGTGAGCCATGCAACAAAGGGCGGGGAGGGGAGGAAAAGGAGAGGGGCAGGGGTGTACAGAGCTGGCTGCACTGACTTTGTGCTGTTGAGATAACCTTAGTTACCCATCTAGGACTGGACTCACAGTGTGCTGAAAGCAATGGAAAAAAAAAATCTTCATTTACATCAGTGGGTTTTGTACTAAGATGGCCTTCTCTGGCAGCATGCAACAGTTGGACAAAGGCTAAAAATTGAGCTCCATATATGGCTAGGGAAAAGCAGAGCAAGTTTTATTTAAAGCTCAACACACGTTGAAGACATTTCAGACATTGTGAGGAGCCTTTTTAACTATGTGTTTCAAGTTCCATTCTTCTGCGTGCGAGGAGGCTGCAGTTGCACTCCTACCCCCACAAACGTCCAGGGTCAAGGTTGTCAAATAAATGATGTAATTGGTTCAAGTCCCAAGAACACTTGACACTCGGATTAAGTGACCATAGATAAGATTTAGGACGTTTGCTTTTGTCATTCAGAACAAGAGCAAATATGTGTAAATCCTGCCTGCTTCAATTTAGGAGCTGAGCAGGGTTAAGCAGTGCAGACTGCTTGTACCAGTAGTGAGTAACAGTCTAGACGCCAAAAGAGTCTGGAAATTCACAGATGCTGGAAGTGAGATCCAGCAACTCTCAGAAGTATGCTTGGCCAGCATTCCTCTCCCAAGCAGCAATCCAGACTTTGGCTGTAAAATGCTTAAATTCTGTCCAGGCCTTTAGAAGAAAGTGTTAGGATGAGCTTGAAACACCCCTAAGAATCAGTACCAAGTCCATTCAGGAACAAAGGAAGAGTCGCTCACCCTTTGTACAATACCCTAATGCTCTGAAGAGCTTCTTAGTAAGCAGTCAGTGTGAAACCTGGGATCGGTGCTCCCTTCAGCAGAAGGTATACTATGGTAATAGGACTACGGGGCACTCCGATGGCCAGCACAATTGCTCTGTGTTGAACCTGGACCACTGTGCAGCCACAAGTGGAAATGTTATAGGCTCATGGGATGGCAAATGGGAGAATGACTGCAGACTTGCGATCAGGGACCTGAAGGGGAAAGAAGGCATTTTGGGGTGCCACTTTCCTCCTCTTCAGGAGATGTGTACCTCTGCAGCATTACTTGGGCACTGGGTAGCTGAGAGAACGCTTCAGCAGGGCTGTCTCCCTCTGCCCTCGCACCTGAGTGCCTGAAGCACCAGTCATGCTACTTTCTATTTGCTCTCCTTCCAGGTTGTTGACCCTCGTATTTCTAACTGCAGAATTATCTCAGCTTCAATGGGGTGGTAGAGGCGATCCTCGAGACTAATGTTGTGCAGTCTGCAGTACCGGGGTTTGCCTGGAACATGCAGGCTGCGTGTTTGTGGCCTCCAGAGCTACGGAAGACACAGATTTCCTGGTCAAGTTTTCTAACCAATAAGCTGTTGTGCAACAAGTGGGTACTGACACATTCAAATACCTTGAAATAGAAATGAAACCTGCTCAGTTTAGCCTGGATGCCCAATTGCTATGGGTGCTTAACTGCCAGAGAAAAACCAATGCTTATTCACAGCCTATGTTTAATGTTTCCTACTGGCAGGCTTCAAACTACTTCCAACTTCTTCCACAACCTTGCTGGATCACTCTGCAGAGGACATGGATATTAAAATGACTGGGATTACTCTCTAACACACCCTCTAATCCAACAGCTCTGGATGCTAGAGGAGTAAGAGGAATGGGTTGCACAACAGGTTCTCCTTAGCTGGCATCTCCTCTTTTGACATTGTTGGAGATGGAATTCTGGACCAGGTGGACCATCCATCACCTCTTACATTTCTTTCTTGCATTCCCTTCTGTTCACTGGCTCTGGCGAGCTTGATTATCCATGTAGGTGAGAAGTCTAATGTTGAGAAGCTAAAGAGTCTGAAGATTAGGTTTCCTGCCTGCAGTCTTGAAAATCTTCAGAGCTGCTGTAAATGTTGTGGCTACTTACTCTTGTGCATGGTTTTTGTATAGGCATATGATAATAAAAGGAAAACATAATATAATCCCAAATAACATATATCAAATATATACTATCTACCCGACAACACATACGACCCATCCCATAAAGGCGATTCACTGCAATCAGACAGTACCTTCATTGGTGATCTGCCAGCAGGAGAAGGGGAAATGGAGGCTATGTGTCTTGCTGGTGATGCTGTAAAGTCAGAAAGATTTCAGTGCACTCCTAGCATTACAATTTTCACTAAGAAATCTTTTTAAGTGGATAGTAGATCATTCTATACACAAGCATTATCTCTGGTTCCCTCTAGGCACTTGCCCGACGGCTGCAAATAGTTTTAGAGATTTTGTTTATTTTACTTTGTTCTCAGGATTATCTTGCAGTACAACCAGTGAAGTATAACAAATTTCTACATCCGTCTTCTCTGACAAATTTTATATCACTGTAAATTGGTTTCTATCCTACCAAATGATAACAGGATTCAAAAAAGGTCAGTATAACAACTTTTCCCCTCCTCTTTTTATTCTACCTCTTACGAAACATATTATGTATTTGTATGTCAAATAAGAAAAAAGGCAATACATAATGTACTTATATCAAACATTTACCTGTAAATATACTGTAAACATGCTGAGGCATAAGTCTAAAACACAAAAAGTGACTTCGCTCCCTTGAGAACAATTATATTTATAGTATCACTTAAGCAGCCTTTCCTTTAAATGGAAATTAATCTTTTGAAAGGCAAATTGGTTACAGTAACAGAACTCATGTACTACCCTGATTGCTGTGCATTTTCTGGCCAGTAAGATTCTTTGTGGTTAATGATCATTCCTGACTCCCAATTATCATAAGATCAAAAGATTAAATTTGATCATCCTCCCTAGTACCAGCATGAACTGTCAAACTACTCAGTCATTAAGTGAAGGGGCAGAGTACTGGAAACAGAATGCTACAGAGAACGTTAACGAGATGAAAATACCTGTGGAGGCAGTTCTACAGCCTTCCATGTAAGTAATCAAATAATAAATTAACCTGCCCAAGAAGTTAAACATTAATCAGAGTGGAAAGAATCTAAGTCCTCAAGTAAATCACTTTTTTACTGGAGCTTAGCCTGAAATGTCCATTAACTCACCAGTCTGTGCAGGTCTTGGTGGTACAGGAGGAGATATAAGCTTTCCACTTTCTGATGTGTTTCTGGCTTCCTTCCCACTGTCCAGGCTCCAGCTGCTGGGGGTGGTGTTTACAGCTGGAAGAGAAAGAAAAAGCTGGCATAAGCATCAACACTTCTAGCTCTCCGACTCGCCTTTATCCATGAGGATAAAAATACACCGAGTGAAAACGTTAAACAACTTAACAAGCATGCCTGAAAAGCTCTCATGATTACATCAGCATTTGAAAAGCTCTTAAATAATGGCTGTCAATCTTCTGGTTGCCTGATGTATGCATCTGGCCGTCAGGTCAGTTTGCGACTGTGTAGCAGTTGGGACCATCAACGACAGTAGCAGCTGAGATAGCAGTCTGGCGCACTGCAAATCCAGCCACAAAGGGAGATAAGCTTGAAGCCTGTTAATATAATCAGTTTATCTTCACACCAGACTCCTATTTAAAGGTTTCTAGGCAGAGGGGAACAGACTATTCATAAACTGTTTCCATGAACTCATTTTATATACAGAAGGGACTAGAGAAAGGAACTCAACAAATTCCAATCAACCTCCCTCAGAAAGCTTTCAGTGCTAACAGTCTTTTGTTGCTTGCATAGGCTACAAATTCAGAACTGAAAGAAGGTGGAAAGGAGGGCGCCAAAGGGAGCAATTAAAAATTGAAAGAAATGAAGATGTCTGAAAAAAAAATCAAATTAAATTATTGTGGACTAAGAGAGTTTATATACACTGTTTGTATCCATGGTTGAGGATTTCTGCTCGATCATGTAAATTGACTGTCACCTTGATGTGCATAAAATTGGCTGTTGTATTTGCCTGTGTTACCTTTACCAAATTCCATGACTTTAATTGAATGATCCCGTAAGGCCTGGAACAGCTTCCTTAATAGAACTGGATTATCTCATGTTTTCAAGGAGCCACCAATATTGGAAAGAAGTCAGATAGACAGAAAGACAGGGCATTTAGCACAGACAGGACAAAAGCTAACTTAAACGCCACAATTTTTCTTACACATCCTGTAAAAAAGTGGGAAAAAACTGCTTCAAACTTCCCCCTTCCCCTCAAAAAAAACCCACCAAAACCCCACCATCAAAAAACCCCTCACCTTCAAAGCCTCAAACCTCTTGCCTTGCCATGACAGTTTCCTTCTTGTCTGCTTGTTTCATAGTTGTGAGTAGAAAACCACATGCAAGGACTCTGTGCTCATTTACAAAGATGAAGTGAAAAGCAAAGTATTGTTGCTATTACAGCAACACCAAGGGCTCTCAGAAGGACTGCAGTCCCACTATACCAGTATATACCAGACTTAATACAGAAAGTACGGTACAAATAATATTTGTTTCATATCTGTAACAATATTGTTACAGTGTAATTGTACATTAGTTGACCCCGAGAACAGTGCACAGAATAATCTGTTTTCTAGAGGATCATTTTGCTTTTTATTGCCAAAATATGCAATACATTGTTTGCTTTTTATTGTAGGCTGTCACCTGGCAGTATGGTTTTCTCCTCATCCTAAAAATGACTTGGCACCAGACCTAGGTACTTCAAATGGCTAAATCTCTTGACAAGCCAAATTTTTTCTTTTAAGTCATCCAAGCAGTCAGTTCTTTGGACTGCTAAAGTCTCCAGGACAGAATATTTTATTTTAACAAATCTGTAATGCACTTGGCTGCATAGGCCACTGGAAAAGTTTTGCCATTTCCATGTTAAATTATTTCATATGTTTTTCAGCTCTGAAAAATTCCACACTTGAGCTTTCATAAAAACCTGGACACAAAAATGCTTATAAAAATCAGCTCTTATTGATGAAGATCTGATTCCTGGTCAGTTCTTGTTACAGTATATTCTCAAAAATATTTACTTTCAATACACCTATTTTACTGTATTGTTTATTCAAGGTACCACGAACGGCAGCGCATAATGAAATGATAGAGCATATTATGGATGTGAAGCACATAATGAAATCTTGGCACAATAACTGTGCCAACAATATTGAATTTCCCCATGCGCAAAATTATAAAAGGTAGTATTTTGTCTATGGAAATTCATAGGTTTCTCATTTACTCTAATTAAAAATAATAATAATAAAAAAACCCAACACAAATTGATCTTTTCTCTTCCATCAAAGTGTAATCAAAAGCACAGTGACTTATATTTGGTAAAGAGGGCTTGCAGGTACCAAACTTCAGGACACTATCCCTCTCTTTAGCTTCTCTGCCCCAGTCTCCAGAAGTTCATCTCCAGGGTTCATCTCCCCATACGTGTGTCTCTCTTGTGAAGCAGAAAGGACAGCCCTCACAGGCAGCCTGCTGCAACCTGCTGCTCCATCACCCCTTCCTGCAAACCTCTGGGCGTTCCTGAGTGCAACACTCTGTTCAAACACACACGGTGTTTCTCCCTTTTTGGCAAAGTGTTTTGAAACTTAGAGTGTTCGTGTAACTAATTTAGTTAGAATGTTTTGAAACTTGGAGATGACAGTATATGCTCAAAAGAATTAGCATTCTACAGGAATATGACAGATTAATTATATTTTCATTGCTTCCAAGATTAGTGTGGTGCAGCATTTCTACTCACCTTTGTCAGGGCCGGGCAGATTGGAATCACTTCGGGGCAAAGCACCGTCTCCAATATGATTAAACAGCATTCTCTGTAAATTGAGAACAGCATGGTTTATGCATAGCTGCTGTTGTATTTCAGCAGCCTTTAAGAAAACAAATATCTTTTTGTTATTATCCCCACCACACAGGTCTACTTTGGAAGTAGAGTGGTAAACATCACCTAAGAACATAAATAGTTTAATAGAAATATGTGGATACAAATAGGGAGTAAACTAGTTTTCAGAAACCGTACACACTGGAATCAGAGGGAGAATTATTATGTACTGAGTTCTGACAGTTTCCAGCTCCCTAAAAAAACAAAATAAGGCTCATTCCTCAAGTGGTACCTTGATAGATTACTAAACAAGTGCAGGGATAGATTTGCAATAATTTCATTGCAGAATCAGGATCTGAACAAGGTGTAATGTTTAACAATATTCAAGTTATGGCTGTTATCTTAGAAGAGCATTGTGTATCATTTCCAACCCTGACTTTTTTGGTAGCACCATTCTTACTTCTCTTGTGGATAAGAGCTGACCCATAAAGTGTGTTTGCCTTTCCTTTTCTGAATATTCATTTTTTTAAAAAAAATCACAGTAAATTTATGAAACAATTTTAAAATTCCACTAGTTCTTTCTTTTGGCAGCATTCAAGTAATCCGTGGGTCACTAGTTTATCTTGATAACAGATGTAAATAGAATACAGTTAATCCTACAAGTAATTCAGATGTACTTTCTAAAGGAAAGGAGAACAGATGAACTTTACTTTTTCCAAATCAAATCAAATCCTATTCTTGTATCTCCTTCCAGTGTTCACAGAGGACCACGCCGAGTCAGCAGGCACTATGCTGTGGTTCCACAAGATGGCAAACCCAGCTGCAAAGTAATCATGTATCTAACCTTGCAGCTCCATGTTACAAAGTGAGGAACAAATACTTGGCCAATTCAACTTGACTTAAAACATCTCGTAGAGAGAATGGTTTTGGTAGGCTTTGAGCTACACTAGGTTTGCCTCTCTATGCTGTACTAGAGCCATACTGCATCAGGTAATACCTGTTTTCCTGGAGTTACCATTAAACTGAGGTGATGTAACTACCCGTGTACTCTAATGTGACAGAAAATGTGATCACATGTTCCTGCCTGGTCTGGATCGAATGTTCACTGCCCAGTGAGTCTGCAGTGCACTAGCGTCTGGTGGGCAAGCGTTGAAGTCTGTTTTCTGTTGTGAAGGTAAAGAGCAAAGGCTGAAAAAGCAACTGAAATTGGAGGAGATAAAGAGACAAAAGCTGAATGAAATACAGAGAAACGAGGACATACTAAAATAATGAAATATAAAACCAGATGGAAGAACAAGAGTAATCACAGGATGTTTAATGAGACGCAAAAAAACCCAAAAATGTGAAACCCAAAAAGCTCCATTAGGAAGAATAATAGTGCAAAAACCAAGAAGGCTTGTTAACCAGTCAATGACAGCAGGAATTTCTCTTCAGAGTATGGGAAGAGCTGGAGAAACACTATACAATTGCTCAGCCAGAGATCAAAAAGCAAGCACAAATGGATGTTGACTGAAAACAGCTGTACATAGATAACCTGGAGCATCAACTTCAATGAGGGAAGCGGCGGATGCAGTACTGCTGTGGTCTTGTTCTATAAAGTCCATCAAATTTCCTTAAATGAGGTAGCTATGGCCTGAAAGGACTTGATTTGGACTTGAAGTGCAGGAATTTGCCTGTGCATCTCATCTTTCCCAGTTGAAAAACTGTTGTTGTGAAAATTGCATTCATTAAGCCGTAACAAAGACGTTCATAAATGGGTAGTCCTTTCTGTATTAACTTAGTGTGAAGCTCCAACCAAGACTGTTGAAGTTAACTGGCATTAGAATAAAAATAGAAAGGACAAGGAATGGTTTGAGCATCTAAATTCTAATGAGAATTGCAGAAATCTCTAAGATATCTCCTCACAATTGTCCTGAGGATTTCTTTTCCCCTTCTTAATCAGAAGGCAGAGAATCAGAATTTTGTTTCTGATCACAGTCCATTTTTACTGCTTGGGAAACAGCGCACCAGAGAAAGAAATTGCACCTTTCCCCAGAAAGATATATCCTCATTTATGGTTATGAGGGCAGAAAGAAACTGTCAGACCTTCTCACCTTTGAAACATACTTCACTGTACGAGCAAGTTAATTTTCTACTTACCCTCTCTTGGGACACTGAGGGTAGAGACAGATTGGGAGATTTTCCTGCCGGACGAGTCTCAGAGAGAGCGGAGACTGGGCCTACGAGCTCCTCAGCCTCCCTTATGGAATCTCGGGTAGAGTGGGACATAGAAGTCGCATTCCACTTGGCAAAGCAAGAGTTTGCAGTCTGGGAGCAAAAACGTGATCATTTTTTCTTTGCGGCAAACTGTAAAACCGCTGTATTTAAAGAACATCTCCTGGTCTTTCCTGTATGTTGGGGTTTCGCTCCACTACCACTGAGACAGTCCCCAGTAGATGTATCAGTAAGTAGTTCCCGAGAACTGCCCTTAAGTCTGGCTAAGCTTCAGTGTTACTTTTTAAGCCCTCAGGTAACAGCATGAGGACTTAAACAGAAAAGAAGAAAAAATTAAATCAAGAGCCAATTCAATAACTGAAGAAGCAAGGAATAAGAATACAACTAGCAAGAAACTAACAAATAATTTCTAAAATAAAGGATCCTGGACTACCAAGTAGTTTTTTTTATCAGAGGCAAAATTTCTGGTGGAAATGAGTGTTGAGAGGAGGGCCTTTCACACTGTACTTATGTTCTCGTCTCTCTCAGCTTCAGCAAGAGGTGCATTGTGTGATGGCACAGGTTAAAACAGCAACTGTGGTAAAGGAAAGCACTTTAGGAAAGTAGGTCCATTAAGAAGAAAAGATGAAATAAGGATTCAAAATTGGCTAGCTCACTGAGCTCATTTTGCATTTCAGATAACTCAAAAGATACAAATTTAATACAGACCTATGTAACAGTAATTTTACTGCAAGAACTCAACTCATTCTTTTCTCTGAAGTAACAAAATGTCTATCTTTCTTTTCTGAAACTACATTGAAAAAGAGGAATTGCCACATGGAGTGGGTTATTACCTCACAGTGGCTATGATTAGCTGTTTCAGAAGAAATAAAGGGGAGGTCAACATGGACAACTGCCATGATAACAGTTTTTCTTTCTTTCTTCCCTATATTGAACAAACCCTGCTGTTTCACACAAGCAGGCTATGTCATCTGGTAAGTCTTTGCATCTCTCTCTCACTGCAGTGAGTAAATATCAAAAAACAGTTCTAAACCTAGACAAAGCAAGCAGAAATGTGATCAAGCACCGTGTATTCTATTCACATCTCTCATGTAAAATATTTTAGAGTATTTGCTTATAAAAAGAAACAAAAAAAACCCCTTGAAAATTAACAGCAGTAAGCAGATACTGAATCTGCTCAAAGTTCAACAAGCACCTTTATCATCATCCTAGCTACTTGTGTTCAGAGGACTCCCAACAAGCTTCCTACCTGTGAGGTTTCCGAAGGAATAGGGTAGATGGCACTGCAGGGTCTTTCTCTGGGGGACAGGCAAGAGTTTTCTCGGGAATGCTTATGTTTGTCAGACAACAGAGGAGAGGCTAGAATATAAATGTGTCAAGTGATTAAATTCATGCAGAGAAACTCAGATATTTCAATTCTATGCTTATGACAAAGAAATCCTCTGTCCTCAGTAACTCATATTCCTCAAACAATTGGCTAAATTTGATGTCTGACTAGTGATATCATGCAGAAATTCAGCTGTGTAATCTATCAAGAATCATTTAATATGGTTTACCACAGCAGACGAGCACTGACCTCTGGCACTGGATGGAGCAGAACTGGTCACATTAGGTGAAGCAGAATGAGTAGAACTCAGGCTTGAGGTAGACGGACTAGGCTGCGTATAGAAGAGATGCTGTTGTTACCATATCACACTTACTAGTTTGGAAAGCAAAAAAATGATAACATACTTTTCACTAAAACAAAGAACTTGTAATTTGTTAGACTAGTTTCTCAGTATTTCAAAATAGCAAACCAATATAAAGAGCATTAATGTAACTACACAAAGATGTAGTAAAATATCAAATAAATAGAAACGTAATTAATATATTAAAATAATTACATCACAACTGTGACAACTGGACAAAAAAGCCTATGTAAGGTCAGGTGACTTTGCATTATAGTGCATTGCTGCTTATTACTTTTGTAAAAAATTAATGCTCTAAAGTTAAAGAAGAAGAAACAGTTACATAAAAAATTGTTCTAAGTTAAGGAGGTTAACAGTCTATTTAAAGATTTGTTTTTTAAAAGAAGTATCAGCAATAATTTTGAGATTTCTGAATGAAATAACAGAATGATTAATTTAGTAAATAGCCTTGTTAGAAAGAATCTGTTTAGTTTGAAGAATGACAATAATTTGTACCTGCATGTTAAAAACTTCATCGGAGCTTTCTGATTGCCCAGTGATATTGCTGACTTCAGCAGAAGCTTGGGATGACAGTGATGAGGATGAATACCGATTGACAGCTGGGTAACTCAAGGGACTGTTATAAGAATAATGAAATATAAAATGGTTAACTCTAGTTGCCAATCATAATTTTTCATGTGAAAACAGCACGTTTATTAATCCCCACAGTTTAATTTGGATTTATTGGCAGGGGGGTGGGGGCGTGGGGAATATATATCTCTCTATCTATATATATATCACCTATTCGTGCCTGAAGATACTTCAGGCGGACCATATGAGGAAGCGTGCACACAATAGAAGTATTTTATGGGTCATCTCCTGTGAGTAACAAATTCTATCAATTTCTAGTAATTTAACTTGCCTGCGTCGTGGTATTACCCTGGCACCATCAGGGCTCATAGAAACAGGTATGGAATTTCGGCATACACGAGGACTTCCATTTGGGAAATGAATAGGGCTAGCTTGTACACAGGCAGAAAATTCCTGGCAAGTTGGTAAAAAAAGATCGTTAAAATGAATATAATATTATTAAGCATTTTGTAAGATACAGATAGTAATTTGAATAGTTATAGCTGCATTTTGGATCAGCTTCATCATTAGTAAGAAAAATATTTTAACTTTTAGCTGATGATACTTTCCCTCTAGTAAAACATTACTATTTTTCTCTGCACTGTATGGAAAGTTTATTAACTTTCTCTTTGCTTTGTGGTACTGTAAGAATGCTACAAGTTGTAATGTGGACAAACAACCAAAAGATGTCACTATTTGTTGCTTACAAAAATTAAACTACCCTTAGTGCAGCTGAACAATCTCCTGGTTTATCCATGCACCTGCTCTCGTACCTGTATTCCCAAGCTTGACTTCATCACAAAGAACTGATCCACCAGCTTTTTGTGCAGTGGCCTCATGTCCTGCGGCACCACCTTCTCGTGCACCGCCAAGCCAAATTCTAGAATCTGGGCCTGCAGAAGAGACAGGAGGAAAGAGGGGAGAAAGATATTTTTGATCCATTTTCTTTAAGCTTTTGTCATCAATTAGCATACTAAAAAAAAAAAAAAAAAAACCCAACAAAATGCATGTTGTATTAAAAGTATCTATCTAAATCCCTGACAGACCTGTAATCAAATAAGACCTAAGACCAAAACCAGTAATACAAGGGGATTTATGCCTCTTCCCATTTTACTATTCAACTTTCCCAAAGATTTGGCCTATGTGAATTCAACTCTAATATAAAAACCACTATGGATAACGTAGTGAAAAATCTGGCTAAATGGCAACAAAGGAATAGTTCCAAATCCTAAATAAAAGCTCTTTTCTACAAGAATAGTTATAAAAAACATGAAACAACAGCAATCGCCACATCCATCAGAGACCCTGTAATATCTTTTCAATGAAGTCCATGGTTCCCTATCATATTCTGACTCCTTAAGAGACCTCAGTAAGTGGTGGCTTTATGTATATTCTTGATGCAAGGCATGACAGGCTTCAGGATAACATTGCTAAAACTCTAATCTTGCTCAACTTTGGTCACAGGCATTTAAAATACTGAATTGGTTCCATGAGGAATCAACTAAGCTCGAATTTAAAAACAAAATAGCTACACCATGCTGTAATATCTTTGGATGAGAGCTACTAGCTGACGTTTTCAGGCAGCCTGCGAGCGGGCACGCAGCTGCACAGCATCACTGACCCAAGGTCAGGGCTGCAGCACATCCATCCACACACACAGCCACCCCGGCCCTTCCGAATGCTCCGCATTTTCTCTTAAATCATCTGTGGGTGCCAGACAAGGTTTAACTGCTATCACTCGGAATTCACATTTTTGTCATAGGAAGTTAACAGCTCCAGTTTTAAAGTGTAAGGGTTAGTGAGATTAACTATAGCGTGAAAAAATGAAACTGCAATGTAAATTACTATACATTATCTAAATGAAATTAAAGTGAGCTCAGTGAACCTATTCTGATTTATGCTGTCTGAGGATTTGTCCCTTCAGCTGATCTGACCAAAAGATACCACAATGCTGATGAAAAATGGAATTTCCATCTTGCCAAATTCCAATACTCTGACCTCCTTATCCCAAGCTGGCAATAAAGTTTGAAATTTCAACATGCTGCATAGAACAAAGATAGGTAAATGTCAGTTGAAAAAGCAGAAATACTTAGTAAGATCATTTGATCAAAATAATTTTTTTCAGCATTTCCAAATGGAGACACTTCATATTTGAGGCTGGTAGGTCGTTGTCTTATAAATAAATGAAGAAATAACACAAAAATCATATAATGCATAGAATACTCACGTTTAATTTAATCACTTGGTGTTTATTTACTGCCTACCTACTTTGGCAATTATTATTAGATATCTTCCACTGTAATAAGATTTTTCAGGGTTTTTTTGTCTTATGCTAAGCCTTACAGTGAAAATGTTTGTTCTGTAGTATTGGTAAAAGACATCATACAAATATTTGCTGAAGCCTTCAAACGTTTCAGTGAGATAATGTTTATTCTGTAGTAGTGGTAAAATATGTTGTGCAAATATTTGCATATGAGCATCACAAGACAAAAACTTGCCTCTCATTCAACCTTTAATTTAGAATAGTTTGAAGTGATTAAGATGATGATGAAAAGAACTAGGGAATAAATATTAACATGACCCAGAAACCTGAATGTATAGGAAGTTGCTGTCTACTTGGAATCTAATTCAGAAAATACTGAAGACCACTGGGCAATTATTAACCTATGAAATTTTGTATTTTATTTTGGGACACTTTTAGCTAGAACAGCTGAGGCAGGCCACCTAGTCAGTCTTTTCCCCACTTTACCTGCTCAAGCATCAGCTCTCTCAAGCGTGTGATCTTCTCTCCATCCTCTGGATGGTTCAAGATGTATTCTTTGACAAAGAATGCCTAAACGGAATAAAATGACAAAGTAACATAAAGCTCCTTTCCACTGCAACAGAGGATAATAAATACTAAATAACTCATTATTCACATATGCATTGGTGGAGACTATGGACAAATAAAATGTAGCCACTCTTGAGTGGAATTTACCAGTTGTTCAATATCCAGGACAGATCCTGAATCAAATTTGGAAACCTGCAAATCAGATTTGAAGCCAAACACAGGTCACCTAAACTAAATCTCTTTTCCCCATTAATTGTGACATAGGAGTTTCAAATAACTACAGAGAGTTAGATTTTCCTCTCTTTTCCTACTAGGAGCTTCATTACCCCTTAAATGTAAAGATCTCTTAAGAACAGCGTGAAATCATATGCTATTATACGTATTGGAGCTGTTCTCTCATTATCTTCTTATTCACTCTTAATATAAATAATGTTTTAAAGAACTCACAGTGACATTGATGTCAAAACCCCACACTTTTTACTTCAGGAGCATCTGACCAACATCTAGGTGTGTTCATGAGCTTACATGACTTTCCACCCCACCTCCAATGCTCAAATTGTACCAGCTGTAGTACCTCGAAGTCATTTTACCCACCAGCGGTGGCCTGGACACAGCACTCCCCTGTGTGTTCACGATTGCCTCTTTCTTAACTTGGCAACTATCCTACCCTGCAAGGGGATTATATTGAATTTACAACAATTCTTGACACTATTCTGTAAAGAAAATGCAGGGCTACTCATTTGAGAGATTTCTAACCTTCTCAAAAATGCATTTGTCACAAAAAGTGTCTGTATGCATACCTATACATACACATGGTTTTCTATGCATAGAATTGAGAGGATGATCTTTAGAGGTTCCTTCCAACCTAAACGATTCTATGAGTCTATGATAATAGTGGCTGCTCTGTGCTGTGTTTCCCTTTTGCACCTGTCGTAGCGTTTTCCTCATATGCTTCTTACAAGGTTCTCCATCCAACTTTAGCTGTTAAAATCTTTGCTGTGCAGAATCATTTGTAAATATGAGGAGCAGTGGAGCTGGAGATAAATGTACCCCTTCCTCTGATTCAGTTCCAAAATTTCATGCTGTGACAACCCATAACAAGGAAGTGCTGAGACCTGTCTAGAAAATGCTAATACCGTAATGAAGACCATTTATTTCACATGGTCCTTTCACTGCAGATAAGTAGAATTATAAGAATTCATGTTTAAATTGTTAAAAGAAGCCCTCTGATACTTGCTAAAAGCCCAAATCCCAAACTTCTGCCAGCTGATGGTTTTTTTCCCTCAGCTACAGGCTTAATGTTCTTTCAATATCAAGCAGGTGGTCCCCAGTGGTTTTGGGCTGGGATTTATACAGATCTGTAATGAGTCAGAGATGTAATAATCTAACTTGAAATAAAATCACCAGTACTTTAGAAAAAAAACCAAACACAACACAGAATTTGACTAAATCCAGTAACATTCTTGGAACCAGTGGTTTCCAATAATTAATCATGAAAGTGCCTCTACCCTTCTAGCACATTTAAAGGAGCTAAAAGAAATGTAAGTTATAGCACAAATTGCAGTTTGAGAGGTGTTAGTGGGCACAAAACACACCCTTCATGCTTTTCCAGCAGTGTTTAGAAAAATTTAAAAAAATCGGTTGTTCAGTCTACAGCTATTTTTTAGCACACATGGAAGTGCTGCATAGTAACTATTACTTCTGTAGATTTTCCTGGAATCTGTTCCTGTATTGAAACTAGTGAAAGTGTAGCTTTAACCCCTGCAGTACTGGCCAAAGTACTGAATAAGTAGAGATAGCTGCTTTTTATCCCATCAGGAAAGGAAAAAGGAAAAAAAAAAAAACCAAAAAAAAAAAACAAAAAAAAAAAAGAAAAGGGCAGAATCAAGAAGGCAGCAGCTGGCCAAAGGATGTCATTTGCTGGGTCTTACACTTCTTAAACTGGGGAGTTGCCTGAAGGAAAGGAGGATATCTGTAAAAACATGGTCATGCTTACCTCAAGACCACACGCTCCAAGACTGACTGAGTTTTGAGCTTTGTACAGGGCAGAGGGCAAAAGCAAGTGAAACAGGCAAAGAAAAGCATTTACAGAGGAGAGGAAAAAAGGAAAGCAGAAGATAAGAAATGGCAAAACAGCAGGAAAAACACTGAAAAAGGGATATGCAACGAGAATGAGGGTAAAATAGAAAAAAACCCCCAAACCTCACAACTATTGCTATCAGTTTTGGTGTTTACAACACAAATTGGTGAAAAGTCCTATTTTAGATACATAGCAAGACAGAAAGGGAGAGGACAGAAGGGAATCTAAACACGAAGACTGTTTAGGAGATCAAGAACTGCAGCTAAGAACAACAACAATAAAGGAGCAAGCTAGAACCTTTAATAAGCTTGTGAAGAATGGAAAGCTATGCAGAGACACGGAGCTAGCTCTGACACTGCTAATTCAAACCAGACATAGCTCTGACATGACTGTATTTCTCAAAGGACTCCCTTCTTCGTGGTGCTTTACTGTGCTAAACAGTTTTGTTGTTGTTGTTTAAAGGCAGCTGGGAAACATCAAACATGGTACTGGCTTTGCTTTAGTCTCACAGTTTTCATAATGTTGCAGTTTTGATGACAGATTCTAACACTATAGTGAACTCAATTTCTTGTAATTTAATTTAGATGCAGTTTTATCAAACTTAACACTATTGAGTGAATGCTGAATCTTGCAGCCTTTGAGACAAGTGGACAGAATGTTATTCAACTTTACATTTTCAATGGAAAAGGAACAACCAGCAGACTCATGCATTTCGTAAAACTATTAGGTAAAAGAGGAAGATCAAGCTGGGCTGAAAACATATTCTTCCTTTCTGTTTAATGTGGTTTCAAAATTCCACAGAACTTCGTGGAAATACAGCATCCCAAACGTTTAAGGTTCTCCTAAGGTTACTCACAGATGATAATAATGAGGAACAACTTTTGGGAACAAATCCAGCGTTAGACATTTCTTAATTACATCTATTATTTCTTACTAGATCCTTCCAGAAAATAACTTTTCTAAAAACCTTGGAGAAGAGAAAGAAGAAGGATCTAATAAATTTCTTGTTAAGAATTTTATCTCTCTCTCTTTCTTAAAATTAGTATGTCAGCACACAAAAGTAAATTTGCTGGTTGGCCAAAAGTAGCCTCTAACCTAGAAGGGCAGGGGGAGGGAATATATTACAATAATATAGTTACAATTAACTATTTCATTAAAAATTCCCAAACAAAACACTAAAGAATGCAAGGTAATTGTGAATCGACTCATCACTGGAGTAAGTTTATGGGACTATCTGCAGCAAAACAGTTGTTTCAATAGAGCTATACATATTTAACATCACCTCACCCAGAACTGCAATATAGGTATAATTAAAACTATTATTGATCTAGTACTTTCTGTCCTCAATTCATACAGAGGAGCTGTATCTGTACAGAGAAAGAAATCAGTAAGAAACTGTCTTATGACAGATTTTTAACAAACAGAAAATAAATTGCTTACCTCTTGGTATCTAGCAACTCCACCATTAACTGCTGCATCAATGACCCCATTTAGACACATTGTGAGAGGGTTAATATTTTGCATCTGTCGAGTTTGACACTGACTAATCAGTGTTCTCAGCTGCTGGTTCTTATTTTCTAAGACTTCAATAGCATTCTCAAGGGGACTCATTTCCACCTGAAAGAGGAGTGAGAGACATTGCAGACATACTTAATCTTCAGTTGAAAGATTAAATATATTAAAGGTAATTTTTGATTTCTTAAAAGAAAACAATGCTGTTCTATGTTCTAGAGTATTGGGGCAAAAAAAGTTCTTCTCATCTAGGCTGCATTCTCTGAGTGTACACTCTGAGCACAGAGAGAATTAATTTTATCATGTAATGAAGGACCAAAATAAACAACCCTTCCTCTGTCGTAGATTCATTATCCGACCTTGAGAGATAGTCAGCCCTTGCTGCCAAACACTCACACACTTCAGCCTGCGGTGGAACCCTTGGACGTCAGGGCTAAAGTGACCTTGGTAACTTCATCTAAATTGGGCTTGAGGTCAGGGAGAGCTTCACTGTGCTTAAGGGCACAGAGCAGAGCTTAAGTATGGGCGAGCTAGTTGTTCCCCCACCCAAAGTGAAGTCAACAACTAGACATTATGGATGAGGAGTTTGAACGTAAGCTTTGAGCTAAGATGAGGATCAAGTTCTAGTCAAGGGCAGTCCTTGAGGGGATGTGCCTGTGCTCTCTAGAGGGTGAGGAAGCTTTTCTCACAGGTACATGAACTGCAAGAAAAGCAAAAAGCTAAGCGATGGGAAGAGTACAGGCCTGCAGTTGCCATAATTTACCAAAACATATAAAAAAAATTATTACAGTTAACTTTTGGAAATAGAGACTATAATGGTAACATGATAGTAAACTGAGGATCTACATATTAGGGGTCATATTAACCCGGTAAGGACTCAGTAGGAGTCAACTAACAAAATTTCTCATGTCATACAAAATTTTTTGATTTTTACTAAATTCCATTTTTGGTTTTCTACAGAAGAATATCAGGATGGTGAACGAATGACATTTTGTTGCTATTATCAAAGAGAAACACAATAGAGTTTCAGAGAAAATCAGTTGTACAGTGGTATCCCTATATTTAATGAGACTATTCTAAGACTGGCTTTGACAGGAAGGAAAATAGTTACAGATGCTATACTCCTGCGCTCAACAATTGACCAATTATTTAGAGATCTTAATAGGAGAAGCACTTCTCCGAATACAATTGAAATGTATTTAAGGATTTTTCTAAGAAATATAACAACAAGGAAGGAGAAGAAATTACAATGTGTCAGTAACAGATTGCTACATTAGACCCTATGCCTACAGGTTCTGCGTAGGCACGCTTCCCTGCCCATGCTGAGAACTGGGAACTTCAACAGAGCTCTAGGCAGACGCAGAGATATACCCACATGGCGTTTATTATAGTACAGGAACTTGGAGAATATTTACTTTTCAAGAATACTGAAAGATATGTTAAGCTATAGGTATTCTAAGTATTAAATGTTACATCATGCTGAGTTTTAAGAAAGTAATTTGCTGACATAAATGTTGCCTTTGGCTGCCCATTATTGTTCTCAACTTCTTTTTTCCTCAACTGTTTAAATGAATCATAAGGGTGGTTCTTAATAATACTTCTCAAGATAAAAGAAACCAGACAACTCAAAATACTTTGTAAATAATTTTGTTGTAGCCAGCTTGAAAACTTGCTCAGAGAAATTAGACATGGGTAATAAATCTTAAAGTAGTTCATCAAATAACATATGATTAAGGAAGTAAACCAACCCACAATATGTATTGCAATCAGTCTCATACTCACTACTTCACGTTTTTCCACTTCAAACCAACGAGATATCCCAGGTAAACTCTGCACCAAGATCAGTGTGGTTCTCTCCACCCACAGACTCTACAATATACAAAAACAATTTATTTCCCTTATTTGCCTCTCTTTCTTAATTATTCCCAGTTTTCTTTATGAATACCTTCATTTAAGTAACAGTATACATTTTTAAAAAGTATTAACATCCAAATTTCTACTGAAATGTCTGTCCCAGAAGCCCATGACATTCACTTTTCTCCTTCCTTTCTACAACCTACTACTAGGCAGTAATTTCTGCTGATTCTTCTATATTCTTCTATTCATGGTATTATTCTATATAATATGTTGTCCCCTAATCTCCAAAAGTCACTCACAACTAAATTAGCATTTTAATATTTCCTTTCTGAGATAACAACTGAGAAGAGGGAGACTTCAGAAGCAGAACAACTCACAGATCACACAGAGTGACCAGCTCTCCCCTGTGAAGTCCTATTTGAGATTCCACAATCCATGGCTGATGGGATACTCAAATGTGCTACTGTTAAACACTTTATGCAAGAGGTTTGTAAAATGACAAATCAACACATAGGATAGTGCTTACACAAAATATATATAAGCTATACTATTAAAATAACCCCCTAAGCTTTAATTAGAGGACAATAGTGACTTAATTTAGCTAATTTATTACCTTTACAGTTGTTTCCTCTAAGTTTATAACAAACTTATTGTGGGATAATTCTCTTTGTGTGTCTGAATACCAGAATATATTCTGCGTCAGGATGTAAGTGTTTCTAGTGGGTCAGAATTAAAATTACACCAGAAGAACATAAGATGAATTTTCAGTGTGAAAAATTATTAGGAGGAACAGAAGTCATTTACATATTAGGGAAGGAACTATTGCTCTTCCCTGAGATAATCTCTAAGTTCACAGGTAGTTTTTAGTCCTGAGATCACAGGAACAGAACACTAAGCTGCAGTTTAGTCAAAACTGTCTCTCCCTTGCTCTGGGGAGAGGTAACTTTTGGCAATCGTATCCATACCCCAGATTACCTACTTAACAATGTTTTCCCATCTGTCTTATAAACTTCTCTGGAGGCTACTCTGCTGTCTCCAGTTCTGCCTTCTATATATCACTGATGCGAAAACAAATGGGTACTTTTTTCTCTCTTATTCCCATATACAACAAGATCTTCCCATCTCCCATATATTTTTCATATTATTTTAATTAAAATGAGAAGCGAAATAGTCAAACCTGAGCTACCATCTCCTCTAGGGAATTTTTTATACCACACTCAGTTGAATAACACAACTGTGGACGATGTTTCAATAACACAACTATCGTTGATGATACAAATATATCCATAGATCCAGTAGCTTGGGAAAGGGCATGGTACTTTACCTTGAATTCATTTTCCTTGTCTTTCGTCCCTTTGTGAAATGGCCTGTCATATCGGAATCGCCAGATGTGATTTACTTTGTAAAAGCTCTTGATGTTATCGGGAATGCCGTCTCTCTGCAGGACTTCCTGGTTTTCTGGAATTGGTGTCACTGCATAAATCTGCAAATCTGTATGTAAAGAGTTAAGGCTATCCCACTTCATTCAAATTAGCAAAGCATATTGACTCCTGAAGCATGACAGAAGAAAAACTCTTTAAAAAGTGTGTATTATGAAATGCTTCTAGACTATTAATGGCTTGGGAAAGGAATCAGAGATTTTTTTGATGGTTTGGGATTTCTTTGTACTGTTTTGTTGAAAATTTCATATTATTTTTGAAATAGAGCTACTTACATGGAATAGTACCTGGAGTAAAGGGATTTAATTAAATACATTCTTACAGTCAATATATCATGCTATGCTAACATTATGTTGTATTGTAAGAACTTGAATTATTGTAACTTGAATTGATACACCATTATCACAGCGGTGATAGTTCTACAAGTATTTTTGGCTAAAGTACGAATGTTAATAACCTGTCAAGGAATTTTTAAATAAAACCAACAATTATACAAAAAAAATCCAAACATAATGGAGTGACTGGGACAAATTGCAGGGAAATTCTCATCTACCATTTATTTCAGTGGAGGCACATTGTGATTGAAATTGGCTATAGGTATACCTACATATTTTAAAAGCATGAAAGACGTAACTGCAGTGTATGGGTATGTGATTATGTGGATACACTGTGCTTCTGCCTGAAAGATGGTCTCATCTGGCTGATTAGCATGTTGCATAGCAATGGCATGTGGGAACTCATTCAACATTCGCTGCTGGAAGGCCTCCAGCCTTTCATAGTCATGTCCTCGGCAAACAAATTCCTTATTCTGAGCAGAATAAGAAAAAAAAACACAAGAGCAAGTTATGTGAAAATAATTGGGTACCATTAGATAGATCCAAACACATGCTCTTAAATATAGACTTTCCGGGCAATTTTCACATCATTTTAAGAAGGAAAAAATAAGAAACAAAAGGCAAGAATGAAAATAAGAAATCTAGAAAGAATGGGTTACTTAGGAGAAGGAAATTTTACCATATAAAGTACGTTTTATTCAAAAGTCTGGAAAAATCAAATTATTATCCTTAAAGCTTTAATAAAAATCTGAAGGGAGAAAGTGTTCTTATTGGATTAAAGTATGTAACTAACACAACATATCAGATTGTACAAGATATGTAACAAAAAATAATGCAACAGACAGTTAAGACAATGAAATGGGCTGAAAGTCCTTTCCATGAGGAACTAGGAAACTTTGCTTTGAAGTTATACAATTCTGAAGAAAAACAATGCATAAGAAAATGGTAGAATGCATTCAATTTGCCTTATCCTCTAAATGTTTATCAATTATCAGCCTGCTAAATTAAAATTATCCAGTTTTTGCAATATGAAGTAAAAGAATACTCTTGGCTCCAACATGATTTCTTTTACTTGGATGCCCACTATGAAGTGGCACCATTATTTTCCTGAGATTGTGCAACGTGAATACAGATACAACACACATCCTACACTAAACGTGAGACGCCTGGATTTGGAGTACCCGTTGGAACTAGTCACTGGCCGTGGTGGTGCTGAGGGCTTCCTATAGCTGCGGACAGCTCTTTTTGGTTTGATTCTGCTCGCACACAAGTTTGAAATAAGGAAATATCTTAACCATTTTTCTAAAAACACTGTTAAATGAATTTCTGTTTAAAATTTATATTAGAAAATTCTAAAAAGTCATTACTGATGTGTTCCTCTTGAAGCAGGTTTAGATAGAAACAGTTGTGGTCCTTATAGTATCTTGACAACGGAGACAGGAAGCATTGAATTCTGAGAGCCTGGACTTTCATGGGAATTGCTACAAGGAATCAACTGCAATAGTGTTATTGTGCAAGTACGCATTAAAAAGTGAAAGCTTTATTCTGAAGCTTTATTCTTTATTCTTTCTATAGCAAACACAGCTAGACAAACTGCTACAAACTGCTTTGCCATAAAACATTAAATCAAATGTAGTACGTTTTGAGGTATTCCTTGTTGGTGCTGCAAGCGTAAATCTGTGCTATGTACATTTAACTTGGAAAATGCATAAATACTTCCTGAGCAGATGCATAAGCAGTGAAAGACCTACAGGTCTGAAAGTACTGCACTATTGTGCAACTTATTCCAGGACTTTTACTTCATCAGTTGATGTTTAGTAATCTAAACATTAAATTCTTTCTAATTAACATTTTCAAAGTGGTTTATACAGATGTTATATTCAGATGACTACTAGGTAACATCAAAAACTAGGTGGCCATAGTTTTTGTGCACTGCTTATAAAGGGGGGAGTTTCATGCTATATTTACCATTTGGAATTTGTCGTTTTCCCCACCACAAAGGCTTTTTAGGCCTCCACCATAGAGAGGAGGTTCCTTCATCACTTATTTCAATTACCATAGGAAAAGGAGCCACGATTGCAGTGGCTCCATGAATAAGATGAATTCTGTTCTCTTCCCAAGGTGACAGTCAATGCAGCTAAACCACTGCAGACTGTGGAAGAACGGAACAGTGTAAACGCGACTAATATTTTCAAGGGCACTTCAGTAACTTCAGAATCCAAGATTAATGTTCAAGAGTAACTTTATGTATCTTGTCAGCTTTAGTACATTGATAATCAATGAAACTCAGCATGTTGCATTTCTAAGTCATTTAAAAAAAAAAAAAAGGAACTTGGAACTGTAATTGCTTAAATGCTAAGTTATTGATTGTCCCACTGCCAAGGGGTACGTCTTCCGACAGCCACCTTCTGAGCAGCCACCAGCAGAAACAGAACAGGATAAAGGGAACAAACTACCATGAAAAGATGATGTTGGTCTGTAGAATAGCATAGGTGCATGGTTTCCAACATAAACATGAATATCAAGTTTATGTGGGACTCGAAGCCTAGCATTTGTCTTTCCATTAGACAGGACCTTTTCTTAACCCTAAAAACATGAGGATATTTCATTAATTACCACAAAGAATTCCGTGTTTCTCATAGGATAAGAATTTGTATATGGTATGATCAAATTCTCACATAAAGTGATTAGAAACGATAGCATGAATTCCAGGAATTACTCCATTCTGTTGATTTTCTATTCACTTACTCTCAAGAAGAATGGGAACTTTTTCCCATAGAATCCAACTCTGAAAAATTCTGGCTCCAAACGCTGTTGATCCATAATTTTATCATACAAAGATGCTTCCATCATCTGGGTGAGATTGATAAGAAATGCAATTAGTCTTTTTTGAAAACATATTTTTACCTTAAGCTATCACAAAAGGGAGGGTCTTTCAGCACACTGCTTTGGAGTACTGGAATTGCAGTGCATCTCTGAGCAACAATAAGGACATCCAGAAGTATCTGGATGCATCAGATTAAATTATTATACCTCTTAATGACATGAAAGTTTCCAAGAATTAAAAAAAAAAATTCTTTTAAATATATTAAAGGGGTAAAATATTAGATTAATGACAACATGCACGGATCTTTAATGAAAAATAGAAGTAACAGAAACGCAGTTTGAAACATATGACCCAGTAATCTGCTAATCTTCCAAACACATGGCAGTAATGTGGTCAGTATAGTCAGCAAAGTCCAAATTCCATATTCAAGAGAGTTGTGTCCAAATCATACCAGCTTCCAATGATTTAAGCATCAAATGTGAGGTCCTTTAAAAAAATCTCACAATAGCAATTAACATCATTTATGATCAATACATCCTGCTTTTATTTCACTCAAAACACTGACACAAAGTGATCTTAATGTCAAAGTCCCCTTTTTCTGATGATATTTCAGCAAAGCATTCTCTGTTCTTAGGTTTTTAATATTGTGAAAAACACTCCAGTATTAGCCCTATTTTAGGTAGTGCAGACAGCTATTTAATGTGTATATGATATCAACAGCTGCCTAGTTATATTGCTGTGAGAAATCCCCGCACCTCCATTTTTGGATTAACACAGGTGGCACAGATACAGTAGAAGGATATTTCCAGTTCAAACACAAAACACATTAAGTACGATTAATTAAGCATGCATAAACTAATTATTTTATTCACACGATGATAGTCAGTTTGCTTTTGCTTATAGGATTCTGCCATTGGGACATCTAAATATGTATGGGATAAGCAGATCACAGGGAGTACTGCCACATAGCTCTGTGTGGAGAATTTTGCATAATGCTGTTAAGCAGCTCTGGATTAAGTATACTTCAGTCAGTCCTAGCAGCAAGCATCCTACACGAACAGAAAATTTAAAAAGGAAGCTGTAATATAAAACTGAATCCATCAGAAGCAGACAAGGAAAGGGAAGACTGAATAATCTTTAAAATACAGTATCAGAAAGAATGAAGAAAGAAACAATGCTTAGAGTTGTAAAAAAAATGAGAGAGAAAGTAGGAAGACTGTGCCAGAAAAGATTCATTTTGGCTACACGATATTAAACAGACCATGTTTTTAGGCAGTAAATAAAAAAAAACTGCAAAGAAGTACATTGCTTGTTTCAAGCTGTTTGCTCGCAATTACAACTGCAATGATACGTTGCTGCTCCTAATGAAGGACTGCATAGAGCACATTCCCTGGATAAACCATAGGAAACCAATAAAAGTGAATTTGTAATACAATTTTCCTGCATAAGCATGCACACAAAAAGGGTGCTGTACAGGTACAAATATTTCAAGATCATTTATTTTCCCATTTTTCTTCAAAAAGCTCACACTCCTTTTTTAATCTTGATTGTAAAAAAACCCCCACAAGCTACAAAATGAAGTTTGCAAACCAAACCTAAGGACCATTCCATGGCAAATTTAATTTTCTAAGTAATATTTTATAACCCAAACTAAAACACTTTTGGATCTCTGATTGATGAAAAGTACTCAGGTACATTACCCTCATCTTGCTGAGGTTTCTGTAGTCATAGTAGCTCTCATACTGGTCTGCAATTTTCCTGCATAAGATAATGCCATTTTCCCAACACTGCAAGCAAGTAAAAGATGTTCAGTAATTTTAAAGCAATTGTTTGACAATTCATGATTTATTAGTGGTCTGTTCTTTCTAAACTAAGTCATACTTCCAGTAACTGAAAATACTTGAACATATTGTCCACTGGACATACTGATAGCTGCTGAGAAATACTGATGAATTCTTTGAAGGACTGAAAATATATTTAGAGACTTTTTTAATAAATTATTCTTACAGGACTATCACTGCACCAGATATAAGTCATTGCAAGAGTGATAGACATGTCTTTTGATACTACTTATGAATTGATTCAACACAGTATGATTTTTACATTTTAAAATTGTATTCTTAACATATCCGCCTTAATTTTTGTAGATTGGAAAATATTTTATTGGACCATATAAGTTAAACTCTATAAGCTGATTACAGAATTTTTTGAAAAAACTGATGATCACCATCAGTTTGATTAATTTACTAGGCTTATGTGGATATTACACTAGCTACACAAAATTGCAATGAACTGCTTGTTTATCAGCAAGACAAATCACACACAAAGTATATATAAAATTTTAGAGTACGGGATAATTACTCTTGCTTAATTCAGAATAAACATTCTCAGGGATGACAATGAACTGAGATCCCCAAAATCCATTCTTTTTTAGAGATTCTGCAATTGCTATTCTAAAAGATACAATGTGATTTAGAAGGTGTAAACATAGTCCTTATCATCCAGACCCCTGAATTTTTTTCCTCATTTGGTCACTAAGTGAATTTCTATCAGCTTTATATGGCTCCTTTTCAGCACCTTCAAAATGGGGAGAAATTATACTATCTTTTATAAAGTGCTTTGACAGTTACAAAGTGAATTGCTACACAAGTGCAAATTATTCTCGCATGTAAGTGTGGGATTTCTAGGATACAAACACAGGATTAGAAGAAACCTACTGTGTCGCTAAGTAACTGCTTAATCAGGCAATGACAAATACTTCCCCTCTATATGAGAAAAGACTGCAACCCTGGAAGTAATGTCCTAAAATGAATAAACGATCCTTTCCAAATCCACTCAGTAAAATAGGGCTATTTTACCTTTCCCCTGTCAAAGTTTTGAATGATGGTCAGATGGAGACACTCTTTACGTTGCCACTCTGTTTGCATGGGGTAGTTGAGAAATTCTCTCAGCGGCCGATCAGACCACTCCAACAGCTCATCGTACAGCAGGAGTGTGTAGGCAGCCTCTACAAGACAAATTATAGCACGGTACTTACGAACACCAAACAAATAAAACAGCCAAACAAAGTACACAGAAATGTGAATGCTCTTGATGAGATGAACCTTTTTAATGGGTAGCTGATTTATTTCAAGTATAAAACAGATGGTAGTGTTGGTTTTGGACAGAGTTACTATCTACAGCTATAATAAATACAGCTTACAATTTTCACATACTATTTAAAGTGGAGTCACTGCGACAGTTTTCCTGGAGTCTGACAATACAAAAGGGACAGAGAAATTAAGAAGCAATTTCCTGCTTAGCCCTAGTCTTCCCTACTGCTGAGGAGAAACTCTCAATGGCTTTGCTGTCTGAGCAAGGGAACAAGGACCAGAGGATGAGGAACATCAGTAGAGAAAGAGGAAAGAAGATAGATAGGACTGTGGACACAGTCCAAAAGAGATCAGGGCTGGGAGGGAAATGGAGAGGCAGATGTGTGCTTAATAGACCCCATTCTTTCCATAACAGAAATAAATCCCTCATAGCTGAGCTTTAACACTCTACCATAACAAATAATTTAGAGGTGCACACACATTTTTTTATTTATTTATAGGTTTGGAAGGAATCAAAACTATTGTTGCTCTCTGGTCAGAGAACTGTTTAGTAATCTTTAGATCATGGTTTGTAGAAGTTATCTGTGCATATCAAAATTATTATTATTTTTACTTTGATTTAAAGAATTCCTCAGAAACAGTACACTAAAATGAATATTAAACAAACCTCTATTGCAAAGTCAGACTTTGGCCAACTACGAAATGCCAGAATTACTACTGGTTATGACAATGCAATTTGGCTAACTGTGCATATGCTTTAGTGTTTTCCAAGTTAGTGTTCACAGTCTATTTTTCCACTCACAGGACTACTTTGCATGAGTGAGTCAGTACAAAGTTGGGCCATGGTCTGGAGATGTACTGCATTGGAGAAAGAAGTTGTCTACTAGACTTACTTTATTGCAGGTTTTATAGGTTGTACATAAGGCAAAAGTAACTATAAAGTACTAAAGTACTTTTTATGCTAAGGTAAGTTTGCCCCAGACAACCATATCCTCCTTCTGCCTCTGCCATATGAGTTCCCATAAGACAAGCGAATTAAACCAAACTCTACAGAGTTTTTTCTAACACTAGTGTTCCTCTTATGCATCCAGCTTAAGAACCTGTGGATGAAAAACCATCACTGCAGCAGATGTTTGTGGGAGAATGTGCTTTGAATCCCAATGTGGTAAAATGCTGCACTGCAATACATATGTGCAAGGGAGACCGGCTGAAGCTGCACAGACAATCTTAATTCTGGCATTCCACAGCTTTCAGGCTGCTTGACTGGTAACAACCTTTGTCATAGTTTCAAGCTACAGTTTGGTACTCAAAATATGCAGCACATTTATATACCAATTTAAAAAATCCATGAAGCTGATAACAACAAATCATTCAAAATCATAAGGAAGCAAAGATAGCAGAGCATGAATACATGTCAGGATAGCTCACTATGACCCTTCTTTTCTAACTTGGCATGCAAGTCCTTAGTTTTAAGTGATTTTTGTCTGCCATACCAGTATTTTTTTTTTTTTAAGTTATCGTAAATGTATATAGAAAGTTTCTAAAATAAGAATGGCCATACTGGATGAGATGTCCAAAAGGTCCCTCTACCTGGCATCCTACGTCTGGCAGTGGCCAGCGTAACAAATAACATACTGGTACCTCTGGGGGAGGTCTGCGACTTTGGCTGTGCACCAAAACAGTAAGGAGAGATGAACAGGGTTGACTCACGATGTGGGAAATTCAGTTTATACAGGAAAGATTAAAAAAACTAAACATTTCTAAGATGGATAGATACAAAGACAATCTCATTATTCTTCTCAGCTGACTGAAGGGACACAAGAGGAATCAGTGCATTTATGTGCTTCAGCCTCCAGAGAGTTATATTTATAGCTGTAACTGAGTGCTGTGTAAAGAAAGATTTGAAGCTACGTTTTATATTAAAAAGGACTTCTTTTTTTACAGAGGATTATTAGAAACAGTCCTGTAAATCATCCTATGAAAGGAGAGAAAAATTATTTTAAGGGGAAGCTGGCTTCATCTGTGGTATGAAACTATGCAGTTAGTGAACTAATGGTGCAACATATAGGAATGCCACTGAAGTAGCAAGCTGCTTTTCCTACTCCCATGTGCTTTAGATCAACTGATTTACAAAAGGTCTCTGTTGTCACTGATTGATAAGGCAAGGCAATGGACTACATAAGTCTGTTTTCTAGTGGAAAGACTGTCTCTATCCCAATGCCACGGGTGTGAGACAATCCTTCCTTAAGACTCTCGGGGGGGGGGGGGGGGAATCAAAGTAGTGGAATCTACCATGGCAAAAAATCAAAAAATCACACATGTTAATAATAAATACACAGGAAGTACAACAAAGTCCTGGAAATAAATTTTGAGCAAAATACTGTTTAAAATAAGAACAGATGGCAAAATAATTAAAAAAAAAAGGTTCATATCACTGCTGAAGGTAAACTGGACACATATTAGCAGCCAATGTGTAAAGGGATCTCAATATTGCTTAAAGAGTTACTAAGATATGTTATGTAAAATCAGGAAATGAATAGTTTGGCACAAAAGCCAGCTGTGGCAAAGATACTGCTTGATAGTCAAAACTCTCTTATGACTCACTACTGCCAGGTCACATGAGGAAATTAAAATCTCTCCTTAATATATCCTGCTATCTAGTCTACACTTTAAACCCATGAACTGCAAAGGGACTGTGGAAATTCCAAGCGAAGGATCTTTCCTATGAATAGCAGAAAAGCACAAGGAAATTTGCTGTGGCAGTAGGTAACTGTAACCTGTTCACTAGTGACCCCCAGCCAACTAATCTCCTTTTAAGAACGAAAAAAATTCTAGAGAGATTCTGAACACATGCAGTTGCAATTGCAAACACTGGGGGAAAAGACAGAGGTATTATAAGGTCTGTTAAATATTTTGGCGACCAAGGATTGTTTAATTCAAAGAGATACTGATTTTATCTTCTCCAGCAATTATTGATGGCATGTAGTTACCCAAATGAAGTGCACTTTATGTTGTATAAACAACTACCATGTACATTATCTTCTTATTTCTTCATTTAAAAGATAATGTGAATTTAGTGGCAGGGCTGGCCATTGAGAAATCCATGACAATAGTACAGCCAATGTGGTATCTGAAGATTCAGAAAGACATCAGCAAAGTGCTATACTTGTTACAGGTTTTAGGGTCTCTGTCTCATCGTTAGTAAGTGATATGGCTCTTCCTTTCTTTTCTTTTTTTTTAACCTAGAATTTAGGTTCTGAAACACAGCTCTGTAGGAACACCACACCAAACAGCTAACCAGCAGCATTACAAAATAGTATATAGGCTCAGATACTACCAAATGGACTCATAAAAACTTCCTCTAAACTTTACTCCTCTTGGGTGAAGAACGACCGTATCACACATTTATTGCTAGTGCGTATCAAGAGTAGTCATTTACATTCAGCATGGCACAGCAAGTAGTAGAGTTGTGGCAAAATATGGCTAAAAAAAGCCATATTTTGAGAGAGAGTAATTGGGCAAGGAAGCTCAGTTGTTGCCTAGGTTGGTATGTTCTGCACTAAGGATACAGCTCACAGGTTTGCAAAGACTGCAAATCGCGGATCAGTCCTAAAGATCTTTTTCTAGTTTGTACGCAATTACCTGTGAAGTTTTGTGCTTTCAGATGTAGGTCATAGAGCTTATGAATATAGCGAATATACATCTCTTCCTTGTTCAGTTCAGTCTTGTAAAAATTCTGCAATAAAATTGAATTTTGTAATGAAATGTAATAGTTAATAAGTATATGCTAGTGGTTACAAACAAGAGACTTCAAACATAATGCTCTAGAAATACATGCATAGATTTGAAGGTTTCCCATGTAAAAAGTCATTACACAGAACTACAGTAATACAGTAAGAAATAGTAAGTAGAATAGTAAATTTTCAGTAGACAAGTCAACATGCTCATGAATGTTATTTAAATTCTCATAGAACATAAGAGAAAGAACCTGATAGAACTGAAATCTGATGGTTCTTTCTTTATAAATATTAATCCACCCAAAAAGTGCACCCATATATCCTTGCTTAGGCCATTTAACATCTTGCTGAAAGCTGTATGTTGATTTTAAAATATTGACAGGACTCTGACTTTTGTATTCATATTTTAACAAAATATCTACTGCCTGGTATGTCTACTCTTCCTTCTGTCACAGCAAAATGCTAGAAGGACTTTGGTAGCTTTATGAAGAACTATTGTAAACAGCATAAAATTGAATGAAAAACGTGATTTCTTCAGCCCTAACTGATGCTGGGACCTGGTAACTGATGCATAAATATTGCACTGCATGATTGAAATGTACAAAGTTACACTCCAAAGTGATATCCAGGACAAAATTTCTAGAAGTGGCTAAAGATTTCTGGATGTACAACTGCTATTTGTTGTTACATGGATAAAATATGGAATGTAACATCAAAACTCTTAGTTAAAAACATTCATTATTTATTTGCAAGCCTGAAAACAAAGTATGAAAAAGCTACAGGGAGAGGAGCACAACCCTATAGCACTGTTCACAAGTATTGCCATACTCACTATGGACATGCAGCTACCCCTGCTAGCTATACTTAAATGTTCAGGATAATCTGCTTTAGTTAATAAACATTTATAGGATAGAAGAATCTAGCACTGATCCTCATTAGCAATTAACAATTTCTGTTCTATTATTCAAATCACTTACTATTTGGAACTATAAGCAAGTGGCCAAAATTTTTCCCCTATTGTACAGTATTCTTATTCTGTGCCACTGTTTCCTAAATTGAGTTATTATCAAAGAGAAAGGTGGGAGGAACATTATGAAAATATCAAAACAAAAACGTTACAGAGAAAGTATTTTTTAACTGACTTGAGAAAAGGACTACGTATCAATAGCTCTGTAATGGCCCTTTAGGCCACCATCTGCCTTTACAACCCAAAGACTTCTCTTTTCCTCCCACAAGGTGTAGATCAGGAACAGGTGCTTCTCTTTAGGAGAGAAAATGAAAAAATATCTGTTTGTATGTTGATATTTACCTGTCTGGAAAAAAGCATAATCTGCAATACAGAATTGCAAGCAATAAAGAGATTAAGACAAAATATGGCACTGAACCACAGTACTAGACTTCTTGGCTCTTATCCCTAAGCACTAAAGGCTCCAGCACTTGTCACAAGTCTGAACTACACAAATCAACTGGTTCTTCTCTGAAGCTCAGCTCTGACAATGTCCAGTTGGTCTGTAAGGCAGACCACAGCAAGACAACCCAGTCACAGCTCAGGAAATACATTGTGCTAATAAAGGTGTCCTGTGATTTTTCAACAAACTCTTTCAAGACATAAAATAAACAGATGTAGTCTTCAAAAGGGGACATGGCATAAAAAGTAGACTTCCCTAATTAACAGAGACTTTTTTCCTAAGAAAAAAATAGCTTGAAAACAACATTCAAACAGGCAATGTGGACATGTTCTACTTAAATGGCATGATGTCATATGCCAGTGTAAAGAACCACAGGAAAATCTCCTTTTTCTAAAAAGAAGATATAATTTTAAATTAATAGAACCTGAAATACCAATTAAATGTCAAACCACAATGAGGACCAGAGATGCCTGAGAAAAACTCCTCAGCGAGTTACCAAAAGTTATTCAATATACTTTCAATGCTTTTGTACAGCTCTATGATGACAGAGCTCTTTCATTAGAAATTCAACTTTCAAATTGGAGTTAGGTGATTCTTATGCATAAGGAATTAACTCCATTAGACACCTCTTAAAACAGCTTTTCCAAACAAGCATTACTAATGTGAAACCTACTCCAGATGATCCAGAAGGTGAGGAGAGTAGGAAAAAAGTTCCTACCTTCTCCTTTCATCTAAGTTATTGCTGCTGGTGCATACTCCTTCTGCATATTTCATGATGTGGCATAATTCCAATTTATTTGGTAACTTGGTTAACTTGGACAATTCTATTTCCTGGAAGAACAGCATATACCTCTATGGCAAAACAGCGTAAAAATTCTCTTTTCATGGCAATCAGTCCTCTTATCTTTGGAAGTCGGAATACCTTCAAAGTAGTGGTGAATAATGAAATATTGCTTCCTCCTCTGGATTTCAAATAATTTTAACATTATACATTCCTCTAATTACTTGTTGCATAAAACATCTTTTGAGATGACAAGCAGTTTATCCATCATATGGGCAAGCAAATGTCTTAAAATTTGTGTGCTACTTCTGTAATTGAAATTTTCTTTTCAAAATTTAGCATTCGTTGCTTCTCTGGCATGCAAACAGTAGGAAAATTGGTCTGAAAATTATTAAGATATGAAATCCACCTTAGCCTGTACAAGTCATTGAAAATTCCATTAAAAAGTATTATGGTGGTTTGGGGTTTTTAAATATTTGAACTTTCTTTTTGTGCAAACTTTGGATGATTTGCTAAGAATTGTATAAAAACTCCTTGGTGATAGGATAAAAATAATCCAGGTGCTTTACAGAATTCAAATCATGCCAGAGATTCTGACAGAAAGCCAGCTGCTCTAGGGCTACGTAGTAAACATCATCCCTATTTAGAGAGCACTATTTTCCTACTGAAGAAATCCTTTATTCTCTTATGTGTAACTGCTACTTAGAAGTGATGCCAAATTGTTTCACTGACGTCAAAAATGCAGAATTACAAGTCAGCGTATTCTGTTTTTTAACCTAGCTAAAAATATAGCTTTCCAAAACATTCACCATGAAAATGGAAACTTTCCAAGGTTAACAGAAGTCAACAAACTTGTCAGTGGAAACTGGCCTAGAACCAAAATGCATCTTGTAAACAAAAATGAAATCTTTTTCATACTATGAATTGGCACTGGTGGTTTGTTGTAATGATGATAACATGACAAGAGGAGGTCTTGAGCAGCATTTCTGGTTCTTCCATTAGGAATAGATAGCCTGCAGTCTTCAGAAGATACCCCATATTATGTCATAAGAACCAACCTGCGTCAGTTATCAGGGAAGAAGGGAAACAGGAGAAATCATGTAAGTTTTGTTGGGCTTGGGGAAGGAGAAAAGACTTGTTTGTTTCTATGGACTCAGAGACCAATTAAACTTGGAAAATACTTTGGTGAAGTTTATCCAGTAGGAAGAGACTGAAAACTGAATAAAGCAGTATTAGAGATCTCTTACAGCCTAACTATAAAATGCCAAGGAAGACTAACTCTCCACTGTATGAGTTTCATCCTGAAAAAAAAATCAGCAATCCTACATGCGGTATTATTCTGTCGACTTCCACTCAAACTGCATCAAGAAGCAAGATACCGCCTATTCAAGTGTGTGGCTGTATACTAGAAAATGCTCAACTGAAATCAAAAAGGGAAAGAAAAAGTAGTATACAAACCAAAAGGCTAACAGTGCAGCCAATCTTTTTGCCATCCACTTCTCCCATTTTCATGCAGTCCCTAAAATAGAAAGTAATGAAAGTCAAAAGGAATGCTGTTTATCCTCCTATAGTGAAGCACACCTCAGAAGAGAGACATACTTGGCTCGGCAAGCTGACTGAAATGATGCAACCCAAAGGCATTTGGGCAAACAGCTGACCCAGGTGTGTAAGGGATTTCATGCCCCTTTTTCTAGGACATGGAATACCTCAATCGTCAAGAAAGTCAATGATTTTTTTTCTGGCTCTGTCATTGATTTGCTAGGTGACTGCTGGAGATCATTTGGTTTCTTCATACCTTTGTGCTCAAATCATGCCAGCAGAAGCCAGCACGACTGCCAGAAGAGGCAGTCCTGCTTCCCTCCTGCGCTCAAGCACTCACTCCCAGTCCTGCATTGCTGCCTGCACAAACCTCAGGAAGCAAAACAGGTCAGGCAGCCTCTTTTGCTGGGTTAGATGTAGCCCATGTCAGTCAGATCACCAAAGTGCAGCACACGCTTGTGTTGGCACAAGGAAAAGGGTGATGTGAATGAGGGAATGAGCAAGGATGAGTCTGCTTTCTTCAGAGACAGAGTACATCTAAATTGGTCATGGAATTACAGCGTTAGTTCCTCCTCAGTGAAAAAACATAATGACACTGACATCGTCTGTAAAATGCTCCAAGATCCACCAAATTTTCCTCAGTAGCACTTTATAATTAGTATCATTTGTTGTTTGGGGAGGCAACAGATCTCACCTCCAAGTCAAAAGTTAAAATGGAACCACGCAGAGTTTGATTATCACAAAGGGAAAAATAGTGTCAGTATAACCATACTGGAGTAAAAAAATAACAGGCAGACATCACCATGCAGTCACTAAAAGAAATTTAACCTAATTTTAAAACATTCTTGCATGTATGAGCTAAACGATCATCCCAGACACTCTCATAACCACCAGTATATGCAATTTTTTTGAAAGATGTTGGATTGACAGCCCTGGAGGTTGTAATCCAACCGATCCCTGAAGAGGAATAGCACTGCCAGGCTTCTAGAAATTAAGAGTTCAGTCTCTCTGTTGACAAAACAGGCTGCCCAGGGAGGTTGTGGAGTCTCCTTCTCTGGAGATATTCAAAACCCGTCTGGACGCAGTCCTGTGCAGCCTGCTCTAGGTGACCCTGGTCTAGCAGGGGGGTTGGACTAGATGATCTCCAGAGGTCCCTTCCAACCCCTACCATTCTGTCATTCTGTGAAAACAGCTTTCCTTTCAAACTGTCAGTGAGGATAGCAAGTGGAGTACCAGGTCTTACCATTTGTACCTTATGGAATCAGACGAAAAAAACTAACAATTAAGCTCTAAAAAGTGCTCCAGCTGATGGAAATAAGGAGAACTAAGCTGAAATCTGAAGTTTCTACACAGACTTCACAAGTGACTGAGAAAATCCCTCTTAGTCTCCCACTCCTAAAAGGGAGTATGTGTCTCTTATTTCCCACTCCTTTGTTCATGTGGTACAGTTAGATGCGAGCTCCTTATTCAGAAATCATGTCTTTGTATACATACTTACTGTGCTGTCTGACACTACAACTAAGCATGATTGACATAGCGACAAGAATTTTACATATTCTGTAAAACAACTGTCAGGTGATTAGTATTAAACTCTGTCTTCAAACAGACTTGAGTCACTAACCTACTACCAAAAGTTCCTATATTCCCTGATAGGAAACTCGTGCAAGCCACAGGATTTTCATACCATGGGGAGGCTACTTGATTGGTTTTCAGCCAGCTTGTCTCATTTTCCTGTTGACTAAGCAGCTGCTGTCAGAGATCCTGAGCACGTACAGTTGATGTGTCCACGTGCAGTCACTCTTTGTGCAAGATCACCATGTTTGTCTCCTAATATTTCAAAGATGACAATCCTACTTATAAATTGTGGTAATACCTCACCTGTAGTCCAGTAATCTCTCCATGAGGCGAGTCACAGTGGCGATTAAGGAAACACCACTTTCTCTCCATGTTTCCCGCTCAATTTTCTTCAGTAGACTGAAAAAAAAAGAAGGCAGAATAATTTCACCATTTATTTTTAACTGTCACTATGACAACCACTCCGCTTTTACCAGTACCTTAATACCTTAGCAACGTCTTCGATAGTTAGATTTTCTTTTACAAACACCCTCCCAAGAAGCACAATTTGCAAACAATGTCTTACCTAGGATAAGGACCAAAAAGTGGAATTCTAGTCCAGGAAGCATTGACAAAACAAATGATTTTTATATTAGCTGCATCAGGTTAAAATATATCAAATACCTAATTTTCAGAATATATTAATATCCCAAAGACTTTACAGAACTCTTAGACAAAATTTATATATTAGTTTCATGCTGATACGTCAGAAAATGGGGAGTTTAAAGATGTACCTAGAAAAGAATGTTTATCAACTCAATATACCTTCTCATTGGGACCTCAACTTTTTAACAAAGGTTTTTCCTCTTCTCTCTAATATTTCAGCACATATGAAATTTAAGAATGGGGAAGGGATTTTAATAAGATGAGTCCCCCCCTTTACTTAGTATTTCCTTCTGAGAACATACTATCATGCACATGTAAAATTCCATTAGCTTAAATTGTCATAAGATTCTTTATTAAAATCTCTGTTGCGTTGAATTCTTACACTAATGTAAATGCAGATTTCACATTGAAGTGAAAAGATTTCAAAATGGTGTTGTAAATGGAGCTTTCAGTAAAATTGTGCTTAATATTTCTTTCTATTACAAGCCTCTTATTTTCACTGCTTAAGTTTATCAAATATTAATCATTCAGGCATTAATTTCTCACATTTCCTCTCTGGGAATGAACAAGGAAATATCTATGTACAGAGTTGTGTTACTTTTATGCTTTGGTGCAGGACCTCAGATGGATGACATGTCCATGGAGATATTTTAGCAGTCTGCCTAAAAATGCACTCAGGTATGGTTTACTTAGAAGTCTCTGCGAAGTGCCACATCCATTTACTCAGAGCTTTTTTGAGAGTTGTTAATAGCATCTCCGAACCTTCTGTCTGCAGTGGGCAAGCTGTCAGCTCCACTGACCTTCATCTATACTGAGCATGTTCAGTCCCATAAAACTCCTACGTCCAAATTTCACCAAACATATAACAGCGCCCAATAACTCCTACATGCCAACTGCACTAGCTATACACTCCAGCTCTGCTCAGCTCCTTACATACAGGGGGATGTCACAGATGCAATTCTCCAAACTAATTCGACTTAAATGAAGCTGTGCTCTGCTGGAAGCAAGGAGGAAACATTGATTTTCATTCTGCACCCTTATATATTGATCTTAGACTCACTTCTTCTCTTTAGGAGGCAATCAGATGTCTTTCCTTCACATTCAGAGACTGCCTACCTGTCATTGCTAGCAGAGACAGGTGACAAGGCCATCCTTAACCAGAAGAGGCTGAAGCACTAATGTGGCGTCTCTGCTTTCCATACAGAATACACAGGCTAACTTAATTTGCTTTTAAACCCCTTATGTTCCTTTCAATACAAGTTTTTGTGTCTCTAACAAGAAATAAGAGTAGAGCCTGTTACATTATTAAGCACTGATTACTGCACTGATTTTTCCTTTTTATTGCCTTTCAAGCCTGTGTTAAACAGGAACATTTCAACCTAAATTCATCAAAATAATTACCTACAGTTCCTGTAGAAAAACAGCAGAAGTCTGACTTCTCTTTTAAAACAGATGGTTTTCATCTGCATTTGACTTATGCATGTTCTTTATAAATGTATTGGCATATTCATTATAAATATACAATTTCTACAAATGGGTTGTATAGATACATTCAAAGTACTTATTTAAACTGACATCAATGTCGTCAGTTGAACAATTTTATGACTTGCCTTCTGATGCATGCCTCCCCCTCTCCACCATACATCTTTCACCACAATGCACAGAACAAACACTCAGAATGAAAGAGCTACTCAAATATATCCCTTGGCTTCCTCACAGCTATATCTAGATAGAATTAAATTCCTGTTACTTACAGGTCCCAAAGCATAGCCAAGATGCTATGTTCTACAACACGCTAGGGGGGATAAACAACACAGAGAAACAATGAAAACGCTTTGCCTTATCCATGCTACTATAGCCTAACATCTGGGCTCAGCTGAACAATTGTGGGGTTTTGGTGGTTTGGTTTTGTTTTTTTAATCTTGTGTTCCCAAGAATAGGAGAGTGGAGTGGGGACCCAGAGGATCAGAGCTCTCCAGGGATGAACGCCAGGCTTAGAACCATGTTCAGGCTAGCTCAATCATGTAGTAAGTGGATTTTATATGCCTAAGCCACAGAGTTATTCAGACCACTAACAGGCGTCTAATCCTAGAAGTGCCTTAAAACATCTGGATGTCTATTTTGGAGTACAAAGCCCTCCAGGTACCTCACTATAGCCAAAGGTTCCCTCATCTAGTCAGATGGGTCAGTCAAACTTTGCTGCAAAAGTTCAGAGATCAGTAAGGAGCTACTCAAACCCCACAAAAATATTCAGAAGGGCTCTGAAAGATTCAGTCCAGACAGAGTCTAATGGACTGGGCAGTGCTGAATTCAGTCATGCAATTGGGGGAAGAAATTAAGACAACTGAAAACAGCACAGGAGAGGTAGCAGTCATCACTTTTTATATAATAGCTTCATGGCTAGAGAAATCACCCACAAACTGGCAGAGCTCAGTATTAAACGCCTGCTCAGCTTGAACATCAGCTCCAATTTCTTTGGAGAGAAGCCTTGCCATCAGGCCCCCAGTGGAGTTCACTAGCCCAGGTTTTGTGCTTCAATAATGTGGCCACCTAACCTCGAAACCTGAAATGGCTTGTGTTAGGCCAAACTGGAATACAGCTGCAGAAGGAATAAACTGGCAGCATCCATCGGATTCAGAACAAAAGAGCTACTTGAATACAGCCCTTGGATTCCAAGGATTTTGTTCTAACCACCAACTCTTTAATACAGTGAAATCATTCTTTTCCCTGTGCTAATTAACTCAGGAATTCAATTGCAGTGTTACAGTGTAAATGTAGATCAGGACACCTTTCATACCACGATTACACTGGGTAGCAATTACAACATCTAGTTTCTCATGATAGCAAAATGTTCACTACCCCATGCTTTGCAGCTCTTCAAGTGACATCAGGAGCTAATCACTGAGTGGTCACATTCAAGTCCCTAGAAAGATATTGATTCAAAACAAATAGTAGTCATCTTCCCCCTACTTTCACTATGTCTTTTCATTTGATAAGGATAATTCCATTATAAGCAGTGAATTCTAAGCACATAGTATTTTAGATATGTCCAGAGATGCTTGTAATTTGTCCTTGAAAATAGAAGATGTTCAAAGGAAAGATGCAGTGATTGTCTCTGAAAAAAAAAGCAGTTAACATGGGAGTTGAGAGATTTAAATTCATTTTCCGATTCAGCCTAAATAAACAAAAAGTATGACAAAACCTGAAAGTGTCACACCCACTGCAGTTACTAGACTGTATCCAAAGTAGGTGTGTGCATCCCCTTGGCTCCCAACTGTACCTATAAAACCAACCATGCCGAATCTTCAGGAAGATTGGGTAATATTGCAGCATTTGCTTTCATTAAAGACTACAAAACCACCGCTTGCTGCAGAACTGTATTACTGTTTCACAGTCCTTGGGTACATACCACATCTCTGTCACTTCAGCATGAACAAGTTTGCTTTCTTGCACTGTCTAAAGACACTCTAATATTGCTTAATTTAAATTACCCATGGAAGAAATAAGAAAAAGAAAACTCAGGCTAACTGACCCCATTCCCTTGCATTCAGCTCCCTGAACTGTCCATCTGATTTTAATAACTTTCCTTCACATACCCTAGAACACTGTGTCATCCTCCATTTTACATTAGTATTTTCTGCAAGCTCTTCTCTTGAGAGGTGTTAATGTCTGGAGTCAAATCAAACTCAGATAAAAAACTAATGATAAATACTATTTTTTCTTAAGCTGGAAGTGAACTTGAGCAGTTACTCTGAAATTTCCCAGAGAGTTTAGTTTTAACTTCTGTTATATCAGAACAGAAACAAGTATACTGATGCTGTGAGACATTTTGCAATTTAAATGACTATGACTGTGTCTTCAGCATTTAGATTTATAAAAGGCTCTCACCATTTTTCACTGTGTCTTGTTTAACATCCCCCAGTTTAAATCTAACTCAAAACCATAAAAAAATTTGGGAACTGTATTTCATACCAATATGCTGTCTTATAGAATTTTAAGTTATTTCAGTGGCAGACATCCTGATGTATTTTGCACACGAGAATCCATTTAGACTTCATTTTATAATTAGAGCTTTTCCCTTAATGACTTAATTTTGAAGTTAGAATACTGTGTTACTAAAATACTGAAATCATCTTACCTTATTATCTTTACTCAGATTATGAAAAAATTCATGAATAATTACAAGAAAGTTCTGCTTTAGCATACTGTACTGTTGTTTACCATTATTCATCCATTTCCATAATATTCTGCCTAATCTCTTTACCCGCTTTTGCTTCTGTAAATGATAAATATTTAGGAACTCTATTTTTTTCAACTCAGTACAACTACAGACTATTATATGTTTGCTATTCACAGACACTGAGATCTGAATGTTGTTATTTAAGCAAAGACAGAAAAAAGATCATGTGTTTAACAGTACTGAAGAATACACAGCTTGGAATCTTGAAGAGGAACAATACATCTCCTACTAAACACATCAGAAATAAGTGAAATCTTCCACTTACGTGGAACTGAGTTCTGAAGAACAATAGAGACATAGTTCAGTTAGTTATTTTGTACCTGTACTCTGTGACAATCATTTATTTCAGTCAATGGGATAACTTATGGGCAACCTTAGGGACTTCAGCATTATTACTAGCTTTTCCTATTAGATTTCAGTGATATGTCATTTATTAAAATATACCAAAAGCTTAACAAGTAATTTATAAAACAAAATAATAGAAAATAATCTTATCAGAATAAATAAAACTGTATACGTCAATCAAGAAATCAACAAGTGACATTACACAGATGAGTACAAGTTTCTGGCAATAGAAAATTACTTACTAAACAGCTTTTTGTTGAATGTTCATGCCTTGTTTTCAAAATGCCCCATTTGAGCTCTACCTGCACCCTATGCAATTATGAAGCATTTCTTGCTTTTCTGATTTTAAAATTAGTAGGTAGAGAGAATGTTCTGTGATATAACAGATTTAGCCTTTCCCAATTATAGCTGTATGCAAGAAGTACAGCCAGACTTTACAGATGCTGTACAACACCATAAAATGTTTTATTCCTCGGATTTTCAGAAAAAAAGAAAACAAACAAAAAAAAACCCTACGAGATTCACAACTGTTTTAAGCATTACTTCTCTACAATGACATTAGCATCCGATACAACCAACCAAACTCAAGGAATTAGCGTAAGATAAACATGTTACTCACATACTGTTGAAGAGCTCTCGGTATGTTTCGTCACCTTTACCTTCCGACATTAGGCTGTCCAGTTTGTCAATCAGTTTTGCTTCCACCTGCAACATATAAGTGTGGTGTAAACAGCTTCTTTTTCCTTTAATGAGATTAGAGAAAATTGAAGGAAGATTTGTTTTTATGTAAGGGACTTTGCTAAATGCATATCTTAGGATTATTGGTCAATAATGCAAATCTGATAAGTCACTTCATCTCTTTGAAGCTGTTATCATTCCCAAGGTTTGTGGGGTTTTCTTTTTTTGGTGGTGGTTGGTTTGTGGTGGGGTTTTTTTTTTTTTTGAGGGAGGGAGCTAATTTAAATTGAGCAACGTGACTTTAAAACTACAGGCTGAGTAGCATTTGCTGCTGCTAAGGCAGCTATCTATTTATGGAGTCAGACAAAAAGCACACAGCCCAAATAAATTGCCTGAATTCTCACTGCAGGGCTGTAAGCACAAGCCATTTTTTTAGACTTCAATAACAATATTATCTTTTCTGACCTGCACCCCACTCTTTTATAAATTCATTTTTATAAATGTCTGTACTGTTCAGAACATGTGGGGGGCTCAGACTTGCTTTCCCAACCTTCCTTACCTGCCAGTGTATTTGGCTAGAAATCCAATTTGCTGGATTTACACATCAGCTATCAAAGAAACTTACAGAACATATCTGGTGGCTAATGACTCCTTCAATGCATATTTTAAAGTGTATTGATTATAAAAAAATATAGAGGTGAGGCTACACTGTGTGTTAATATTTCAAACCTCCTTTTTAGCAGTAATATATTAGCAACCACAAATCTAGGGGAGAAACCAAGCTGTTGTCAAGATATTTTATTAGAGAATAAATCTATTAGAATTTCATTTAAACCCAAGCTGAAAACACAGAGAAGCAGAACAAGTGGATTTTTTCCTTCTCGCTCCTTGTTAACATTTCTATGGTTATTTTTAACAATAAGCTTGTATCTTGATAGTGAAAAGCTACCTACTTACATCACATGCACTCCTTCGTTCTTAATAGTTTGGTTTGTGTTTCAGATACAGCTCCCACCCTAAGCATTATGATTGCCTGGGAGTAATTCAAATACTTCTGCTTTCCTTCATTTGAAGCAGCAGGAAGGAGGGCACTGAGAAATAAATGGTTTGAGGCAGTCTGAAAGAACTGAGTGGGAGCTGCAGGAGCAGATGGCACACTTGGTCGTTCCTTCCTAGCCCGTTAAGAAGGTGTCTGAGCAGCAAGAATACTTGGATCCTTACAGAAGAACATTCCTCAGAAGGACCATCTGATCTTTTTTCATACTAACCGAAAGGGAAGCTAGTTGAATCCTATCTAACCAGTAGTCTGTACTGCTGTAAAGCAGAGATGAAAAACCACAACAAAATCAGCCTTGTTGAAGACAACTCAAGTTTTGTTCTTCACTTCAGCAGGCCATGGATTTTATCCCTTGTCTTACATTACCAACATGATAGCATTAATTGGAGAATCTTACTACCACTACAGAGAGTAAAAAGGGAAAACCCTGGTAATACCTCTCCGACAGGTATAATGTTGTGGCTGCCTTCTTGACCCTGAACCACCAGTGGTTGGGACCAGCGCTCTCTGAAGTGCTTGAATTTCAGTCCTGTTTTATAAACAGCTTCACATACAGTACCTGTTTAAAGTTGCCACTTCGCCTTTGCTCCCAGTCCATCATGTCATGGAAAATGGGAATCATTACATTCCTCAGGTCTGGCTGAGGGATCAAGGTCACTTCCAGGAAGGGCCCAATCAATGCTGGAATAAAGTGAAGCTTGTGTTCCCCTACAATGGAAATGAACATGAACTTGAATGTGAATTGAGTGTCCTGTGAACTATCAAGCAATCCAAATACTATCTGAAGAATTAAAAAATAGCACTCTAAACATCTGTAGATTTTTTATCTCATGTCCATCACAGCATAGGCTATTTCTTAAGCCTAAAAAGTGCAGAGAAAAACTGCAGACAATAGAAGACTATAAGGCCAACATAATTTATCAGACTTTATTATGCAATACTGAGTTCAGAAATGACAGTGGGTTATCTGTATCCCAAGTTAGTCTTGCAGAAGGAGAACAGAGATATAAAGCACTCTCTGGGCATTTCACTTATTTTCCCAGGAATGGTTTGGTTTCTACACTCTACATTCTTGGGTTTACAAAATGGTTAACTATCTGATATTACGTGCTTATCAAAAAGAGGTAGGTACTTCAATTTTTACCTATCTTTAGTTTTGCGAGTACAGAAATGGAAGTACATGTTTTGACTGCAGGAAAGGGAAGATGTGACTCAGCTGTTCTCACAACAACTCCCTTAAAAATCAGTGCTAAAACATCTTCCATTAACTCACCACAGTCTACTTAGCAGAAACTACAAAACTAAGTTCTTATCGGGAAAGCTAGAAATGGCATACAGTAAAGACTGACAATTTAGTTTCAGTTTTCCAGGTATAAGACTTCTGATATCTTCAGAATAGGGGAATTATGAATCACGATGCACTGACTTTCCAAGCTGGGAATTAATTTCCATCCCAGCCTACCTCTGCGTATTCCAGTGGGCAGTCACCCCTGCCTGCTGCTCTGTTTGGTGTCTGTGTTTGTGCAAAGGAAAACCAGAATTTCCTTTGCTGGAAACATCCTGGGATGCATATCCATATGTAAGTAAGGTGACTGTACGAGGATCAAGGCTTATGATGACTCTTACCGCTAAGAGAACTGTAAAATGCTGACCAATTATACAAAATATCCTGACTACAATATTTAGTTGGACACATTACCAGATGAACTCCATATTGTACCCTCAAAACTCTTCCCTATTGAAAGGCATCGTGATTCCAACATACTTGCCCACATACTGGGGTTCCATTCAGCAGAAAACAACGTGAATGGGGAGATGATGCACACTAAGGTCTTATCGTAGCATGCAGGAAGGAGATGGGACCCAGGAGTACATCCTTGATATACCAGTTTAGAAATACCCATCATGTAGCCAAACAATTTAGAGGGATGCCTTAGAGTGAGTAAGCAATACTAAATACTGTAAATAAGTAAAATATGCTACACAGCAAATGTTAACAAGATATTAATAAGCAAATATTTCTTATTTTGAACATTCCTCTTTCTAGTACAGGCTGATCAGAAAGACTAGGTTTTTACAACTACGTATCTTGCTGGGGAAAGGGTTTATAGAATTGAGATGACAGTATCTCAGTAAGCACCGATGGTCTTCATATCTTTAACAAGCTCTTTAATGAAGTGAACTATTGAGTAATTGAAATATAAAGATGACAAATGTAGCGTCCAAATCTTCTACTCAGTTTTGATTTTCTTCCCAAACAACATTTAATTGCATTTCTCTGAGGCTTATACTTTCAAACAGTTTGCATAGTTATTGCTTATAAATATAAAAATGTTCCTAAGTTTATATCCAAGCATATATTTTTCTCGTGTTGTCCAATGTGTCATTTATACATCAGTCACTGATTTGTTTATGCCTTTATATTTTAGTGCAACTAGGACTTAGGGGAAGATTTGATGCAAATCCAGCATCTCAAGAGAGCTTCAGAACTAAGATATATGTCTGTTCCTTAAACTGTTTGGCAACAGAACTAAAATTGTGAACATAAGTATATTTGCAGGCATAATAATTCTGCCCAAAAAGAGCAGTACTTTCTTTTCTAATTTTCTCTGATGGTATTCTTTCAGTTCTCTTTGAAGAAATAGGGATAGGTCAGATACAGTATCAAGGCTTAGAATGCTGAGTTTAGCTATAAAGAAGGGAACTACAGATGACTAGGGTTTTCCTAAACTTGAATCAAGACTTCATGTGAACTTAATTATCAACAACTCCTTTATCACTGGCAAATGTATTTAATAGGTGAAGAAATAATTGGTTTTCATTTTATGAGCTATTGATGATGTGTTTGTTTACTTACCTAAATTTTGCCACATGCTGAAGATTTCACATCCCATTGTTACCCGCATGTCACCGTATCTGCAATGTATTAAAAAATAAAGCAAAACAGTGAAAGATCATTTAAGAAAATCAAGTTCATATGCCATTCTGTGACATTGTTAAATGAAATTTATCATTTGTAGTCCATAAAAAAATACTTTAAAAGTGATGATTTCTTGCAAGTTTTTGCTCTTTCCATTACACCCAGCTAAAATCGGATTCCTAAACCCAGGTTTATTTGCAATATTGCCAAAAGTATCAGTTCTTTCTAAATGCTATACATCAGTAACACAGCTGTGAAGCAAAAGCTATTTTTTTGCAGTAATATGCTGTAGTTCTCTCTCTGAGAACAAATACTTTTGCTCTAGCTTAAAGAAATACAATTAATTCATAGAGACAATAGTGCAGTGCCTGGCAGAAACACCTGGACCAGTGTGAATCAACTTATGCATGAACTGGAAGTTAGTGTTGGCACTGCTACAACCTGGCTATTTTGCTCCCAACATCTGAACCAATTTGGGCACTTCTACAGAGGCTGCTATCAGCCCTGAAGACCTATACAAAGGGCCAGAAGCAACTCTTGTTCTAGTCATTGGAAATACTGTTACCGTTATGGTTTTGGTAGGCCTTTTTGCAACCTCCCTTGCCTTGCATTTTAAGAAGTGTTTGATCTATTACAGCTTTCTAGAAACTGACAGCAGTACTTACTTTTCTAAAACCTTTTTCTTCTTAGAAGGTGTGAACATCTCCAGTTGCAGACATAACTGGTTTATAAAAATGACAGCAAGAAAAAAGTAGGAATCCCATATCTACAATAAGCATATGGCATTTGGTTATTTCATTTTCTCAGTACCACCATTTTACGACCACTCAAGATGCAAATTTTCAAATTTTCAGTCTCAACTAATAAATTACTCAAACTGTTTTTGACTAAATTTCTTTGCATCCAAATATACTTTTCACCAACCTCAAAACGTTCAGCAGAAATACATCTATTTTACATATTCTACATCTCTGAAATGTAAAGGTTTCAGAGTTGCAGATAATTTTTTTTCATCCCTCCAAATCAGAAAACCTTACCTTCTAAATTTGGAAACATTTTTTTGATATATTTAAATAGAAGACTACAAAAAGTTATGCCTTTGAGTCCAAAACCAAAAAATTCTGACACCTCAAAAGCTATCACATAACAGAATTGGCATTCTCTGGCCCGTCCTACTTTATAACATTATTTGCAAGTCTCACTTGCTGCAGGCTTCACTGGACAAAACCGAAGCCAGGTTTTGTTAACATATTGCAAATATACAGATGTTTTGTGCATGTGCTTCATGAATCAGATCTTGAATCTTCTACTTAGAAGACTTAAAGATAAATTTAAAGATAAATTTAAAATACATTAAAATATTAATTATTATAACCCAATTATAAATGCTCCATGGCAGGAGGAAGAAAGAAGTGTAGGGGGAGCCCTATTCCAGACACTGCAGTTCTGCAGCATAGTAATAACATTGCTAAGCAAGTTTAAGGAACATAGATGCCTTGTCTACAGGCAATTTTTTAATCAGTTTTAGCCTCTGAACTTGTAGAGTTTCATAAAGGACAGGCTTCCTCACATCCAGTTATGTCAAGCAGATAAATCTGCATTCCTGCCAATCTCTCCAACAGGAGCCTGAATTTTCAGAGGAGCATCCACAACTCTGCTGGAAGTCAACAGGAGCTTGCTGTCTTCTCTAGGAAGGAAATTCTGCACTTTTTATGATAAAGCAATTGGACTAATGTCTCTTGACTGGGCAGAATATTCCTTCAGGTTTCCATGGGAATGGGTCTTTTCAGACGCATTCCTAGGTCTTCTCATCTAAATCCTAAAAGTATCGTTCTGTAACTCACAGTTTATCATAGGTGCCATATCTCACTATATGAGCTACTTACTAACATCTTTAACTGCATTCACCATGCAGTGCCATAATTTTCTAATTTTAATTGTGCAGCATGTTAATTGGTCTTGAGAGAAATTACAGAAATGCAAACTCGTATTTTTGATAAATCTGCATCAATTCAAAAATGGAATAATTTTCCTTTCTGCGATAACTCCAAAATAACAGACAAGTAATAAAATTAGTTTCTATAATCCAAAAAACTGCTGTGCAAAAGTCCTGAATAAGTAGCCTAACACAGAGGCTGAAATAACAAAATGAAAAATAAGAAGAAATTAAAAAAAAACCCCAGCACTCCCGATTTTTAAGACATTCCTGTATTTAAGAAAAAACCCTTAATCTCAGAGCACTTGAAATTTAGTATATGTTCTAACTGTTTAGATGCTGGAGCTAAGTTTAATAACAAACAACCAAGCCACAGGATGATGTAGCAGCTACTGCATCTGTCTTATGTTAGACACATTTACTCTACCTTGTAATCAAAGTTTTCATTTAAGAAGTTTTTGCGAAGGGCATCCGAAAGGTACAAGACTGTAGTAATGATCACACTGGGAAGAAAAGAATGAAAAAGACAGTAGTTTTTATTAAGTGGAAATTCATATTTAATACTCAGAGCCAGACAATCTTCCAATGAAGAAATAGATGTAGCATGTACGGTGGCATTAAATACTACATTTTAAACATATACAAATATCTGACTACTAACAGCACCTGTTGACAGAAAACATGCACATTAAGAAAAAAATAATAAAAATAGGTGTGATGTAAGAATGTGTGCTGAAAGCAGATGTTCTGTAGAGAAGAATATAATTGATCAAAAAGACAAAGCATAAATTTTGTTCTGCAAATAATGCTGATATCAGATTTAATACATACTTTGTCCTACTAGCACTAATATATACAGTTGGGCAATTTGCTTTCAGCTTTCTTAGTACTAAAAATATGTGCGTATAGATTATAAATATAAAATATCTAGCAATTACCAATATACAATATTGACATCCCTATAGACAAAGAGTCTTTTTAATGACGACAGATAAATGCAAATCTGCATGAGCTCTGCGAGAAAGATCTGCATCTAAAGATCTCTATTCTGTATGTTGCAAACGGTCAGACATTGCCTTACATTTGACACCTGCCTGAATTATATTAATCTATCTTAGATAAATATATACGATCAACATCCTTTCGCAGGGGTTGTCATTAGAGGTCAATGACAGCCTTGTTCATTGAAGCAACCAAGTTTGGTAATCTACAGAAACAGAACATCCTTAAAGATTATTTAAATATAATTCATTTCAATGATGCAACCCTTAAGCTAACCTCTGCAGCACTTGTGTCTATCAATATATTTAGTCAAGCCAAAAATCCATATAAACCATTAAATTCTTTTTGAAAGTAGTCAGTAGTGGATGCTTATGGGGGAGGAAAACAGATAAACACAGAATGTTCTTTTTGCTGTTACACTCACGTATTTTACAATAATCAACTCTTTAAAGACCTTCTGAGAAAAAGGTTATATCTACACATTTCATGTAATTACCATCTATCTGCTATTAATACATCTAGTACTTCTTTGAACATGGCTCTTGACCTGTATGCTGTTACAATGCTAAAATCTGTTTCCTTTTCCATACTTTAGACTTCATTTTTTACTATTTTTGCAATGCATTCAAGACAAAATACATTATATTAAATATAACAGCAATATATATTTAAGGGTATAATATTTTTCATCTTCACAACACTGAAGAATTATATGTTAACCAAGCCACCTAGGAGATAAATTATATTTTTCGTCTGGCACTTTTGACAGATTTCAAGTTTATAAATACAAAATGGCCACGTACCATTTAGCTTATTACTAGTTCAAATGTTTGCTTCCTTTTCTCTACTTTTAAAATGACTGTCCCTGCCAAACTTTACCTTCTGGTTTGATGTGTCTGAACACCTGTAACAGCCAAGTCTGAGATTGTTTTTAGAACACTGCTTGAGTCTCAAGTTTCATTCGTTCCTAGTTCCATTGCTCAAATGTCATTTTCATACATATTATTTTCTCAACAATTATCCTGTAGCTTTTCTATCCAAGTAGCATTCCATGTTTAGCACTCATCTGTATAGTTTACCCCACTTTCCCACCAACGGGGAGTTACAGTGTGTGTACAGCACTCCCTGTTGCAGCATGGAAGACAAAGTGAAACGTTAACAAACTGTAATATAAGCAAAGCTAAGAATCAAGGCATGGATAAGAAAAGACTCCTGTCATTCTTGTTATTGTGCATGATTTAATTTACAGCCCATATGTTTCACAAAATGGAAATAGTTTGCATATTTCAGGAAGATGTTCTGATAGAGAAAAGGTCAGTTCATCAGAACTATTGCTATGTAAAATTTCAACCTAAGTCCAAAGTAATAAATCCCTGAAAAATTGTATGCAAGAGAAAATTCCCCGAGATCTCAAGAACTGCAACCATATTGCCAAGTTTACATTACACAGTTCTATTTATGTCTGAGACAATTCCTTTCTTGCCACATTCCTTCCACGGCAGGTGAAACTGAAGAGAAAGATCTGCTTCAATTCTTATGAGAAGGTGATTAGAGTAGAAATCTTAAATGCAATATTTAGAATATTTTTTCCAGAATTTTCCTGAGATAACAGAGTAACTGCAATGCAGGTATTTCTTGCTATAGGCAACATAGCTCAGGTTTGATTTATTTGGTAACCAAAGATATGATATGGATTATTTGATAAAATGTGGGTCTGTACAGTGAGAGCGTGTATGTTGTAGATAAAAAACCTCAAAACATCAGACAACTTAAGAAGATGAAGCCATCGTTTCTGACCCACAATCTATTTTGAATCCACAACAAACTAAAATCAGGTAGGAAAGAAAATATTGCTGAGGTTGAGGGTTCTCTGTCCTCTTTTCCTACAAATAACATAAGTTCTACTAAAAAAGCAAAAATGCACAAAGCAGAGACAGCAGCCAGAGGACAGATGGACAGCTGCCTGATCCGGTACAATACTCACATTCCAAGTTGCTTCCCAGCCAACGATTTCAAAACAACAACAACATTTATTTAAAATCCATTTGAGTATCAAACTAGAAAACATTGAGTTTGTGACAAGACCTGCTTTTCTTCCTCTTACCACCTGCCACAAATTTGTTCAGAACCACTGACTGTTTTACAGGAGAAAAACCTCTGCTTTTAGCGAATAAATTATTCCAGGCTCATTCACAGAAGGCTAACCCAAGGTTCAGTCAGGGCATTTTTGACAGAGTGGCTTTTCCATCAAATTTTCACAGCAAACCCTTCTGCAATAACCTGTTTGAAAAATCCAGAGCAGCCCCCAGATGTTCAACAACTGGTTTGCTGCCTGGACTGTACTCTGGCAACCTGGCTTTTGCCTGGGCAGCAACTGGTAGGTACTGAAAGCTTGCTTTTTCCATTCTGAGATGGGACAAATATGTAACATCAGCTTCTCATTTCATCCTTTGCTATTTCAGAGTGAAATTTTCCCGAGCACACAGGTGTTTGAACAGAAAAAAAGTTTCTTTCATATTTCATAAATAAATGAAGTAAACCTAAAGTCACATATATGTATATGTATCTATTGTTATATGTATATAAACTTATTCATACAGGCATACCTATGTGTATATATATGATTTTTGTGACAGACTGAATGTCAAGTTCGGTTGTTAGCAACATTTTGTATTACATAAAAGCAAGCATGTTGTTAGCAACACTGCATATTACATAAAAGCAAGAATTTTTGTTCATTGTAGGAGCCTCAGACTCCCACACCATGGGAGCTAACAGGATTCTTCAAAGCAGCCACAATGATGAAACTAATGCTAATTCGATGTCTTCCTTTACCATGTATTCCATTTGAGTTGCTTTTAAAAAAATATTAATAACGTATTTCATTAGTGAATTAGATAACCAAAAGGATTCTCTGTTTAAAGTCCCTATGCCCAACTGTCATTAGATACATCTGGAATTTTAGTGTAAGCAACACACTATAGTAAATCTTACTTTACAGATCAATTATTTTACCATAAATAATAATATTCATACATCCATTTTGTATGCTTATAAAATTCAAATTGAGAATTGGATGATCTAGCATCTCTACCATTCAACAAAATGTTGAAAAGATATACACAGTTAATCATACAGAGATCTTTAGAGCTTCTTACATACTGAGAGTAGTGGAATATTAGTTCCTTGTTCAATAATTCATAGACATAGTATGTTATAAATACCAAACTTTTGCTCAGCAAGTAATAGAAACTCACTTTGCTCTCCAAAAGCCTCCTCAATTGTTAATGAAACACGACATACCTGGAGTTCAGCTGAGTCTGTTAAATGCTCTCAAAAGATGCCAGTCAAAGCATTAGGTAAGTGATTCTTTTCCTAACCATAGGGTAACCTAAGCAAATGACCATCACACAGTGCCTTCCAGTGGAGAGAAACATTATGAAGGTGTTATCCAGAAGCTTCAATTTTAGTCTGGCATATTTTATTATAGAATTTTGGATTCCTCTCTGGCGCTAGGCAACTGATTCCTCTATTATTTGGTGTTCACTGGCATGTACAAATAAAAGCTTTGCTTAGAGGGCCAGCAAGCTAGCTTACTACCTAGTTGATGTAGAAAGTAAGTCTCTCCCTATAATGAAAGAAATGAAAACTGTATTTTCTACAGTATATACAAAAACATATTTTGTCACTCAGTAGTAACAATCCACGTTAGAAATATTAGATAACTATAAGTAATTATTTTGCTTTGCTGAATATATGCTGATTAGCTCACTACAGATATTACATGATTATGCAGTTTTAAACAGAGTTAATTTCTGTCTCATTGCTCGACTGCTAGAAGCTAATAAACATTAAGGATTTTTTTGCATGTTCTTCTCCTTCCATCACAGAACATAATTCAAAAAAGATCTATTTCTCTGCTTTAGTGCTAAGTCTGCCTTTTTAAATGTTACTTTATTTCTCAAGTTTTGGAAGTCACTTGGTAGTTTTTTAATGTTAGCCATAAATACTTTTTCATGTTGGGCATCCGGACATTCAGAATTATAGATCATGAATGAGTCATCATGAAGTATCTTAATTTCTGGATAGTTACAGATTTGTTTTCTTGAGCTCACAGTATCTTCTGGGGTTTTTATATCCCAGACAGCATCCAAGTATCAGATGCTACATAATTACTGAAAATACTGCAGCAAGAAAGAAAAAAATCTAGAAGCCAGGGGGCAGCAATATTTTTATATATAAATATGTTGAAAGAATTATAGCATTTTAAGACCTAAAAATCTTTCAGGTAATTGAAGTTCTATAAATAAGAGAAAAAATGGTAATTTCCCCACCCCCCCTCAGGAAAAGCGTATTACCTGATTATATCCTTGCTAGGACACATTTCTTCCCTAGCCTCAGACAGGCTAAATCTCTCTTCCTGTAAATACCAGACAGTTTGAATTTTTATATCACTCTAGGGACAGGAGAGAGAAAAGACAGTGCTGCTGGTGATGTGACTGCAGTGATGGGTGAAGCTCCCAAGACACACGCTGCTTTCAGATTTGCTACTGTTTGTCGGGCTGAAGCCCAGACAGCCGAGAAGGCAGCAGCCATCTGACACGGGAAACACGACAGTCATTTTATTCCTGGGAAGCAGGAGTTAGAAAAGATCCATCCTGTTAGTAGATTACTTGATTATGCTCTTAAAAAGATGGGCTAGACATTCTAATTTTTCCTTTTAGACATGAATGGAGCAAGGAGTTCCAGAAGCCTTCAATCCTGAAGAGTCTCAGATCGTCGGAAGCGCTCTGGCTCATCAAGGGAAGCTCAGGAAGAACGGCTCACAGCCGCTTCTGTCGGTAGTGCAGGCAGTGCCCTCATTTCTCATCCTGCCTCTAGGCTCTTCCCTTTGCACTTAAAGATTCTGGGTTGGGATAATTCTAGCAAAGCTACTCCTCTGTGGCTCTGTGCTTTTGAACACCCCAGGGAAGCTGAAGGAAGGCAGTCACTGCAATGGCAGTGGGGGACACAAGTGAAAGGAAGGAGCTCTTGTTCAGAAACGGTTCCAGAAAAACTAGTGCTCTGCAGCTGAGGAGAGAACAGACGTGGATTTTCCTTTCTGCTTCCTCAAAAAGGAACGGAAACTAAGCCGCAGATATATAACAGAGGAACAATGAGTCTTCAGTTCACACCACACTTTTTAAGTACACCTGGCCAACCCCCTGTTTCATAGCAAACCAGCGTTTCCTCCACAAAGGAACAAATGCCTAGCAAAGCAATTACTGAATGCTGAATTGTAAAGATGTGTTTACATCCCATTTGCTGGCAGTAATGCTTATAGAATTGCCTGTTATCGGGTTCAGTAAGCTGATCTGATTGACTTCTCATGGCCAATTCCCACCAGCAGTTTTTGTCAACTTCGGCCTATCTTCTTTGCCTGACAGAACTGGACATAGAGCCACCTCCTAGATGGTCAGAAACAACATGACATGGATTAATAAAAGGAGATGTGTGATGCTAACTAAAATACAGATGCAAGTAAGTAAATATTCCTTTTGCAGAACTTAGTATCATCATCTTTAGCATATCTGAACACCACCAGCCTGAGAAACATGTGCCAAGGTCGTTCCTAAATCTTGGTTTTGTACATGTCAGCTGTTGCAAAGCCATCTGCCAAGCCAGCTGTTTCTGGAATATATAACAATTTCTTAGATTATATATTTAGTCTAAAAGTTCCTATGTTTTTTCCGTCTTTCCTGTGTTTCTCAATTTATTTCTTAAGCATGATTACCAGATGCAGGCTAGTATCAGCCGTATCTTTTTTAATATTATACACAGAAACAAATGATCGTATCCATTCTTTGATTATTAACAATTATTTTTTGCTGGAATTCAAACTTGGCAAGATTAGCAACACTAAGTGAGGTAATAAAAATGAGCAAAAATTGTTATTTTTTTCAAGTCGTGACAAAGTTTGGACAAATACTATGATGCCTGCATATCCACACACACGCACAACACAAATACGTATCATGAACACAAGTTTTGCCAAATTTAATTGTAACAATAATATTGTTACTAGTAGTCTCTACAGCACCATGAATTTAAATACTCCTTGGAGCCAGCAGGCACAATGCAGACTAAAATCCAATTTCCATCAGGCATTGCAATACATACGATGAAAATGAAAGTTTAAGTCAATTCTAAATTCTGAATTCCTAGGTCTGCTCAACACACCCCTCCTCCTCTGCCGACACTGGTGTTTGTATAATTGTGTTGACTGCTCAGCTGACTTATCTGATCTAAAGCTAAGCCTACAAAAAAGGATAGCTGGTGATATAAGTGAAATACAATTCAATAGTTTCAGATTCGTTGTAATGACTTCTCAGAAATGCTGCAAACCTGTTTCTCTAAAAATAAGGCCTGCGCAGAGAAAGAATAGCTCAAAGGCAGGTTACATCTCAAAGCATCACTAAGCAATGCTTAGAGCCCTATGTGACTGTTGCCTGTGCTGTACCTCATTTCCTGATTTGCAATTTTTAATTTGTGATTTTTCTGAGAAGCACTAAATTAACAAACATGCAAAAACATCGTTAATGATGTTACAGCAGATAATTTCTTCTTGAGAGCAAACAGATCTTTACCAACTCAGCATTTCAACAAACAGATTTGAAATGAAGTTCTGTTGAGACTTGTCATTTGCTACTTGGAAAACAAAGCTGTTGATGCTTAGCATCTTCATTCTGTAAAAGTGTTTCTGAGTTTCCAGTTATATGTGTTTACTGAAATTGAGAATAGAAAGAGGTACAGATTATATTATGAATTTGTTGTGTAAAATAAGTCCAGAGATTTTAAATCTTAAATTCAAAAATGAAAAACTGCAGCCAGCATTATAAAAGATGCTTTGGATTTTTATTACACACGTCATGTAACTTTATTTATTTATAACACGATCTTTGCATACTACTCATATTTTTTATTAACATTAAAGATGCCTTACTTGTTTGCAACCAAACGCATCACTGTCCAGTCTTTTGGAAACATCTCTGGTCGTATTAGTATCCGAAATACAGTGAAAATCTGCAGCAGGAAATCCTTTGGAAGGAAAAGAAAGCAGTCACATGTCTTTGCTGCTTTAAAAAAAGCGGTGAGCTTTAAAAATATTTTAATCGGAGACAAAAAATCATTATAGAAATAGAATTGCATTTATTTTCAATATAGATACATCTCTGAATATTTTTTCATTTTTTTGATTCCCCACGAAAGCTTCAAATAGTGATTTAATTCATTTTCCTTAAAAGAAGGAAAATAATTTAATATGCCATTTGATTGACAGCAATTCATAAGAGAAATGTCAATGATGCATTTGTTTTCCACCCATACGCTTCCACAAATGCAATCCCAAGGACAATGTGCAAATCAAAAAAGCACTTTACAAACACTACAGAGTTCTGAATATCTCCTTAATGATGTCAGATTTTCATCACTTTCAAGATTTATTCTAAAAGTAGCATTATTTGGTGGGAAAGAGAGACGGCGTAAGGACAATTTTATCATTGGGTTTGCAAAGACCAGTGAATTCAATAGCGATGCCCAGGCCCCTGAACTGTTATCGCAGCTGGCTGTGTGCAGGTCACTTAACCATTCTGCCTCATTTGCTCAATCTATAAAAATAGTGAACACATGTGAGCTACTTTGAATGCAGAAAGCACTGCTTAAGAGCTTTTAGCATTATCATCTTCTATGTCATTTAACTCACTAAAAAAACCTAAATTAAACTATTCCTCTCAGCATATGGTTTTTCAGATTTCTTTTCACAAATAAAACTACCAACAAGGGTAATATTTCTAATGGCTCATCTTGATTGTGTATAGTACTGCCAGTATTTTTTTAGTAAGCAAAATGGAGCTCTTGACATCATGAAGAGCATGAGGCAAGTGATATAACACATCTAACAGAATCAGCGTGGTACCTGACCTTGCAATGTTTTGTATTGATTCTGCCCACACCACTTGTAGAGAGTTTGCCCGAAACACAGATGAGACGAAGATACAACCAAAGGATACCAAATAATTTTGAACACCAAAATATATTCTCAAGTGCATTTACCAAAGTGTAGATGATGGGCATTGCAGAACAGATGTCTTTCATTAGAGAATCACTGTAAAGGGGGACGAATGCAGGCGCTGGGAAAGGCAGCTGAGATCTCTGCACCCACCCACCAGAGAAGATTACATAAAAGACGCAACCTGTTTTCTGAGCAAGATGCCAAAAAATTCTCTGTATTAAAGAGCATAAACGATACTGACTGCAGATAACATAGTATTTGAATGCAGGTGACCAACTTTACAGATAAACAAGTAGCTCTACGAGAAACACATTTATTCCAGACTGCTTTCCTATAGCTTTGCACCTTGTAGTTAAATTTCAACACTTCTGCCCGTTCCTTTTTTTCTTTAGGGGCTACCTCCCTTCCCTGCAGCTCTGTTCCATAATCCCAACAATACAGCAATGCCTCGAATGCTGCTGTATGTCACCTCACAACAATGTCCCAAATTCTCCCCTATCCCATTTTTATCCTGCCTGTTGTCCAGACACAATACATGTTGCTGGTGTCAGGGAGCTGACTGACTGGCTGCTGAACTGGAGAGACCAAATGGCTGCTGTTGGGAAACCAAGCAATAGTTTAAGGACTTAAAGCCCAAGGGCTGTGTGAGGTGTAAACTTAGTGCCTTTGAGCCCCACGGGCCACTGCCAAAGCCTGCCAAAATTCATCAACTTGTTCAGTCATTAAGAATGACAGAGAGGAAGATCATATATACTGCCTTTCTTTAGGTAACTAGGCTAAAAACAGAATAAATCTTTTATTCCAAGCAAACTTTAAAACAAAGCAAATGTAGACACTGGCATTAAATTTGGATCATTAACACCAGGCTAATTAATTCTAATTTTAAGAGAAAAAAAAAAAAAACAAAATTGTGTCAGTAATTTAATGATAAGTGATACTAGATACAAAACGTGGATTTGAAAAGCCCAAGTAAGACTGAAGATCTCTTTGTTACAGTACATGTTAAACATATATAAACAAAATGCAGTATAATTCAAAGCTGAAATATAACAGAAAGAAACAGATAACTCAAAAAACTTTAGAAAAACTAGTCAGTTGTAAGGTTTTCAAGATACAACTCTTAAGCTTCTATTAACAGAATTAATCTGTAGCTAACTTTTATTTTTCATGATTCAGTTTTTGTATATTTGGTAATACATTTCCCTAGGAATCCATTATAAGCATAAAAATAACCATAGGGTAAAATACCAGTTGACCAGTCAGATGCCTTGCCATTAATGTGCTGGTATCCTTCATGTGTCAGCACCGCTCATCGATACTCAGTGCTGGGGTTCACTCCCAAGGGACCCACCTCCACGTAGCAATTCCATAAAATCTTTTGATCAGCATTACAATGCCTGGCATTTTGCATGATGCAATTGCTCATTTTTGTTTCATGGTCTAAACATCACAAGACATTACTATGAAGCACCATTCACGGAAGATCAATTTTTTAACTATATTTTGAACTGTTTCCTTTGCACTGAACTACTGTCTTTCATAGTTGTATCTGCTCTGCTGAACACATTCATAATGATTTAGTAACAGATTTTAACATTTAAAAACCATTTTTTCCGGCAGTATAACTGAACTAACATTTGGTTGGCTGAGTACAGATATAATTAATGTCTCATATGCCTTCTATCTTAAGAGTCAGCAAGAGAGTAATTTTGTCCTTTTACATACTCTAAATACCATCTCTTACTATTCCTACCTAGGGCACATAAGCTCTAGTACTCTCTTACACCACTTAAATAATATCACAATATCCCAGTTCCGTTTCCTCTAGCAGTAATATTTGCTTGATGACATTATCAAACTGTGATTAAGTGAGAAGCATGGCCTTCTGAAAGACTGAAAACCATCTATTCACTTAATCAAAAACTGCCTTGGAATTTCTTTTGCATTTCCTTGTATGCATATAAAATCCTCTGTAAAGCAGGCCAGACTCTTCACTGGATCTCTTAGGGGCATCTATATTAGCATTTTAGTTTCGGTCAACAGTCCACTTTGAAGCTAATTGCTTGATCATGCATTGCTTTGGTTCACACTGCAGAGCTATCAAGCTACTTGGTATCAAGTCTTTGTAGAGCATCCTAGGGCTTTTTTGCAGGGTGCCAAGGTGCCCACAAGAAAGAGGATGGTTTAACAGTGAGCTGTCTCTGCCTGAACAACTCATCCATCCTGTGGCCAACTCCCTTCACAGATCTTCTTTCCTTCACCGCTTCCTCAATCTACATCAGAAGCCACCCAAATACTGGTTTTAGAGCTACCCCTCTGCCCCAGCACTCATCGTTTCAGAAGTCCTATACGTGAGCGGATGTCCCTCCATAGCAGGGGAAGGATGGTGGCTAGAACTGAGCTTCTCCACCAGAGACATTCCTCATGCCTACGGACCCCACACAGCCTGTGTCCAAGGGGTCATTAGAGAACAGTGGAATAAATTGCACTTGGTGGTAGGGTTCAGCACCCACCTTACCCTGCTCAGGCTCCTTTAGCTGGAAGAGAGGAATCCAAAAACTAGTAAGGTTTACACCCATCCTCATGAAATACTGTCTTTTCCTCCATTAGATCTCTCCTGTCTATCTATTCTGCCACATTATGTAGAGTACACTGTCCTGGTTTCGGCTAGGATAGAGTTAATTTTCTTCCTAGTAGCTGGTACAGTGCTGTGTTTCAGATTTAGGATGAGAATGATGTTGATAACACACTGATGTTTTTAGCTGTTGCTAAGTAGTGCTTACACTAAGTCAAGGACTTTTCAGCTTCCCATGCCCTGCCAGCGAGGAGGTGCACAAGAAGCTGGGAGTGGGCACGGCCAGGACAGCTGACCCAGCTGGCCAAAGGGATATTCCATACCATGTGATGTCATACTCAGTATATAAACTGGGGGGAAGTTGGGCAGGGGGGGTCGCTGCTCAGGGATGGGCTGGGCATCGGTCAGTAGGTGGTGAGCAATTGCATAGAATGCTATCCTGGGCTTTGAGAAGCAAGTTTTATGGTGACATGGCACCTCAGAAAGAATTGAGTCAGACAATGGGACTCATTTCTGAAACAACCTCATAGACACCTGGGCCAAAGACCATGGCATTGAGTGGGTGTATCACATCCCCTATCATGCACCAGCCTCTGGGAAAATCGAACAATACAATGGACTGTTAAATACTACACTGAGAGCAATGGGTGGTGGGACCTTCAAACATTGGGATACACATTTAGCAAAAGCCACCTGGTTAGTCAACACTAGGGGATCCACCAATCGAGCTGGCCCTGCCCAATCAAAACTCTTATGTACTGTAGAAGGGAATACGAAGGGGATACAGTCCCCATAGTGCACATAAAGAATACGTCAGGGAAGACAGTCTGGGTTATTCCTGCCTCAGGCAAAGGGAAACCCATCTGCGGAATTGCTTTTCTCAAGGACCTGGATGCACTTGGTGGGTTGATGCGGAAGGATGGGGAAGTCCCATGTGTACCACAAAAGGATTTGATTTTGGGTGAGAATAGCCAATGAATTAAGTTGTATGATGTTAATTGCTATATAGCCCTGCTACTGTGTGTCATCACTACTATAGTTGTTATATGCCATATCAATGGTATTACAGTAAGAATCACCCAGGTTAATGAAGAATGAACTTTGATGAAACCGAGCAAAGTGCAGCAGTGATGGAACCAGAACTGGCTTCAGCATGCAACAACCCAAAAGCACACACCATCTCTCCTGCCCTGAGAGACTGTTATGACAGATGGAGCCCAAAGTCACGGACTAAATGAACTCAATGGACATTTACGGACATTTTACAGGTATGGCCCATAGACTAAGGAAATTATATCTGTGTGTATATATCAAAAGACAGAAGAAGCGGTGGTGATTAACTGGAATGTATTGGAAAGTGTAGGACCTGGGCATGATGTAGATGGTGTAGAATAAGGGGTGGATATTGTCCTAGTTTTGGCTGGGATAGTTAATTTTCTTCCTAGTAGCTGGTATAGTGCTGTGGTTTGGATTTAAGATGAGAATAATGTTGATAACACACTGATGTTTTTAGCTGCTGCTAAGTAGTGCTTATACTAAGTCCAGGACTTTTCAGCTTCCCATGCTCTGCCAGCAAGGAGGTGCACAAGAAGCTGGGAGGGAACGTGGCCAGGACAGCTGACCCAGACTGGCCAAAGGGATATTCCATACCATATGACGTCATGCGCAGTAGATAAACTGGGGGGAAGCTGGCCAGAGGGGGGGGTGGGGGTGGTGTCACTGCTCAGGGACAGGCTGGGCATCAGTCAGCAGGTGGTGAGCAATTGCATTGTGCATCACTTGTTTTGTATATTCTTTCATCATTCTTATTCTTCTCTCTTCCTTCGCTGTCCTATTAAAGTGTCTTTATCCCAGCCCATGAGATTTTTTTTTTTTTATTCTCTCCCCCATCCCACTGGGACAGAGGGGGTGAGTGAGCAGCTGTGTGGTGCTTGGTTGCCGGCTGGGGCTAAACCATGACATACACTGCCAATGGATAAAAACTAGGCCTTCTGACAGGTGCTTATCTGTTTGTTTTGTCTTCTTTTAATCTATTAATTAAAAAACCCACACATATCAACCAAAACCACCTTGCTGTGGTCAAAGCTGCATTGTGCTAACATATACTGTTTTCTCATTCACTTTCCCACTTCTCTCCTCCTATTTTTAACTTCCACTGTTACCTTTTGTCATAAATTATATCTGAGCTTTTTTGCAGCAGCAAATATCCGCCTACAAGGGTGCCTCTGTTCTATAAATTGCTATAAAACATATTTACTAGAAAAAGATGGTATTTTGTGGTAAGCAAAAGGAGCATATCTTTAAAACAATATTGAAAGACAAAAGGAAACATTTAAAATGACTGCCTCATTAAATTCAATGTTTCAAAAAGTGAATGTAGTGTCTGATACCACTCAGCCATGAATCCCTTGTCATTTCTCTTTTACTTCATTTGCATGTTTTCAAATATAAAATGCTTTTTCTATCTTCTGCTTTGCGTGGAAAAAAACTGACTAAAATAAAAATAGTCATCATGTCAATTACTTAAACTAAATATATTTACAAAAAAGAGGAAATATTTCCATAAACAACCACTTGTTTAAAGCATCGCTCAGGTATATGTCATACAAAAATGTACATGTCATTCCTTCAGAGTCTCCATTTTCCTATACTGTGATTAACAAGCTGGAAACAGCTTTTAATAATTTTGGTATAGACTTTTTTTAAAAAAAAAAAAAAAAAAGAACTGCAATTATATTTCGATAGAATGAATGACAGCCTTCATTCCCTTTTTACAAGTACTTGCATGAGTGAATTTTTGTATGGAGAAGTGGTTTGGTGGGGGTATTTTTTTAATAGTATCACAAACGCTGTGCAAACATGCATTCATGCAAGCACTTGACATAGTCGCCTTAAGAATTAGTCCGGAAGAAAAAAGAAATACCTTGTCACATCGGTGCCTAATTGTTCAGTATAGATGGCTAATTACAAACAGAGGTAGTCAAAGCAAAAAAGCACAGCAGATAGCAATTCAAAGGCCTGGGTTACACTCAGATAAGCCCCTTGCAAACCCTGTATCGGATTTGTAACTTGGAATGTGGCTTAGGGAAGACCCAATCCACTTTGACACCACTGACCAGGGGGGCAAAAAGAGGATTCAAAAATACAGCAAGCTGATGGTAGTTACCACTGAAGCTTAAATCCCAAAGTACATACTAGCCACAAGATTAACTATGACTACTAGTTCAGCCTCTAAAAAGCATCTCAGACAAAAAAGTCTTATCACAGATATTTATACCTTAATAATCTTCATTTACTCATACTGATGTCATTTCCTAAGAAGCATATCTTAAAGCAGTATAAAATACCAAGGAAGTTCCACACTTGGCAAACAAAGCAGAAAAATACAGAGGTAAGTGGCAAGATGGTTTAGACAGCCTAAGTCATACACAATCACCTCATGATTAACAGCAGTGTCAGCCTCACACATGAGCTCTCATCTTTCCCTCTTGCTCTCAGTTATACACATTTCAGTGATATTTGATATTTCCAAGTGAGGGAAAAAACTTAATATATTGTTTAAGATTCAGAAGAGAAGGAATGCTGCATTAATTATGATCAACCTACTGCCACTGAATCACTGGTGGAGCTGATGAAATCTGAATGGAAATAAACTCTGGACTTGAGTTCTTAAGACCTCTGTTTTGATAGCTGATGGCACTGGCTACAGCTGCTTTCCATATGTCTCTGTGTAATAGTAGGGTATGTGCGTTGGGGGAATATAAACGTGTCAAATCAAACACCATTCAAGCATTAATTCTGGAGATTTTTCATGTTCTAGAAGCAAGAAAGTCTGAATAAACTCAATACTGTATTTCATAGATACATCACACAGAAATGAAGCTTGAAACCTCTAGGAAATATAAAAATCCAAACCTAGGGATATAGACCTGCTCAGAACTCAAACAAAAGCAAAAATATTTCCAGTAAAAATGCCTAGGTTCCACAACATATACTAAAAATTGCCTAAGGATAGCAACTAAGCTAGGTGAAAACAGATGCTGTAATGCTAGTATAAAAATCGTCTGCCCTATATAACTCCTAGGTAGGACTCTTGATTCATGACAGAGAACTTCTCAGCGGCATTTTCTATCTTTCAAGCTCAATATGACCATCTCACTACAAAGAAAAGGCACTTACGAATGGTATGCTGTCTTCAGAAGAGCTCTAAACAGATACTAGGAATTTAAGGAAATCCAAAATTGCACCATGACTAGACTCCCCTTTTCAGGGCAGTACTTAAGTTTATCAAATGGTAATTTAAGAGTAACATCTAAAAATATACTATCACACTAGGACATGATTACTCTCCTATCTAGGATCACTGGCTGAATAATGGACATAAGTGATTACTCAAGATTTCTTATGTGGATCAAATTTAGTACTATATAAGTTTTTCAGGGTCTAGCAGAATGGAAGTCTTAGTGTATATCTTTATGCAACTTTTTTTTTTTTTTTTTTAAATCCATCCCCCTCCTCCAAAAAGGAATTAAAAATGCCATATCTCTATGAACCAAGTAACTCCATCAATGAAATTGGTAGAAGCTGCCCTGAAAGAGCTCTGCAGTACAGTTAAGAAAAATGGAGGGTTAGTTGAATATGCATTTCTCAAGCTGTGTGTTTGCCATTGCCATATATAATTTAATGAATGAATAAATAAACAAATATAATAAACCAAATGAAAAACCAACTGCCTGACAGGAAGAATCAAGTAGAACGGTGTAACCTTAGATTGACACCATCTTTAAAACAGGCTTGGAGGCTAAGTTTATGGCTTTAAAGCAATTAGATAGTCTCCCCCATCCCTATTCTGCTGTCATTGTAGAACAATGGAATCCTAGTGCCACCATAAGAGTGGACCCGAGTACACATGAAAGCCTGTGCAAAAGTTAGCGGATATGAAAAACAGATTGCATTGAAATACTGAAGTGTTACATCTAAGCACAAGAATATCTTAAAGGGAGATAAATCAAAAAGAGAAATAAAAAGACACCTGAACCAGCGGAAAGACAATTCTGTTACTTACCCTCAGATCTTCCTTTGTGTTGAAGCTATCAAGAAGCTGTTGATAATGTCTATCGGTCATTTGTCGCAAGAGTGACAGCAAACAGGAGACAAATTCCCCCTGTTCAGATAAGCCAAGAATAGAAATATTATAGATTATAATGTCTTCTGTACTTGAGCTTAAACTGTCATATTATAAGCACTTAAAAATAATTAACAAATGCAGGGGAAATTAACTTTCAATTAGGCTTAGACTCCCTATTTCGTGAAAATACATTAATTTAGCTGAGAACTTCCTTCCCATTTAAAGAATTATTTTTCCCCAAATGCAGTTTACTTGCTTAGCAAAATCTATTTGAAATAGTTTCAGAAGGGTTAAACCAGAAAAATTTTGATTTGTGATTTGTTTCCCTTGTATCTGTTTTTAAACAGATTATTTAAATTGCTAAAATCACCACCTCTTAGTCAACTCAGTTTTGAAAGAAATATAAACAAAAATATTTTGCAACAATTCTTGGAAGAATGCTATTGTTTTCCTTTAGAGAAGAAATGAATGGAGTTAGCTGGGAATTTTTCAAAACATTTTTTCATCACAAAAACAGTATTTGTCAAAAAGAAAACTCCTTTATAGGACTGAACAAACTTTGAAAACGTTTCGATCAGAAGTAGGGCAAGACCACTCTCTCCCACAGCACCGATCCCTGGATTCACACTCCACCGTGGCCCAGACTCCAGAAAAGGTACGCTCCAGTGGGCAGCTGAGGGACTCAGGCTGCTACGCAGATTCCCCGCTGCCTCTACTGATGCACATTCACCAGGCTGTCCTCCAAACAGCATGGGATTCAGGAACAAAAGAGCAGAGAGCAGCACTGGGTATCTCCAGTGAGTGATCAAATGAACGGGACGTAATGGGAGGGAATAGGTTCTCCCTCTCTCTCCCTTTCCTGTCTGCTTGTTCACTTTTGAACTGGGAAGAAACACTGAATGGTATCAATCTGGTCCGACTGCAGAATGGATGAGGACAGGAAAGAGTGAAAGGTCTGGATTGCATCCCAGAGCTTAAAAAGAACAAATCTGAAATCTTACAAGCTTGTTAAAAAATGGGAAATACACTTCTGGCCTGTATCTACCAGAAATGGGGAATGAGACTGGGAAAACAGACAGGTATGATAACAGTACTTTAAAGTAGCGTCTTTCATTAGTTTGTCAAGTCAAATTTTGGGAAGATTTTTCCCTGTCTTTCATTAAAAACAGAAAGTAAGATAAAAAAGGAGTATGTTTTCACAGGAATGGCTGTTCTGGATTTTACATTGGAAGACCTAATTCACTCGTGATTATACCTTGTATACTTGGTAGTGTGCGAGGTGTTGGCTTTCACCGGCAACTTGGTGATAAAATAATTATTATCTTGCCCATAATAAGATTCTACACTGAAGTAATGAACCCAAATTAATGACCTCCCTGTAAAACCATTCGTTTTTTACAGTGAACACAGCATTCTCAAAACAATATCCTAAGGCTACAAAGTCTCTTAATCTTCATGCTCTGGGCATAACCATCAAGGTTACAGCTGCTATCTTGTAAATGTCTGAAAATTTATTTCCAACCCTATCAGGTTCTCTTCAGAAAACAAAGAGACTTTGGTCTTTTATAATTTTTTTTTAATATTTTCAGTTTCATTATATCTAGCCTCAATATGATTTTATTGTGCCATTTAGTGTAATGTAGATTCAATCTAAATAGGGATAATTTTTGGAGACTTTTATTCCAGTTATAAAATCTGAGACCACTCAGATTTGGCTAATTAGCCAAAATAAGCAGAGTAAATGAATAAAGGTGTAAGGTTACCTGATTGCTAGCTTGAGTGGCAAAATTTGAGTATGAACCTTTTGAACACTTCTCTTCTTGCTTAAGCATTTTAAGCAGTCCTTTCTAACCACCTTCCTTCTTTGTTCCCACATTTACTTTGACTTATAGTAGTATATTAAAAATCACAGTTTATTATAGAAAGCTGTACTATTGTAGTTGACAGACAGATTAGCTATAAAAGGGTACCAGCTTTAGCTAATTGTTAACTGACTTCTAAATTTGAGCTTTTAATTCAAATGTAGGTAGCTATACAGGCAGCTGGTTTTTAAAACAACAATGAACATTCAGCTGCATTTGTTGAACTCAACACAAAAATGTATGTTGTAAGATTTCTGCCAGTGTTAGCCACAGACTAGCTAGTCAGGGTACATGCAAATCATGCACGAAAGCAAACTCCACACACATAACAACCTTGATAAAAACCATTTAGGATCCAACTCTAGTGTCGTAAGTCAAGCCAAGCAGTATATCAATTCACTTAGGTAGAATCCTGAAGTAATTTTTTTATATCTTATTTAAGGAGGACAATTATTAAAAATACATGGAGCTCACAATTAAATTGCAATTCATTTAGGTTCTGAGGGACTGAACTTCCAAGATTTGGAATCAATAAAGGTTTGCTTTAATTGGATTGCTTTCTGCTAACTCGTTACATGCAAATGCATTTTTCTTAAGGAAATCCAAAGGTGTAAATCACTGACATCCTAAAGCATAGGTTTTACTTTCACCATTGCATTAAATTCAATGTTTGTTAGTGTAACATCTGTAACACTGACACCCTGAAGCCGTGTCTTTGTGCTCAGTTTAAAGCATCACATCCATCTTGCAGGTTACCATCTAACAAGATTCCTCACTGTAAATTGAAATGGTACCAAGGTACCAAAACTATTTGAGATGAAAAAAACGGTGTAGTCATGGCAGCATACGGCCTGATGCTGCCTGATTTTATGCTGTTTCTTTATGCTTCTTTGCGCAGATAAACAGTGACACGTGGGCCTAGAAGATCACACTGAGGTGAGTTTGGGACTACTTCCACAAGGAAGACTATATCTAATGCAAAAGTATAACAGAATTTTATCCAGTGTGCTGCCATGATACATCTCACAAAGAATATTTTATGATATATGCAGCTTGAAATAATGGTAACATACTGGAACAGACTCTACTTCTCTACTCATATTGCGTACTGTATCATACTTGCTCTACAAATAGTTCCAAGAATTTGGCTCCGTGTATTGCCATAAGCCCATACTGCATAATGTTTCTACATAAATGTATATAATTGCCTTATGCTGTGCTGTGAGTCACTTCCACATTAAGTATTCTTTGAGATGCCTGTGGTGACAATGACATGGCTTTTCTGATGCATAAAAAGAAAATTTTGCAACTTGAAAGCACTTTCAGAGTCTAATTTTTTGATGGTGTCAAAGAATTAGGCTGTCATGGTGTTTTATGAAAACTTAATCTGTAAGCAAGCAGATATCTCGGAAGAATCCAATAAGCTCAGAACTTGGCTGCACTAACAGTCTAATACTACAACCCTTACTTCAGCTGAGATTTTCTTGTAATGGTCTGATATGCCACACAGCGTACATTTGTAATTTAAAGAAAAAAAACCCCAAACTCTTAGATGTATGATCCTGCTGAATCACAGTGACTAAAGCATGGTGGTATCTTGTTACAGAGCTTGGTCAGCTCCATAAAACACTTCATATAACATTTGTTCTCTGTGGGATAAAGTAAAACAAACAAACAAACAACCCAACAACGCATTTCTTCCACAGCTATTAAATGCTTTTTGAAACGTTTAATCTCAGAGGAAATTCTGGTTTGAAAAGCAACCATCTATTCATTAACGAAAACTGTTACAGTGTAAAAATTGGGCAATTAATTAAGCGTATAATGAGATGGTAAATCACACAGAATAGTATCATCTCTGCAGAAAACGTTACCCCCTCACCTCATATTGGAGTCATATCCCTTGCTATATTAGAACTGATCTGCCCTTCAAAAGCAAACTGGCAACCTTGCTGAAAACAAAGGAAAATAACACTTCATTTTTTTTCATCAGTGCTCATAACAGGCCTTTCTGTAAATGCCTGCATTTCAACCTTCTAATTTGCATGAGTTGTTATAGCAGGTTGACCAGAATATCATTTGTTAATCTTCTAAATCCATCCTCTATGCTCTTCATGGGATAGGAATGAAGCTCAAATGCTCAGCCCAGAGAACAACAAAATGCCTTTCAATTAATAAATTCGGATTTGTACAAGTTAGCATCAAGGATTCTGCAGGAATTTTTAGAGCTGCTTCATCATGTAAAAATGTATGCATTTTAGGAAGTAAAATGTTATTGATTGATACTCTTCCATTTTCAGGAATTCAAACTTAAAAAGAGTTTCAGAAAGCTATTAAATTTGTTGACAAAATAAACATAATGAAATAATTAGTGACCTGAAACAGTCTCAAAAGAAATTTTATCTTTTTGGTTTTTTTTCCTGGGTCACAATTTACAAATAAATTTATTGAACAAAATTACTATTTCCACCGAAAATGAATAAAACGCAAGAAAAGTTTTCTTTGTTCTCCTCATTCTCTGTTTTATACACAAAATCTTGACATCGTGAATAACAATCTAAGGACAATATTGTCACAAATCTATTAGTCCAACCAGTGACAACTGTGAGCTGTATCATTGTAAAAAACTTACAGTCACATCTTGAAATTGGAGGCGCATAACAGAGCCTGATGGTTGTGGTCGGCTGGTGATCTCTAGTATGGTCCTTAACAGAATGTCTAGCAGGCTGTTTACAATCACATCAATTTCTTCCAGGACAGATTTTTCCTTAAATAATAAAAAAAAAAATTAAGATTTTAAAATAGAGAGATGACCATAGGCATATTTCCTTTGATGTGGTTTTAGAAACAAATGATAGTTTTATTATGAATGCTACATTCAAGAAACTAAGACTATTCTCTAATTAAGATATTGTTTAATTCTATTGATTTTTTTCTAACAGTATTCAATTAATTACATTGTACTGAAATACAGAGGACAGTTATGGGGAAGACTTTGAATATATACGTGTTTGTCAAATTAGCATAGCTCTATTTTCAACTAATGTTTAGAAGAAAGCAGTAAATAATATACGAGAGCTTTTGGGGCAAGATTTTTATAGGTAACGCCCATATATTTTCTGGGGAAATTGCCAAGCGAGGCTTAAATTCAAAAAAGTAGAATTCTGTTTTCACACTTTGAAACTATCACCAGAAACAAGCAGATGGTGCTCAACCTTCAAGACCTGCTTCAGCAATAAGGACCAGCTACATTGCTTTCCATCAACTGAGTAGCACAAACAAATTAGTCATTTATGTAAGCCTACAACTGCTTGTATGCAACATCAATACAAAGGACCCAAAGTGTTCACCGCCAAAAGAGACCATGAATACCTTAATTACATGCATGAAAACACTTGATGAAGTCAAGTTGTAGTTACTTTTCCTTTTTAATTCAGATAGAAATGTTTTCTCTGCTTCAACAAAGTTTTCTGTCTCTGCTGCAGCAGACAGTGCCATCTTAATCTAAGTGATTTTATCCACAATTTAAGATGACATTTCTTTGCAGAAACAAACACTTCATAATCAAATGCACACAACAAAACTAAAACTCAGCTGACAAACAGAATCATTCAACTTTGCTGACATCGAGGTGTAGGAGTGATATTTTTTTTTTTACTTCCCACACACCCAAAGCATATGATTTGTAACAAAACTTAAAATTCCTGTTTGGACTCAAGATGAGTCTAGTGTCACGGCCGTATTCTCTGTCACTTCATCTAGTATCCAATAACTGTTAGCTTTGCTACTTATGAAGGCAGACAGTATACAGTGTATTTAGGAACTGTATCAACATATGAGGACTCATGTACAAACTACTGTTAGAATGGCCAACCACCTTAATTTTCAAAGCTGCCTGACTGCAAATTCACTTCTTCCATCAACCTCTGAATTATCTTGATCACCCTGGAAGGAACGAAGTTTTGAACTGATCCACAAAAATCTATCAAAGTCACCCAATTGTTAATACTCTCAGTGACTCAAAGACTACTAAAACCAGTAGCTGCATATCCTGAACATTGGCGAGAGTTTTATGTAGACATCCACTTGTTACTTTGTACATCTCTGGAGTTCATGATCAGAAGAACTTGGTGACTCCAAATGAAAGATCTCCTGAAATTAAGACCAGACATGTAAGCCTTTGTCCCAGTCCAAAACCACAGCTATGCTTTATCATCTATCACTTTATCTTGTGATGAGGTATTATACTAATCCAGGAGCAGCTGCAATGAAAATGATGTTACAGTGCCAAAGTTGCAAGCCACATCCAGATCAAATCACTGATGGAGCAACTTTAATTGCTGACAGTGGTACGAAATGAAGAAACACATAAAACAGTTCTCACAAATGCATTATAATGTAATGTATGCTGGCCTTGATATGTATGTACTGCACTAACTACAGGCAATGTTTGTTTTTAATTGTCTTATACCGCTTTGCCTGTCAGAGCTTATTATCATCTTCACATTTGCAAGACACTTACCTAACCTAGCTCTCATACGCAGCTTTCAGAGATGAATTTGCAAACACAAATATCAGAAATTGGCCACAAAGTTTATCAACTAACAACCAAGTGCAATCCCCCTCGCAAAACTCATATCAATCTATCATTCAATCAATCAATTACCTATATCACCCCCTGTGTCCCCTATAATTAAACAGCCCACAACAGAAAATGCCTCTAAAAGAAAATGGACATTTCTTTCTGTCCAACACAACACTCAAAAAAGAGTCAAAGCTTGGCAGAACACCATGCACTACAATTAAAATATTCTTGCATAGGAAGAAAAAGCTCATGAGAAATCAAAATGACATGTTTACGCAGAATCATTACACAGAGAACTCTTTAAAATGGTCTTGGACAAGGTCCAGTTTGTGTCATTAAATGTCATTGCGCCATATAAAGAAGTTCAACACCTTGTGGATGTGACATGGTGTTTACTTACTGAGCTGTTCTTCTTGATGAGGCAAAATATGTTGCTAAGGATACGTGCACACATTATAAGGTCCTTCTGCTCTTGTAAATGCATGTGGAGATGATGTAAAACTACTGGAAGAAGAATATATCGAGAATCTGGAAAAAATGAAAAATTTTATGAGTGGGAGCTTCTCATAGAATCATTTAATTTTAACATAGACATAAACAAAACAGTATTTCTGATAAGCAGAAGCTTTTACTTGCTTTAACCAACATTTTTGATAAGCAGAAGCTTTTACTTCATAATCATAATATCCTAAAGCAAATATTTGAAGAATAAACAATATGCTGAAAGTCAGTACATCATATCATGGATGGAGAAAAACACCACTGTGTGGGATATACTATATACAACAGAAAATTCTAAGTATTTATTGAACTATCATGCAAAAAACCAAGCACAGTAATACTTGTATTCAAAATAATGTGAAATTATGCTCTAGTGTTCCCTGCCATGTGACAGGATCCCTTCGCAAGCCAAGGTCATAACAGACTTCACCTTGAACTTATGTTATTCTACAAATGAGTTCTACTTTTCAGACAAGCAGTACTTTCAGATTTCTTTCAGGATTTTCACTTTTCCCAATTCCTCACTCCTACTGAGGATGAGCAATTAAGACTACTGGTGTCTACATAAAATGATTTGCCTTTCCTCTATTTCATTTTCTAAACATAGCTCTTTGGTGCTATTTTCAGTCCTGAATTCTTTCAAAATTATGCAAGAACTTCATTAACATGCTACTTTTTCTGGCTTCTTCTTCTTGTAATTAAAGACAATGTTAAATGGGAAGAGCCCTAATACCTACATTGGTGATAACACATTAAACACCTATTTACAACTTGATAAATGGAATGGGTGTTATCTGTTTTCATTTTGTTGTTGTTTTTAGATCTTTTCTATAATTGAGAAATGATGTTCTCATAGAAATGTACTTGAATCATTTCCTCTATTAAAATTTTAATGATGATTATAGCCTGCATTATCTAAATATATTCATCTACGCAGTTCCTTTGTTCATTAATGTAATTATTTCCTAAAAATTGAGTTTATCTAGCTGGAAAATTACTCCTTTAAAATCATTTTGCCAACCAGGTACTGTTCACAGATTAGTCTTTCTATAAACACTTTTTTCCCCTCAAATATTTCCTCTATTTTTTCCAGGAGAGAGAAAAAGATTTATACTGAGTTTTTATTTGTTGAATGCTTCTTTCCTTCACTAAAATACAGCACTAATCTTGTTTTCATTGTCTAGTTATTGGTATAACAAGACAAATCATATGGACAAGTTGATTTGTACACAGTATTTAAGTATATTCTTGTTTTCAAAAAAAATCTTGCCTGCTCTTTTTAAATGGGTGTTTCATGCTTATTATTTATCCAGGTGTTCTGCTATATCTTCCTACTGAAGAAAAACAGAAACAAAGACTGTATGGCAGTAGGCAACAGGCCATCAATGAATCTAAAACTAGTAGTACTGAAACCTAAAACTGGGAAACAAATAGCCTCTATCCAGTGACTGCTTACTTCTGCACGCGCCTCAGTAAGTTTTCACCAGGATTGGCCTGAGAGTTCATATCTGCCTGTAGCACTGCAGCTGGGCAGAAGCATCTCAACCAAACCAACAAGGCATTTTTTTTTGTCTACCTAAAAACCAGAAGCTCAGCAAAGCGTTGCCCCAGGTAGTCTGAGATGTCAAATGTGCACAGCTGTCACTGACCCATCCACTGCAAGATCTATAGGGTCAAAAGGTAAGCAGGCAGGAAGATGGCTGATGTGCAGACCTGTGGTTAGGAAAGTGCCAGATTCTGATCTCCACTGCTAAATCTGCTTATTGATTACCGATATAAGAAAAAACAGAACTAATGCTTTCCAGCTGAAGCGAAAAAGTAGGACTCTCCATTCCTATAAAAAAGACCTAACCTTTAGGTTATAGGGGATGACTACTTTTCCCTGCTTTCCGTTAGGCCTTACACGTATTGAATTCTTGACTATCTGGTAACCCGTCTTCAAGAGAAGAGATGAAGGGTTCACTGTGTAAACCAGCCTGTGGCTCTGCAGTTGGCACACTCTCCTGGCAGGCAGGTGATAGGAAGCGGAATCCAGGCTGACAGAGCACTGAACCTGGTCTTCCATTCCCAGGCAAATGCTCAAATCGCTACTCAACTCCGCAACTGTCACAGAGCAGTTATAGTAGCTCTTTCACACATTACCGGTGTGAGCCTTATCCTTGGGGCCATAGGACCTCTGAGGACAGCAAGTCTATCCTTGGGGCCATAGGACCTCTGAGGACAGCAAGTCCTCTCTTGTAGCTACAACTCAAATCCCTCAGCCCACAAGGTGAGGAGAAAACAGGAGCAGCCCTGTGCTAAGGCGCTTCTTCTTGGTTAACTCTAGGCAGCTTCCTGGTGAGCACACAGAGGATTTGGTACCTTTTCTGAGGTGCTCACTGCTCTGTGCACTGCTTACATCTAAGCACAACATTATGAACTCCATTTTGAAGACCAGAGAATCTACGTGAAGCAACACTTGACCTGTAAATAGCCAACTCTTACATACAATATGGCCTGTTTCAATACAATATTGTATTCATACAATATTCAACTGTTTCAAGTATCCCATTTTTGCAAAAGCTCCATAAAATCATCAGGAACTTTGTTTCACCAAAACCAAACAGATTAGCAAAAAGCATCTTACAATGACTTGCAACTATACACAGGAGGGAACAGTGCCAGTTACTGAATTAACCACCACATATAACACAGCTTTAGATATATTCCTCATAAGCCCATAATCTAAATACCTCTCTGTCTTGACCTGTTTACGTGAGAGATGTAGTGGTGTTACAGAAGAGGAGAGCTGGCATATTCACCTCTGAGCCAAACCAAGGACTGTGTGAGAAAGTTTGGAGAACATAGTGTACAACATTTGTCTCAGGTTACTCTCTTTCTTAGAAATTGTCAGCTGCAATGTCAGCCACTGTATATAGAAAAATTAATGAGCGTAGGGAATGGTGCAACAATCAGAACTTCTAGCCATCAGTCACTGTCCTAATTTTTCTTCTGTGCAGGAAGCCAAATTAGCTGACTGTTTAAAATGCTAATACTTGCCCTTTACAAATATTATACAGAAAGAGGGGAAAAAAAATCATGACATAGAGCTTTTCAAGTACATGCTTGGCATAATTAGAAAGAGAGACTACTCTGGGCAATCCTTGTGACTTTCCTATGCAAGCTACATTAACGTTTAATAATTAACCCACAGCACATCTTCCCCCTTGCTTTTCCATTAGTAGTAAAGCACCTGCACAGACATACCAAACTTTCTTTATTCTAGTGTATTTTAAAGATTAATTTCAGAAAGATGATATTCATTTCAATGACTATATCTGAACAGATGGTCAAAACTTCAGCCTGCTTGGAAAAAAGAATTGGTGTAATGAACATTATAAACAAATAAACAGCATTCTCCTTGAACAGCGAGAAGCAAGGAAGTTGCTCTTGGTTTTGATGGTTTTACTTGGACCTATTCAATTTACGCCTCCTTGTTTGGAAGAACCACTGGACTTGAGAGTGGTAGGAGAAGAAAATGCTTAAGCCAAACAAACAGTTACTGCTGCAATTCCAAAACCAAACATATATGCCTGCTCTGTGACTGCATGGACATGTCACTGTACTCAAAACAGTCAGTTGCAAAACTTTTACGAGGACCTGTTTTCAGTTGAAATAAAAAAATTGCCTGTAGTGCAGAAGGAAAAAGCAGGTGTGGCTGAGAAAGCCCTCCCTTGGCCGAAAAAAAGAGCCACAGATGCAAAGTATCATTTGCAAAGCTTTTGCAAAATATTTTTTACTCTCCACTATAGACACACTAATAAAGGCTGAATTTTTGTACACAATATACATACAAACATCTCCCCACAGGCGTGTATAGAAGCACACATACGCAAACTGCTCCAAAGAACAGTATATTGCTGTGGAAGACAAATTAAGAAATACTAATTAATCTGAAAAAGATCCTGGAGTACTTGAAAGCAGTACTATGGATCAATGTGTAAAACCTTTATGTTTTGAAAAAATTGACACTTTTTTTTTTTTTCAAATCTGTGTTAATATGTAAAGTTTAATGCATTTTAACTAAATTTAATTCAGGATTTGCATCAACAATTTCAATAATGATAGGCTTTTTACATTTTTATAGCAATCAGCTTGCAGTGATTACTGAGATATCTTACAAGTCTCATTAAAGAGAAATTTTGAGTATTTTGAAAAAATGATGGAATAAAAGGGAAATCATAATACCTAGCTTCTAGAACAAAACCTCCTTATCAGTTAGTGGTATCTTTTCCTGAACTTGCTAACAACTTTTTTTCATTCCCATAGGAAGTCTAACATGTAACAACATCCTTTCCACAAGGGAGTTCAAAGATATTAAATTATTCTGATTGTGTCAGATATTCATCTCTGAATGACTACTGAAGCATATAGTTTCCTACATGTACGTTCTGCTGTGATATACAGGATGCAATTCTTAGATGAACTCAATCATAAAGACAGACTGAGATAAGCAGTCAATCTCAGAAAGAAAACAAATAGATAATTATCACTTTTCTAATGTAGTAATAGTGGGTTTCAGTGTAAAATAAGGAAAATAATAAAAAACAGGATAAGGAATAAGTTTTATACAAAATAAATACATAAAACTTTATATATGAAATAAATAAAATGAACACGTGACGATATCTTTAAAATATCAACTCAGGATTTTTCCTAGCTTCATAATATATAGATATCATATACCATATGATATCTATAGTGTAAATGGTCAGAGAATTAAACCCATCTTCTATTTGTTTTGAACAGTTTGCCTCACTAAAAGGAAAAGTCCTACCCAGCTACTCTTGCGCAGAGGTTCAAATCCTCATATTTTGGGAAGACACAAAGTTTCTTGCCTTGTAAGAACATTCTCCATGTGGTAAAGAGTTGCACCACAGATTATAACTGGGCAAAGATACAGGCTTTATTAATATGGGATTTTCTTTTTTTTAGGACTTTACCTACTGATGTAATCCCTCTTCTGGTAATTGACGTGTTCGATCAATGGTGATTCCAAGAAGACTCATCCTCTTTGGAGGAAGAAACCTAGATGTTCCACTTACACACCTCACGTTTTCATAGCTATTGAGTTTGCAAGCTCAAGGTAGTGCCCTTACAGGAAAAAAAAAATATTGGCATTCTGCTAATTCCTGTTTAACCACGTCAAGAAGGACATGGTTCAAGATGCATTTCTCTGTTATTGGCCTTAACTCCTCCCAGCAAAACAGATTTAACTCTTCCCCAAAGCAAGCTGTAATAATATTTAACGCAAAAAAAGACAACAAACAAGAGTGCTAGACTACTGATGTATCAGAAATGACAAAGGTAGAACATCTTCTGCTTACAAGCATATGTAGGTCATTGATTTGGCCATTCTACAAGTATCAACAGGGATGCATCCAAAGAGTTACACCCAAAATACCAGGAGACTGGAAGAAAGGCCAAGAGGAAAAACAATACTGCTAGTCTTTATCAGCAGGAAAACTGACATCTGTTTCTTTTTAGACACCTAATGTAGCGTACTACAAAGATGCAGAAGTAAATATAGAAAAAGAGAAATAAAGTAAGGCCTTAACACCCACTAACTTTTCACAGGAGCTAGGCAGATAACTGCTGTTTACACCTTTTAACATCTCTGTAGTTGTTACCTATAGGAAGAGCTGAAGTTTTAAATCACCGAAATAGAAAAAGGTTCTAAGCAAGATATACCAAAGCCTCAACACAGAGCCATTTCAGACATCCTATCCACACATGATCTGTAAATACAATATATAACCTGCATTCTCTAGAGAGGCAGGCAGAGCCTGGATGCATCGAATACATCTGAAATTGTACTAAACATCTGTGCTTGGGCACCTTAAATCAAGCCCTGCATGTCTGATGTTTCTGTTTTCAACAATATACCAAATATATCTCCCAATTTTAACGAAAGCATAGCTTTAGTGTCAGTTGATTTCTGCAGCAATGGGAGCTAATGTGTTAGTTGTTCAGGTCCTTGCAGCACAAAATGCATAAAGCTCTCACGCTAAACTACCCTCACTTGTTTCCAAGCAAGCTCCAGATAACAGAAAATGTTATCTAAGAAGTGCCCTCCTCATTTTTAGATGTTTGTATAGTTATTTCCTGTGTTCCATCTAGTTCCAATGTGTTGGCTAGCACCGCAACTTGCAGCATTCATCATCTTCATCCAGGAGACAGAAATCAATTATTTTCACAGCAGCAAGCCTCAACTTCACATTAGGATGTACAGTTTAGACTGCACATTAACATAGTCTACTGCAATATTTATTTTCCCAAGAGGATTTTAAAAGGACTTCCTTCTAGGGATTGACTGAGGGAAATCTACTTATATTTTTGTCTTTTAAAGAGTTAAAGCATTAAGGATAAAGAGACCAAGATGCTGATCTCCACAACACCCTTCAACTTAATGATGACTGAAATTATACTGTACAAGTGTTTGCCTGAGCTTCCTATCATGGACATTGGAAGCTTATATTACTGCCTGATTCTTTCACATCAGTTTCCCTGTGGTCTACGAAATTTATATTCTATTTGTGCATAAGCCACACTCCATGTAAAATTTAACATGTATTTTTTATTGCTTTTATAGCTAAATCAACTCACATGACTCCTTAATAATGAAACTGGAATTGAATAAAAAACTAACACTTTTACAAAAGGAAGCAAACAAAAAAATTGTCATACAGCTGAAAGTAGATTTACAGTTCCAAGAAAGTCCCCAAGAGTCCCTTACATGGCATTAAATAACTCTAATTACATTCATTCATTTGGATCTTCTGGTTAGGCTGACCTAACCGAGATAATGAGAGGAAAATGAAAATGATGCTACCTGGTCCCTAAGAAGTTTGGAAAATGAAAAACTCAAGTTAGAACGTCCTTAAGATTGCTCCATGAATATGTCATCATCTACCCAGAGTATCAAAGGTCTGATCAATCAGCTGTAGGGAGAGCTAACTGTTCTGGAAAGGATCGCTGTGGAGGCTCACAAGGGGAAAGGGTAAGCTGTTTTCGCAACCAGAATGAAGCAAAGTAGACAGGATCAAATACTTCTTACCCATTTCTTTGAGCTCATACTTTTAAAGTACAACCACTGAAAGCATTTTTTTACAAAAGTTCTAAGATCTCTTCCTTTATTTTGCAGCATCTCAAAATTTATTTATGCTTATCCTGGTGGTTTTTGCAGAGCCTTCATCATTGTAATGTGTTTATCTTGAAAGCCTTAGAAGGTAAAAGTTACTGCTTCTACTAAACTCCATCAGCCAATACCCAAAACAGCTCTCAAGAGGGCTTTTGGTGAGTAAATTAACACTTATTATAATTCTTTAAACCTCTTCTATTTTAATTCTTCCATTTCAAAATTAGTTCATCTCAAATTTAATATTTGGTCACTTCTATGGGTTTCACTTAGAACAGAAAAAAAGAATGTCAGGCTCACCACCACAGAGCATTTTTTTCTTCCACATAGCACACAACTATGCTGTTATATACTTTATGCACCGTCACTTGCAATTGTGTAGCCTTTATCTTGCTTTAAGAAATAAGGATCAAAAGTGCTGAACTAGCATGAGTTACACAAATAAGATTTAATGGATAAGTGACAACCTGTTTGCTGAACTACCCCCAAAGGAGAAAAAAAAAAAATCAATTTAGTAAAGCTTTTTCCTTTATAATTACTTAAAAAGTATAAAGTAAACTTCCTTCACAGACATATTGCCAGCAGTAGATCAAAACAAAACTGTATTTTAAGAGTCTCTGTCTCTAAAAAACAAATCACTAAATTTAACCAACCGTATTCCTGTAAATAAGCAGCACGTACAGAGCGGTGCTCTGGTTCCTTAGGAAGCACTACTCCAAGCAACACCATTCCCTTCAGCACCTGCCGGCCCGTGTACCAAGCGCACAACGCGAGTTCCTTATCCGCAGGCAGCCCCGGGTAACCTTACCTGGGTTAGTGTACAGGTGACTCTCTACAGTTTTCCCAATACTCTGCAGTTTAACAGCTTGAAGGGAATCATCCCCATGCATGACTGTTGGCAAGCTGCCCAGAGCATCGTGAACTAAATTTGCCACTTCTCTTACATCAAAGAGCTTCAAAAGTTCAGAGTACACTGATGGGAATGAGCTGAGAAACACAGCCTAGAGGAAAAGGGCAAAAATGGACAGTCAGATATTGCAGTATAGTTTTGACATTTATAGAATTTAAATAACTATGGAAATGTAAGTAACTGTAGAAAAATGCCTGGGTTTACATTTCAAGGGTAGTTAGTAGCTTTAAAAATGGTCATATTTTCAGAAGCCTCACATTCACTAACGGGCTTACGCTTGTGACTATTTTCCTTTAAGCATTATCTAATGACTGTTCATTTCTCCCAGGACAAAATGAAAGTAAAAAGTTCAACATAGAACAAAAGTATTTATACTTTACTGATTCTTCATGATCTATGTGTGAGAGGAAATTTTTAAAAGGATAACAGAAGCCAATTGATGTCAGAACAAAAAGACTGGAGTGGAGTTGGTTTGGTTTGCTTTGTTTTAAGATAAGTAATTTAGCAGCCTCTGTATCTTCCGTTTTTCAAATAATTAACATTTTTATTTTGGAGTGAGACAGCACTGGCAGTCTTGGTTCACTTCAACAATCCTAAAACAGGGTTAGAAATTCTTTGGTGAGTACAATAAATATGGAAACAACACACTGGAAAAGAAAGGAGGGCAATGCCAGAGAAAGGAAGCTAGAACTGACATTCCCTTCTTCCTCTCCAAATCCTGCTGATTGAGAAAAGCTACTCATACCTCAGACCTTCTTCACACTGGTGTCAGAACAGATGACATACAAGGTTAAAGACACTGAAGAATTCCAAATGTGGTTGTATATCATTTTGCTATTATCTTTTCACTCCACCTGCTTACATGATATGAGATGGAAGAGCCACCTCTCAATTTGCCATTTTCTTGGAAGAACAATTTTCTACAGAGCTTAAGAAATTAATAATTCTTAAGAGGTCTTAAACACCTTTGGTTATAGAAACAGGGGAAGAGGACGGTATATCTGCGAGTTGTGGAAGATGGTAAATCTATGGCGCTTAATGCAGAGAGCTGTCTCCTGTGTGTTTTGCCTCTGCGCTTTAGCACTAGTCAATTGTAGTAGTCTCAATTGAAATAAAGATACCAGCTGAGTATTAAAACATACAGTTCATCAAGACTTAAAGTTTTCTGTAAAGCATGAAAACTCTTGATAGTCTTTTGTATGGCTCAAATTCTTCAGTTCCAATGTGGTTAAACTAAGCTGTAAAATGCCCAAAACATAGAAATTAGTTTATCCATATCCAACAATATAATTATTATAATTATAATTCAAAATTAAATATTAGATTTAGGATTATCCTTGCCAAGCGTATTTAGAAGCTGCTGGTACAAAAATTTCACACTATAGGACAAAAGGTATGAGGATGAGCTGAAAATGCCATGTTGCTCTAGCAAAAACACATTTTCTTTCCTGAGAATATAGGTAAGGACATGCATACATTTTCTATATTGGACATGGAAAGTGGCAATAAACAAGGCATGCTTGAAAACTTACTTGTAGTTGGGATAAAGCACTAGCTCCTTTGCTCTCTTGGGAGAGGAAGAAGCGTACTGACATAAGAAGCTCTTGAATACAGCAGCGAAATTCTTCCTCATTTTGTCCACCAGTAGCAATAGAGAATAACCTTCGAGACTGAACTATATATTTAAAGATGTATTCCTGTGCCTACAAATGTCAAAATCAGAGATAACTCAGAAAAATGAACCAGTTCATCTTTAAATAGAACACACGCAATGATTATATCATTCAAATAATGACAAGGGTCTGAAACAGGACACCATGTTATTTAATTTTGGCAAATATTTCTATTGAAACACTTAACATTTCAAAAGCACATACTCGGAAATGCTCTTCCCTTGCCTTTCATAATCTCTACAAACCAGAGAACACTTGTTTTTTTAATAAATGGAAAACTGCAAAATCTCAACACTGCCCCCCCCCGCCCCCCGCCCCATCCCTTGCATGTCTTTGGCTACAGAAACACATATTGCATAAACTCGCAAGGCCAATATAAGAAAAATTGGCTCAAACTTTTGAGCTGTTCTTGGAATTTCTCTGCCTGTTAAAAGTTGTTTTACTGTCAACTATTAACCAGAAAATACAAAAAAAGAAAAAGAGCTTAATTTAAAGTTGCAAAATTGTTGAAACGTAAATTAAAAATACAGCCCTTTCTTATTAGCAAGACACCTAAGTTAACAGCAGCATGGAAAAGCACCAAAGGGTACCATGCTGACATTTTATTTCCAGATGGTAGCACCTGTCCCAAACGGGATTATTGTGTTGTACAACTCAGCCTGACTCCACTCCGTGTTCTGTTCATGGTACAAAACGGGGCAACAAGAGCAACCAAACCCACCATTTTTGAGTAGAATTCCCTGTGTCAGAACTGAAACATTAAGTCAGCATGCATGTCTGCCATTTAGACTCAGTTATGTGACAGATGTTAGTACCACCAATGCAATCTATATTTGATTTCTTAGATCTAACTCCTACTCATGTATATCCTCATTCAGTAAGGAACATAGGGCTCCAGAGTCTAGTGGTAGTAAGCTCCATTGATCAACTTATTGACAAAAGAAAACGAATAAACTGACTGCACTGAAAAAGTCTGCAGCTCCCTAGAATTAGTACTACCATTCCATCATTTATACGTACTCTGCTCCATTTCCTAAGTTAAACCTGTTGGTACCGTATGAATACATCATTCAAATATATAATTGCCTTTGACAATTTTTATTACCTTGAGTACTTCCTGTATGTGCTCGTGCAGCTCCACTTCAGTGACTCGATCAATATGCCACTTCAGTACTTTTATAAGATCTCTAGAATAGCACATCAGAAAGTATTATAACACAGAAGTGGGAAAACAGTTAACTTTGCATTTAAAATGCAAACCAGTAGCCGTCACATGAGAAACACTGACAAAATAAAAAATATATTACTAGGTTTCGCTAAACACTACAGGTCCAATATTACACTTAGTTTTCAGTTTGCTGAAAGCCACCTAGTAGACCTGTGATGAACAGGAAATGATACCAGCATTACGTATGCAGTAAAGTGATTTTGACAGGGATACACAAGCTCAGTTAAGCCAGAGAAGTCCCTGCCAGCATGGACTACCCCCTGCTATTCCATGCATCGGTTTGCAGTCTCATTAAACTGCAGTGGTTTTAATGGAAGTTTAGCTAGCAAATAAATAGAGAGTACAGCAGAGTAAGTGATACTTATTAGTGCACTGCTCTACATAGACAGTGAACACAGTTGCAGCTGGATGATGTTAAGGCTCCTATGTTTTTCAAAGTAATTCAAATAAAGAAATCCACGGAAGAAAAAGATTTTAAAATTAAGGCAATGTTAGAGCATTAGCAAGTAGCCTTTCTGCTAACTTAAAGTTATTTTACTCTTTTTTAATGGCCTAAATCCGGGCATTCATACAAGCATTGCATTTTATTTCTAATGATACAGTTTAATTGAACCTAATGATTGATTCTGCTTAGTTTACCAATAACTGTCAGTATTCAAATCAGATAGAAAAAGTACAGACTTCACCTGTATGCAAGTGCTCCTGCAAAATGACTTTCAATGTAAGTGTCCATTACTGGCTTAAAGTGGTGAAACTTGCTGTCCTGCAGCAAATTTATTATGTGAACCTAAATATGACGGAAAAAAGAAAAAAAAAAAAAGCAGCTTTTTTTTTGTACTTAGTTCTTAAATAGTGTTAAGCATCATCACAAAATGAAACTTACCAAACAGTCAAATACTTTTGATCCATATTTTTGAGAGTTTTCATCTAAAATCCCGAATAAAGTGTCTAGTGTATCTTGAAGAAACTAATTGAAGAGAATACGAGACAGTTTGTTATTAAACAGTTATTTCTGTGACATGCAAATACGTTATTTTCCTCATATTATCTAAAAGGATAGAACGGCATATACCTTCACTATTTCTGAACCATCAATTTCTTTTAATTTTGAGAGGCAACCTGCAATTTTGTCTGGGTGGGTTCTCCATTTCAGAAGGTCAAGCATATCTCCTGCAAAAACAAAACACAAGATTGAAGTTGGAAGCAAAGCAGCATTTCAGATTTTAAATTCTACTATTACAGTCCACTCAGCACAACTTGGCATCATTAAAACAAAAGAAAACATCTCAAGATTTGCTATAATATGATCTGCCCAACAACAACTTTTCATTCCATCCCGTAATTGCTCCACCAATAGAAACATAACAGCATAGTGCTGGGTCACTAAAATCAGTCTCCTGTGGCAACTGTATCATGCAATCTTGCTCAGATACTTGTCAACTGCCATCTTAAGAAAAGTAATTATTTTGCTGTCTCTCATCCCATTGAAGGATGCCTTCCAGAGCCGTCATCTGACAGCTAGAAAAAGTCTCCTAATTACTAGTTTGAACATTTTTAAAATACTCATCTTCCTATGTCATTTTTAGAGAACAAACACAATGCCTCTAAGATCTTCTGGAAAATAAACTCTTCTGAGCCAAAACATACCTGAGTGTCTTCGCACTTCCTCCAGTTTTAATTCATTCTCCTTCAGCTTTCTTGACCAAAATGGTAACTACATTACAGATGAGATTACATCACTGTTTTCTATATCATTAGCAAGGTCATGCCTGTTGTAAACACCTGACATATACATTCTAGAATTTTGGGGTTTTTTTAGATGCATCATATTGGTGACACAAATAGGTTTAATGCTGTTCAGCTCCTTGTCCACAGCAGAATCCTCAGGAGACTCCATTAGAGTATGATCCTCCCTTTTGTACCATTAGATTTCATCTAATTCCTACTCTTTCTTATTAATTATTTAAATCAAAGTTACCTTGCTTTGCCTGTATCATATTTTGATTTTGTCCCTCTCAACTGAGGAGCCCTTTCAACTACATATTAGCAGCAAATTTCATTAACAGGCTCTCTAGTGTCTCAGGTTTTAGTGCAGTAACTCCCATCCCCACCCCCTTCCACCCCTTTAAAAAAAGAGATCAATCTCAGGCCTAATTCTTCAGATCTAGTAGTATTTTCCTTCCACTTAGGAAGGGAATTCCTCCCACTACAGTGCAACCTGCTAGTTCCCTTTTAGCCTTTATTTACCAGTTTTAAAATTCTTATTCTAATTTGTAACTTTTCTAATTTCCCATGTGGTCTGTTATTGAAGTCCAGATGGTTTAGATCTGCTACATTTCCTCTGAAGAATAATAATAAAAAAAACTTTGAAAAGAAAGATTAAGAAGTTTATTCTGGCATGATATGCCTTTGATAAACTCATTTTACAGCACATTCCATTTAGCTATATGTCCATTTTTTCATCCATGATTTCTTGTAAATACTTGCATAAAATTCATGGGAGAGTGACAGCCCAGTTAACATATCTGCTCTTCCACCTGTCTTAAATGTAGATACTATACTTATTCATATTTATTTATTTCAGCTTCAGAGATGTACTAAAAAAACTACCTTTATATGAGATAGGGAATTTTGTGTCCCATACCATTCAACATCCTAAAATAGAGTTTTTGCAAGCTTGGCTTGGCTTTTCAGCAGTTTTCGCGTAATCCTGACCCTTGCTGAACTCTGACACGTTGCTGTTATTCTTCTCACTTCTGTTACAGGTTCTTTGCTTACTCCTCACATTTTCTCCCCATGACTCACTCGCTCAGGTCTGCAGCACTCCTTTCAAGTTGTAATCAGTAAAAGTTGCACATATTTTTGAACCTTTGAATTAAATAAATCCCAAAGCTCCTTTACATTTAAGTTTACTACTTCCACGTTTCACTAACCAGCTTTTTAGAATTTCTCGAAGCCTGGCCGTTTGAAACAGAAAACCTTAACCACCATCCAATCCTTCCACCAGTTTAAGCTGAACCACTGTCTAGTTGATCACTGTCCAGCATTGTCTTAGAAGGATCCAGTTCTTCTGAAATGTTCTTAGTACTTATCAAACTAAGAAGCTAATGGCAAGTTTTCCTCTTGGTTCAGCAACTATTTGGGTGCTTTCTACCACAGACTGTTTTCACCCTCAAGTAACATTTTGAGCCACACTCATGTTTGTGTCATTTCTTTCCCAGTTTGCTCCAGGAAACCTCCTCTCTCCCACAACAAGAAATGAAATAATATTTCTGTCTTTAATAACATTAAATAAGTCACCTATATTCAAATATTGCCAGAAGTGTTAATGGCAAACACCCTACATGCTATTCCACTAATATTTTGCTGCCTTAATTGATTTTGGTGGGCACAAATTGTTTTTATGCAAAATTTACACCTTTCTTTTTTGTTTTGCTTCACGCTGTACTAGTATGGAACAGTTTGGATTAAACAAGATCCTTGAGTTGCACTAAGAGTGCTGAAGGGTCCCACACGTGCATCAGAGACGCATCCCAAAGATCAAGGACAAATGACCGGTTTTATTATTCCTTCTGTGAGGAATTTTCAAGAAACAAGCATTACAAATCCAGTGAACTATATTTGTCTTTTGGATAATTAAATGGACTTCTACACTTTCTTCTGTTTAAGCCTCAACTTCAGTTGAGGAGTAGTGAGACTAGCTGAAGCTGTCAGTTCATAGCAGGAAAAACACTTCTTTACAGGTTTGCTGGAGGAACTTGGTGGAAGATAGTTGACGCTCAATATTAGGGATTTGTTGGGGGATTAAAAAATAAAGAGAAAGCAAATGTAAGACACTCACTTCAAAGCACTTATTTCAAGGGAAATGCTAAGGAGGAAAGACATTGCTGAGATACCATTAGCAAATAGCCCAAGCATAAATGACATGAATAGAAAATCTGACAAGTGAATCACAAGGGGAAGGGATAGCAATGTGTCATGTACTAAGAGAAATGAGAATATAAAATTGTCCCCAAAAATAGGCCGACTAGGAAAACATGGTTTTGGAAAAGGGAAAAAGTCAACGCTGCTGATAAATTTTGCTGAAGAAAAGAAACATTTCCAATGCCTTCTCTTAATCACAATCAGATTTGTACATTTAAAATAGGTTACACCTGACCTACCATTCCTACCAAACAAAACACTTCCCTTCCTAAAGTCTGTAATTTAAATCCAAAGTGCTAGGTTTAAGAAAAGATTTAGAATCATGTGTATAAGGAAGTGGTTTGGGATGATCTTTCCATCTCTCTCCTATAAATCCTGAGACATCAGAAATTGGCCTGGTGTAGCACTACTGCACTTCAAAAGGAAAAAGCCCAATTCCAGAACTGGCAGTCTGCATTCCTCTTCCAACAGGCTGCTTCTGTGGTTTCCAACACTCCCTCCAAACTGGGGTCACTCTGGAAAGCTGCCCCTTGTTACTTGTGTTTTATTAATGACCAGTTTTGGCTTTTTTTAAATGCAGATAGATGGCTTACACCTCTGCCTTGCAATAGACGTGCTGTATGGCACGTTGCTCTGCTGATGAACAGCTGCTTACTGGGGATGAGCCAATCAGTGCTGAGAAATGAGCGGATGCCAACTTGCTAAAATATTCTGACTTGCTGGATGGATCCTGAGTCTCTGGCAGGCAGAGATCCCTCCTATATGTCAAAAACTAAGTAAGACTGTATTGCTAACTACTCAGTAGAAAAAGACTATGTTCTCTCTCACTCTTTTTGTGTTTGTTTTTTTTTTTTAGGATAATGAAATATAACTATCCAGCTAAGAATGTAATATACAAAAGCTGGAATACTTTTTTTGGTAATAGTAGCTTATTAACTATCCAGGATCAAAAGTCAAGCTAAGGAAAAGCTAACTGGCAGATAGATTAGATAAGGACACGTTCTTATGGGATATGTTGATGAACGCACAGACTCGTCCAGTTAGAAGGTCTCTGAAAATTGTTTGGAAATAATCCTAAAAACCCCTCCAAAGCCGCCAGGGAAAGGAAGTTATGGATCCCAACAACTGGGAGTCAGCCTCCTTCCCCCAGTCCCCATAATTTTAATATGCATGAGAACTGATGGCATGTGGGAACAATCAATGAGAGAATGACAGCTGAGTAAAATTTCCCAGCAAGCTAGTAAAGCTGTGGCCTAATTCAGTCACACCCTTTACAAGTCTGGGATTGGGGTCCTTCCTCCACCCCAGGGCCAGACCAACAGCATAATTTTCAATTCATTTCAAGGCTGGATATTGGTGTTTGTAGACACAGGCAGGTCTCTGAGAACTTCAGAAAAATCTCCAAACTTAAAAACAGATTAAAAAATCATCAGCAATTTTCAAAAATACTAATACAAACGTTTACTAAAAAAGTAAATACACAGATCTTTTTAATCCTGTATTTTTTTTAATAAATATGCTACATTCTCTCAGGGATAACTGAAGTAATGCTCACATGACCAAATATCCACATGCTTTGCTCTATGTTCATTTTCTGAGCATGCAATAGGTTTTGGCAAATTTTCGTTTAAAAGAATGGGGATTTGGAAACTCACCAAGATGAACTTCCCAAAGAAGATCCTTGGAGAAAATATGAGCCTGTCTATTGAAAATATTTCCACCCTCTGAAGTACTGCTGAAATAATTGTTAACTCTTTCAGAGCTGAAAAGGGGATCAATATTATTCAGATATTCTACACCCTCTTACTCAGAATATGGTTTAAAAAAAAAGAGGAAATTTTATGCCCTATGTCACACATCTATTTACATTAAGTACAAAATAACTCCTGTACTGTGAACATAAATTAGTATTATAACCCAGACAATAGTGCAACTATTTATCAGTGAGACACTTGAGTTCTGGGCAGCACTTTCATGCATGTGTAAGTACTAGTAGATTCATGTGATTTCCTAAATCAAGGCCTTTAACTGAAGCAAATTTAGCCTCTGATTGCCTATTAGCAACCTTTGGGAAATCTTTTATCGGCTAACTTTTATTACTTTGAAGCTAATTGCAATGAGAATACAGAATGGATGTGCACAGTGAAACAGACCACTTACTACTTGCACATAGTTCTATTTTGGACACTCGATACTAAATGGTGAAAATTAAGATGATTATTTCAATTTGAAAAGCTGCTCTAGTTGTTGTTAAACACCTAAAATCAATTTGCAAGCAATTAGAAATTTCATCATCATACACAGAAGATGACACAGTCATTCACACAGAGAGAGTTAAGCCAGATCTCAAAACTGTGATAAACAGCTTAGAAAAAATAATATAAAACTGTGGGGATATCAAAGAATGGTCAGAAACATGTTATCAAGCAAATACACGATATTTAGAAATCTGTGGAAAACTGTTTCAGTTACAAACTGTAGTTAATATGGCAAATAAACAAGAATCTTAACACATGTATTTCTATCTGCTGCTCCTTATATCCAGTGTATAAGATTGTTTTAAGCAGTAGTAAATGTTTGTTGGCTTAAAGAAAGAGAAGTGATACAACAAAAAAGCAATATGCACCTAATTAAAACCAAACTGCCACAGCCTGAAGCCTACAATAAGTATTTCATAAAAACTCTACAACAAACAGATTAAGAGGTTTTGTAAAGCAGCTGGGTTTTGATAGTTGATTCCGAGAGTGCTGCATTTGATTCCAATATCATGTTAATCTAAAAAGCATTCCTGAACTACTTAAAATCAGTGGTTTATCATGCTGCATTGGTTTCCATCTGGATATAAAACATTATGAAGAGAACCAGTTTGTAAAATGGATAGAACATAAGCTATTTTTGAGTACATCCATGCTTGCTTGGCACGGAAAAGGCTAGCTATCACACACATTTGAATTCATCATGTTTTAAATAATCAACATTTCCTACCATTTTGCGTGAGTTTAGTGGAGCAGAGAAAGGACGTAATCCAGAAGGACTCTTTAGTGGTTTTTACTGCTTGGCTGTTGTTTCCTAGGAAAATTCCCTTTGAAAAGGGGAGTTTGAGGTAGCGACCAGAATCCTGAAGGTTTGTGTTTTCTTCACACTGTGAAACAAACCAGTTAAAATAACTGTACTGCATAAAAACAAAGGACCAAATCCCTTAATTATATGAATTATTATTGCTTCTCTGCCAGAAATTGAAGGATTTTCACTATGCCTGTTGCAACTTTGTTTTTGGATCGTAGCTTCATATCTGACATTGAAGTCTAACAAATTTGCACAGGTTATGTCAACTGAATAGCTACAAATTTTGGTGTTAAAACCTAAAATTTATCTAGGAGCATATCCAATTCTCTGAAAAACAGATAACTGTTAAATGTGGAAACAAAAATTCCACAAAACTGAAATATCTCTAAAAACGATAACATTGAGTAGATCTGCATAAATGAGCTTGCTTGATTTTCCAAATTCAGCAATTCAGTAAGAGGGTATCATGGGGTTCACTTTGTGTGTTTTAATTGAATTTACCTTTGTGAAATCCATTATAAATACAACATAATAAAATAGTAAGTCTTAGTAGAATCAGTGCACTGAAATGCATACCTAGATTCAACTGCAGTTTGTAACAGGAAGCTTAATATTAAACAATCAGCAATGGATATTTTAATGGTGACAAGATTATCACTCATTTGGTAACGAATACAGACTTTCTCAACCTAATGTTTCTGGACATTTAAAGTATGTTCCGGGGAATCATTACAGCTAATGATTACTAATTCAAATTACCTTGTGTACAATGAGTTCATGGGTGCCATCTGGCAGAGTCCTCCCATTTTCCTGCATCAGGGGCACAAAAGAAAAGCCAAACAACTTCTTCTCACCCTTTTCTTTCGCTGAAATACATATGTAAAGAGCAGCACTTAAAGTTAGTGTTATACATTTTAGACAAAATAAATGGATATAACACAACATAAGAAAGTATACCAGAAGCTATTTGCAGCTAGTCAGACTAAGATTATCTTAAATTTCTTTTCAGATTTGCACATTATCTCCTGTAATGGTTTCTTTTATCTCACTGTAAATCAGAAAGCAGTATTCTGGAATGATTTGGTATTTATTAACAACAAATAATGGAATCCACCAAATATGCAGTCTTAGCAATATATAGAATGCCAGGAAACCCAAATGACTGTGACCTAGCCAGTCCAACATGAAGAGAAAAGGGGGTTTTTTTGTGACAAGTATCCCCTTATAGTAGCTTCTACCTACTGGTCTCCATTTTAGGTCAGCCTTAGGCTACACTGCACTTCTATTTTCAAGTCTGCCTCTATAGATATGACTGAAGATGTCACTGTTCCTTACACGAATGTTAGACAGCAGGTAACATTTTCAAACTTGGATGCCTAAGCTCAAATTCCAAAACTCATCTATCACCTAAATATAAAGCAGACTACAAAACACTGAGATGGCACATATTTTACTGAAGCCAATGAGCGCAGACACTGAACACTTTTGAAAATCAACCAATTATTCATCAAATGTGTATATATATGACTTTTGAGTCCGGGTTTAGCATAGTTGGGGTGGTGTAGGCAATCATAACAAAAACATCCATCTTGTACCGCATGGGAAAGATTGTGCAAAAATGTATCATCTGTTTGAAACATACCACTGACGTTTTTCCATTGTTACTTCATAACTTATAAAAGAAATCTTAAAAAAACACAATGAGAATTTCTTCCTGTATTACCCGTTCCTTACATTTTGAAGTTTATGTACTCAAAATCTAAACATTCTATCACTTACTGTGTGTGCCACTTTCCACAAAGGCAATCTAAATAATCAAATCTTGCTATATCTACATCACCAAGAAGAGCCAAACAACAGCAACAGTTTAAAAGATGTACAATTTTATCCACCTTTCTCTACAAGCTTGACAGCAGTCAGCACCATAGCTATGAAACCTGTCTCACATACCTTGGTATGCAGAATGTGGACCTAGACCTCAATTTTTACCTGTAAATCATCTCTAAAATTGTTCAGAATGTTTAGAGAATTTGGAAATTTTATTTTATAATTAAAAAAAAAAAAAAAGGCAATACAAAAACGATGTTAATCAACCATGATGTACCCCCATACGTTTCCCATTGGTTGGACTGCTAAACATGCACTAAGGAACAGCTATAATTTTGGATAATTCACCAGGTAAATTCTAAATTTGCATTTTGAGTGTACCTGAAATTCTGTTCACGTTTGCAGCTGCAATGTTGTCTATTTCTATTTAATAAAACTAGACTGGTTTCTCCTGGTGTTTAAGCTTTACCAAAGCACTGAGTTCCACCAAGTAGAGCTGCAAGCCTGAGAAGTTGTGTCATGAAAGCATTACAGAGAAAGTTCATGCAGCTGTCTTTTTCCTGAGGTATTATGGAAACTCATGTGCAAACTGCAGCTGTAACAGAGAGGACTAGCAGAAGTCGTGAACAGCACTTACTGGAACAGTGCCGGAATTCACAGCGGATGTGTGCTCCTCTGAATTTATCCACGGGAATAGGAAGCTTCAGCAGCTCAGCCCATCTGGGCCCATTGTTATGATAAAGCACAAAGGAATGGTACTCGCTGGCTGGTGGCTCTCCAGAGCCAAATGAGATAAAATCCTAATGAAGAAAAAGTATTGATTACAGATTAAAGTCAGATTAGTTCACTGGTAAGATGTCATCAAGGACTGTTCTTACAAGGAAGACTATTGAATATTTACATTCATATCATAAATGCAACATGTGGTATAATGCTCAATATCTTAAAACTCACAAAAATAGTAGCACTTTGTTAATATTTGCTGATTAGAAAAAATGGCAAGAATCACCCAGACCAATGAGAATCAAAGTATTATATAGGGGGAACTGGGTGATCAGGAAGGCTTAAGCAACAAATGAGATGTGGAGTCCCATGACATAGCATGGTCCGCCCAGTGTTATGCCCAAGCAACACACAGGAATTTAACTGAGACAAGAACAGCCCAGGCTCAAGATCTTTAGTCCTCTGAAACAAGTCTGTAACCCTGCTGTTATCAGTGATTTCTCCCAGCATGAGAAAAGAAAGAAATCTGGACTCTCTGATTAGAAAGAAGCAAACTGTTGGTTGCCTTTGCAACATCCATGATGGTCTCTCCATACCAGAGCAGGACAATTGGATTTTTCTAAGTCCTGATTGGGGATACCTATTAATTTTCTGTGGGAAAGGTAAGCTGTAGCTTTTCACCTCAGTAATTATAAGGGATCACCTTTGCACCTCGATATCCTTTTTTTTTTTACATGTATATATATAAAAAAGATACACACACATTGCCTGCCATGCATTTATATGCACAATCTCACTTCATATGTACACACACACATAACACAATTTGTACCAGGCTATTTGTATCTGCCTTTCCTCATTATGTCACCCCACAGCCCTCAACATCCTGCAGAACATGTGAAAAAAGTACTTTCAAATAAAAGGAAAAAAAAATGATGCTAAATATGTATGGAAAAGGTTGAAGGTGAACAGAAATCTTTTGGTACAGAAAAAATCTGAGAAAGTCATCTATTAATAATTAAAATATAAAAGTGCCTGTTTGTAAGCTATCACCAGCAGTATGCAATCAAATCTAAAGAAAAGAAGGAACATTAATATATTCTTTTACTGATACATGGTAGTGATTTTTGCATCAAGGATCTCTGATTTATTAAAATCACACAAAAAACTGAAAATGATCAAAACGCGTTCTGTGTAACATGAGGAAATGCATACCTACTAAGAAGAATTACTATGAAATAAAAAATTCTCCAAAAGTTGATGTTGTTTCAATGTTTTCCAGCATCTTAATGGAATCATTAGTTATTCGCTTGGCAATTATAGGTGTTTATCTGAATCATGCAATTGATCACAGAAATAAAACAAACATGTATTTTATAAAGGTTTTAAGCAAAGTGAAAATACTTTGAGTATCTAAAGACAGCAAAAGATAAACATGATCTTTCCAAAGCAATTTTGTACTCTTCAAACAATGCCGCAAAAGATGATTTACATCTGAAAAAGTGTATCAAAATTAACTACAGCAAGGAAAAATACACAACAAAGATACCTTTAAAATTTGACCACTGCTGTCCACGACGTGCATTGTCACTTCCACATTTCTGGCCACGCTTTTCCCTCCTTTCTCAAATTCTCCTCTTTCTACAGTGATATATAAATCATTCCTCATTTCACCTACAGAAAAACCAAACCAAACCAAACACAAAGTATGCAAAAGTCAGTTCAACTTGCTTACTTTTTGCTTTTAGTAATTTAGTAGACTTTCATCTTCTCTTCCAAACAAGGGTTAGTACCACACCCACAATTTATCAGTATTTTCAGATTTTTAATAATCAACAATTGCTTTCATAAACCAAGAAAGGCAACAAGGCTCCATCCCTCTAAAAGCCCAAGAGATTATCTGCCATGCTAAACCAATTCTAGGGACTTTTACTCATCTGTTAGCTCTTTTTGTTCTTTACAGTGGCATCTCCAGCTATAGCGAAGCTGGTGTCTAGCTTCACCTCTTTTAATTCTTCTTTTAACCTAAGGCAATATTAATGTATTTTCTTTCATTTGTAATCTTTACATTTCTGTTTAATGTCTCCTTGAAGAACTAATTACAACTTTTTTACACTTAATCTCAAAAGAAAGTGTATTACTTTGAAGAAGCAAAAACCAAGAGGTTGGTGTTCTTTCCATTAGAAAGGCAGGCTTCCCAGACTACTAGCATTCAAATCTGTCTTTCTGATCTAAAAGTTCTCAACGCATTTTACATTGACAGGGTGTTCTGAAGTTTTCTAGCAAAAAGTTAGCTTAGTTAGCTTATTTTTTGCTTGTTGGAATGTCTTCTGAGAAATTAAAATCTTCATAAACACATTCAAACTACAAATCCAATACAGGCACTACCTACGCATTATATACTATGTACAAGTTACTAAATACTGCTAGCATGTTTAAATTGAAATTCTTTGCATGTTCATACATTAACATGCTAAGTATTCTGTCAGACCATAACCTGATCTTCTGGATGAGATCAATGGTAATTGTATTTTAGTTTCAATTGACGCAAACCACAAAGTTTGTTGTTGATAAAAGGAAGAAAAGATTTGTTGGCAGTTGGGGGTGTGCAGGGGTAGAAGCAGTACTGGTGGTGACTGGAGTGGCATGGTAGGGAAGCCCCTGTTCTGGTTGAAGATGCTAAATCTATTTCTAAAAAGTGTAAACTAATCTAGCTGCGGAGAAACATTACTAGAACTGCTTGGAAGCAATTGGACTTTCCTTGTGAAACACTAGAAAAATGAAGGATGAACAGCATCATAACTAGGAGCATCTTCTAAAATTCTAATTTCTAGATTTGGTAGAAAAAGAAATTGAGAATATATGCTTTCATCTAGTGAAATGCAAGTTTAGCATAATGGGAATATCCTCTTTCAATAAAGCAGATTTTCACTGAGCACTGGTGAAAAGAAATCAAGTATGACAGTTTTGTGTATTTATAGGTGTACCACTTAGAAGTCAAACATGAGACGGATACTTGTACTGTGGGTAAAATTAATTAAAAGATATGTAACTGATAAATAACTAGTGCATCTTCAATTTCTGGCTTCATTTTAATGTGCAAGCAGAATTTGACCTGCTTGAACTTTCCAGGATACTCTCATGTTTCACATTTCTTGCATTTATTTTACTGCATGCAACTCTCCACTGATCTTGCTACAGTCTTCTAATATTTTTATAACATTATTCCATCACTGTATGCAAAATAATTAAATGATTCCTCCAAAGCACAATCTAAACCAGTGCCAAATGAAAAAAAAAATGTTATAAGAGGAAACTGCTATATTATCAAGCCCTCATATCAATGTCCATAAAAAAAGGGGGGGGAAATCGACTATTGTATTACCTTACTATGAATTACCTTCTGAAACAACTATGGACAGAGGCCAGAGTACAGCTAGACAGAATGAACAGAAACAAATACCAAGACCAGATGGTATTCACTTAAGAGTTTTGTGTGAAGTCAAGGATGAAAGAGCTGAATTACTAACAAGTGTGTGCAATAATTGAATCAATCTCTGGTTCCCGGTGGGAATTAGGTTCAAAATAAGCAAAAGGTGGTGGTTATTCAGGTAATGGACAGCAAGACTTGTACAAAAAAATTCCACAAAAGCAACTGCAAAACAAAAACCAAACACAAATCGAAACCTTTCCGATGGATGTTGTCAATGTGAGAAATATATAAGGGTTCAAGGGAAGAATGGCGAAGTCGTGGAAGGAAGATCCACTAAAGGATGTGAAACAGACGATCACAAGCAGCTCAGGAAATCCCTTGAGCCAAAAATAGCCGGAGGCTGGGAGAGCATCAGGGGGTAATCACCATACATGCATATATGCATGCTCAGTTCTTACTCTTCCTTAGGTGTCTGTTTACAACACTTGGCTAGATGGGTCCTTGATCTGAATCAGTAAAACTGATCGTATGTTTATTCAGGTCACAAAATTATCCTTAAAACTACTAGATTCTGATTATTTCCATATTGCAGTAATATTTTATTATAAAAGTTTTAGAAGCTAGTACAGTATGGTTACCAAAGAGCATGCAATACATATACTCGTATATGCATACGCTTATACTCGGATCAGTTCTAGTTAATGCTAGCAGTTGGTCACTTTCAAGAGTCTTACATTCAGAAAAAATGACAACACACAATAATCAAAAAGAACAGCTTTGTTATATAACTGATTTTAGCACACAACTTGTAGTTGCAGCGATTTCTCTTTAAAGATTAACTTGAATTCTACATGCATTTGTGTTATATTCAGTCATTACTTTTATTTATCAGCAAGGAATTATTTCAATTTTCCATGGGGTCTTCACAGAAACATAACCAAATAACCATTTCCACCACAAATTTCATGACCTAGCCCAGATGAAACTCAGTGAAAACCATATTTTCTCCTTTTTAAACAGAGTAAACTGTACAGGATTTAAATGAAAATGGCACTGAAACATGTTGCCCAGAGAAGCTGTGGATGCTCTATCATTTGAACTGTTCAAGGTCAGGTTGGATGTGGCTTTGAGCAATCTGATCTAATGAAAGAAGTCCCTGTCCATGGAGGGGGCAGGGATGATGATCTTGATCTTTAAAGATGATATTTAAAAGTACCTTCCAACCCAAACCATTTTATGATTCTATGCAAAAATAAGAAAGTATTTCTAAAAGAAGTAATTAGAGCTTCACAGAGGTTAAGTAGGCTTTCAAAAACGGTGTCTGCATTTTAAGGCTTTTAAAAAAATCCAAACCCATTGAGTTTCACCCTTTTAATTGCCAGAAGAAATCAAATCACAGGGAAAAAAGACACAGGAATAGGATGTACTTTCACAAATACTGTCCTGTTCTCCTCTTACAGAACCTTGGCAGAGTTTGTAATCAGTGTCATGAGGGGATAGTTCAGATTAATTTTGCCCTCATCTACGTCCATGCAGGAAGCTCTACTCTCTTTTCAATGTCTCAAAGCAACTCAAGACATGTGGGTCACGTTACTGAAAGAAAATGCCAGATTTTCTCCATTATCATGCAAGGCAAATTAAATCCAAGAGGATACTAAGCTTCTCACACTATATGAGAAATAACAATGTTTTATATGGAAATGGATAGAAAAGCAGAAGGGAGATAACTGAAAGACTGGAAAATTAATCAAAAAGAATGCAAACTATGGGCTATATATCAAGGGTACATCTGCATCAGGCAGATATAAACAGCAGCTTCCTTTTCTCAAAGTTTGTGGCATATCTGACGTTTTATAATCTTTACAAAAATGTAGGGTTTACTTCAAATTTGGCCTTGTGTCTGGATTTGTACTCACATATATTTCACTTTTGATTTAAAAAAGATCACTACTTGCAACCAAAATGTAAGAAAACCAACTATATTGAACTTGCACAGTTCAGAGAGGTGTACTGGAATGTTAAGAACTTAAAGCCATGCTCCTGACAAATTTTTAGCACAATATTTGTATGAACATATTGCAAATAAAAGCTCATAAGATCAAAAAGTCAACGGGGTTGTAAAAATCAAGCACAAAGCCTTATCAGAAAATAGCTGACTGTAAAAAAGAAAATGGATTTGGAAAGTAAACTTCACTCTGGAAAGGAAAAAGGAAAGAAAATTATAATAAAAACTTAGACAAATATATTTGGATCCAAATTTTAAGAATTATTTCACACTCAATATATTGCTCTGGAGATATCTTAATCACTTTTACTTCCTCAATGGAGAAATGCCATTGCTTCAATCTTCCTTATCAGAAATTCTCTCCCCAAAAACTGAGATTGTCTGTGCAAAACTAAGTTAGGGCATTCTTTGATAGCCACTCTTCCAGTAAAAACAATTCCAACTTCCTCTGTAAAGTATTCAAACATCAGCAAATTGTTGAATTTATCTATATTCCTTTAACTGATCTTTTTAAATTATGGCAACTGCAATTACACAACTGATTAAAAGACCATGTACCATTTTTCTATGGGATCTTTGCCTTAACCAGTATACCAGACAGATAATTCTGACAGATTAAATCATCTTGTTTTCACTAAGAGGGGCAATTACAGCCATACGTAGCACTGAAAGGGAAAGTCCTGCTGAATACCCGAGTTCTGACATAGACCTTGGTGAGTACAAATGGTATCTCAGCTAAAGTATCTGCATGACTCAAATCTCTCCTAGGTGTATGTGTACTGAGATTTTTACACAGTCTTATACTTGACCGAATGTGAGGAATTTACACAGAAACGAGAGGTGCACATCTTAGATAGTACAGTACATCAGATTTTAATTACTGGTTGAAAACATGCCTATAGGATTGGATCTCAATCAGGTACGATGAGACTTTAAACATGATGAAAAAAGCAACGGATTTATGCTAGCTTATATCCATGTTGAGAAACACAAAGTCCTCTTCTCTAAGTCTGTTTCAGCGAAAATATCCGATGGTTATTTTCAGCATGAAGTTTGGTACAGGAATAAGCAACTGAAAACAATACCAAAAATGATACTCAACTTTAAGGTGGCAAACCTACCTCTACCTATAATAAAGTTGTGTGGTATGAAAGATCTAGATCATTTGAAAGCATTTCTTTCAAAAGAAAGGGCAGCTCATTTTTGCCTGTTCTTCTGGAGCATCTCCATCTCCCCACTCCTGTTGTGACAGTTTCTTAAAGCTTTCTAAATTCACCAGGGCTTCTAGACTGTGTAACGAACATGTGGATGTCAACATCCAGTTAGTAATACTGTTAACGATTCTAAGTCAGCTTTGTCTAGGGCTGACATATAGTCTTCTGGGTAAGAAAAGACTATAGAAAGGTGAAACACACACACTAAGATCATTAAACACATTTTGTGAAGCTAAACCACCTAGGTCTCCTTAGATGTGAAGGGCACTTCTAGACATGGGGGTTATGGGTTGAGCCAACAGAAGCTGGAGAAAAGCAAATTCAAGCAGCCATGTGTTGCATTTCTGTATTGTCTGAATCATTTCACTGCTTAAAAAGTTGCTTATCTTGGCACAGCTACTTTCTAGCCACTATCCCAATAAAAAATGAGGTTAACATGTTACAACCAACTATAGGTAAGGCAGAGAGCTGTTGTACATTGGATGTGAGATGACAAACAACAAAGCAGAAAAAAAAAAAAGGTTGGTGTTGGTCCCCATCAGAGTAGGAAGAAACAAGCTGCCTCTTGGAAAAATGGAAGAACTGTGAGGATCAAAGACTGTATCTAGGGAAGCTGTTTGTTCTTACTTCAGACAATAATGCAATATGTGAAAAAAGAGTATCAATATATTCTGTCCTAATTACAGAAGTAACCCATTAACCCCAACACTTTGGCACTACTTAGTACCCTATTATTTCACCTATTTGGCTAATCAAAACCAGATTTTTAAATATTAAAAGCTACAGACTGAAGCACCCCTACAAGAGGTTCTACTATGAAGTGAGGGCTAGAGCTATATGGAAACTGAAGTTCGATAGAATTTAACAAAAAAACTTAAAGCTGCAGTGATGTGGATGATTACAGTGTCTTAACTTTCCCATGCAGCACAAGTGTTAAGTCCATATTCTGCAGGGACATTTACTCTAGTAAGTGAATCTAATTGTATGTGAAAGGTGCTGAATTGAAATGTCTGGGTTGCTAAATCAAAATGTGTACAGCACAGCATTGGCAGTACCTGCCTCTTCATATGGTCCTATGAATACATTTCAGCTTTGACCTGGCAAAAATATCTTAAAAGCACTATTTATAGGCTGAGAGAGGAAAAACTCCAAACCCTTCTTGCCCCAGATGTAGGTGCTAACCAGGCACATTACAGCTCAAGGTTTCTGACCTAAGAAGAAACAGAAGCAGCTTCATGACTTCAATCCAACTAGCAATGAAATGTCCAAGGGCTGAATGGGAGCAGAGGACAGAGACCCGATCAGCATCAATTACATGAAAGAGGCAATTACAAGGAGCAGAAGGAAAGGCCAATTAAAGTCACAAAACAACCACAAGACAGAGCGCTGGAGGACACACTTAGCTAATGGAGGTCAGCCTTCCTGAACCTGCCAACTATAAAACACAAATTTTAAATAACCAGTAAAAGAGAGAAAAGCCAGGAGTTATTTGCAGGTTGGAGATGACAATGCATGCTCAGGGGTCCTATTATCTCCACTGCAGTTCCATTATGGGACGGCTCTACAGGCGCCCTTTCCTTCATAGATAGGAAGCTGCATCGCCACCATTCAGGACCTGCATACAAGCACTGGTCTGCTTACTCATTTTTCTAGAAACATTTGTACCTGACCTAAGCATCAAAGTAATGATCCTTCACCACAAACCAGGTTTTTAAACTTACGCTTAAGTAAGCTGTGAGTTACAATTGCAACACAGATATTATCACAACACTTTTCTGCTATTCCAACCACATTTAGAACTGTACAATTTCTTGTAGCACATTAACATGGAATAAGGTTTTCAAGCTGAACATAGCTGTCAAAGATCAAAGGTAGCTGTCTTTGTTAGAAACAAAAAAGAGTTTAGTTTGCCAGCTATCCTCAAAAAGCTTTATAGTGAAATAAATTCCAATTTGATTATTTAGTACTGTAACAAAACACAGCGTGATTGTATTTGAACAAGATAGCATCTCTGATAGTTATACCTTTCAGCGTGCAAGTCTAAACTGTCCTGACAGCAGCCACTAATTTAAAAATAATTACACAGAAGTCACTAGGAGCTTTTGTTAGGAACTGCTTTTTTTTTTTAAAGCTTTGCTCAGAATTATAGGTCCTTTAGAACCATGAATTGAAAAGGAGTAGAAAACATTATTTTGTTTAGAGAAAGTTCCTGTTCATTTACATGTCTGTAAAATACAAGCTAATGACTTGCTTTGTTTTAACCCCAAACATGACTTGAACAGCTCTTAAAACAATTTCAGTTGTAAGGACTGAAAATCTCTGGCTGTGGCACAGACAAAATGGTATTATTCAGGATGTAAATCTTGTGGATGGAAAATGTTTTAGAGAAAAGCTCCTTAGAATACTTTGTAGAATGCGACAACAGCTGTGTAGCTCCTGTCATTGGGAAGATCTCAAAAAACCATGCAGAAGGTGATTTTAACTTGAGGAGAGGGCTAGGGACCCTTGGTCCATCTTGCCTCCTACCCTTCAAGTCAGTCCATGTTATGCCTTTTAGCAGCTAGAATGTTCTATGATGTTACCATCCGTGCTGATATACTGACAATAACAAGCAAAACTGGACGATAAAAGGCAAGGGCAGGAAATCTTCCACTCCCTTTTTAGCCCAGTAAACTTGGAACTGGCACAGCTAAAGTTACGATAAGAACAAGCAGTTTACAGAAACACAGGCAACATGACAGAAGAGCTCAATTCAAAAGTAGTTGTCCCTATGTCTGGGTGATGCAGCACTGACCACCAGCACATAGCAGGCCCTATTAAAAAATCTGTCCCCATCTTTCTTATAAGCCCCCTTTAAGTATTGAAACACCACAATGAGGTCTCTCCAGAATCTTCTCTTCTCCAGGCTGAAAAAGCCCAACTCTCTCAGCCTGTCTTCATAGGAGAGATGCTCCAGCCCTCTGATCGTTTTTGTGGCCCTCCTCTGGACTCACTCCAACAGGTCCATGGCTTTCCTGTGCTGAGGACTCCAGAGCTGGACACAGTACTCAAGGTGGGGTCTCACAAGAGCAGAGTAGAGGGGCAGAATCACCTCCCTTGATGTGCTGGCCACGCTTCTTTTGATGTAGCCCAGGATACAGTTGGCCTTCTGGGCTGCAAGCACACATTGCTGGCTCATGCCCAGCTTTTCATCCACCAGTACCCCAAGTCCTTCTCCGCAGGGCTGCTCTCAATTCCTTCATCCCCCAGCCTGTATTGATACCAGGGGTTGCTCCGACCCAGGTGCAGGACCTTGCACTTGGCCTTGTTGATCCTCGTGAGGTTCAGCCAGGCCCACTTCTCCAGCTTGTCCAGGTCCCTCTGGATGGTATCCCATCCCTCAGGTGTGTCCACTGCACCACTCAGCTTGGTGTCATCTGCAAACTCGCTGAGGGTGCACTTGATCCCACTATATCATTGATGAAGATATTAAACAGTACTGGTCCCAGTATAGACCCCTGAGGGATACCACTTGTCACCGATCTCCATCTGAACATTGAGCCATTGACCACCATCCTCTGGGTGCAACCATCCAACCAGTTCATCATCCACCAAACAGTCCACCCATCAAATCCATATCTCTCCAATTTAGAGAGAAGGATGTTGTGGGGGACCATGTCAAAGGCCTTACAGAAGTCCAGATAGATGACATCCGTAGCTCTTCCCTTGTCCACTGATGTAGTCACGCCATCACAGAAGGCCACTAGGCTGGTCAGGCAGGACTTGTCCTTGGTGAAGCCATGCTGGCTGTCTCCAATCACCTCCCTGTCCTCCACATGCCTCAGCATAGCTTCTAGGAGGATCTGTTCCACGATCTTGCCAGGCACAGAGGTGAGGCTGACGTGTCATTAGTTCCCAGCATCCTCCTTTCTACCCTTTTTAAAAATGGGTACAATGCTTCCCTTTTTCCAGTCATCAGGGACTTCACCTGACCGCCATGACTTTTCAAATATCATGGAGAGTGGCTTGGCAACTACATCAGCCAATTCTCTCAGGACTCTAGGATACATCTCATCAGGCCCCATAGACATGTATATTCAGGTTCCTCAGGTGGTCGCAAACCTGATCTTCTCTTACAGTGGGAGGGACTTTGCTCCCCCAGTCCCTGCCTTGAGGTCCATCCACTTGAGAGGTGTGGGAAGAGAGATTGCCAGTGAAGACTAAGGCAAAAACATTGCTGAGTACCTCAACCTTCTCCTCGTCCGTTGTTAGCGGTTTGCTAGTTGTGTTCATTATGGGGGGCACGCTTTCTTTGACCTTCCTTTTCTGGCTGACATACCTATAGAAGCTGCTCTTATTATTCTTTGCGTCCCTTGCCAAGTTCAGCTCCAGCTGCGCCTTGGCCCTCCTGACCCCATCCCTACACAACCGGGCAGCATCCCTATACTCTTCCCAGGATACCTGTCCCTGCTTCCACTGCCTGTGCATTTCCTTCTTGCCCTTTAGTTTGAGCAGCACATCTTTACTCAGCCATGCGGTCTCTTGCCTTCCCTTCCTGATTTCTTACACGTGATCCAGAGTTGTATTTAAAAAAAATCAATTAAAAAAATTCAAGTTAAGCAATCTGGCATCATTCATGAAAATCATAGCACAGAAGGATGTTATCTGAGAGAAGGGCATCCTTAAGGAGATCAGCTCAGGAAGATAGAGGCACATTGCATTTCACAAAGAACTTCATCACTGTAGGAAGTGAAATCACATTATTGAAACAATTTCTTTCTTTTGTTTTTTTGCATTGTAGAAGATACCAAATGAGTGGCTGGCTGCTTATCAGCGAATGTATTTAACACTTTTAAGAATCAGAGCAAATCTCACTGACATGCTTGAAGCTGCCAGTAAACGTGTGTCAGATTTAAAGACCATGATAACCACCAGTCGGCTATATGTTCAGTGCTTTCTCCCCATATAGCAATACCTTGACTCCTCCATTATTGCGGCAAAGAACTTTGCTATTTGCAAGAAGCTTTTGCATAGACACACAATAATTACTATTTATGAGTAACATTCACACAACTCAAGAATAAGAAAATTATGTACTCTGTGCTTAAATATAAACACACAAAGAAAAGGTCTGAGATTGGGACCCTCCAGGTGATACTTGACAAAAACTTATTTGCGGTGGGGTGTGTTTCTGCATTTAAGTATATGACAGGGGATGGGCAGAAAGAAATAAGACCATTTCTATTATTTATATACTGCTAGGTAATTTTTATATTATCACTGATATTCTTATTTATATAAGGCAAACACTAAAACAACTCTGCATGTGTTAGAATTTCAAGAGCATTGGTGACTTTGGTAACACTATTGACTTTTTACTATTGGATTAAGTAAGCTTTGGCATTTAAATCAGAGGCAACAATGAATAAACAGATTCCTTTTCTCAGTTACCCTACTGTTCTTTTTCAACAGAACATTATCTGCATTTTCAGCTTTATTACAGAAACTCTCAACAAGCCCTAAGAAACACTCATCAGAAAACAGCTGATTAAGCAAATGAAATGCCCTTTACAAGGGATTCTCAAACTATAATACTTTCAGATTTCAAATGGATTGTAGATCTACTACGTATGACCCAATTGCTCTGTGACTTTTTTTTTTTTTGCTCTTCCTTTTCACAGTGAGATGTAAAACAAGTTGCTTTGAACAAGTGGGGAATAAAAGACTTACAAGCTTTCAAGCTTTTTTAACAGAAAACTTTGACCTGTTGATTTTGTATAGCTACAATACAAAGAAAATATTTCCAACAGAATTTTGAAAGACCATTTATTTTCAGAGTTAAAGCATTCACTTGTTAGCTTGCTAGCGCTCCTTAGCTGGTTTATTGCAGAAAGACTGCCAAGCCATAACTATCCTTGTATACACTTCCCATGCACCACTGCTACTTATCCTATGCTCAAAAGAAAGCCAGCTTACTCTTCCAAATACAATAAACTTCAGAAGAGCCTTTTCCCCGTTCTCCACTTCCAAAGACTTTAAATCAAGGGAAGTCCAATTAAATTCTGGCTTTTCTTCCCTTTCATAGTTCTCTTCTTTTTCCTTCAGTTTCTATTGAACTAAGAAAATAAGACAGAGGAGATGGGAAGGAGAAGGAAAACAATACAGAAGTTCCTTGCACTTGTCTAAGCAAGTATGTAGTCATGTATTAGTATCTTTGTTTTCTCCAGTGACTTGTAGAAATGATAATTCCCTTGGTAGATAGGATCAAAGCTTTAAAAAAGTATTAAAATAAGATTTGGAAAGCAGAGGATATTCCCCATAGAGTACTACAGTTTCGTTAAAGGTCAAAATTCAGGGTGTCTTTACTCCACGATATTGCTTAAACACATGTTGTGTAACTAATATATCCAGGCAATATTACTTTCAGTAATTAAAAATATATATTTCTGGATTCTTGGAAATCAGAACAGCAAACAATGGCAGGTGTTAAATTTAGGCTGTTTGTACGCCATACAGGATAAAGAAGATTGGAAAAATTCATACCACTGCTCGTGGGAGAAAAATGCTTAAGTGTGTCAGACATATATTTCTTTTCCTAGAATCAACAGCTCTTTACTAAGCCCAAGCTCACTGACAGATACAGACGCTTACCATGATGAAGAGAACAAATTCCATAGCTTGCTTTACATTTTTGCTCTCCAGACTCTTATTCTAAGCTTTGAAAGAGGGAATATGCTTCTAGTCAAAATCACATCATTGAAAAAATGCATGTTATCACAAGGATAGCATTTTATGAGATCATTTGTATAAAAAGACAAAGATTCTAGTTCTAGTTTCATTGTAAAAGCTTCTGAAAATAGAAAGTAAGAAAGACTGGAGAGTGTGTACTTGCACACAAAAAGAATAAAAGACCTTTTAATAATCCAGATGAAGGAGTAATAAGAATATCCAGTAGCTTTCAAAGACAGGACTCTGATGATGTTTAAAGGATATGTAATGAAGTTAAAAGTTGACAAATGCAAAGCAATGAAGATGTGATGGTAAAAAAATCTAAGTTATGTTTCCTACATTAAGCATATGAAAGCTTAATGTAGGAAACTTAAAAGCACTGCAACATCCTGGGCAGCTCATTCTATCTGCTGAATGAGCAGAAATTGTAAAAAAAAAAAACAAAAAAAAAAAAACAAAAAAAACCCAGAAACAAAATGCAATTTTCATTGTTTGACAAATATGTCTGAAAGTATTACAATTCCATTACAGAAATTAATATGCAGCTTCATGTAGAGTCTTTAGCTATGTTATTTGCGAAATGATACCACAGGATTAGAAGATGACCAAAAGATTCAGAGTGAAGAATACAGAGCCTTTCAAAATAGTATCTATAGCTGTTTTAAATAACAATTATCTTTCATATTATAGACAAAGCTGCAAACAGAAAATTTGTAGGCAAAGTTCCAGGAAGTAAGGGTTGGACCTAACCAAATTGCTTAGTGAAAAAAGGATTCTACAGAAAGACATGAGATTACTTTGCTTTATGTGCTAGTGTCTCACGCTGAATGGATTTTGGCTTTGAATGGACACAGTAGTCAAGACAACTAGTACCAGTGCTGGACTTAGCACTATTAAGAACAGTATAGCTTAAATAAAGTAAAGCAGATGCAGTTCTGATCTGATAAGCACAAGAAAGGAAGATGTGCAACTATATGGATGCTTACCACATGACAGTTTAGAGTCTGTTTACAACTGGCAGTCCTAGCAGGGAGCTACAGCTCCTCCTCATTTAGACAAACAGCTGTGCTAGGCTTTATTCCAATTCTAAAAACCCCAGACAACACGCACTAATGATCAGGCTTCTTTATGGAATTAGATATCTGCCACAAAGATGCAAAAGAATATGTACATGCATATGTGCTAGAACACATGAGTGTACGCAGCACTGAAGTTATGCACTGATACAGATGCTCTAAGTCAAATTTGGAAACAGATTCCATAGGAGTGCACTACATAAACCAGCAAAAAAGCTGGTAAAAGTATGTACAGAAAAATACAAAAGGGCTTTCACATTCCATCACCCATTATGTACATTAATCTAACTTAAAATACTGCTCAAAAAAGTATAGTAGGTTGGTAAATATTAAATGCTAAACTTTATATACTAAGTAATGATGTGGTTGTCTGTCCTTTCAGGAAATGGTGAACACAGAAATTCAGGGTGTAAGCAGAGTTGCCCTTCGATGCCATACAAAGCTTTCCAAGAATACTGGCTTGTACATCTGCAGACTGCCACACTAGCATGCTGGAAAGTTTACTAGTGATTGCATAGAGTCTGCCCTTAAATCCCAGTTAAACCTAGAAAATGCATGTTGATTAGACTCACAAGATGACACTTTCACTGCCTTTCCTTCTTCTATCGGTTAGAATGAAGTGAGTTATTTATTTCACAGCCTTTTTGAATCACATATGCTTTTTTCTAGCCATCTACTTCATTTCCTAAAACACTTGGAGTTCTTCATTAAAAAATTCCACGTGTCCTGGAAAGAGCATTCTGTGGCTTCACCCTGTCAGGCTCCAGTGACATAAAAAGCATTGCTCTATAAAAACATGCGTTATTATTGTCAACAAAATTCTGGTTTGGCACGTATGCTGATCCTAGTTACTTTTAATGACAAAATCTCCAAAGAGAAAAGGATTGATACGATGAAAAATGAAGGTCAGAGAGAGTTTAAATACACCAGAATAGGAGAGGGACTTAAAATATGGCACTTATAAAAGAGATACTGTAGTTTAGCAGCATGAAGTATTTCTTATTGAATAATTGAAGACAATCTGGTTCAGAACTCGAACCTAAGTGCTAATTAGTCACAGCAACATACTTACTTTCAACAAAAATATAAAATAAGATCTAATTAATGACCATTTCCAGTGGCAAAAGATGAAGTTCTCTAATTTATCTCTGAAAAAAAGACACTAGAAGAGAAACAAAATGAAAGAGGAGCTTTAAAAGAAAAAAGCATTTCAAAGGCTAGGTTCCTGCGGGCATTTCAGTGCCTAGGGCACACTGCTCTGGTTGGCCCTTGGAACTCATCATTGCAAGAGTGAGATGATTACTCTCTTGAGGAGAAATCTCTTCTATGCCAGTAAATACAGAATAAAAGTTGCACATTTTCTAAAATGAGGTATGCATACATTTGGACTGAGAAAGCAGCACACCAGAACCCATATATTATTTTTTTAAATAAAAAAGGGACAAACTGCGCAATTCTTTGAAATCGAGTTGAGAAATTCCTCCAGCAGCTGATTGCTCTGCTATAACATGTTTTTCACAGTTTAATACATCACGTTATTTCACAACTGGAAAGTGAGGGGATGAGAGCTATTTATAGAACTTAGAAAATTTGATAACACAGAGCAGAAGGTCACTAAATCATAGATAAATGGAGAAAGGTTTCTTAATGGGAGTTACAGTGTGCTCAGTAAAACTGCTTCCACTGTTATCAGCCATATTATCTACAAATTACAAATCCAACAGTAATAGAACAAATAAAACCTAGCTAATAAGCCATAAGATTTCCACTGAATGCTTTCATTAAACATACATATATAATCTAAATTAAATTGCACCTGACTCATGCATTTTATTGTTCTAAATCTTGCAGTGACACTAGCAGAGTATTTTCATAATAATGCTAAAAACTGTTTTATTAACTCATGTTCTGTGCATGTTTTAAGTGATTAGTAGTACTGATCAAGGATGCAGAAGGACAGATGTTTAATTGGCAGTAAGAACACAAGAGTGAATTCTCAGTTGTCAAGTTTCAGGCAGAAGTTCAAGAGCAATACATCTAAAGCTGAGTCTCATTACAGAGTTTTAAACGCCTATTTAAGACCTCCTTGATTACTGAAGTATTGAAGCTTATTTATTCTTGCCTCAGAACCTTAGTTTACTTCTGATTTAGGTACATAGGAATGCAAAGACAGATCTTTGTAAGAAGAAGGTAGTCTCTATTAAAAATCTGCAAGTCACGAGGATGACTTACATTTGAGAAAGTCAAGGCATTGTGTGTGGACTCAGCTGAAACTAAGATGTGAGCTCCTCCCTGCAACATTTCTCAGCAACAACACACTACCATAATCATGCCAAACTAGTCTGCTTGCAAGTATGTTTTTCCTTTAGAGAGACATTTGCCTCATAATTTCCAGCAACCCATTTTTTAAAAATTTCATTGGAACAGGACAAGGGGCAACAGGCACAAACTGGAACACAGGAGGTTCCGTCTGAACATGAGGAAAAACTTCTTTACTGTGAGGGTGACAGAGCCCTGGCACAGGCTGCCCAGGGAGGGTGTGGAGTCTCCTTCTCTGGAGATACTCAAAACCCGCCTGGATGCAGTCCTGTGCAGCCTGCTCTAGGTGACCCTGCTCTGGCAGGGGGGTTGGACTAGATGATCTCCAGAGGTCCCTTCCGACCCCCACCATTCTGTGATTCCATGATTCAGGGATAGAACCAGAGATATTACTGCGATATTCTTCCTGTATTTGCTGCTTCACATTCATATTGACACTACCTTTCTACCTTCCTTAGCATCTGTTTAAGTATTTGCATATTTTGCCATACAATATAATCAAAATAAAGTTTCTACATTCCTATTATTATTCATTTCCAGTATCTTCATTTCCAGTATTTGAAACACAAACCTGGTGAAACCAGAAGCTGTACAGTGTCAGTGAAATTCTGTGAATCCTTATTTAGAAAGCTACCAGCTCCTAAGAATATAATGTTCTGCTGGTTATCTCTTTCTCTGCATAGAGCTCAGCAGTCTTGCATTCAGTCATCTTCACTTCTATAAAGTGGGGTTCCATCTCTCAAAAAAGGCTGCTATGGCTGCAATGCCCTTTTGACATTGACATAGTAACTATACAATGTATAATGCAATGAGGCCACTGGGACACAGTTTTCTTCTAACTATCTGAAAAAAAACTAACATAAAAGTCTCTGGAAAAGTTTAAGAAGTTTTAGAATACAGTATTTATTTGGAAAGCAGCTGAAAACTAAGTAATTTCTCATTAGTTCTTTCTTCTGCTGCTTATTGAGAGTTTTTTCTTTTTAACTTACCGGGCATTATAATATTGGAAAAACCTAGTTTCCTTGTTATGGATACTCCATGGGTAAACATGGATGTATACTCTCTCCTAATTTGTTCTATGTCTCCGTGAAGCAACTGAAGAGAAACTGCCAGACCTGAAAATGAAGAGAAACACAAGGAAAAGTAAGACATTCAAACAGACTGTGGTCATCACTACTTTTTAAAAATTATATATACTTGCAAGTATATATGTATTCCTGAGAACTCAGAAAATTCAGAGGAAGTTCAATAATACCAGGCCAACCCACCTCATTTTTTTTATGTATTTGGGGAGGGTACCAACATCCAGATATCAATAAAGACTTGAAAACCACTACCCATGAAAAAGCATTAGCAAATGATTACTGATGTGTAACTGAACTACAACAACATGTTGGATCAAAATTATCTCAGTAGGATGGAGTGAGGCCTTAACTGGAAAAAGAATTAGAAAAATGTCAATTTAGAGAAATGTCAATCAGTAATATTTGATACCATTTCAATTTTTCACTTCCTTCAGCACAATGCTGCCTTCATTGGTATGCAAGAAAAGGTACAAACACAATGGTCCCTATCTATGGGAGAAACCTGGAAGTCTCATTACAATGCATTACTTAACCTGATACGAGGTTATACAATTTATTCATCCAAAATCTGAAGAAACAAACTCTAATAAACCAATACAGTGTCATCAATATTTTTTACTTAGGCACAGTAATTTCATAATGACTGAAACTACAACTTTTTTTCAATATTCATCAGATTTAATCAATCATGATCTTTCCTATGTTTGCTAGAAGACATGCAAAATGCAAGGGTGGCCACATAATCATTTTCCAATATTTATTCCTCTGGAACCAAGGGAGAATAACTTCATCTACTATATATGCAGTATACAAATAATTTGCAAACAGTATACTTCATTACAGCTGAGTAACAAAAACAGCAGGCATGCCTTTTGGTTATTTCAAATATAATGACTGAGGCAAGTGTCAGGATGCTACAGCTTGTAAAGATTAATTTTCCCTGACCTTCAACATTACTACAGCATACCACGCATCAACATACAGATCAAGGAGAAGATACGAGCAAATTCTTCATATACACTGAACAACTGGAGATAAACAGACAACTCAGAAGAGTCATAATTAACTTTAGATTAAGCTTAAGTAAATAACATGTACACACGGACTGAACAACAAGGTCATCAGTCCTCTGGGCTTTGCAAGAAATTTCCCCTACAACCATGTTACTATTTACCTGACTAAATTTACTTGAAGTTTGATGGTTCTTAAATCAGAGCTTGAAAAATCTGTACTAAGTACTGCCAGTCCAGGCTACTGCATTAAAAAGATCAGAGATCTAATTAGCATGACAACTTTTATCTTCTTTCTCTTACCTACACTTACATTTTATTATTTTGGCAACTCCAGAGAACGTGATACTCTGACCAGACCTCCATTCTCTTGTGAAAAACAGCTCACCTACACATCTCCAACTGAGTACATAAACAAATCTTAAAGGAAAAACATTCAGTGAAGTCTATTCTAAGGACTGTATTTAATGCGGTGGACATTAATTATTTTGGTAAGGGGAATCTGTTCTGTGGTTATCCAGTTAACAACTTTTAGGAAGCAGTGACAATTTTTACTGGTGTAGATGAGAAAACAAACCACACTGTGGCCAGTTGATGCTACAGGAGGTTGGTAAGAAGTCACACAGGCAAAATCCAGACTCAAAAGTTTTTCATTGCTGGATGGGAAGAGCTAGGCTGTGTATAACTCACTTACAAATATGGGTATTTAGCCCACCTCCAATCTTGTTTCTTTTATATTTTAAGAAATTGTTATACTTACATATGTATAGTCATACCCCCATATGCCCCTATTGCACTGTTTCCTTGGAAACCTAAAAAAAACATTTGCCATTGTTCCAGATCACATCAACCACAACAGCGTTAATCAGATATTGTACACCGCCTGGTGTTGAGTGTAGTTATTGTGTTTTCTAAACAAAAAGCTGAAGACCTCAAATACAATTAGTACTACAGTTTTGTGTACAAATTTCACAGATTTCCTTGAAGAATTTTATTTAGCTCAAAAATGAGATAAATGTCAAAAAACCTCATCAATGGCAAAATAGTTTTAACTTGAGAAATAAGCTGCCTGTCAAGGATTTGAAGTACTTGGTTATGCAAGGCAAAAAAGGTATTAGAGCTCTGTATTTCACAGCATTCATTGTTAGGAAATGAAAAGTCATCTTTTTACATCCAAAAGCATCAAGAAAATCTCTCAATGAACACACTTAAAACATGGTTTCGTATTTCTACCTATAGTTTAAATACATCTTTGGGATATAAATGGTATGCATCCTCCAACTCTTCAGAATAATGAAGAACATTGGATTAAAGATAGCAAAGTTACTTAAAAATGTTACATGGTGTAAACAGACCAGTACATTAGGAAAGAGTGAAACTAAACCAGAATGGAAACAGAGCAAAGATGCACAGGGAAGGAAGTCTGAAGAACCTCCGAAAACCAAGGTTTCAAGTTGCCACAGTCTTGCCACTGAAGATCCAGCTGCCAAATGAAAAGGGAACTGACAAGAAGGAAAGAAGATGATCCGATAAATCTGGTAAAAATGCTAAAGTTAGGAGCATAAGGACTTCATATAATCAATGAAAATAAGGCAATCCCCAGTTAAGCATTCTGATTGCTCTCTCAAAGCTCTGCTAATTTTGCAAGGAAACTAGGCCCCCTGCATTAAGGGCCTAAAATCAGAAGATGCATACTGTTACTGCAGTGTGACACCCAAGTTACAGAATAGGTTGCTTGAATTCCCACTGATTTGTTACATTCAGGATCTTGTGATGGGCAAAAGGAACTCATTGTACATGAAAAGCCAGGAACTTCTTTTTAGTCCTAATGAAAGTTGTAACAGTAATGAAAGAGTAGTTATTAGTCCATTTGCAATGATACTAACACACTTCAAACAAAATACTGTTAAAGTGACATATACACACACAATCTTTCCAGTATGTACTCCTTGCTCACCCTGCCACAGCCCCTCTGGGGTCTTAAGGTCAGTGGTTTCAACCTGGGAAGGTTGTGTATGGTGACTGAGTTATCAGCATCCCAAGTCCTTTGCTATGAGGAGTAGGATGTTGCCTATTTCTTCCTCCTCTCTCTCTAGGCTCCTCTTGAAGTATTTTTTATGTTTCCTAATGTGCTTTACACCTTGTTACTTCTTCACTGGTCTGACAAGTGCTCATTACGTCTTCATTCATCATATATGATGTGTTTTATATATGCCACATATCTGTCCTTTGTTCTCTTTGTTTTCTCTAAAACTGGTTTTATTCTGCTCTAAAGGTCACACTATTTGATGACCAGTAACTGGCCACTGGTGAGCTGCTCGTAGGTCTGAGGCCTCTAGTATCATCCCACGCCAGTACTTTCAAGGCCTCAGTTATGGTCACATCTTTACTCTTCTATGTTCCATTTTAGTCTAGGATTATAGATAGCTACCTCTACACAGAGTAACTACATGTTGTAAGTATCTATTAAATACAAAACATACATACCAAAGCGGGTTACACCACACAATTGTACAAAGCTAAGCAAGAGCTAAAATAAAAGTAGATATAACTTTTTGTCATTAGATAAATGCTTTTACAAGTCAGAACAGATCTCCAGGCAGGCTAAGACAAGTCCAGCCAGCCAAAGCCAGATAGGTAATGAGGACTGTGTTGTCAGCTAAACACGAAGTCTGTGGCCAGTTAAAAGCCACAGCAATCCCGTATTTATGGGTCTACAAAAATACAATACACTTGCCAAAGAAACTAGACACCCATCACAACTGAGGAACCATGCATCTGAAATAAAAGTCATGGGGAAGAGGTACTTTAAAAAGACGGAATAATTCACATTTTACAAGGGACTAAAGTTTGTATCTTTATTATAAATTAAGTTACCTCACTATAATTAGAGTTAACTACTTAAAACATACTGACACATCACAGAGCCATTCAGATTTTCAGAAGGTTGCACATTCAGTTGAAGAGGGACTCCCTCAGACACACTGCAAAACAAAGTGGAATGAAGAGGAACCAACCTTCCTCACCAGACACCACCTTCCTCACCAAAATGTAACCGGAAATTTTGCGTACCATAATGGCCAGAAAGCCACTGAATTCAATTTACAAATGATTAAAGCTATCTCAATGGAGAAGAAAGGAAGGGGTGGAGAGGAAACATTACTGCTCCTAGAAGGAAGGTTTAATCACCTGTCCTGGTTGCGGCTGGGATAGGGTTAATTTTCACCAGAAGCTGGCCGGGGTCTATTCTATACCATGTGACCGTCACGCTCACTATTTAGAGGGGGTGACTGGCGGGGCGGGGATGGCTGCTCGGAGCGGGCTGGGCGTCGGGCTGCGGGCGGGAGCGACCTGCACGGGAAGCACCGCTAAGTACTCGCTGTTGTTGTCATTGTTGGGGTTTCTCGCTTGTTTTGTTCTCTTTCCCTTTGTTGTTTGGTTAAACTGTTGTTGTTGTTAACCCACGAGTTTTTGCTTTTCTTCGTCCCAATTCTCTCCCCGTCCCACCGGGAGGGGGGGGTGAGCGAGCGACCGCGTGGCTCAGCCTCCGGCTGGGGCTAAACCACGACAGTCTTTTTTGGCGCCCAACGTGGGGCACGACAACAGCACTTTTGTATTAAGTGTGCTCTAACTGTAGTAATTACTAAGTGACAAGCTCCTGCACGGGTCGAAAAAAAAAGTTTGCTGGTTGCGTTGTTTATCTCTTGACTTTTGGCAACATGTTAATGCGAATGTGGTTTGTTCTGGCACTGACGGTCTCACTGTGCTGGGGGAGCTACCTGGTGGAGAGGATGAGGGAATACATCATCTCCCTCTCCCTACCCAGGGTTAATGTAGACAGGCTTATTACACAGGCTCCTGAGGTCTTTACTCACCCTTGTGTGAACTGCTTGGTATTACTTACTAATATTGTTGGCATATTATGGGGTTTGTGGAATCTGGTCTCGTCCTGGTGGAAGAGAAGACAACTTTTGGGTGAGGCTATATTGAAGCGTGACCTGAGGCAGCCGGTCCCAGGGTGGCAGGGTGTGTGGAAGGACTTGGGCAGGTTCCTAGGGCGGTTAACACCTCCCATAGCCTGGGACTTTACACCTGAACAAGTGAGCAACCCTAGCAAACTGACACGCCACCTGATAGAAGGGTGCCTTGCCTATCCCAATGAGAACCACCAGCTTCTAGCGTTGTACTGGGGCCTGGCTTGTGCCTATCGAGCCGCAGTTCAGCATTCCCAGAGGACTCCGGTTGAGGCAGGGACCCAAACTGCACCTGAGGACACCATGGTTGAGATAGGGACCCAAACACCACCACCAACTACAGTAATTGCCCCAGTAGTCAAAAAGAAGCAATGGACAAGGAGGACAACGGGTCCATACCCTCGATTAGTAAGGGAAAAGGAAGAAGAGGAAGGGTCAGATCACGAAGCCGGTCCTTCGACAAGGACATCAGAGGAAGGAGTGAGAGAATTTCGACAGGAAGCAGAAACTACCCGGTCCCTGACCTCAGCAGAACTTCGAGACATGCGGAAAGATTACAGCCGCCAGCCAGGTGAGCGGATTGCTGCCTGGCTGCTCCGATGCTGGGATAGTGGGGCCGACAGTCAGCAACTGGAAGGCAAGGAAGCCCAACAGCTGGGATCCCTTGCTAGGAACCGGGGAATTGAGAGAGGAATTGGAAGAGAGGCAGCAATTTGCAGTCTCTGGAGACGACTCCTCTCAAGTGTGAGGGCAAGGTATCCATTCAAGGAAGATCTTGTGAACTCCCCAGGAAAGTGGACCACTGCAGATGAAGGCATCCAGTACCTGAGAGAATTAGCGGTACTGGAAGTCATCTACAGGGATCTAGACAATGATGAGGTCTCCAAAGATCCAGACGATGTCCTGTGCACACGGGCTATGTGGAGGAAGGTGATTCAGAGCGCCCCACCGTCATATTCTAACAGCCTGGCAGCGATGTATTTCCCAGATATTGATACGCCAACTGTGGAGAGAGTGTCATCTTGGCTCCAAAACTTTGAAGAAAACCTCTGTACCGCCTCATCCCTACGGGCCAGTGCCTTGACTATCAGGAATGCCCCAAGAAATCAGTCCTCTCCTGCCTCAGTCAGAGGGAAAGGGAGCCCCAGACGCACGCCGCGTGGAGCACTCTGGTTCTTCCTGCGTGACCAGGGGGAGGACATGAGGAAGTGGGACGGTGAACCCACCTTTAAGCTGGAAGCCCGTGTACGTGAACTGAGAGGGAAGACAGCTGTTAAGAAGGGGCCACCCAAGAAGTCTGTCAGCAGAGTTGCTGTAGAGATGCACGAAGGCAATCAGCGATTTCCCAAACAGAGAAGAACTGAAATCACCTCCCTTGATCCTGAGGAGGGGCCTTCTGGTCTGGCGCTGCAAGGCTCAGACAGGGAATACTCTGACGAGGAACAGGAATAGAGGGTCCCTGCCTTCGGCCAGGAGGAGGAAAGGGATGACCGGGTATACTGGACTGTGTGGGTTCGATGGCCTGGCACATCAGACCCACAGAAGTATAGGGCTTTAGTAGACACAGGTGCACAATGTAGTCTGATGCCATCAGAGCATAGGGGCACGAAACCCATCTGGATCTCAGGAGTGACAGGGGGATGCCAAGAATTGTCAGTATTGGAGGCTGAGGTGAGCTTAACAGGGGACAAGTGGGAAAAGCACCCCATTGTGACTGGCCCAGAGGCCCCTTCTATCCTTGGCATAGACTACCTCAGGAGAGGGTACTTCAAGGACCCAAAGGGATACCGATGGGCTTTTGGTGTAGCCACCGTGAATGCAGAGAAGACCAAACAGTTATCTACCCTGCCTGGCCTCTCAGAAGATCCCTGCGTTGTGGGATTGCTGCAGGCTGAAGAACAGAAGGTGCCAATTGCTACCAGGACGGTGCACCGGCGGCAATATCGCACTAACAGAGACTCCCTGGCTCCCATCCGTGAGCTGATTCATCAACTGGAGAGCCAAGGAGTCATTAGTAAGACGCATTCACCATTTAATAGTCCTATATGGCCAGTACGGAAATCTAATGGGGAATGGAGATTAACAGTGGACTACCGTGGCCTGAATGAAGTCACGCCACCACTGAGTGCTGCCGTGCCGGACATGCTAGAACTTCAGTATGAACTGGAGTCCAAGGCAGCCAAGTGGTACGCCACCATTGATATTGCCAATGCGTTCTTCTCCATCCCTTTGGCAGCAGAGTGCAGGCCACAGTTTGCTTTTACTTGGAGGGGTGTCCAGTACACCTGGAATCGACTGCCCCAGGGGTGGAAACACAGCCCTACCATTTGCCATGGACTGATCCAGACTGCACTGGAGAAGGGTGGAGCTCCAGAACACCTACAATACATTGATGACATCATTGTGTGGGGCAACACAGCAGACGAGGTTTTTGAGAAAGGGGAAAAAATAATTCAAATTCTTCTGAGAGCTGGCTTTGCCATAAAACGAGGTAAGGTCAAAGGACCTGCACAGGAGATCCAGTTCCTAGGAATAAAATGGCAAGATGGACGTCGTCAGATTCCAACAGATGTGATCAACAAAATAGCAGCTATGTCTCCACCAGCTAACAAAAAGGAGACCCAAGCTTTCTTAGGCATTGTGGGTTTTTGGAGAATGCATATTCCAAATTACAGTTTTATTGTAAGCCCTCTCTATCACGTGACCCGAAAGAAGAATGATTTCACATGGGGCCCTGAGCAACGACAAGCCTTCGAACAAATTAAACAGGAGATAGTTCATGCCGTAGCCCTTGGGCCAGTCCGGGCAGGGCAAGATGTTAAAAATGTGCTCTACACCGCAGCCGGGGAGAACGGCCCTACCTGGAGCCTCTGGCAGAAAACACCAGGGGAGACTCGAGGTCGACCCCTGGGGTTTTGGAGCCGGGGATACAGAGGATCTGAGGCCCGCTACACTCCAACTGAAAAAGAGATCTTGGCAGCATATGAAGGGGTTCGAGCTGCTTCGGAGGTGGTTGGTACTGAAGCACAGCTCCTCCTGGCACCCCGACTGCCGGTGCTGGGCTGGATGTTCAAAGGGAGAGTCCCCTCTACACATCATGCCACTGATGCTACATGGAGCAAGTGGGTCGCACTGATCACACAACGAGCTCGAATAGGAAACCCCAGTCGCCCAGGAATTCTGGAAGTGATCATGGACTGGCCAGAAGGCAAAGATTTTGGAATGTCGACAGAGGAAGAGGTGACACGTGCTGAAGAGGCCCCACCATATAATGAACTACCAGAAAATGAGAAGGAATATGCCCTGTTCACTGATGGGTCCTGTCGTATTGTGGGAAAACATCGAAGGTGGAAAGCTGCTGTGTGGAGTCCTACACGACGAGTTGCAGAAGCCACTGAAGGACAAGGTGAATCGAGTCAGTTTGCAGAGGTGAAAGCCATCCAACTGGCTTTAGATATTGCCGAGCGAGAGAAGTGGCCAGTGCTCTATCTCTATACCGACTCCTGGATGGTGGCGAATGCTCTGTGGGGGTGGTTACAGCAATGGAAGCAGAGCAACTGGCAGCGCAGAGGCAAACCCATCTGGGCTGCCAAATTGTGGCAAGATATTGCTGCCCGGCTAGAGAAGCTGGTTATAAAAGTACGTCATGTAGATGCCCACGTACCTAAGAGTCGGGCCACTGAGGAACATCAAAACAACCAGCAGGTGGATCAGGCTGCTAGGATTGAAGTGGCGCAGGTGGATCTGGACTGGCAACATAAAGGTGAATTATTCCTAGCTCGGTGGGCCCATGACACCTCAGGCCATCAGGGAAGAGATGCAACATACAGATGGGCTCGTGACCGAGGGGTGGACTTGACCATAGACACTATCGCACAGGTTATCCATGAGTGTGAAACATGTGCTGCAATCAAGCAAGCCAAGCGGTCAAAGCCTCTTTGGTTTGGAGGACGATGGCTGAAATATAAATATGGAGAGGCCTGGCAGATTGATTATATCACACTCCCACAGACCCGCCAAGGCAAGCGCCATGTCCTCACAATGGTGGAAGCAACCACCGGGTGGCTGGAAACATATCCTGTGTCCCACGCCACTGCCCGAAACACTATCCTGGGCCTTGAAAAGCAAGTCTTATGGCGACATGGCACCCCAGAAAGGATTGAGTCAGACAATGGGACTCATTTCCGAAACAACCTCATAGACACCTGGGCCAAAGAGCATGGCATTGAGTGGGTGTGTCACATCCCCTATCATGCACCAGCCTCTGGGAAAATTGAACGATACAATGGACTACTGAAAACTACACTGAGGGCAATGGGTGGTGGGACCTTCAAACATTGGGATACACATTTAGCAAAAGCCACCTGGTTAGTTAACACTAGAGGGTCTACCAATCGAGCTGGCCCTGCCCAATCAAAGCCTTTACATACTGTAGAAGGGGATAAAGTTCCTGTAGTGCACATGAAGAATATGTTAGGGAAGACAGTCTGGGTTACTCCTGCCTCGGGCAAAGGCAAACCCATCCGTGGGATTGTTTTTGCTCAAGGACCTGGGTGCACTTGGTGGGTGATGCGAAAGGATGGGGAAGTCCGATGTGTACCTCGAGGGGATTTGATTTTGGGTGAGAATAGTCAATGAATGAACTATTGATAAAACTGAGCAAAGTGCAGCAGTAATGGAAGCAGAACTGGCTTTAGCAACTGGCGCCCATCAACTTCCTCAAGAGATCGGCATCTTCAACCCACAGACCGTGGACATGATGCAGCAGCCGAGCCAGATACCGTGACTGCAAGTTCCAGGTGCAACAATCCAACACTACAGACCATCCTCCCACAGCGTCCAGTGTCACCTGCCGCACCACGCCGAGACCCAGCCCTGTTTCACCGACTGAGCAAACTCCACATCATCTCTCCTGCCCCAAGAGACTATTCTGACAGATGGAGCCTGAAGTCATGGACTAAATGAACTCAATGGACACTTCAAAGGGATGGTCCATAGACTAAGGGAATGATGTCTGTGTGTATATCTATATATATATATCAGGAAAAGTGGTGGTGATTAATTGGAAAGTGTAGGATCTGAGCGTGACATATATGGTATAGAATAAGGGGTGGATAATGTCCTGGTTGCGGCTGGGATAGGGTTAATTTTCACCAGAAGCTGGCCGGGGTCTATTCTATACCATGTGACCGTCACGCTCACTATTTAGAGGGGGTGACTGGCGGGGCGGGGATCGCTGCTCGGAGCGGGCTGGGCGTCGGGCTGCGGGCGGGAGCGACCTGCACGGGAAGCACCGCTAAGTACTCGCTGTTGTTGTCATTGTTGGGGTTTCTCGCTTGTTTTGTTCTCTTTCCCTTTGTTGTTTGGTTAAACTGTTGTTGTTGTTAACCCACGAGTTTTTGCTTTTCTTCGTCCCAATTCTCTCCCCGTCCCACCGGGAGGGGGGGGTGAGCGAGCGACCGCGTGGCTCAGCCTCCGGCTGGGGCTAAACCACGACATCACCAGACAGTAATGAGACAGGGTCAAGGTGGGGCAGGCTTCCAAAGAATTTGGTCAGCAGCCAATCTGGGAGAAATGGAGAAGACACTCAAGGAAAACGAATACAATCAAAAGAATGCAGAGATATTCTTTTTGTATATGGAGATAGAAAGTTAATTCATTAACATTTCTCCTATGAAAACATGAATACCTTTTCTGTCATATAACAAAGGTAATATCCTTTAGTTCTTTCTCATTTCATTTCATGCACTAGGCAATAAAATTATCAGCTTTAGAAAAAATTAGAGCATTCCTGCTGGAACAGCTGTGCATGGATAAAGCAAAATAGAAAACTGCAACATGCCACCATACGCTGCATCTGACTGTGGTTCATACAATCATTACACCATCTATGAGACCTAGAATCTATCCAAAACTTCCTAACTATAAATTTTCCATTTCTAGAACAACAGGAGCTAAAACATAACAATGAAAATTATTATCCAGTCTCTGAAGGACTGGCACATTTTCTTTAATTAGGTACATAGTGTAGCTTTGTCCCCTCAGAAAAAATTTCAATTACCTCCCTAGTGGTAATTAAAACCTCTTGTGTTAGCTATTATTCTTTATTTACTCCAGTTTTCAAAAATATTACTGCAAAACTCTGTGTGGTACTGCAAACAGATCTGCTTTTATTTCTTTTGCAAGCACATGAAATTTCTCACAATTAACTTGTACCATAGTTCACCACAGATTGTTTTTATCATTCAGATGAAAGAGAATACAGAAAATTGACGAGTTGCTGAATAAGCATTCCAGATTTTTGTTAGATGTGTCATTTTATCTTAATACAGCTTTTATACTGCATTATTGATTTCTGCATTTAGTTATGACAAAAGGCAACTGTTCATTATGCTTACAGACCACTTATTTGCATTCAAGCTTCTAGGGGGAGGGGAAAGCATTTACATTCAGCTTCTATCTACTAGCAGTAGAGAATCCTAGATCATATTAAGAAGCAAATGCCCAGCAGCTGCTCAGGAAGCTGATAGAAAAAAAAAAAAAAAAAACAAAAACACAAACCTCAGACAGAATGCTATTCAGCACTGTTTGTATTTTAAGAAAGGTAATAAAATAAGGCATCTGTCCAAATAAAGCTGCCTAACGATGTTAAAAGTATTCTGAAAGCATACAGGTGTTCCCATTTCTGGTAGTGTTTAAAGTGTCCAAATTACCACTGCAAAGATAAAACCAATAGATTTCCACATTGTTACTGGCAAACAAATGATTTATTGATTTAATGTGATCTGGGAAAAATAATTGTGTAAGTCTTGTGCAATTTGGCCACAGCAAAATCTATGTAGTAAATCCCACAAATTACAGTCTGGGAACAGAGAGGAAAAAAAAAAAAAGAGAGGTTGATTCAATCCTCGCCAGCCTTGTTAGAGACTTGATTGTGATTACTTTGAATTATCAAAGGAAACTACAAACTCTTTTCCTCAGCTTTAAATTCTGCCTTTTAGCTCAGTAAAAAGGAATGTAAGAAAAACAGCCTTTGCAAAATTTTGACAACTGTCTTGGAGCTCATGAATTAAATGAGCTCTTGTACCTAAGGCTTTTGTCAGATATGCCCTCAAGTGTGGAAAATTGGGGGGTTTTTTCTCCTTTGCATGGAACATACAGACTTAAATGCAAATGGCATTATATTATCACAAGAAAAATGGCTTGGAATTTCTTCACAGGGGAGATGGTAGAGCCTCAAGTATGTCTTGCCAGAATCAGCACAGGATGAAGACTAAAGGACCAGAAGGCTAAGTGACTATTAAAAGCATCTAGTTTAACCTCCTTATACAAACAATAAAGATCTCTGCAATAATTTCTCCAATTCTTACCTTAGTAAGCCCATTGATGCCCTTTTCTATTAACAATACATGCAGCATATCAATACCCATTTCCACACTACATTGTTACATTGCAAAGGCGAATCATTTCACTCAAAAATTTTTAAAATGACATTTTACATACTGTTTTGTTAAGTAGAATATTAGGCAGTGCACAAAATACACCATTTCACGATTTTAAGTGTTTATATTGCTTCTAGTGCAAATAACAGACAAAAGGTTCCAAGGAAACATCTGTTATTTTCTCCTTCACGAAGTGCAGCTCTGCCACACAAACAGCTTTCACACCATTGTATTAGAAATTTAGCTACTTGCATTCCAATTATGTGTCTTATTTCAAACAAAGAAACAGTCAATGTTTAACTGAGACCTAAAGAAAGTGTTAAAAACCAAATCCCACCACCATAAAAGCCCAGGTAATATTTTTTTAATTAATTTGTAAATATAACCCTTGAAGAAGCTAAAATCATGCCTGTACGTTCTATAATTTATCATGTGAAGTAGTCTTAAGACTTTTTATTCTTTCAGTAGACAAAGTAAAGGAAGTCAACAACGCTATGTGATAGTAACAAGCAGAATGAAGTTTTGGAAAAGGCTTATAAAAACCTCACTGCTAAGACATAACCCAACTCCAAGATGGAAATATGAGCCAGCTATTCTCATTATGTAGCCTCAGCTAGGAATTTCAGGGTTTAAATTGGGTGTCATTTCCATCACATGCATAATCGCGGTACCGAGATGAACAGCAAGTCATTAGCTTTTACTGGATATAAGGTTTCTCTGACAGTATCACAATGGCACATTTTTCATTCTTCCCTAAAAACAAGTCTTTTGGCAATACCCAAGAGCACAGTATGAATTTAACTTTATTAGAGCCCTCATCTCCAGCAGTCTCCAACTCATGCTATATAAATGACATTTACAGATAACTACACCAAAAATCTACCTTGAACTTGATTTCTGAAGTCCTTATGGTAAAGCCAGAACTTTCACAGATAACAAAACAAGTTTGAACTGCTGTAAAAATGTACAAAATTACATCTGACTGGTCTATAAGTCTGCCGCCTTTAAGGATTAATATATTTTCCCAAAACTACCATAATTAATATTACATGCTAGATTAGGCTACAAATTTTAAAGATTTGGTTACACCTGAATTTGGGAAAAGGGTTGAACATTAGATGGCTGAACAATATCATCCACTCTGTAAAAAGTACTTGAAAAAGTAAAGTTCTACAAATACTTGTCTAAAAATCTGCTCTAGAACTGGCTTTTTTTATACGTCAAAGTTGTCATTCAGGGCCAAATGATCTTGAACAACAATTTATGTGCAAAATTCTCTATATATTTAATCTTTCAGTTTTAGCATTTGTTGAGAACAAAAAGGAATGCCTTAAATCATTGTGTATTTAGTGAAGCACGAGTGCTATTCTTATTTTAAATGTATTTCAAATAGCAGCCTTCAGTGACAACTAATTCTTAAACACATCAAAATGGAATACACATAATCTCCTTGTCACAAAATGTAACAAAGATTAAAACTGACAGATTAATAAATTGTCACAGAACTAGAGTAATTAAACAAATGCACTTGCTGTTTAAATGTTAGTGATGTGTAGATACAAAATACATTTCAGAGCACCACTGACACATCTGTGAACCCTGCTGAGAACAGACAAACACCAGAGATCTTCTCTTCTTAGCTGAGCACAGATGCAGGGGGTAGTTTGATATGATTAACCACGTGCCCAGGAATTACCTAAAAATTACGTACTTTGTTCTGTTCCATCTTCTCTGTCGAGTATGTTTACCACTCCTGCCCTCATTCTTCCTCATTTTCCATCACTCATTGCTCCACTCATCTCTCCATTGTGAGTCTAAACCTCCTTTTTGTGGCCAACAGCTATAGCTGCTCCCAGCACGGAATGCATGTTTTGTTTCCCATGTGACATTTCTCTCGCTGATTCACAGGAAGAAGCTCTCCTTGCACCAACTCCGAGAGTGGTAACGCTGTGAACTGCTGGGGTAGTGTCATGCAAACATAGTCACACTACTTCTTGTATCCAGAAAATACTGTAAGTTACCACAACTCTGTTCCTAGAAATATTGCGCTCTGTAAACTTATACTGAGCTTCCAAGTCCCTGGTGTATTTGACCTTGTAGCTTTTCCTCATACAAAGTGTGGAAAAATGATGCTCCTCAGCTGTAACACTTCACAGGGCCTCTGCAGTTTCTCCACTGCAAGGTAAATAATGACTCTAACAGGCTTTCCCCCCCGAATCAAGGAATTTGTAAGCCAAAGCTTACTTTTGCGAAATAGGAGATGAAACAGCCAAAGTATATGGTTTTCCACCTGTTTTTTTTTAATTTCTCAGTGTTTGACGGTAACCATAGAGAAAAGATACTATTAGAGTGCCAAGCGGCTGTTAAATGCAGGTGAATAGGCATGGGAAGACATATACTGCCCCAAAGCACATACCACTGTTCCTATCCAACTGCCTCTGTTGCCATACTTGTCTCAGAACGTGCATCTTGTCAGATGAATTCATGCATTGGGCCTCATGCCTTCTCTGACCACGTCTTATATGACCAGTGAGCTAGACTGAGATTTAGTACCAACTGACAAGTACACTGGGGAGAAAAACCCCACATGTAAGGTATCAATAGTTCCCTAAAACCAAAGATGTTTGTTTATGAAACTTACTTTGGTCTAGTTGAATTAAAATGATAGCAGTCTAATGAAGTCTGCCTTTGAATGAGCAACCTCACTGAACAAAAAAGTTAGATCCCACTTCGAAGTTGGTTCCTCTTTGAACTGGTGTTGGACCACGTAACCTCATGAGGACCCTTCCAACCTAACTTAGTGTATGATTTGATGAATAACTTTCCCCCCATAGATGACAGTTTGTCCTTCCTCGTGATGGGATTCTTGGCAAACATCTGTCAATAATACGGGCTTCGAGAGCTCCACGCTTCAATCAGCACATTATGCAGTTGCCCATTTATTGACCAGTCTGCTTCTGTTAGGCAGCATCACTTTGGATGACCCTCTGCCTGCAGATTTTTGCACAGGTACATGGAAACAAGTTTGAATTTATTACAGGCAGTAAACTATTCATCTGAAAAACCTACTTGTGCATTTTTGTCTTTTAAAGAAAGAAGTTAACAGTTCGTGGCTGACAGACTTAAGACAATCTTTTACAAATCAAACCACAACCTGGATTTGTCTTAAAAACAGTCTCTCAATTCAGGTTTTGCCTCCACCATATTTAAAAATTCATGTTCCTGCCAACTACCAGATACAATATAGTAATTTCTGATTTTTTTTCTTTTTATGACCTAAACTTTATGCAAAAGGATATGATTTATGTAGATTTTTCAAGAGCTGTATTTTGACCCCATATGCAACAGCTAAAAAATTAACACTGCCATCATATTGAAAAAAAAAAATATGGAAGAAATCATGCTCGAGCCAAGAGTGGCAAGAGAAATCCCACCATTTTGAATGTGTTTCCTCTAAAGCTTAAGGTCCTCCCATCAATTAAAGTTAATGTATAATTAACAGTGTTTCCAATGGAGTTGCAATGTAGGTTTGGCATTGCTACCACAGAATACACCACACTGTGTTCAGTAAACATGCAATTAGGCTACATCACTCTTGTCTAGTTCATCAGAGCATTCCAAGTTAGTGGCACAGAAAAGACGTTCCCACTGCATTGGCTACTTTTGTGCAATCCACACAAGAGTCCAAAGCTTGGATTTGGATCCAGACTAAAACTCGGCTATCCAGTCTTTCTTCTCAAAGGAGGGTGAAGAAAGAGGAAGCTGTAGTGCATTTTTCATCAATTTTTAAATATGCTTTTTATAAGAGAACTCATTGGGGACACTATTCACATGTAACATAAGACCAAGGTTTAAATCTCTCCTCTATAGGATTTGCTAATAGGACATGAATACAGATCACACTTAGGAAAATCATGTACTACTTGGCAGGCTTTAGAGCCACTTTCACTTTCCCCATGGTATAATGAATATTTTCTGATTGTATACAAAGTTGAATAGCTGCTGCAGGGAAGTCTGAGAAGCCAAGTGATTAGCATGGTCATCTGGGACACGTGAGACAGACTGAAAATCCTTTTCCAAATCACGAGTCTGAACCAAGACATTTTCTGTCTTTGAAGAATGTCTCAAACACTGCAGTAAATAATTTCTATGGTAAACCCAGTGAATATTTATATACTCCCTGAAATAGCATGGGCACAAGAATCACAGCAATTATCTCCAGCATTTTTTTTCAGCCTAGTCTCAGGCATCTAGATCTAGTCCACCTGTATCTTGACAATAGAAGTGTCCCCGGTGCACCCAGCTACCCACCTGTTCTCAACTTCAAGCAGCGGCAGAAATAAAAGCTACCTTAGCTTTAGGTGCCTACAGGAAGATCTTGTGCCTAAGGAGGTACTTTGAAGATGCTGATGGAGTTTAAGTAGGTATTACAGTAAGAACCATCACTGTTTAGCTGTGTAACTTGCTCAGAGTCATAAGTGGGTAATTTTGTGGACAAGAACCCTCTACCTTTAGAGCCCAAAGGACTGCTCCAAACACTAGACATAAAAGACTGCTACAATTACTAGACATTCCTTCCATCATCATATGCTGTATTAAAAAAATTACATTTCAACTTTTGGAAGTCTAAAGAACTGGAGGAAAAAAAAGGTAGTGTCATAGGCAAGGACATAAAGTTGCATGTGATAAATTCATACTAAAAATCAGAAGAAAAAAGAAATCCATGACTCTGCATAAGTATGTATAATTGCAGTTGCATTCTCTGATTTTTATTTATTTATTTTTGTATAAAACCGTGTTTAATGACAACCAGATTTGGCCTTGTTCTCTTGCCCCTTGTCCTAAAATGCACTTCAAACCATTTTAAAAATCAACAGGTTCACTCATGGCACAGTAATTCTGTGGGCAAATGAAGCAGCTATTATATGATCAATAACAGTTTACAAGGCACTTTGTGCATTAGTGCCTGCTTTATTAAAGAGAAAAGCAGCCCACATCCAATACTATTTGTTTATTGTAGTCCCAAGAAAGGTCCAGAGTATAGTTTCGCAGTCAGACCCAAAGAACAAGATCTGCAACAGCACACACCGCAAACCCTACAAAGAGATTTTGACATTTGACAGAAGCCCAAGCTTTGATATGAAAGCAATGACTTTGGCTAGGCTTCACTATCTCAAATATACTATAAGGGGACAAAGGGTGATTTTATACGGTTTGAGATAAGCCAGTAACTGTTTTCTACATCTGTAGTATACATTTCACTGATCTCTGGTCCTACAGACACAGGAATAGAAATTATTTTCTATTGTTATTTTGTTATTTTCCTTGTAAGACTGATGTAATTAGGTGTGATCTCTATGCAGGAATATTAATTTTTCCACAGATTTTTGCATTTTAAAACAAAGTAACTAGCTTCTAATTGTAAGAAAAAATATTATAGGAAAGACAGTTTTTATAGCCAGCTCCACTCCAGTTATTACTGAAACCTGGTTTGCTTAATAATTAAGAAATCATCTAGATCTAATAGTACTTATTCCACAAATACTACAAACTCAATGTAAGAAATAACAATGCTACTAAATGTAGCAAAGGCTGTATAATTTGGCCTTTGCATTAATGGTTTGATCTCCTACACTAGGCAGCCAGGTGTCTTCCAGTAAGCTGATACCTGACACCAGCTACAAAGACAAGTGGTGAATGGGAATTTGATCCACTACCTGCTACTCTAGTCTTTGTTATGCTGGAAATTCACACAGAAAACACATTCCAGTTCCCACTCCAGCCAACGATGCTAAATTATCCGTAAGACTGAGTCCTTCCATTCCTGCATCCACTGAGAAGAGGAAAGGGGATGAACACCTGTCCCCTGTTCCTTTCTGGGTTGTATTAAGAAGTGATGGTCATTTGCCTTTATTTGATCTTTTTTAGACACAAGCTAAGAATAAGACACAAGAGGATACTGTACTTAAGAATTGTCATGAGTTGAAGTAGAAAAAGTACCTTTTTGGGGAGGGGAGGTTTGAATGCTAAATACAAATGTTATCATCTGGCAATATGTGTTTTACATGCAAGACACTGAAAGTACTTTTTGAGTTCCTTTTCAGTTTTCCACAGAAACTGGAAGAATTTTTTTTTCTGAAAAATATTATGAATTATCTGATAAACTATTTCAGCAGTGGGACATAACAATTTGTGGAAACTAAAGACTGTGTGAAAATCTCCTGAGCTGAACAAAACTGGATAGGACGGAATCTGAAGAGGGAACAAGCCTAGAGGACAGACAATAGTCTGAAGCATCTTTGCTGTTGTTTGTTTACTGTGTTTCCTTTCTTCAGTCCTTTTAACGTGATTTGAAAAGCGCAAGTGCAATATAAATCAAAAATTCAAGTTTTTCTATATTTGGCTCATACCTACAACGGTTCCTAAGAGAGAGAAAAGACCCATGTCTCCTGCAGTGCAAGATTTTCTCCTTTTTTGACAACTGTATGGTGGAAGACAAGGCTAAATGAGGATTCAGAACCAGCCATTCAATACTGTTACAGAAAAAGACCGCAAAAGAAAAATACAAACTAGTGTAACAACAATATTTTCCATGAGGTGTCAGCAGAAGTATCTGAACATATTGCTAAAGCCTTGCAAGTGCTTTTTCAGGCTGCTAAGCAGTCACAGAGGAAAAAATTTCACGTGTGTGACATAAATAACCTTTCATAATCTCTCTTTCAGTTGCTCAGTACTCAAAGTGGCATTACTGCTCACTCCTTCTTTCCCTCTCAACCTTCACATGCACTACTGGAATTCTGTGCTGTTCTTCTCTCTGCCTCCCTCCTCCTGACAACACTTTTCAAAATGTAACTGATCTTCAATTTGCTAGCTTTAGTTTCCAGCCCCCTGTAACCTGGAAAAAAAATCACGTCCCACCTGTCTTTCATGTTGAATATTCACATAATTAAGAGTATTCAAATTTATCCAATGTCTCCTAGGACAACTGGGTATTTAACTGTGAACTCTTATTTCACAAGAATGGAATAGGATAAGCAATGTATCACAGAGTAAGCAGGTATTGCATGGACAGTCAGAATGACCAAGAGTAGGCTGTTTTCATGAATATGGTTAACATATTTAAGAAGCCCAATATTATACTTACTCAGTAATGTGCTCTTGTATTTTCACTACACGATTTTTATATTTATTGTCCAATAAGATGCATGATATTCTACATCTTAAATATATGTATATATGTGGCTAGACTCTATATGATAAAATAATAGTATTAGAAATGATTAAATGTGTAACTTCAGTCTTGATAAGGAACATAAGCTTTTATGTGCTTCTTGGTTAGCCACTCAAGATTGTTGAACGCACATTTTCAAGATAATCATCATGCTTGAAATCAAGTTAAAGGACCATGAAGTCTACTACATGAAAGCATTACCGTGCAACCTGGAAAATGAGTTCATATGAGATTTTTCTATAGTCATATTTCAACTAATTAATGTTTCACAGGGACAAAACAGTATTTGAATACAAGGACAATACTCATAAGCTTCCATTTTAGGTTTCATTTCAAGTTTGACTGCATCCCTGGATGACAGCATTCAGAAAAAGTTAACAAGTCAGTATTAAAAAAACCAAACAAATAAATGCAAATCCAACATCTCCTATGGGTCAAACCACCATCTCACAATAAAAAAGGTCAGTTGTCTCCCATTGTTTAAGTCTCACACCCAAATTTATTTTGATAATAGTTACAGTGACATATAGCTGACTATAGAGGACTATTGGTAAGTTCTTAAATATCAACTCTGTATCTTGCTCAGCTGCCCAGTAGGAATGCAGAGTGCACTGGTAGCTCCAATTTCATTTTTTTCTGAAGTTTAATTAAAATACAACGTCAATGGCAAATTTTATATTCTTGATGAAAACGTGAAGCAGAAGTGACAAGCAACATGGATCAATAATTTGATCAGCCCCACGTGTGAACAGAACTCCACAGCAAACTGTAGCTCCTCAGCACAGAATAAAATCACATAGCTCCTTGAAGAAAATTCAGTGACTTTTTTTTCCTAAATGTGCATATGAACGGCAATATTATACATTTTCACCTAATATGAGTATTTTTCTCTATGTGAAAAAAGTATTTCTTTCATAGACATTAGTCCTTCTAAAATAGAGCCACTTCATTTGCAAACTAAGAAAACCCTAAGAATGCAAACAGAAACATGGCAACTTACTCACCTGCATTGGAGCCTGTTAAGTTGTAACGTGCATTCAGCTTTTTAATTATATTTTCATGGATCTGATACCAGTCACTCTCTGTGTTGCACCTAGAAAAATGGTAACATTCTTAATTCTGAAACAGGAACACAAGTTTTTCAGACTGGCTTCACCACATATCTCTAAACAAATCCTCTTTTGTTCATGAAACTAGTAATGCAATAGGAGCTAATAAAGCCCCATGAAACTGCCTGTCTCAATGGAAAAGGTGAGAGTGCTCTTACCATTTGAGAAAGGCACCATGGAAATATCTGCTTCATGTGGCAAAGGGTGGGAGAAAGATATGAACAGTTATACTCAGGAACTCAGCCATGACCAAGTTCATCATCTGTATAGATTTATCCTTCAGTGCTAAACCACACAGAAATCTATCTTGTGACACTCAATAGGAGACATAGGACTCGGAGCCAGTCTTAGCAGACAGAAAAATCTGTGCTGTACACTTCAAAGTTATTAAAAACAGGATGTGATCTTCAGGAGGTAGTCAGTGAAAGAGCAAATTAGATTTCAGTATACATTTAGAAAATATCTGCTTTTCCATAAGGAAAAACTGACCATATTCTAATAATCACTTTTCATGGTTTAGACTGGAGTTAATCTTAGCATTAAATCTGGTTTTGAGTGAGGTTTCTTCCTCCATTGTTTTTGTTATTTTAAAACAGGCAAGATTAAAAAAAAAAACAATAGGCAGACAAATCTAACCATTTGTTAACCAACAGCGAACACTTATTTGACTTTAACGTCCTGGGAGTCTAAATAAGAGCCAGTCCACATGTCCACTGTTACACTAAATTGCTTTACTGCAGCACTGATTCCAGTAGCTCTAATTCAGCACAGAGGGGTACAGATGAGAGGAGAAAGGCTGCCTGAAAGACTTGCATGCCTTTAAGATTTGAGTGCTAACCCTGGGAGGGGCAGAACTTCCTCATGTGCACAACAATATGAGTCCCAGGTTTATGTACTTAAAATAGACCACTCCACAAAACCGTTCTTACTATAATGTCCAAGATCTGCAGGAAATTACGTGCACTGTGTTGCTACAACTAGAAAACTGAACTTTCTTCCAATTACTATCAGCCAAAATCCACTATTTAATCAACATACATTTTAAAATCTATTTTTGATTTTTTCATTCTCCAGCACTAGCTACCTTTTACTTTTTTTTTATTCCCATTATACAGTTGCTTCATTTCACAAAAAGATACTCTGCCTGTTTTTTTCTGTATTTATAAAGTACTTCCACTAGCTGCCTAGGCAGCACAACACGTTTAAACAAGTCCTAAAAGCAACATGAAGATGTTGCCATAAAAAGAGAACTCCAGAAGCTCTTACAAGGATGTGAAAAATGCTGAAACAAACACAAAGATCTAAAAGGATAACCTTTATCTTTAATATTATCCCACTTTATAAACACATCTGGAGAACTAGCTAAAATTTCCAAACTGTGACCAAAAAAAAAAAAAAAAAAAAAAGAAATTAGCTACTACACTTTTTGGGAGCAGAAAGGAGCTACAGCTATTTATTCACACTGCATTTAACACCACTGCTTCTGATGTAAATTGACTCTAAGATACTTCTAAAAATTATGAAAAAAGCATTCCTTACATGTATACTTTTAAGACGAGGTCATCCTTTGAATCTCCTGCCAGCAAATCTGCAATACTGAGGACTGCACAGCCAAAGGGCCGTCTATATTGTACGTTGCAGGCATTCTTCTTTTCTCCAGCTCCCATTCGTCCTGCCAAGCAAAATACATACTTGATGCATAATCCATGGAACCGTCTCTCTTAAAACCACAGAAGGGAGGCAGAGTAATCCAGCTCAGTATGGTGACAGGTCTGAGAAGATGATGCCAAGTGTAGTCATTGCGAATGTGGTCCATCTTTATACTACATTAGGATAACAAATGGTACAGGAAGTCCACCAAATACGTAGTGATCTTGAAAGGTCTCAGACCAGAGGTACTGCTCGTCCTCTCATGACCTCCACTCAAGAAATACCACTTTCTGATACCCAGCGCACTCATGACACCATCAAATTAAATTTAGAGTTCAGACATGACAGAGTGTTCAACATTTGCTGTCCAATAAGAATTATTTTACTGTGGTTGTTGCTACCTGTGATTTATACGAGGTGTTGTGATTGAGCCATTACAATATACTAATCAAATGCTGCTTCCAAATAGGCAACTGGCTAGCAAGGGGATAATCGACCAGCTGCAGAAAAATCAAGTAGAGATGAAACACAGGGAGGAAAGATAAAGGGCAGAAGAGCAATTTATGATAAGGAAAGAAAGAAGGCAGCCAAGGAAAACAGATTTGAAACAAAATATTTTTCCTAGCCTTTTCTATTTGATTTAAATAGAATTGATCAATCTTCTCACTGTGCTCTTGGCATTTGAAACTGCCCTCTTCTAACCATTTTATTCAATTGTGCACTGGCAGCTATGCATCTTTCTCACCAAGCCTTAATTTCTGACAAGAAAAGTCTATGGTTGCAGTCGCTGCAGGGTAATGCCGCCTCCAAATATTCCTATGCATCACAGCAGCTAGAAGAGTAATTGTTCATTTTCACACCATGCAGCATATAAATGTTATTTTAACTTTTTAATATTTCAGTGGTTCATTTATAAACTTGACTGAGAGTACATTTTAAAACTATACAATAAGAAAAATTCTACTCCTGATTCTTCTTTAAAACATTTATTCTTACCAAATATACTTGCATTACATCAGAGTTTACCATACCCTTTCCTAATCCTTGCCAATATAACAAACCACAATGTTTTGATATTCTGATGAAACACTAAAACAGCACAAAAATGCAAGGAAAAATTATTCCTCAAAGCTGTAAAATAGTGTTTACTTTGTAACAAGTTGTTTCTGAACTCAGCACAAGTTAGAGCGACTATATTTCAAACCAAAATATCTTTCAAAAATGGGAAGAAAAGTTATATGTAATACTGCAATGATGCAGCTACAGAGACTGTTTAAAAAGAAAACAATATATCTAACAGGTCAGAAGCACACCTGAAGATTATTTCATATCAGTACAGCCCAAAGAATAACTTCTTAAAATAAATACTTAACACAAACGTACACTTTTCTTCTCTTCCGCTTTGTTCTAGAGGACTTGATGTCTGTCTATAGCATCAGGGATTAAAATTATTATGAGACTTTCTCTGCTTCTTTCCGTCTCCCCCTTTTTAAAGGGGGCAGGGAGAAGACAAAATTCATCTGAACAATTTCAGATATACATCAGCTATTACATATTAATTAGGTACATTAAATTTCCAGGCAAGTTTTTCTATGAACAAAGGGCGTTTGAAATTACTCTCTTTGGAACAAGAATGGACTCCCCAATGACAACTCCATCATCTTAAGACAGTTCATATTTGCTGCTTTCATTTTGCTTTGTGATAGTAACAAAATATCCTGCATCTAAACTCAGTTAGCAGTACACTTAAAAAATAACACAAAACAATGCTGAGAAATCCAAAGCAATTTTTCCACCAAAACCCAGGCATTTTCTTTTCAAAAAATTTATTCAAAGGCCTAGCTAGTCTAATGAATCCCAAAGCTGACCCCAAGCAGTTTTCTTTTATTTACTATCATATATCTAACTAATGGAAGATTTCTACTCACATAGGATTATACCTACCTATCCGGATAATGTGCACAGTGATATAGATGTCCTTCCTGAGTTCACTGCTACCCAGATCCTGCGCAAGAACAGAACCTCATTATTTCTGACTCCTGATTAAAATGTGACATTTAAAGTGATCTTTACACACTGCTTTCACTGCCAGTGAAAGTGATAAATGAACAGTGAGTTCATTTATACAGCATTAACAAATTATCCCTTTAACACTTTAAATTGGCAGTCATGCACTCAAAACAACTGTCCTAAAATATCATGGGCTAGAATATGCTGTAATGCAGCAAAATCAATGGGAGGACACAAGAGACTTGCTGTGTGCCTTGAACAGCAGTGATGCATTTGCGCAATTCCTAATATTCTGAAAGTACAGAGAGTGCTGCACAAACAACCTTTTGGGTGTAAAATGCAAAAGGAGGAAAACTAACTGGTCCTTGTTGCAGGAGAAATACTGGTACATATGCCCATGTGGAAGTTTAGACGAGTGTCCACATATTGCCAGAAAACATTCAACTGGGGAGTTCAGCAATACCCTTCAACCAGCCTTTAAAGTTGATGTTCATAACAATGTGACAGCTTAGGGAGCAGTTCTGAATCAACCACAGAATAACAATTTAATCCAACTCCTATTTACAATACCCAGCACAATAAAGATTGAGAATAGAAAGAACTCACCACAAAGAGAGAACAGTGTCTTTCAGGCTTTTCTGGACATTTTGGCAATCCATTTCTATTCAGTCTTAAAAAAAATCTTTCACTGTAAGAAAACAAATATGACAGATATGTTGAACAACACTACAGCAAAGTATATCTTATTTTGTTCTTATTTCCAGGTGCAACCTTCCTCAAGATATAAAAGAATGAAATAATTTCTTTCCAAATGTCTCAGCCATATCAATAAAAAAAAGGGAGAGATTAGCAAAGGGTGGTGATTTACTTAATCATCCAAAAAAATTACTACAGACTCAATACAAAATTAGAAGACTGACTGTCATTTGGAAGAATGATCTTGTATATCCTTGTACACAGAGAAACACAAGCAATAAATTCCATTTATCCTAGAACTGAAATTAGAAGTGTAGTATGTTGGTATTGATTCTTGCTAAACAAATGTCAACATTGCCATGCTCACATTCAACCAATATTCTTTTTCACAGATAGGAAGATGATCCTAGGGGACATTTTTCCTACTTAACTCTATCAAAATCTCTCACTACAGTACACTGATTGTAGCAGTCTCATAAGAGTCTTGGGAACTCCAGCAGGGCAAATTTTATTTTCAGAATTCTGTTTTGCAATCTACTGTGGGGTGTTAAATGCTGCAGCTGATACACGTACTAATACTAGGGAGGATGCAGAGAATTCTTATTTCAGAATAGAAGAGGGCATAAGACCCCATTGAAAGAGAAATTACTTTTTGAAACATTTCTATTTGACAGTAGGTCCCATTATGGATAATCTCTGAGCAAACCTAGCAACTCATGCATGGGAAGTTTATGAAAAAGCAAACTGTGCATGCTTTGGATAATTTTCTCCAAGATACAGCCTCATAGGAAATGTAACAATCATATTTCTGCAGTGAGAGATGTGGAAGATGGGAAAAGCAAAGAAGTCAGAAGCATTATATATGTTCCTCTTTACCCTCTCACCCCCTGCCCCAGCTAGCCAGACATTTGAGTCTGGATGCCCTGTAATGCTCAAATCAGAAACAAAATTCCAAAGTGCAACTAGGTTTTTTTCTCAGCTGTATCCACCTCTTCTGCTTATCCCAGAGGCTAAACATGGTTTACCACTGCTCTATACCATCCACAGCTTTTCAAAATGCAGCTAGAAAATCACTAGGAATATGTTGGGTAAGATCCAACTCAATAGTGACTAATTAAATCTTTATTGCACCAGCATTTGCCTTGTAGAAAATCTGCATCGATCATTCACAGAATTGGAGTCATTCACATTGAAAGGGACCTCAAAAGGCCTCTAAGTCCAACCTCCTGCTCAAAGCAGGGTCAGCTATAAGGTCAGATTAGCTTGCTCAGAGCTTTAGCCAGTTGGGTCTTGAAAACCTTCACTTACAGAGACCACACAGCCACTCTGGAAAATCCATTCCAGTGTCTGACTGTCCTCAATTTTTTCTTTATATCCAGATGGACCTTCTCTTGTTTCAACTTCTATCCCTCGTCTCTCATTACTCCACCATGCACCATCGATGTTATTGATCTTCTTGTAGGTACAGGCAGGTGACTTAGCTCCGCTCGAAACTGCTTCTTCTCCAGCCTGAACAAGCCCCACTGCCTCAGCCTGACCTCTCAGTTCCTCACAACCAATGCGAGGCCTTCTGCTGAGCTCACTTCAGTTCATCAATATCAGTCTTGTACTGAAGGATCCAAAACTGACACAGTCTAACCAACACCGAGCAGGGGATGATCGCTTCCCTTCAGCGACTGGCTATGTTCCTGTTGACAGAGCCCAGGATGCTGTTACACTTGAGAGCCCATTTCTTAAGAGCTATGTCTGGAGAATGGTTTATTTTTTTATGTGCCAGCTATCCAGGCTGTACCTACAAACACTTAGACTTTTTCACTGTGATTATTTGAAAACATTTGTGCAATCCTCAGCTATGCAGTTTTTTTATCAGACAGCATAAAAGGCAGAACCTAAGAATAGTAGAGTTGAACTCAAATACCTCAAAGTGCATGAAAATGCTATTTTCTCAGAAACATTCATGTTTCATGATACAGCCAACTTCTGCAGCTTAGGTCTCCATGGAAACTTTAAGATGGAGTTTTAAAGACTGTTTATGTGAGTATATTTTTACAGAGAAACAAGTTGGTATTTTGCTGTTGATTTAAAAATGGTTTTCAAAATAATTCTGCCCATTTAGATTTAGCTCATTTGCAATATTGGAATATACAGTAAAAAAAGTGCAGAGCTTTGTTTACAGGTCTCACATGAAGTTATTGTACATTGAGCAAGAATTATTATTTATATTACCAAAGCAGCTAAAGCTTTAGGACCCCATTATGTTGGGCACCATGCAAAACTGAATAAAAAGAAAAAAAGTCTTTGTTCCAGCAGTAGCAATACAGCTTCTGTGCACTGAAGCCTGCAGTGCATTGGTATGCATCAATACAAATCTGGCCAATACAAGGTGATTCTGAATTTCACCACCTTACCTTCAGTCTGTAGAACTATTTAAAAGTAATACATACGTACACACCACATTTCACTACAGTTTTTGTCTTTAAAGCAACCACTAGACATGTTGGCTCAAAGAAAAATACCATTCAATAAGAAACTGTCTTGCTGTGGATAAGCTATTTTCATAGTTTACCTGTGAACTGGCAAATACCAAATTTAACTGGGAGTGTACTCTATATTTATTGAAGCTTACATTCTGCAGAAACAAAGGTGCATCTTTTGAAAGCTTCCTACTCACTATCCACTATGATATGGAATTTTCAAGCTCTGCTTATACTCACAGACCATGAGATTATGATTCACAACACAATTAAAAGCCAAGGACTTTTGTCATACCACAAAGAAATGCACTGATTGTAACAGACATGTAATGGTTATGCAGATCTGATTTCCTCATTTGAATCTGAAATTCTGTTTGACTGAAGCACAGGACCCAGTGGCAATGAAAAAAGCAAATGGAAAACAACAAATTAAAAAAATCTTAATCCTTGTTCAGCGCATTGATACTTTTTTTTTTTTGCTTGAAACGTATCACACTACCAGTTACAGCTCAGATTAAAATGGTTATCTTTGAACATTACCAGGGAGCAAATGAAAGCAGTTAGACTTGTAAGATGATGAGAAAAAAATGGCAATGTTATATCTAAGTACAGAGAGCATGTGTGTTTATATATCGTTTCAAAGGATTTCTATAGAGAGAAACAGGTTAGAAAATGGTTGAGGAAAGTAAACAGCTGTCCTAAAACGAAATAAAGACAGAATTCCCAAGATCTGAAAGACTGGCTTCAAACAGCAGCAAAAACTCCAGAGGGTTAAATCTAGGATAGGTATCTTATTGCACAGCAGTTTTCTCAGCAGTCAGTTACACATACATATACATGGCAAACACACAGCAGTACCCCAAAGCAGAAATACCTTTCCTTTGTATTAAGACGATTTGATTCTAGTTTAGACTGCAATGAATTTTTTTATGAGCATCAATCTCGTCACTTAAACATGCTGTACGCTTTTAAACTCTGCTGTCTTCCCACTGAAAATAAGGAAATAACTAATGCTGGAGAGATTAATTTAAGAAGGTCAACAAAGGATTTTTGTACTGTAACTTCCCATGTATTAGCAAAGTAACAATGTGTTCCAAATCTGCAGGCTTAACGCACACATTTAAAAGAAACGCGGCCACAAACTGTTCTATTTTCATAAGTGATGCCTATTTCCTTAGTATTAGCAGGAAAATGTTACCAGTCACATGTTACCAGTCTAGACAGATTGCTTGTTCTATGATTTATAAACACACTATCAAAAAAAGAACCAGCCAGATTGATACCACATGGCATATTCTTGTGGTAAAGCTATGTCATCAAATAGTCATAGTTCTTGGTATAGCTTCATTTTCAAACATCTTTATAAATGCTCTCTACTTAAATATAGGTTACAGTGATTTCTAAAGCAAATAATGAGACAATAAGAGAATACTGCCACATAATTCACCATCTCAAGTTTATCACATTCCAGAACACCAGTAATGGATGTTCATTAAGAACCTGCATCTGAAATGACTTCATTTACAGCTAAAGGCTCATTGACTTCATAAAACCAAGATCAGACACAAAATGTTATTCTCATACTTAGTGGTGAAATGCAGAGAAACGTGGTACATGTCTTATGTTACTGAAATAAAGATAATAAAGCCTTAAAAGTATATTCTTAATCAGAGAATAACTGAATGACAAATGTGCCAACATGACTTAGCAGTACAAGCTGTTCCATAGTAAGTCAGCCCCTGTATTTTAACTCTGTTATGCACTTACAACAACTATACCCAAATTTCTAACTGTAAAATGAGTAGCAATGAACAAAGAAGGAGAGAAAAAGAAGAATGAGTACTATAAAAATAAGATTTTGGCCAATTTCAGATAAAGATCAAAGCATTAACACTAACAAAAATAAATCAAACAAAACAATATTATATTGAAGTTTATCTTCATATCTCATAGCCATGCTGACAACATGGGGGAAGGAGAAGAAAAACATTTTCAAATGCCAGCTTTATGCTGTGGAACCCAATTTCCTTTGGTTAGCTGTACAGTTAATGAGGAAAAAAAGAAAAAGGAAAGAAGAAAGGGAGATGGAAGGGGAGATGAGTGGTATAGAAAAACAGATATATGTAGTTAAATCAAGCTCCTGCTCTCACCTTCTATCTCTTTACAAACTGAAAACAGCCTTAAGAAATCAGTTCTTATGAACACATCCTACATTATTTTAGATCTTTACACCTGTATTTTAACCAAGAGGTGGCATTACACATTTCTTGAAAAGAGTAACAAGTTGCTTAGGAAATAGAAATTTTAAATTATTTTTCAGGAGGTACGAGGAGCCAAAAGACGATGATAACAGTTTTAAAAGACAGACAGCGCACTGGAATCTATCAGCAGGTATTTACAACTAAAGAAACAACATACACCAGAAGCTGGAGCTCTCAGTAAGAGTGAGCTTAGTCTGCCACCACAGATAAACATTTTGCAGCACAGCATTATCAGTGCACAGACCTACAGATCCTTTAAGCTGAATTACAGTCCGGATTATTATCCTAGTCACTGACTGAGGTAACAGCATGGATACAAGCAGATTTGCTGTATCTTTCCCCAAAGATGGAAATTAAACTTGAAGACAGCAGGAGGAATTGGTAAAAGTGAAGGGAAACAAAAGCATTTAAGAAAATCCCATCCCTCTAACAACACCTGGGCTCCTACGTATTCATCGTCATTTGGGGGTTTACAAATGGCAAGCCTGTATTCTTTTGCGCCAACCCCAAGATGCTTTTTGCTGGTAGCCAGTGTGACTGCAACGTGTTCTCAGTAAGATGATCTGTAAACCCACCAGAAGACCACTAGTGTTGAATATATCTCATCATTACCTAAATCTGTCACAAATATGTCATGGCTGGTGCACATACCCCTATTCTAACACTGCATTCATTTCTGAATGTAACTAATTGTTTAAGCTCCACCAGCTACAAGACAGGTCACCCCTTGCAGTGCTTCCATCATTGCAATTAAAAACAATTATTTCTCCTGTTACTTTTCCATTTTTACAACACAAACAGTAAGAGGGTTATCTGTTAATGCATATGAGACACCTAGGTTCCTCTTGCTTGGGCTGGTTTGTCTGCTTCAAAAAGCAGATCTCTACACAAGATCAGATCAAAGATCTATATAAGCTAGCACCCTTACTCCAACCACAGCAAGTAGAAGATATTTGAGAAAGAATCTTTAAACAGTAGATAGGTAGGTATATTTGTTTCATTGAATATGGGTATTCAAGAGAAGAACTGAACTACATCATGAAATACAACTAATTCCTAACACACCCTCACACCTGGGAATAACACATCTGTACTTGTTGATTTGAGGGCATATGAAAGATATGATTAAAAACAGGCTCTGTCTCCCCATAAAATACAAAACCAAACCCTTTCAAAAGCATTTTCTTACTAGACTATACTCATGCCTTTTTTTAGAAACTCATTCCTACCATATCTACCTCATTTTACTTATCCACAAATATAGTTATTTTGCTGCAAATTCACATGCAGCAGCTCCCATAAAACTGCTGAATAGGACAGTCTGGGCAGTCAGGCCGATGCAAATAGGCTTGCTGAAATGCCAACTCCTCAAAAAATACTTGGAACGCTACCCTGAAGTAAAATGTTATTCTCTTGCAATTCAAAAATGGTCAGTATTTAAAAAGCAATTTATCAAAAATATCTCATTAATGACACCAAATTACACAGCATTGTACAAAGTCAGATTAAATTAATGATTTGTAAAAAGAAGTATTATTAAAATAGCTAGAACCTCTTAAAGCCAGGACGAATGCTTTTGACCACCTGGCAACGAAGGGCAATATAAATCTGTAGAAAAGACAGTTATTACAGAAACTACCACAAAGCTAAAACGTTTGGCAGGAGGATGCAGCTGTGCCAAACATTCCTTTCATACACATTTTTCCCACTACATAAATCATATATGCTTATACTATTGCTGTTGATGAGTATGTAAAACTGAGCTATGAAAAAAACTTGCAAGGGATAAATAAAATACATTTTTTGCTATTGATATCTGAAAGCTAAAAAAAATTTAAATATTAATAGGTACAAGGGAGAAAGAGGACAGACCTATAGAAATCTTTGTAAGATACCAACTCATTGATTTTGAAATTTCTTATTGGTCATGGTATGTTCCTGTGAAGAGTTTCTAAATCCAGAACAGTTTTCAGGTCAAAACCAGACCAGGTGGGGGAACACAAACAATCACAAACAAACAAACGAAAAATCCTCCTCACACTGTAAGGTAAGTAGCCTGAATACTCATGGGGTACCCAAGAGGCTCAAGTTCCAATGTTTGATTATTGTATGTTAAGTACTTTATCGGTCAGGCTATCAGTTACAGTGAGCGTGTCTTTTACTGTACTTTTGAAACTGTTTTCCTTTGTAAAACAACAAATGCAAATGTAATTAACAGGGCACACTGACTGACTGGGCCGGCACTTTAGTGTTCTTACCTCTGACGTGGAGGACAGCAGGCAATTCAAGCCAGTATTCTCAATCAAAAAGTATTATTCATTTGAGGCACATCCTTCACATTTCCAGTCTGACTGGGACCAAAAAATAACTTTTTTTGCTAATTTCCTCTGACGACTCCTACTCTAGAATTTCTCCTCATCTAGGATCCAAGCAGAGGAGAAGCTCTGTGACTTTTACTACTTCACTACTCCTGCCAAGAAAAGGCTAACTGACTATATATGTCCTGATTATATTCCTGCACGTAGGAATCTTTCTGTTCACCCAATGAATAACTGGAAAAAGTGAGGCACATTTTCTGAAGGGAAGCTTTTGAAGTTTCTGGAACTTCAGGCTTCTCTTTTAAGCTGTTTTTTATAACCCTGTATTTACTTCCAATTACAATCACAACAAATCTATTCTTGTCCACAAGGGCAAATTACTAGGTGTTTTGTCTTGAACAAAACCAATAATGAAATAATTAAGCCTGCTTATATATTAAGAGTGTGTATATATCTCTCTATATATAAAGGATGACAAAAATTTTTTAAAAATTAGCAACCACATTCACAAATGTACATACCAAGTCACCCATCTAAAGAGGTATTTTGATTCCAAATGCAGAAAAGATTGTTAGTAGAGTGGTGGCTGCTCTCTTGCCAAAGTGACCTTTACATTTCCTTCAACGTGTTTCAACCCTCCTGCTAAAATCAGGACTACCTTCTCAATGAGCAGGAAGTAAATAAAACCAGGCTGGTTTTGTTTTATCTTGTTTCTGAAGAGGGACAAAACAGAGTAATAAGTGACTAAACTAGAATGGAGGACTCTTAAGAGTCTGCTAGGCAGAAAAGCCAAGATGCTTCATCTCTCCTGTATCTATGAGGTATAGATATATATGCAATGATTGTGTGTAATTCGCTGTAGCATGGTTTTAATACTGTGCAAGAGGAGATATTTTGGTGCACACTGCAAAAGAAATTGAAAATAACACTGAGCTACCCTATGTTGTGATCCAGTAAAAGTAAAGATTATGCTTTTGTAAAATACTATAAAGGAAAAGTAGCCCTGAGCTAGCTCATTGCTTCTGCTTCCCATGGGTTGCTCCCTCTATCAAAACCCCTGCTAGCTCCTTTAGCTCAAATCCTTCCCCTGCACAGCAGGCACATTTGCATGGAGAAAGTCAGGATCCAAGAATATTTCAAGACAAAAAGCATCCATGGATAACGTGGAGGTACCTGAGTAATAATTTCGATGGAACAGTATTAATGAAGTGAAGGTTACACATGTTAAAAAATAGTATTTTAAGGGGAAAAGGCAGAGTAGCCTATCACCTAATGATAGATTAAAAATTATAAGGAGCACCTAGATTGTGTGTAGCATATGATATAGCATTGTACTGAGCACACTTTCATGTACATACTTTTTTTCTTTACAAAAATCCTGTTACGGAAAAACTACAACAAAGTCCAGCCCGAACTCTGCCTCTCTATAGTCAGTGTTCACTCCTCGCAGAAATTCTGTGCTATTGGGATCAGGTAACTTAGTCTGAGATACAGTTAAAACATATCCTTAAACACCTGGAAAAAAACACACACTTTTTTTCGCAGAATGATATTAATTCTCACAGATAATGGTAGAAACAAACCCCTCTCTTTAGGCAGCTATTTATTAATAAAGCCTCTGAATTTCCATGACATTCAGAAACACAAAACTTAAATATTGAACAATCAGATCAGAAGCCTCAGCAAGCTGCCCGGCAGAGAAGGACCTGGGGGTGTTGGTTGACGGCCGGCTGAATATGAGCCAGCAGCGTGCCCAGGTGGCCAACGGCATCCTGGCCTGTATCAGAAATAGTGTGGCCAGCAGGAGTAGGGAGGTGATCGTCCCACTGTACTCAGCACTGGTGAGGCTGCATCTTGAGTTCTGTGTTCAGTTTTGGGCCCCTCACTACAAGAAAGGCATTGAGGTGCTGGAGCGTGTCCAGAGAAGGGCAACGAAGCTGGTGAGGGGTCTAGAGCACAAGTCCTATGAGGAGTGTCTAAGGGAACTGGGGTTATTTAGTCTGGAGAAAAGGAGGCTGAGGGGAGACCTTATTGCTCTCTACAACTACCTGAAAGGACATTGTAGAGAGATGGGGGTTGGTCTCTTCTCCCAAGTAACAGACAACAGGACAAGAGGAAACGGCCTCAAGTTGCACCAGGGGAGGTTTAGATTGGGTATTTGGAAAAATTTCTTCACCGAAAGGGTTATCAGGAACTGGAACAGGCTGCCCAGGGAAGTGGTGGAGTCTAGTCTAAAATAAACTAAATATTGAAACTCAAGTGTAACCCACTTACACGCTTAAAGTAATATTAACTCTTTGAGCTCTTGCTCAAAAGAGGCCATAGGGACATCTTCGAAGACAGACATCTTAGGTTCTCAGTAGTGAGCTTTCTGGGTAATGGAAATGTATTATCAGCTTGATTCAAGAGGTACCAGCAAGGAAGGGCTTGGATGTTATGACTGTTAACAATAGTCAGTTGCGAGTTAGAGGGATGGTTAAAAGTCGGGTTCTTTGAGCTGTGCTAGAACAGAGCAGATCGAGTTTGAAGATGCTGACGGAGGTTGCAAAAAAAAAAAAAAACAAACAAAAAAAACCAAACACCTTTAAACATTCTCTTACTATACCAAAATCCTTTAAGATTTTCATAGAATAAGGGGGGAGGGGAGTATTTGTTCCTTAAAGGAAGAAAAACTGACACTATGGCTTTTTTCTGAAAAAAAATTAGAACACAAAGTAGTAAATATTTTGACCAACAAAATGTGGATTTCAGCTTTCAGCAAGTGATTTAACTGATTTAAAGTAACAGCAGAACTGAAAGAAGAAAGGCATGAAAAGGTTCATGATGAGTATGAATGCCACTAAAAAGGTGAGGCTGAGAGTACAACAAAGGAAGGGTAATCTTGCTCTTTGATATGGTCTGGAGTTTACACAATCATTAAGCGTACAATCAAAAGCTCACAAAATAGAAAATGCAGTTTGCTTTCATTGGTCTTGGATAAACAGCCTATTCCTCTCTGTGCTGCTTAAGAATCTGTGCTCATTTGAGGGCAATATGATAGTTACAAACAAGGTTGTTCAAGGTGATAGGAAAAGGAGGATTAGCATGCCAACTTATCGCTGCTTCTCACACAGATGGGGCCAGAGGCATCAATCATTTGTGATAAGATGTTCATATCATATTGACACAGACACAAAGTGTATATCAATGAAAGAAAAATCTTACTGCACTCCATCTTTCTGAAGTACTGCCTTGAAATGGTTCTATTAATAGCATTGCTATTTGGAAAAAATTATAACATTAAGAAAATGGTTTAGAAAAGACACTGCTACACAAGAACTGTGTGTCACAGTGCAGATTTAAGAAAAATAATTTCTACAGCAGTATGTTGGCATAACACAGAGGCACAAACTCTACATAAATGTAAAGATCAGCAAAGCATTTGGGACTTTGGGCAGGAGATGATGCAGCATTCTTAGGCGTACTCATCAATGCCAAGAACAGGGTCTGCAGTCTGAACTGAACAAATGTAGGCAGCAGGCTTAATACCCTCCATTCCCTTTTTCATAATACACTGTCCAGTGTTGTTGGTGTTTACAAAATTCTCTTAAAAAAAAACAGACAAGATCTCTGGGTAGCAATGAGCTACACATATAAATAGTCTTACAGCATCTACACTGGAAAGGGAGGTATTTCAGAGGACATTAGGACATTTGATTTTTCGAACACAGTCATCTGGTAAATATTTTCTTTGGGGTTTTAGTTTTTTGATTTTGTTTTTTGTAACAGCAGAATATATTTGTGGCAAGAAATAACATTAACAGTCTCAGTGAATAATGCACATTGTCTGGAAAACAGCTAAGCTGTTACTTTGTCCCTTGCAACTTGTTAAACTGATTCTATTAAAAGCTGATAAGTGAGATCTTTCCAGGATCTGATAAAAAAAAAAAATCAATATATTTTCAATAAAGGATTGGTGTTCTTAGAGCTTCAGTGTAAATGGGCCCTCTGGCTACAATAACGTCATCACTGCTGGAACAAATTGCTGTATTGGGTAAATAATACAAGTACTTGTGGGGGAAAAGCATGTACTATCATCAGATGTCTCTTATTTCTCTGATAATCTGCCACTACAAAGTTGGTAACTGTGTAATCTGTTGAAGTACGTACTATTGACTTTGTAAGTGTGATCTAACTGCAGGAAAAGATGTTCATTTCATTAACTTTTGTGCTGGTAAGAGAAGGTATCCCCAAAGCAAACAATCATCACCACACTCTTCAGTACTCTAAATGTTGGGAATCTAAGCATCTTCGTATTCCAACTTTACAGAACAGAAGCTACCAATAATTTCTTAGGAATAGAAAAACCTCAAAAACTTCACAAATCTCATAAATGACCACACATTACAATAGATTTATAAAGCAGCTAACAAAGAGCATCAGAACACAGGATCATTGCACTCTGCTAAAATGTTGAAAACACACATTTCCAGTCTTCCTTTGGAGCTCTAACAATGTCTATCTTTTACCTAAGGTTTAAACTTAGTTATTTTCTTGTAAGTGCATCTCACATTAAATCAACTGCATTTAGGTGTCTATAATCCCTTTTAACTCTGAAATTGTTTTTGTAATGCGATCGTAATGGCTAAAAAAATCAGTTAACTCCCAAAGTAAAAAATTATGTAACTACAGCTGAGCTACTCCATGTTTTACAAGATTTTCCCCCATTCAAACTATGATCCTGTAACATGCATCTTACATACACTATTTTACGATCTACAGGATCGGATTAGTTTGAATCAGGTGTTTGCTTTTGAAGAAAATAATCTGATCATCTCCATGTTTTGATTCACAACCCAGAACAGTCTAAGCTAGTGAACTGGATTTCTTCTGCATGAAACTAAACTGGAACATACGCTCTTGCCACTCAGTCCACACAACCACAGAGTCAGTCCAAAGTAAAATCCTTAAAACATTTACACATGTTAACATTGGGCTTAGCATGAACCGCTGTTCTACAAATCCGCTCCTACTGGCTGGCACTACTTGCTGAAGCAGACAGCAGTCTTAAACTTTCAAACTGTTCACCTAGTTATAACAAAATTAGATGATATAAAAACAAACCATCAAAGCTCAGTACTAAATTGCTAAGTCCCTTCTGATTTTGCTTTTCTCAAATATTTGTTGAGCGTGCCAGATTCAAAGAACAGATTTTATAAAAGCATTTCTTAACAACACTAATGAACTACCGTCTGGACTCTCAATAGATTTAGATAGAGTACATTTGAGCTAACATGCTTTAGAAACAGACTAAGATGTTGTACAATTCCAAGTAGCCAGTAAAAGCTCAGCAGTGGCCAGGAAAACAGGACCGAACTGAAAGACAAAAAAGCCTCGAGAGAAGATGTGATCATGGACATCTTTCATTTTTCAAATACAGTAACAACACTACTCTACAACCGTGTATGCTAAAACTTTTGCCTATATATTAGGATTCTAATAGTGTAATTAGTTCTACAAATTAAAGTGTCATCAAGAAAGCTTTTTACTTTCTTAAAGAACAAAAAACTGAAGAATACGGAATCAGGGCTTGTGACCTTAAGAGAAATAAAAGAGGAAGAGGAATGTAAGGTTAGAAGACGCAATAGTGCATAAAACAAAGAATTTTACTGGGACAAGCCACATGGCTGTACCATGTTAAACCAGTGCCATTCACACACTTGCTCTATACCACTCAGGGGCTGTTACTGTTCTAAAAAGAAAACTGCAAAGCAGAAAGAAGGGAAGGCAAATGGAGTAAGATACAAGAACACACCAGGGAAAACTCTAGGAAGGGGGGGCTGACTTCAGCTGTTTATTGTTAAGTGGTAGCAAAAATTATTCCTAGCAGCTACTTTAGCTAGAAGATACAGATATACATATGCATACACAGTCAAGTGAAATTAGTATGCACCAATTAAGTAGAAAATGAATGATGTGCAACTGTAGTCTTAAGGCATCAAGTGCATAAGCATGTCATCACTCATTTAAATACTTGACTATCAAGAGCAAACTTGTACATTTTTCTTGCTTCCATACAGGAATTAGAATATTCACATCCAAAAAAAGCTTTTTAAAGTGTGAAGACACACATTAGACAATTATATCAATATAGAAATAGTCTGCAAAGTAATATTAATTATTACTGTTTATTAACAACAATAAAGTCATTAATAAATCTGTATTTTATTATTACATCTACTTTAACACAACAGAATTGACATTATTGTGGACACCAACACAATTAGAAAAAGTTTTTTTTAATAGCAAATTCCAGCAACAAAAAAGCCTGTAGAAAAGTACAGTCCCATACTGTCCCAAACAAATGGCAAATGATCACAAAAGAACATTTATCTCTAGCTTACTAAAGCTGACAAAAAATCCTGATTGCCCAAACTAAGTTAGGTGCAAGTGATGCATCACAGCTGCTACCAATCTAGAGAAATCTTTAGTTAGGAAGTCTGAAGGTCAAAAAGAACCCCAAGCATCACACTGATTTTTTTGTCACTATCTGATATCGTATTTCTTCTGTAGGCAAGTCACTAATTCATTTCAACAACAATGTTTCCCACATCTCACCTGAAAAACATATTATCTAATTCTTCGAACACATTGGGAAAATTATGAGCATTTATCCATGCTTTTAAGATGAAAAATTATTTAATTGAGAATAATGTAGTTATAAATTTACCTAATTTTCCTTTTATTCAAAGCACTAAAGGAATACTACGACACTTTATCAAAAATACAATAATGGTTTTATGGCTTTAATTTCAATCTCTTATTTTAAAAGGTGCTATCCTAGAAATGCACTGGTAGGTCACACAATGAGAGCATCAATTTATATGTTAAATTAGAAGAACATTCCTTAAACATGTACATTACCTACCACAACATAATAACAACAAGAGACACACAGACTATGCCTTCCACATTAACAAAAGAATTTCAATATATACTGAAGCAACAGTAGTAAATTTGTACATGCATATCTCGCATATTTTTGATCCGTCTACACTAAGTCCTTGCAAATACTTTAAGAGCAAATTCAGAGCACTTTTCCTTATGGATTCCACTCTGAGGGGTTAATTTCAAGAAGCCAGATAACTAATATCGAGTATCTATATCCTTTATGAATTCAGCGTCAACTCTTTCTGAACTTGAAGGCTCAAACTTTATTGAGATCTAAAGCAATGAAATAGAAAACAAAAAAGAAATAGGATGGATTCAGCTCAAAATTACTTCAGGGGACGCTGAGCAGCTCTTTAATCAATACAGTCTATGGATCCTAAAGAGCTATCCAACGTGCCCTAAAGACGCAGACATTTCATCAGCTGAATCGCTGTCTAGGTTTCACTGACTATAACTGGGTCTCTGTAGACTGTAACAGGAGCCTAGAGATGCAATTCACACAAAGATCTTAAGTTTAGATGTCTTTGGAGCTGGATTCCAATCCTAAAGTCCATTTATTCATCATGAAATCTTCTAAAATAAACAAAAAGGAAATGCTAAGCATTGGCATATGTCTTAATCTTGGCATCTTACTCGTGACTACGCAAAGATACCTCCACCTACTCAGATTCCAGAGCCCGATGGTGTCCCCTTCCTTCCCTGAAGATATACTTGCATGTTCTTTCAGGACTGATTCTTTTCTAATGAAGTGCAACTAACCAGGGAAAGAAAAGGTGATGAAGAGGAGCAAATGCTAAATTTAAATATAAAGCACGGTGTGACCACTTTGATTATTTTTTTTTTTTAAATAAGAGGAACAAGAGTGTGGTGTAGGTGAAGAACAGATTTATATTAATAGGTTGGCATTTTATTTAAGAAAACAAAACCCCATGTTCAGTTTCTTGCTCTACCTTTCAATATTAAAACTTTTATTTCCTATCTTCCAGGGAGCCTGGACTGTCTCTTAAGCTACAGCAATCGTCATTAAGATATTTATAAATTGCAAAGGGAATTACAATTATTACTATTCTCCTTTTCCTCCTCTGGTTGTCCTTACAAAGACAAACAGTGGCCAACATTGCATCGTGTTAGAATCCAGCCCTGCCAAGAATACTTACTGAACTTAGTTCCTGTGGCAAAACGCATGGGTCATGAGAATTAGACAAAAGTTGTGTGCTGACATTCAGGATCATAGTTTTCAATTTGATATCTAAATTTCTTGCTACTTTATACACTTATATTCTTTTAATCTGTTCTTAGCATATAATGATATTGTATTCTTATCAGACACTCAATTCTAGTCCTAGTAAGTCAAATGCAAGAACTGTTAACACATTGTGCTTTCTGCTTATAACTTGGTTTGTCTCAGTTGCTAAGGCATGCTTTTTTCAGATAGAGTCTGTAACTATAGCCACAACAACAAAAAGTTCTATTACCTTTCATTGTTCAATGACTATATGCTAAGTCTGGTCAGTTCTCAGTGTTCCCTGAGAAAACTACAACTTTGCAATGGCCTAAGGACAGCTTTAGTTTTGCACCTTTATATTAAGCTCAGCTACTAAACCATACCTTCCCTATATTACCAAGTACCTTCTTTATTCCTTGTTTTTCCAAAGCACAGACTTTTCCACATGGTAACGTGCTATCCAGATTATTAATAACTCAGATATTTTCAAAATAAAGGAAGAGAAGAATCAAATCTTTTCAAAGTATTTGACACTACAGTTGATCAGAAAAATCAGTAATTGCAAATTTGCCAAGTCACTATCACAAAATCCAATTGGTTTATGCATGTAAGTAAAAATGACATCCTCTTATCAGTAATGTATAAATACTCAAAATTTAATGAAAACATTCTGTATAAACTCTGCAGCAATATACAGACAGATTTACACTAATACATTAAAAATAATCTCACTAAGAAAAATGCCACAAAATATCATTTATATGCTGCGGTTCCTTGCAGACCAGTAACACGAAGAAGCCAGGTGAGCTGTGAGCTGGAACACTCATATTTCTTTTTGACTGTTGCTAACTCTTTTGGATCAGAGCATCCTAACCAGAGGCGGCTGCTTCTTGCACTAGTCTGGAGCTGGACTAGGAAGGGAGCTGCTATACTCAAACTTCCTAAAGCTCTATTATTCCTTTTTGTAGATACTTGTCCTACCTCAGTATCTACAACTGCAATTCAGTTTAACCGTGCTGCTTGAACAAATGTTCCTGTTCAAACAGCTTCATTGAATGTATGAAACAAAATGTATAAGACAATGTATGTATAAAACAAAAAAAGGCTACGGAAAAAGATGTGCAATTAAAAAAAAAAATAAAGAGATAATGTTGCTTCTAGTACGCCAACAGTCTTTTAAAGCTGCTATTTCAATTGCACAAACCTGAAGTAACAAAAAATGAAATAGATATAGAGAGAGATCTTACATTTGCAGGTCTACCTGATAAGAGTTAGTCTCAAGAAAAATATCAGAACAGAAATTCTAGCATTAAAACTCAGTTCTGCTCTTTTTACTTTCTCCAAATGAACTCTTTGTTTAACAGGCTACAAAGATCACATGTTTTATGTCAATTTACATCAGATGGATGAGGAACACTATATTAGAATCTACATGAAGCCACATTTTTGGAGCAATAGTACCTGTGAGCTTGTACTTAACATTATGCATTCAAACAGTCTCATTAAAACAAGTAAGATTACCCACCTAAGAAAAGCCTCGTGTACACATAGTGCTTGCAAAACTGAAACTTTTGGTAAAAAGCAACAAAGTCCAAAGAAACAAACCACAAAAATTCTAATACCATAACCAACGTACTGAATAAATACATTCTAAGTCATGTATATTCATATACTTCTATTCTTAATCAAAGATCTTTCTGTTTCAGGGAATAAATTTATCTGTGCTAATAAATAAGTTTCATCTATTATTTTCATTGCATTTTTCTAGTGGACCACAAGAAAACAACGTAGGAAACCAACGGATAAGTGACAGCTAGGTTGTGACAGACCTTAAGGTGTTGCCACACACAGCTTTTTGACCTGCACTTTCATCAGAAAGGAGCAGAAATGTCTCACGGAAACGCATCTCAGAAAAGCATCATTGCAGGGTGTGAACTGCAGTAAGATGGGGAGCACAGACACTGTCTCCCCTCACACATTATCTTTCTGAGGGAGGCTGTTCTATTCATGCACGTATCAGCCAGGGCCTAAAGACCTCTGAAATGTCTTGCCCATTTGTACTGAATGAAAAATATACCTCATACCATTCTGTTGTGCACCAAGACCGACTAGCTTTGATTTAACTCTGTGATAACATCGTTATGTCACCTCCAGGTCTAGTCCAGAAAGACCATATAAATCTCCAGCTTGGACACCTCTGCATTCCAGAGTTCAGCCTGTGATATGGATATACCTTGTTCTTGTGAAAACTCTCTTGGTTTCAGCTTTTTTCAAAATATTGAGAGCTTGGTTTGTTTTGTGGGACAATTTTTTGGTTGTGGGTGGTTTTTTTTTTTGTTGTGGGCGTGTACGTTTGTATGTTTGTTTTGCAGACAGTTGCAAACTACCTTCACAAAGTTCATCTTGTCATTCCCCCCATGCCCTAGAAGGCAGTTTGGATTCATGGCAACATGCTTCTTCAAGGTTTGCCAGTAATGGGATGAGGAAGTTCACACATAATAAAGCAGCTGCAAACAGACACTGGAGTCAGGAATCAATAACTAAAGGTCAGATCACAGCAAGCATGTGACAAACAGCTCTAGAATTTGTGCTTTCATGTGAATGTGAAATCCAATCCATTCGCTTTCATACAACCACTACTGCCGTAACCTTGTTTTCAGCAATCCATAACACCCAAATTGTTTTCTGTCAAGGTCTGAAGCTCTCCCCTAAATCTGTCACCTGCTGTGCTATTCACTGGAGTGAACACAAGACATGTGCCCTGATGCACGTTTAATTCTCAGAAATGACAATAAACTGCGTTTTCGTGACTAATGTCCAAAGTGCAGGCCAGAATGAAGTGTCAGTATTTAGCAGCTAATACTGCAACAATAGTTGCTTATATGTGATTTCATTAACAATAAAAATCAAGTATATATTTACTCAGTATAATCTTCCATCAAAGCACTGGTTAGTTATCTTGCCCAACTACAAAGCACAGACATAATTTTGTCAAATTCAGACCAAATTCCACATGGTTCCCCAAATTCCTATTGCCATATGTAAGACGACAACTAGTACACAGTCGTGGCTTTGTACACATTTTGAGTAACACTTTTTACCTTATTAACAGGCTTAAAGCAGTAGTTTCTATTTCTTTTCATGTATCTGTGAGCTGTATTATCTAAAGTGGTTTTTGTTTTGAAGTCTAGTCTCTCATTTCTTTACTGGCCAGTCTTAAAGGAGATTACATTTGTTGCCCGCAGAACATGTTCTTTCTGTCATGAGGAAAGCAGAGAAGCATACAGTGGCCAACAACCAGCAGCAAATTATGAATGGGAGCCTTCTGACCAGAAGCTGATCTCCCATCACCACTGCACAAGCGCTTAGTGGTTCAATCTCCCTGGCATATTCCTCAAACAGAACTTATAAGGCTCTTGCGCTAACTCTGCTCTCCTCTTGTGCTCGTATTTATTAAGGGCATCCTGGTTCCGCTGCTGTTCACTCCCATGTTCTCTCTCTTGGCCAGAAATGTGCTGGGAGTAGAAATAACTACTGAATATTTAAAAACTAAAAGGTTATCAGGGCTCCCACAGAATTTAAGCTCTAGGACAAACAGAAGAAGAATGGTTCCAGGATCAGCTCCCAGCTGAAAAAAAGAGGCCAAACCAACCCTAAATGGATGTGAGATTGGGCTTGACTGTTTCACTGAAGAACAGGCACCTCCTCATTGAAGTACAGGCTCCTTTTATAAAAAGGCTCTTAATTCACTAAGGGCAGCCCTCCAGTCTCATGTACCTAGGAGAATTAATCTCAAATATTACAGAGCAAGCAACATTTCTAAGTTTTGAATGTGCACTGATTAGGAGAGAGGAAAACAGAGATACTGAAAAATTACCTTTAGATCACAGAACTAATATTCACTCTGTATGCATATATGTATATATGCTCCTACGCAAACAAAACTGACAATTGAAATACGTAAACGAAATGGAGAAATACACATTATTTAAACCAAAAATGATACTACAAACTCTTAAGTATAGAAACAGAATTTCAAAAGGAAGTAAAAAATCATCCTGAATCAAGACTATCTTCTGCTTTTTTCTTAATGTGACATTTGTTACCTGGATCAAAACATAGAGTGCATACTGACAAAACTTATGTAAAATAAGTATTCCAGTGAAAAATCATGTGGTACCTGATGGGTCGATTTTCTTTACTATCAAAGAGTGAGAAGATTACTTCCAGTTCCTCTCCCAGATTGGAGCACATTAGACTCTTCATCTGAACAAAAAGATGGTGGCTGCTAGCTGGTACCGGTGTGTCTTTTTTTCGATGACGATGCTCCATCTAAAAATATCACAAACACAGCAGCCAGTTTGAATTAATTGTAAAAATCTCAAAACAGAAAGAGGTAAAAAACATAATCCTGAACTACTTTCTTAATCTCAATTTTTAAATTTTTAATTCAGTATTAACTTGTAATACCTTTTTTTGTTTGTTTGTTTTATTGTTGTATCTGAGAAGGAGAATGCAAGGAAGTGACTTTCCCAGTGTTGCGCTGCATTATAATTATCTCTAGCCTCTAGAAGTTTACCATTTTTCTACTCTGAAAATTTTAAGCCACTTTAGAGCCTTGTGCTGTAACAATATAGTGTTTCATAGCTGGTTTAAATAGTTAATGATGTGATATTCTAGTATTGAAACACACAAAAAATGCTTTTGCAGAAGACTACATGCCACTATTTTAAAATGGAAAAAATCACGTCCATATTTTATAATCTTTGGCAGACTGCTATATAGAAGCTACTAAATTCTCTTGATTTGACTTTACAGTTTATACCTTCACCATTTTAATCACCCATTAAGGGCAGGACAATATTAAGTTGCACTATTTCTCTCTTACATTGTACCAAAAATAATTTTAAACAGCTATCTTTCTAAGCTACTTAGCCTTCAAACTGAGGTTTTCTTAGGCACCTTTTTTTCCCCCCTCTTTATTTTTGAAAGTGCACTCCATGAGTTCCATCATTAGTTTTCTGGGTTATTCTTCCTCTGTATGTTTCTTCTTATGATTAATGGCTCCTCACTGTATTTAATCTAGTGCTTCAACAGGATTCCATAAGATTACATATGACTTTGAAACTGCCCAAAGGTATACTGATTATAGCATGAAGAAATTACTATTAGGCTTGACGTTACAAGTTATCAACATAAGTAGTTAAAAATTATCAAAAAAAAATTATAATTTCAGCTCCACAGCAAATTGTAGCAATTATATTTTTTTCTTTATTCTATATTTAAATACAAAAGTTAACATAAACAAAATTTAGTATAAATAAAAGCTTAGTCTTAAGCAAGTAAGGCCCAGAACTGTGTATCTGTAACAGCTGCAGTGCTTAAATATGAGCCAAAGCCCACAGAAATGAGTTGGCAAGTTTTCTTAGACCTCACTGGAGATTAAATCAGAATAAGAAATATCAGTGCTGGTTTTAGTAAATCAAGATGGGCTTTTATACCCAAAGGAGAGCTTTTCTATGCAGTTTAACTGCTATTTACATTAATATATTAAAAAAGACCAATAGCCCAGTACGATTAACTGTGACAGTACTTGTACCACGAGTATATTATTATATTTCTACAAATCTTATCTAACAGGACTCATGGGCCTGTTAAACCTCTAATGAAGAAGTCTTGCAAGCTTTTATTGATGATTAAATTTACGTTTACAGTCACAATTTTAATGATATATCAGAAAACAAAACTTATAACAAATAACACGTAAAATGAGCATGTGTGCACACAGAAATTTGATATCAAATCAAAGCATCTCATGCAGATGTAGAGATAACGTAACTGTTCAAAATAAAACCGCTTTCCTCATAGTAAAACTCATTACATTGTGAAATGCCAGTTTATTTGATTAAAAAGAGTACTTTTGGTTAAGTAGAAGAAAGCTGCCATGAAAACATCAGTATGCAATTTTATATTCACATACCAGCCTGTACAGCTCCGTAATGCTGATCTCTTCAGGATCCACCATAGCATATTCTTTTCTCGGAACTAAGTCAAGTCCCAGTTGTCTGTATGAGAAATGGAATAACGGTAAGTAGTTTCTACATACGAAGGAAATAAATTAACTCATTGCTTCTATTTACATTTAACAGAAACATTCCAACAATGTACATGTTAATTGGTACTCTACAGTTTGTTTTGTTTTAATGTATTTTGGCTGTATTCACCATTCACAGATGATTCCTCCCATTTCTTCACTTTGTGAAACAGATTTAAATTGTGGAAAAACTTATTCTATTAATGTTACATTGTGGAACATGTACAATGGATATTGTCCTTTGTACTACTATGGACATTGTACAATGTGAATCACACTAGTATTGTCAATTTGAATGACAACGACGGAAAAGAAGATAAAAAGAAAATCCATCAAATGCCAAAGCATCAGCTTATTTTTAATTTGGACTGGATGGGATCAAAGCTGCTTGGCTGAACAAAATGAAATGAACTTGAATCAACAGGAATAAAACTTATTTTCAGCACAGCAGCAAGCAATAAAGATTAAGAACACATATGGGGCAGTCATGCTGAATTTAGAAAAAACTTGAAAGATTAGAAAGTTTTTAAAAAACATGTTTTTAAAGAGTAAGAACTGACCACTTCAAAAACCATCACAATTCCTTTCGGTTAGCACAAAATTCTAAGCACACAGTTAATGATAGACAGTTAATCACAGTTCTTCCATCATGTTAGGTATTTAGGCTTTCAGATAGCAATAGTTGCAGAAACCCCTGAAATTCAGTTAATTTGACTACTGAATATTGCTGCATTTAGTCAGAGTTTAACTGAATAAATAACGGCTAAAGAAGAGACTTTGGAAATAGCACCCAAATGCCAAAAGGTATTTTGACCTTTTTCTCGCTTTTTTAGAAAAAAAGTAAGATATAATTTACATTAGCTCTTATTCGTTGTTCAGATAAAAGAAAGATGCAGAGCTAGTAGCAAGATGTATGTTAGAGATGCCCAAGTAGGAACTGAATTGTGCAACACAAGTCAAGAAGGAAGCAATGTCAGCCAATATAGTTTCAGTTAAGACAACAGAGCTATGCCAACTGTGTCACACAGGAAACTGGCCAGGTGTGTTTTAAAAAGACAGAAAAGGACACTGCAGATATTCTAATGCAATTATCTTGTAGACAGCAGCACTGCTACATAAAATAAACTGAGAGGAAAAAAGCAAAATAAAACAACAAGTCATTTTTCACTGTTAAAACATAGTGGACAGAAAAACAATGAAGGAGAAAGTCCATTAAAAAAAGGTAATGCCTGTCAGAAATTTGTTCCTTATTTCAACATTCTACAATGAGCCTAAAGCTGTGACATTATAATTAGATCACACTATTTTCATTTATTATTAATTATTTATTATTATATTATTATTATTTATTATTATATTTACTCACTCATTGCCCCAATCCAGACGAGCAGTGATGTGTCGCTTGACATCCTTCATTCGATCATGGGTGAGATGGCCAACAAGGACCTGCCTTCGCAGGTCTAGTATTTCATTCATTATGTGCCACAGTCGGTGAAAGAGATCCCCCTCATTCCTCTGTGAGGTAAAAATATAATTGCCTCTACATCAACTGTATAAGCTGACAATCCTAATAAATACAGATATGGTGGGGAAATCAAAAAAACTCCTTCCTTATTCCCCTTAGTCTTTTTTCTCCCCATCATACTGTGACCATTTTACCGTGTGCACGTGTGTGCGCATATAAAACCATTTCAGAGCTTACCACGGACCCTGTCTTTGCACCACACTCACTCCAAAACTTCACTCCAACTCCTTATGCCTCATGTTAACACAGTCTAATTTCTGTGACAGATATGACAAAAATTCGACAAAAAAAAAGTTTCATGCCGTAGCACTGTTTTATTCCAAGAGCATGCTCATTCTGTGCTGCTGTCTCATCCAAACTGAATATCATGCACATAAGGTGGATCAAAAGGCAATAGCTCCTAGCATTCAAACTCTGAACCACAAAGTGTTAATGTTCTTTTAAGTTTTTCTTGCATGGATATAACTGTATACATAACTGTCTAACCATAAATAAATAGTGTCACGTAGACAGAATCTTGTCCAGACAGTTGTTGTTCATCTAATTGTGAAGTAGAAGAAATTATGTGAACAAGAATGCTTTTTAAACCACATCCTCCTACTCTAATTATATACCAGTTAAGGCCATAAACAAATTCCCATAACAGTTTTCTCCCAAACAAGAAGTTCTTTTAACTCTTGCTTCACTAATTCTCAGTGGTTTTACTTGATATAGTTTTTCTGAGAAACCTTAGCTTGAGGAAATTATTGCAGCTCCATTTAAGTGATGCATCACACAAAGTTGAAAAAACATTCCTATTCAGATTCGTTCTGTTAATTCTTGCCAAAAAACTCTAAGCCCATTTCCCTTTTCCTTCTTCCTATGAACAAATGGAATAAAAACAAAGTTCAGCTACTTCTGCTGCATAAATGCTATGAAAACCTAAAATTCACTTAGAAGCACCATAACTCTCTGTCAATAACTTTTATATTCCAAGAGCTCTGACAAACTGCCGTTTGATAAATCTACTCTTTTTATTTCACATTTCTTCACTTCATAAGCTCACTAAAATGGGCATTAATTTATTGTTTGTCTTGGCTTTGTCTGGAAAAAAAAAAGGCGGCCAGTGTATTTTGAACACGTGATAATAACAGCAGTGAAGAAAAAATTTGCCAAAAAAGAAACAACTTCAGTAAGAACAATAGGAATATATGAGCTTTCTAAGTAAAAGAAAATTTTAAAAAAAGGTCAAACAGCCCTTGAATTAGGAGTAAGAGACAAAAAAGACTTTATAGGAATATTAGAGAACTAGGTTAACAGTATATTTTCAGTTTTCCATCAGACCCTAGTGTATAAAGATTTCATTTCTACAGTTAAAAAAACAAATCAATTAAATGCTAATTCAGGTGTATCTTTGTTTCGGTGTCTGATGATAAGCTTTACTGAAGTAAATTATCCACGTGAATACAAGAGACATACTAATGTTTAACAACGTTAAGCTCAAAATAACATTTTCAGGTACCCTTTCTTTTCCAAAGCTTTAGAATTTATCTGAGTTGCTTGTATCTCAAAGTGCTGAGTGGATCTGCAAACAACTGTGCTTAAAGATTTAGGTCTCTACACCAAGGGATCATATTTTTGCTCCTTTTGTTCCAGGAAAAGCCAATGTACTAATATACTTGCTAACATACACAAAGCAATCACACTTAGATATGCTTCAGATATTTGAGAAAACTACTTCCCATTATAACCTAGAGAAATTTCAAACAAGCTTTGAAGAAACAGTTTCTTGTTTCTCAAGAAACAGTTCATACTGCTTAATTACCATTTCTCTGTCAAGTTTAAAATTATACTGTATTACTTAGAATACGACAGAAAGAAATGCTTGATATTGTAGATTCTTGTATAAAAGCTTTCACTAAGCAAATTAGCAACTGCCCCAGTTGCAGGTTTCAGAAAGGTCACCTGGTTCTGAACAGCCTCTCTGAACACAATCCATACAACCATCTCAAAAAGGTAGCAGACTGGCTACTCCTGTACCATCCTGACATGTAGGAGGTCTATGGGCACCACTCAGTGCTGTTTCTTATGTAGCAGAAGCAGCCCCTGTATCAGCAGAAGGTAGCTAATCTTCTCACAATTTAAGTCACAATCATCAACTCAGCAATGAGTTAAGATGAGGGACTGGAGACTATGCAGATGCAAGCGAACAGGTTTTGATTACATTTGATGTGTGTAAGTGCTGTCAAGTCCAAACCATGGTTTGGTTTTAATGTAGTAGATTAGAAGGTCAAATGTTAAAAACAGAAGACAATCACGATGCAAATCACAATTTAAAATTAAAATTTTAGTTAAACCTTTAAAGACACAACTCTACAGTCAAAAAAAAAAAGTAAACGAAGTTCAGTTAACAGAGGAAATAGAAGTAGGCATGGAAAAACGAAATTATAGCAATTATTATGGCTTAGATTATGATGTGAAAAAAAAAGTTAACAGATGCAGAACAGTCAGTGAAGGCTGAATTTCAGTCAGAATAAAGAGAGATATTGAACAGGTTTCTTTCTGTGTGTTGTAAGCATATCGAAATAGAACAATCTCTACCTATGGTGGTAGCCAATTAAGAGAAGGAAATGGTAGGATTTCTTACAGTGAAAAAGTCAGTCACTGGTCTGAAACCTCTCAATAGAATGGGAGACTGCAGCAGGTTCAAAGGAGACATGGGAGTGAAAAAACAGTATAGGGAGCTTCTATCCAAGATCCTAATGATACCGCACAACATTTAGATAAATAAAGTAGAATAATCCCACATCTGTATGATTTATATAATGGAGTAAGAGCCGCTTAAATGACTGGTGACTCAAAACAAGACTATAAATAGGACAACATCAGGTGGCTGAGTTTGGAAGAGTTTTCTCTATGCAAAAATGTTTGCCTACCCTAATTAAAAAAAAAAAAAAAAATCACAAACATTTTTATTGATATAATCTTTGCTTCAACTGAAGTTTTTAAGGGAGGTAATTACAGAATTGGAGAGGTCACATTTACAGAGTGAGCACAATAGAGCAATGGAGTGATAAATGGAAATCACAGAAATAACACACACTACAGGTGTTCTTTGAGAAAGAAAGAATAGTTGCTTATTGCTACTTTGTGTTTGATGATCACACACCTGCTACTGGAATACTATACCCAGTTCTTAGTCCAGAAATGCAACAGAACATACAACATGGGTTCAGAAAACAGGAATGGTTAAGGCTAAAAAACATGATTTAAAGTTAAATTTGAGAAGATGAGTCTACTAAGATAGTTAAACAGAAAGCTAAGACTGTAAGTATCTATCAAAGTGGAACAATTTCATAGAGCAGCATTCTGTAGGGAATTGTAATAGAATTACTAAGACTGGTATGAATGAAATATGAAAATGTATACATAAATACAAGAAGAAATGACAGAAACAAGGAAGGGTAGGCACTAATAGCCACAGAACACCATAAGTGCAATTTCATGCAAACAAGGAGAGAAACAAACTGACCTGAAGATGTTAGGGAGAGGGAGAAAAAGACCAGAGCCACAGAATACCCAGATAAGGAAAACAAGAACTGTGAAACATGGGACTTTTACTTAAGACTTATGAAGTGTGAGATAAGGAAGAAGTTCAAAACCAGAATCCACTTCTCTAACGTGTGGTAGGTAAATCCAAAAATCAGTTCACTATTGCTAACCAAGAACCACCCCCCAGCCTCCCTCAGCAATGAGGACTCAACAGCTGGCACCCCGTGATCTCTGTGTCATATACAGGAGATCCTGGTCAAATAACACGGACACATGTCAATGCTTGTGAGTGTGTGGATGTGAGAGGAAATAAAAATTCTGTGAGAAAATGAGTATAAATCAAATCAACTGGCTGAGAGATTTCTAATAATATACTATATGTCTATATTTCAATCAAATACCAATATTGTTTTTTACACTTATTTCCAACACTTCAGTTTAGCAGACAAAGGCTCCTTAGATCCAATGGCTACACAATGAAACTGGACAAAGCTCAATCAGTGAGTTGCTAAAGTTTAGCAGCAGTAGTAGTCAATGATTGGAACAAATTAAGAGATGTATTTAGCCCACAATTAGAACAATTAACCACCAAACTGAATGTTTTTTTCCTGACATATATACTTAAACTAAACTAGAGCATCTAAACAACAGTGTGTCTTCTGAGTTGGCATTAAATCAAAGCAACATTATTCAGGGTACTTGCCACATAGAGTTGTTTCCACATCGTTCCCCAGTCTCTTAAAGTTGATGTCATTTCTGTAATAACAGAATCTTCTGTTGGAATAACCATTTCAAATTGTCTGTAACATGCAGAAGAACACATGATATTACACAAACATTACAAATCACATTACAGTTACTAATATAAAGACTTCCTCCTGCCAACAGTGATGTCTATCAACCTACATGGGTGCTCCTTCAGCCCATGACACTTTATTTGTATATTTCATTTAATCCCCATGGAAAAGTCTTGGGTGAAAATAATTTAATCCCCATGGAAAGTCTTGGTCCTAGAGCAGTCAAGGTGAGCTTTTTACTATGACAAGCATGTCAAAAACTACTTTCACAGTAGAGTAATTCCCACAGTTTCCAAAGGGATCTTGCCACTTTAGCTTAGACTCCAAACCAATGATTGTTGCTACTCTGTTTATAGACATAAGACAGAAAATGTCATTCCTTCAACTGAAATAGGATATAAAAACTCAAAAGACAACTGGTATACTGTGAGGGAGTTCTTGCCTATTTGATGCTAGCCAAGAAAAAGCTGAGTTGGCTTTGTCAAGACCAAACTTTCCACCACACCATCACTTTACACACCATCACGACTACCACTTTGTTCTCACACACAGTACATTTCAAAGTTTGCATTCATGCCTGGATTACTTTTCTCATGAGAAATCATTTCTCTCTTATCAAGTTAACATAATAATGTGACAGCCCTCAGCCATGATATGCTGTAGGACACATGGCCTGAATGGGGAACACAGACTAATGAAGAAAATAGAGGCAACAAAGATTGAACTCCTTGCAGGTACTATCATGGTGTCTGCTAACGAAGATTATTCCATCCTTAAGCTTCGTTTTATTGTGATGGTTTACAAGAATTTCATTTCACTGAACCTTCAGTCTTATCTACAACCACTTTTAAAGGATAAAGGATCCTAGGGCATGACAAACCACACGTGGCTTGAACTCCATAGCAAACAACAGAGTGTTTAACAGTAATGTGGAGCCATTTTCACCTGTGAGAATGAGACTTTTTTTTTTTAAATATGATTACAGTCTTCATGATTATTTTTGCCCACCATGAATGACCTTCTACTCACTCATTCATGCTCCCAAAATAAAGGTCACCTACACCTAATGTTTAGGCAAACATCTATTACAATGAGAAATGTCTTTACCTAAACAGGTTCAAATTGTCATGTATCAGTTCTCTATTAATAAATCTAAATAAATGCTACAATGTGAACATTCTCAAATTAAGTAAAACGTTGGAAAAAACTGTGTTGAACTAAGATCACTGGCAAATAAAAAAATTTTAAAAGTGATACTGTCAAGGTAAGTATTACATCTGAAAAAAAAACCAGTGTTTCTTTTAGTCAGATCATTTGAAATTCAAAACAAATTTTCTTAAACTAATTTTAACCAATCATTGTGGGTTTTATTAACTCTTCTAAAAATGAAGAGACTAGCTGTTGTCAAAAGTAAATCTGGGCTCTTCATCACCTGAAGAAAAGTAGTAAAGGAAAATACATGTCTATTCATTTACAGTTTTAGTGAAATCTTTTGCCATTGAACTGATACATTTTACCATTTTTTGTAAAATGCCAGCTGTCTGCCATGGTACAGCTGCTGTCCTCAAAGAAAACCACGGATCTTAAACAGCAGGTTAATAGCCAGCTTCTGTACAGAATAACTTCTTCTAATTAAGGCAATACCTTTTTCAAGCCAAACTTAACAACAGGAAGTGAAAACATGCCACCGTTTTCTCTTTCCTCTAGACAATACAGGCTGATATTCCCCATTGTGCTCCATGTTTTTTTCAGAATATGTCACTCTAATTTTATGTCCGTGCAGGAGTATCAGGTTAGCTAAGGACAACCATTTCAAGTCCTGTGGCAGTGAGCTGATGTTAAAATATTATAACATAACGAAATCACCACTTTACCTTATAAGCAAAAGATCTTTGGTACAAGTAACTGATCATGTTTAAATATTTGAATCCAGAACATTTCACCTACCCTTTGTTCTTAACACATGCATTTTTCAAGTGAATGTAGTTGGATGGAAATATGCCCTGAAAAATAAAATAGTTTAGGTAAAACCAAAAAAACTCCCCTTACATGAGTCTGGAGTACCATTTAATATGCAAATGCATGCTGAATTAAAAGTCCTCCAAATAATTACCAACAAACATGCACAACAAAGAATGCAACATATACCCAGTACAGATCTAAAGGAAACTGAAATGCCATATTCAGTAGAGTTTTAATCCTTCAATACTTCAGAAAATTAGAAGATAAACACATGTAGAACATGTAGTAGACTGCTTGAGAGCTCACTTATCCTAGATGTTTTTATTAACTATTCCCACCTTGACAAGAAATGGACTAACTAGGGGGGTAAAGTCTTACCAACAGCATCTTAAAAGTAGTACCTTCAGATAGGAATTTTCAAAATAAATAAAGTTAACAAAGTTCAATAAAAATAAAGTTCAATTAATAAAGAAAGTCAAAATAAAGTTTTATTTGGTGGCTACTACACCCTGCAGTGCACAGGACAGCTGTAGTAGATGCCTACCAAAGAGCCTCAGTGTCCTGACAGGAGTGGTCCTTTTCCAGTTATTTAAGGGGTCTCCACTGTACTTTTGAATGGACAGCATTGCTGCAACAGTCACACTGCTCTTACAGCACACTAACCTTCATAAATCAGAACAATAAGCAAAATGAAGCAACTCAGCTTCAAGCTTCTAACTGGGAACGTAATACGCTACAGCTTGTTACATAATGCAATGAGAGAAAATACATATATGTTCTCTTTATAATAAGCACAGCTGCATACAGCTTTCCTTTGTGATGATGGTGCCTCATTCTTTTTTAACACAAACATTAGACTTTGACAAAAACAAATCTACTGTGTAAAGGCAACTGCCCTTGTGAATGCTCCTACTCCTCAGTAAAGTAGTTCAGGAGATCGTCTCCCAAGGACAGTCAGATGTACAGCCTTGCACTTGTAACGGTGTCCCAGAAAACAGGATGGCTGCATATGCACACTTACTGCAGACCAGCTGCCACAGATAATTTCTTTGAGTGTCAAAGCTGGCAGAATAACAAGGGAAGAATCTTGACAGAGCAATACCAATAACAAGTGGAGTTACAAGGTGCTCTTATTATTTTAGTTTTGAAGAGACTCCCTTCAAAAACCAATTCAGAAAACTGTTTGCATTCACACTAGAAGAGCAGAAAATATATATCTCATTTCTTCACACATCAAGTCATGTTTAGAAAACCTATTCATAACTTCTATCAACACATTTGACAGACCACAAAGCAAGACTGACAGCAAGCATGTGGTGAGAATTACAATAAAAGACACAGAAGATGCAATAAGAAATCCCAACTGCTCATGGCTTATAAATCAAATTGCAATATATATCAATGAGGTCAAAGTAGTAAACATCAGATTAGACTCTGTGGCTAAATTTATTGTTCACATTGACCTTCCATACAAAGCAAAGGAAATTTATGTGAGCAGGGACTGCAGGCCTAGGCACAAAAGGCCAATGACTTATGATATGAGCCCCTAGAAACTTTTGAAATTAACGTATACGTGCCCTATTTTGCAACTGAAGAGGCCTGGAAATGAAGAGAGGAAAAAAAGAGCAAAGCTTACAATGTGGGTTAAAGGAGCAACAGATGATTAAAGATCTTTCCTCAATGGCTTTAATAAGACAAAAACTCTAGTACTGTGTTGAGGGGAAAAAAGGAAATTTTGAAATGGTTTCCCACATGAAAAACAAAATCTTTATAGTCACAGAGGCAAGTCAACAGGAAAGATTAAGAAAATAGAAAGACAAATAAGATGTGTAAAGCTTAAACATATTCAATATGAACAAATGCTGAAATATTACTTTCATAATATTTCATGTCTGAATGCAGAAAAAAAAAATCAGTGAAGTCTGGTTTAGAGTACTAGCAGCTATGCTACTATGGAATTAAAAGACTACATAGCAAAGAAAAATAAAATGAACTACATATTTGACATGACAATACATATCTTTTATTCAATTGATACTCTGCATGTGGCTCCTATAAACTAGCTGTCTCCACTGGCTGCTCTAAATTAATTCATAACATCAAGAAAAACAGGCACAGTCTAACCAACTTTTCCAACAGTATTGACAATTTGTATTCTCAGTAGTCTTTTCCCTTCAACTTAGCTTCCTCTGAGTTCACAATCTAAAAATCAGAAATAAAAGCAAATTCACCAGAGCCTCAGTTTTATAAAGTGTATCATCCTAATATGCAAGAGCATTTCAGAAATGTAATCCATGTCCAAATCTAATTAAAGCAAATCAATAATATACTTAACACTAACACTAAGGTCTGGTTTTCTTTTAAGAGTAAATACCATATACTTACATGGAGACTATAAACTTCTAAAAAGTAAATACACATTTTTGCCAAAGAATGCAAAACTGCAATTAACCTTTACCTTAACATTGGGGTTTTTTAAGGCAAATCCTCTGTACCACCCTGTGAAGAAAGAACATTTTGTTTCTTAAAGTATACAGATCATTTCCATATGTAAAACAGATTTCACCTTTCCCTTTTGGACAGGTATGACAATTACACAGTGCTGTCAGACTGCACTCATTTAAAAGACATTCCGTATAATGAAAGGTATTTTATTTAAACCAGCTCATATTCAGATGACTTAATTCACACAATTTCAGGAATTCCTCTTTAACCCTGTATCCCCAGATGTTTCTAACAATGTAATCCAGCTATATTTTGCACTAGACACCACATCAGGGAAATGGTTTCATATTCACTGTAAACATTTACAAATAGATTTAGAACATGAAGTCCAAAAATTATCAACCATATTATTATACAAAATTCATAATATACCTGATTCAAAAGAACAGATCCTATGCCTTCTGTAAGAAAATTTCTTACAAGATTAACAGTATATAATCCTGATATGAAACCAAAAAATACCTATATAATCCTAAATGATCAAAAAATCATATTGACAGATAAGCCTTAGGTAATGTATTAAGGAGGCAGATTATGAAAAAAAATGGAACTTTATTTCTCTTACACTAGTAGTGGACACTTGCTAAAATCATATTTATTCTCTACCTCAGAACAGAGGCAGAAGAGAATGTTTACAGTGCTTTAAGATTTAAACTTATGACTTTGAATTCATTTGAAAGGGTCTTGATGGCAGCCAGACTTCCCTTGGGAATACCAAAAAAAACAAAAGAATCACAAGGAGAACTCCTTGCTGTTTTAACTATTATCATTTATGAATGTTTACTAAACAGACAGATTAAATAAAAAGAATGAAATACAAATTAATTGTTTAGGGATTCGAGCTCATCGGAATTGTGAAAAAAAAATAAGAGGCTAGAATGTATTATATTACTGACTTCAAAAATGTGTTAATTTAAGAAAATAAATGAATAGTAATGGGGTTCAAATCAGCAGTATACGAAATTTCATTATCACTGCAATTCCAAACTGTAAACTCACCATCACATTTCTCTAATATTTGAACAGTGTCTCCAATCTCCAGTGATAGGCCATGTGGGACTGTCCCTCGAAAACCAGCTATTACTGAAAAAGATAAATAAGTATATATAATTAATATATTAATATTTAATATATAATTATTATTCCTCTTGTTAACAAAAATAGTATATTAACAGGGGAAGTTAAGTGCTAAAACAAACAGGCTTACTCAAATTTAACAAGCTGTAGAAAGAATCAGAGATTAATCCACTTCTATGAGCAGAACATTTACAATGCAGGACTTGGAAAAAACCCGAAACACTTACAGACCTACTACACATGAATGGAAAGCTTGTACTGGAGAACTCTGTTAGCTAGACCGTAACTACCCTGAAGGACAGAAACTGTTTTATTCCAAATGCTCACACTAACACATACCAGACCTCAGAAGTTTGCAAGCTGACAGTGCCAATATTTTTGTTGCCATCTATACCACCCACATGCCTCAGAAACAAAACGTCCACCAGAGCAGTGATGTTCCCAAACACTTACAACAGTCAAATTTTAAGTCTTATATTGTTAGTGCTAAAAAAAAAGCCAGCTATTTTTTTCAATCAGAACCAAAATCCTCAAAATCCCCAATCCACTCAAAAGCCACTCAAAATGCTCATTCCTATAAATGCTAAAAAAACATCAACAAGCTAGACAGCAATTCAGCTATTCTATCCTGTGCTTACTGTATTTGAAATTCTGAATTAAAATATTGCCTAATTCTCCCTCTCTACTCTGCCCTAGTGAGGCCCCATCTGGAGTACTGTGCCCAGTTCTGGGCTCCCCAGTTCAAGAAAGATGAGGAACTACTGGAGAGAGTCCAGCGGAGGGCTACAAAGATGATTAAGGGACTGGAGCATCTCTCCTATAGGGAAAGGCTGAGGGAGCTGGGGCTGTTCAGCCTGAGGAAGAGAAGACTGAGAGGGGACCTCATCAATGCTTCTAAATATCTCAAGGGCAGGTGTCAAGAGGATGGGGCCAGACTCTTTTCAGTGGTGCCCAGCGACAGGACAAGGGGCAACGGGCACAAACTGGAACACGGGAAGTTCCGTCTGAATGTGAGGAAAAACTTCTTTACTGTGAGGGTGACAGAGCCCTGGCACAGGCTGCCCAGCGAGGTTGTGGAGTCTCCTTCTCTGGAGATATTCAAACCCCACCTGGACGCAGTCCTGTGCAGCCTGCTCTAGGTGACCCTGCTCTGGCAGGGGGGTTGGACTAGATGATCTCCAGAGGTCCCTTCCAACCCCTACCGTTCTGTGATTCTGTGTAATTCAGGCCATGAGACCAAGCAACAGTAATTTTCATTCTCTGTATTGTAACACTCTTTTGGAGCTTAATTTTGAAGTTGAAGAGGAAAACGACCTTCTTCCAATATCAGCAGGGCACGATGCACAGAAGAACTTAGTGGCCTAACAGCAGTCCAGATAGGGACAGACAGGGAAACCAACATCTCACAGCAAAGTAAAAAAGCCACCAACTCAGAGTCATGAGAACAAACCTTCACATGCAAAAGCCAAAAGGAAACCCCATGGGTGCACATATGCATATAAAGTAACTACTCTTCCACCAAAGGACCTACAACATTTTTTGAGTCACAACCATCCATTTTGGTGGCTCTTACCTGCTGTCGAAGGTCTCCCCCGCCACAGGCAGAGACTACACTCAAACACAATATAACCTGTCATCCACCGTCTATGCTTGTCACATTGTTCGTCAAAGGCAGCAGGAGAGATTAGCTGTCAGCAACCATAAAAACTGAGAATTCTTTTGTGACTCTTTGCCAGAAAGTTCCAGATTTTAAGAGCAAACCAATAAGCTATGGTTCATAGTATAGGATGGTATGTATAAAAATGTACAAAAAATACACTTTTGTCAAATCTTTCTTCAGAATCTGAAGGCTTTAAAACTCACTGAATTCAATCATCACTTCAATCATCTCTAAATCATCACTGTGCATAACCCACAGTCTCTGTTCATCCCTTTGAAAAAAACTTGTGAGATTATGTGCCTGGTCAGTCCCTAAGAGCTATAACGTGTGACCAGTATTTGTAGCATTGAGCTTTTTTCCTTCCCTCCCTTCCTCCCCCAAGGCACATGTATTGAATCAATCTCTATAGTCACTTTGGTGCTCCTCCTACTCTCCAAGGTATTTACACAGAACTAAAATGCCCTGCAATAAGCATTATGAAATACAGAGCTACTTTGATTCCCCCACCATGATCAAGTACACCACTTTTTTAGAGGGTTAGTTGCAAGACAGCATTTATACATTGAAAAAGTTTGTCTAAGAGTTGAAAAATGAGAATTTTTCAATTACTACTTATACAAAGATCTAAAAATTAAAACAGCTTATTAACTATGAACAGATTAAAATAAAAAAAAACCTCCCCAAATATCAATACAATGTATATCTAAATTCCTCTATGGCACTGGAATGACAGGAGTCATTCTGGTCACCTTTCTAGCTTGCAAGAAGCAAAACTGAATTATGAAGCCTGCCAAAATAGCACCTACAGCCACTGAAATAAAATTAAGGAATTAACAGAAGAAACATCCAAAACCAAACGAAACCCCTGTGTGTTATTACACTTGTGAGATGTCTTATTTTTAAATTCCATGAGATACAAAGAATGACAGTAATTTTCTCCTTAAGAGCCAATATATCCTGTCACATTGTTATGATCTGACTTTGCTGTGACATTCAGTTTTATTACTTAGTTACTAGATCTGTTAAAGATTTTTTTTTTTTTTTTTTTAAGAGAAGTATCAAAAAATACTTTTAGGACAAAAAAAGATTGAAATGTGGCACAGGGTAGAAAATAGCTAGAATTCGTTTTAGAGCACGTACAGAAGAAAAAAAAATTATACCTTGAAATATCTTCTAGAAGGACAGCCTGCAGAGCACCAGAAAAAGAAAGAAAGAAACAAGGGCATCACCCGTACCACTGAGCCAGCACATTCACTCGATTCACTAGCAAAACTCTGGCTGGATGCTTGCGGAGGTCTTGCAGTGAGGTCAGGCTCAAAACAGGCAGCCCGTGGTCTTTAGCAACGCCACTCAAAACAAAAGATAGTGCACTGCAGAGCAGCAAAGAATTTAATGCAAAGTACAGGAATCCACAGATAAACTTATCTCACAAATGTTTACTCGGCTAACTTTCTACTAATCAAGCCACGTTACAGAATTGGGACTGAGACAGAAGGTGGCTACGCATGTCTTTTTAGTTTATCTGTGGCATATATACATAAATAGACTAAGGGAGGATAATGATGAAGTCATGGAAGGAGGTAGTTACAGTTCTACCAGAGAAGATCCCAGGGTTCAGCAACTCAGCTAGGACACGGGTTTCTTAACCAAGCTGTGATGTAAATTTGATGTACTGAACCTCTTGCCCTTTCCTCCAATGAGCACATTGTTCTGCAACACTTTGCAGATGCTCCTTGATTCTTTCTCCTAGTAGTAGTAAGTATATAATTAATCACTCTGCAGTGACTGTGGCTTCAGCTGTTCTCAACCTAACTCGAGAGCAGTACACATTTATCACGCTCATAGAACTGGACTTTTTATAAATACAGAATTCACCAAGCCACGCGCATCAAATATGCACCATTTTCATTCTTACAATGACAGTAGTTGGTGGGGTTATCACCTTCTCTCACTTCCTTGCAACTGGATAGCTCAGCCCTTAGAAGAGGAGAATAGACAAGAGACAATATATATATAGCTCACCTACCAATATCTGCAGCCTTCGCAGATGTGCCGTCCACATGCATGTCCCCCGGAAGCTAAGTATCAAAAGCACTTACATTCAAGATACACTTTTTTTGTTCTTGTAGTACCTGAAGGTCATATAAACCCCCTGTTTGTGTTTCAGGCACAGGCATAGTGACTGATGCCCTCTTCAATCACCTCTCAGCCAGAGGAGAATTGTGGAACATCACAATAGAAGATTGTAGGAGGATATATTCTCAGAAGTGATTTAGAAAATGAGTTCAAATACAGCAGCTGGCTGGCACTAGTAAATATTTTCTTGCTGCCAAAGTATACTCAGATGATAAGAAAGTAAGATGACAACACAGGACACAAAAACCCAACTCATGCAGAAAGTGAAATTATATGGTGAGAACTACAGTACCATGCAATATTAAAGCAGCTTTGAGTTTAATGCCAAGCTTAACATTTCTAGGGTATCGCAGGTGCACTGAATCCCAAGCTATGAAACAACCCATTTGCATGAGAACTACGGAGAGATCATCAGAAAGAGAAGAACCTCTATGAGATAATCACAGACAGGTAACATAACTGGTTAACTGCTAAAATTAATCAGAAGTGCTAATATTTTCTTAATATTCTTCTTCTACATGTCAATAGAACAGTCAGATCAATCACGAATGTGACATAAGACCTTACAAGACATCCTTTCTATGTGTTTCATAAAGTTTTCACTACAAGGACCTGTGTGAATAATTGGAAAGAGGTTTCCAACCCTTACCTTCATATCAGACCACCATTGCAATTAGGAAAAAGGAAAAAGAAGAAAGAGAAAGAATAATCTGACAGAGCTCTTATGTTCAGCTTCTCAAAAGAAACTTCATCTTTCTACTTTCATCCAACTCACCGCCTGTGCTCACTACTGGACAGGTTTACATATGCAAGTGTCTGGCCTATAAAAAGATCAATCCAAGAACAAGGTCTTAATTAAACCCTAAACTAAGTTTTTTGGTGCAGGAACTCACCTTCTGCTCATCTAGAGCACAGATAGCATTGCTGTTCTAAAAAATAAAACAAGATTCTTTTTCTACTTCCAATTAATGCATTCAAATCTTACACATGAGTTAGTGTTACAAAGACAAATTTTGATACTCACCAAGAGTATACTGGGTGTCATGGCTGGCTTGGCTTTTTGTGTGTAAGATGAAAATGTCTCCCCTACAAAAGGTGTAATGCGACATGGTGCTCAAGATGCTCCCCCCCCATCACAAGTTAAAATTAAGCTCAACACTATAGAGGGAGACACGCACTACACCACAGCTCCTGGCTGAGCAGCAGGACGTACACCCCCACATACAGAGGGATCAACAACAGTAGAGGCAACATGTACAGCAACTACTAATACCTCAAAAATGAGCATTTGTACTACAATAGCAGACTCAGGTTTCACATAATAAAAAACAGTCCTTCAACTGAAGAAAGAGGAGGGAGAAAGGATGTGGGGCAGAAAAAAATAAATTATTTTAATAATTACTTTAATAATTACTTGGTCATATTGTGCATGCTAAATTCTGGAGTAAAAAATAGACTCCATTTCAATGCTCTAAGTCATGATGCCCCAACTATCAGAAACAGCGTATGAACCACACAGAAATGTGGTAAAAACACACTGAAAAATAACAGGTTTGGAGGGTGGGAATGCTGTGTCGGAGGGACTGGTTTTGACAGGGAGCGAGATGCTGTGATAGAAAAGCAATTGATTAGCTGGTAACAGGAGTGGGTGGCCCACTTTGAAGTTTTGCTCGGGGTTATATTCTTAAAATTTTTATGCCTGAAATAATTGGAGATCTGCACATAAGAACTAATGAGGCAGACATTGTTGTTCCTTTCCTCCTAACAGATGACCAGAAGCTATTATAGATTCCAGATATTACCTGCTATAGTTGAAATCAGGTCCTCTCGGTGGAAAAAGCAATTTTTAAAGTTTTTATTCTGGACTTAAAGTGCCATCAAAAGAAGCGTGGCCAGCAGGTTGAGAGAGGTGATTCTGCCCCTCTACTCTGCCCTGGTGAGGCCCCACCTGGAGTACTGCGTCCAGCTCTGGGCCCCTCAACATAACAAGGACATGGACCTGCTGGAGCGGGTCCAGAGGAGGGCCACAAGGATGATCAGAGGAATGGAGCACCTCTCCTATGAAGACAGGCTGAGAGAGTTGGGCCTGTTCAGCCTGCAGAAGAGAAGGCTCCGGGGAGACCTTATTGCAGCCTTTCAGTACCTGAAGGGGGCCTATAGGAAAAATGGGGAGAACCTTTTTAGCAGGGCCTGTTGTGACAGGACAAGGGGTAATGGTTTTAAACTAAAGGAGGGGAGATATAGGCTGGAAATCAGAAAGAAGTTTTTCACAATGAGGGTTGTGAAGCACTGGAACAGGTTGCCCAGAGAAGTGGTAGAAGCCCCATCCCTGGAAACATTTGAGGTCAGGCTGGACGGGGCTCTGAGCAACCTGATCTAGTGAGGTTGTCCCTGCTCATGGCAGGGGGGTTGGACTAGATGGCCTTTAAAGGTCCCTTCCAACCCAAACTATTCTATGATTTTTTCATCAGATTGAGAGTTTCAGGTACAACCATCTCAAGGGGTCTCTTTTCTATTCAACAGTTGAAAAAATAATCAGAAAAACTGTAACAAATGAAATTGGGATTCTTCTAATGTTAAAAAGGCAGCTTTGAGTTTAGTTAAAATAATAATAATTTACTGTTGTATATTGTCATTATGGTGGAAAATTGAGCTTGCTTTTATGCAGTTTTTTCGTTGATGAGTAATGATGTATACATAACCTTTGAGGAAGGCTCTGATGCAGTGGTCTTTATTGCAGAAATGTAAAAAACTATCCTTTGATATGTACTTATGAATAGTAAATACAACAGACATCTGGCACTGTAAGCAGCTGCAGAAAATGCAACATTAGAGAGAGCACACCATCAGGACAGCCATTAGAAAAAAATTTAAAAAATCAGCCCAATGACTATCCAGGATACTGTTTGTAAACTCATTTCTGAAACTACTGACCACTGGCAAGCAATTCACACATCCAGTGGTACAGCTGTCAGCATTTTGTGGCGTAGAGATCTCCTGAGCCAGACGTGTTATTTCTGTGTTCAACAGCCATTAATGGATTTTTCTTCTATGAATTTGCCTAACCAGGCTTTACATGCATCATAAGGTCAATGTCCACAAACTCACAGTAAGCTTTCCAATTTAAATACGCTTCATTGGAAAAAAGTCTTCCTTTTGTTTTACAGTGCCACTTAAAATTTCATTTCATATCCCCTTGTACTCGTGGGAAAGTTTTAATACACAACCTCTTATCACTCTCTCTGCACCTTAGCTGTACCTTTTCCAGGATGAAGCTTTTTCTCCACAAAAGCAGCTGAAGAATCTTTTTAGATTTCTAAATAGGCAGAAACACACACAGGCATATAACTTTGCTAACACAGAATGGCCAAAGCTTACTGTACAAGGCTATCACGTGCACTGAGCTTTGCCTACATTTGAATTGATCTGGAGTGGCATGACAGCATAGCTACATGCACATGCTTCTAATACACGAAATAATTTGGGCATCTGCTCAGTAATGCATTGTGCTGCCTACAGATACCCTAGGAGGTTTGCTGCAAACCAAAAACAAGCTAATGAAGACAGGGACAGAAAGGGGGGGGGGGGGGGGGGGGGGGGGGAAGGTGTGGATGGAATCAATCTAATCTCCTCTCAATAAACACAATATATATGAACGTTAGTTTCAATAGCAGAAGCAATCCTTAAATCTCTAGCAGATTACTGAGGATAAACACTCTCAAATTTATATTAAAATGAAAGAATATGAGTTCTCGTGCCTGTGTACATATGTAAACGTACACGACAATTAAAAGGATCAAACGCATAGCTCAGATGATGACAATCCAGGACTCCTGAGCCATGTGTGGCTTTAGAACTTCTCAAGTGCTGCTCACATGCAGCAGTCAATTGTTCTTAAGAGAGTGCTCGTGTGGAATTTTCCAGATAAGAACATTTATTGAACAGCTATTCATGAAAATATCTCAAGGCACTTCAAAAAATCATCAAAAAAGTTTGTATCAATGTCCAAGCTTTGAAAATACTATATAAAGTAGAATACTTGTATACAACTGTTCTTCACTCATCTGAAAAACAAAACCACCTGGAATTCCTACTGCTAATAGCACCAGGTACCTATACAGATAAGGCAAATATCAAGTCTGAAATACACAAAGGACACAGAGCTGCAGCAGAACATATTCCCTCCTGTGCTGGTCTCAACATTTTAATTCAGCAAGGTAATCGCTTTCAAATCCCCGATTACAATGCTGCCAAAAACCATAGGACTATTCTAACATAGATAATCAGTTTACTGTGACTGTCTGAACGTTTGTCAACCTGTCCTCATCCTGCACCTCAGCTACAGTCAGGAACATTAGCACCTCTTTTGGTAATAGCTTGATTAGTTCCCCCAACACCTGCAAACATTTTTGCTAACTCTTTCCTTCGGGTACCCTAGCTATTAAGCAGTGTATCTTAAGAAAGAGCACTAAATTAACAAGCGATGGCTTCCTGGGGCACCTATTTGATGTTGAGAATGGCTGCCAATCTAGAACACCAAAACTGGAATAATTCAGCATGTAGCACCAGGGTCCCTGTCCCTGCAGCTATGAGACTTCACTGATTGTTTTTCTTCTTCTATCAAATAGCTAGTTAAGCACTTTACATTGCTTGAACTCCTGCTGCATCTTGTTTATCTACATCTTGTCCCTGCTAAGAGCAATTTCTTGATTTGCATTAGTTCTGGAACCAGGAATTTAAAAGTAAAGAGAAAATAAAACAAACAGGTCTTTGCAAGTCTAGAAAATCTAGTACATCTTAGAGTCTATGAATAGACGATACAGCGCCTCCCTATGAATTTCCTCAGGAATCTCCTTCTCTTCAGAGAAGGAATGTCAATGTGAAACCTGTCAGAGGCATCAGGGTAGAAGATGAGGTGGACTCAGTACAATCAGGTATAGATTTCATGCATTCAATCAAATTATAATAAAGGAACTAGTCTACATGCAGTTCAACCAGCTGGTCTCACAATTCTCTAGTGTACAGATGCAGTATCGATGCACTAAGACTGCCATCTTGAACAGTAAGTGTGGATTAAGTGTCATTTTACTTCATTTTTTGGAAACAGTGACAGCTTAAAAATTCAGCTAGTAGAAAGGAGTAAGTAGGGAAAAAAGTAGATTATGTTAAGATGACATTATCTATGAGAACAACCTTCTTTAGTTAAAAATAACTGTTATTCACTATGACTTTTATTAAGACTAAGTATTTCCAAAGTTCTAAGCATTTTCAAACTCTGTTAAGTAATTGCCTTAATTTTTAATAGCATAATCAAGAAAAAGAGTTACCGCTATGTAACTTTAACCTGAAAAATTCTTCAGGTTTCATTCATAGCCTTTAGGGAACCAAAGTTTCTGATTAAAATCAAATAAACCACCAGGTCTTTTTGTAACTTCCTCTAAGCGTCAGGCATGGTAAAGACAGGAGGTTAATGTATTCACAGCACAAGTACATCATCTGAGGTCCATTGAAGCCAACAAAGCCCCGTGACCACAGATACCAGATCTCGCGACAACTCTTCAGTGCATTTTGGACCTCATTAAAGCATGACATAGTGCTCACCAAAACCTCCAAAAAGTTAAATTTAAGAGACACAAAGCTCTTACACAATTTCAAATCCAGCTCCATGGTGATACTTTTGTATATGCTGGAAGGTTCACTGGCTACCTGTCATATCCCTACACACCCAGCAGAAATTGAGCAAGTAAACAAGAGGCCTCAAATAATTATAGACACAGGAGATATCTCCCAGAAAACACTGAACTTTTTTCAGAATAATACTAAGGCAATTATTTTAAAGTAGGCCTTGAATAGATGAGTAAGTCCTTACAATTTCATGCTGACAATGTGGGAACACGTCCAAATTCTAATGACCACACCTTTCCCCATTCTCTTCGTTCCTCCCCAAAAGCATTATAACACAACATACTGCTCCAAACTTGGGGGGCATAATTTCACAGCCTTTAACAAACTACAAGTAGCACCGTGCAAACTCAAGCTCAGAAGAGCTGTTTTCTGTATAGTTCACAAGACTACAAGACCGCTGCGCAAGCTGCAGCATTACTCTTCACCAACTATCAGAGCCACCTAAGGGGAACATAGTTAGACAACAGTACAGTAGCTGAGAAACTCCAGGTGTTTGGTATCAAACAGTTTGGCAAATTAGACTGGTTTCCCCTTAATATTTCACTGTTTACTCTCATTCAAGTAATAAATAGCATTCAAGGAAGCCAAAAAAAGCAGAGCATAAGTTTTCTTCATGAATACAAAAGAAACAGACAGACCACCCATCTCCCACAGCAAAATTTTTCTAACAGGCAGGTCCATCAAGTGATCTTATAGATGAAACACTGTCCAGTTTTCTTCTATTTCCTTTGGAAGAGCAGGGTTTAGCTCTGTCCTTGACATCGGTGGAAGACAATAAAAAAGCATCACTGGAAAACCAGTGGAACACACACACATATACATAAAAATAAATAAAACATCAACACATCTTGCAATTTTCAATGCCCTTACTTTTCAGCTTGTCTGGTATCATTACATTTCAGATGAGACTTAGTCTCCCAGCAATCTGTGTCTCTCTGACCTTCAACCACTTCATTATAAACTTATTTTAAATATTTTCACTTTAGCACTAAAAGTTCTGTTTATTTTGGCTTTAACCTATGTGCAATGTTCTCTCTAGCATTTTATAACTCAAGAAATTATTCTCCTTTTGTAAGCTATGAGCCTTAACCACATTGCTACTTATGACGCATACTTATTAAATGTCAACTTTTTGCTGTACATCAAAAATTATTGGAATATGGTTTCATAGAATCATTTAGGTTGGAAGACCTTTAAGATCGAGTCTAACTGCAAACCTAACACTGCCAAGTCCACCACTAAACCATGTCCCTAAGCACCATGTCTACACGTCTTAAATACCTCCAGGCATGGTGACTCAACCACTTCCCTGGGCAGCCTGTTCCAATGCTTGACAACCATTTCGGTGAAGACATTTTTCCTAACATCCGATCTAAACCTCCCCTGGTGCAACCTGAGGCCATTTCCTCTTGTCCTATCACCTGTTACTTGGGAGAAGAGACCGAAACTCATCTCACTACAACCTCCTTTCAGGTAGCTGTAGAGAGCAATAAGGTCTCCCCTCAGCCTCCTTTTCTCCAGACTAAACATCCCCAGTTCCCTCAGCTGCTCCTCATAGGACTTGTGTTCCAGACCCTTCACCAGCTTCGTTGCCCTTCTCTGGACACGCTCCGGCACTTCAATATCTTTCTGACAGTGAGGGGTCCAGAATTGAACACAGTACTCGAGGTGCGGCCTCACGAGGGCCGAGTACAGGGGGACGATCACTTCCCTACTCCTGCTGGCCACACTATTTCTGATACAAGCCAGGATGCCGTTGGCCTTCTTGGCCACCTGGGCACACTGCTGGCTCATATTCAGCCGGCTGTTGACCAACACCCCCAGGTCCTTTTCCACCAGGCAGCTTTCCAGCCACTCTTCCCCAAGCCTGTAGCGTTGCCTGGGGTTGTTGTGACCCAAGTGCAGGACCCGGCACTTGGCCTTGTTGAACCTCATACAATTGGCTTTGGCCCATGGATCCAGCCTGTCCAGATCCCTCTGTAGAGCCTTCCTTCCCTCAAGCAGATCAACACTCCCGCCCAACTTGGTGTCATCTGCAAACTTACTGAGGGTGCACTCGATCCCCTCGTCCAGATCATTGATAAAGATATCAAAGAGAACTGGCCCCAATACTGAGCCCTGGGGAACACCACTTGTGACCGGCCACCAACTGAATTTAACTCCATCCACCACAACTCTTTGGGTCCAGCCATCCAGCCAGTTTTTTACCCAGCGAAGAGTACTCTCATCTAAGCCATGAGCAGACAGTTTCTCCAGGAGAGATCATGAGTAGTCATTTCTTCAGTAATGAAACAAAAATCCTACCAACTTATGCAATAACAAATTGTGCAATTTAGCTAACATTAAACCTAAACTGTAATTGTGAGCTGCAGCCAATTCTCCGTAGATACAAATTCATTATCAGAAAACCTCTTGAAAGGCAAGACATTTTGGCAAGGCGTGGAATTAAGCACAACTAAGGAAGACAATTATTACAAATCACTTACAAGTACCCTGGCACATGTTTTTTATCTTAAATGAGGCAGAACTTTCTTGATCTAGGGTAATTGAGAGGCATTTCAAATATACTGGAATACAGCTATCAGGACTAGTGAAACAAAACTACTTTCCCCTGTGAAAATCCTCAGAGACTGCTGAACAAAAGTTTAACATCCCACACTGGTTTTAAGCTGGTTTATTAGGTTTAATGGTTGGAAATAACCACTGCACTTTTCAGCCTGTTTTCAATAGTTGAGCCAGCAGAATTCAGTGTATTTAGCCCTGCAGAGTTTCATCACTAATCCGTAATCTCCGTAAAGTTAAAACTTCAGAGATATTTAATGTAATCCCACAAGTATCTTAAAATGTATGACCAAACAGAAATGTAACAAGTGCATACACTTTTTTCCTAATCAAAGCTCTAAAAACCATAAAAACAAACTACCTGGGTGTATACTTTTAACAGTATCTCTGTGGTGTTACAGCGCACTTTCAGAAGTGCAACTGTAGGATCCTCTTGAAAAATCAGAACTTTCACATTCTGCTCACACTTGCTTAACAACAGTGCCTGTTACTTCCAAAATCAAGGGTGAAGCGAGTTTAGGTTCAGTTGGCAGCTGTTTATAAAAGCACAGAAGAGCATGAGAGTAATGTATCTGAAAAGTATACGCAATCAATTAGGATAACAAAGAATGCTGACAAGGGGGCGATTGTTCTGTGTGATGTGATGGGAGGGAAGGAAGTGTATGAGCAAACAGTCCTCTTTAAATGTTTATATTACAATTCATTGCTGCATCTGAGCATTTATCTTTCTATGTACAAGTACTTCAAGAGGTAAGATGATCCTTTTGGGTTTTAACACATTGGGAGAGTCACTAAAAATAACTGCCATTGTCACAGTTCTCTCCTTACACCTTCCTCTAGATTTGGCACAGAAGCCTAGGAATACATTTGGGATACCACGGGTCCAGGAAAGCATGGAAAACAGTGATGTATTTCTAAGAAATTAGTACTGGGAAACACATGTTATCATCCTGCACCATGAAATACTTCCTGAGTGAAACTAGTCAAGGTCTTGACAAGCAACTGGGCAGTTCCAGGCAAACTGGACACAAGTACTTCTTTTCTTTTAGTAGTAAGGAGTTTTCCCATCCTTCTCCAGATGAAAGGAGACTCTTTCCTGAAACTCTTAAAAAAACACAAGTAAAAACTCTATTTTGTGAATAAGGAAAATGAGCAGAGAAAGGTAAAAAGACTTTATCAGCCCAGTGTCTGCTAGCAGGTTAGGAACAAAGCCAAAATAAGCTAACCCAAATCAAGCAGATTTGCAGTCTATTCACTTGGCCGCTGTCCATGCCATTAAGCCACATTATGTACTTGTTTTGCGCTGAACCAAGGTACAGACTTAAAGGAAAAAAGCTGCCAAACTTCAGCTGAAAGGGGCATGGACGAGGCAGGGAATGAAGGAAAATGAAAGTCAAGGCAAAACCAGCAGCAAAGAAGAGCAGAGCCTCTTCCCAGGAGGCTGCTGCCCTGGGAAGGGACCACTCTCAGGGAAGGACAGCAAACAAACAGCAACTCCAGGGCTAGGCTTGGCCATAGTGCCACAATTCATCAAGGGGGCCATCACATCACATCACATACAGCTGATATAATTATTACACTAATTTAAAATAAGTCATTTTCTTAAATACTGGGGGTTTTTTTTCCCCTACAATTAATAGCCTCCTGGGGATCCAGACAGAGTAAGAGAGACCTCATGGGATTTATCCAGCATCTGAGGTAAGGAGAGGACAAAGTTGTATTTTCCGCCTATGGTTGAAAAGCCCTTCTGAAACAAGAATACGAAGCTCAAGCAAAAGACCTCTTGCAAAAAGCAATTCTAGAAATAAGTAAATTTTATGCAAATGAACATTTACTAAGTGATAAACCACAGTGATCGTACCTTTGGTTGTTATGCATGTGGTTAAACAAATTATTTGGTCAGGTAATGGAGTGTGAAAGGATTTTTTCCATTGCACAGCCATTAATTTTTTTTTTTTTTTTTAACATCTGTCTTCAGAAATTGGTTCCCAATTTATCAGGCTTTTTGCTTTTTGTTTGAACACCCTTAGAAAGGGCATATTAACTCAGAAATTAATTGGCAGGACTAAATCACTCAGACCTTACCATTGTGGATTATAAAAAACAAAACAAAAATTACTGATGTGACTGTACCATAAAGTATCTTGTCAGTGTCCTGCAGTTAATGCACAAAATTGCACTGTCCACAGAGAAAGTAAAGACAGATTGTTGCAAATTACCCTGGGAATTTCTTATATTAGGTTTTCCTCTCTGCTATGAACACTAACAGAAAGCAATTTATTCCTTAAATAAATGTTGATAAAAATCATTTACCACAATTAAATATCCAGTTTTCTTCTTTCAAAGACCAAGTCATAGCTGTACAGTGCTGCAGGAAGAAAGCAGTATTGCCCAACAGCAATGATGGTGCTCAGGAATCCACTAGGCAAAAACACAAGTGAAGAAAGCAAGGTTCTCACCAACCTAGCCTAAGAAAAAATTTCTTTCAGAGTTTGGCCGTAGCGTTGCCCATAGAAGCAGGAGCAAGACACACCAAGCAGATAAGTCAGACTTTTGATCTGCATAAAGAGAACCTATCCTATCCTACACTCTATCTCAAAGGTCAGTGCTTCAGATAACGACTGTAGCTGCCACCATGACAACAAACAAGCAAACAAAAATCTACCCTTAAGGTATAAGCAAAACTTTGCTTTATCAGATTCATCTTGTGGCAAGTGGCACTTGATAACTAATGCATAGCTCCAAAGCATTTAAAAAAACAATTGCTGCAGCACTGAGAAGTTCTGCCACTACCAATATCCACGGCAAAGCCTCTGCTTGCACAAAATTCTCTTCCACATTTTTGGAATAAATGGAACAAGAACCATCAGAACAGGTTCTGGTTAGAGAAAGACAGGAAGGCGGCTCAGAGGCATACATCACCTTCCACTGGAGTAAAGAACTGAGCTTGGAAAAGAGATCTAACTGACAAGATATCACAGAGGTATGCAAATCACTAATGATATGGGAAAATGAACACAGAGTTATCATCACCTCCTCCTCAAAGCATAACGACTTCAATGAATGAATGGTCCTGGAAGCATGTTTGAAATGAACCAAATAACATTTTCACAAAGGCACAATCAAGTTATGGAACATCACTGTCACAGAACACTGTGAAAGTCAAAAACAGGAGGAGTTTTAAAAAGGAACTACAGATATAGGAAGACTTAAGTACAACAGTCCTAATGCACCCTTTGGCTTTGGAAGTCTCTAACAACTATGGTTAAATCTGTACTTTCCTTATTTCTTACACACTTTCCCAATAGAGGATTAATGGACAGGTAAGAGACATCTGTGACTTGATCCAGCTTGACAGTGGTTCAGTTCCTATACTCCACCAAGCAGTTTCCAGTATCAACTTCAGATTAAGTAGCTGTCATGGTTTAACCCCAGCCGGTAACTGAATACCCACACAGCTGCTTGCTCACTCCCCCCCTCCCCAGTGGGGTGGGGAGGAGAATCAGAAAGAAAGGGAAACTCATGGGTTGAGATAAAAACAGTTCACCAGGACAGCAAAGAAAAAGATAATAATAATAATAATTACATTATGTATTCATAATGGTAATAATAAAATATAGTGATAATAGAATATATAACATGAACGATGCATAATTTCTCACCACCCGACGACTCAATGACCAATACAGCCCACCCTGAGCAGCGATCATGGAATAGCAGTATTCCCCAGCAGCAATCTTGGAACTGTAAGTTCCAGAGAGAGAGAGAATGAACAGCCAAATGAACGAATGAAAGCACAAATGAACAAAAAGGCAGGAACGAACGAACGAAAAGGGCCCTGGCCCACTGTCTGACCCCCACTTATACTGGGCATGACATCTATGGTATGGAATACTCTCTTTGGCCAGTTTGGGTCAACTATACTGGCTATACCCCTCCCAGGTTTTTGCACCTGCACATTAGCAAAACCTGGGAAGCTTGAAAACATCCTTGATCCCTTAGCAGCAACTAATAGCATCAGTGTATTATCAAAATTCTTCACATACCAAATCCAAAACACAGTAGCTACTGGGAAGAAAATTAGCTCCATCCGGGCTGAAACCAGGATAGTAGCAATATACAGGTGTTGAAAATTAGTAAATCAGACAATCAGTAGCCTGTAAGGATGGTTTTAAATTGAGCGAAACAAGCCCTTAGGACTCATAAGATGAACATCATGTGGCATGTCTACTATATGGAGATTTCTTCTTTTTAAACAAAAAAATTTCAAAACCACTGAAAAGAATCAGCTGCTGAGAGCCAAGCCAAATGCTGAATCTGAAGATGGCTAAACACAAACATACTTTAATAGTAACTTTCCTTAGACTTATCTGGCTTTAAAACAACTGCATGATTCAGGACTTCTGCATTATTCCCTTTCCCTCTCTCAAAAAATCATTTGCGCAAGACCTCTGAATTTTAGTTGAGATATCAACTCAAATATAGAATCACTGGGAGCAGCACACATGAATAAACACTGTTTTGGATTTGATTCAGCAGCAGTTTTTGATCCATATCATAATCCTACTCACTAATTAACGCTATTACAGGTGTGTAAATAATCGATAGCACACCTAGCCTGTAATGCGTTTATTCTTCCCAACAATGAATTGAAGAGACCAAATCAAAGAAAAATGACATTTTATGGAGTAGGAGAGTACTCGCAAACCAATACACAGTTAAACTTGGGGAGGAAGAGGAAAGTAAAAGGCACATCAAGGCTTGCAACATTGCTTCTAACTTCTTTAAACAATTTTAATATAGTATATTCAACTCACTTATAAAAAAATATGCAGTTTATTAACTCTAAAACTACCATCCTAATTAACAGGAATCCCTTTTCCATTTCACTAGGACTATCTGAAAGGTCAGCCAACAATCACTGCTGGACTCACACTGAAATTCATTAGTTCCAACCAGCAGCAATGCTAATGGATATGATAATTACACTCATTGGTGGTTTGGTTACTTGCTGTGCCAGAAAGAGATACCATTATGTGACCAACATAATCCTACCTAATCCTTGAAGGCTTGCATGTAAACCACTGAAGTGTCACAGAAAGGAAATTATATATGAGCAAAATCAGTGAAGTAAAGTGTTAAGACTTTTCATACTTGTTTTCTAAAATGTATGGAAATCAGATGATTTTATGCTTTCAATCTCCAAAAGAATTGGAGATGAGCAAGAATATTCTCTTTCGGCTCGCTTGACAAGTGCACCTTGTGGAATTTGCAGCCTTTATATTTCAGCTGGATTAGACATGAGAAGAGACAAATTATTAATCTTATTTGGAAATACCCTTACCAACACTTCACCTTTTCTGAAAAAAAGCTGGCATGCTGATTATGTTTATTTTCATCTGCCCCTTCTTTTTTATTTTACTGGTTCAATTCCTTCCCCTCCTTTTTTTCTTTTTTAGGCTTGAAACAACCACCAACATTGGCACATAGCAAGCAACAACCAGTAAAAGGAGTGATCCAACAATGATGGATGAATTAGAATTAAAAGTTAAGCGGAAGAGATCTTTAATTTGTGCCTTTGTAAAAGCAGTACACAGAAAGGGCCTGACAGTAAGCATGGAGATTCGTCTCCATTACAAATACTAAACTGATTAATGGAATCATTGTAATGTAGGGCAACTACATGCCGAATCAAGACTAAAATATCATCTTAATGATTCAAATTTGCAACTTGCTTCGCCCAGGTAGGCTGTTGAGCTATGAACATACTCCATCAGGACTAGGGATTTACATAAAATATTCAGGGTTGACCTGGTTTCATCAACATTAGCCCTATTTAAAATGTGTATGGCTAGGACGGGGAAGAGGAATTAGGTGACAGGACAATGGTGTTCTGGCTTTTATGTTTAGGGTAGGTTTTTTTCCCTTTAGTAATTCTTAAAGTATATTTAATTTATTCTGGAATTATCGAAAAAAGGAAAGGTCTCTGGCTTTAGCAACACAAGAGCTAACCAAAGTATAGCAGAGCAAAAACTGGGGCAATTCATGCCTCCTGAATTTAGGGTAGTACTGAATGAGAAAGATGCTTTCCAGTTTTGACTCCTCCCTTATTAAAAAGCTTCTTTCCATCTTTAGAAGCCTATCTTTTGCAATTTAGAACTTCATACTGAATTCCATTTTTTTTAACCGTAAAATTATTAATGCACAGGAACTGATAATTTATGCTTTTCAAAACTACAGATTATTCATAAATTACAGCACAGGACCCATGTAGAATTACATACGTCGATTTCTAGCAAAGTAGCTTGAAATAACAGCACAAGTGGCAAAATAGCCACTACTAGAATCATAGAATCATTTAGGCTGGAAAGGACTGTTAAGATCATCAAGTCCAACCGTAAAATATACTACACTATACCCATTATATACTACACCCATTTCTCAGTAGACTAATTAACTCATGCCTACTCACCACTCAAAGGTATCTAATCTTAATTTTGGTATCCAAAAGAGGTCTTTCAGAGTCACTTTGGTATCTCTGCAAGACACTACATTCTGCCATACAGCCATGAATACCCCAGCGTCAGAGTGGCTATGGTTCATGTATGTGGCTTTTGCTTTTCTCATAATTCTAGTGCAACTAAGATGGGAAAAGCAAAGACACTACACTCAACTTTGTCATAGCTGTGGTGACAAAAAGAATACTCTGGCAATGACTTACAAAATTTTGGCGCAGGACAAATGTTTCCAGATGTACTTGCTCTGGAATTCATAATGTAAAGCTGACTGCTGGAACGGCTGGCTTAAACCTGCAGCTGCAATATTTTGCCTGATGTAACTTAGAAACTTAAAACCATGAAAACAAGACAGTATTGTGTTACATAATAAAAAAACAAAACAAGCAAACAAAAAAAGTCTCACACAAAAAAAAACCAACCACCACCCACAAACAAAAAAAAAACCCCAACAAACAAAAGAAAACGCAAGAATCAGTAGAGGAAAATTAATCAAGGACTTAATCAAAGGCTTACTATGAGAAGCTGTGTATTATTCCCAGTACAACAAAAGTGGTAATGTAAACATAAGTGCTAAAACTACTGTAGCCTGCAACATAGAATTTACTGGAGTTCTTAATCTCGTCATAAGACTCTAAAGTAGGTCACAGCAAGCTTAACAAAATTCGACAGAAAGCAAAGACTAAGGGGTAATAGTATGCAAATCACCTTCCTTCCAAAGTTGATACTTCTCCCCCTGCCCCCTTGATTTTGACCAAGCCTCAACTACAAAAGGATCCATTGTCTCTGCCAACAGAGGAATATTTATGTGCACACCTTTAAAAATAAGTATTAATGACAAAGCATATGCTTTTAGACCACTTCTAATTGATCTCTTTCAGTACTTATTTTTTCTTAAGTAGTGATTTACAGCTGTTGAGTATTATCTTAAATGCTATGATTAGAAGGTATTAAAGAGACTGAATACATTATATAGAAATCCTAGTTCAAAATATACATACATTTATAAACTTTTTTTAATTATACTCTCAGAACTCAGGCTTAATGGAGAATTTAATCTAACTTTTGCACAGAAGTATTTTAGAACAAATTTCAATTAAATTATGTACTTGTGAAAGGTAAAGAGGAAAATACCACAGTTATTTCTTTGTGAACAACATTTGTAAGTAAAATTTATGTAACCACCTTATCTTAATGTTCAGCACATCCTGAAAATAATGTTTATTGGTAAAACAAAGAAAAAATGACCCAAGAATGAAAAAAGTCTGCAAAGTGTCTGACTTCCTTACATTACAAACCGTAATCATGATTTTTAGTATTTAACACTTAGTAAGTTAAACAATTAAGTGAAATTTTTCTCTTCCCTATATTCGGTGAGTTAATTTGGACATCTAGGATATTAGAACTTCAAAACAGTTTTGTTTTGTCCAAGGGAAGGCCAACACTTGCAGATAAAATTCTTCATTATAAGTAAAACTTTTGTAAGCCGCTCCCAAATCACATTCTTAAACCTGAAACGTATATTCTGATAGACAGTTATTGTATCTAGAGATTTTGTTTCCAGCTCAATGTTTCAGATTTCACCCCGGGAAGAGAGCATTGCACTCATGATATCATCAGTTAAAAGCAAGATGCTACGGCACCAACACTTCACTCAACATAGCATGCTAATCTTATTCTAGATTATCATTACCCAGGAAATAATCTAGCTAACTCCTGCCAAGCATTTTTTATTTTTTTCTTTTATTTCTTTACACCCCTTTTCAAAACCAACACTTTCAGACTTAAGTACTGTACACTTGAAGGGCTTTGATACAAAAAGGAAAAACAAAAATGGTTATGGTAGGGAAAATTATACTGAATATAAGACAGTGACTAGGTGAAACCATGTGACTTAAAATTTTTGTTTTGTTCTTTACATTTTAAGAGCCACAGTACTAGACTCACCTTTATTGTCAATATACAGTCATGTTTTCAGATGTCTGCTCTGTAATCAAGGTAGCTCTATGTAAAGGAATCTTCCAAACCCAAATCTTCCTTAAGGTGCCAGAACAGAACTTCCTAATGCCGTTTAATGAAGCTTTAAATATTCAGTAAATCAAGTGCAACAGTTTAGAGTATCTGTCTATCCATGCCCAGGTTATATCACAAGTACTTTCTCCATTGCTAAGAGGTTGGTGACGTGTGTTAGCCAACTGGCTTTTGGGTGGGGAATGGGAATGAGAAGTCATTAAAGTTTAATGATCCTTATCTGTGGAAACCAGACCAAGTTTGTTGCAAAGGGAAAAAACTCCAAGACAGAATCATTTTTGCCAATTATTAATGCAAGTTCTTGCAAATCTTGGTCTCAGGTGGGTGGAGGTGGAGAGATCTGGAAGAAGCAGCAAAAGGAAGTGGAAGAATTGAGGAATCTGAGGAAGTCGCAGAAAGGTTCTGCAGGAGAGAGAAAGACGGGAGCTGATTGCCGTACCAGGGAACTCCTAGGAAGATGACAAAGGGATTGTGTCAATGATTCAAAGTTGACGCGATGTGAGGTAGGGGGAAATATAAGAATGAGCCTTGCAAAGACTCCAACGTAAGCAAAAGAAAACAAGCACCAGAGAAGTTAGGAAACTGAGGCAGGGAGGAAACGTGGAAACTTTTTATCCATGATGAATGGAGCAATTAGGTGGAGAAATCTTTTGGAAACATACATATTCTTAAATATTTTTAGTATCCTTTCAATATAACATTTTCCTGGACAGTTAACTATAAACACTCAGAGCCAACAAGGTCAGAACAGCATTTTTTCAGGACAGAGTTCTTCGGAGATTGTAAGTGGTCCCACCAAACCAGAGACGGCTCCAGGACCCTGCTTTCATGAAAGGACAGCATCCAGATAACCCTCACGAGGCAAACGCAGCTGAAACACAAGATGAGTCTACCATAACCTAAGAAACCCAAAAGCATATTGTCATACTGAAGTGACACCCAATAATGCTATCGCGAGCCTAGCAGCTCTCACAGAGCTGGATTTTGTAATTTATCCAAAGAGAAGGTTAACTGCTGGGATAAATGAAACTGCAAAGAACTTGAGATCTTAAAAGAAAGGAGAGGTGCTGAATTAGGAGGTGCTGAAAAAACGCATTTGGTTGTTGGCTTCTCAGACTTCTTTAAAGGATATCAGCAAATGTTTTTTTCTTTTTTTATGATGCAGTCATTTTCCTTAGAGAATGGACTGAGACCAGAGTCATTCCATGTAAGCCATTAAACAAGTAGCAGATTGCTGTAATTTCTGGATTACGTTGACCATTTCAAAGGTGAATGCCCTTTCTGACTAGCCATCAGTATCCTTTCCTATTTTAGAGCATTATTTATGTCTCTTATTTATGCACAGGCCAAAAAAAGACAGTCAGCATTTCATATTTGACAGTTAAGGACTTCAGTATGAAGTGAGTTGATACTAATTACTGTGCATGAAAGTCTCGGTGTTGTGATTTATCACAACAAAAGCACTGCAATAAACAAGAAATTGGTGATGGAGGGACACCACAAACGTTTGCAACTGCTGACAGTCGCTGAACTGGCTAGTTTACAGTTGTACAAAGCCAAAATTTAATAGCCTACAGCACCTGTATTTACACAAATCGATGAATTAAGAAGATTAATTAACATTCTGATGTGTCAGAGAAAGTAAAGTGTCAGGACAAGTGCAGGGTAGAATAAAAATTAAAAGGTAAGAACTAATGTTTCTAGAAAAAACTAATCAGCAGCCAATTTATCATATTGCAACTACCAACCAATTTAACATCCTGAGGGGGTTTCTGACAAGCTAGAAGGGGAAAATTAAAGAAATCCTCTGAAACAGATCTAGGGCAGTATTCTAGGTCAGTATGCTGAGAGCAGCAGTACTGCAGAGGGCTGGGCAGCAGTGGCACTGCAATCTCACAGCTATGGGCACAAATCCCACAAAGGAAGCGAGACGGGAAACCAGCTCTTTCAGCAGGCTGACCTCAGTGGCAGAACAACCCATCCTGTCTTCTGGGATTCGCTCAAGCTGACCACGAGGGCACTAGATTCCCCCATAGACTCATTTTTCCAACCACGGCTGTAATACAACTGTTATTTTTGGAGGAAAACTTACATCATCACAGAGATACTGTGATAAACATGGACACTCGTTCCTCAACATGAAGAAAAGTCATAGCTGAGATTCTCTTCCCCGTGAGCAGGAAAGTGCTTATCTTCTGTGAAGTAACTGGTTTTTAGCACATTGGTGCCAACAACCCAGAGGTGGGACAAAGCTCCACTTTGACTAGTTGAGCCCACACAGACAAACCTTCTGCTCTCACCCTCAGCAGTTACCTGGCTCCTCCATCCTACTCTAACACTGGTGGTGGGACTTGGCCATCTCACTTCAGAATAAGCAATTACAAAAACAAGGCAGTATTCCAGAATGACAACCAAGGTAGCTGTAGTGTAACTGGGGGGGGGGGGGGGGGGGGGGGGGGGGGGGCGGGGAACGGGACACCAGCAACAAAAAATCCCTAGCAATCAGATTCCCCGGAACTCCAAGATTTGCATTACTTTCTCAGTCCCAAAGGATTACAATGTGTCTCTTCAATTACCTCCCCCGTACCCTTTTCTAAGCATGTGTTAAATAAGTTTGTCACGTTACACTATATTTTAAACTCAAGATGACTGAACCAATTATGCTGCCATAAATATAACTGTCAAAGTTAGCTAGGCAATCCCAAACTGTTTTTTCCAAACTAAAAAATTGCAATTTACCCTAGGGATCAGGCTAGACATGCCGCAGTAAATTAGAAATATCTGCAGCCCAGAACAAACATTCCAGCAATGTCCAAACTAGCAATTACAAAATAATTAACTACTTCATTTTAAGGGACAACTATCAATTAGTATCTACAAAGGTAAGGTATTTATTACTGCAAAAAGCCTTCAGTTCTGACAAGCCCAAAAAAATGGTTTTAATATCTATAAGATGCTAGTCAACTGCACTATATGCATAGCACAGGAGTCAAAACAGTGTTTGGTTTTAGGTTCATCAAAAAAGTATCTGAACAGCTTTAAAAGTTCAGGAAGGAAAAAGAGGAATCTGAATCAGTCTCAGGAGTGGCTGCTCATTCACTTAAATGGAGCTCAAAGTGTTTGCTCACCTAGAAATCCAGTATTTGAACAGCGAGTCAAAAACATGAGTCTCTAAAAATCACTATTCTTTTCATTCATCTGACAGACCTGCAACAAAACATCATTCTTAGTAACTATACCTGGAGCAAACAAAAGGCATGGTCACTACTGGTAGAATTCATCTCCACAGTCAAAGCAAACAATGCGAGATCAAAATAATAAAAGTAGTCTTCCTTGCTAAATTGACCAGGGTATTCATGGCAAGTTCCTACTTCATGGCAAGTTCCTACTTCAGACACATTACATACCCTGTAGTTACTAGTAAACTAAGGTGTAGCTATTGAGGCAACAATCCATTTAATGCTCTCAAGACTAAAGAAACAGGGAATTCCTCACTTCAACTTAATAACTACCTTATTCATGAAACACAAAGTTCCTCCACTGCATAACAAAGGACCAAGAAATCAAACATGGATAGAAATCTGAACAATTCCACTGTATCATTCTTCTCAGGTCTCAAAATCCCCCAGCTTCCCCAAGAAAACAGACAGGAATTTGAGGTCTGGCAAGAGAACACCATTAAGAGCCACTAAGAAGCATCATAGTTGCTTAAAAATAGGCAACTATGATGTATCCTGTAAACCACAACACTTCATTATACATGCTATATATCTCCATTATAGCAAGACCTACACAAACACCTAGTACAAACATCTATCAAACATACCTTCAGCAACAGTCAAGAGAAAAACTGGGAGGTACAATGCAGAGTTCAACAAGTGGAAGACCAATCTATGCAATTAATGTTAACAATTAACAAAGGAACAAAAGCAGACATTGCCTATTCAAAGCCCAAAAGTACAAGGAAGTACAAAGGGACTTTCTTCACTTCTTAAAATTTAATAAAGGCTTCTGCAAAACAGCAATGAGGATAAGCATATTAACTCGAGCCTCAGAAATCATTGCACACACGGAATAATCAGTTACAAAACTAGAAATACAGAGCAGCAAATGTTTATCTGCAGCTTAAACATATAAGTATCAGCCTAGAACAAAAGATTTCTTTCTTTAAACAGCTTGACAACACCTCTGTGATCTATTATTTTATTAAGTATGTCTTGTGTTGATAAGGACAGGGTTGCATGTATGTTTTCCTCTTACCAATCTGGCTTTCTGATGGCAAATTCTCCCTATACTAGAGTTCAGTATTTTTTACTTCTTAAGTCTTTTGAACCTTGTTCCCTTCTGTATGCACTTCTAACCCCATAACGTTATCCCCAAGATGTTTTGAGCATAAATTTTGGTGTGAAAACTGTGAGAAACGGAACAGTATCTGTATTTCATATGCTAAGCATCAGAAGATACCTGCCTCATACTCCACAGCAAAGCTGCTCAGGTCAGGTGACTGGTGAAATCCAAAATTTTCCAAGGTACTTCCAAAATTGTGTTCATATCAAGGAAAAGTTTTATTTTCTTTTTTTCGCTTCTAACTAGTAAGCAAGACATCCAAATGCACCAAAACTAGATCTTAGTAAGAAATGGTAGCATTTATACAGTTTCCAACTGAGGATAACAAGCATTTTTACAAACATTTGGGCAATCATGTAGTATTTCCCTAGAATGAGATTAAGTACCCTTCTCTCCACACAGAAAACCAGCAAAATTTAACTTTCCATTCCGTTCTTCCTAAGAAAGTTTTCCTCAACCACACCTTGGTTTCCAGCAACTCATTACTGGTTGGTTTGTGTTTTTTAAAAAGGTACATGCACAGCATTCTAGACGTATAACTTTTTTATTCCTTTTTCCTCAGCTAGAAAATTTAAGTTTCAATTCCAAGTTTGATGACTTACATAACTAAATTTTAACTGCCACTGTGCATTTAATTTGCATATTCCAGGTGACAAGAAAAATGTATGGTTGCTCCAATTTTAATGAAGTTATAAATCCTCAGAAAGAAAGATTTTCATCTGTATTAAATATTATTACCCCAAACGAAGCCTGGAGCTCTCATCCACTTTCTGTAGGTCACATCTTATCAAGAAAAGCACATTCTTTCCTAGAAATGACCTTTGCTCATGATAAAAAGCTTGAAAGCAGCTATTCTTTATGCTGACAGATTTGTTGGAAAGAAAAAAGTAGAAAAGAAAAATTCATATTCATATAGCAAGTTTATTCATAATTTACTACACCATGAGGAGGACCACAGGTTACTTACTACATTTGCCTTTTACAAAACCAGAAACAATGATTTCCTCAGTGTATTAAACTGTATTAAATCACCTGTGAGCTGATTTGTTATGAAAGACTTAAAGTATTTTTAATTTATCAAACCACCCGTTACAAGAAATTCAAGTTATTTCTGGAGGTGAATGAGATTGCATGAACTGGTTTCTAATTTTTTTTTTTTTTTTTTTTTTTTTTAGATTTCTGGATAATCTCCAGATTTTTCAAGTTAGCCACATGATCAGCAAACATATCTTATCTAAAGCACCATCTACACATGTGGGTAATGAAACTGCCTTTCAGTTCCCAATTAGTTCTTGGCTTCTCTGTCATTTCATATTGTCCCACTAATAAATCTGTAAATAACCACCTTAACTTGATTTCTGACCCACAACAGATTAGATTCTCTAATCTAGCCTGCTCCAGTTTTAGCTGTGACATTAGAATTGAATACTACTCTGTCTGAAGGCAAATCACCCTTTTAATGGACATATTTTCCTCACTTTTCCTATCTGTTTTCAAAACAGCTGAATTACCCTATTTGCTTTAAATTCCTCTTTTGAATAGGACATGCTGTCACTAAACTGCCAAAATCTGCTAATACCATTTTTCCAGCCTCCAAATGAGGAATCTGTAAGTTAGAAAAGTATATGAGTAAGTTGGTTTTTTTCTTAACATAACTGACTAGTGCAAGTTAATTTATGTGTTTTCTGCCTGGCTCTACTGGTCTGAGACTCTGGTAGCAGTACTTCACTGTGTTCTTATTAATGTGAACAGCAGTAAGTCACCACCATGTTGGGCCATGTCACCTTACTTGTACAGCCTTCCGCTACATCATGGATGAAGGCATGCAGTAACACTGATTACAGCATTGTTCCCTTGAGATACCAACTTATTGACTTTACGTCCAGAGAAACTCTGTCTTTATACCATACAATCAGTTTTTAAATTCATTAGACTACTTTAGACATAAAATCCATGGTCAGTTTTTCCAAGTCTTTCAAGGCAGGGCTTAACATTTTAATATCCAAATAACCCACTGAACTCCATGTAATCATCTTTTGAAACCTCCTTCTGCATACTTTAGTATTTTTGTGTTAGACTGGATTCCTGATTTTACAAATATTTTTCTAACAAAACCCAGTATCTTTAGTATTACTTTTATAAAAATATCCTCTAGGTGCAGAACTGAGGTTCAACTCTGGGATATTTTAAGAAGAAAAAATTTTTTAATCAAAAATTAACTTACCAAAACTTTAACTTAACAAAGCTGCCAAAAAAAATCAGAAAAAATACGTATGCATGTTGTTACAGTTTCGCTACTGAAGCAGTTTGTAGAATATCATATTTTAACATTTCTGAAAAAGAATATTCATTACATCATAGCTTCTGGCAGCATAATCTTTCAAATACACTTTTAACACGTATTATGCTATCCTTAAACAGAAAAGGAATTTGCAAAATAACTGTAGCATCTTCCTTTACTTACCACCTGTACCAGGCTTTGAGTGTCAAGGATGCAGTAAGTTTTTAAATACAATGCTGCCAGTAAAGCATTCTTTGCCTTAGTTTCCTTTTGCAGTTACTTTTGTCATCATCTTTACAAACTTTTAAACAGAAGTGCTTGTGGGACATTCAAAGGAGATGGATACATCAAATCAGTGACACTAGGAGAGGTAGTAGAACTGTGGTTAAAATAGAGACTAAAGAGAAAAGTAAGAGGGAAAAGGTTACAAATAAGAAGAATGGAGGTAGGAAATGCGAGACTGATTCCTTCCTCCTCATTCTTTTGAAGTCCTAGACATTTTATATCTGGCTTCTGAGTGGATATAAGGAAAAACTTTGGCACCATGATGCAGTCCAGCAGTGCAAAAGGTTGCTCAGGAAGGTTGTGCAGTCTCCATAACTCTAAGTTTTCAAGGCTAGCAACTGGATAAAGCACCGAGTAACCTGGTCTCAGTTCTCACAGCTGACCTTGACTCAAGCAGAAAGTTGGACAAGAGACTTTGAGGTCCCTTCCACCCTGAATATGCTGTGATTTATTCTGAGTTCTCAAGCTGAGTTTGTGACTACAGCCCTGAACTATGTATGAAAAGAAAGGACAAAAAAAACCACCCAAAACTATCAAGCAAATTCTGAAGAGCCCTTTTACTATGTTTACAGTCTTCCTGCCTGTTGTCATGTTCAGAAGCAACGTCAAGGGTAATCTGTTTGATCTTCAAAAGGAGGAAGAAAAATTATTATTCAGTATTCCCACAAAACTCTGTTTCCTTTAAAAGCCATAATTGTACATGTTGTACCCAGCTCTGATGCGACTACAGTGAATACAACTTCTATTTTAATGAAGACAGACTTGTCTAAATAAAGCCTAAAGCTCTTGTGTTCTTCAGAACAGAGTCCTCTGCCTGAGCACTGCTCTCAGAGAGAGAAAGGGGAATTTCTGATGAACCACTAGGATTAACAGCACTCCCACATCTTGCTCAAGAACATCTACTTGGGTTGTAGACCCTATTGTTGGTGGCAGTATTGGTATCCAAAATGACAAGGCTGTAACAACAGTCTAGTTACTGAAGGCTACCTAGGAAATCATAAAGATATGCCCACAACAACTCCCCCCCCCTCCCCCCCACCCAAGTAAAATCAAAATATAAATGGTAGAAAGGTATTTTGTGGAGAAAAAAGTTCAAGATAAAATACAAGCTATTTGGATCTGCACATTCCTGCACATACTGCAACAAAAATGGATATATATTACACATATCAAACTAGGAAGACATCATTAAAAATTATGTAATTACAATGAAAGAATAAATGATGACAACTACATTTGTCATCTGAAACACAGTAGGATAGACTGCAGGCAAAAAGCAACTAATGAGTGTCTCCAGAAAAAGCTTTAAGTTGCATTTAAAGACAAAGATAATCAGAAGTAAAAGTTTCTAGACAGTGTATGCTCTGCGTTAGCACAAAACAAGCATAAGCACAGCCTTATTGTGGAAAACATAGCCCCTAAAAAACAGGGAGGTGGATAAAATCATTGCTGTATTAAAAGTAGAAGAGTGAACGACAAACTCCAACAAGCAGCATGCAATAGAACTAAAACCAGACATCCGGACTCCAGATTTCAACTTTGCATGATAACCAAACAGAAGCACGTTTCACCTCATTGTATTATAGTTAAAAGTGCACTCTCTCTCCTGCAAGACTAAAAATTAAGTAACAAAAGGAGAGACTGCACCTATTACCTTAGGGGGAAGATGGGAGAAAATGCATGAAAAGAACACCTATCTGCTAAAAACCATCAACAGAACCAAAATATCAAACATATACAGTGAGTGGAAGGCAGAAGGTCCTTCACTTTTGCTTTGATCAGATACATGTAAATATTCGTATCATTTTGGCAATGGGCAGAGTCTGGGAAGTTGAGAGATTAAGGCAACAAACCCATTCACTAGGAGACTGACAAAAAAATAGGCCCATTAAATGAAATTTAGTACTTAACTTCCTTTTCAAAAAAAACCACACACCAAAAAAAACATCCCCCCCAAAAACCCACCCCAACAACCCCACCACCACCACCATCACACAATCAGCAAGTTTATCTATGAAAAGGTAGGGTCAAAAAAAACCACAGGATGGTAACAAGATGTTCCCTATAGAGCTGGACACCAAGGAGCTGAACCTTTTTGTTAGCATACAAAGAACTGTACATTTTGAAATCCCTGCTGATACAGTTCTACAAATACTGAGCTGTTACACAGCCCAGCAGTCAAGTTGGGGGAAAAAAAAAGCAAGTCTTGCTTTCTCTTTTACCCAAATTACTCCTCTGTGAAAAATTAACATTCTAGGTCTGCATTTTAAGTGAACAATAGTTAGAAATAAAAGCCATCTATCGGGTCATTAGTGATTTCCTCTACCAGTGCAAAATTACATCTTGCAGTACACAACAGTGTTTTATTCAGTCTAGTTATCAGTCAACAGCACTTTCCAGGGATGATTGATCGCATATATCCCACCAGAAAAAGCTGTGTTGTTTAGTCCAAATATTCGGTATTTAATTTCTAGTCATAAGTGGCAGGGAAAAACTCTCTCATGAGAGAGTTTTGTTCTTTGTAGCACCTTAGATGTTTCTTCTTGCCTTATGCTGCCAGCCATTTTCCAGCGACCTCCACAATTCCTCAGGTGAAATTCTCTCTCCTCAGTTTTTTTCTCTCACACAATGTATCTTGAGAGAGGGCTGATAAAAGCTGCACAGCTCATGCAGCACTTTCCACTACAGCAGCTCTATCCCATATCGATTCAATACAGACCACCTAAAGCAAGAGACGATCCTAGAGGCCATCATTTCATGAGACGGGAGTCTTGGAGAGTCTGGTAACACTAGTTATAAGTAATTACAGGGAGACAAATAGGATGAGAAATAGGATGAAATAACAAATAGCTCAGGAGCCCTCAGAAACAAGAGACTAAGTGACAAAATAAAATAGGCTTTATAGACAGAGTTCATAACAAATCCTGAAAAGGCTCGCATAGAGTAAATATAGCTCAGCTAAATCCTACTTAAACCTTCTCCATATCTTCAACTCCAAGGCTTTCATTACCTGCGCATCAAAATTTATGTGGCTGTGCTGGGTTTTCACCAGACTGTTCTTCACCATAAATCAAAGCTATCTGTCAAGCCACAAGCTCTAGACCTGCAGCACACACTGCCTTCAACCCATTGGATGGGTAAGGTGAGCTTTAATTTTAATTATTTTTTTTTTTTAGTGCTATGATGACACTTCTTTTAACTGAACATTTATTGCAGGCCCACACACATCAGTGTGTCGTGAGCAATAGTGTTTACTTCAGTTGGGTGCTTGGTGGCACCACCTGAGTAAATGGATTTCAGAGATGACTGCCATAGTACAAACTCCCTGCAGTGTCTAGTGCTTAGCAGAACCGTAAAAAATAAGCCAGACAAAAAAACCCCCAAACTGTCGACCTAGTCAAAGAGAATCCATGCCCTTCGGATCAAGGTGAGGCATAAGCAGAGTAACAGAGACTTGTCCCATCCCGATCTTACATTGAAACAATAAACCTGATTTACTAAGATTAACCCTCAGAACAAACCCACACAGTTTAAACAAGATATGCAAACTACCTGGGAATATGCAAATTGAGCCATTATGGAATTTGCATAAAATCTGAAGGAGAAAAGCTTTGGCAGTTATGCTTTAATCCTCGTGCTGTCTCCCCTGGCAGGCAGACAGAAGGCCCTCTCCAAATCATCACAAAGCTCAGCATTATTAACAGCCACTCGCCTTAGACACACTTCTGTGGAGAGGGTTTCCATAGCTAACATTAATATCTATGCAGCAAATCATTTTTATTTGATTTTTCTAGTGCAGTAAACCCCAATGCCTCAATTACGATTGTTTCACAATATTGCAAGTCTTACGTTCCCAGACATTATCTCATAGAAAAGAAATAAAAAGGGAAAGACAAGAGAAGGTAGGAGAGGAAAGAGATCACTTACTGCAGTTACATATTTCTGTGTGCTGTTACAGCATTTAGCTGAGTGGAATCTGCATCTTTAACTGCTAATATAACACCAATACTGAAAGTCATAAAAGCACTTCTGTTCCTCTTGGTCCTATCTGAACAACCACCACAAGCAAAACACATGTCTAGTATTAGACTCATTCATTTTTGGACTAGGTAGTCTACCTGGTCCAAACTAAAAAGAAAAAGCGTTCTTACCTATAACTTTACTTCCTCATGTGGACACACCTGATGGAAAAAGTTTTCCCTGAGAAGGAATATAAAAAGTCTACCAAAAAAATTCCCTAATGTGGCAAGTCAAAGAAAAATAAATCTCTGAACAGAGAGTACCTTTCTATCCTCATGTCATTAAAACTTTAGTAACACAGCTTTCTTCAATGTTTAGGGGAGTGTGTGTGTCACTAAGAAATTCTGTGTTTTCAGCCATTAAACATATGCAGATCAAGTAAGCTCTTTACATTCCCAGGGAGCTTTCCCATGTCAGACAAGCCTAACATGAAGGCTTATATTACAGAGAGAGTATTTACTTGCCCTGTGCATAATGAAATAAAAGTTTCAGTTATTCAAATCTCCAGCAAATAGAAATGGATAAAGACTCACACAATACCCAGGAAAACAATAAACAGATAAATTGCCACAGCATTTAAAAAAAAAAAAAGGCACTGATTAAGATCTAAATACGAAAATCTTTAGTTCATATTAAAAAATTAACTGGAAGCATTCAACTGAAGGATCAGAGGATACGATTTAAAAACTGTGACCCCTATAGCTGAATGCCTAAGCTTCTAACTCTGAAAATAATGAAATGCAAATAGCATTCTTTCTAGTAAACATTAGATTGTTTCCTGCAGTTGAAGAATGGAAATCAAAATGAGTATGGGAAATCTAGTACTGAAAATATAAAGCTACTACTTTATTTCTCAAAGTACTGAACGCATCTTTGGGACCTCAGGTACTTTTCTGATTTGGTAAATGGGACTTGGACACTGCACATACATTTGATTTTGCTGAATGTGAAATTTCTCAGGGAAGAGGCGGCGAATGCAGTCAATAACTCAGTGCAAGAAGTGATCTGCACAACTGAACTCTGTCCCACTTTCCAGCTGAATTAGGTTAGCTCAGCTGTCAGCCAAACAACCAGGCCCTTTCAGGGAGACTGCCTGGCACACAAAATGGTCCTCACCTGTCTTCAGCACATAACAGCCAAGCCAAAATTCCATAATTTAAAGAAATTACTTATATAAAAATAATACTTCGAACACTATGGCTGATAGTACTACCATTTTATTAAATACTTGAAAAGCATTTTTAAGCATCCTCCTAACCAACAGTAGTAATGCATAATGCCAATGAGAAAGATAGCATTGCACAAGATGCATTTATTATTTAATACATCATTTAAATAGTTTTCAGACACAAACAGAGAAATTATTTTAAAATCTATAAATTTGGTTGTATCAGCAGAAAGCTTTTACTATAGCAGAAAGTTGTGGACTCTTGGAATGCTGATGAAGTGTTAGACACCACAAGGTACTGGCGATACCAAGCAGGTACAGCATTACCTGCAGGTTGTGTCAGCGTTACTGCACCATCTTCAGCCAGTCTTCAAATCTCACCACGACTGAAATACAATTTACAATTCCGCTCACAAACAAACCAATTTGCATCTGTTTATATCAATCTCTAAAGGCAGGAGTAAGACATGAAGTACTTCATGTTGCACAACATTTGAGTCTTCCTAATAAGAGAAATCAGTTTACTAATCCTAGGAAAATGGAAACAGCTGCAGTATAGACAGCATGTCTCTGCTATTTCCTACTACATAGTAGAGCCCTATGGAAGATCTTAGTCAATGCAGTGCTGTTTCAGACCCTAAATAGCTGGGAAAAAAATCACCTGGGTTAAGCATAATCATTCATTTCAAATGCTGTCCTTCAATGCAGAAACATATAAGCTTAAAAATAACTAATTAGTGCTACGGTAGGTTTGACAGGCTTTAGGCAGTCACTTGTCTATTTAATAATCTAAATAATTGCATATACCTTCTTTTCAACAATGCATGGCATAGGAAAGATAAAACTGGCAAACTATCTGATCCAAGCAGAAAGCTGAAAATGTTTACTACATCACTTTTTAATATCACATGCACATAGCATGAGTCTTACTATTTGCAATTATCTATTCCACATCACCACTAGAGTTTTGACTATGAGCAGCATATAGCATTCATAAAGTGTTTTCAAAGTGAAAGACATTACAGAAGCAATAAAGCTTGCCTGGGCATATCATCACAATTCATGGCATATTTAATAATTTAAAGAATTTGATACATCAAGAGTAGAACTAACACAGTGTTTATAAAAAAAAGTATTTATTTTCGAGTAACAAATTAACAGAAATATTTGACAATAGTTTGTAAGCAGGTTTATAGAGCTCTCACACACACACTTACCATCTCTCAGTTTCACATCCATCATTCACAAACTGTGGTCTGCATACCAGTGGTGGAATAGGAGACCATAAACAGTGGTATTCCCAAATCAGTGTCACAAAAAAGATTTTCATTAGTCAGCAAGAAATTTTGAGGACTGATAGTAGTTTATCAGTCAAAAAACTTTTGATAACAGTTAATCTACATGCTGACTTTTGATAACAGGTAATCTCCATGCTGTTCCACCTGCTTATGCACTTACTTCCATATCTTCCCTTATGTTATACACCAAGATTTTCAACAAAGAATGGGACATCTAAAGGGAGTTCTGATTTTCACTAAGTGCTGATCTATCAGGCTTTAATAGATAGGCTTTTCTTTAAAAGTTTCAAAGCAGCACTCAAAATTCTCTGATCAGTCTTGAAAATCTTGAGAATTTTTTAAAGCATACCCATTACAATCTATAATTACTATATAGTCAAACAGCAGAAGACAAATATGTAAAGAGCAAACTAAACATGTTAGTGGAAACTTAAAATAGTTTTTTAATGCTTTTACATGTTTACTGTAACAGTAAGTTTTGAGTGAATTACTACTGGTGCTTTCAAAAGCATAGGCACACATCAGTAAAACGATCATTTCCTTCATAGAAACGTCTCCCTACAAAAACCTCCCTTTGTGATTTCCCAGTGCCTAATCTGTAAAGAATGGTGATGCACTCCCTCCAGCCACCAGACCATAACCCTGGAGCCCACCAGTACACCTGCACCAGTAGAGGCTGGGGGCTAACTGGTTAGAAAGTAGCTTTCCAGAGGAAATTACCGTTGGAAGAGACCTACAATGATCACCTAGTCCAACTGCCACTGGGCTTCTCCAGAGAGATATGGACCTACTGGAGTGAATTTAGCAGAGGGCCATGAAGATAAAGGGCTTGGAGCACCTGATATACGTGGAGAGGCAGAGAGAGCTGGGACTGTTTGGCCTGGAGAAGGGAATGCTCGGAGGGGGATCTTATCACTGTGTACAAATACCCAGTTTTGCAGTAGTGCATAGATGGAGCCAGGCTCTTCTCAGTGGTTCCCAGTGGCAGGCAAGAGGCACAAACTGAAACACATATGGAAACACTTCACTGTGAGATTGGCTAAACACTGGAACAGGCTGCTCAGAGAGGTCATGTAGTCTCCATGCTTGGAAACACTCAAAACGCAAGAGGCCGCAGCCCTAAGCAACACACTATAGTTGACCCTGCTTTGAGCACAGGGATTTGACTAGGTGATCTCCAGAGGTGTCTTCCAGCCTCTGCATTCCTGTGATTCTGTGATCTTTGAAGAAAGCGCAACTAGCAGTCAGAAAGCTGTATGCTTCTGTACAGATAGGCTCCTTTTACCAACTTGTATACCCATTCAAAAACAGACAGAAAACCAGAAAAATATGAGTGACTTATGCTATGAGAGGAATGAATAATACACATTGAAAGGAAATGGCAGGCCACAATTTTATTTAATCACAGCCTAATAAGAATCCAGGCCAAAGCTACAGCATTCCCAACATAGTGTCTCCTAAGGATACCATTCTTTTAATCCAGTCAAAGACCTAGTCAAGGAAAGACAATCTCTGTCAGTTGACATAAGGTCTATTAGCCTTAAGTACTAACCTCACTAGAATGTACAGCTATCACAGGTACAAGATTGGAATAAACTCAACTTTTAATAAAGGATACTTTTGAGACAAACAAAACAGCTGCCCAGTCTCAATTTCAGCTATCAGGAAAATTTCTTGACCAAATGAAGCACATGATTAACTAACCCAAAGAATAAGCGTGCATTCAGCTACATTGTGGCAAAAGAAGCGAGATTGCCCTGCAAGATCCTGAAGAGGCATGATATCTAAAGCGTAAGTTGGAAGGATGTTTTTCAAGGGATGGCCGCTACTGGGCACACTAATCAGTTCCCCTGGTTCTGGTGATGATACCAATAACCTACATTCTCTCCTTTCCCTACACCTTTTGCACAGTTACACTGTGCTAAGCGTTTCAAACAGACAAAAAGCCAAGTCAGAAATATCAAGGGAATATTCCTGCTGACTGTGGACAGGATATCGTGGAGGCTTTCCCAAACCTACTACACTTTAAGCATCCAACCTATTGTTTTGAGAAGCTTATCACAGAAAGCTGTATTTTCTCTCTCTCTTACCACATTAAGGCAGAAAGGCAAAAGAGAACAAAAGCAAGTAATCTGCATAAGTAACCAGAAGTTGCTGGGAGATTAATCATTTTTTATTCAAGTTAACTTTGAACCCATTTGTTAAATGCACCCATTGCTGCAGTGTGATGCACCTGCATTTTGAAACGGTCTTTTTAGCACCAGCCTCCACTACCTAGTAATGTGAGCAATAGCAATTCTTATTCAGCTTAAGATATTAGATGCTCCCTATTACAGCTAATGGCATTTATGTGGTTTCCAGAATTCTTGAAGATCTTCCTAACAGTGAAAAAGCTTGCTTGTCTTACATCAACCTCTTAATGATAAAAGAGTCTAAGTTAAAGCAATCAGATTTGACAATCAGTGAATTCTGAGAACAGAGCATATATGCTTTCAGAGAGTGTTAAAGACTACTGCCATACCGAAAATGAGCATACTGTAAAACTCCTGTATTCCCTTTACAGAGACATTGGACAAATATTAAAACAGCATCAGGTCTCCTACAAACATTTCTATACATTCATTGTAAGTTTTTATAAAATATAAGAGCAAAACATTTCAGTCATGGCCTAAATACTAATATATTCCTTCTGTTTTCTCAAACTGGTACCCATTTGAATTCCTTCAACATTTAAGTCATCTGCAAAAAGAAACACAAAATTTAAGAAAAATCAAACCACTTCTGTTGCAACCCTGGTTAAAATAATGTTGTGTTCTCCTACCTTCCTTTATCCAAATTCCTGTTGACATTTGAAGAGGGTAAGGTTTACATATGAAGATGACAGCTTAAAAGAGCTATTTTTTCATCTCTTGAACTGCCTACACCTTACTGCTTCTGCATCCATACCAAAAGGCAGCTGGCACTCTGACCTGCTGTCGCTGGCCAGATAGGTACGTAGGAACCACTCCTCTCACAGCCAGTATTACTATTACGGTGACTTTTCACAACAGCTCACCAAGATTTCATGGAAGAGGCTCCCTGCTCCCTCCTAATAATCAATTCCTGTTCATCAACTCTACATGAGCAGTCTCAGTAAACTCCTCTGACCTGTTTCAGAGTGTAAAGAGAAGTTAGTATTTTATCAGAATCAAAGCAAAATTCTTGTACACAAGAGTTGGAAGCCATGCTCAAAATTCCATTATATTAAATACCACACAACCTAGCTTATAATACATTAGAAAGTAATTGGAATTTTCAAATGCAAAACAATAGTAATGTTTTGATACAATGAGAAAGTGGAAATATCAGCTACAACTCTCTTGGTAGTAGTCATTAAATCCTATGCCTAAATATCTCAAACTGTTTGCATTCTTACTGCTGAGGGTTCATTTAAAAAAAAAAAAAAAAAACAAACCACACACACCACAGAAAAAAAATCTAAGATTTCTAGGGGCCTGAAACTAAACCTGTCAACAGGATGTACAAACAACTGAGCTACAGTTTAACTAAATGCATTTTTCAGCTCATTTCTTGTCATTTGGTATTTTGAGTCATGGGAAGATAGTTATGATAGTTTTTTTCCACATAGGACAAGGGAGGAGTTGGTCGGAAAAGTTGGGCAGAGGAGATTGCTGGTTTTTAAAAGTATGCCAACAGCATTTAATTGTTGCTATCCCCTAGACTGTCAGGGATGATTTCACAGAAATCTGCATGAATGCTATAGACATCATGACCATAACTTTAATGAAATATCAGAAAAGGGTAGGAATGGTAAAAAGACTTGCACATGTTTTGCAGCACTGATCTTCCATTCATTTTTTCCACATCAATCAATTGCTGTCCTTTTCAACAGAACACTAAGCTAGTTCAAACATCCCATTCAGTTACTACTCAATAGAAATAACATACTCCATAGTTCACTACTATTGATCTGTTTTAAATTAAATTAACAGTCATCATGCAATTAATGGAAAAACTGATATATTAACACTGGAGCAGAGAGTAATGATGGCTTCCAATTGGACCTTTGATATAATCCAACAGTTCTAGGAAGTAATTTGTTGTAGGATTAGCATGCCTTTGCTGGCCTCGAGAGCCAGCAGTGCAAGTTTTTATGGGAGATGCTTTACAAGCAGCAGAGAGCTTTGTTTACGTTAATAATTTACTTCTACAGTATTACAGTATGTGATGCTTTCAAGTCATGTTTGAAACAAAAAGCATCCAAGTTTGCCATTCTGAGAACTAAGCCAAGAGCAGCAAGTTGCTTTTGCCTAATTCTGCTGAGTTCTCATTTTGATTTATCTGTTCTGCATGGAGATATGTAAAGCAGGACATGCACTTCACATCTTTGATCTTCTCTCATCAGTGTTAATTACTCCTATATGCTGGCAGTGAGAGTGGCTGCAGCAATTAAATGATCATCACAGCAGTGGTAGCAGCTGTGGTCATGGCAGCAATCTCATTTTCTTATTTTCCTCCTCTCCTTCCAGAAAGGAGCCAGGTAATGGGAGGGAAAAGCCCTTCACTCCCATTTCAAACAGGAGGTTGATGATCCTGCTCTTATTGCTTTTTGTCCCCAGAGCATTTCACAGCAAGGACAGCTCCAGACTCTATCCTATAAAATTAAAAGCTCTCCTGGGAAGGCAAAATGGGATACAAGCTGCAGAGCCAGAGCGCAAATGCATGCAAAATAGCGAAGGTAGTGAATACGCGCAAACAAATGGAAGGGAAGGGAAAAGGAGGGCAGTGGAGTCAAAGAATTTTTGGTGGGTGTGGTTTGTTTTGTTGTTTTTATTAAAGAAAAACAAGAACCCAGAAGTATAACAAAAAGGGACACTGAGTACTCCTGACAACACCCACCCATTTCTGAAGAAATGCTGTGAGCTATTGCAGACTTCCAAAGCATATCCTACCCGCCGGCCTGATTAATATTAGAGATCAGTCACAGGCCATGTGGTTACTGTGAGCCTCCTTCTCAAGCTTCCTCCTCCATCCATAGAAGTCTGGCTCAGTTGACAAAAAAAATCTGTAGTGTCTTAGAGTGTCAAACATTAGGCAAATGCAAAAGTGCCACTGAGTCCTCAGAGAGAGGGGACTCACTTGAGGGGGTTGTGTACTTTACAGAACAAGGTCCCCACAGCACCTGATTTTGTAGCGTCAGGTATGAACTGAGGTACCCCAGGGACAACAGAGCATCCTCTCTTTTCCCACTGACTGTGATCAGACTAGTTGGGGAGCAAAGGCATCCTGATTACCTCCTGCCTTTACCCCACAAGTCCAGGAACCTTTCAATCCGTAATCCATCTTTTACCCACAAACCATACTACTAAACTTAATAACTCAAGTGAGAACTATTAAAATTATTAAACATTTACACCTCAGGCAAAGAAAATATGTAGATCACTTTATAGAAAGTAATTAAAAATAAGAAACAAGGCCATTGGAAAGTATGTCTATTATGCTCAGTTACAATCAATGGATGATTTCCACAAACTAAATTTATGATGTGTATTTAAGCATTACTTGGATGATTACTGTATTTCAGATGTTACTTCAGTTTCTTTAAAGCAAGAAGTGACTTCAGGTTTTGGGGGGTTTTTTTGAGGGTTTTTTTTGGTTCTTGTTTGGGTTTTGTGGGTTGGGTTTTTTTAAAAAAAGTTTAGTTTAGCTACAGAAGATTATCCAATCTTTACAGCTGCTACATGTTACTGGAAGTGTAGTCTAGCATTCAACAATATAGTGTCTTCTACCACAGCAGGAAGTACCCAAGAGAAAGAAGCCTGTCCTCAAGTCTGACTAAAGAGCATGAAGAACTGTAAGAACTCAGCTGACTTCAGCTTAACTAAAGTGAATTACTTGAAGTGATTCACAGATTGTGTAACACAGCAGCATCAGTTCTCTGCAACTGGTCTCACTTCTGATCGCTATCTCAATTGCTTAGTGTCCAAAGACTGAAAAACTAATGGAAGTAGATTTGTTTTCTTCAAGGATTTCTGGGTTTTTCAGCCTGATGCTAAAGGAATCCCCTATCTACACTGCTCTACAAATCCATATTGACTGAAAAGCCTCATAAGGCTCAGGGCTCTCTACCAGCTACACTAAGGACAGGAATGCTGAGCACTACTTTAATAATGCAGTAGGAAGGGCAGCAAGCACACTTTCTACCATATTTCCATTTTCTCCAATTGGTTATGTTACAGGCATATTTTAAAATATCTTGCAGAGTATAGTAATTTGGTGATATTTATGGATGTTTTCCACATGGAACTTGCAAGGCTATACCAGATATTTTTTCCCCTTTAGAACACTGAGTGAGGACTAAAAACCATCAAGCAAGTTTTGCGTCCAGATATTTAACTGCAAGCAGAACAAGTGAAACAGTCACACCCAGTATGAGAAAGATTTTATATAAGTATACAGACACACAAAGAACAAAGTGGGATCAAAGCAGAAGTAAACACATTAATGCAGAGTTCACAGCTTACATATATTACAATATATTGAAATGTGTGTGTACCCAATCTTTAAGTGCTGAACAATCATTATTGGAATATTACTTCAGAAGTGATTATTCCCTAAACACCCTAGTTAGAAGGTGAAATAAATTTCAAGGATTTTATTCTGCACCTCTAGGCTCATGACCAATAAAAAGTGGCAAAGCAGTTCATGTTAATGGATTCTTAATTAGGCTGGGATGCACAAAAGAAATTTGACATAAGAGTTACTTCTAATTCTAAACTTTAAAACACGAGAGAGCTTCTCAAACACAGCAGCAGCCATGTCTGTTCCAGTGTCACAGTAAATATGAAAGCTGGAGATTGAAAGTTGTAACTGTGATGTTCCTTCTTCTGCAGAAAAGGAAAATTAACTTCAGAAAACAGAACACAGGCCCCATTTTATAAATGTAAAAATAAAACCATTTATTTTGCAAGTATTTGCAACAAATTAAATGAAATCAGATTTAGACATGTATTTATTGATGTTTAAAAAAATATGGAAAGATGAACTAAAAAAGACCCCTTAAGTTTGTCCAGAAAAAGGATCCACCCATAGTAAATGGGGAACAGTAGGTCCCATTATTGCCCCATAAGCCAGCCAAATACAAGCACCAAGTGTCTGAATATGACTGCAGCCACATGCTGCAGAGTAAACCAGAACTGACCCGCTTCTCATTGCAGCAGACCAGAGGCAGAAGTACTGTCACATGCCGTGTTTCAGCCTGGGAGAGATGGGAGCACGTTCTCACCCATTCGATGACTTGAGGTCATCTGAGCATGTTCTAACATAAGAATTTGAAATAAAATTTAGGATAGTACACAAGCGTATCCATGACAAGTTTTGGCACACCAAAACATCACACAAAATAAGCCTCCTACACAAACTGTACCATAGTCTTGAGAAGGGTATGTGCTCTTCCACAAATCTGAACTGTAGCAGTCTTTAACACTCTCTTCTGCTAAGAGAAGATCTTCTATGGTAGCAAGCACAACCTTTTATATACCGTCATCCCAGCTTTAGCCTCCACCATGACCAAAACAGAGTACTATTACACTTCGTTACACTGTCTTTGAGATCAGTGACTACTAATCACTAAGGGAAGTCTTGATGGTTGAACACAGGGATCTGAGCTCATCAGTTTTTTGCTACATCCAGTCTGGCTCTGAGAGGCCTAGGAGAACGAAGCAACATTTCTTCTCCAGGAATGAGACAAGAACAAACAGAAGTCAGCAAGATGCAGAACATTTTCTTGGTAAGCCTTACTGAGAGGAACTGGCAAAGACTGAACATTGTGCTGCTCTAAGAGCCAAGAAGCAAGCACAGCAGTCATGTGCTAGCTGACTTACTGCACCTGTGTAGCTCAGGGTTGCATCTCCCTCTGCAACAGTAGAAAAAAAATGAGTAATGCTGGGCTTTGAATTAGACTGGTAACCTACAGAAGCAAACAAAATTCATATGAAAGCCTTTAAAGAAGTCAGGGGGTACTAGTTTACTTAAAAGTGGTTTTTTAAAGACTAATTCAAACAATGAAGTAGAATTATTTTTACACTACTGTATTTTGCTTAGCAGGAAATACCCTTTTCCCATATGTGCATTTTTCTTCCTTTCTATCTACACACCAAAAATGAAGATTTTGCAGGTTTAATCAGTCAGAATGGTCTTCAAAGCAGGGGCCGAAACTAAGTTACAGGCAGATGTAATTAAGTTTTAACAATTCTGATGATGTTCAAACATGAATAAATTCGGCTCTCTCCTATGAGCTGTTTAAATTATATGTGTGTATGTTTGTGTTTAAGGCAGCCTAATCAAAGTTATGAAATCCAATTTCAAACAAAGGTTTTGTCTAGTATTTAAAGATGTTCTGATAGATCTTCAAGACAGTTCAATTCCTTATAATCCCGGCTAAACACAAGTTTACTTATTGCTAGCAGCCAAGAAACTTAAACGAGCTTTTCCTTAGGCTGCTCACTGTATCCAATGAAGCTGACTTGAAGTTAGCCATCCCCACAAAATCTCTAGAACAACAATTGGCAAGTTTAAAGCCAAGGTTCCACCTCTCAATTGTAATTTTACCAAGTTCATTTTGTACTAAAATTGGAAGGACCAAATCTGGAAGTGTTATATCAAGAAATAATAGAATTCATAAGGATGGGGCGGGCAGGGAGACAGAGAAGAAAACGTAAATACCGCATACTTCATGACAACTGAACTTGAAGGATTTCTGGGGGTATAACACAAAGGGACAACTCCAAAGATGAAAACAGTAAAAGCGCAGGGCAGAGAAAAACTGAAGGGGAACACAGAGAGCACGAAAGCAGTAGAGACTGGTAGGCATAAGCAACTTAAAGTTTTTTAAAAGCTCTTTGAACCAAATGCTATCACAAACTGCAGACATTGATGTTACTTAAGGAGAACTGATCATTTTTCCTCAGACTGATATAACTGAAGTTGAAATTACTAGAGAGAAAACAATAGTCTCAATTCTCATTAATGCCAGCAGGCTTTGAGCAGCTGAAGAGCTACAAAGAGCAATGTTGAAAATTGCTGATACCATTCTAAAGATAATTTCAAGCAAAGGTGTGGGCAGGTATTAAAAGCATTCTGTGATAAAATTGAGGACGCTGAAATGAAAAAAGGGACTTAATTCCTCTGAAATCTTTCTTTTAGTAACTCAGAAACCTGTCCTCTACTGCTAGCTCAACACCCTATAAACAATAATCATTGTTTTAACTTCAAAGAAGTTATATCAACATATGACCATAAACATTTACTATAGAACAAATACTAGTCCAAATCATGCTGTTTAATCACCATTCGCCTGATAAAAACATGTGACATCAAGACATTTACATCAGCATTAACAGGAACAAGGGACCAGCACTCCAACAATCCTTTTTCCTATGAACACTCATGAGAGCTCAGATTTGTAAAATTACCCTATCATATGCTTTCAAAAAGACAACTAAAAGCATATTTGTCATATTTAAAACTATCATGGCCAGATCTCAAAATAAGCGATTGCAATGGTGGCTCAAAAGTCTTCAGCACAGAAGAAACATAACCAGAAAAAACACTGCTTTGGAGCAGCAGCTTTTGAAACTGTATTTATTCCAAATATTTTTGTTAATGTTATTAAAGCTTCCCAATATTGAATTAAAGCAGTAAAACTATTTAACAAAACTCATGCAATTATAGGAAAGGCCAAGATAGCAAATCATATGTCCATATTGATTAACACTAATTATATAAGTCATCTAGTCATGGATGCAAAACAGAACAATGCATTTCTTCCTTCTACAACCAATTTAACCTAGATCCTTCAATTTGATTTGTGCTGTCAGACTGGCTAGAACTTCCCATAGACTAAAAAACATAACCTGAGCATGCTGAATGCACAATTGAAGTATTGAGAGATTTGAATATCTAGTGTTTTTACTGAAATCTTTCAATCTTCAAAAATTTCCAAGCTGCATCAAGTACAAATTCAGACATAAAACACTGCCATTAAAAAGGCGAACGAATCAAATCTTAAGTTCCTGTTTACCTAGGGAAACACTGAAATAATTTAACATAAGTTTCATGAACATGAAGCATACACTAAGTACATCAGCTAATGCAGATATTGCCTTTCCTCTTCACAGAAATACAACAAATGGCTACAGCAAGTCTCCTAACCATAACTAATACCAAATTCAACAGGATTTTTGCATCAGCAGCATGTGAAAGATAGTTAAAGCACACAATCTGATGGTTTTTAGTGTTCCTTCTAGATGACATACCCTTTACTATTTTGCTTCTTATTCATCTGCACAGTAGTGAAGTTCACAGCAGGGACCACAGACTAGAACAATTCCACAAGCAAATAAGATCCAGATGACTTTCTCAAAATGTTTCATAGTGGTTTATAATATGCTGCAAGATTTGTTTTTATCTGCATCATCACACACAGCAGAAAAAAGCCCAGCTACAGCTGTGATCATGGAAAATAAGCCCAATTCTTAAAAGAATCAACATACTTTACATGGTATTTTTGTACTCCTTTCCCCAATATATAAATAATGGCAATACAGTCATATATTTTACTACCAACAAGACAGTAACATAAGTGTTATCATAAAAATGTTGGAATTACACCCAAGATACTACATCAGCTGCTTATTCATTTCTAACAAAGAACTGACGATGGCAGAGGCTAGTCCTCCAGCTCTCACATAATTGGGAAAGGGAGAACAACATGCAAATACATACTGATGAGACTGATTTGTCTTAAAAGAAACTGAAAAGCCTGTTTACTTAGACTTAGACCAGTTGCTGAAGACTAGATTTCAAAAAGATTACTATAATGGAAGAAGTGGCTTTACAGAGGCTGATTGCACTCAAGAAGCTTCTTACCTGTCTAAAAAGAGACTTTTCTAGTGTCAGAAGCGTACCTTCAAAACAAGCAGAAGTAGCTGGTAAGTGGAAAAAATGGACCACATCTAGTACAGCTCTGTCATATGTACTTGAATCCATGCAACAACCATCTCTCACAAAAAAGGTTTTTTTGCAGGGAATATAAAACAGAATCCCAGACCAGTAGTTTTCCATTTCACCTACTATGTTCAAAGGCTGGAATTGCCGCTTTTCTCCCCCATTCACTTGCATTTGTGGTTCGCGTTCCATGTCAAAATACAGCAATGCCCTTAAGTTTACAAGTACTATTTAAGTATTGTGCTGAATCATGTCTCTAAAAGCTGCAATTAGGGATGAAAGGACAGGGGTACAATCCACAACTTGCATAACTAACCATAAAACACAGACATCCTTAGATGTTGAGATCTGATGGAATACAAATCAAGCCTGTAGGGAAGGAGAATTCAGTCTCAAAACATGAGTGCTTTTGATAGTCCACAAAATGAAGTACTTTGTGAACCAAGCAAGGAGTGGGATGGGACAGTGTCGAGAGGAAGAGGCATGGAAAAGAAAGAAGCAGTTGCTGGTGTAGGTAGAAAATGCTGAAGAAAATTCTCTTACAATGGCAGCAATTGGGAAGCAACAGGGACAAAAGAAAAGAGGTAGAACTGGTGACAATTTCTTACAGGTCTTCTTTTGGGTTTGGTTGGGTTTTTTTGGTTTTCATTTTAAACACAAACCATCAAGGAAAGATTTTTTTTTTAAAAAAAAAAAAAGACCTGATTTAAACTTATGGCCTTAGCTGTATATTAGGATGGCTATTTAATCATTGAGGTTTCTGTTGCATACTTCTCTAGTACTTCTATTGTATTTTCCCCCTTAATAATTCTGTTACTCTAATATTCTAAGGCACCAAACAGATGATAGTCTTAGCATGCTGGGTACTGTACAAATAAATAATGAGAGAAAGTTGTTACCCACAATACTTTACAATGTAAACAAAGGGTAAAGATGACATCATTCAGCAGGGTTCACACCAGCACAAGCTGAAACAGAAGGATGCAGGTCTTCTGATTCTTGACCATAAGTCTTATTTAAAGTATAAACAACTCTGCTTCTCTCCATCAACACTAATATTCTTCCTGCAAACGAGACACTTATAATTTATCTGTCCTAGAAACATATACAAGACTAGTATCCTCACCATCCTAATATTGAGCTGTTTTTACATTTTGCTTTAAATGAGAGCATCTTAATTATAATATTTACATGCACTTCAGTATGCAAATAGTCCTACTAGATTTGCCTCTAATACTGCATGTGACAATGTTTTATAAGAGCTAGTCTGAATAACTATCACAAGACACCTACTGGTAGCAGTTAAACCAACCATAATACAAATCACGGAGAATAAACAGACACTTGTGTCCTGCTAAAGTTTTAATTTTTATTTTGCTCTGAATTCAGCACAAGAGAAGTTTCCTGTTTTAAATTCCAGATCAAATTCTATGGACATAGTAGGAAGCTCTAATAGGTTCTTGTGGAAGAACAGCCCTTTACAGAAATTACAGAAAGAAATTCTAATGATCTCAAATTTTAAGACAAGCATAGAACCATAGAATAGTTTGGGTTGGAAGGGACCTTTAAAGGTCATCTAGTACAATCCCCCAAACATGAACAGTTCTTTTAAAGGAAAAACATTAGTAAGCAAGTCAGAAAAAATAAGGCTGAAGAATTTAGGATCCATTCTGCAGAACTAAATAGCAAGCTGAGACATTTATGATTTCAATTTTTTCTTCTTAAATTTTGGAAGAAAGCTGATGAAAAGGCTAGAGAAGTTCAAAAACACAGTCAGCTTCCAAGCATCCATGATAAGTTTTCCTGTTACAAAGCAACAAGGGCAAGGGAGACAGAGACAAGAATGATCGCAGGCCAGGTTGAACAGCTGCATCATCTCCAGTACCAGCATGGATCTGAAAAAGTTACTACCCACTTTGGCTATAAAGCTGAGCTAGTTCTATGCAGAACCAGCTCAGGGGTATTAGGACCATAACCCTTGAATTGTGACCGCTGTGGACTACATACCGTGGACTGCAGAATCTCCCAGTTCTAACGTTCTATCCAAGCATAGCCAAGGCTTGTAAACTCCAAGGCACACAAGTTTCAATACAGCTTTGTGCTGCATCCCTCAGTTCTGCAAATTCTGGGAAAGGTTATTCACGGGGCATTGTGCCAGGTCCATACTGGCCCTGTACACTTGCTGCACCCATGCAGAACCTGAGCACTGTAACAATGCTTGTTTGGTTTTAAGAGTCATTTCAGGTCCTGCATGGCTAATGCTTAGCTGAGGTCAATAAATCCTGCTAAAAACAAGACAACTATTGCAAAGTCACTAAAGTGTTCCTGTGCTACATTCTTAGCATTATCTAGGTTCTTCCCTTCTTTGGGGTATACATATTTTAATTACTTCATTTAAAATAAACAGTTACAGAAATATTTTCCAGTCTGGAGTCTTTACTTAAGGGAGAACAATACTATTTCAGTGCAAGATACAGGGTTAGTCTGCTGAAGGTGTCATCTCTCAGCCAATATTACAACTAATTAGCCCAAGCCACTTCACAGCCTGCCCTCAATGTCTAACAATTACGGCTCTTCAGCAACCTCCTTGTTCTTATGAGCTGCAGAGCAGAAATCTTCACACAGCCACAGGCTACAACACACTACCTGCCTGAAAAATCAAGTGAAGGAAGACGTTTAAAGAGCAGACTTCAACATATTAATGAATTGGGTTTGGGGGTCTTTTTTATTATTATTTACAAATGCTGTCAATAACGTCATCTGACATTGAGAAAATGTGTGTCATCATTAAGACATGTCTGAGAGTCACATCAAAAGTTTCCACTAGAAAGAGAAACTTAATACGGTTTAATTTTTCATATCTAATATATAAAAAGTATAAGAACTTTCTTTTTCAAGCTTTTTCTATCAGCTGTAGACATGAATAAAGGAATTAGTGTCCAAAGGGCCTAGACAGAATTGGGTTCCATTAGTCTATATCTATATAAGCATACTATAACATCTGCTCCAGATTTACACATCAGCAAAGCAAGATGATGATTATGCAAATAATGAGAATCTAAGTAATACATACGCATTCAGGCAACTGAAGGGACATATTTCTCCAATAACTTTTGCTCTTCCATTAAAAAAGTCCACTTCAGGAATGTACTACCATGTAACAATAAAGCCACAGGCTTAAGTAGTATTGATTGTAATACAGTACATGTATAAACAGCTGAACAGTTAACCACAAAGAACCAACCATCTGGATTCCTGAAAGCATAGAGAGAATCAGCTTTGAGAAAAAAAAAGGTGGTTCTTTCCACCATAAGTTTCTGCTTCTTTTGTAATTCCAATTATTTATACGAAGAACAATAAATAGTAACCATTTTTGAGATTTTTTCCAAAGTATACAAAGCAGTACAGAATATTTAAGACTACCACATGCACCAAGTCCCATATTATTATTTTAAAATTAAATCATGTACCCAGATTGCTGGACAGTTAATTCAGACAGAAATTTAAATGGTTGCAGTTAGATGATCTTCTTTGGAGGACCTCGCATTTTGAAGTACCTACCACAAATCTGTATTTTACTTCAAAAAGAAAAAAAAAAAATCTTCCTTTTTTGTATGCTAGCTCAGTTTTTTCAACCTCAAATCAGAAAGAACTCTGCACAAGAATTCAGGCACTGATTGCATGTAATGAACATGGGGTGCACAATTGTCCACCTGCATCCAGGCATTGACCTTAGGATAAAAACAAATTGCTCCTTACAGTCCATCAAGTAAACCAGCTCATCCACTCACTATTTTACACCAAAGCTTCTGCTAATGTCCTCAGGTTTTAATGGCAGCTCATCAGGCTTGTCCTATACAGGCTGTTTCAAAAGTTCATTTTATTTTTGATTAGCCATTTAGTATTATAGTATGTATTTTAAGGTGCCTCACTCAGATGTCATTGTAACTGTACACCATGCATTTAATCAGGTTTCTAAATACACAGATGATATCTACAAAAAGCCCTTAATTTCTGCAAAACGTATTTCTCCAGGTTCCTACAGTTTATAGCTGTGTGTTGCCCAAACTGCTGAAACCTCTGCACATTTCTAGCCCTAAACTTGACTGGCATTCAGGGACTAGGGAGAAGAGCAGGTGTCCGCTCCCGAGGGCTTAGTCTAGCAAGCACACTAACAATTCATAATTTTACTAATGAGACTGAAAACGTACACGTGAAGCATGTACAACTTTCTGGCTCTGCTTGAGAAAGGATATTCTCCAAGGTTTATTCCCAAACACAACTAACACAAAAAGCATAAAGTATTGGCATTCAGATCAAAATCTAGGACTTTCCTCAGCTGCCTCTGCAGAAGACAGGCTCAGCAGAGCTGCTCAAGCTGAAACACTCACAAGAACAAGCTTACAGGCCTTTTTCCACAGAAAATCTGATCCTGAATTAATGTCATTTTTGATCAGCAAGAGGCCAAATTTAAAGACTCTCCAGACAGGCTACAAAGTCCAAATCCTATTTTGGGTGAAGATAAGAGTACAGAATTTAACAGGTTTTTAAATTGGGGCAGAGGGTGGGTGAATTCTTTTCTCTTGGTGTTGGAAGTCTTACATACATTTCACTAGAAAGAGACGCTTGCATAACTGCAGTCTATTTGGGAAGGGCTGGGTAAGAGTTTGGAGATGGTTACATCTGAGAGTATATGGTCATGAAAAATTCACCCTTCTGCAAGGTCTCTCTAAAATTATTACTTATTAAATCACATTAAGCAAGGTTTTTTTCATAAAAGTTGAAAAAGCTAGATGAGGAACACTAAGCACACCGAGTTTTAAATCCATGTACATACCGACAAGCTCAATATTCGGATTTCACTATCCCTTAATTCAGAGTTGCCCGGTCTGCCTCGCAAGGTGCCCTGAAAAGCCCCAGCAGGAAGTCTACCCTGTAGGATTCGTCAAATAGTGTTTAAACATACCAAAAATAGTCACTTAATTGGGGTTTTCAAAGTCATTTGACAGTAGCTTTTCTGAGACAGCTGACACAGCCAATCCCACAGGGTGTCCTTGGCAAGGTTCTGGCAGCGGGGGCGCGGGGCGGCCTCTGTGAGGAGAGGCCGGGGCTGCCCCGTGCGGAACACGGCCGGTTCCAGCCGGCTCCAACCGACCCACCGCAGGGCACGGCTGAGCCCCTCGGCCATGAAGGTGGTGCCTCAGGGAACACAGATTTAAGAAAGGGCAAAAAAGTGCCTGACAGAGAAGGGAACAAAAAGGAGTGAGAAACAGCCCTGCAGACACCCAGGTCAGTGAAGAAGGAGGGGGAGGAGGTGCTCCAGGCACAAAAGCAGAGACTCCCCTGCAGCCCATGGAGAAGACCATGGTGATGCAGGTTGTCCCCCTGCAGCGCATGGAGGTCCCCCCCACACTGGAGCAGGTGGACATGTCCTGAAGTAAGGTGCCGCCCATGGAGAACCCACACCGGAGCAGGTTTTCTGCAGCCTGTGGGAGACCCCCACACTGGGGCAGTTCTTGAAGGACTGTACACACTGGAGCAGAGGAAAACTATAAGAAGGAAGGAGCAGCAGAGAGGAGCTGTTATGGACTGACCACAGCCTCCCAGTTCCCCTGCACTGCTTGGGCACATAAAGGAGTTGGGAATGAAGGAATGAAGTTGAGCCTGGGAAGAAAGAGGGATGGCTGGCAGGAGGTGGTTCAGCTTTTGTCTTTGTTTCTCACCATCCTACTCTATTTTTAATTGGCAATAAATTAATTTTCTCCAAGTCAAGCCTGTTGAACAGTCAGTTTAGACAAGTTAGCCATGCCTAAATATTCACTTAACTCCTTTTAGCTCAAACTGGTAGAAAACTTGATAAGCACCAAGTCTTTTATTTCACATACATACAAGTCTGGTCAGAGACTCATTTTATCTCTGTAATTACCATTTTTAATGTCTCAGTAATCCTTTACACCAAGTGCTTTCTGTCTTTTACTCTGCAGTAATCTAGCCAGCATTTTCCTCTGAGCATCCTTTGTGCTTGTGAATGCACAGGACAACCATATTCCCACTCAAAGACAGAAGAGACAGAGGACATCCTAGACAGCTTCTAGGTACATGTGTGTGCACACACATCAAGCCACAGAAAATGCTTGTGCAGAATGTTACTGTAGGTTAGAAAAGCCAAACTGCAAAAGGGGAATGAACTTAGTCTACATAATGTGTGGAATTTGCAGAAGAGGTGTGTGCCCACAACGTTTCCACCATTTATTAAATTTCTGCTCTGAAGCCAATGTTCCTTCCAATGCATTCCTAATATTTTGTTCCTTAATCTACCAGGACAGCAGGAATAGGAAGATCTTTTCAAGCTTTAATTTAACAGATAGAAATTTGTTTGCAATTAAATGTAAGAGGTATGTAATTTTTTCATAATGTCGATAATGTGACAGAAAATGGAGAAAGCACTTTTGGAGAGCATGTATCACGCTTGTAACAACATTTATTTCAGATTTACAACAGAATAGGAGTTTCCTACCAATGGCTGTTTGCATTTCCAAAACAACTGTTGTAGGTGTAACAAGAGCTTCCAGTAAGGATCAAAATCATTGCTCATTGAAAAAATGGATTCAAAACAATAATGTATTGAGGCAATTCCTTAATAACCTTTTAGAAGTAGCTGTGGATATGTATGTACCTGATACACTCCCCTCAAGCAGGCAAAGAACAAAGAAGATCAACATGAGATCCTGCAGTCTATTCCAAATCAAGATTCTAGAAGCGTAGTGAAAACCTCTGAAAAAGTCAATTGCAATAAGCATTCAGCATAGGAATTGTTGTTGCATGGTTGCTTTTTTTTGTTCCTCCTTTTCAACCACAACAGTTTCTGTTCAGAATATCTTCCACTTAAAAATTATAGTTACATCATCAAGTGTGCAGTAGTGTGCTACATGTATCCTAATTTTCTTTTTCAGATGAAACCTTAAGCCAAGGAAAGCTTTTCTGGTGTTTGTCAGTCTTCAGTAGTCTTCCCAATTTCTAGAGCATACCTGATAACTATTGACATTTCTTTGGAAAAAAGGTTGAAGTTCCTCATAGTTCTCATTCAGCACTTTGGTGGTTGTAAATAACTAAGAAGTTAACACCAGTAGTTTGATTTTTTTTTTTTCTTTCCAAAACCTCTATTTAATTCTCTTCCCACATCGGATGAAGTGTCCTTCCTTTGCATTTTGATTTAGTTGAAGTGTTATAAGAAACACTCCACTTCAAGCCAAAGATCTGTCTATACCTCATAAATTCTTTGAAATAAATTTCTTAATTCTTCTCAAGAGCAATTTTTATTAATACATTCACCTCCAACTCTCATGTCTCCAGTTAGCCACATTAGAGATTTCAACTCAATTCACATTTGCCAATAATTAGTTTGGCCTTTCCCCCATTGGTGAAAATTTAGAAACTGTTTGGTCCAAAAGGACTGTAACTTCTAAAATATTTGAGATGCAATTACTACACAAGGAGGAAAAAATAAAATTCAGTTTCAGAGACTGAAACCAAGTATGTCAGAGAACATCCAACCAGATTTCTCAGATTGTGTCAATATGTTTCCCCTTGCACAATGTTCAGAGCTGCTTTGAACTGCACATATTTTTAACTGCTCAGCAGTTGGCACATCACCCAAGGCCACTGACACTCAAAATACACAGCTCATCACCAACGTAGCTCAGAAAACACAAACCTGTTTCACGAATGAGACTAGTACGTTCTACGCAGACAGCCAGGAAGTGCAGAGACATTCTTTATTTTAAGTCTCTCTATCATTCATTTGGTGAGTACTACGACTGTTTTGATAACAGTAACTCCATATTAAGTGAGAAAATTAACATTTAAGGGGGGCGGAGGGAAAGTATCATAGGCATAATGAACCTCAACAACCTTGTTATTTCCTGTGCTTCTGGGTTGACTCTGCAGACATGCTCAGGTCTAGCAGGGTAGACAGGACTGATCTTCTACGGAGCTTCAGGAACAGCCTATTGTGCTTCTGATGATACATGGAAGGAATAAGTAACTGCATTTTTCAGAGATTTTCTTCAGACTAACCACTGACTCAGTCTGCAGACTGGCTCTAAGCAAGTTGAGTGGTTTTGTGCTTATGTACATGCTTTTCACATCTTGCCTTGTTTCTTTTTCATATGCACAATTATTCGGAATTTGTATATTCATGGAAGCCTTATTGTGAAAAGTAGCCCTGGTAGTGGTAGAATGAGTTCTGTCCCAAGAGCTTTAGCTTTTTGAGATTTCAGAGGCTGTCTTCTGCAGGAAACAAAATGAAGACAGTAATAAAATTAAAAAAAAAAAAAAATAATTAAGACAACCCACTTGCTTTCTGCTTCCCCTCCTTTTAAGGTGATTTTCCACAGCTCTTTAAAAAACAAAGTTCTCCAGTGCATATAAATACAGTTACAGGTTCCAAAAGGGATAGGCTACATTCACACAAAGAATGCAAGAGAAAAGTGGTTTCTAAAAATATTTCTCTGGTTTCAAAATATGGCATTATGGAAAAAGAGGAACCAGCACTGTCAGTATCACTCCCTATGAGGGAGTAGGAAGACAGAAGAAATATTTCACAACCATTAGAGAAGCTCATTACAGCTGGGGGTTGAGCTGTATCCCCGACTTCTCTGCTCTCTTTTGTGGAACGATATTGAAATGACAGCCCTATAGTTGCATTCTCTGCAGCATGAAATTCACATTTCACCCAATTTCAAACTAGATCTCTGCACTGTGCCATCTCTTTTCTTAGCATCCTGTCATGATTACCGAGCAAATGATAACTTATACTGCCTTGCAATCTCACATACCATGATAGGTTTCCATTATGCCTGCCTCTCCTCCCGAGGTAAGCTGCTCACCTTTATCACTCAGCAGAGGCCTAGGATAGCAAAACTATTTACTAAACATATTAACATACAGGCCCCTGTATGAACTGGTGCAAAGAACATGACTGCTACTCAGAGGCCACTGACAATTTCTGTTTGCAAGATACCCTTCTTCCAGGGCTGCAACCACTGTGTTGCTAAAGTGACCCCAAACAGTTGCTCCCAGATCTGTTTTCCATACATTCACGCAAGCATAGCACTAGCAGAAAGGAAGGGTCACAAGAGACCTATGGTATGTCTGCCTTTCTCCATCCTGTGCTATAGGCTAGAGGAGCCTGAGCTAGATAGCTAACGAACACAGGCGGACACGCAGTGGACACTGCTGTGCCTGCATGGTAGACACACCTTGCAGAGCCCCTGCCTTTGTTGTACTGCACTGTCTCATGCTCTGCTGACTCCTGAGTACTGCGGTGCCTGCAGTTCCTTTACTTACGTGTTGCAGTCTCAGAGTACCTCTTCCAGGCAGCAATTTTGAGTAGCTTAATATTCTTCTTGATCCCAGATGTTGGCTTTGGGAAAACAAAGCTACCTGATGACTGCCTAGAAGTTGTTTCCCCATGAATATCTTACCCATAGTTTCCTGGAAGGCACTCTAGACAGATGGTATTTTTGAAATATTTCTTTGTCTATTTTCTTGAGTATCTCTATTTCATTTCACACATGCAGCCAGCCAGAATATAATTAAGGAGTTAAACTAAGGTACACGGGGTATCCCCCTCCCTCTCTTCTCTAAATATTTTCTGAATATGGAAGTAATATCCATTTCTTCCCTGTTTATGGATTGCCTTTTGGAAAGCAAGAAGCTTGATTTCGTATGTGAACTCCATTTTTGATCCTTTAACCCAATTTAAAGATTATACTCACTCATACATACCTTCTCAAAAATTTGAGAGAAGAGAATAGCAGGTCCAACCCATGATCAGGCAAAGATTACCCACGTGGTTACCTTAAGGTTTCCCAATACATGTGGAAACATGCAGGGAAGTCCCTTTTCCTAACTCTACCTTTGCCTAATGCTAGAAACGTAAGTAATTTTTGTCCAGAACAGTGAATTTGCACAAAAGCCAAAAGAAATCCCACACTTCTCAGAGCTTTTCTCCTCCAGTAAAGCATTATTCTCCACAACCAGCCCCCACTAAGCTGCATGTAGCAGAGTAACTGCTGTTACAGAAGTAGTAGTAACAGAAGGCAACTAAGTCATGAGAATTTGAGATACCTAACAAACATCCACTGAAACAGTGCCTTTAAATTAGAGTGAGTCAGTCACTAAGATTCATATATGCTTACCCATCTGCAGGAAAGAAAAAGCAATTTTTCAACCAACCCTGTAGTCACACAGTGCAGCCACTGTCAAAAAAATAGTTTGCCTAGAGAACTGAAGTAGTAGTTGAATTAGCATAGTAAATAGTTGCTCTGGATGAAGCAGCAAATTCATTAGCCATTGCCTAGGATCAGTCCAAGTGCCTCTTCTCCTAGTTGTGAACAGCTCTTTGAAAAAGCAGAAAAAAGTTTATGCTTCCTTAACCCTTCTACTCCTGTAAACTCATGAAATAAGGAAAACAGTTATAAAGTTAGAGCATGCTATGATTTTTAGGTGTGACTGATCTTACCTTGAGGGCAGGACAATGGCACACATGTAATTTAGTATCTAAATACAGGAAAGCTCATTCCCCTGTCCTGGAAAAATCTTTATCTTGCCAGAGGGTGAGAGAAAGAGTGGTAAAGTATCTGGAAGTAAGAGAATCCACCTACAGCAAGGCACTCCATCTCATAACAGCAGCATGTTTTGTCAGTGAATTATGAAAAAGGCAGAAGAGAAAATTTCCCTGGGGAAAATAACTCCTTGCAAAAGCTTTCTTACAAATATCAGAAAAGGGAAAAAAATGTTCTTTGAGGACTGACAATATGGAGACCACAGCTTCTTAATTTTGCCAAAGCAAATTTTAGATTAGAGCAGTAGAAATGCATCTTAACGAAGCAATATTAGAAGGAGTTGTTTCCCCTGAAAAATAAAGTCCCTAAAGGGGCAACATGGTAGAGATACACAGTGTAACGAACAGCACAGAGAAAGCAGGTCAGGAACATCTATTCAACTTCTCATAAAATTACAAGTAGACAATGCAACTGAAAGGCTACTGAATTAAAACTGGTAACAGAAAAAAGCTTTTCATATAGAGGTTCTTGTAGATACAGTAATTACTGTGTCTAATTTACAGCAAGAAACAGAAGGCAAGTGCTTAGTAAAACTGCCAGAAAGAACTGGATATTTGCAAGGGTACCCAACACCATTAGAAGCAATATTTAAATTATTAACTATTTTGAAAGGGTGCAAACCCACAAGCTCTAGGTGATACCCATTACCCTGTAATTGAGAGGAGCCCTTCCCCATTGGCAGGTTCTGTGGCTCCCAAGAAGCTCTTTTCACACCTCCCACTGAAGCACAGATCTCAGCCTCTTGGAAATTAATCACTCCAATTAAAAATGTGGTTTCTGTATTCTTACAAGAAAGGCTACATGATCCATCTGTAAGAGATAATTTTCCATTTTACAATTTTGCTTTGTGCAAGAAAAGCTTATTTGTTGTTAAGCACAGCTGAAATACTGGTAGTTCTATTCCAGCCCAATTTATTTACAGTTATTAATAGTATTATCAGTAATGCAGAACTTTGTCACATGCATATTTTACCTCAACTTCTCAATTCCCATTTCTTGTCAGCACACACAGGTAGAGAATTCGATTTTAATTTTTCTTTGTGGCTTTTGTAAAAGAAAAAAATTCTAATAATTATCTAATTATAGCTTATTAAATTGGAATGGTAGGGTGTTAGGTGTCACAACCAAAACCAGTAACTGGCCATTCCATTTATCTTCATTTAATAGAAAATGTACATTAATCAAATACATAGGTATGGCAATCTAACTTGCAATGTAGTTTCGATAATAGTCTTCTGAACTTTCAGGGAAAGTAAGAAATACAGAATAAACATGGTTGTACAGGTCAATCCTCCTAAACTTTCAGCCTCATACTCTTGGTGCTTTAGACACAAACGCAAGCATGTAGCATTTTCTACATGTTTACATTTAGAAGTGAAGCAGCCTGTCCATAAAACACTGACGTATGATTAATTTCCTGAATTCCTGCTAAATCCTGCTTGATCTTTCCCCATTTTAGTTGATTTAAAGCAATTTACTGCTGTTCCACTACCTAAACTCTTAGCCCAGGAACAGCACACAAAGGAGTTACGGCCAACAGTTTAAAACTGATCAGAGACAACACTTTACTTACCTGCAGGAAGTTAATAGGAAGGGATTGTTGCAAATGAATAGTCAAGTTAAGCTCCTTGTATCAAACAGAATAAGCTGAACAACAGCTGAAAGATATTCAACTGAGCAGCAGAAACATTGTAAAAAGATAAATTACTTTGGAAGAGTTATGTGCTGAGATTCATTTATTATACATTACACTAAGTTTTAAACAGTTATCATTTTCACAAAAGCCAGAATTGCATATTTCAAGTGACATAACTCAAAGTGTTCACTGGCAAAATTTGAAATAAACCCCCAGAAAACTACCTCCTCAATACATTTTACCATACAGTATGCTGCAGTCCAGTTTGTATTAGCCACTGTTGTCATGGTTATCAGTCCCATCAGAATTCATAAGCGAATTTCTCATTTCCTATCTCCCCACACGCCATGAATAATACCAGCTATCTATTCCAGAGTTCATACCTTACATATTTATTGCCTGGCTTGGTCTTTGTCACCTTGCAAAGTGGTTTTGTATGTTTGTTTTTAAAACATTAAACATGCCCAATGTCATGAGAAATAATGCACACTAGAAGAGCTGTATTTGAAAACAGACACTCAGGAAAAACTGTAGAGGAAGTAAAAAGAAAATTCTGCTCTCACTCAGAAGTTTCATCCTCATGGACGCTGGCTCTCTAGTTTCTACAGCATAAATAGTATAAATAGCCCCATAGTTCCCAGGTCACTTAATCATTCTGAGAATTTGCTGTCTTGGGAAGTGTCATCAAGGATGTCTCTCATTATTGCAGAATTCAGAGTTTGAATTTGCTCAGTTTGCCACGGGGACCCCATGCAGTTGGTAGAGAATTAGAACAATAAGGCCTCTAAAACAACCAACCACTGCTGTTTGGGGCACCTGAAATTCCCTAGCTTGTTTGCAGGAGGGAGGAATTTCTTTAATACTTTTTTTTTTTTTTTGAGAGCATTTTGATAACTCTGCATAGAGATCCTGGAATTAAGACTCACTCAACAGGATAGTAGGGCCCCTAAACCTAAATCACATGAAAAGCCCAACTGAAAGCAGTTCTTTAAAACACACACTACTACCCACCAACTCCACATTTGGCCTATTCTACCTTGTCCTATACACATCTATGCAAAACACAGAAGCAGCAAGGATGGAGTCTATCTTGCTGCCTGCAAGTCAGATTTCCTTTCTAATCAATGCAAACAAACAGGCACTTCTATAAAGTGGTCTGCTTCATCTCCAAGTAAGTATCCTCGTGTCCTACCTGCACTAGTCCTTAGTAATGTCTTTCTCAAGGTAATGTGTTCATGCATCAAAGCCTTTAGATGATTATTTCCTCAAGCCGTACATTAAATCAAGACTTGAGTGGTCACACACTTCCTACAAAGTTTGGTCACAGCTCAGACAAGACAGAAGCAAGCTCAATTCCTCCAGGGAACCGAAAGCAGCAGCCATAGTAATTGAGTAGAGTTAGGACACTCAACTGCCCAACCTCTGTGAATTGTTAGCAGCAATTAAATGTATTTAGCAATTCCCTTGCTGGAATAATATTTCCAACTTGCAAGTGCAGTTTTGTTGTGTTTTTTTTCCTGAGTTGAAAAAAAGGGAAATACTTGCATGTTTGAGAACCAGTATTCGAGATGGCAACAAGCTTTAAGTAATCCATCTCAACTTTCTGCTACCATTTATAGGCTTTGATTTGGGGGTTTTTCCTTGTGTGCAGAGTGTGTGAATGTAAAAGGAAACCTAAGTTCAAGTAGTTGTATGCTAAGTGATTGCTTAATCATGGATACATTTGAAAGAAATGTTGAGCTTCAGCATAAGCTTAATGAGTGGGAAGGAAACAGAGTGAAGTTTCACCCAGGAAAGTCGTATAGAAACAAAGTCAAAAAAGCAGTGGATGACGTGTTACTTTTAAAGAGCTCTAGTCTGCTAAGTCTTTCACTGTTTAATTAAGTTTGTCAGCTTTTGAAAGAGTGTATCCCAATTCATATACTTGGAATGAAATCAGGTATTTGAGTCTTTCCTTTTAGTATTTCCTTCCGTTCTTGAAATCCTTTTTCTTTGGATTATGATGTGGCAAAAGTTTCAATGTTTTCCTCAACTCTTACTTAATGTCCTAAAAACTGCTCAGTGATAAAACCTGAAAATATCTTCTCTCCAAGAACAATATCTGCCACAGCAATTCTTCAAAAATCACCAAGGGGTAATATTTCCCTTCATATACATGCTCAACTCTATCACCACTGGACATTGTTTGATGTTACAAAGGGGACAAGAGATGTAAGACCATACCATAAAAAACCCACACACGATTTCTACAATTCAAAAAGAAGTCTTAATAGTCTACAGCAATTCAGTATATGTTATTAACCCAAGTAAATGTTTATCTAAAAGGTAAGTTCAGCATTTGAAACCAAATCCTTCCTAGGAAAAAGACATTTCTCATTTTCAAGGAAGAAAATGAAACCTAAATGGCTAGGTATGATACCCTTTATTTGTAAGCAAGTAGCACATGAAGATAATTTAAAGTACAAAGCACAGGAAAATAGTGAAATTGGATTTTTTTTCCTAATCTATTTAAAAAATTAATTATGGAAGCTACATTAGAAATTGTACCAATATCAACCTACTGACATCCTGACCTATGTAATGCGCTGAAAAAACTAAAATTCTGCTGAATATCAAATTTCTTACAGAAATAAGGAAATTACTCCCAACACAGCTAACTAGAAATAAATTGAATTGTGAGATTTCCTTTACTGTTCTTATCCTTGACAATTATTGCTGCTTTTTATTTAAGACATGAATAGTCCAAGTGTCAGTCTATCTAAATTTAGTCAAAACCTTTGACTTTTTTTCCCCCAAAGTGTTATGAAATCGTGATTCAAATATTGCTTTGCTCAAAGAATAAAACCAAGCACAGTAAAAAACAGGGGAAGTTTGTTAGACAGTTGAAGTATCATCACCTGAAGTTGTACAGTCTTTAAAACAAACTGTCATTCCATCCTTTATTTCATTCTGCTTTTCCTAGCAAAAGCAGGGTTAGAAAGTGTAGATACACCTTGGAACTGTACATTTATAACTTCTACATGCTGCCTCTTATCACATCTAGTGAAATTTTTTAACATTTAATAGCACATCATACAACAATAATGAACTGTTCTCCTCTCCCTCCTTGCTTTCTTCAGGCACAAGTGCCTGATTTCATAGTCCGCATAAAATCTGCCTGTTTTAACATGAATAAACATTCAGTCACTGTTCAGTCAGACTTAGTGAACAACCCTCAACCCTTTTGCTGAATTAGCTGTTTTGCCTTAGTGGAGCCAAGAAACACGAGTATTGCCCAACCTTCCTCCACCATGTGAGGAGGTATGGATCTGTCACTCAGTCAAATCATGGATACTATTAAATCAAACTCGGAGGCGTATGCGCCCCCCAACTCCACTTCTTGTTGAGGACTCAGGAAAGAGACAGAAAAGAAAAAGCTATTAAGCAAAGAAAAAATGGTCTACTTCTTCCTCACATTTAAGGGTGCCACCAAAAAATGGAGGTTGGCAGTGGAATAAAGACTTTGTGCGTAGGTCAGGCAGAATGTATTCAGCTAATAAATTTAAATGGGTTTTACCTGTGATGTAAGTGGCCACATTAAGAATCCCTCCCCCCGCATTCATCAAACATTGATCAAACAGCTTCAAATAAGACAGTCTCCAGTTCTGTGAAAGAAGCATCAATGTCCGTGCTCAATCCTTTTAAAAAATAGAAAGCGTTAGGGACATAAATTTTTATCATAAAAGGTTAAGTTTACCACAGGAGAAGCTCAAGTTAATGGAACTGTGCCCATATACAGCAGTCAGGCTGTAGAGCCTGTAAGAGGCTGACCCCAATTTACTCTGCTGCTTCAAAATATGTCTTTAGAAAAAAGAATTACCATGTAAATACAGTGACTTCTTGTTATCAACAAACAGCTGGGGTCTACTCATAGCAATCATTTCAGTATTATAGACTCCCTAGGTAAACATTAATATGCTGTATTTTATGCAGTGATCTGCACTCTCTGTAAGTACTTCTGACAGATGACAGCTCCTCCCTCTGAGCCAGGCTCCATGGCATCACAAGAAATCTCCTCCTGTTGTTCTGATCAAATAATTCAATTTCTTCTGAGCAAAAGTGAAATTAAAGTCTTACACTGGAGTGACTGAAGTATACTTAAAGCAGGTCTGTACTGAAAGTTATTCGCTCTTTTTTTACTCCTTCCATTATGCTCAAATATCTTATCTTATCCTCTAAAATTAATAAAAAACAGAGAAAGCCTTTGACTTAGCAGTTCATCTCCAAAAAATTACAACTGATCTTGGTAATACAACATTTTACCAAATTAATTTGCTTTTTAATTAATTATAATGCTAACAACTTATCACATTTCATTTTTTTCTTGAAGGTACGTTTTTTCCAGCTATTCCAAAAACAGAGCGCACCATGGATGTGAGTGCATACAGTTAAACAGACCTAATACCAGGATAACCTCTTTTTTGACTTCTATATTGTAAACATGGAAAAGAACAGAACTGACAGGTACCAAACAGTTTACTATTTTGATTGTTTAGCAAGCACAGCTGCTTTCACGCACAATTACATTTCAAAATTTCATTCTACACATAATTTACACTTTATCTCAACCATTACATCCTGTAACTCAAACTCCCTTTTACACAAAAATATACAAATTAAGAGAGTTCAATTTACTACTTTCCTCTGAACTTTATTGCTATTAAAGATACTGAAGTATTTTAAAGAAGTAAAAAAATATACATATGCTACACATCAGTTAATTGTGTGAAGTATCTTCAAATATTTCACAAGTGTAAGAATATCATTTTCTTCCTAGGCTTAACAAATGAGCATACAAAGAGGTTCAGTGATTTGCTGCATGTCATAAAACAAAACTGAGGAAGAGATAGAAATAGAACAGTTTCCTTATTCCCAGCCCAAGCCCTGTATATTATTGCATAATTACTATGGCTAAAACTATACTGCAAGAGATTTCTGGCTGACAGCAGCCAGAAGGTAATTAAAGGACATAAATGAACAATGCAAATCCCACAGTTGAAGTCCTTAAAACACATTTTTTAATCCCTAAAGAAATTTATTTGGGTTTTGTTAAAATTGAAAAAGCAACTACAGTTTTTATCTCCATTAAATATTGAAAGAAGCAGCCTGTGATAAGGACTTTAAGGTTTAAATATTAATCATACATTATCTGATTCCATACTTGGTCTACAGGTATCAGGAGCCCCAGAGCAACTAAGTGTCTCCCCCAAATCAGTCCTGTACAAACATTTTCTGTCTGTAAAGGGGAAAGATTTCAAACCATTCCAAAACCTGTGCGTTAAGTATTGTACGGATACTTAAACACATACATACCAACCCCCTTCCTTCCTGGGCCTTTGTTTCAACTACATTGATGTCTGACAAGATCCTGCCCAAGTCTTTTCCTCAGACCTGTCCTTTAGGAGCTCTGGGAATAGATACTTAGAGAAGTCAGGCTCTTCTCAGCCCATCACCCAGCACAGATGTAAGGACTCTAGAAGGAGCAAGTTGGTCGGAGCACTCCTGAGAACCAGCTAACATCAGCTAAAGCAGAACCAAAGCAAGCATCTGTCCCATTGCATCTTCTGCACTGTGATTCCTGGGCTGCAGCATCTACTGAAGACATTATGGTAAGGATAAAGAGATACTTCCCCTGCCCCCAATGAAAATTTTAAAAAAAAAAAAAAATCATTGTTTATAGTTACAGAAAATGCTTGCTCCCTCTGCATCTGATGCTACAAAGGAGAGCTGCTTTACTGTACTAACATATTATTTGCTGAGCATGCCATCAGAAAAAAAGTGCATTGAAATTTGTCAGTGACTAAGGTAAGAAATTTGGTCTTTATTTCCTTCTATCTAATCAAGGATACTAGATGGTCAGTGATGCATGTGTCACCTTCCAAGGACACGCTCAAAGCCTGAGGACAAGACTGTGTGGTTAGAGGTAAACTTGGTACCCCCCTGTGTGTGCCTGATGACCACCTCTTAGGGCCAAGCTCAAACAAATGTGACTTCAGAGAGGTTCTGTATCTCTGCTGTGGAAGATGTCACCAGCTGCTACAGACCAATATTTACAGTTTGGCAAACTTGCCTACAATTGTAAAAGGCATTCATTTCTACATGATAATGTGAATATTCCACAATTACCTAAATCTTCCAGTTGTGCCTCACATGTCCTTCCGCTTAGTTATAAGTTCAGCAGCTAATTACTGTGGCAAAGTTAAGATACCTGACCTGGAACATTTTAAACTGAAGGTTCCTAGTTTAGCAAGTTCTGCTTAGTTTTACTCCTACAAATTCAGTTAAAAACACACAAATCCCCTCAAACAAAGCCCATAACGTGAAGTGACCCAAGGAAATTCATTGAATGCTCTACTGAACATGGTACACTCTCATCTAAAAGGACTAGATCTTTTCTTTTGTCATTCATTTCTATAACTTCAGGAAAAGCAGGTAGCCAGAGTCACCAGAGCAGAAACCCTTGTTCTATTTGACAAGTACAACAGAAATTCAATGTAAAAACATCATTACACAAACTCTCTCATTGTAAAGATTTACACAAAAAGTGCTTAAGCTAGAGGTTTAAGGTTACCTTCACATAGTTTATTTACCATTATTTTTTCTGCAGTTGAACCAGTTCAAGTGTGTACATAAAACATATCCATTTCAGAAACAATACAATGGAAAGTTAAGTTTCCATGACAACCTGCACTTGGAGGGGGGGGTATTTGTTTTTAACAGATTGGGGGGGGGGGGGGTATCATAATGCTGTCCCCAAGCTTAAGTTTCATTTCAGAGTTGCTTCTTCTATTAAGCCTTAAGGCAGAAATCTGTAGTAGAACTTCTTGTAATTTTATCTTTGAATTGAACAGTGTAAGGCTTGTTACAGTCAGATAAGCTTAATCACACAAGATCAGACTAAGCAGAGGACTAATGATATAGCTACAGCAGATCACTCCTTAGTTACTTTTAATGAAATGTCTTTAAAAAAAATCTGGAAATAATTAAAGTAGTTCCAAAGCTTGAAAGTTCAGCTTGAAATATATCATTAAAGCATTCCACAATTAATAAAATGTATTTATTTTCCACTAGCATAGCATTAGTCATTTATCTTAAACATAAGAGGTCATGGCTTCAAGTGTGGAAACCTAGGAAGAAATTTATGGTATAAATAGTACAGATTCTGAAGCAAACCTGGTCACAGCAACACTTCAAGAGTTACAAGTTAAACACACATCTGTACAAACACATACCTACATGATACCCTTCTACAATGAAATGGCTGGCCTGGGAGACGAGGGGACAGCAGTGGGTAGTGTCTACCTGGACTTTGACACTGTCTCCCATAAGACTGTCCCAGAGAAGCTGATGAAGTACAGGCAGGATGAGCAGATAGTGAGGTGGTTGAAAACTGTCTGAATGACCAGGACCAGCAGGTGATGATCAGTGGCACAAAGTCTAGTTGGAGGCCAGTAACTAGCAGTGTAACCCAGGGGTCTATACTAGATACAAGCCTGTTCAACATGGGCAGAGTGTACTCTCAGCAAGTTTGCTGATGACAAAACTGGGAGGAGTGCCTGGCATGCCAGAGGGTCATGCTGCCATCCAGAGGGACCTCAAAAGGCTGGACAAATGGGCTGACAGGAACCTCCTGAAGTACAACAAGGGGAAGTGCAAAGTCCTGCACCTGGGGAGGAAGAACCCCAGGCACCAGTACTTGCTGCGGGCCACCCAGCTGGAAAGCTTGGCAGAAAAGGACCTGGGGGTCCTGGTGGGCACCAAGTTGAACATGAGCCAGCAATGTGCCCTTGTGGCAAAGAAGGCCAATGGTATCTTGGGCTGCATTAGGCAAAGTATTGCCAGCAGGTTAAGGGTGGTGATCCTTCCCCTCTACTCAGCACTGGGGGAGGCCCCACCAGAAACCCAGGACTGTATCTAGTTCTGGGCTCCCCAGGGCAAGAGAGACAGACATACTGGAGAGAGTCCAACTAAGGGTCACAAAGGTGATGAAGGGACTGCAATGAAGAGCTAAAGCAAACTTGCAGCAAAAAATGTTGGCAAGCAAGGTGTGGTAACCACATGTTTTGACAGCCTTGCACAATGAAATGCTTGTCAATATTCACTGAGCATAAAGCTTTGTATGACATGTAGTAAAGGAAAGAAAATAAGAAGTCCATTGAAGTCTAACCTATGCTTGCACCTCTTTGCAGAAAGTGGCAGGGGAAAAAAGACAATAGAAGTAGTAATGTTTCTTAAAGGATATCCTATATATTTGCTGGAGTAAGTGGTTACGTTAAACACAAGTTCTACTATGGCTGTGGAAAAGAAAAAAACACATCACTTTCCTTCTAGAGTAGCTCAAAAATTTAGAACAGCTTCCATGTTTCATAAAGAAAAGTTATAGATGATTACATTAAGCACTGTCTACTATAACAGAACAATTAGTCTCTGCAAAGAATTTGTAAAAAAACAGAGACTGACATTTATTCCTCCATAAGATAAAGGCTCTCTCATATCTTACAGAAACATTGGCATAGATTAATAAACCCAGACAGGGAAGATATCTAACAGGGCTCATCTCTATCAGAGTTCCTATTTCTAAAATACAAAGAGTCTACTTCATTTTGTCAATCATTTGAATCGTCATAGGCACAAACAAGGCCAGTACAAGAAAAATGACAGTACTATATGTACATTGACACAGCAAGAAACACTAGACCCATTGGAAAAAAAAAAATCACTACAACTGGTTTTGAAAACTAGCACATCGCAGTTTATTCTGTGCATGGAGAGAAATGCAGGCACAGTTTAAAAAAAACAAAATCTGAAAGCTCTTTTTCTAGGACTTTTAGAAGCAGTCATTAAAATTAACTGATAATCCACAGTATTTTCCTGAGTATTTGTAGCTCTCAGTAATTATTTCTTTTCACTAGCCTGCTTTTATGAGTTTAAGTGGTTTTGATTAACACAACATTCATTAATATCAAAAAAGCAATTTATGCAGGAAAGAAATTGTCTGCTAATTACCAGAGAAGCTGCCAATCGTAAGTTAAAATACTTTATCAAAATGACTCATTAAAGCAATATATCTACTTGAAGTAACACTAGTAATTTTTTTCCAAAAATCCAGTTTTATCATACATTTATTTCTATGAATTATTAAAAATAAATATTGATTTTTTTTATTTTAAAAGTTACATATGTTTGGGTTTACGATAAAAAGCCAAGTTCTCCCCTCTTTCTCTGGTTTAGGTAAGATCAAGTGTCTTCACTAGTATTACTTCAGATTCACAAATCATTAAGAACAAAATTCACTCCATTATGTCCACTTCCAAATTCATTTAGACTAGCTGAAAATTGTAACAGTGTTTTGCATTATGTGAAATATGGAAAGGTGACCACTTCTTACCAGAGTGAGATGGCCCACGGTAAGCCTCGATTCCTCACATGTCAGACTGCCATGAGGTTTGACAAGGGCACTAACCTACTAAATTCTCACCTACCCCAGTACAGCAATCTTCCAACATTTATACTGCATGGCACACACAAACCTCAGCCTATATACACATTTATTAGATTGTATAGTCAAGTATGCGGTGAAGGTTAATTTAGAATTAATTACATGTAGCTTATACAAGTGCTTTGACAGCATATTCAAAGCATTCTCAAGTTGAAGTCTTAAGTTCTCTCACATCATGACTCAGATCATTTGTTTTTGTAAACTTTTTCCAGCAATTACCTGGTGCAGCCTCAGGCCAGACTATCTGCACTGATGTTTGTTGATGGACAGAATTGAGGTAGCTCTCAAAGGATGCTTTACACCAATCTGCTAATGTTTTGTGACTGCAGGTACAAGGAACTCAAACTGGCCACGTCTTACATACAAGGCATACATGTTGGGTGTGGATGAGGGTGGAGAACTCTAGACTGCAATAGAGACTATTATTTCTATTACAATAGAACCTAAAGGCCTCAGGACTCCAGCATGCTAGACACTAAATATATTTAATGACAGTTTTTAAGCCACTGCTACTGGTGTCTTCCAAGAACTCTAAAACTATTATAGGAAAATAAGATGCTATATTTGAGTTAATTTGAAGCCTTCCCCTTACTTTTTGAATCAAAAGATATTTCAAATGCTTTTCTTGGTACAAGCAGGTATTAGGAAGAACTGCCTTTGCAGCTGCTTTCCATCACCTTCCAAGCTGGTACTGAGAGGGGCCTGAAGGAAGACAAGGCACACTACACCTCAGCGCTCGCCAGGCAGGACAGAACAGAAGCAACAGGAGTATGTCTGCATCAGACCTGCGCTCTTATACACACACCAGAGCGGTGACAGCAAGTGAACAAAACAAATACACAAGTTACCACAAGCAGTCCCGGACAGGCATCTTCCTGTGAATCATCTGTCTGTTTTCACTTCCCTTCCTGCAGCTCCTGCCTGAGATGCTTCCACTTTCACAACTCCAAGCTTTGACTTCCCCAAATCAGTCCCGTTGACTTCTTGTCACTAACTCTCTGCAGTGACCTGTTGCAAGGCATGCCAGAAGAACTTGAAGAGGAGAGCTGGAAACAAGGACGTTATTTGGGGATTACCTGAGGAAGAGGTTACAAGAGGGCTGAGCACACCTGCTTAGCTCAGGCTACAAAGGCAGATGGCAGCCCAGGACATCAGCAGTACACAAAGTGCCTGCACAGAGAACAAACCAGAGCACCTGCACTCCTAGTCAGTCAGTGCCAGCTGGACAGACTGGATGTCACTTCCCTCTGAAAAGGGGAAGTAACATCTCATCTCCACTATCCAGTACTTTGAGATAGCTAATAAAGAGGCTGCTGCTAAACCATAGACAAGGTGATGTTCCCAATTCGATAATCTTCCCACAGTCACGGGAATAAGCAGACTTTGACAATTGCCAGAGGCAGAGCTCCCCTAAACCCCTTCTTCACAAATCCTCCTTCCATTGCCTCCAAGTCTCCTCTCTCAAATACTTCCCTTGACAGTTTCAAGCTCCCACCTCCTAAATGTCTGCTCTCTGGCTTCATCTTACCAAATTCAGATTTTTTCCCACCACTTTTCCCTTCTAGTCTGTTCCCACTTTGTATCTCCAAACTATGTGCAGAGTACAACTAACAAGTCATGGATGTAGCTAACAAGGAAGTTTCAATGGAGGTGAAACACCTGAACTTGAATAGTGGTGGACTTCAAGGTCTCCTTTTATTTGATATATCAGCATCAGAAATAACTGTTAAGTATAAGAAATAACTGTTGAGTGCTGCTCAAAACCAAACCTTTTGTTTTCCCATAATTATAGAGAAGATCTCTAATTTTCAAGTCAAATGGAGAGCTATCAGATTATCCACATAAACCCCGAAGGACACAGAGAATCCCAGTGCTATCTGGAACACAGGATAGTGTTGACACCTTAATAAACATGAGGAAAGTGAGCAATTTAAAAAGAAATTTGAATATTCAAGGCAAACTATTAATCTTGTAAAAGCAGCTGTTTCTACAGAAGATATGTACATGCTAGAGTCCAAAAAGTAAGTTTTCTAGACTTACTGTGAAAAATCTAGAAATAAATGAAAGTATTGTTCTCAAAAAAATATTCTGGTCTTGCTGAAAACATTAATCCCAATCCTGCATTACAGATACTACCGAAGTCTTCATATCAAGCAGAAATATCAACAGGAAATACAGGCATTTCAGAAATACCTTAGGATAACGGTATTGGGAGTTTTGAAGAAACTCCAATTTTACCTTGTCCATTTCCCCTTCCCTTCTGCTTGCTCCTCTCTCCCAGCAGCTGACAAGCTTCTAATCTGATTGACAGAAATGGGTAATCAGAGTTTGGTTTTGTTAGGTACTTCAGGTCTGTCCGTCATTAAGTCTGCTCTTGATAACAAGGCCTTTCTGGTTCCAAACCTTAAAGAAGCTTAAATACTGACCAAAAAAAGATTTGACAGCACCGTTTCCTTTTTTTGCAGCAAGTATTTCCAAACACCTCTCATCAGTCCCCATTCACCCCCAACAAATCGTTGGCCGTTCACAGTGAATACAGTTTGTCACAGCAAACTAACGCAATGATCATTTATTCACGCACTTAAGACTACTGGGCACAACAGTTTGAGAACCAAGACTCTCTCCAGACTACACAAAAATTACCAACAGTTCATGTATGGCACATTCACATCATGTTTAATGTTGCATAACAAAGTCAACCATCAAACCTTTAAGCCAGAATAAGTCTAAGTTTTTCTCCTGTAGCAGTGTCTGGAGAATAGCAAAGAGAATATTGATCCTGTTAGGTTATTGAAAGAAGAAATAAGATATGGCAAACAAACAGTCAGTTCTGTTACTACACCTAACTGCTTTTGACACTGATAGCATCTCTTGTCCAAATGCCTAAGACTGAAAAGGTTAAAAGAAAATAAGACAAAACTATACATTGCACCACAGAATTTCCAGTTTTCTGCATTTGTTTTGAGAAATAAGGCCTTAAATTTTAGCCACAAAACACATAACTGGGTCTTATGTTGATTACTTACAATTACAAATTGGAAACAAAATACTAATTTTTCCTCATCGCTTTTTTAACTCTTCCTAGCAGACACGTGTCAAAAATCTATCCAAGCTAAAGCCCAGATACGCTGAGCACACAGCCAGTTAAAAAAGTAAATAAATCAATCTCTGGAGAGCCTGGATGCTCTAACAACTCTCTCTTATATCAAGAAAAGCTATTATTTGTTATCTTAATCCAGATACTACTACTTCAAACTTGCAGTGGCACATTGCTGGCACATAGCAATCTACTACTTTGTGACAGTCTTTACACCATTGTGAACAAAAAAACAATCTCCATTCGACACTAAAAATCAGCTGACAGCATGTGATTTGCACAAGACACTAATAGTAAATGGTTCAAAGAGTTAATGTTTTCCTTAACTGATCTTTATAATATACATTATACAATATTTTGCCACTTATAAACAGGACATGAGAAATCTTCCCCTGTATCAGATAACACCAAGTCAGACTTCCCCCACCCCATCTAACTCCGAATGCTCAAAAGTAACTAGCTTTAAAAAGAAAATTGTTTCCATGTGCATTGTTTAATTTCATTGCCTTTCTAATATCCTGAAAGCAGAATACTAGGCACTAACTGGCAGAAGTTGGACTGTTTTGTATTTTGTTTCAGGGATCTTTTGTGTTTTGGTTGGGGTTTTTTTAAAAAAAAAACAAACACAGATTTATCTTGTGTTGTAGGCTTGTTCTGTGGTAGATTCTTTTACAAAGCTAGGGAGGAAAAGAAGCGAGTGAAGGAATGCTGGCTCTAAAGTACATCTTTGGTACCTAATAGATGAAAATCAAAAGAGAACATAAATATTTACTGTAGAAAGCTTAAGAGTGGGAGCTCAAGTATTCTACTTCTGTTAAATAAATTATCAAAACCAGCACTATTCTTAAAGAATTCCTAATGTTTCTGTTGAAGCCTCTATGGCATGACAGCATAGAGGAAGTTAAGTTTCTTGACAACACTGTCTCACCTTTAACTGGAGCCTCATGACAATCCTCTAGGATGTCAGAGGGAAACCTTGGGACCTCCAGACACTACAGGGGCAATCCAGCAAACTTCTAAACCCCACACCTACACCGATCTCATGCAGGCCCCCCTACACATCTCAGTGGAGCCTGCACAACCACGTCCTGATGCCAGATCCCATCGTCCTAACACAACAGATGCTTTTTCAAATGCTGGAACATGTAGGCATTCAACCCTCTTAATAGATTCTGTGCCTCGCAGGCCAAAGTTCCCACTTCAGCATTGCCAAGTCACTAATCTGTCTAACAAGCAATAGAGCCAGCTAACAACATCGCACTCATCCAGCCAATGTTGCAAGAATGCGCATAGCTGACTATATTTAGATCCAATCCATAGACAGTGCCTGCTCAGCCTACTTTCTTCGCCTGCCCAGACAATCAGCAGAAGACAGGTCAAGTAGTCAAGTCACCTTTTGAAAGATGTCATTTCTTGCAGATATTACAGAATGCACCAGAAGTGAACACCAAAATAAAAGTGAATGTTCTTCAACCATCTGCACAGCTTCTGCAGTACCTCCCTATTCCATCCTATTCACGCAGGTAGACCGAGCCTGTGAGAACACCAAATACACACACGGGTTTCCAGAGACAGACAGGTGATGAAAGCTGAAAAGCTGAGACCCTCTTTTACTAAGAGGTGATGGCAAGTTACACCAAGCAGCACTTATGTATATGGATGGTAGTGCCAGGTACAGCAGCATTTGCAGAGATGCAAGGTGGCTTCATACAACTGATGCTATGAACACTCACTGCAACACGGGTACTGTCAGGATCGGCTGGAAGTGTGCCATGGCCTCGTGGACTCAAAGAGTGTTTCAGCTAGGTATGGCTTCTCCAGGGCAGTCTTCAGATGCAATGGAAAAAAGCAGGAAGGACATAACATTTTTGTCCACATGATTAATGCATTTTTTAAAAGTACAAGGTAAAAAACAATCTATTGGCACACGCATATGGATAGCAGAAGTAATTTAAGATTTTCCTATTTTAAAATTTAGCACCTTAAAATCCATGTGCACCCAAATCACTGCATCATGGTTGTATCTGTGGACAAAAATGGGACAGAAGCTTTAAAAACCGATAGCAGCGTTTAAAACAGTGAGAAGTCACAGAACAGCCAACCCCGTTTTCTTTAGTTTTCATAAACCAATCACAGACGTAACTCCTGAACTATCTCAGCTATGTCAGAGGATACAAGTACACAAGCTTTCAGTCAGCAGCGACAGCCTGCTTTTCAGCGTGCTGCTTTACAAACCAGACACTGAGGTCATGCAATTTGGGCATAGTCAATGAGCAGATTGGTGGTAGATGTGGGAATGTAACTCATTACTGGAGACTCCCCATTCAGCACTCCAACCACGTCGGGCTATTAAGGGATTCAGCGTCAAAGGCATTTACCATTCTGTCTCCAAGTCAGATTTATGATCCATGTTTCCTTTTCCCTCAATTTTTCATGTTGAAAATATATGAACAGAGACAAAGAACTTAAGCTGCACGTTTTGACAGTTTAAGGAATACTGTCACACCCCAATAGCATGCCAGTGCTACCTGGACGTTTCCCACTGGGGATAACCACCAAGATCTCATGCAGAGCAGGAAAGCTCCAGTGTGACTGAGCAGAACTACACAGTTGCTGTTGTGTCTTACAATCTGAAGTGTATGAGCCTGGTTGGGGAAAGCAAGCATGGAGGTGCAGAAGCCGTCATCCTCTGTTCTTTTCCAACAAACCCATGCTTGAATGGCTGATGAAAATTCAAATGACTACAAGAACCACAAAGACTCAAGTCGTCTACAGCATAGCCCTTACCCGTGTGATTTAATTTCTTTTTTTACAAAAGGCAATGCTGAGATGCCAGAAAATTAACAAAACCTACATTTGCAAAGGGAATGGAAAAACAGAAGCAGGTGGTCAAGTAGCTAAGCTGGCAGAGCATTTGGACAGTAGCCGAATGGCCTGAATTCGGTCTTTAGTAAGGTCACCAGTGTCTCCCACAACACACACAGCTGCATAACTTAAACTTAAATCATATTTGTGATAAGAAAACAGCACTTTCAAATACATATTTAAGACTACAGAAGAGAACTACAGAAGTGAATAGGCATTTAAACATTTTAATATTATCCATTGCGATTTGTCGATAAAAAGGCCAGTTCACGAGTGTTATAGGCATTCATTGTACTTCTGCTGCACAAAGTTCATGATAATACAGGTTCAGCTCCTATCACTCTCTGCAACAGCCCTTTGTCATGGTATTTTGAGCAGTCAGTACACACATACCAGTACACACACACACTCACCCTGTTTTCTAACTAAAAGTGCCTGCAAGTAGCCCCAGAACACTCGCTCTAAGCAGCAGCCTCAAAAAAAAAAGTCCTCCAGTGTGCAATCAACCTTAGTTCAACAAAAGCACACTCATTCATCACTTTCTACACTTCTGAACAAATACATACTCTTCGTTTTATTTAATAAATGGTATTTTTGGTACACAAGTTCTACTACTGTCTACATTTCACTGAGGTGAAATGAGGTGGCACAGACAATACAGGGAATGCTAATGTTTTGTACAGCGAACAAAGCATTTCTTTTGAAGTCAAGTGAACATGTCATTCAATCAAGATTGTTTTTCGCACTTGAAAGTTCGCTTACAAATGAAATTCAAACTTGATTCCCATAAGCAACAGGACACTGACAGAATCCACTGCCTTGGTGAAGCAGCATGAACGATAACATCTTACAGGTAAGATCTGTACTGTCTGCATCTTTCAACATCAACCACTGTCTCTGTCATCTGTAGGTCGCATAAGCGACCAAATCCTCGCTTTGCAGCCAAATACTGCCTATTCCTAGCTAACGCACTAGCGCCTCAGTGGCTAGAGCCCATAATACAGGAAACAGCATTACCCCGTGAGCTCTCAAACACTCTTCTTTGGTCACAATTAAACATTGAGTCAAAAGTTTCCAAGCAGCCTTCTGGAAGTGAAAAGCTGTGTATGTTCAAGAACAGCTCAGAGGAGCAAGCCCTTACTTAGCACCACAGGACAAGGACTTTTGATTAGCCCAAAGCTCATTAGCAACATTCAAGAATCTCTCAGAGTCGTTATCTAGCAAACTAAAACCTGCATGACCTACAAACTAAGATAAATACAACTGATTACAGAAAGCTCAAATCTGAGGTCCTTACCTAAAACCACACAACTAAACAAGATACCACAAAAATTCAAGCTGAATCAAGCACTTCAAAAGCTTGACATGGTCTTGTTTCTGAAATGTGCTTTAATAAGATCCAGTTAGCACCACAAGTAACATTATATATCCTTTCCAAACCCATAATCCCTGACAGCACATTGTTCAGAAACGACTACCCAGATCTCCTTCCCCCACCATCTTTATTCTGCAAGTTTTGCAGCAAACCTTAATTACAACTTCCCTACTGGACAGGCAGGCAGCAGATGCCACAAAGAGGCCATCAGTGGAGCATAAAGAAAGCTTCTCACAAAGCTTCCCACACTTTCATATTTTTTGTGCCTTTCACTACAGTCTTAACTCCTCCTCGCTCTCTGTGCCTGACTACCAGCTTCCCCCTCTGCCAGTTCCCTAGTAAGCCCTTTTGCAAGTCCCACTTCGTGACCTGATAAAAGGACACAGCAATTCTGACCTCTTTGCCCCTGCCTGTCACTTAGGCTCCACCATCCCTCATTCAATCTCTTCCCAAGCCCAGTACTGACCGTCCTCTATTGGGTTTGCCAAGTCTAACTTCCTAGGCACGTGTCCAAGTCTCCCTTCATTTCCAACTGAAGCTGCTGAAACAACCTGTAAGCTTCCACATTTTCAAAAGAAGCCCCTCCAAAAAATTACAAATAAAAATACATACTTAACATAAGTGTTTTCAGTTCACTTCATGATTTATAGCAATTCACCTTTGCAAGATTAACAAAGCAAATAGTTTCTCGGTAAAAACAGTTTGTAAGCAACCTAAAAACAACTGGCATGAGATCTTTGTATGTATCTCCACACAACCGTACAGATACATTTCTTTTTCATATTATCAGAAAAATAAACTAATTTAGCCTGAAACTCATGTTGTACAGAAAGTACAGAAAGGATCGTGTTATTTGGGAGAAGCACACGGGTAATGTAAGTAGGGGGAAGGGTAGAAGTTCTGGTTCTAAGGCATTATTGTAGGAGATGTTAGAAGAGCCAAGTGCCAGAGAAGCCTGCCAAGTGCTATTCACCCACACACGCACAAGTGTATAACGCTGACTTGAAGAGAGCTCGATATGAGATTACAAAGCAAATTATCTGAAATCCCGCTCCATCTCTAGGCGTGGAGAATTTGAGGTATTTAAATAAGGTATGCTATACTGTTTATGTGCTGCAGCATTTTGCACGAGCAGTGTCAGTGTTTCAGTGTGACATCTGAAGCCGCAGCATTCCTCTTGCCTCCCCGGGGCCTGCACGACATACCACAGGCTGCAGGAATGCCTTCACACGTTCATTAAGTCAACATCCATACAGAACACAAATTTCTTTTTAGCTAGTACGTAATAACTAATACTAGGAAAAAGTCAAAGAATTTTATGGCTGAACTACACACTGATGAATTTCTGGAGCTGAAGTCCTCTACATAGGAAGAAAAATGACCGCATGATGGAATTACCCGGTACCCAACCTTTGGAACTAAAAAGAAGCAAAGCCAGACCTGCCCAAACAGCTTTCCTATTAAATATAGATCTGAGGAGAGCAAGCTATTCTTCTCCAAATCACTTGTGTATTTTATCATTAAATTGTCTTCTTATTTACCCTTCCATACAAGATATCACCCATGAAGCACTTCCTTTTGCAAATTGATATTGTAGATTTGTAAAAAAAAAAAACCACAACCAAAAACCAAGTAGCATGTATACAGATGTGAAGGTTAAGGGTTATCTAAGCAATCTTTGCAAAAAGCAACAGTAATACTGATGCCTGATAACTATCTGCCCCTTAAATTTTAACGGTTACTTCAAGGATTCAAGACTTCAGGGGAAAAAGTAAATATTAACATTTTCAGACAAGTTACATATTTTAAGATGATGCTATGGAACTCTTCATAATCAGAATCCTGGATCTAAGCCATCCCAATGATTATCAGACATGATAGCTCTTTTCTTCTCCCCTTCACCTCACAGTTCATTGTGGTAAGACTGAACAGCAGGGACACACAAATTCAAAACCTTGTGTGAAAACTAGTTGAAAAATACACTCAGCAATTGGAAGCATGTCACAAGCAAGACGACTGCCGACTTGAAGAAACTTAGAAAAAAATATATACAGAAGCTATGTATCACATTCCAGTTCCTATTCTCATAATTTCTGTACATCAAGCACACCTACCACACAGTCCCAGGGGTTTAGATTAAAAAAACACTTTGAACACAGTAAAAGTCAATTCTCAACTACTCTAATTAAAAAGGGGGGAAGACACCCAAGAAAACACCCTCCACTATGATGAATATTATGTATGTGATCCCCTAGCTTTATAGCTACCATACCAGAGAAGTTGTAAGGATGCTGTTTCACATTTAACAGACATTGACAAGTCTGGTATCCCCATAGATCACAGGCAAATCAAACAATTCCTCCTGTACTAAAGGTGCTTGTTATATGTCCAAAACTTATTTTGGTACAAAACAAACATTGCATAATTAACAAAAGAGTACCTTCTCTAAGCTTGAGTTCCAGTTTTTGGGCCTAAAGAAGTAACAGACAGAAGTCAAAGGAGCTGGGTGACAGGAGACAAGAGCCAGAAGAAGGGAACATGACTGTGGCAGTGCAGGATGCCCAGGACTCCACTACAGTTTCCAGAAGGGCTATCACAGAGACATCCACAGCAAAGGAGAAAATGGGACAAGACTAGTAGATACAGTTGGAAGGAACAACTGCCAAGGCTTTTTCCTCAGAATTATCCCCAGAACTACCCTGACTGACGAGGCAGTGGCAATGCTTAAGAGCCATCATTTTGAGAAGCAGCAGTTCCCATTAACCTGAGGGTATTCAAGTTCTCATATCAACCACATTATATGTTATTATAAAATATGTATTTTTATTATATCAAGCAGGAGTGTTTATTATTCTTTCCCATATCACTATATTGAAAGGACTCAAAGTTTACCTGTTTAAATTCTGGATGCAGCAATGAGACACAGACCTCTCAAAAGGATGTTAGAAGTATTACATCTGTGCTCATTTTACTTTGTTACTTACATTTCACTGAACTCCTGCTGTGCATTTACCAGTTCTCAGTTCCATCATTGTTCTACATTTTTCCAAAAGTTTTGCTCCATGGCAAAATTAGACAAATTTTACATCCACAGAACTGAAGTTGCACCTTTAGAGTTTTTCATTTCTAATCTTGTGACACTCAAGCTATTTTAGCAGGCTGCTCAGAGTTGACAAGAATCAATCCCAACTTAATGTCCAAAATATGTGCTTGGACAGTTCTGTTTGTTGCATGTGGAGACAACGACATTTGAGATAGCGAAGACAGGCAATTGCTTACTAAGCAGCCTCTTGAATAGGAAAGCACTTACTGCCAGGCTAGGCAAAGTGCTCAAATTAAGGCCGTATCTGAACAGCACTAGCAAGTAGGAGTAACCTAAAATTTGTAAAAGAGTTTTAGAACTAACAGTGGGTTCAGTAAACAGCACACTCATGAATCCAGACCAAACAGCTGGATGAGAAGACTATCTACTTCAGCTCGTTATTTGTTCCTGCCCCGTGAAAACAGCCCCATACTCTTGACAGGCCAACTAAATTTCTCATCAGGCTGTAGCTTTCTATTACACCTCGTCTGATGTGCCTGCGGGTTTGACGGAGCAAGGCAGCTTCCTTTGCACTGGGGCTAGCAGCTACGCAGCAGCAAGCCCGTCACCCCTCACCAGCCAAGGAAGCCCGAGCCTGCAGAGCCACGCACCCAGCGGGCTCACCCTGCAGCCAGGTCCCGGCCGAAGCAGAAAAGCCCCGCCGCTTGGCAGCACCAGTACAGCACGAGGACGCACCGGTACGCTGCGGCTGCAAGGCACTTCAAGCAAGACACATGGAGAGCACTGGGGTCCTGCCATCTTTTGGACTCCCAGCTGCACCCTCCCTTGCCTCCCCGACGCTGGCACACATACTGTGGCAGACAATCCAAGCCCAGCTAGAGGTGCTGATCCAGTAGAAATCCCTCCCTGCCAAAAAAAGTGATTAGTTTTCAGCCAGATCAGCTCTTCTCAACTGTTCATCACAGAAGCTGTTACAAGGGAGCACACGGCCAGAGCTGAGCGAGTACCAGAGCTGGCCTGGACACGGTCATGCTGGTCCCCAGGCAATTACATTCTGCTCGCCAAAGTTTCCCCACACACACGCATACTCAAGACAATATGCTATTCTGAGTTTCCTGAATTACTTTAACATATGGTACTGTAGCTGTGCATATTCCTATCCAACACAAACCCCGTATTTTTACATAAAATCTGCTATTTGTAGACTGCAGAGTGCTTTTCAGGTTTTGCATAAGGTATGTAAAAACATAAATGGCATTTTACAGAGGTCATTAAAAAGCCAAACTTATGACAGTTCTGCAAACAATAAATCCACTTCATAGATTAAGCAAAAGATTCTAACTTACTAGTTTAAAAGAGTCCATTCAACACTTAGCAGCTAAATAAGTTTATTCTGGACCTCTGCTTCTCTGAAAGCCAGCACCTCCCCATCAGTCCAGTCCCTTTCTGCTTGGCCATTATCTTGCTGAGGAACCCAAAGAGAGGCAAAGAACACTGATAAAGACCGATCTCTATCAGCTGCACAACCACATTTACACCTCAATTATGATGCTGTTAACTGGCTGCTCAGAAAGAGAGTTGGAGGCAATACTTATCTATATAAATATGCAAACAGATCTTTGTAAGAATCATCATGAAAACCTACGTGATTTCTCTAATGTTACAGTCGCACTTTTTCTGTTTACTAGGTTACATTTTTCTGATTACATTGGGAAAAGAGGGAACTGCGTAATTTGTGCCTGTTTAATATCATGGCTAACCTCTGTACTTTATCTCAGTCATCTTTAAAACTGGTGTTATTTAACATACCTATTAAAAACACATTTTTAGAGGCATTGCTATTCAAGCCTCAGCCTATTCAGTAGAGTCTTTGCAGAAGGGAAATAAAAACACTTTCTTTTGCATGCAAATACATTAAAACCCAACAATTTTCAGTCTTAAAGGCTTCCCAGTGAATTTTCTGAATGTAAACAAGCATGACCATACTTAAGCTTGAAGATACAAAAGCAGCAGATGTGGTCTAACACTGAACAACAGACAGGTAGCAGCAGCAAGACTGACACCACTCATCCTTCATGCTGCCAGGAAGCCAAGGCTTTTCATCAAGGAAACAAGTTTTAAATGCTGCTTCTTAAAGCACATTATAATTGCTCAGGTTGAGATAAAGCTACTATTTATATTAAAAAAATAAAAACCCAAAACAGTAGTGTTTTCCAGAAGCAACCACTGACAATAGCTTAAAACTCTGCAGGTGACTACAGACTAAGTGATTTCCATATTACCCCGTCTCTGGAGTTGAAGAGCCCATTACCTCAGATTCCTCTGAATATCGTTTACCATGTTACATCTCCAAATACCATCTCCAAAGAAGACTAAACTGTAAAACCATGAGTTGCCTCACATGCAAGAACACCACACACTTCCCTGGAAAAATACATATTATTCTGATATTTTACCTATTTTCAGCATCTTTTACTATGCTTTTTCAAGCAATTGTGGAAAGAAATTGTTCAAAGTCTTTGGATAATTAAATCATTACAAAAAGCCTAACTTGTATGCAGAAAAGACAACAGACACATCCTTTGTCTTCCAAACTGATTTGCAAAAAAAAGAACAACAGTTTAAGTTATTGAATTTAGCTTTCCAGTTATGTAAGCAACTGGAGAATCTGTTACTTGAGATGCTTACTGTTGTCACTGACATATTTTCCCAAGACAAATATAATGGCAAAATATGTGCAGGCAGATATCTTCACCCTTACTTTACCTATTTAACCTGGCAAGCAATAGGAATAAGCCCATTTGTTCAACAAAGTTGAGCACTCAACTACATCTGGCCCACTGAAAAGAATCTTAGCTTTCAGATTGTGTTATCCCAAGTGGAAGAAAGGATATCATTAAATAATGTCATTTTGGCTTGAGTTATAATTAGCTATTCAATTTTTTTCTGATATGGGTGGGTGGAGGAAGAGAAGTAAGTATAGCTACAGTAATGAACTCTGTACAGAACCAACACATGCTCTCTTACACTGAAATAGAAGAACAGGGATCTTCTGTTTTCCACCTTAGGATTTCCTCTTTTTTTGTCCGAAGTTTTACAGACCAAAAAAAAGGAAGGAAGCTGGGGGCAGGGGGGGAAGGTAGAGGAATAGGGAAGAGACAGATAAGTGAAGAATGTTTAAGAAGTTTCCACAATTAACCATGAATAACACAGTAGCTCTGCCAGCTGTTGTCCACTAAATTGTTTCAAAAATACGTGCTCAAATTTCTTCTTTCTTTATCATAGTAAGAGAGGAGACAATGTTAACACCAGAAGGAGCAATTCTGAATCCCACGCAAAGGCAGAAACTGCAAGTCAAGCTCTGTATCCTCACTGTACGAACAGACCTCGTACAGATGTTAGGGAAGAGGCATATTCCTTCAAGGTACAAAATATTAGCCAACTTTATTCCTTATAAAAACTACCACTATCCCTTACAAAAAAATCAGTATTTTATGACCCATCTCTATACCGCTTAGTTTCAGGGAGTGTACCTCACAGTTGTATCTATGTAATCAGAGGTAACATTATAAACCACTAATGACATTTAAGTTTCCCAATGCTACTTTTTTCCCCCCCAAAAATAAGACAGTACACTTAAAATCAAATAGCCATCTTTATACAGGGCTTTTCCGCAGAAAAATAATATTCTGTATTTTATGGATAACATCATCTACAAAAGCATGAATGCTACTTCATGTAAGTACAACTATTTCATACTTACATAGTCTACAACATATCTACAGGTTCTTTAAGGATCAAGCTGTTACCCATTGCTGTTTGTGTTATACAATAATGAAATAATACAACTTTTGCAGCTAACTTGCATTTAACTTACATAACAAAATAAAGCATCAGAAGTACTGGTTCCCCCTCTCCAACATCTCGTACATGCTTAGCTCACTACGCTACTCTGGAGAAAAGTTAAAATAAGGCTTCATGGAGTAATTGTTTGCTTTCTGCACTGCAACCTGTAATTTCAGAGAGTTTCAAAAAATGAAACATTATCCTATGATATGTGGTCAATGATTTATGATAGTAAAAGAAAATGCTTTGTTTTAGACATAACTAAACAGAATTCAGTAACTTCTGTTACAGAAGAGACCCTATTGTGCAGTTGGTGCTCACCTCTTATCCACAGCATATATAGATTCCCAATTCAAATTGTTCATGAAAATGTGTCAGTACACACCTTTATAGTTAAGAATTCATTTTGCATTTCTAAATAAAACTCAGAAATCACAAGTTCAGTGCAAACAACAATAAAAATCAAATCAAAAAATCCCAAGCAATGGATTTGAAAGGGCACTCCATTTCTTCTCTGCCGCAGAAAGAAATGAACAAGCTCATCATTTAGCTACTGATTGCGTTAAGACCAGCCACAGCCTGCTTCCAGACCCCTGAAAGGACACACACACACTTGAAATCCAGTAACACAGAAAGCAAAACAAATAAATTTAAGTTATTCCTCAAACACCTTATTGTGAGTTCTGCTAACTAACAATCCCATTTGGGGGTTTATTACTTCATCTACTATTTGTGGTTTTCTACACACAAACTATCAAGAAAACAAAACTCATGTCCTAGAGAGCTCAGTAAACAGACTTTACTTACTTTCAGTTGTAATAATTTCAGCTGTTACTATTAACAAAGTAAAATAATTGCATACAAATCTGAAAAAAATAAACTGACTTGGTTCCTAACTGGAGAAAGATGAAAGGTGCAATCAGTATCAGCGGGGGGTTTTTTCCCCTTAAATTAGCTCTTCTTCAAGAGCACATTTTTTTTTGCCTCATCCCATAATAAGACTGTGTTGGGTTTTTTAATCCTGTAAAACTGATTTGATTTTATCCTATTTTCGTACTCAAAACAACAAAAATCAGCAAGCACAATGCATTACAAATTGCAAAATCCAAGTGTCTTTCTTTGTCCCTATAGCACAGGTGACTTTCAGAGCTGCACTGTTTTCAGCTCTCCCAGCCACCCTTGAGCACCTGGAAGTTAGATCAGCATTATTTTCAAACAAAACATTTCAGGTGCCCAAGAATGCAAAGCTGAAAAGTTATCATATCATCTTGAAACTATATAACTGGGAACATGCATTCTGAATAACTGGAAACATGCATTATGAAGAGAAACAGAAAACAGCTATCACTTCAGTCTCTCGTCATTGTAAAGATCTGAAAAATACGTTCCTTTAAACACACAAAGGCAAACTAATGGCAAATCATTGTGGCATCCAAGTGTCTTTACTTGTTCATCATGCATTGCTTCTCTCAACAAGCTCCGCTTCTGTTTGCAAGTACAGTTCCTAAATTGCATCTCTCACAACAAAACTGTCAGACAAGGTGCTTCCAACAGGCTATGTGAGAAAGGAAATTTGGGAGCCAGCGTGGCTGGCAAAGGGGAGAAATAGTATGGAAAAGAGGTGCTGTTCACTAAGAACACATAAGCAGAAATAATCAGCTGACGAATACAGGATGGCAGAATGACTGTCTAGACAACAGTATTCCGGAAAAGGATCTGAAGGATTGATTAGCAGTTCCCGACTGAACATGAGTCAATGTGATGCTATTGCAAAAGGAACAAACATCACACCAGGAGTGACAAGCAGACACATTGCCTAAAGCACACACTAAGAGATTCTCCTGCTTTACCTGATAAAGCTTTCCTATCCAGTTTTGAACGTAGGTCAATTGGTCAAAGAGAAGAACATCATCATCTACAAGGAAAGGATGAAATAACTGGAGCTATTTCGTACAAGGAAAAGGAGACAGTACTGATAAATCTTCATATACCCTTAACAATACATGCAAGAGAAAAACTACTCCGGTGCTAAACACTTTCTAGTAGTAAGATTGCTAAGCACTGACTACAGAAGTTGCAGATGCTCCGTTATCAGCATTTTAAAGAACAAGCTGGCAAACAACCTTCAGAAGTGACAGATAGAGTTGACTCGGCCTTGAGAAAGTAGTACAGATTAAATCTCTCAAAACTCTTTCTAAACATATTTTTCCTATGTTTCTATTGATCACCTCCAAAACAAAATCAATCCTTTGTATTATATATGTTAGAGACATGTACAACAAATTAAATGCACATGCCTAATAAATAAAAAGGGACACCTCCCTCCAGGTTAGTCTCCTGGCATCCAAATCACTCGGAAGGGGACAGTGGTCACCTCAAAGGCATTCTGCCCAGCTCCTCACAAAAAGGACAAATAGCAAGAAAATGAGGAAAAGCAAAACAGGTTACTCAATGATGTACACAGTTACATGCAAAAAAATCCACAGTAACAAAAGAAATTCCAGGCTGAAAGTTCCAAGCATTTCAACCCTTCTGTGGAGAACCACAAAGACAGGCTTGAAAGGACTTTGAGGGGTTACCTAGTTTGTTCCCCTGTACCTTCACAGAATCAACAACAAATCCAGTAGCAAAAAAACTGCTAAAAAAACCCATCCAGAACACTCAAAGTCTCTCAAAACTAAAGAAATGAAGCAACACATCTCCCAGGGGTGCAAACTCTCTGCTCAAAGTGCCTTGTCTCAGTTGCTGAATGTATTCAAGTGTCACAAATGATCCAAGCAGTCAAAATGCTCTCCTCAGGATTTTCCCTGATCCCAAGACTCAAATTACAGAGAACTTTATAGACCAAAACCTACACGGTGAATTACACTCAGAAATGAACTAGCAACTATGGAATGTGGTAGATAGCACATTCACCTTGAACCAGGCTGTAAATGTGAAACCCTATTTTATTCTGAAGTTTCATTTCTGGGGTGCAGGTTTGGGAAGCAAAAAGATGTGTCAAAGGCAGACACTCTTGCAGCAGGGCAAAAAGTTGCTGATATCCGTGTGGTAGGAGTAAAATAACCAATTATAGCTTCCTTGACAGAGAAGTTAGTGACTGCATCACGTGCTGTCTGAGCTCCCAGAAGCAATCACAGATTACATTAGCCTATGCTAGATAACAAAAAAAAGCATTCTCCCTTTCAGCACGGAGACCACATTCTCACCTTCACTCCTTACGTTATTTAATTCACCATTGTTTCATCATCTTTTGGCTAAATCTGACCCAGCTAGTAGCCACACAAGTCCAACACTGAGAATGGTGGCAAAAACCTCAATACAGTGAAAGAGGAAGAAAAACAGTGTCATCAGTATACAGCTAACCCCGAAATAACATCAGCCTTCAAAAATCTTCCCCAGTAGCCCCAGATATGTAGTGAATAGGAAAGATGAGATCTCTGAAGGGCACTATGTAAGAAGGTGTTAATGAACCAACCAGCTCTGGGTTGTCCTTAGGAGATGATAAAGGCATTCAAAACATCACATCCATACTAAAGACTCTAGATTTTTGGAGGCAGCTGTTAAAAAAAAATTTAAAATCTTGATTTAGTCTTATTTTAAGGCAATGTCACCACTTTGTCAACACTTGTTTAAGTTAAAGCTAGTCTTATGACCAAAATGACTTAATCTCAACCTTCATATTCTGCTCTCCAACCAAATATAATCAGTGATTTTTTTTTTTTATTATTTTTGTCCAAAAGCTGTGAGTTGAGATCATTCCATTTTTGAAAGATACTGAAAGTTACTGCTTATATAGGAGACCAGGAAAATATCATCTTTATCTGACTGACATCCTAAACTGGTGTAAAAGCCTCCATGACAATGTGTCATGTGTCAAAAATCTTCCTATAGCAAAGACCCACACATTTTCCATTTCAGATAGCTAGAACTTGGAGTATTTTATAAAATGAGAATGAGCTCACATCACCCCAGTGAAGCAAAGGGAGCGCTGGTATCCTGCCAGCTTCACTCTCAGTGCCCCATGGTATCTCACCTTCACGTACTCGCAGGTCACCAGCCCCAGTCACAAGCTGTAATAAGAAAACAAAGACCATCCTCCAACTGTTCATTAGCCAAATGGGGTTCATGAGCCCCAAAATGCACTATGTTTTGCCCTGCCTCACCCCTAAACAAGTTTAAGGCAGCTTGACAGAACTTGTGGATATAGATCATTATTAGTGGTCATATTAGTGTAAGGCAAAAATACAAACTGAATTCCACATATAAGTGTGAGGCAAGATCAGCATAGGAGAGTGGAAGAAAAGATTGAAGGCTTCATTTGTACTATCTGGAGATGGATGAAGAGAAGCTGAAGTGTTTGTGTTAAACAAAACACATTATATGAGAAGTCTAGCACAGTTATTGACAGAGATACAACTTGACATAAGCCACATAATAGTCTTTGTCTTTTTGTTGTTGAGCTAAACAAACCAAGCTCATTTACAGTAAAGTTAGCTTGAAGTCAAAAAAGCGATTACAGCATAAAGATGTCTTAGCTATCTTTCAAGAGGATTGCTAGCAAGACTAGTCTGGCTGCAACTCAGAAGAACAGGGCACAAGCCAATTGGTTTGTCTTTTGTCTATGTGCTAGTCAATACTGCTCCTGTGATCAACTAATACACCCCTGTCTTTTTCCTCCTATAAGCCTCAGCTTACAGCACATGTCATTTGATCCTTCCATTTCTCTGTCTATAAAATAGGAGATGCCCACACTTCATACCCCCTTGGGAAGGCAGATTTATGGCTTAACCACACTAAAAATACCAAGCACTATTTAAACTTGTCTGAGTTAAATTGGTGTATTTTGCTGCACGGAATGACTTCAGGATCTGGAATACCATTCTGCTTATAAATTAGATTATGCATTTGGCAACTGTTTTTAATTATTCTCCTTAATTAATCTTTCCATCCTAATCCCAAAAATGCTTTCCTGAGAAATGCTGAGAAGCTTTGTGCTCAGTAGAAAAAGGTAAATCGCCTACATTCCAGAAAGCGTAACTGCATCCTTACAGATTCAGCTAAATCTGCAGATCTGGTGAGACAAAAAGAAAAACTGATCCTCTATATTCAGGCTGTCTAACAGAACTTGTATCTTTACTCCAAACAGCAGCTACAAGATAATCACATAGGCCTGTGATTTATTTATTACAGCTAAAAGTTTCCAGTTTGCACCAACTGGTAAGAGTCACCTTTGAAAGCTACACTTAGCGGTTTGCTGTCTGCAGAGCATCCACAGCTACGCAGTCTTAAATGCCTCATTATAACAAAGGGTTTGGTTATTGTTCTGTTAGGTTCTAAATTCACATAGAACAGCACACAGCATTTATGTAAGCCAACTCCATTCGACAGCTACCAGATTTAGATACTATTCACAGCAAAAGAAAAATCTTACTTCTCCTACCCCTATATCAGTATACTTTGTGCTAAATACTCCACATAACTGACCACTGGATCCTTTGTGCAATGCCATCACTAGTTTGACACAACAGCTGAAGGTGTGATTCAAAACATACAGAATTTCAAATGAAATACAGAAGTTTAACCTTCTGTTCTGAAAATAAAGAGACCAAAACCCAGACAAAGCAAACTTTCTCAGAACTAGAAATATTGCCATGCTTATTTCACCTTTAGCATCCTGAGGGATAATACATAACTGACAAAATCTATAGCCTTAGAAATAAAAACACATAACTGCAGTACAAAGGGTGGCACATAAGTGTAATAATCTTCTTCATTATGGCAGTATGTCTGTCTACTAGGAAATGATCTGGCAGTGTGTCTACCTACTAGTAAATGAACTGAGAAAAGCAACCTGCTCAGTAAAAAGCAATTAGATATTATCAGTGACTAGCAGGCAGAAGTTTAAAAATTTGAAGACGAGAAGACTGTTACTTGTATTAACTACCCCTCAAAGTGGGAATCAGTCAGGCTGTGCAAGTGAGCAACAGCCACCTGGTTACCAGCAACCCTTCAGTGCAACCAGGTGGCTGTTGCCTGGTTATTCATCCATTTTGGCATGTCACAGTAGAAATGTGCAGCGCACAGCATGTGCTGCAAAATTCAGATTGAAAATGCAGATGAGGTCTGATGTTGATGCAAGCCCTGAGCTCTTTATACAAAGGATACATATGCTTGGTACAACTAATCGGGATTCTCAAAGGGGTTTTATAATGGACCCATTTTACCAGGGCAGATAAATACATCAGTATTAAAAAAAACTGTTTGGAAACATAATAATCTCATCACTAAAAAAAGAAAATATATAAGCAGGTCTGTGGAGCAAAACGCAAGTTTGGTCTATGAAATTCATTTTACATGAAGTTTAAAGAATTATATGGCAAGATACAACTCTTTCTCCTGCCTCCCCTACCACTGCTATAGAGCACAATAGCTTATACGATAATTGGGTGTGAAGATTTTGCAGACAGCGCTCATCATGCAGGTGAATGACCACATAGCATAAAACACAGTCCAAGAGAAAAATTAAATTACTTTAAGTTAGTATTTCAACATTTTGCAATGGTCATATGAACTACGATATCACCCCCATCCTAGGGGTATAGAGGACCCAAATCGAACAGTAGCTTTTTGTTACTATCTTGAATAGCCTTTGGAAGGCAAATCACAGAAAACCATGGAATGAATTTAAATAAGAATAAGCATCTTTTTGTGACTATATTATATTTACACAAATAAAGAGGATCTTTGTAGTGAATTACATTTCCTCATTGATCCAAAGGAAGCCCACTATTGAGAAACCACAACTGTATCTCTTTGGCAGGCACAAGATTTCAGTAACCCCAGCCCCTGGTAAAGTAAGGAAGAGCTGGACAGTGATCCATGTTTAAGTAACTAAAAAGGTTTACTACACATACAAAATTTTATCGAAGGGAAATCACTCAATTGTTTAGGAACTAGGGAGTGGTTATTCAAATATGAGGAAAAGTGTTTGGCTGCTTGCTTTCAGTACTAAAAAAGATGCTCCATAGTCATGTTCAGCTCATAAATCAGGGAAAAAATGCTTCAGTTGTGAAATAGCATACTATGCTCAAAAATAAAATTAAAAAAAAAAAAAAAAACACCAACAAATAGACCGAGAGAAGGGCTGCAGCTTGAAATACTTGACTGCTAATATCCAGCATGCCATTCCAGGGAGTCCCAGAGCGGTTTTTAAGCCTCTGCCCATCCTCGTAAAGAAAGGCAGGTGGCAGGACTAATCAATATCTCGCAACCCAGCTGTGACCTGGCAAATAAAGAAGTCAAAAAAATAAATCCCATCGATGATGTCTATAATTTAACGTTCGGAGGACGGCGATATCTGGGCTCAGCTCCAAACGGGACGGAGCGGCACGGCGCGGGCTGGCTCCCGCGCTCGCTGCTCGCCAGAGCCCTGCTACACACACACACACACACAAACACAAAGGAGGGCTCCGCGCTCCCCCTGCTTTTTCCGTCATAGACACAACTCCGCGCTCAAACGCGACGTAAACAGACGGAAAGCTGCTTACTACGCTCGTAGGTCTGTATAACGGTTCGGCCGCATCTGTGTCAGAGGGGGCTATTGTCCGGGACGAGCCACCAGAGCTCACCGAGCGCTGGCGGCTTCGATAGGTGGTGTCAAAGGAAAAAAAATCACAGTGAGCCTCCCGGATCACTTCGTAAGTCAAATCAACGGGCTTCAGAGCCCTGCACCGGGCAGGGCTGAATAAATAGGCAAGGAAGCGCGACTCCCACAAGCGACACTTTGTCTGGTCTCCGCTGAAGCAGCGGCAGAACCCCCGACGCGCGAACAATGCCCGCGGCCCCGCTCCCGCTCCTCCCCGGGGCGCCGCCGCCACCGCCGGAGACCATCTCCCCGCCGGGTCGCCACTCCCAGCGATATTTTTTAAGGCTGCTTTGTTCCCCGTGAAACGCCAGCCTTGCCACCCAGCGCCGGCGGGGACGAGCCGAGCGCCCGCCTCGGAGGCGGGGGACCGGCCCCATCCCCGCGCACCGGCCGCCCTTTGTTGCGCCCCTGGGGAAGGCACCGCTCCCCGCCGCCCCGGCGGGACCTCCGACCCTCGCCGCGCAGAGAGGGCGACGCGGCCGCTCGCACAGGCAGGGTGCTGCCTCCGCTCCCGCGGGAGAAGAGGGTAGCAGCCCACGCCAGCCCCGCGGGGCGAGCCCGCTCCGCCGCGGGATGCGCTCCCCGCCGGCAGCGCCGCTCCTCGCCCCCCGCGCTGCCCCGCTCGCTCTCACTCACTCACCCACGCCGTACTTCTCGTGCTCCGTGGGTATCCACATGCTCGCGGCGTGCGTGCGCCCGCCCCCCCGCCGGCCGGCCGGCAGCCCCTCCGCTGGGAGCGGCGGTGGCCGGCGAGCGCGTCCGCTGCCCGGCTGCTCCCGCCGCGCCTCAGCCGCGGCTGCCTGGCCCCGGCGGCGAAGGCATTGTTCTACCGGGCGGGCGGACCGACTAACCGAGGCGCGCTCGCTGCCAGCCACTTATATGCCCCGTCCCGCTGCACGCCGGGGAACGTAGTGCCTCGGCGCGGCCGCGCCCCTCGTCGCCCGCGGCCGGGAGAGAGACTACGAGCCCCGGCTGGCCCCGCGCTCCCCGCCGGGGCGGGGCGGGGCGGAGCTCGGCTCCCGGAGGCCGCCTCACGCCGGGGCGGGAGGAGCGGCGCGGCAGCGGCATGGCAGCGTCTGGCGGGCCGCCGGCGCGGGGAGGTGAGTGCGCTGCGGGGGGACCCCCCCACACTCCCCTCCTCCCGGCGGCTCCGTGGGCCCTGGCTCCGCGCTGGCGGGGCGGCGGGCCCGCCCTCCCCGGCCATAGGACGGGGCCGGTTCCACGGGGCACCGGGGGTGAGGAGCAGGGACACGTGTGGGACAGCCGGGAGCCGTCAGGGCCCGGCGCGGGGTGGGGGGGTGTCCGCCGGTCGCCCGTCGGAGCGGGCTTCCGGGGAGAGCCCCGGGCAGCCCCGTCCCCGCCTCCCGGTGCTTACAAGGGACGTAAGCTCTTCTGGTCCTGCCGGTGCCATTTCTCTTAGCAAAGCCCCGGGTTTGGCACATGAAGCTGAGGGGACTCGGGGTGAGGGGGGGGGGGGTGTTCAACAGTGAGTTGTGCTGGAGGTGGAACTGGTGCCGGCAGTGTGCCAGGGAGGTGGGACATCGAGCTGATAGTCTGGGTAGCTTTTTCACTTCTCACATAAATCTGTATCTCAGCACGTACATGCGCAGAGATAAAGAAAAGCAGATGGTGTACAGCGAGGAGCACAAATGGACTGTCGGGGGTGACAGCCAGGGATAAGTCAGGCACCTTAAGCAGCAGGAACAGCGAGTCTCCATCCTTGTGGAGAGGCCTGTATGTCTATGCCCTTCCAGAAGCTGCTTAGCTAGAGCTCACCTTAGGTAAACTGCAAGAAATCCTCAGGCTGAACTGATCCTTGTTAGAGAAACCGAGGCATCGTGAGGCAGGAGCAAGAGCTTGAGTTATGTTTTCTGGTCCTGTGGGAAGACACAGACAGAAGAAAGGGGGAAAACTCGGATGATATGATGCTGCTTTGCAGGCCTCACCAGGTACAGACTGCCTCTAAGATGAGTACGTCTGGTTTTAAAAAAAGAGTTCTCCAAACAAATCATTGCTCTGAACTGGTAACTAGAAATTTAGAAATTTTAAAGAATGATTCAGCTTGAGCTGAACAAAAAAATTGGGTTTAATGTTTTCACATTTAAGAGAGGAAAGTGACTCAATTTTTTTTCAGTTCAGGTTGTCTTTTAGCTTCTACTGTCAAGTTATTTTGAATTTTTAAGTCGCTGACAGTGTGAAGGACACAATATAAGGAAAAGCCATGTGCAAGCAGGCAGTTGCAAACCTAGAGTTAGAATGCACTTACTCCGTGTCTATCCTGCTAGGTGTCAAACTTTGGTAGTGAGGGATCTTTTAAGTGACCTTCGTGTTGTTTCTCTAGTATGTACTCTGCTTCTGTTCATAAAAGTAATACCGCTTTGTTTATGCTAGTAGTTGAAGCAGTACTCATACTTTATTTATGTGTTGCAGTGTGTTGGCGTGAGCCTCTCCTACATGAAAAGCCAGACCCTTCTAGAGCACTTCCACACTAGTGTAACTGCACCCAGAGGCAAAGCTGTGCTGCTTTAACTGCTGAAAAGGACGGTCACTTTTGTCTGTGCAAGTCTTCTGTGTGAAACTGTATGTAGGTCTGTGGAGTACTACAGACGGTGAGGTTACCCTGAGGTTTTCCCAGGTAACTCTTGTAAAGACATTGGCACCAGTATGAAAAAAAGGTTGTTCCACTGGAATTCAGAGACTTACGCTGTTTTCCTATTAGTGAGCTCAAACACTCATTGAAAGGATTACTGAACTTTCAGTGTCTTTGCTCCCAAACTTGCTTTGCATCCCCTGGCAGATCCTTTGGAGTCTCTAAGTGATTAAATGTGTAAACGTCACTATTGAAAACTGAAATAATAAGTGCCAGGCTAAATTAACTTCCACCCCAGCCCATAGACTTCCACATACATCCAAGCTATCCCTGACTCCATAAGAGAGAGCTGCCAGCATGCTGGCTGGGAGTCATGAAATTCTGCCACAGCCTTTTAACTGCTGTCTGTCATGTTAACCATGACTGACTTCAGCATGTTTGTATTAGGCTCAGAGCCCGTCTTTCTTCTTCTCTTGAACAAAGACAAGACTACCCAACAGCTGAAATAGCCTTTTCAAAATTATTCATTTAAAGCCCAGTCGTTTAGGGTAAATGGATCTTATACTATAAATCACATTGTCTGTGGGCAAAGAAAATACATCACCTTAATATTTATCATTTCCCTGTCTCTGAGCAAAATCCTTATTCTTTCAGAGGTTTCATTCCTACAAGGCTATTTGCTCTAGCAACATCTTGTGCTTGCATGTGCACCTGAGAAGGTGTGCCACTTCTTTGGAGACAGTATATAGGAAAATTAAATAAAATACTTTTCCCTGTCCTGCTGTTTCCTGTTTACAGGGAAGCCTGTGCTTGTATATTCTAATCTAGGACTGTGTTGCTTTCTAGTGAGTTCCCTCCAGCAGCCTTCACCGAGTGGCTTGTAATAAACATATCATTGTCCACAGTACAATTTGTTCAGTCTACATTAATTATGCTACATATCAACATTTCTTACAGCATCCGTCAATGGATTTTAAAATGAAGTTCCTTCTGGAATTAATTGTGTCTTTCATAGCTTCATCAGCAGTCTGACAGTTACGGTTTCCTACTCAGGGTCTTAATGTGCTCAAATGCTGTTTAATACCATGCTGCTGGAGTGTACCATGCCAGAGCACAGCATGTTATTCTTATTCCTTCCACGTCTCTCTCTTGTGTCCCATTTTTAAGGGAATTCGGTTTACTGTGGAAAACTAAAGTTTGACTGGTCTTACACAAGTCTACCTTTTTTCATTGCTACCTAGAGGATACTTTAGTGAAAGTTGTTTTGTTCCTGATACTGTAAGCATCACTTCTTTAGCTCAACGCGGACTTCCCTCTGTTAAGGCTGCTATGAGAGCCGCTCAACCCCGTGGATTCTGGGATCCAGGGGTTCCTCTTTCCTGGTCACTGAAAGCCAGGCCCATGTACTCTCAGACCCGAGAGGTTTCTCTGTCCGGGTTGATGGATGCAGCTGCTGCTGTTCCTGCCTGCAGGTGTGGCCAGTAGCAAGGCTGAGCGTGCATTCGAAAGAGGCATGCACAAACATGAAACTGAAATGGTTGGTCACACAGGCACCCACAGAGCATTGCCTTTATTATACCCTCATAAACACCAACAGCACTCACATAAACAAGAATAGGGATAGCCCGGTCTTGTTCCTCCCTTCTGGTTGATCAGGATTGACATTCACTAGGGAAAACACAATTCCTCTTTAGATTTGCAAGCACCCCTGTGTTCGCAGGCCGCTTGAATATCAATGTGGGCTCTATGTCTGTTTAATATTCCTGGACCTTGGGCCCCTTACCCAGCCACTGGCTCAGACACCGAGTCTTTCCAGGTGATGGTCTCTTCCTGCTCACCGACTGCTCTAGCTTGACAATCGCCACCTGATGCATAATCAAATCTGGTATTTCTGATACTCTTACCTGGGCCATCTCAGCCTCACACAGTATCACTGATACAGTTACCTCAGCCCTATGTGCCTTGCAAGATTTCACTCCCCAAAAGGTCCCAACACCCTCCCCCCCCAAGCCTTTGTGAAGCCCATGTGCCTCCCACATAACCCCCCTCTTAACTACCTGAAAGCCAGGCCTTCCTCACCAAGCTCGCTGCAACTTTTTCCAGCTTCTCACCCCATTATTTACGTTCAGCCATTTCTCGTGTTCTGCTCAGTAGTTTCTCATGTTAGGTGAACCTCAGGCCAGGGCCCAGTCATCGGACTGCATATCTTAGCACCTTTTCTACCCTGTTTTCAGTTTTGGCTGCCAGAAGTTTGGCTTTCTGTCTTGTCACCATGCCCTCAGGGTAGCCCCTTTGCTGCTCTGGCCTCCGCCAGCCCAAGGTTTTGGTGGGTATTTTAGCTTCCAGTTAATTTTCTTCATAAATTTCATGATTCTCCCCATCTGCTTATGTATCAGCAAAAAAAAGGGCTTGATCCAACTTGTCTCTTCACTTCTGAAAGGCAGGTCCTGCTTGACTAAGCTGAACTCCTTCTATGACAAGATAACCTGCTTCATGGATGAAGGAAAGGCTGTGAATGTTGTTCACCTGAACTTTAGTAAAGCCTTTGACACTGTTTCCCACAGCATTCTCCTGGAGAAACTGGCTGCTCATGGCTCAGATGGGCGTAATCTTTGCTGGGTAAAAAAACTGACTGGATGGCCGGGCCCAAAGAGTTGTGGTGAATGGAGTTAAATCCGGTTGGCGGCCGGTCACAAGTGGGGTTCCCCAGGGCTCAGTATTGGGGCCAGTTCTCTTTAACATCTTTATCAATGATCTGGACGAGGGGATCGAGTGCACACCATCAGTAAGTTTGCAGACAACACCAAGTTGGGCAGAAGTGTTGATCTGCTTGAGGGTAGGAAGGTTCTACAGAGGGATCTGGACAGGCTGGATCGATGGGCCGAGGCCAATGGTATGAGGTTCAACAAGGCCAAGTGCTGGGTCCTGCACTTGGGACACAACAACCCCAGGCAATGCTCCAGGCTTGGGGAAGAGTGGCTGGAAAGCTGCCTGGTGGAAAAGGACCTGGGGGTGTTGGTCGACAGCCGGCTGAATATGAGCCAGCAGTGTGCCCAGGGGGCCAAGAAGGCCAACGGCATCCTGGCCTGTATCAGAAATAGTGTGGCCAGCAGGAGTAGGGAAGTGATCGTCCCCCTGTACTCGGCCCTGGTGAGGCCTCACCTTGAATACTGTGTTCAGTTTTGGGCCACTCACTCCAAGAAAGGCATGGAGGTGCTGGAGTGTGTCCAGGGACGGGCAATGAGGCTGGTGAAGGGTCTAGAGCACAAGTCCTGTGAGGAGTGTCTGAGGGAACTGGGGTTATTTAGCCTGGAGAAAAGGAGGCTGAGGGGAGACCCTATCACTCTACAACTACCTGAAAGGAGGTTGTAGAGAGGTGGGGGTTGGTCTCTTCTCCCAAGGAACAGATGACAGGACAAGAGGAAATGGCCTCAAGTTGCACCAGGGGAGGTTTAGATTGGATATTAGGAAAAATTTCTTCACTGAAAGGGTTGTCAGGCATGGGAACAGGCTGCCCAGGGAAGTGATTGAGTCACCATGCCTAGAGGTATTTAAAAGACCTGTAGACGTGGTGCTTAGGGACATGGTTTAGTGGTGGACTTGGCAGTGTTAGGTTAACAGTTGGACTCGATGATCTTAAAGGCCTTTTCCAACCTAAATGATTCTGTGATTCTATTCTATTCTATTCTATTCTATTCTATGATTCTGCACCAACCACTTTTGTCTTTCATGGCTCACTAGCCTTTCATGCTGTCCTCTCATCTGGTTTGAGCCTGCTTTTTATTTCTCATTCGTTGCCTCTGTTCTTCAGCGGTTGTGTGCCTTTCAAAGGCGCCTCTGATTCTCTAATGACAGTTCCTCAGCCTGTCACTCTCTAACATCAATTTGGTCCCTCCTGGCCCTGCTCTCTCCCACACCCAACTCGGTTACTCCTTCTGTTGTACCCCTTTCCCTTCCGAACGGCCAGCCTCCCCTGCCCACAGCTCTTCCTTTGGTCCTACCATTCCTGTTCTGTTGCCATGCATCTCACCAGCGGTTGTCCACAAACTGGTTCTGGATCCTGTTTTCACCCCTGCTGATCCATTCTTTATTTTATTTTATTTTATTTTATTTCATTTCATTTCATTTTTTTTATGCATTTTCACCTCTAATTCCTGTGTATCATCCCCTCTCACCTTACCACTCCTGGCTCGCCACAAGTGTGATCTCTCATCATAGTTCCTGCACCTTCTTCCCTAGGATTAAACTTCATTAGGCCCTATGGAGTCACAACAGCACGAAAGGTTGTGAGGCAAAGCATGTCAAAGTACCACTGCCATGTGAGGTACCTGGCTCTCAGCAGTGTTGTAATCTCTGCCCTTAAGCAGGAGCAAATTAGGAGTCAGAAAGATGCAGTTTCTCTGTAGCTCTCCTGCCTACTGAGCTTGGTAGCAAAAAGTCCACCCAAAAACTTTCCAGGAGTGTGGGAAGCAAGGGACTTCTTGGCTCCCATGTGCTAAAACACAGGTGGGATTTGGCCTCCATGTTGCTGCTTCACTTCTGTTTTGTAAGCTGGGAAGTGAGGAGGGAAGTGGATGAGTGTTTCCCTTTTTCCATTCTTAAGTTATGTCCCCAGGTTATTGGTAACTTCTGACAAGAGCATTGTAACGACAGCTTCCTTCACGTTTCCTACTCCAAGCTATGTTAGAGGGTACAGTGCTGCAGGGCACCTTAGGTAAAGCTCATGCGTGCATCAGGGTGGCCCTGCTGAAGGAGCAATTAAAGGGATTCCCCGGCAGTGGCACCTGGCTGCGTAGGTCTCTTCCAGAAAGGGAAAGTGCTTCTCTTACTCCCCTTCTAATCCCCTTTCCCTGGGAGAGCCAGGCAGGGAGGGAAATGGCAACAGCAGCAATATATGTGGCTGTGCTCCACCCTAAAGGCAGTTCTCAAGATGTGGAGGGTTAAGGAGGGTGGTACTTTTGAGTCCCATTTGGGATGGCGAAGACTGATTGGGGTTGAAGTGCACTAGTGAAAATAGACACCCTCACTGTCAGATTCAGAAGCACACACGCATTCGTGGATCCCAAGACCTCTAAACCTGTCTGATATCTGTGCTTGGGCCCTCTTACCCAGAATGCAGGTTTCCTCCTGTTTGCTAGCAAATCCGACTTGGTGTTGGCTATCAAAATGGATACACGCACCCACATTGGTTTCGTATGTACACCCACAGTCATGGATCCCTCAAATATTAGCAGGGTCTCTAAGTGCTTTGGCTTATCTTGCCAGGCATCAGCTCTGCCCACGGCTGGACCCTGGGCCCCTTGCCCAGCCACTGACTCAGACCTTGAGTCTTTCCAGATACACGTCTCCTTCTACTCACTGGCTACTCCAGTTTGAACCTTGCTAGCAAATTGCACATAGACACACAATGCATACAGGGTTAAATTCACTAGGAAAACAGACACACCATGGTTCCTCTAGTTGCTGGTTCCTGGACCTGCAGACCTTGTGACCTGCAGCTGCTGGCTCTTAGTATCAATAGTATCACACATAGGATAGAGGGTGAATTACACAAAAAAAGTATTAAAGGAAAGGATTTAGTAAGAAGAAAGGATAGACCTTGGTGATCAGGTGCAGGGTTTGACCAGACAACTGTACCCATCAGCAGCCTGTTTAAATGCAACTGGCCCTTTTTATTCTCCGCCTTCATTTTCTGATGTTTGTTCCCCCCCATCCTTCCCTTTCTTCCTTTGGCCCCTCCTCTGAATTTCCCATAGTAAGATAAACATAATCCCACGAGCCTCTTCTGATACCCCATAGCAAGTTTCACGCAATTCCACAAACACCCTCAAATATACCATAATACACATGATAATCACATTTACACTTCCTTATCAGTGACAAAGTTCAGGTTGAACCTGTTCAAGGCTGTGTCTGAGTAGTTCCTTTAATGGCGTTAGTTCCTGTAGTGACCAAAGATGACTTTCTGTCTCTGTTATCACCTGCTCATTAATGTTTGTGTGTGTTTGTGTGTAATCTACCAGTTTCCTTGTTATTTGTTAATTCTTTTATACTGAATACTCCTTAACCAAACGAAGTAATGAACCAGATGCCCTCCCATTCCACGCATCGCTATACAACCCCTCCTATGCAGATGAGCCCCGAGTGAATGGCTTACCTCCTTCCTCCTCAAACGTGCACAGCGTGCGTGGTTGTGAATAGGGAGCTGCTGGCTGCACGCTGCCATGGGTGAAAACCCCAGCAAGGTGGTAGAGCAGCCGTTGCCCCAAGCACACAGCTTGTTCGTTCATTAGAGGTCCTTCCGACGTTAGCCTGATAGGCTCACGCAGCCCACCTGTATCTGCCTGTTTCTGTTTGATGGCTTTAGAGGTTGGTATCCTGCATGGTACCCTTCCTTAAAACCCCAGCCAGTTCCAAACTTTCACACACATGGTTGCATCCTCACTTGTTCCCCCTCAGCAGGCTTCCACGCATCTAGAGTACCACTGGTGATCCATTTCTTGGGTTAAATCTATGCATTCAATGGAGGATTTCAAGACCTGGGGCTTCCACCATACCATAGATTTTGGAGAGGGGAAGAAAAGATTCCTTCTACCCGTGGGCATTATAAGCTCCACAAAGGATCTTGGTTTGACAGAGGTTAATCATTGTGAACTAAACAACTAGCAATTACACCTGGAGGATAAGTTCACTCATTAATTCTGTAAGTGTAACAAAATTTATTTTAATATGATTACAAGAGTGAATCTCCTAAAACAGTGTTATTTAAAAATGTTTTAAGAACATTTGTTATGATTTTTAATTAAAAATGCAATCTCATAGTCATTTTGAATGGTTACCTGATAAGCATGTGGATCTTATGGAGGGTTGGAAATTACTAAGTTACGGTTGGTAAAATAACCTTTTATGTGCTTCCGTGTATCAAGAGTCCAATCGCAAAATCCTTTCATGTAATGTTACAATAAGATTTTAGTGTTTTTAGTCTTCCACAGCATGTTTCTTAAAAAAAAAAAACAAAGTGATGAGTATACAAGTGAAACTAAGTATTTCATTAAATGGATAGCAATGGATTAATAAAATAACTAATGGATTATATTGCTTGGTAATACAGATCTGAACTGCCTGTGGTCCCGCCATAATTTTACAAATAATTGTGTTTCAAATGTGCACCATATTTTATCTGAAGACAAAGGGATGTCCCCCACACCTCAGCATGAATACGTAGCTACCATCAGCGCAAGACGTGGGATATGTTGTGTTCTCCAAAAATACCCAATAAAGGCTTGCTGTTTGGTTTTCTCTGAAGTCAGAAAACTTTTATAGCTTAAAAAGAGAAGATGGATGGGCTTTATCTTTGCCAGATATAATTTAACTGTCTTCTAGAGGACATAGAGCTGCATTTAATTCCAGTAATCTAAGCCAATTCTTGCCTGCTCAGTAGCAGGTAAAGGCTTCGATACATGAACAAACTACCAAGTGTCAGCTGCTCTATATACTGACTGGAGCTCTTTGAGAAGTAAGCTGCTTCAGGCTACCTGGTGAGCTGGACACAGGACTCCAGGTGGGGTCTCACCAGAGCGGAGCAGAGGGGCAGAATCCCCTCCCTCGACCTGCTGGTGATGCTCCTTTTGATGCAGCCCAGGATACGGTTGGCCTTCTGGGCTGCGAGCGCACATTGTCGGGTCGTGTTGAGCTTCTCATCAACCAATACCCCCGCGTCCTTCTCCTCAGGGCTGCTCTCAATCCATTCTCCACCCAGCCTTTTAGGGAGCTTCTGTGCCCCACTTGGTAGGGCAGTAGATTTATGCCCTATAGTATCAGCAATAACACTTTTTTGCTGTACAAATGTGGAATGCTCAAACTGCTTCGTACAGAAATAATACCTGTATTTGATACTTTGATTATGGTATGGAGCCAGGAGTGCTGAACTGGAGTCTTTATTGCTTTTTCAAAACATGCTACATGTTATGGCAGTCAAATTGTAATTATGAAGTAACTGAAAAGGGCATTGTGTTTTGCTTGAGTTTATTCTCTGATTATAAAGGATTTTAGGTTATCAGTGTACAGCAGTAACTGTCAACTTGTAATGTTTTGGCACTATAGGAAACAGTATATTTGCAAGTCTGATGTCTGATCATTGATATCAAGGCCTGGTTTGCCAGCAGATAATTCCATGTTCACTGCTTGTTTGCCACTCTATCCTAATATTTTGCTATAGTAGACCTGTAAATGAGAAATTGCAGTAGATGTTTTGTCAATGGCTTCAGTGGTCCAAAACCCTCAGACAGATACCTGTCTGTTCTTAGTAATATATTTCAACTGAGTTTCTTGAACTTGCCTTTTGATTTTTTTGCCTTGTGTTTTCACTGGACCATCTTTTCCAAATGGTCTTTTTTCCACTTTCTTGTATTTTTCTCTGATTTTTATGACTGACAGACAGTGACCAGTGTGAAATATCCCAGCTGCTTCTGTTTCATTCTTGCTCATTGAGATGGCATCCTCCCATTTGTCATCGGTGGCTCCATCCACGAGGAGTAGCTGCTCCTGTTTCTTGTCCTGTGTAGTAGTAGCAGGTTAAAAGCTTTCCCTTTATCCCTCTGGTATAGAAGCTTTATAACTGGATATGCCATCTGTTTCAACCTCACAAGCTTGAGCCACTAGCATGGCTCTGTCCACGTGGACAAATAAGGCGGCACAGTAGATAAAGACAATCGGTGCCACAGTCCCTGCAACTGTATTATGTGGTTTGGCGTTTTTACTTTGGATTACGTGTAGTCAGCCTTCCCACAGCAGACAGCCTCAACGTGCAGATGTTTCAAAGCTGTCTGAAGCAGCACCCCTTGGTTTAGACCCAGATGTCTCTGCTAGGGGTAGGGATGCGTTTTGTACATCTCTGGACTCCAGATGAATCCGGTTCACGCGCACCCAGACTGCTCTCTAAACCCAGCCAATGTGCAAAGCAGCTGGAGGCTGATCGGGGACCGCGGGACCCCTGCGTGGGTCAGAGCTGTGCTGAGACACAAGGCGAGGGACAGGGCTGGTGGGTCGCACAGGGAAGCGTGGCACAGCGTCCTGCGATTCGGGACCCCGCCAAAGTTCATAGCGTGTGCCCAGGTCAGCCCTGGCAGTCCCGCGGTGGGAGGGCACAAGACTGACAATATGAAACCAGGAATGGTTATGAAACAAATGCGTGCAGTAATAAGTGATAGTGCTGTCACCGGAGCATTTTGCTAGCATTTGTCCTGACCAGTGTGCCAGCACTGAATTTTATTATGACTCAGTAATGCATGAATAAATGAGATAGAGCTTTTTCTCTGAAGGCTGGTATGTAACAGAAAACATCCTGCTTGAGGTTTTAATTTGATTTTGTCTTATATGGGATGAAAACATGCAGCCTGTGTTATTACTGTACTAATTTAATGTTCAGGAGTCTGCATGTGTTTATACAGTTAACAAAATGTTGCCTGAAAACCATAAACAACTTGTATCACTAATTCTAACATTCTAATTCTGTTTCTTGAGGAAATTAACTTCAATTATTTTACCATCCATGCCCATGAGCTACATTAGCAGTATCAGTTAATAAGCGTATATCATACTTAGGAAGTCAAGATCTGTGTCATATGTTTAATGAATGTATGAAGGACAAGAGAAATAAGTCCAGTATCACAAAACAATTTCTTTCAAACCCTGCTACAAAGTCAGAATATGCTCACAGAAATTTGATAAAGCCTGCTGTGAGATGTCCCTTTGATCCGTAAGACATTAATATTTGAACTCTGACTTGAAAATACTTTCCTCTGAAATTAGTTTTCAAAAATTTATTTATAAAGAGTATAAATAGTGGATTATTTGAAATACAGTCAAAGCTTTGTTTTTCTGAGCTAAGATATCAATTAGGCTGAACTATGTTGATCCACATCACTGCACGCTATAATGAACTGTCCTTTTCAGCCATTGTTTTTTCCAGTTTGAATACCAATTTATGGAGCTTTGATTCTAAAAGTAGAAACAACTTATTTTGCTACTCTCCATCTGGAAAAGCTCCAGTTCACCGAGAAAGCAGCAACAGACCACAGAGCTTCTAACACCACAGGGCCTCTTCCTCATACTGATTCTTCATTAAGTACAAAATTTGGTTAAGCAATTCAGCCTTGAAGGCTTTCCGAGTATGAGGAAGCTCAGTCAGAATACCTGAGAGAGATTTCAACCTGTTCTGTCGGTATGAAACCCACATACATCAGGATCGCAGAAATGAGACTTCTCAGGATGGACTTTGAGGTTAGTTCTAATTTATATGAGTCTGAAAAAAATTAAAGTGACATTTAAAATGAAAGTTTCGCACTATTTTTAGTTGTTTTTCTCAAATAGTTGCCTTTTTCAAGGAATGTCTAGGAAAAGAGTTATAAACCCTGTGAGGCAAACATTTTAGTCAGGAGCACGGTAAAAATTCCTGTCATAATGACATGGAGATGTCTCATAGGAATGGCTAAAGCAGGCTTTAGGTTTTTAAGGGAAAAACACACAGCCTTTCCGTTAGCTACAGAATGTAAAGCAATCATTTAAAAAGACCACTAGGCAATCCTTTTAACATCAGGAGGATAAATGTGCTTGGGAATTGAATCCTGTTAGAGGAAAAGGACAGGTGACAAGAAAAAAGATAAGGAAAATCCTTGTAATAAAGAATTATTGATCTCTACTAAATAATGATAACAAGAAGTAGATAGTAAACAAATTAACACATTTTATGTAGCAATGCTGGCATAAAAGATATTAGGCTTAGCACAGTAGTTGTTAAAGGTACCACAAAGATAAACTGTAGCAATGAAGAAGTATTACTATCCTTATCAAAAACACTGTTAAGACCCTTTCTTTGTGGAAGAGCTAAAGTCGCAATCACAGTAAATGGAAACTAAGACATGCCTATTTCCAGCTTGCTAATGTTTGCAGAGGAGTCAGCAGAACAGGGGCGGTGGTAACATACACAGGTAGTAAATTCACATGCACATCTTTACTTGTGACACCTTCCAGCGTGTATTTTTAAAAGTTCTACAATGACAGTCTTGATCAGCTTGGCACAAAATTGTACTCTTTTTTTAAAGTAGTTAGTTTTCATGTGAAAATAGCAGAAATGTAGTCTTTATACCTCAGTTTTAAAACAGCGTTGTTTATGCATTATTATGATGACTTTGATATGCCTTTGTATTAAATAGCAAGTTAAACAGAAAAAAGCTATTAATTGTTATTAATTAGATTTGGGTGATAAGTACAAAAGAAGAACCTAAATGATCACTTTTGTCCTTCCATTTCAAATTCTTGTGTTGGATATTTTCTTCCTCTTCTTTGTAACTAAACATTCTGAGGTTCAGGCAACATAATTACCTTGTTAATCGTTCCAGATAATAGGGTAAGGTTTAATCATTGCTTCTTAATCCCTGATTTTAGTACATAACGTGGATCTCAGCTCTCCATGTCTACCATGTCATGTGATCACACTAAACAAGATAAGGTCGGTATTGTTTACTTCAAAAATACCTTTTTTGTTGACATGTCCTATTATTCTGAAGATCAGTGTAATAATTCATACAAGCCTAAGTGATTCATAAATATCAATTTTTAAAATTAAACATGTAAGTACAGAGAAAACGTATGGGAAAACCACTGAGTATTGAGTACCACTTCAGAGTCATCTTGATTTGCTTTATTGCTTTTCTATTAAAAAAAAAAGTGTAGATGGATGTAGATCTATTATAGAAGTTCTTTAAGACAGCCTCCATGTATTTATGATCTACATTTCTTATCTTGCGAAAACATTGAGGTGAATAACAAGTCAAATAGCCTGCTGAACTGAATAAGATGTTCATGTAAGTAAAATATTTGCACAAATAAATGTTTGTAGAACTAACCACAGAGATTGCAAGGAAAACTGCATCCAAAGCCAAAATTCAGGAAAAGAAAAGCTTTGGGGAGACCGTATGACAAAGGTGAAGATAAACAAGTGTTCTTGGAAGGAGAGAGCTGGGGCATGAAGGGAGACTGATGGCTGGTGGTGTAACTGATATGCGTGCCACCTCTGTACCGCGGGGGTTTTGGGTAGTGGGCAGGGAACAGAGGGAGGGGTAGAAGGAAATGAGAATTAAGTCTTACGGAAAATTGCATAAAGTAATTAAACTGAACTTGGTTTCCTGATTCCTGTCACACCCATGAGGAGATTTGAGTGCTGAAGGTGTTCAGAGGAGGAAGACTCTGGTAAGGGCATCCTGGAGGAGCGGGCAGAGTGGGGTTAGAAAGGAAGCTGTAGCCACAGGTGTGGAAGGCCAGCGTGCTGAAACTCAAGAACGTGTTTTGGCCATGGGACTAATGAAAAACTGTGTACAGGTTGCAGTGCAGCTCATACGGAATAGGCACGATCTGTCCTGCGCGCCCAGAGCAGCACCCATAGGTGAGGGAAGCAACGCGAGTAAATCCTAAGGCACCTCCAAAGGAATCAGTAAAAATTTATTGACTGGCAAAAGTGGACGAGAGTGGATGTATTAGGACTTGGGAGATATTTTGAAGATGTTGCTAAAATGAAGGAAATACCTGCTGTAAGTCGAGTCCGAACTGCAGCCTTCACTGTTACATGAAACAACAAAGCAGAAGTTCTGCTTTTAGTCATCTCATGGGTTGTCACTTGTGGGAATTGCTGTTGCTGTGCATGTTTTAAGTCCAGCTTTTGGACAGGCAAGGTGGGGAAAAAATGGGTAAACATACATTTGTTTAGTAATTAGGATAAGACATGTTTTCCTAATTTGGCTTTGTATTTTGAGTATGGCACAGATGCTCCTGCAATACTGCCATTTCACCCTTTAGGTGTTCTGTAAACAGAAATGGTACTAATTTGGCTTAACAACAGTCGTAAGAGATCAGAGTAGCTCTAAAGGGTGTAATAAAATTACTCTAAATTTCATTCTGAAGTAGATAAATATCATTTCATGTTTGTGACCAAGATATCAAACCCTGCATTTAGTTACGCTAATGTAAGTCCATGCCGTTTACCCAGGAATGAGGTATTATGTGGCTCTGAGCTTGCACAGAACCTGTCTGTAGTGTGTTAAATATTTATAAATCGCATATTAACATCAGTACTTAAATATTGTTATGAATACTTATTAGGATCACTTTCATTAGTGTGTGTGTGTGAATGTGTGTCACTCTCAAAGTGAGAACGGTGGATTTGCTCTGGTCTTTATTTTTATTGATGTAGGGGTTTGTCTGGGCTTAAGCAGAAAGATGACAAGCAGTGGCATATATCTGCTGGTGAACTGGGCAATAACGTAGTCTATTATTTAAATGTGATCTTATTGGCAAGCACATTGGTTTTGTTTTATTAAAATTCCAACACTTCACATTTTTATTAATCACTTTCCCACTCCTTCTATTCACTTGTATTCTGATGCCTGTGCTCCGGTACCCATAGCAACACTTGTTAATGCTAATGAAACTGCAACATCCTAAGCTCCCCGACAGAGCAGCCCTGTTAAATATGGCTATTAAGCACAGTTGTATTTCTGTTAGGTTCCAGCTCCCAGCAGACACCTGCTCTATAGAAACTCTGTCCTGAGATATTAAGATTTGGTAACTCACAGCTTTTCTTAAAGCTGTCATTTGACTGGCGTAAAATTCTCATATTCCCAGGCAGTGGATGCTACAGAATATGTACGGTTTCTGTAAAACTGACAAGGTTTAGCTGTAGGATTAAGTACTCTTTTGAAGTGCTCATTTGCATTCAATGAAAAACCGGGCAGGGTTGAGACTGACTGATCTTGGGGGAAGCTACAGGGTGTGTTGTCTCCTAGAGCACATGGACATTTTAACTAAATATCATTCATAGTGTGTTAACAAGCAGAAGTAATAGCTAAATAATTCCTCATGAACTCAGACTCAGTTCAACTTAATAGAAGTACTTGAGCCCTTCAATATATAGAGGTAGGAAATGGTTATATACATTGATTCGTCTTTCACTAGGGAACATATTTGCATGTAGTATTGGTGAGGATGATGACAGGGTGTTTTATTTCCATTATTCTGAGTTTTGTTTTTGAATACTGTTTATTTGGCAAGTCATTAGTCATCCATCTTTTATACTCTAGAAAACAAAGGAAAAATCCTGTAATCAGTGTAAAATCTCTTCCAAGAATATGACCACAAATTAGGGAATGCTGCTGTGCCAACAAATAGATGCTGCAGTGCCAAGGCTGCAAAACAGGGAAGCTGTCATGTGTGTATTTCAAGTGTCAAGCTGGTGCTTCTCGATACTCTTTTTCGTTGTAGCTCAAAAAACTTGAATACTAGACAAAGCTTTAAAACTACTCATTTCCCGAAGAGTTTTAAATGCAGCACTGTTTTGTGCAGAATTACCTCTAGGAATCCAGCTTGGTTCCCTAATGTACCATATCTAGGGGTTTGGTCATTTTGAGAACTAAATGGTTTTGCCATGTAATCAGTGTGAGCTTGGGGGAGGGTGCTCAGCCTTTCTGTTTTCCAGTCGGCATCTGTTACGCTGTTGGTGTGGAGTGCCAGGTTTGCTAGGTGTCTTTTGTTTTCCTGTCATTCTTTCTCCCCTTTGTTCTTTATGTGTCTAAAAGCCTCAGTCTTTTACTCATTGTTTGGACTCCTTTCTTTGCCTGTATATCTTTGTTGCGTTCATTTTTGGTTTAGGATCATTTCAAGTTCTTGTGCTAATCTCCTCATAATATTAACCAGCTGTATTAATGAGATAATAAACCAGACTTGTTGGTAATGAATTGATTCATTCAACTACTGGATTTAATTAGAAAGACACTTAACATTCCAGCAGATGTTCTTATTTTGTTTCATTATCCTGTGTTACCAACAGTGGGCTTATAAATATATACTCTGCACGTCTATATTTACATAATACACTCTTCAACCTAAAGCCTTGTTGTTGCACCATAAACTGCAAAAAAATTACATGAAACCTGTAAATATGTGTCTTAAGCCAATTTGTATGAATTCCTCTTTCATCATTTCATTTCTCAGACTATGTGCAATCTTGAATTTTCGGAGTATTCTTCATCTGATAATAAAATGCTTATTCTTTTTAAAATGAGTTAGATTTCTTCTTCCCTAGTTAAAAACCCTTGTCTTTGGACTTGGATTATCTCCTTTCCTTCTGGTCTCAGGACTCTCATTCCTTTTTACCTGGTAGCAAAGCTTCAAAGAGAAGGATACGAGTGCCCCTCTCCTCAGCATTCCCTACAGACTTAATTTAGGGAGTTCTTCCCTCCGCTTGCTGGTTGCCTCTCCCTGAGCTCTGGCGCTCGGGTCACGGCTGCCGGTTGCACCCCAGGGCCAGGCCATGTGAGTTAGGAGTTGTAACAGTGAAGTTATTTCGTTGACCTGAACCCCAGTACCTCCGCTTTCCAGTTAGAGAATGTAATTTATGCAGCAGTGTTCAGTTTGTCCCCAGATCTAGTCAGAGCACATGGTTCAGACGTGCAACCAAGAAGAATTGAGCACGACAGCTCTTGCCGCATTGAGTGCGTTACGTATGCCTGCGCTGGCAACAGTAGGTTTTGCAAACTGAAAGCAGTGCTGGATGTCCTTGTTAGGAAGCACAGTGGTAAAATCTTAATGGTTTCTTTTCCTTTGTGTGTAATGCTTTTGAAGGAACCTTGTACACTTTATAAGGCATGCTTATGGTAAAATTACATGAAACAGCTGAGGCTGTTAAGCTGAGAAGAGAGGAGGAAGCTGAGATGAGAAGAGGAAGGTCCTGTTTCATCTTGCTGCTTCTCGCCGTGTACTCCTTAGTTTGCTCTTGCACTTGGTGAACTCTTCTGTGAGCATTTGCAACGTTACTGAGCAAAAAGAAGTGAGTGGTTCTGTCTAGTTAAAGAGTTGAATCGACTCATTAAAGGATTTGGCAAGCCTAGGAGCCAACACAAGCAGAAGGGCAATAGCAGAAGGTTAAGAGTGGTAGGATAAGGTGGAGAAAGATGGGGTAACAAAACATCCCTTCACTTCTTGGTGGCAGCAAGCTGCTACACTGGCTAAACCATCTCTGAGAACTTTGCCTTTCACAACTCACCTTCAAATGCCGAATCTTTCCTTCCTTTTCTTTCTGATACTCACATCTATTGTATTGGCCATAAAATTACACGGCATATTGCTTTGTGATAATTGCATGTGTGATTGTGCAGGTAGAGTACATTGCCTGTACCGCTATAGTCTCTATTATAACTGTGTGGGTGTAACATTTACTTAATGTGCAAACTAACATTAGTTTTGAGTTGAGAACAATTGTATTTGAAACTAAAAATGTTCCAGTAAGGAAAATGAATCCATTTTGAGCCTGTTGCTTCATTAGCTGTGAAGATTAACTAGTCTATATTATAACAACACTTAAAATAAAATAAAGCCATATAATTTCTATAACAGGCAGCCTTTTTTTCATTTTATCACTACTGTAATGGTAAGTAGAGTTCCTGTGCAGGGATCAGGATTCCATTGCACTAGGTATCCTATGGGTGCTTGTAACAAAAATTAGTGCTTATTCTAATTCTCAGAGTAATTTGTGTAATCCAAATCATGTTCTATACCATCTCATTGTCAAATATCTTCAAGGTATTAATTTCATTTTCCACTGAAGAACTGTGTATACGTCTTAGTCTTTGTTTTCAAAGAATATATTCCTCTAGTCTCTTCTTTCTACTAATCTACATTTTTTAGCTCTAAATTAGCTGTAAAAGCCCACAATTTTATCTGTCTTGTTAAAGGTTGAACGACATGGTGTCAACTGTCAATTCTGTGAATGAGAGAGGGATTTTCTTAGTTCCCGAGTTCGGTGGGCTTTCTGTGAAGCCTTTGAGATATCTGTTTGCATAACAGTCGTGCTGTTTTTCCGTTAGACAGAGGAGGAAAACTCAGTGGTGACAGGACGATTTGGCAGAAACTTAATGGATGGATTTTACAGGGCTCTGTTCTCATAGGGAGCTAGGTCCTGTGCTGTTCACCACAGACACAAATAGGAAGGGGGTTAGGTGATAAATTTTGCTGTTAATACACATTTTTTTCCCCCAAGTGGTAAGCAGGAGAGCCAACTGAAGCCTTGCAGAAGAATCTCATGATATTTGAATGAACTGGACAAAAAAAGTGCTATTCGGTGTTAACAAATGCAGAGTAACACACATGGGAGTGAACACAAAGAATATGTCCACGGTCTTGTACATTAACACCTGATTCACAACTTCTCTGAGACTTTGAAATCACTGAAGATAATTCAGTGGTTAATTCAATGATCCTAAAAGCGAGCAAAATGCTAGGAATAAAAAAGAAATGGAGAAGAGATTGAGGAAAAACTGTACGGATTTAGAAATCCATTTTCTTCTACTCTTGGGTGTTTTCAAGCCACCCCTCACTCCAGCACATGAGGAAGGATAGAGTAGAACTAGCCAAGAGGTGAACAAGGACAACAAGGAATGAAGGACCATTAGGAGAATGTGAAATGTTGCTGTAGGTTTTTGTAGGTGTTGAAAGACCGACAATTTCAAACAGTGCAGAAACAAATCCATGGAGAGAAAAAAAAAAAAAAGCCACAAAATGCTGTTAAACCGAGGTACTCATATAGCCTGTGACTTAAACTCTCCACCCTCAGATTTTTGGAAGACTATGCTATTTGTGTGATTACTGTTTGTTTGCCCTATTTTTATACACTTCCCTACGTAATTGCTTCTTGTCATTGTCAGCCAGGGCACTTGCACTAGAGGGATGTTTAATCTGACCGTGTGAAGTCATTCTTGTGGCAGTAGATTTTAAGAGAAAAGCTCGCTACTTTTCCCTCATTTTCAAGTGTCTCTGCATGTGGGAGCCCTGGTGGAGTCCAAGAACTCAATCTGAGTGGTTTTGTTTCCCTGTTAGCCTTTAGCTGTGCTTTAGTTAACAGCTTTTCTTCAGTACCTGTGGCCACTCTGCTCCAAATATAGAATCAAAATTAGCTGCTTCTGCAGAGATTTCAATAATATGCTTAGCTTTATTTGTACTAGTTTGATGTTTGTGCTATGTGTTAGTCCATTAAGCGCTACGCTAAAGGCTGTGCATCTTTGTTCAGCTCTGTGCATTTATTCTCTTGTTCAGTGTTTTTTGCGGCAGATGAGTACAAAAAGATATTTTCATGGACTCTCTTTTTTTCCTCACCTCCTTCTTTAAGTGCCTTTGAAATAAATTGCATAAGCTTCTGCAGTTGCCACACTGGTCCAGTAGTCTAAATTATTCTCTTTTAGTATTAGCCACTCTCTTTGGGCAGCAAAAAAAATCCTCACCCCAGTTTATTCCTTTCAGCAACTCACCACTACAGTTAAAGATTACCAGCTCTGTTCTTGCAGCCCAAACAATTGCTATTCCCGACTACTCATGCTAAATAACCGTATCGGCTCCTCGTCTATGTTGCGTAGCAGTTCCTGCCATACACACCTATCTTTTGAAAGTTGGTTTACTGAGGCAGATAGGCACTTGTTTATTTGCGCTTCTAAATGTTTAAATAGGTCATTGCAAGAGACCTAAACCAAAAATGAACAAAAAGCAGTGTAGCGGCTTACTGGGCACAGCTGAACTGGCTGACAGTGTATCTTCTTAGTTCTCTTGGCATCAGTGAGAGTCAGCAATTGCAAAGGAAATTAAGTTGCTCTACTTTTCTCAGTAAACATGTTTTAATGATTCTTCAGGCTACAAACTAATACTGACTGCAAGAATGCAAAAACCTAGTCTCTTGCAGGTGACATCAGTTTTGTTTGGGAGAGCTGACCCTTTCATGAGGATTGCTCTAGCGCTTAGTGTAGCAGCTGCTGTTCTTAAAGTAGGAAAAAATGGAACAATTTATACAATGCCAGTTTAATAAAGAAATGTCTGGGGGAAGGGAATGGGCTGAAGAACAGGTAAAATTATGAGAGGAAAAATGTTAGATTGTCAACAGCGGTTGTATTGCTCCAGGTAATGCCATGCTCTGTGTGCTGCCATCTCTCTGCGCTGCTTAGTTTTATGGGATAAACTGAATTCAGTGTAACCTGACCATCAGTCTTCAGCCAAGTCACTGCTTTTCTAGGTAGTTTTATTTTTCAAATGTTCTAAGTAGAAGCCTCAACATTGTGCAGGGCAGATATGTTGTTCCAGGAGAAGCATGGAGCTGATGAAGCCTTATTTCCTATGGTTTTGTACCCTTTCCCACCTGGGGCTCCCAGTAGCTCCAGCTTACCCTCGGTCCCCTGGAGCACCCTCATCAGGCAGCCATCGGCACATGCTCTGCCTGCTCTGGAGCACTCCATGTCCACGCTGGCTGGCCAGCCACTGCTGAACAGCGCGTGCGATGGATGGCAGAGTCTCCTTCCCCTCTCCGTGCCTCTTCCTTTACCTGAACGGAAATTTGTCACAGAACTTTTAGGAGCTTCCCAGGTCTGTCTCTGAAACTCCAGCCTTTCTTTCAAAGTCTTGGTGGAGAGTGGAGGGGAGCACTGCTCCATTAGCTTATTTTCCTAGGAAAAAAAAAAGCTAAATGGCTATGATTTTTAAAATTATTTTTCAAATTTTACATGTGGACAAGTTACCAGATTATCAGATTTACTGTGCTTGCCACTGTATAATACATATATGTGAGTTTTGTAGGGTGAAAGTTGTCATACGTTGATTCTTCTGTCTGATAAATATTGTTAACTAAACTTCCTTTAACAGTACACGTTTTAAAATTCCTGCATGACAAGATAATAGACTTGGGAGAAGGCCTTTTTCTTAGTTCTTTAGGTATCTTCAGAGACTAAAACCCAGGAGGTTCCCTCTGAACACCAGGAAATGCTTTTCCACTGTGAGGGTGACTGAGCACTGGCCCACAAGGCTGTGGAGTCTCCATCCTTGGAGATACTCAAAAGCCATCTGGACATGGTCCTGGGTAACCGGCTCTAGGTGGCCCTGCTTGGGGGGATTGGACCAGATGACCTCCAGAGGTCCCTTCCAACGTCAACCATTCTGTGCTTCTGTGAAATTTCATTTTTCTACAGAGGTGTTCATGTCACTGCAGGAATCCAGAGACATAGAGTTTATTCTCCTGCTGCACAAGTTAACTTCATATCACAAGAGTCAAGGAGACCCATGATGTTTTCTTTTCAGTTTTCATCCTCAGAGTGCGGGAACTATTGGGGAGCTTTTTCTGTTTGCTTTTACTCTCCTTTTGCTGTCCAAAATTGATGTAGCTAAAATTGAAGATACATACTGAAATTGGCATTTGCTTCCAAGATAAACCCTGACCAAAGACTGAGATATGATTTGTTTGGAAAATGAACACCACAGTTTATTTCTGGACAACTGGAATTTGGTTAGGCTAATGGGGCCAGCTGTTGAAACATGTTGGTCACACAGTGTTTCTTAATGAATTACACTAATTTGTACCAGTGGAGGAGCTTATGAATTTACACTGCTATTGTTTAAATGGGGGGGGTTAGTTTGCTTGTTTGTAATACTACTGCAGTACTGTGCAATCCACCCACTTGTTGAACTACAAACAGCAGCGAACCTGGAGAACATAAGCTGGTGACTCACCTGTGTGCTGTCATTTGAGCAACCTATGTCTGACTGGTGCAGTATAGTACAAACACGGGCCATTGACCTTTCCACATGGGGCATGGCTGGCCCCTCCTCAACATCTGTACAGTTCGGAAGTGTTTCAGTGGGCATAAGCTTCCATGTGGCAGGAATCTTTATGAAGATTGTCACAGAACAGTAAGTGAGATGCTAATGGGAAAAAAAAAAGGCAAGACAAATGCATACAGATCTTCAAGAGTCAATCAGAAAATGATTGAGGTATTGTGCAATAAATGAAAGTATAATTAGGAGAAATCAACATACAAAACAGTTTGTACTATACAGTCTAAAGCCTTCCTGATAATACGAGGAATGTGGCAAAGAGAGTAGCTTCATTCGTATCAACAGGTAGACTAGGTAGTGAGAGCAAGAAAAATAGCTTTCTCATCATAAAACTTCCTTTAGTCATAAGCAGAGCACTTGGGTCTGTCTGACTCGGTGTCAGCTGGGAGTTTCAGTTGGAGCAGATACTTGAGAAGTGTCCTGTGCTAACCTCCCACTGTCCTTCTTGGAAATAATGCAGTCAACTTGCTCCAAGCACCTTGTTGCTGGAGTGATCCGTGCAACAAAACTGGGACCAAACAAAACAGGTTTTACATGTACTGCCTAAAAGTACTCCAAGTGATGTAGGTTTATTCACTTAGTCAAAATTAATTATTCTTTTTATTTATTTTAGATACAGAATGTATTTTGGAGCCTCTGTCTCTACCAGAAAGTCCAGGTGGTGTTGCTGCTGTAGAAAGTTCTCCCTACGTGCCTTGTATTTTCTGCAAAGAATGCTATCTCTTAGCAGAACAAAACCAGCTCCTGAAGCACATGATTATTGAACACAAGCTCGTCATAGCAGATGTGAAACTGGTTGCAGATTTTGGAAGGTAAGGGTTATATTGTTTAAAATTGGTACGTATGTATGCAGATATAGAAAGCTTCAGAAAACTAGAGATCATCTTTTTAAAATACTTTAAAAAGCAGTGGGGTGTTGTGGGAGGCTTTTTATTACTTTTTTGATGAGCTTTTTGTTGCTGGGTTGTAAAGTTATTTTCCTGTTCCCCTCCCACTCCCCAGCCCCTAGATGTTGCTGGGACCAGGGGAGTTGATATTAGAATACAGGGCAATTCCTGCGTTAGACATTCTTTGACATATCCTAGGGACTTCTCAAGTCCTGTCACTAACCGACAAGTTGCGTACAAACTAGAAAGCTGTTTATTTTGTAAAGCACATTCTAGACAATCAACTCTGCTAATTTTGGGTTTTATTTGTGTAGGACGAGACTATTTCTACCACTGTACAATGTCCTAAAGCTGTGTATTGTACACAGAAGCTGCTCAGTGCAGGATCTCTTGCATTCTGGGATGAAATTTCATTTGCCCTATTTTAAGGATGCCAGTATTTCCCCGTAGAAATCGCATTTAATCCTTAACTATACTGTACAGTACTGTGATCTACATACAACTGTGACTCCTTCTACAGCTGTGTCATTGATCATCTCAGCAGGGTCACGCTTGGCTTTCTCTCTCTTAACTTCCTCCAGTAGCTGGCATGGCCCCAGCTGGCTTGTAACTTCAGAGACTAGGCGCTTGCTTGGCATTTTGCTTTCACACACAGCAATGTATGGGCCAGGCGGTAGGCTAGATGGTACCTGCCAGTTTGTAGATAGTTCTGTTGCAGTGTTTAAATGTTAGCTGGATAATTTCTCAACTAAAAGGCGTTTTCTGGTAGGTCTTCTGTGTTTAGTTATTCAGCCAAAGCCAATAACTTGTGTCTATCAAGAAAGATGCAAAAAAAAAAAAAAGAAATATTAAGATGAAATTTAGGAAGAGAAATGTAAGCCATATAAATCCATATTCAGATGTATGAGCTTAACGTTGCTTAAATTTGAAAACTGATACTTGTTTTTGCTTGGTTTTATGCTGAAAGCAGGCAGAAAAAGAATTCAATGTTCTTTGGAGATAATGCTAGTTTCTTAAGATGAATGAAGGGATCAGAGCTGCTCAGTCATGGACAGCCAGTTTAAGTGTGCTTGGGGGATTATTCTACGTTAATAGAAATGTATTTTAAAATCACCTTTTCAAGAAAATGCCCATTTAGATTCTTTTTGCTGCTAATGCAATTGGAAGGTAGCCAAATCTTATAGAAAGTGGCCCCAGGATGTGAAATGATGTAGTTGTTACTCTGAAGTGTGCCTTCTCTGATTTGCTGTACTGAATATCAGTAAAATAGTCTGATACTCTGCACAAAAAAAGGAAGTATAATCTGAGGTGTTAAACTGAAGTGTGGAAAATACAGGGAAATAACTATGAAAACATACTATGTTTTTTTTGTACTTAGCAATGAGTTACAATCAGTTTTAGGAATACATTTCCTGACAGAACTACAAGAAGTGGAGAATCCAGAGAAGAGCAATGCTAATGGAAAACTTTTTTTTAAAAAAAAAAACTTGGAAGAATAAAGATAAGTTGGCATTAGGGCAAGGGGAAGAGAGAAGGGGAATAAGCTTCTACTGCATGACTGGACGTGATCACTCATGGACGCTGACCACTCATTCTCTCTCCCTCGAAGTATGACAAGGCATTGGCTTTATTTGAACATTGATTATTTGGGTTAAGTCTTATGATATGAAATCCCTTAACAGTAAGCTTCATGGCACAGACGGGTACGGTTAGGTGAGTTTGTCTCAACGGTGTTCATTTATTTCAGTGCAGGGGACAGACTAAATGGCATCTTGAAATCCCTTCATTTGCACATTTATGTCCTAAAAGCTCAAGGATGACTTTTTCTAGAAGACTTGCTGTTCTACGTAGCAGCAAGACTGTTTCATTGTGCATTATAAACAGTGGAGTAGGCAGGGGGACAGTAAAACTCTCACCTCTCACTTACTGACATCTAATGATGCTTCTGAATGAGCTTCAGCCATGCATGCTGGCTTCGCTGTGCTTAGCTGTCTGTTGTACCGGAGGTTAATCCCCTCCATGTCAGTTAGCAGAAACAAATATGTGCTGATTCCTTGGCTGCTGCAGTTGAAGTCCTCATATATTAAGTTAGATGGTAAATAGAGGTTATGTGAACCACCATGGGATGGGATAGCTGTGGCAAGTAAACTTTTAGATCGCACAAGTATTAAAAGCTACAACTATTTAGAAATGTCCTCATAATAATGATATCCGATTTTTTTATGATTCTTTTCCTAATTTGATGGCATGTCAAGAGGAAGCTGTCATTGAGTGGTTAGCCTTTACCTTACTGACTCTTCCGTGAGTTATATCATGCACATGAGTCATAAGTATAAATATAAACACACTTAAGCATTTTCAGATTTTTTCTTTAATAGTAAGATTCTGAATAATTAGCACAAGGATTGCTTGGTTCCCTTCATCATATAATTGAAGGCGATGATTTCTTCTTGGTTAAGCAGTAGCTTGTAGTTCAGTGGGAACGTAATCTCAGTTGGGGTCTGTTGATGCTGCTGTAATACAAACAATGATAGTACAAGAATGTTTTTCAACAGCTGTAGTTGATGAGTTAAACCTTCAAGATGTTTTTAGGGCTTTCCTTATTCTGTCTGCTATCCCACCCCCAGGTGTTTGGGGATTTCTTTTTTCTGTCTTTCTAGTTGTCTGCCAAGCTACAGCTTTCACTGTAACTCCACAGGAGACCTGCCAAAACCTCACTTTTGACAAGTTGGTGTTTTTACTGAGTTTCAGATTCTTGCCTATATCTTGCAGAACACACAGTACAACATTTTGGGAATTTGAGAGTACTCTGTAGTATATCTTTTCAGTAAAGATGCATCTGAGTGGCAGTTCTCTCTGAAGATGTGAATAGGTCACAGTGTTTATGTAAAGCTTAATGCAAATCTGTCTTACTGAGTTCTTCATTTTGACAGGATAGTTAAACCCAGATTTAATGAAGCTGGATGAATTTAATGAATTTCAAAACTAGATTAAAGGAAGAAAAAACAGAGACAAGAATTAAAAAAAACCGCAAAACATTCTTAAGAATTTAGAGGATGGAAAAAATGAGAACCGATCAACTGTTTATTAAACTTTTTTTGATGTTTCCTTTTTCACTAATCATCTCCCCCTTATTTTCAAAGATACATCTTGTACTGGAAGAAGAGGTTTGCAGAACAGCCCATCACAGACTTCTGTAGTGTGATAAGAACAAATTCGAAAGCTCCATTAGGTAAGTATGCTGCTTGCTTACTCTCTGTTGGCCAGATCATATGATAATATCTGCTTTGGACTGATCAGCCAAGTGTGAAGTAATCTGACACTAGGTCAGAAAACCACAGAAGTAATGTTTAACTCTTAACCACATATTTAAACTTACCTTTCCCAAGGATTGCAACGCGTGCTTCAGCACTGTGCTGAGTGAGGATGAGCTCAGTACATGCTTAAATGCGCTGCCGAATTGGGGCCGGTTGCAAATCAAGGCCTAGAAACAGGGCTGCTTACGTTGTGGCTGGGGAAGCTTTGGTACCCACTGCTTAAATAATCAGTGACAGTCCTTCCAGAAATGTAGAGAAACATTCCCAGTGAGCTGTCTTTTCCGACTTCACCCTGTCCACCACCCCCACTCATGCCACTAACTATTCCTAGACAGCAGGGCCACAATCGCCCTTCCTTTCCCCTGCCACAGTGCTTTCTGCCCCAAGAGTATTAGGAGACAATATCTTCACAGCAGGGGTACGAAGACTGCCATTTTCTGGGCTCCAATACAAGACCAAAGACCATACTTCATGGTTCTCCTGTGTTGGCACAGTGGGACATTCCATCATAAGGACAGTGATGACTGTGTGAAGGAAATGTTTTTCTCAGAAGCAGCTGATGCATTTCTTTAGCTTCCCATTTTCTAACAGAAAAATATAGTTTACCTAAAAGCAGGTAACAGAACGTTAGAGCTTTCCTGCATCTTTAATTCTCCGTGGAGAGCTTGAAAGAGAGGAAGAAATGCATGGAGCCAGTGTCAGAGATGGGTGGAAGGTGAAAACTGAGTACAAATGGATAAATATAAATTGTTTTGATTATTCAAACTAATTTTAAGAAAAATAGTGCTAGAAGACATGAAGATCACTCCAAAGACCGTAATTGTGTTTCTCTTACATAGGTATGGTTTTGCTTCTGAAATTTTGATACTTACAACTCAGTTTGAAAATTGCAAATCAAGCACCTGAATGCCAGAGCTTACCAGAATTATAAACCATCAATAGCACTTCCAGAGGACAATGAGAATACTGCGTTATTTGTTTGTTAACAAATTTGTTCATTTTAATGGCTAGCTCCTTCAAATTTGGTAACTCAGAAACCAGGGGGTTTGTCTTACTTCACAAAGGCTTCTGCATGAAAAGATGGGAAAGGCTGAAATCTAGCAAGTTTAAAATTGTAAGACTTAATAATGGTCACTTCAGTGCACCAACCACGTAACCCTTGGATTAATAAATTAGTAACTTTCCAATGCAAAATATTTTTGTAAGTGTTTTTACATTTTCTTACATGGTGAGTAATTTTAAGGTAATTCATTTGAATAAGATGTGGTTTATTATTAAATTGGATATGAATATAAATAGTAAAAAGATTAGTAAATATAAAATGTGGGTAAAATGTATAAGTAGAAATGTAAATTAGGCAAGTCTCAATGTGCGTTACTAAAGAGTTGTGGTGCATATCTGCAGATGGATTGAGATCTGATGGTAAAAGGTAATGTGATCGGTCAGGGTAAGGGAAGGGTATACCAAATGATGATAACTACTGAAAACTGACAATTACTTAGGGAAATAACTGAAAATCTCACATGCAAGATAAAATTAAAGGTGATTTCATGTTTCTTTCATGCTGACTTTATGCTGTAACCAATATAAATGATTAAAATTGCTTTATGTCTCCAGAAGAACCATCATAAAAAAGAATAAAGCTGTTAGTGGGGAAAACCTATGCAAGACTTTTGTCTTTGTTCTGCAATATAAATGATGTAAAGGTCTTATAAATATGTATATACAAATATTTAAGCATGTTTCATTAAATTACGAAATCAAAGTAACTGACTTTTAAGAATGTGAGAATGTGTTTTTTAATCTATAACACATTCCAAAGGTTTAGCAAATTATGTACCAGAAACATTCAAAGCAGCTGCAACTTCCCATCCCTTACCCACACTTCCTAATCTCTTAACAGAAGAACAGGACAATTATTTTCTTCTATGTGATGTTTTACCAGAAGACAGATTACTTAGAGAACAGCTTCAGCAAAAGAGACTGGTAAGAAATTACTGTTGTTTCATTTTTTGAGGTAAACAGTTCCGTAGTGTAATAGATGGTAACTTAGTGGGCATTTTAAAGTGAAAGCATTTTTTGCTAGACTGCAAAATTCTGATTTTTTAGATTTTTTTTAAGCTCATTTCCCTAGCTGCTGCACAAACATACACAAACTCCTTGTTTATAGATTTTTCCTTGGAATAAATTTGCAGGTTGTATGTCAGTGTTCCACATGAGTGGAAAATACACCCAGAGCACTGAAAAAGGCTGAGTGTGCTGAACATTTTTCTTCTTGCAAGAATCTGCAATGCATTGACACACTATCTTTTGTGTAATAATATACATGTAGGAAAATTAGCAAAATAAAACTCGGTGTGTGATACTGTGAAAAGGGAAGGTGATACTTATTTACAAAATCTTGAAGCAAGTTGGTTTTGTGCATTCACACTCTCTTACCCAGATTTCGTTAATTTACACTTGCATACTCACAAGCAGCACGGTGCGTGAGTGGAGGAAGTCTGACCAGTATTGTTTCTGTGAGATGCAAAGGACAAGAAATGCCAGCTGTTGAGTCTTCATGAACCACTCTGGTGGTTCTTGCTTGGTGATGGCAACCTAGTACTTTGGACAGACCTCTTGTATCTTTTAGGAGTTGTCAGTTCTGAACAGGTGGTCCTTCACGTTAAGCTGTTGCTGACTTCAGCTTCCATGAGTCTTAGTCCAGGTTGCTATCACTGGGTTTTTTTTGTTGTTTTCTTGTTTGAAATACACATCCGTAGTCTGGTTTTGCTGCTGGGCTAATTTAAAAAGGAATGTTACATGACACATAGCAGCCTTGTTGCCAGTCTCCTCGTGTTAGGATGCAGGGTCTTCTGCTGGCAAGTCATCTGTACTGTGAGGTGTTAGAGTGCAGGCCTTATGGTCTTTACATAAGGATGTTCCTCAGTTTACTGCTGGCAGCTGTGTCCTCGGAATTGTCAGCACAGGCCTTTTAACCCTTTGTTATGCTGTTTCTTCTGGTATGTTTCTGTTACAATTCTGTACATACACAAGCATGCACCTAAAGACACCTTAAGTCATAAGCATTCAGAATGAAGGAAATGCTTACAAAACCCAAATTCTAGTCCCCAGGAAAACTGGGATCGGCAGGCAAAATCCATTTGGTTCAACTACCCTGTGAGTGCTGGTTCATTTTGCTGGCTAAAGTAATGTTCTGCAGCTCACGGCACATGACTAGTGAATCCCCAGAGCCTGTGGAGTATGTACAGGTCTGACACAGCTCTCCATAGGATCCCAGCTCCTGCAAAGGAGAACTGTGGTAGTTCTGCCACTGAGGATTTCCCATGGAGGCGGAATTGCCTCAGCTGAAATCTTCATTCCTGTGTAGGTCCATTGGATTGGCATGGACTCAGAAAAAAGCAGCTGATGCACTCATGCCTAGCATGCTTCTCTTCCAATTCATCGTAAGAGAAGCCATCCTGAATCAGTAAAAAACGTTTGTCTAGATCAGTATCTTATCCTTGACAGCAGCAAAGTGTCTATGGTATTTGCCCTCTTCTGATCTGGCGGTGATGCTTTCTCAAAATATTCTCCTAGACTCCAGCAATTGGCAGCTCAAGCATTTCCAAATTCAGGAACATTGTATCTGTGTTTATTAACATAATAGATTTTTCTTTCATGAACCTCCAACTCTGAACCCACAGAAACTTCCAGTATCGACAGCTTCCTGCAGCAGTGAGTTGCACAGCTTAACTACACACTGGGAGAGAACCATCTATTTGGTCCTTTTGAACCTGTCACCTCACACCTGGCTGGTTTTTGTATTAGAAGAGGTAGTGAACAATTCGTCCTTAATCTTATCCAAACCATTCGTGATTTGTCTCCTGATTTGTCTACCTTACATTATGTCTTTCATTAGTCGTGCTGAAGTGCACCCTCATGGCAAAGAAGGCCAACAGCATTCTGAGCTGTATTAGGAAGAGTGTTGCCAGCAGGTCAAGGGAGGTGATCCTTCCCCTCTACTCGGCATTAGTGAGACCACATCTGGAGTGCTGGGTCCAGTGCTGGGCTCCCCAGTGGAAGGAGGATACAGACTTACTTGAGCAAGTCCAGCACAGGGTCACAAAGATGATTAAGGGACTGCAACATCCTTCATACAAGGAGAGATTGAGAGAGCTTGGACTGTTAAGTCTGGAAGACAAGGCTCAGGGGGGATCTTATCAATGTGTATAAATACTTGATGGGAAGGAAGGAGAGGGAGTCAGGTTCTTCTCAGTAGTGCCCACCAACAGGCAATGGGCATGAATGGGCATGAATTAAAAATCAGGAAATTCCCTCTGAAAACAAGAAAACACTTTTTTACTGTGAGGGTGGTCAAACACCAGAACAAGTTGCCCAGAGAGGTTGTAGAGTCTTAATCTGTGGAGATATTCAAAACACAACTAGACACAGTCCTGGGTAACCCACTCTAGGTGACCCTGCATGGGGGGGGTTGGACTAGTTGCTCTCAAGAGGTCCTCTGCAACTTCAGTGATTCAATGATTTGAGGTTGAGGATGCGGTCTATTTGGTGGTTCTTCACTGTGCATCATTGTTGCACTTCTCTGTACCTTTTCCAGTTTCCTATAATCCCTTTGAGGTTATGAAAGACATCTTGAATATTGCATATGGGCATGCAGTGTCATAATGATGTCTGTTTCCCAAGCATATATCATGTTGTTTGTGGCTTTGAGGAAGGAAAGAGGGTCATGATTGAGCACGCAGCTTATGTTTTCATAGAACTGTCTATTGTAATAGTAACTCCTGGCTGCTACACATTGGACTGTACTTTTTCTTTTTTTAAAGGGCATTTGTTGCTGGTTTTGTGGTATTTCGTGCTATGCAGTCCTATTCCAACTAGACCTTCTCTCCGCTGCCAGTGTCAAGGGAGTGTGGACTCTGTTGGCAGGTGAGCTGTCTCATCTCCTCTGCAAACAGACATTTCCTCAAAGTCAGAAAAGAGTGCAGGATTTAGCCCAAAGCAAGTGCTGGTTTTGTTCACTGAGTAAGTTAAAAAAGAAAGAGATATGCATTCTTATTATGGTGTGAAATAGCCTTTGCTATTAACACTGTTTTAAATACCAGAATTGTATCTTCAGTTTTTACAGAAGGATTTTGTGAAATCAAGCTGCAGCTGTAGTTGGGGCTGATGGAGTCACCGCTTTCGTTACAGCAATAAAGTCTGTTTATTTTTTCATTTCCTTGTGCTGCAATCTGAGTGTTGACTTGCAAGTTAAATAGTTATTTTGCTTTGCAAAGTCTTTTACCTCCAGACAAGTCCAGCAATTAAGAGTGAGCTGGCAAATGGGCTCATTTGAGTTGCGCAGAATAAAGCCCAGAACTATACAACTTTCGGTGATTTTTCTGCAGCCTTTGAATCCTAACTGCTGTCTCCAACAGCAAGCCCAAACAAGGACAAATGTTGTCTTTAAAATGTGCTAGCTGAAGCATTTCATTTTGCAGTTTTGAAACTCCAGTTTAGGAATATTTCAGGCTGTATTGCAGCAGGGGAGCTAGCCAAGGTGGATGTCGTGCAGAGACATTATGGTGACTGTGATGTATTGAGAGAGGCCAAGGAATGAGCCTGAACTAGGTTAGAGAGCAGAGCTTGCTGAAATAGCTGACAAGGCTATGTAATACAAAACAGATACGGTCTTTTGGAAAAACAAAGTCTTGACAAAGAATTCGTAGTTGTGAAGCAGTACCAGGCAAGGAAGTCCTGGTGGCAAAACTCAAGATACTAGGAGGGGCAGTGTCAGTATAAGCCACTTGGGCTTATCTTTAAAAGTTTTCTAAAAAAGGTAAAAACCCCAAACCTACTTTTTGAAAATACACACTTCCTACCACAGCATTGACCTTGTCTTGCTGTCATGTTTACAGCTATTCTCCTGTCATCACGTGACTGGTAGTTTTAGGTGAAGAGGCTACTCTTCCTCCCAGTAAATAGACCCTGAAGAGGAGTCTTCACCAAAACTGGAAGAGGGACTTAGCTATAACGACTTCCCAGGATAAGCTGTTTGTATGATCCCCAGTTTGCCACAAGCTTAAGCTGAAACACTGGAAAGGATCGAGATGCTAGCCTGATTTAGCATAATGCAACATCAGAAGTGCTTGCAGAGTAGCTAATAATGTCAGCATGTTAATACCTACATCTGAAATTCTGTAGGCCCTTCTTTGCCTGTGTTCGGTATTTAATTGCTTTTCTCAAGCACTCTTGCCCATCCTCCATGGGTTTTTGAAGGCTTAGAATCATAGAATCATAGAATTGTTCTGGTTGGAAGAGACCTCCGAGATCATCGGGTCCAACCATTAACCTAGCATTACCAAGTCCCCCACTAAATCGTATCCCTTAGGACCTCATCTAAACGTCTTTTGAATACCTCCAGGGATGGGGACTCCACCACCTCCCTGGGCAGCCTGTTCCAATGCCCGACAACCCTTTCAGTGAAGAAATTTTTACGAATGTCCAATCTGAACCTCCCCTGGTGCAACTTGAGGCCATTTCCTCTTGTTCTGTCACACACTTGTCACACTAATGGTCAGAAATCATTTTATCTATTTCTGTAATGACTCTTGGGTAAATTCTGTCGGATTTGAATATGTATAACATCCAACTTTTAACCCTTTCTTATCCTTTTCTGGTCTCGGTTCTTTGTTTCTTTTGTTTTAAATGTGTTTCGTTAATGGTTGTGACATAATTAACCTTTCCTGCAAAGACTGAAGCCCTGAATATTGCAAGCATTCCTCTTTTGTCTGTGTTTGGTCTCTTCCTACATTAAGTAATGTATCTCTGCTTTTCTTTGCTGTTTATTTCTAATGTATTTGGGGGCAGGGGGAGGTTGGTTTTTGCTATTCTGTTTTACTGTGTTAGCCTGTCTCCATCTTCTTTTGGTTGTCTTAGTTCAGACAAACTTCACCTTTCTCCTGCTTCAGCTTGGCAGCCTGTGGTACATGTCTACTGTCATTTCAACCCTCTTTTTCTTTTCATACATTTCTGTACAGTTACTTAGTTTTCATCATATCATGAAACTCTTCCTTCCCTTTTTAATTGGCTCAGCTTCCTGAACAAGCTGTAAGAATGTCTTCTACATCAGCATCACAGCACCATTCAAAGCCTGAGTTGTCTGACCTGTCATTGATTACAGCCTCTTCAAGTGTAGGTTCTATCTGTATCACTTCAGTAGCTGATTCAACTCAAGAAGAGGAGCGATAGAGAAGAGAGGAAGAACCTAAGAGCAAGTGGGACAGACAGCTAGAGGAACAATCCCTTATAAGTATCCTTCTTCAGACGTTTCACAACAAATTTATAATACTCGTATTACAGTCCTGAGACTTTTGCCAATTCATTATAATGCCAGTTAAGTTATAGTTTGGTCTTTGTACTCATTCAGTCTGCCTAGGATCTGTGGTTCAGCAGGTTGTCCAGCTCGTTCTCCTTCTTACATCCTTTCCCCCTCACCACCACCATTTTCTTCACAATTTCCTGTTTTTCCAGTCAGTCACAACTCTTATTTCTTTCTGGGTTTTTTGTTGCTGTCCTTTCAAACTTGGTTTAAAGTCTTCCCATTTAGCTGACAAACTGATGTCCTAAGATGCTCTTTCTCTTCTTTGTCAGGGGGCTCATTGATAACCTTTGTTTCCCCAGCCGTATGACGATATTCTTAAATGCTCCCTATTTTGTCACTGTTTCCATAGCTATATATTCCTCTCCAGAAGATGTTGATCTATGCCTGTGCCTTGAACTCAACCAAAAAGATTCAGGAAAACACTACCTATTCCTTTTCCTAATCCATTCTTGTTCACAGCGTTTTGTGGTAGCGTCTTATCTGAGTATCTAGTAAAATGTCAGGAATGCCCACTTGGGTGATCAGCCTGTACCAGACAAAGTGGAGTATTCTCAGTTTCATGTCCAGATAGGCAGCATCTCTTGGAAGACAGTAGGTCACTGCCCCATTGCTTTCCTCTCTTCTCTGTCCCAAAAGTGGGTCTCTAATACCATCATCCTTCATTCTTTAGTGACTAGTCTTTGACATGCCAGTCTGTCTGTCTAGCCAGTGGGGCTCTGTTTGTGACATTCCTGAACTATGCATGAATTTTCACATCCACTGGATGAGAGGGAAAAGTGCACAAAGTAGTCAGCAAACATGTATGACAGCTGGCTTGAAAAGTGTTGCGTGTTCTCCAGACTAGACATCCTATCCTGACAATTTTGTTGTATTCCCATGCACATTACAGCCAAGCTGTTTTCTGAAGGGCTTCTCCCGCAGTCATCTCTGATAATATTAAAGAAAAGGCACTCTTCTTGAAATAACATTGGAGAGGATATGATAATGATTACAGAGTTGGAAGATTATTTTTTTCTGTACTCAAGAGGCAAGAGAGTACTGTTTGAAGTGGGAGAACTGAATACAGTGATCAGTAAGGAGACAAGCTGAATATAGAATTTAGAAGACAAGCTACTGATATACAGCTAAGATTGCAGGTCTTTAGAGAGACATAAAGTTTCTGATACCATGATTCTTTGTAAATATTTTTTCTATTTAGTAGCTACAAGCACTGTCTAAAGCTCATCAGCCAATCTTGGAGGAAACTGTAGACACAAAACCAAATGTAATTCTCTTACTCCAAGAGCAGTTTATCCTAATGGTGTATATAATTGTCAAATAATGTGCTTGGCAAGTTTTTAGAGACTGTAGTGCATCTCAAGTGTCACCCGTCCTGGTCTTTGTCTCAGTATACTGTGCTGGTTTGTTTTATTGCTAGTAAAGCATATAAGCAGCTTCTTGTTGGGATCTGTCAGCATGATTGTTTTGTTTTGTTTTGTTTTAAACCAGAATCTGTTTCACTTGCTTCCTTTGCCTACAGCAATAGCTAGTTTGTGTGAGCACTCAGCAGGGAAATGTAACTCTTATTTAAATTAGAAGAAACTACAACTAAAGATACACACTATGTTTGAGAGATCACCTAGGAGAGCTTGATAAAATACGTATTCTTATTGTGAAGTCTCTATCTTATATTATTTAGATCCAAACTCACACCCACATTGCTATCTCTGGTAGTACCTTATTTCTCAGGCAGACACTCTGATTTCAGTAGTATTAATGAGTCTGTTATCATAACAGAAGTAGTGTGGCCCGTGATCATGCACTCTTCACAACAGTGTGACTGAGTGCTCAGATGTTTGAGTCCTTCACACTGTAACATTCATGAAGTTTCCTCTTCAAAGGAATGTCTTTCAGCAAACTACCTCCCCAGAGGATATAGCACCATTTACAAAAAGCTTTCACTGGAACTTCTCTTAAGTGATCATTTGTATAACATGCTGTCTTTCCAGTCTCTGGCCTAGAGAGGATGAGAGCGAAGGACCAGAACTGGCAAGACAGGTGCCAACAAGAACCCTAAACTACAACATGCTCTTGCCCCAATCCAGCCCAATACTGAAATACTTAAAGTTGAGACTACTTCTATGCTTAAGTCTTTGGATGAGAAACTTTGGACTTTGCCTTGTCAGGGCTTATGGCAGTAATTTTTTTTTTTTTTTAATTGGTCCTAAACATCTTAGAAAAGAAGACACGTACTGTTGTTAGCTCAATTTTACAGACTGAACTGCAGAATCCAGTCCTGCAATGCACAAATGGGTTCCTGGACTGAGGAATGATAAATTCAGGTCTCACTGCTGTCAAAGTCACTGCATGATCTTGTCCCAAACTGCAGTGTAATCTGCCTCTATCTTGGAGCTAGAGAAGTACTTTCTGCCTTAATTTCTTATGTATCAGAAGTGCTGTGATTATAAAGAGACAGACTTTAGAGAAAGAAGTAATATATTTTTGTTGAACCAACTGATGTAGTTGGAAAAAAACAGGGAAAATTTTGACCACCAATTCCTTCTTCAGGTTGGAATCAAAAGCAGCAAAACTTGTGCTGAGTACTGATTGTGAATGGTTGTTCTATGTCAGTGATCCAAGCCGTGCATTTAAATAGCTACGTAAATTATTTATGAGGGCCTTGTTAGTAAAGGAGTTTATGATAAAAAAAAAGCAGGGGTCTGACAGCAATAAAGTGAGACAATTTAGCACCTGCGATAGTGTCTGGTGGAGGGAAGGGTAGCAGGAATTACAATTTCAGAAAAGTCTAATGTGCCATACAACCAACTGTCCTGAGTTCAATGGAGTTAGTTTTCAGTCTTACCTGTTGAAGGCATTTTGTATGTCTTGAATGTCTCTTGAACTATAGACCAGAGACAAAGTAATTGTTTAGGGAAAAGTGCTTACTAGCTGCAAGTATGCATTTTTCATCTTTTACTGATTATCAGTGTGAATTCTTGCTGATGCATAGTGGAAAAAAATGGGTAATTTCTTCCAAAATACGGCTTCCCAGGAGAGGAACAGACACTTTTTTTTTCAGGCATATTTTAAATTACCACCTCCTAGGAGAAAGTCTGAACTCCTCACAACCTCAAACTGAGCATCATGAATGTGCAGGGCATTTTTCTAGACTCCAAATTACAAATTGTCATGCAAATGATCAAATTTATTTTGTATTAGCAGTTTAGTGTGTTGGTATATTTAAAGGTGATCATCCTAGTATAAACACTTGTACATCCTCAACATGTTTTTTTGTTTTAGTAGTTAAAACACAGAATAGATAGTATTTTGTAATTGGATTGGATTTTTTTATGGTAGATCACGCATATAGTAGAAAGTGTACGACTAAGAGCTGTAGAAGAGGCTTTTTTCCAGACAGAAAAAAGGGCAATTGGATTAAAACTGAATTTGATTTTATTGAATACATTAAGTACTCCTGCAAAGCAACTACATTTTTGTTGCATCTAAGTATGATCAGTAATATCCAGGTTCCATTTGCCATGTTTGAAGGTAATGAACCATTTATGTCCTATAGAATTTTCCTAAAGCTATTCCACGGGAGGCTGCTAACTGCCACAGTCATATCTACTGCTTATTTGAGCTGGGCTCTGTCTAAAAATGTGCTTCCAAGAACTTGTCATCTAGCAGTACTTATTTTTGACAACGCCTGGTTGATCTCATAAGCTTCACGTGGCTTGTGGGGACAAAGACTTTAGACTAAAAGCCTCTGTAATTTAAGTTCTACTTTGTATCAGTGGGGATATCTGTTCTGTCAATGGCTGTTTCACAACTAGTTTGACAGTCTTCAGTAGAGTAATGGATTTTGGAGGGGGGGTTAGCAAATCATAGAATATGGCAGAAAGAGTGGAGGACAAATAGCTGTCAGAACATCTCACAAAAGATAAAAAGGGATGGAGGTCAGGAATTATTCAACAAACCATATCAATATTGTAAACTGTTTTCCTGATACCAAGCTATGGCATTTGATTCACTTTTGTAGTGTTTTGGATTACCTTTTCTGACTGTGCTCAATTCTTTTATTCATTATGGAAAAAGAAAACTAATATATGTGTATTTTGTGATCTGTTTACTTTTTCCACAAGTGACTTTGCCCTCTCATTCTCTGACACTTTGATATGACACAGTATCCTAAAAAAGTTTTGGAAAATATTCACGGCTGAAATGTTTTGGGTTTTTTTTTGTCTTAGTATCAACCATGCATTAATGCTAACAGCCCCAGCAATTCCAACAGGTTGGAAACTGGTGCAGGTATTCAAGTAAATTACTCAATTCCTGCCTCATAACTTCAGTTTAAGCTTGACTTTCATTACCAGCTGAAAGTCTCCACTCAGAAAAATCTCAAAAGTTATATGCCAGTTATTGTAATTGCTGTTCTTCCTTCAGAGTCCCAGCAATGGAGTGAAGGTAAAAGGGTGTTTGGGAGTGTCTGTAGGGAAGAGGAGCAGACCTCTTGCTTTCACTGTACTTGACTTGAAACAGTGCTTTTAATTCCTCGCCTGTGCAAGCACCAGATTTGCTTGCTGGCTCAGAAAGTTCCCTCTAGCAATGAATGATGCCAACATTTCCTAAAAGGGAGTGTCTACCTTGGAAAATATTGTTTAAACTCTGTTGAGTAAATTGATAAAGCAACGATGCTGGGTTAGTCAAAGCTTCCCAGCTGCCGAGCGTGCTGCTGTAGGGGCAAACGGGACAGGTGAGAGCAGAGTAGCAGAGGCACCGTCTGTGTGGAGGATACAGTGTGCTTCGCCTTCCCCCTCAGGCATAACTGGGAGTAGCAGCACACCAGGGCTCCAGTAAGCAATTTGTATGAAATGGGAATCTGGAGTTAGGCAGCCAAATATTGCAGAACACTTTTTTTCCCTTCTAGTAGAGTACAATGAGGAAGCTACGTTGGAATAACGTTAATGGGAGGGTGAGGGTGTTTAAACCCTTGCTATCTTAATGTTTGAATTGTACATGGTATCTTTTGATTTTCTTTTGGATTGTTTCTAGTGCGTTTAAAAGTATATAAACTACATGCAGATGCCTTCAAATTCAAGGTTAGCCAAACCGCGTCAGACGTGCTGCTGAGCGGAGAGATGTGACAGCTACGAGTACCAGAGAAAGCCCCGGTTCTTACTGATATGCTGTGGGATGTTCACTGCCCGTGTGGAGCAGACAGATATCCTTACTTAATTGCGTTTCTGCTGAAGGGCTCCCACAGGATGTGTTATGCTCCATTTCTCTCTTTCAGGAGTCAGCCCTGAAAAACAGGAATTTATATTTCTGTTAGTTGACGTTTTGCATAATGCAGCAGGACATGAGCAGATATGGCCTGGAATTTGAGTAGGCGCTGCTGAGCATGACTCCAACAGAAAATGTGCACCTTGTAGTACAAAAGCAAACAAAAAAGCCCCAGGATCTGCATTTGCAGGGTAACAGACTCTTAGCTGATGTGCAGCAGCTGCAGCTCCCGACTTGCATGGTTGAATATAGGCCCTAGAACGGGCTAAGGCACGGTGCACGCATCCCCCACAGCAGCCGCTGGCCCTGGGCCAAATGTAACTCAGGTGTGGCACGTTCCTGCGCTCTCTACCAGGCATCCTTTTCATCCCACCGCCCCTCGCTGGATACAGCATGTTGCTCTTGTGGAACAGAAACGAACAGGACATTTATTTCCCAATATCAGCCTCCTGCCATCTCTCAGTGGGCAACGGAATGTGGTGTGGTAGGTCCACACCAGCCCACCTGTGCTGCAGGACACGTTTGGTCCTGTAATGACGATAGCTCAAGCTTTCCTCTTAACTTCTTTTGGGTATTTTTTTCTTTCTTTCTTCTTTTACTCTTCTTTCTTTTTTGCCTTTTATGGAGCTTACCCAACAGGCGTAGCACAATGTGAATTTAGATGTAGGCTGTGGGCAAGTTTGGGCCTTAATCCACACAACAAAGATACTAAAGAGGTAGATGAGAAACACAAAGCTCCACTGTTGCAGGCTCTAAGGAGATAAAGAGATTGAGAAAATCCCCTAAGAAATTCAGTCAGGATCCCGAATGTCAGAAAGCAGGCAGTAGCACCTCTACGTTGCACAAAACAGAAATCCTTTACCAGTTATCAGTACTTAAAACACAAGTACAGGGTAGTGTACTACCAAGCTGAAAATATGCTAAGTTTTAATCCAAACACCAATTCTCCCATGTCCCAGATGATTATGGCCTTTCCATCTGAAGTGTATAGTAACTCCACAGTATAACTACACTGCTGCTGTTACAGCACCAGAGAAAATCACCTGCTGCATGATTTTGTTGTTAGAAAAATTATGGTCAAGTGTTGTAAAGTGTCTAGCCTAGACTCTTGCACTACATTAAACAGGACCGGTGGTAAAGGCAATCAACTTCTCCTTTTCCCTGAGTTTATTACACACCATAGCTCCTTGCAGAAACTGCCAGGGCTCTTGTCATCGTTCCGTATTATAAAAAGTCCTCTAGATTGCCTGCAATTAGCCATGTAAAATTGAGTTTATCATTCCACTGTGCGTTATGTGGTTACCCATAAACTTGCTCTCTGATACCAGAGGTAAATCTGAACCTAAGTAGAAACAATAAACCGATATGTTATATACAGAATCATTTAAATAGCTGCATAAAATCTCACTGTGGATTGTATTTGTTTCTTGCACCTTGTATAATACTAGGAGAATTTTAATGGAACTTGACTGGAGCACATACTGCCTTTGAAAAAAATAGTAATTCTTGTGAGAACCCACTCTCAAAAAATACTAACATCTGGTTTGTGTCAGCGGCACATTTTAATTTTGTATGTATATTCATTGTTACCGGTAAGGATAAAGAGGTATAATAAGCTTATGTGATGGAATGATTGTTATTTTTTATCTGAATAACTGCATCTGTTTCTTTTCATAGAGAGAAGTTCTAGAACAGCAACAGCGAGAGAGATATGACACGAGTTTTCATAGTATGTGTATGTTCTGTGATCAAGAATTCACAGGAAACAGGTTTGTTTATTGACTTGTTTGCTTTTGTTTTATTATTTCATATCTGCTCAGCATCTTTGTTTATGGTTTTAATGTCATCGAACCAGTTACTGCCTAATGGTAGGACTCAGAGTTCATTTTAAGGTATAGTTTAAGTATTTCTTTCAACTGCAGTGCCATTTTAAATAGACCCCCTCCCACTTCTCAATCCTTTATTTATTCCAGTACAACTTTTTATACTACACAGTAAGCTGGAGTTGGGAACTGAACCATTTTAAAGAGAGAGACGTTTTCGGCAGTTGTTTTAGTGGCAAAGAGGGCTGTTTAAGCCAGTATGACTGTTAAAAACATATTCCTATCCAGTTACGCATTTCCCTGTTTAAACCTCACCAAACCAGTGTGAATTTGAAGATTGAATGAAAAAGAGGGGAGGAAAATCAGAGTGAGAATGGAGTGCTTTGCAGCAGTCAAGTGCGAACAGGAGTTGCATGCAAGTGCTTGCTCCAGTGAAAATTTGGTTTTACACAGTACGTCTGTTTCAGCTGGAGAGACTGAGTCTTATCCTTGAATGTCTGTTTGCGTGGCTAGTTCTGGTACTCTGGAAAGGTAGAAGAACATGGGGTCATGTCCCTGCAGGTCATCCCAATGTTGTGTGAGTGTCCTATTCTCTTTACTGCCTGGTGTAGTGAAGTTCACATCATTCAGCCCCCAAGAACTTCATCCTCTGCTTATTCTTGGGTCTCACAGAATACATGATTTGAAAATCGTGCCTGGACTGTGGAAAAAGCAAGGCTCAGCAGTGTTAACACTTGGATGTTTCTTTAGTCCCCAAATGCAGAAGTTGAGGCATCTAAGGAATTAACCAGTATACCTCTATTAGACAAATAACTTACTTGAACATCCATTATGTTCATGCGTATTTTTGGGTGCTGTTTATGTTGCCAGTGCCGTGTGAAGCAATATTGATGTAAAAGCATATCACACCCAAGAATTTCTGCTTTGTTAACCAGCATAGAGAAAACTGACAAATGGCTTTTTAGAATGTTTCTCAAGGCAGTTGTTTGAAACGCGTGATTTGCTTATTCAAGTTAATAAATGAGCTTTGCTAACAGTGAGGGTCAAAATAAACTATATTGTAATTTTCATTTAAAGGATTATATTTCATGCATGCGGATTAAGCAGGTGAAATGTTACTGAATGTTCAGCAGAGCTGAAATTGAAAACTTCTTTCAATAGAGTTGCATTCTTTTTTCTTCTAGCAGTGGCAGCAACACTATTGTTGTTTATTTAATGTTGGCTTTTATGCATTTTTAGAGCAGTTGGTTTATTTCAAGTCACTAATTGAATAATTCTCATACATATTCAAAAATATGTGGTGTTCTTTTTGAATGTCTTTTGTAGATCTGTCCTTCTCAATCATATGGCAAGAGAGCATGCTTTTAACATTGGGCTGCCAGATAACATTGTGAATTGCTATGAGTTTTTGGCTGCATTACAGGAGAAGCTCGACAAGTAAGTAGTTTTTTGTTTGGTTTTTTTTTAATGGACTTGGATCATATTTCTTTTAACCTTGGAAATAAGTTGAGTTAAAATTAATTCAACATTCATGGTTAGTTAAGAAGAAACAAAGAGAGAATGTAAGTTTATTGTGAGTGCTCTTAGAAAGCTTTTTGTTGACTTATTGAAAGCTAATTCATAACAACTCATAGTATGTGTTTGCTGGATAAATGGAGTCATGTGCAGTGCTTCAGTTGTTATGCATTGCACAGTTTCCATTGACATCAATAATAGTACGGCCCTTTTTCTCATAGCTGTTAGAGTTAATGTTCTTCTTTCTCATCATAACAATCTTTTTGCTAAAGATCTCTTTAATCACTGAATGCAACGTTCTTATGCCAGTCTTCGTTTGCCCCTCTATATATTGACAATGTGGGATGTTTGGTCTCTCCCTTCTCTACCACTTACAGAGTACATCCCAGAGCACAAGGGGAAAGCCAATGTATACACTGCCTCAGAAACATGTAAACCTGAGATGGCTGAAGAATTTAAAAAGGGGAATTTGAGAGAAGAACTTGGGTAGCAAAGAGCAAGAAACCTTCACTTTGAGTTTACTTTGCAAGTATCTAAATGCCCTTTATGGATTTTATAAATGGGACAATATGAAGTATGCCGCAAATATAAATTGGGCTCTAGCAGAAAATGTACTTCTTTAAAAGTGAAACTGTAGCTTTAACAAGTTTATTAGATTTTAATACAATCTGTAATCAAAGACTGGAGAAGAAATTTGCCTAAATTTTAGGCTTAGTTATGAAAATCCACAGAACACTGGGATTTGTGAAAATTGGGATTTGGAAATTAGATTAAATATCCTTCCAAGTAAATTTAGGATCCCTTGGTTTGTACATCTGGGAAAAAAAAAAAAAAAAAGGGAAAAAAAAAGAGATTCAAAGGACGGGAAACCCAACAGTGCTCTCTAATTTAGTCTTTGGCCTGACAAAGAATGTGCAGTGCCATGCAGTCACAATAGATACAGGTTAACATCTTCCAGAAATGAAGATGTATTAAGAATGCTTTTTATGTTATCATAGGTGTTGCCTAATGCACTGAGGTACCTTGCTGTCTGATAAATTGCAGCTTTACTATTTATCAGTAGGACCTGAGGGTTTCATTTAGATGGAGGTTTCTCAAAGCCAGTCCTCTCTGTAGTTAATACACATGCTGAAATTGCTTCCAAAGCAGTGAAAGGCAACTCCTCCTACTGCTAAAAAAAGACTTAATAGCTATGCTAGTAGAGTAGTACCTGGAAATATTATTGAGAGGAGAAGAATCTTGTTTCAGGCAAATAGCATGACTACTTTGTGTATGCTGAGGAAAAACAGTACGTACTCTTCCTGGGAATGCCTTTCACAAGTACAGCAAACACTTTGCTGCTAACAGGTGGAGCAAAGCAGATATTAAAATTCATAGACGTATTCTGCCATCAGACCTATGATTCACCAACAAGGCAATATTTTGATTTTGAGGCTGCAAGCACAAGAACTCAGAACTTCCTTAACAGAAAGCCTAAATGTTACAGCACTTCTTGGAACGCAAAAAGATACTGAGAATCCTGAATTGCTGCTCCACACACGACAGCTGAGTGGAATCTGGATGCACCTTTGCTGAAGGAATATGAGGGTTTTCGGGGTGTAGGTGCAGACCTTCTAGACACAATATTGATGGGTTTTGTGGGGGCAAATGCTTGAGTAAGAAAATAATTTTCTTCTTCAACATTGATATCTTAAACCTTGGGGAAATCACAGAAAGGCCTGACCCAGACACTGTTAAAATTCCTTCTGACTGTACAATTAAGCATACTTTCATCTGTGAGTAAAGAAGGAAAAAACAAAGTGATCATTTTAATTCAGAGCCACCGCATTTTTTTAATATCTGTGGTTTTTGTGTCTTAAATTGCTGTTGTCTATCCCTCCCATCAAATTTTTTTTCCTGTTATCCAGCATCTCCAATACAAAGATATAATGCCACAGTTACAATGTTTTTATTTCATGAGAAATTATTTTCTAGGGGTTTTCCCTATCCCTCTGCAAAGATAATTTTTCAAATGGCCCAAGAAACTGTCTCCATCTTGGTAGGATATGTAAGCCATCACTTATAAGAAAAATGTTTTAGTACTTTGGCTAACTAGAGGCCCAAGACCTACATCCATTAAACAAGGATGTTCCTGTAAGCTCGGGGCTCTGCCTCAACTCTGCCAGAAAAAAATGACCATCATCTATTTCAGGGAGAATCGCCCATTTAGGCTGAAATGCAGATTACTGTCCTCATAGTTCACTGTCTGAGACAACAGACTTGACCTAATGCTTTATAGGCTCAACTTTCAGTTGTCAGTTGGTACTACAGTGGAGAGAACAATTATTTTATAGTACTTGTAACAGAGAATTTAAGACAGCGTGTACAGACCCTGTAGCTAGTGCTGTCCCCCAACGGTCAGTAGTGGGGCCAGTCTTGTTCAATTTATTCATCAATGACCTGGATGAAGGGACAGAGTGCACCCTCAGCAAGTTTGCCAATGATACGAAACTGGGAGGACTGGCTGATACACCAGAAGGACATGCTGCCATTCAGCGAGACCTGGACAGGCTGGAGCATTGGCCTGAAAGGAACCTCATGAGGTTCGACATGGGCAAGTGCAGGGTCCTGCACGTGGGGAGGAATAACCCCATGCACCGGTACAGGTTAGGGGTTGACCTGCTGGAAAGCAGCTGTGCGGAGAAGGACCTGGGAGTCCTGGTAGACAACAAATTCACCATGAGCCAGCAATGTGCCCTTGCGGCCAGGAAGGCCAATGGCATCCTGGGGTGCATTAAGAACAGTGTGGCCAGCAGGTTGAGGGAGGTTATCTTCCTTCTCTACTCTGCCCTAGTGAGGCCCCATCTGGAGTCCTGTGTCCAGTTCTGGGCTCCCCAGTTCAAGAAAGATGGGGAACTACTGGAGAGAGTCCAGCGGAGGGCTACAAAGATGATGAGGGGACTGGAGCACCTCTCATACGGGGAAAGGCTGAGAGAGCTGGGGCTGTTCAGCCTGAGGAAGAGAAGACTGAGAGGAGACCTCATCAATGCTTATCAATATCTCAAGGGTGTGTGTCAAGAGGATGGGGCCAGACTCTTTTCAGTGGTGCCCAACAACAGGACAAGGGGCAACAGGCAGAAACTGGAACACAGGAGGTTCCGTGTGAATATGAAGAAAAACTTCTTCACTGTGAGGGTGACAGAGCACTGGAACAGGCTGCCCAGGGAGGGTGTGGAGTCTCCTTCTCTGGAGATATTCAAAACCCGCCTGGACGCAGCCCTGTGCAGCCTGCTCTAGGTGACCCTGCTCTGGCAGGGGGATTGGACTAGATGATCTCCAGAGGTCCCTTCCAACCCCTACCATTCTGTCATTCTGTGATTCTGTCTACTTCTGGTTTGATTGAATTACTCTGGAAGACATACTATGGTAAAATTCTCATTTGCTAATGAATATTTTCACCTTCTCAAGTAATGTGTGTATATATATATATAATAATTCATGTCTATATATGTGTGTATATGTACATATATGTGTGTATATATATATACATGAATTATATATATATACACACGTGTGTGCACGTGTATGTATATATATGAATTTATTTACTAAATTTGGTTTCTCAGGATTGCAAAATCCATTGATCACCCTGGCAAACTTTCATTTAGCCACTCTGTTGAGTTAGAAGTATAAAACTTTCTGTTTAGCTAATTTAAATGGTTTTTAAAGATAGGTAGCACATTCAGAGGTAGGGTTTTTTCATTCTAAATTACAAAGAAACAGTTACTGATGGATTGGATGCCAGTCTAAGTGCATGCTGAGCTGAGAGTTCACATGTTGACCAATCAGCAGCCCAAAATTGCGCTGGTAGGACAATTTTGGGTAATCAGATTTTTCTCCCGCTTTGCATGTAGAGCAAACAGTAAACTTTTTTATTATCTATATTTTCATTTTATGTCATTTTTGTCATCTCTGTGTTTGACTCTACTGTGAGCTAAGGTTTTTTTTCCCAAATAAACGTTCTTTTTCATTTAGCTTGCTCTCACATGCTTAGGATTAATCTTACTGTATATATGTCCAGCTTATTTAAGGATATTGTCTTGTACTATTTTTGTTTTAACATGTTGACCTGTTTACCTTTTTATCTTAGTTTGCAGTGTTTATACTGTGAAAAAGTCTTCAGAGACAAAAACACACTTAAAGATCACATGAGAAAGAAGCAGCATCGCCGAATCAATGCCAAAAACAAAGAATATGACAAATTTTATATCATTAATTACTTGGTAAGTGGTTCTATGAATAATTAGTAAATTGACTAAGGAGATACAGACAATGTCTTGTTAAAAGTCAGTAATTCCAAACCAGCAATTAGTACAAAGGTCAAAAATCAAGTGAAGGACTCTTAAGAAATATGCTCATTTATGGTGTGATATTCTGGATAATTGTTAAACTAAGGAATAGTAAACATTTGTTGTTGAGAATTGATTTTGAGAGATGCAAGAATGCAGCTTGAAGAGACGTTAATCATCATGTCATTAGTGCTCAGTCTCTGCTTTAATAACCAGAAGGGAAAATGAGATAGAGTAATGAAGTAAATGGAGGTCTAACTTCAATGCTATTAGCTTTGAGCTTGTTTTCTGCAAACCTTAAGCTGGAAGTGCTCTTCAGAGTATAAATCAAATGCAAAGAGGAGGAAAATGAAAGATACATAGATGAAAGAAAAAATAAGTGTTCGTTTTTAGCCTCCAGGTAGGTGTACGTTGCTAGGTATTAACATTTTTTATCCCAGACCTTTGAGAGTGTGTATGCATGTGTGTGTAACAGATTGTCACTTGCTGTCTTCAACTCATGAATATAGGAGCTGCTTCAAAAGCTGCTGCATTCTGTCCCAGAAATAACTATATTTCACCTGAACTAGTCTTCGTGCCTTCGGCATGTGTTAATATCCAGGTTATAAATAGGCATCCTTGACTGTTTTATCTATTCTTTCCATTTAATTTCTCTCCCTGGGTTTTACTCTAACGCTAAGAACAAAAAGTTGTATATTTAATGCTCTGCCAATTCCCTTCTACCCAAGATGGAGTGAATTCCCTCTGTGATCCTGTATGCTTTCCTTCCAAAGTTCAATGATCTGAGGCCTATATTTTCTTTTCTAGATATTCAAATATCAGTGCTGTAAAAACTGACCTATACTTGCTGCACAGTAGGGACAAAGTTGTGAAGTTCTGCAGGGTAGATGTTCTCAGCTTCTCGACAGAACTGAGCTTTCACTTCTTCCTTGCAAGTTAACAGACTTGAATTTAACGTTGTAATTGTTTGAAGTGATTTTAATAGTTTCGTTCTTCTCTGCTAGTCCTGCAGGTAATATTATGTTTTCAGAACTTGGCATCCGCTTTAAATTACCTTCTGTCTCTCATTTGCATTCATTGTTCAGATTTGAATATGTCCCAGCTTTGATCAAGAAATTGATCTAGATGACTGCCCAGAAGCACAGAGAACCATGTGATACTCCTTCAGAAATTTTAGAGACATGCAGGGAGGGCGTAACATCAGTGCAGACAGAGTGGCTGTGTCATGTTAATAAGCAGAATATGCCAAGGTAAACATAACTGCAAGACTAATACTCATATACCTAACCTCTTTTTCCACTCTCGCTAGTTGCTCCAAAACTGGTGGCCTTGTCCGTGCTGTCTACTGAGAATGACCTGCGGCCTGTATGCTTCCCAAACCACGTCCAAGCATTGTCTGGGTAGTGGTGCTGGCGTGGCCATGGAACACGCAAACTATTAAACAGTATGGGCAATCACAGGACAGTGCTCAAGTCAGGGCCTCCATCCTCTTTAGTTATTGCTGGTATTCTGGGCAGGACTCTGCAGAGTAACTTCTTATGCCAGCCTGAACCAAGTCAGGTATTGATCACTTAGCAGCATCACTTAGAGATGTGTTTTTCAGGTCCTCGCTATTACAGACAGAGGATGGTAAATATAATTCAAATAAGATATGTCAAACCACCAAAATGTTTAAAATTGGGCAGGAGTGTCTGCATGTGCAAGGTTTGTACCAATGTGCCACCAGTGCTTCTTCTGGGACATACTTTGAATGATCACAATTCTTTGTCTGGCTTTATATGCTCTGCTACAGCCATGTTTTCTTTCCACACATTTTCAGTTGTCTTTCACTACGTTCTACTCAGTGGACTGTTTCTACTCAGTCTTTCTGATCCTTCCTATTGTAGACATATCAGAACTTCTGACATTTCCTCTTTTAAAGAAAGGATTTTTTTTTTAATAAAGGATTAAAAAGAGACTAAAAACTCTGTCTTAAACACTTATACAATAGTTCGCTATAAAATGTGTATTTGCACACTAATGTTGCATGAGATTAAATTTTTCATTAACATGAAATTTTTAGGATAGTTCCTACATAGTAGAAAGTATTTGCTTTCAAAATAGCCCTTTATTTTTGCACAAAGAAGAAAAAGATTAAAGGGAGGAACTTCAATTTGTTCACTGGGGGTTCAGTAGATTGGCCTTTACATGTAAGGAGAAATAACATTATTCTCTACTGCACATATGTAGTCTACAGTAGATTATATTAGTGTGATTGGATTCTTTTTTCGAGCTGAGTCTGTATTCAGTGAATTTTAGATGTTATGCAAGGTCTGCTTTCTGTAATGACTTGATGTGATTTTGCTTCTTCTCCCTCAGTACCTCACAATTTACTGGAGGATATATTTTTTTAATGTGTACTATCAGGCTTTACCGACTTCTGAAAGAGCCTTAAAGATCTGTGCTTCGCATTGCTCTAAATGTCCAGGAGAATTACACAATTTCACAGACACAGACACAGATGTGGATTAGGTATCTTATCTGAAATGACAGATGTACTGTTTCAAAACTTACCACTGAATTCATCTTAACCTAAAGATCTATTTTTTGTATGTTTTCACAGAAAAGTTTGCATTTTGAGAATGTAACAAAGATCTTTCTATATGCCAGTTTGATCAAGTTTGTTTTCATCATAGACTGTAAGACTAAGTAGGTATCTAGTGATTAACATCAACATTGTCACAGTCTTATCCACTTTACTTTTAGGATGTGCACTATATAGCTCTTCTATCAGCAACTGGATCTTAAGCTATTTAAATGACTAGTTCTTTAGTACAACTATCTTACAGACATTATTGTCCTTTTTTATAATTTTCCGTTACATATTATCTTCACCCAGCACTGCATAAAATAGTCTTATTAAGCTGGAACTGGCAGTTTCCTTTATTTTGTGGCTTTTGTACTGAGGCGTTTTAAGGGCTTTTTGTTCAGATGTCCTGAGAACGTCTGCTGAATTGCCTCATGATCTTCTGGCCAGTTCTTACTTGCGTTTTTAAGCTGATGGCAAAGCTTCCATTGATTTCATTTAGAGCAGTAGGCTTGCCTGCCTTCTTCCTTTCCCTCCATTCTGCTTTTGGCTTCACTTGTGTTTTTAGTGCAGTTGTGAGAATCTGTTTTCATAATGTAAGTTACATTTTATGTCTGTGTGTTGGTAATTCCCTCCCCTAAATTTCCAATTTGGCATAGCAATGAGTAATATAAGTGCAAATTCCTTTGCAAATATTTTGATATTCTGAGACTTTCTATGACTTCTGTCATGACCTACAAGCTGCTTTGATTTGTCTACCCCCACATTATTGACATGTTCTGTTTTTCACAGGTTAGTGTTAAGATAAGAGTATTACACATGATCTTTAGTAGGAGTGGAAGCTTTTTTTGTCATGTGCATGTATAATAGATTTCTTTCATAAGCAAGTATCAAAGGTTTATTATTAGATAGTTACACTAAATTAGAGTGGGAGTTTTGCAATTATGCAAATGGCTCGAAAGGCAGTGGGGTCACTTTCCCGGTGGATTTGGAGGTCTTTTGTCAGTATTGTGTGTAAGTATGGAAGATGATACCAATCCTGTTTGGAAAGACTTGAAGTATAAATTGAAAAAGACCAACTGATAGTAGAAGGTGAAGAACTGAGCAACAATGCATCCAAGATATATATGTAGGTTACCTTATTTTTCTTTGCTCCAAAAAAACCCTTCCAACCTAATTTTCTTGTTTCTGTGCCTGTGTTAGCCTGTGGCCCCATGACTCACCTTGAACAAAGAGCCAAGTAAAAATGGAAAGGGAAGAACTTTGTAGTCCGTGGTGCCTGCTGGAGGCCATAAAAGAACAGAAGGCAGTATTAAAACCCTCTTATTCCCAGCCCAAGGAACTGAGGCGAACCCAGACTGACAGGGCCTTCCCTTCTGTGTTCACCTAATTGTTACCAGCAACACTTTAAGTATAGAGTATCCTTTGTAGGAAGCACAGATGTTTATTTTCAAATTGACTAATGGCATGTATCTGTAGTAATGTAACATCACTATAATGAATGCACTTATGACTAAGCTAGATGGCTGAAAATGGTACCTGTTACTTACTAGAAAACTTGTTTCATAAAGCCTTTACTTTTCCTCAAAGATAAAAAGATGTTTTCTCCTTATTGCCAAGTCCTAAATCATGATTATTACCTGTTGGGGGTCAGGGGAAGAATGTTTTGTTATGGGGGCTACTATTTATATTTAGCCTGGTTTGACTTATGCAGTGTATATTTTGTAAAATAGTAAAGGAAAACCCTTCATCAGTTGGTGATAGTTCAAGACTTAAAATCCCCCAAGCAGGGAAACGCTTCATATTAAAATTCATCCAATGTCTTTTAACTGATGTTGGGGTAAGACCATTTCTTCTATGTGATAAAGCATCTTGAGTTCTGCAGCAATATAAAACAATTCAGATGATCGCAGTAAGGCAGGCGAGAAGAAGAGTGAGAGGAAATTTGCAGGGGAAAGCAGCATCTGTTTGGAGTTTCTGAGCTCCACAGGCCTGGAATGACATTTGCATGTAGTTAGTAACTGCTCTTTTGGGAAAACTGCTTGAGATACCAGCTGCTGTTTCTAGTTTCTCCCATCTCAGCACTTCTTCTCAAGTTGGGGTATGTTGCCTCAGTGAAGCAGGCAGACCTTCTCCCTGTAGAACCCTTAAAACTGTGCTCAAGTTGAGAAGATAAATTGACTGTGAGTCAATTCATCTCTGTGCATTTGTACTTCGTTTTGGAAGAGGAAATCAAACCACGCGCATTTACATGCTCTCCTCGCTTTTCTATAGGAACCTCCTCTCTGTGAGGTACACAGGAAGTTTGGGGGTTTTTTAATGGTTTTCCTTGGGTATATAGCAAGGCCTGCAGGTTTTTCATTATGTGTTTTCTGCTGTTTGAACTATTAATAATGTCAAGTCTATTTTTTTCTCTGGTTTTGTTAAGAATTTCTTGGGAATCTCTAGCGATGATTGTTGGGAGCTCTTGTATCTTGAATGAAAGAGCGAGGGAAGTTGAATACTTAACAAAGGCACCCTTGGTCCTGGATGCCCATCAAGCTGTAGCATTGAAAAAGTGTTTTTTAAAAAAAGAAAAATTAAAAAAAACTGAAAGAGCTTTAAGAATGTTTCGAAGAACTCTTTCCCACCCAATTGCTCAGCTTCAGTCTCTTGGCACTTTCATCACAGTGTCCCTGGTTATCCATTCACTGTGCAATTTGCCAGTGATATGAGACCTGATTAGCTTTTTCCTTTTTCCTTTTTTTTCTCCTCTGAATATAAATAGATGAGAGAAACAGAGACCTCTTACAAGATCCTTCTCTGCCTTCTTCACAGAAACACCATAAAGAAACAGCAACAATAACAAAGCCTGTGCGTGGTTTTCCCCTTTCACCCTTAATTAAAAGGTGAAGCTTAATATTGGCTGCTGTTTTGAACATACTCTTTTGTGCACATATACTTCAAGCTGGTAAGGGGAAAAATTGTGAGCATTCGTCTTCGTTTTGCAGTGGTTGTGAGCCACTATCCTCTCATTAAGGTGTTAACATTAACAGCCATAGGAACTAGTGTGCAGCTGGGAGAACATGTGGTGAGAGGTGTTAATGGCTTCATGTTATCTCACAGTAATGGTGACATTAATGAGTCTCTCCTGTAACTCAGAGAGTTTACACACTACCGTGTAGCATCACTGAATTAATTACTAAATTTTCATTCTATAATATATGACGACATTATGTTTAGAGCTGTCTAGAGACATTTGTTTATCATTTACCTGATAGACACTAACAGCTTTGAAAATTCTCATTAAATTGTTAAATGATGGATATCTTTTCCTTCTTTTTCCAAACAACCATAAAGGCAATAATAACACTTGCTACGAAGGATGTTATTAAATATATTTATCAGAGGGAATATTTGCATGAAATAAATGAAAGAATGATCTTTTTATTAGCTGCCTTTTTTTTTGATGAAGACAATATCCTCAACTGTGATCTTTGTGAATCCTTCATAGCTGTCAAAAGTATGAGTTCAAAAATACTGTTTCGATTACTGGTTAGTTTGCTCTGGTTTATTTCTAAAGGCAGGAAGAATCAGAGGAAAGAAAAACACTACCTAAAGATCACTGCTGGTATTTCAGTAGAGTGCTTCAGCTTTTTAGTGCCTGTTATTTATATCGCAGTCATGCCGAGAGTGCTTGCCATTGTGCTGAATGCTGCACAAATGTATTGTGATATACTTTGTGCTGAAGGTCTTTCAGATATAAATAAACAACACAAAAAGTAAAAGGAAGAATAGAACACCATGAATAGATGTGCTTACGTTCATGCCTGAGAAGAGGATGGAAGAGAAACTGGAGTCTAGCTCAGAGATCTATGCCCTGGCTCATACTGGCTTTACGGAGTACTCTCTAGCTAGATTTACACCATGTGTTTTTACTGACATAACCTTCTACAAGACACAAGCGCTGGCTGGTGTAGCTAAGCCAACTAAAGTCTCGGGTGCGATAGCGGCATTGTTTAAGCAGCATATGCTGCATGAAGAGCAAGGTAGGCAGATTGGATTGAGTAAATGTGATGGCAAACTCGAGACAGTGGTAACATACCCACCTCAGGAACATCTTGGTAGTGTTGCAACACTCTAGTTTTACACAGAGCTTGGATCCTCTTCTTGAGAGCTCTGTGCCAATTCATCTTCCCAGACGTAGGGTGGGGAATGCCCCACTAAAAGACAAGACAAATTGTTATTTTAAAAATTATTACTAAAGCAGTGTTGTATGATTACCTTTAACTCACAGAAATACTAACGTGATCCAAAATAAGATGTTGATTGTAACTTCCCAGATGTTCATTCAGTTGATATATAAAATGTGATGTGAATCAGGAAATATTTTTTCTTTTCTTTTTTCTCCCCAGGAATTTGGAAAGTCCTGGGAGGAAGTGCAGTCAGAGGATGACCGGGAACTATTAGATAACCCAGAAGAGTAAGAGTTACTTATGTGCCCATTATAAAGACTTGCAAGACCATTATTGTTGAAAGTAGTTACAGGGAAAATGCTGTGCATAGTTAGTACACAGTTAAAATTCATTTAAGCCAATCAAATCAACTCCAAATTGTTCTCATCAAAGACACTTCTCCACAACAAGGGCTGTAAATTTCATATTTAAACTACAAGCCTATTTTTCGTTTGCATATAGCTCAAACAACAGTCTTTTGGGTTTGTAATGATGTAGGCAAAACAGGGGTTATTTTTTCACTTTTGTACTAAAAAATGGTTGAAGAGGTTTTGCTCAAATTTAAAAATCAAGAGTAAGCATCAAAAATGTCAGCATGAGAAAGAAATGGTATGAAAAAGTCTGATAACAGAATTTCAAAGGAAACTTCTCAACAGTGCTGACTGAGGGCAACATCCACCTCTCTTCTGCATTCTTCTGTGGTCCAGGTCCCCAGATCACTGGAGAGGTGGCTTCCTTGGTCGTAGAGAATTGAATAAGCAGGAAGTAATTTGTGGGCATCAAGGCCCCTCACCTTCCTGGTTCTGTCTGTGACTTGAGCTTAATTTTACTTGATTATACCTGGTTGCAAGAATATTTCTATCTCTCAGCAGTATTGGAGTTCTAAATAGATGTGTTGTTAAAGTATTCTCTGTGTGCATGTCTAAATGTAGCATAAATTGGTGTCTCTTTCAGGACTAATAATATTTGATAAGTAAATAACACTTAGAGTGAACCCTGCCTGATGATTATGTCTTTGGCTGGTGTATTGAAAGATTAGAAAGGTATAAAAGAATTTTAAAAGACCTTATAAAAATAAACATGCAATGCAATATTTGATGACTTGCCAAACTGGATAGAAACTGAAGTTAAGATCCTGTTTGTTAGTGCAGGCAAATTCAAGTAGGTCTTACTGCCTGTCTGCACAGGAATTACACAACAGTAACTGCTCAGTTATTCTTGAATTTGTGATTTTTTTTAGACTGTAAACCAGATTCTAATCGTGTGTCCAGCTATAAATCCACACTGTCTCTTCCATCCCTTTAAAGTATTCAGTTTCTCTGGATTTAGTTCTAGTGCTGTGAGTGCAGAATCTAAAGTGCCCTTTCACAAAATGTCTCTTCTCTTTTCCACAATGAAATGAATGTTTTTAACTCTTAATCATAAGAGACTGGTCTGACTGGGAAGAGCATCCTGTGTGTGCAGTTTGCCTGTTCTGTGAACAAGCAGCAGACACCACAGAAAAATTGTATCTTCACATGCAGGTAAGACTTGTTTTAAATATCAGTTCTTTCATCACTTTGGAATTAAAAAGTCAGATTGTAGTGTCTTTGTTAAGATCAAATCAGCTGCTGCATTAGAATGCCCTCTTTAGTGCAGAACTAAAGTACTGCATGCATCTCCAGCATCTGTTCTCTAAAATATGCAGAGGAGTCAAGTTTTACATTGAGAGTATGACTAGCTGTTACTTGAGAGTGTACAGAGTGGTACAGACAATAAAGAGGTAGCATCTTCAATATTATACTGACTTGATGATTTAATACATTTGATGTTTAGCATCTATGTTTCAGTTTTAATAAACTATTTAACAGAAGTGTTGCAGTTTAACAGAATGCGAATACATGAAACAAAACTTTTGGGCGTTTGTTTCACGTATTAGTGTTTGCATGTCTATATGCATATGTCTGTGTCAGTTTATGGAAAGCTGAGCTATTTTTAACTTGGAATAGTGGAAGTAGTGGAAATAAGATATTTTCTTCTTTCCTTTTTTTTTTCCTCCAGAAATCACATGGGTTTGACTTTCCTAAAATAAAGTCAGAGCATGGTGAGTAAGAGATGCTGTAATTGTCAGTATTTGCCACTCGTGTGGAGAAAACCACATCATAAGAATAGTGGAAAACAACTGTATCAATTTGATTTTTGTTTGGAAATTTAACTTTTCCATTATGGAAACTGTTTCTGCCAGCTTAGAAAAGAACACCAAGAACACTTTATTTTTCTGGAACAGTTGTTAGTGCCAAGGATGTGTGCTATTTTCTTTAAAACCATTGGATTCTTTTGCAGAGTAGCTTCTACAAATACCCATTGTATGACTCCCAGGTCTGGCTGATGGAGCCCTGGAAGAATTGTTGTTGTTATTATTATTATTACTGTTGTTGTTATTATTCCTGTTAAGACTTGCTTGCAAGTTAGAAGGCTGTGCTCTAAGCTGTGTTTGGCCAACATTTGCTTTCTGCTGTAGACTGAGAGGAAGCAAGGTGTTTGCAATTTTTACTTTAAAAGGAGAGCTAGTTCCCCTGCAGCTGGGAAAAAGCATTTGTTCAGTTAATTTGCTAAGTCACAGCATTCAGGCAGTGCTGGTTTTCAGTAAACCCGTATCAATCTTTACACTTAACCCAAGAAAGCATTTGTAAATTAAGTCTCATGTTCCTCAAGTGCTTGTTCGCTACCATCTCTCCCAGGTCTGAACTTTTATCAGCAAGTAAAGCTAGTGAACTTCATCAGGAGAGAAATCCATCATTGTCGTTGTTACAACTGCCAGGAGAAATTTCAGTCTAAAGGAGGATTGATAGGACATATGGAAGAGACCAAACACATTACATTCCTGCCAGCCAAGTCTACATGGGATCAACCACAGTAAGGGCACACATGTTTCTTCCAGCATTTATACTATTACTTGATAATGTCTGTAAAACAGTAAGTTGAAACTTCTGGTTTTTGCCAGTGCAACAGTGCCCTGAGTTCCCCAGCTGTAATGGCCCAGATAAAACAATAACTGGTCTCAAAACTACTCAGAATTATAAATCCGTGTACTGTCTAAAGCTAAATGAACACGTGATACTGCTCTTCTAATTGCATCCAGGATGCGCTATCCCCATAAATTGCGTCTGCACTGTCAAGTCAGTATGGTAGAGAAGTTTATTGTTGCAAAATTGTCTTTTGCCTGTATTTGCAGCTGTGCAATGAACAGTGAAAGGCATACGTGGTGCACTCAGAGCACTTTCCCTCCTGGTGGGACCAAGGTTGAATCTGTGCACCAAAGTGACATCTCAGATGCCCCACTTGTAGGCACGAGATTCTTCCAGCCGTTAGCTCTCTACACAGATGCAGATCATGCCTGGGATGAGCATCTGGCACATATTTCATTGCTAGTAAAGATACGCTCTGGGCATATAGTTCTAGAACCAAACCGAACCCCTTCTTTTGCATGTCTAATATAGATATATGCATAATGTCTGCCTAACTTTAGGCATCAAAACAAGTTGGTTGTTTACCCCTAGTTTTCTCCACAGCAAATAGAGAGCGCAACATAACACTGATTCAGACTGTAAGTAGGCTGAATAGGTCTGGGGGATGATGCCATAGGGGTGGTAAAGCACAGGGAGTGTTCTAACTTAAACATCTCAGTTCAGCATTTGTTGTGGGACAAATCTGGATCTGTGGCCTCACTTGTGACAACACACAGGTGAAGAAATAGGGGGAAGGACTTGTCTTTTGCCAACTCTTCTGTATGACTCTTCTAAGATGTGCATGCCAGTTGATTTTTTGGGTATGCTGTTTACTCTGATTGCAGACAACCAGACTTTCTCATTTTTGCTTTTTTTAAAATCTAATCTCATAAAATATGCTCTGCCTCTTTCAAACAAAATATGTGACTGTCTAGTAATTATGCCTTGTTGCTTTCAGGTATTATTTTCCTACCTATGAAAATGATACACTCCTGTGTACGCTGTCAGACAGTGAAGATCTGATAACTGAGGATCAAAGTGAAGATATCCCTGTTGTAAGTGAAGACATATCCAGTCTAAAAGCTCTCAAACAGAGCAGTGTTTTAAACCAGCTCCTGTATGAAGAGAACAAGAGTCAGGAGAAATTTTGACCTTGAATTACAATTGCTGACCTTTGAGTGTTTCTTCTGCAAGACAAAAATAATACATTCTTTCACTAATGTTGGAATACAGTTTAACTCATAAATGTTATCCCTGGGCAAATATTACATGAATGGGAATGCAAAATAAAATTTAAGTGTAAACTTTTTTTGGTTTATCTTCCTTTAAATTCTAGCTTTATTTTAAAATTAAATGCTGGGTTTTCTGCTTGGATCTCCAAATACTTTTAGTATTATTTACAAATAAGATTTTTCTTTTTTTTTTTTTATTTTTTCTGAATACATCAGAATTGGAGTTCTATTTTAAGGCCATCTTGTGAAAGGCACAAACAGTTGAGACAATGTGTCTTGATATATGAGCCAATGAGTGAATCTTCTATGTGTTACTGCTGTTAGCATACAGAAAAGAGCCTGAATTTAATTCTTGGTCTGTTACGTAAAGCAAATTCTGCTATTTTTAACCTTAGACCTTCTTCAAAGTAAAACAGATCTGTATATATCTATTATTCATCATCAATATATAAGATAGATGGTGCTTGTTCTGAAAACTGGCTCAGAAACACCGGTAAAGCTCACGGATATCTGACTGCATTGAAAGCTGCCAATCCAAAGCCTAAAAAAGCATACGAACAATTGCAATCTCAGTTGCATCAAAGTTCCAAAGAATTTAAAGTAGACTTCTTGTATGGTCATGAACTGAGATGCAAAAGAAATGATTTAGGGGATTGCAGACACATAAATCCAAATTAAATCCTCAAAATCTCAACTCAGCTGTCCATTCAAGTTACCATATTACCTTTAATATTGAACTTTAAAGTTCCCAAAGTAACAGAAGGTCTTCAGCATGTCCAGAAAGCACCTCAGTCTTGATAGGGCAAAGCAGCTCAGAGCATAGGTCCTGCTCGGATGATCCAAACTAGGTATTCCTGCCTCTCTTTCTCCTCTGAAATCTTAAGTAGTTCCAGAGTTCAGGTTTGGCTTTCCATAATACGTATAACCGCTTTCAAAACTGGCAGCACATTCTTTTTTCTTCTTTAGGTCAGTGTTAGAGCAGTTGTTCAAAGTATGGGAGTCTCGGCTCAGTGCCCTTCCCTGCCTGGGAAGATTCAAAGCCATAGCTTTGCCTTTTGCACAGCCCTCTTTTCCTGAAATAGATTGCTGTCAGTAAGAGTTGTTGTTTGTCATTACATAGTGATTGAGAATTATATAGCAGTCCCTGGGAGCAGGGGCTAAAGTTCAGACCTTTACCCGTGTTCCGCTAAGCTTCCATATCCAGCCTAATTCATCCTGCAATATATTTGCATCAGTTTCTTTTAATTTGCATTGAACTTGCTTTCTCCTGGCATTACCCATCACCCACTAGCACATCTCTTTGCTTCCCCTTTCTTATTTTGGGCCCAGGTGCTCTGGAGATAAGTTAGAACAACAGGATGTTGAAAATGTACTGAGGAAGACAGATCAGCCACTTAACTGCACCATGAAACAGAGACAGAAGCAATATCTGACTCTGTCAAGAGGAAATGGGATAGAAGCAATTCAGCAGGTGCTGAGAATACAGACAAAAGAAGGGGGTAGGTGTAGTCATATGTCTGCATTGGCTTCGATTAAACTGCTACAAAAATTTAGGAGGAACAACCCTGAAATTTTTGAACTAGAACATCTGACCATCTTAAATAAGCTATAGTCTGTACTTCTTGCATTTGTAAATTTCTTAATTTCACGCAGTAATTGCAATGACTGTTGCTGCTGATTATTTTTTTCCCTCTTAAGTAATTTTCTTCCCAAGCAGTTATTTTCTTCCTAAATTAGAAATTGATTCCAGTGTTTGCTTTTCAGTCAGATTCTTAGCTGAGGTGGGAGTAAGAGTTGATGGGGTTTACATTAATGATAAGTGTGTTGAGCAATGGAAAAAATCAGCAAGAGAACTATGGCTAAATCAGCAGCACATGAATGTGTTTTATGGCAAGCCCATCTCAGAAGGGCACATTAAGGGAAAGATAAAATTTTATTGATAGATCGTAAAGTGAAATTGCAAAACATTTCCTAATCATGAGGAATGTGATGCTGAGTCACTCAAATCCCTACAAAATGAAATCAAGAATGTTAATATCAGCAATATGGAATGACTGCTGTTCCTGGTTCTAACAGAAATTTGAAGTAGCAATTTATCAGTGTAGAATTAAAAGAATATCTTGAGAGAAATTGAATAAATAACATGAATTGGTTTTCTTTTTTGAGTAAAGAGGAAAAGGTAGTTAGGAAAAAATCAGCAGCAGTGTATAACTCTTCACTGAAAATACAAGGAACATGAGGAGTCAGATTAGGGTTGACCTTGTTGCTTCAAATATGAACAGCAAGCAACAAAGTAGGTTTAAAGTCTCCGTAGGTTCAAAGAGAGAGTTGGAGTACAGTTTCTAGAGTAAAAATTGAGCATCTTCATTTAACATAATGATGCTTCTAATTGACATTTTCCTGGAGCATACTGTATTTGTTTGTATAATGGCCACCATTTTCCCTAGGCATTCTTGTCCGCTATCTAAAGCAAAGGAACATCAGTGTCTGTTTTAAAACTGAAGTTATCTTTTTGTCACAAGTAGGGGACACAGTTATGACTGCATACAGTGTATAGGCTCAGCTATTATATGAGCAAGTACGTTCTCCTAACAAAAGAGTATTTTTGGAAGCATTACGACACAAATAGTGTTGCCATAAGTCATGGAATGGACAGAGTTGGGGTTGGCAAATGCTCTTGACAGAGTCAGATCAGGAGAATGAGTGGTGCTAACTGGTAATAAAAAAGCTACACTAGTTTAAGTCCAATGCACATTTCTTAGCGTAACATTTTCTCTTAGCCTAGATCTTATACACATTCACTTTGCTTTATCTAAAGCCATCCCCTTGTTTAGAAGGACCTGGGTAAAAGGAGGAAAAGGCTTGTGTCCTGGTGACCGGTAATTCCTCCTGTCCTTTTTACAAATACCTTAATTATGCCTTTGATACTCCTCCACACACAATTTATTCTGACAATTCTGTGCAGACTTAATCTGACTTAACAAGTTCATGGTCGTTGACTTTCATTTAGGACGCTTACTGTTTTCAGTTTCTGTATTACATTTGTCTGGCGTGCTGCAAGAGAGCTGTCAGTAGCTGCTCTCGGCTGGCTAAATGGTAACCAATGTGCGAAACACCAAAGTAAGTCTCTGAAAAGTCTCTCTGCTATTGTCATCTCTCAGTAACCAATGTGCGAAACACCAAAGTAAGTCTCTGAGAAGTCTCTCTGCTATTGTCATCTCTCAGTGCCATCGCTGTTTCTGAATTCTGGTTAGATCTCTACTAGTGAGAGCGGTGTTTGGTACAGTATCTCTCTCTTTCTCCCATTTTCCAGAGTGGTTGACCTAAATCTGACACGAGAAACTGAACTGTGAACAGAAGTACAGTCACTTTCTTCCAAGGTTACCAGTCTCAAATTCAAGTCCAGAGCGGACGCTGGACATACAGTTCTTGGCAACATCTACCATCCACTGCCATTGAGCAGCAGCAAATTTCACAGCTTTGCTTATGACTTGCTGTATTAAATGATCTTGCATTATTTACATTTTACTTATATGTATACAGAGGCAAAGGAGAATCAGAGGTCCCTGGGAGAAAAGCTGGTTTTTACAGGGCAAGATGAAAAATACTTTGTTTTCCCCAGGAGTTTTTGTTAAGTCATAATGCTTTCTGGGCCTTAGTTACAATAGAAAGACTGAAGTGTCTATGGTCAAACTGTGCCCTCATCTATCTCTGCCATGTACATCAAACTTGGTTAGATAACAACTGTCACATGGAACAGGTGTTTGTAACCCTGGAATGAATTACTGCTTCCATGTAATAGTCATTAGAATCAGCTGCTGTAGAAATAGTACAGGCAACAGTGGTAGCATGAAGACCCTAGTTCATGTAAAATTCATTCCTTTTCTCCATGAGCACTGAATGTGCTGTTCTCCCCAATGTTTGGGGTTTTTTTTCCTATTGGAAGTTTTCTGCTACTAAGTCATACTTAATTTGACTTTTTCCACCAGTGAAATTTTTAGTTGCTTCTTGTATCTGATTTTACAGCTTTTCCCAGACTCTTGCTCATGAAGATACAGATAAGGTAACTATTTTAGAAATTACCATGTAACCCTTTAGTTGAACTCATATTTGGTATTTTACATCCCCGATAAATTCATTCTCTCCATAGGAAGAGCAGGGGAATTTAGGATATTTACAACTAAAAATACATCAGTCGTCTTTGCATAAATTTAGATAGAAATAAAAGCATTTTCCTGCCACAAATGTTCCTTGGAACACAGTTCTCTCCATCTGGTTTACCATCCTGAGATTGAGAAGCTGCTTGTGTGTAGATTACATATGAGCCTAATATCTAAGCTTCCATTATAATCAATAAACATAGTCTATGGATCCTAGAGTCATTCAGCTCACCCTAAAGTAAACACCTAAAACTTTATTCAGTTTCTCGCCCATAGACATCTCATGTCATCTGAGATGCTCGAAAACTCCTGGTCTCCAGCTGCTTCTCTTGAAAGATGCTGATCTCTCAGAGGTCTTGTGACTGTCCTTTCAACTGCATATGAGCGTTTCAGATACCGTGCAGCATCTCAGATGGCACTGAGGCATACCTAAGTCTAAGCAGCTAAATCCAGCACCTTTGGCTAGTGGCTAAATATCTCTTTTAGGCTGCATTAACTACAATGGAAACTTAGGCACCTAGGTCACATCTGTTCACCTACATCTGGACTCCTAAATTTAGTCATATTAATTTAGAGCTGAATTCTACCCTACTATTATGGAATCCATTTAATCTGAAGGTAGATATCTACATGGATCAGATGATTTGTCTTCTGGAATGGAGAACTAGCTTTGGTAGCTACATTGGAAATACCTAAACCTAGTCATTTAGCCTCTGCTGCTCTGTTCTCACAACAGCTTTGGGGACAGGAGGACAATTGATTACCTTTTGGCCCATATGGTCATGGGTTAAATTATAATCATGGACCTAAGTATAGAAACCCCTAAAACATAGTAAAAGTACCCCACAAAACATACATTATATATGTGCTTCCCTGACTCAAGGAATCTCAATTGTAATCTGCTGGTGAGTTGATGCTTATTAAACAGGAGTAGTCAAGAAGCTGGACGAGTTCTGCAGAAAGGTTGTGACATCTTTGTTCTTCCCGTCCGTGAGCTATTATTGTGTCCGTATTTTTGTCTTGGAAGTCCCTCCTGAGACTGAATATGGGTGAAAAAGATGGTAATAGAAGTCCGTAGACCACATTGAGGAATATGACTAAAACTTGATTATCCCACTCCTACTTTTCTAACCACATCCCAGTTTTTTCATTCATATCTCGAAATTTTTTTGGCTTATAAGCATTTTGGGTCAAGAACTATCTTTTTTCTTTCTTAAAATTTTATTCCGATCATTTAGCATGCATGGCTTAACCAGGCTGAGACCAGCAGGCACTATTACAATGCAAAGTCATAACGCACTAATGACATCCTAAAAAAAGAGCTATGGTTTATGGTGATTAATTTAACCTGGCTTTTGACATAAATTATAACAGTCTTTGTACCAACTCATCACAGAAGAAAGCATTAGATAGCACTTAAAATGGCACGTATGCCCTCGGGGTGCCTTTGCAAAGGAAAGAGTTTGTAGCTGAAAAAACCCCAACAAAATGTGTCCCTTCCTCTGGCAGCTCATACCTTTCAGTACCAGCATAAACCAGGAAACCAGAACACCACAGGGACTTAGGTGTGAATTCAAACCAGAGGGGCTGCTGCTAGGCGTGAAACCTAAGCCAGATATTAGTCATTGCTAATTATTATTTTAAAATCTACAGGCTGGTGGTTGTTTTTACAAATTGTATATCTGACTATATTGCAAAGAAAGAACAAGGAGTATGAGGAGCCTTATCGCATCACAGGGAGGAAAAACATATTGCTCCTGATCTGCACTTGCTGCCCCAGCACGCCCACACGCTGTCAGACTCCTACCACTCCTGCGGCATTTCTTTCGTGGGTATCCAGGCTGGTATCGTTACTCAGATAAGAGGCACTCCAGAAACTCCTGCGCTTCCCTTTAGCACCACGAGGAGCCCGGGAAGTGCCAGTGGCAACTCTCCAGTATCACTGCTAAGCACCTGAACACTGGTAAGCTCCAATGTGAACCTTTGGTATAAACAAATGCTTCCAAATTTCAAACTCTGAGAGGGTTGTGCAATGCATTTATGTATCACATCACATGAGGATGTAGTGAAATCCCTCAGAATAATCACAGGCAGACTTTTGGCATCACCTCACGCCGCAGCTCCGTGGAGCGTTAGGAGACTTATTTTTCCATTTCTATGCTCTCTGGAAATATCAGAACAATATAGAAATAAATAATGCAGGAATTGCTGATTGCTCATTAGAGAGTCTGTCTTTGTAAGCTGCCTGCCACAGCTTTGCAGAGCTGAGCACTGCTTTAACCTTCAGGTGGTTTTAGCTTTAAATTTCCAATTGTATTGTGGTCGGTTTGTTACTTTCTGATGCACATCTGTCTTCACACCATTTACAGAAATATTGCTGTGAGTCTTCACAAATATTTGACCTATTTTAATAAACTGCCTGATATTTTTGTTTGAATCTAGGTGAAATAAAGAGCAAATAAGCAGGGATGGAGCTTAGCATTTGTGAAGAAGGATCATGAATGTGTGACAATGCTGGACTCCTGTATTTTTACAGACAGTGGCTTACCATACATCCTTTGACAAATATTGTTACTTCCCCGTGTCTCAGTTTCCTGAACAGTAAGATTGTGATTGTATGATAATAACTACCAGGAAAAAAAAAGGCACATACAAGATAGGATTCCAATGTATGCATGCAGCTTATCTGCATTAGTCAGGTTTTCATATTTAAAATATTTAGTTTAAAAGGTGACTAGATCACAGTAAAAATAGTTACTCATTCAAGAAGAAGACTCTTGATTTTGGGGGTACGTTCCCATAAGGAAACGAAAGTTAACCATTTTGAAAATGACATCTTTTAAAAAGAAGGGTTAACTTCTGAATCAGATGTTCAGAATATGTCTGATTTGCCATCACTTGAGGGTTTTAAGTAGAGAATTAATATTATGTGGAAGATCCTGTGCTTTGAGTCATATTACAGATCTTCCAAGTGTTCAGTTGCATACTAAGGAAGACCAGTTTTCTGTAAGAAAAAAATTGCTGCATAACGTAGGGTAGCCATGGTTCACACTGGTTAAAGAAGATGTTCCTATTAGTCTCCTCTAGCCTTAAAATCTATAAACCCATGAGTTTGCTGAGATTTTTAAAAAAATGCAAAATATTGTACATCCTTTAATTCATTTAATTGTTCCTTTGCTTTGTAAACAGTCTCCACTTAAAATCCTAGCTCTCTAAGAACTTTTCAAGTGCAGGTTTAATATTTTCCTCATAAAGTATATACATATGAGGTAGATATAAGATTTCTCAGGATTCCCTTAAGCTTGTGTTATTGTATGTACCTTGCCTTTGCTTCAGCATAGGAAAGTTTCTGAGTAGGACAGGACTTTTTTTCTCTATTATAGCTGATACTTGGATGAGATTCTCTCCTCAAAGTTACTGCAATGATACCTTTGTTCATATTCTTATCTTAACCAGAGGCCTGAGTTTTCTAACTTGCATTGAGCCACTCAGCCAGACAGGCTACATTTCAGGTAAGCCATCTGTGAAAGGACTTAGTAATGCTGATACTGTTTCTGTAGGCATAAAGTATGACAAAAAATCTTAATGCCAGATCCTTAATTTCTTTCTCCTTTTTTTGGACAGAAAACAATGGGGATCCAATACAGAATCTTTAATAAGATCTTTAATAAAAGAACACCTGATATCCTCCTTATGACCCCTGTTGCATTGGGGCTGGAAAAAATCTTTTGGAGATTTTCACCAGCTGACTGCTTACACCTGTGGCCATCCCAGAGTGCTCTCAGTGACCCCCGAAGCGTAGTAGGGAGGCAGGTGAAAGCAGCACCTCCAGCTCTCAGCAGGTTGCTGAGATCCGTGCTGCGATGGAACAGCATGGACCATTTCCCTATTGGTGCTGGACTGTCCCCAGTGACGTTTAAAGATCAAGGAGATGGAGTTCCTGCTGCTTCCTACTAGACTCTGGTGCCACTGGGAAAATTGTCTATTTGCCCCTAATGACTGGTTTGAAACCAGTTAGAGAGGATTCCAATCAATACCTAAAATGAGTGTCAGCATCCTGCCAAGCAAGGATTTTCTGCTATTTAGTTTCGTTTCCATCTGAAAAAAAGAATTCCTTCACATGTTTGACAGTGTTTATCCACTAAATTTCTTCTGGGCTTTGTGCTGATTAAAAATAGTACAGTTGAAGACTCTGGCCTCTCTTGTTCCCATTGTTTTATTCCTCATCTCTGCCTCTGCCACCATCCCTCTCGTTACACCCAGCCACCTCCCACTCCTCGGACAGGTCTACTTTGCAGGCTCACAGGAGTCATCCACAGCATAAGATCAGACTCTGGTTCCTCTCCCATGGGATGACAAAGTCCAATAAGACTCTAGTAGCAGCTGAAAGCTGACCTGAAAAGAAATAAAGGGCTTTGGGACTAAGAGAGGGGAATCTGTAAAAATGGCGGCCCAAGTATTACCTTAAAATGAAAGAGAAAATTGGATAATAAGCTGTGCAGAAATCACAGGAGCGTCAGGGGGCTCTCTCAGAACATTGAGTGGGAACTTACACTGACTTCCAGAGTGACAGTAATGGCTGGAAGAAAAAAAATTAAGAAAGATGACAAGACTACTACCAAACATTTTCGATTAGAATAAAAATATTAAGCTCAAAATACCAGAGCAACATTGGCCAAAAATAGAGCTGAGAAAACCAAAGCATCAAACTGTCATCTAAGTGGAAGCGGCAGTTGCAGATGAAGCCACGTAACTGAGTAAGGTATCAGTATATCATCTGGCAGCTAGACTAAATATTATGTCAAGTAACTAAGTGTTTAATAGAGCTTGGTACGCATGCAGGATGTCTCCCGTGCAGACTTACGGCTTTGCAGAGGCAGGGGAAGGTAGTAAGTCCTGTTAAATATTGTTGGTGGGCTCTGGTCGTGAAGTAAAAGGCAAGAACATGTTTTCTGCGTGTACGTGGGGTGATCCATGTAAAAATCAGCAGTTAAGGGATCTTGCAAAAGAGCTTTTATAAATCAATAATGATAAAGTAAGTTATTGGACATAACAATATTTGAACATAATATAAACAGATGACTGGTGTCATCTGTTGTGCAGGCTGTGAATTAATGTTCTGGTGGGTACGAAATAGTAAAAGGAATCTGGATTTTTGTATAATTTCAAAGAACCAATTAGTATTTCGTCCTTTTAGTTACAGAGTTTTTATGTCTGCCTGTGAGAAGGCTATATCCATCCAAAAGATTTGATCTTTTCCTCCAGGTGTTTAGAGTGGTCACTGCTTGCTCTTCTATTTTGTAACATATTTAACCCCTTGCCCCTCCGAATTTAGATAGCAATTGAAACGGTCTTAGCTTAGACACATGGTGATAAGGCAGCCATCTGTTTAAAAAGTGGTCCAATAAATCTCATTTGCAGTCATTGACTTAAAATACCCTTTAGCTTTAGCTCCTTTCGTTCTATTAGTTTGTTTTATTAATGATTTTTATTTTACATTATTTTTGTCTCACATTACACGGAAAATAGGAGGCTTAGAGTCTGTAAGCTGAAATTAGAAAAAAGGCAGAAACCATGTAATGGTGGTACATCTTGAGATGCAGGATTTCCAAAAATGTCAAAGGCGTGCCAATAAATGTATTTTTTCCCCAGAATAATCAGAAGTCTTGCAAAAATCTGAAATAAATTATCTTTAAAATTTATTTTCTGAAATTAAACTTATTTTTTCAGGAATAGGAGACATTGAGAATACTTAGCACACAGAAACTATTAGAATGCATATTTACGAAGTAGGTGTAAGTTGTTTGTGCCCAAATACTGAGGAATAGACAGAACAGCAGAGGCAGAACTACACTGCCCTAATGAAACCTTCCTAGAGATTTTCCTTCCCCTCCAGTGAATCCTGACGTCTCGAACCTCCTGTAAGGTTTCACAGGTCCTTGGTTCCGCCTGATCGATGAGAGTTGCCAGGAGCAGGCAGCTTACAGACTCAGTCACCAAATGAGTTCACTCCTGTTGCTGACTGCTGCAACCAGTAACTGCAGTAAGTCACGCTATAATATATTTTTCTAGTGAGCAGTGCTTGTTTTTATGACAAAGAAAGAGCCACGTAAGTTCTTGCGAAGACAGTGAGGAAGGGAAAGCCACCTCTTCATTTTCTCCTCTCCCTTTTCCAGCATCCGGATGACACCACTTCTCCCATCCTCCAGCTGTCCCGCAGCCAACTGCCCTTTAATCTCATGGCGATTTGCCCTGGGCAAAATTCTCCTTTTCCCATGGTGGTGGAAGGTTATGGCCTCCCCATCACCTCAGGAGAGTCAGAAGAGTGAGAAACCCTCCTGACTCCTCCTTCCAATAGCATACTCTTTATATTCACCCTTCTCCACTTTGCGGCTGAGCACGGAATTTCATCCCTGCCTCAGCAGGTCACTTAGGGAGTTGCAGGCAGACGGTTCACTGTCAGGCCTCTATATTTCCTTAATCCCTCCTCCCCTTGAAGGCAATAGCTAATATGCCAGCTAAAAACACAGCTAGAGCACTACTTACTGAATTTCCTTTGCCCATAGCCTGCTGATATGGAAGTTCATAGATGTGCACAAATAAATTTTCAGTGAAATCTCTGAATTTCCTTGCTAAATCCAAGTAAGGAATTGGGTGCTTTAAAATTGAGTTAAATAGAATTGTCCCAGTTCCCCTGACTGGCTTTTCCCCCCAGTGACTGTTTGTCTGTGGATTTTACACTGCTCTCTGAAGCAGGGATTGCCCCTCCGGGCTGACCGCCCTCAGCACGGCGCTGTAGACCTGTGCTTGTTTTGGAGCCATGTTCTTGCCCTGGCCTTTCTCTCCTGTGGGAAAACATCCATGAGACTGAAAAATGTTTAAGATGAGTCTGCCTGGGCAGGAGATACTTGAAACCATTTTAGGCAGAGGAAGAGACAGGACCAGATCCCCACTCCTGCACCGCTGTATTAACCAGGCTCTTACATGGCAATTCCACCCATGAAGAAAGCAACGAACACCTTTCAGTAATTTAAAAATAGATGAAAAACCCTCCAGGGGAGACTGTGGGCTGCATATCTTACCTAGAAGAAATTTCTGCAGCCTTCATTCAGGCGATTACATGCTAGCGAGCAAAGGGCTTTTGGACGCAAACTTCCTCAACCTTTTCTGCTGGGTCCCTGATTCCTGTGCTGACTGGTCTGGGCTTCCTTTTGAGATGCTTGTCCCTGTGGACTAGAGAGGGAACACAGGTACCAACTCAGGGCTCTGCATTCCATGGCAAGGGCAGGTACGTAAGAGTTGCTACACAGTGTCTGAGCTACTCGTAAAGGCACCAGCAGTTCCTACACATGCGTAGAGCTGAGTCCTGAGCAGAAGAAGGGTCCATCAGGATGGAGAAACTGCGGCACCAAGCAGTGACCAGAGCTGACTTGCTTTAGCACTAGCTTGCTTATGGCACTACACAACTGCGGTGTGATAATAAGCCACAATCTGGGGCTCGAGGCAGTGCTCTCGTGTCAATACTGCTTAAGTTCCTCAAGTCTTGCAGGTAATTGCTACAAAACTAAAAAGCACACGTGCCATAACAACTGCCACAAGTTTGCCATTATTCGATTAACAAACTGCAGAGGTCTCTCCTGTCCTTTTCTACACAGTGTTTCTGTTCCTATTTGAAATTGGTTTTGTCACCAGTGACAGATTTCAAACTACCTTGCCTTTAGAAAGTTGACTGCTTTAGGCTCTGCATCCATTACTGTCATTTAACACATTGGAAGAAATGTAGAAGCAACTGCTGCTTCCATACAGCGTGCTACAAACTTCCTACGAAAAAATCAGATGTGATGTTTTGACAGCGAACCTTGCTTAGCGTGCAAGGCTTCTGAAATTAGCCACTTAATATGCTGGGGTCAGTGGACAAACTACAAATAGCTGCCTACTTTCTCACAACGTTGAATAATTTAAGTTCACAAATCCACTTTCACTGATATTTAGAGAGAATAAAAATGAGTTTGTGTCCTTTGGGGAGAAAAAAAGTTCTACCTGAAACAGGCAAAACCACCATCACTGAAGTAGAAAGAGTGAAGTGTGGCAACTTCCTGGGATTACACAGGAATAGCACAGAGCAGGAATATTCAATCCTATTTTTTCAGGAGGCACAGACCCCTCAGAAGCTTGTGGCACATGAAGGGTCACACAAGCAGGATACAAATTTGCTTTTCTTGGTCACTTTGGAAGCAGCCCCTGGAGCGCCTGGTTGGAAACCACAGATTTAGGACTTCCAGAAGAAAGGAAGGGACTAAATGCGTCCCACTTTCTGGTTAGGGGGAGTTAGCAGGCTTTATGAAAAGATACATTCTGTCACGTAAAAGTTATGTATAGACTACAATAGGTAGATGGCTGGCCTGAAAGGAGAGAAAGGGCTGTGGGGCTGAAAGCCCCTGTACCCAGCTGTGCAGTGCTTCATCTTACCATTCCTGCTGCATGGCCTTTGTTTTTTTAATGAAGTAAACGTTCATAGAGATACCAATCGGGGTCACTGAACTCAAATCATTCCTCAAGCAGTTCAGTCCAGTAATATTAAAGAAGAGCTCAAGTGATTTTGAATCATCAATATACCTGATGATCTTTTATTCATGATTTATTCATCATGGGCAACCTGATCTAGTTGAGGATGTCCCTGCTCATTGCAGGGGGGTTGGACTAGATGACCTTTAAAGGTCCCTTCCAACCCAAACTATTCTATGATTCTATGATTTTCTGGGCATTATTGATTGTATCTTTTGCTCGTTTGCTCAAAGGGAGTTCAATTGCATTCAGGAGCTGAAAGTTTGTACTATCTGACAGTTGGTCTGGAGGCATCTGCTGGCCTCCAGGAGATTAATTTCAGAACCGTAATCACTGTGCACATTCGCTGGTTTTCAGTGATAGGCCAACATCCAAAAGGTAAGACGTGGAATCTGAACTACCCCCTACCCCGGTGGTTTCTTCAGGCCACGAGCACAGAGAGAGCATGTAAGTGTTTGTCACAAGTGCAGGCTTATTTGAGGGGGGGCGTTTAGAGCTTGTGCCATCAGCCAAGCTCCTTTTAGTGTCAAGTATTTTTATATTTTGTAATTAATTTCCAGGGAATAAATTCTTGTCTCTCTGACCCTACCCAAAATGTTTTCTTAAAAGAAATCAGTTGATTTGGGGGTTTGAGAGTGCTTTTAATATATATTTGTATTTTTACTCAGATTAGCAAGTCAAGCACATGCATTATTATCTGCTGGTAGTTCTTGTTCCTTCAACAGCCTCATGGACCACTCATCTCATTTTTGTGAGGACACATGTCAGTCTTTCTCCAATTTACTGGAGCATAATGCAATTTAATGCAGGTCATGCAATCTGTGAAGAGCATACAAGGCTGAGCAGCTGCATTTGCCGTTCTGCCTAAAACTGACAAGGCCTCTTAAGATAAGGGAATTGAAAATACCTTATGATATTTGTGCCTTTTCATTAGAAAGGCAGTTTATTCCAGCCTCAGAAGCTTCCCACCCACAACTTCTGTGTTAGCACTTGCGGTTTTGTAGTGAAAGGAGAGGGGGAAAAAAAGAAGGCATAAATGCAGTTGCATTAGATAAAACTGCCAGTAGAATGGCAAAAGCAGTCTAACACAATGTTAGAGAGCAACACGGTTGTCTTTGCTGGCCAATTCACAGAAGAATGCTGAAATGAAGTTCCTGGTCCAGCGTAGTGACTTCATTTATCAATATGACTTTCCTTCCCGCACTGAAGCAATTTGGCAAACATGTTTTCTTGCAGAGAAAATTTTGAGACTTTCAAAAATACTAAATCTATTTATCAGTCTAACCTACTGGTATCTTTCTAAAGAGCTTTTTTGTATAAAAGGTGTTCAGCTGTCTCTTTTAATTCAAAGCGGCTTATCCTGTCCTAATCAGGTTTTCCATATGTACAACTTGGCAAGTATTTTATATTAAGAGATAAATTAATCAACAAACATAAAGAGAAAGTAGTAAATTGTCTTCTCTAGAGAGCTCACTGAATGTATCTCAAGTGTAGGAAAAGAAGATTAACAATAGCCTTTTTTTTCTACACTTGAAGGTGGAAAAGCTGAATTTATTTATAGGACTGTTTGTTTATGAACAAAGAAGTATTGGGGGAAAGACTACATTAAAAAAAGAAAAGGATTTTTTTTCTATTTGTTCCTGCATATTAAATTCCTAATATTTTTTTTCTTTTGCAAGTGTCCTGTGACTCCAAGCCAATGTTCTCCATCCCACACTGATAAGCACCCTCATACGCTGAAGAGTTCTGTTGTGGGTGCCATGCCCTTAAGGAAGAGACAGGATCTCTGGAGACCAGCGCCCAAAAGTGCCCTGTGTGTATGAGCAGTGATTGCCCAGATTCCCTGTTTTGGATACAGAGAGATGTAAGTCAGATGGAGGTGTTAAAAACTAGATAGAAACTCTGTTTGCATTTGATTCCTAAATCCTTGGTTTATAGATTATTTTCTTGGACTAGGTAGGACGACTGTTTAATGATTCAGTAGTCTCTCATTAAAAAAGATTTGGAAGTCTTGATGTTACATTAGCCAATACAAACTACATTATTACATTCTTGCTGCTGCTTCCCTCTCCTTCTCCCCTGTTGCATCTTAATCCTATTTAGGTCCTGGGCTCTGAGCGACACGAATACATCCATGTGTATTTGCAGAGTGCCAAAATATCACGAGTACTTTTTCTGCTTTGCCTCAGGTTCTGGCGTAATATAAAAAATGAATTATAATATTAGCTCCCAGCTCCTTCTTTCGAGCATTGGGTAGGTGCATCCTCTCATCCTCCATGGGCAGTTATCATCAATTTATAATTAGGCTCAGCTACTTCACTGCAGGATTCTATACCATTTTCCAGCTGGCATATAAATGATACTTTCATAATATTCTCAGAAACCACATCTTTCCCTCCCCAAAGTATTTCATTAATGTATTACCCTCATGTTTTCTAGGATAGCCCAATTCTACACTTTTATGTTTACAGAACCTGTTGTATTCACCTACAGCAGGGACTCGAAGGATAGCGTAATTGCAACATGAAAGTCTAACCGTTACATGCTGAAGTCTTAAAATTGGTAAAAATTCGAGTACGAACCTATGCTTTTATAAGGAAAGTTGTTCTCCAGAATTACCTGGAAGTCATTAAGGCACTTGTTGTTAAGCCCGCTAATCAAACAGGGAGGTTACCACTATTTTCCTCACAATTTCCAGCACTCATGCTTGAGTGAACCTGAGCAGTGAGCCAGCTGTGCTAGTTGCGATGATGAAAGGCATTTTTAAGCATTACACTGCATCTTTTTTGAGATCTTTGAATTAAATATGCTAAAGTACCCAAATATAGTGGCAGTAAAGTGATACATACCATAGGTATATGGTAACCCGCTTTGGGCAAGAGGGAAAGATACTGTGCACTATCATGCAGGAATCCCAGGCGTACCTTACAGGATCAGGCGGCACCTACATGCCATTTTTGCTCACTATGTATCTGTTTGCAGCAACTGGTTTTAGGATATTATACTGAAAACCTTTTCCTATTTCCAACACACATTCCTTTGCACTCACATGGGACCACGCTCTGCCATTGTGACTAACTGGATGCTGAACAGTATCTTCCTTTTCCAAATGGAGGTATTGCTCAACAGGAGCAAAGGAATTTGAATGCAAACCCATAGTTACCCAGTGGGAATGAGGAATTATTTCTTACCGTCTCTCCGCAATTTCGACTTTGGTGAAACGCACAGGGTCTTATATGTAACTTCCATTATCTGTGCAGGGAAAGTCTTTGCTGCTTTCCAATAATTGTGCTATTCTGCTAGGAGAGCTGTGAAAACATGGCTGCATTTGTAGGCTTCTTAGACAAACATTTTTTTCTGACTTGACCCGGGTCTGCTTTGAGTTTAAAAGTTGGAAACCTTTCCAACTCAAACCTCATGAGGGTCCATGTCTCTGGCATGAGGCAATTCTGTAGAGAAACACCAAGCTACATCCAAATAAGAGCTATAGGGTATGATATTATGCCTTATAGACATCCCTCAAGCTGTACCAATTTTTGCATGGTGCCTGCATGTTACAAAGATTGTGCATGTTATAACTGGGTTGGCCATTAAAAGATTTCCATGTAGTGAGAGGACAAGGCAAGGTCTGCTAGAAGTTTGTGCCAACTAAACATCCTCGCTTTAAATCTTTGTTCACAGTAAGAGGGTGTGCTAGGGCCATTCCAAAAATAACCCTCTGCTCTTGCTGCCTATGGACAGGGAGGCAGAGGTTAAACCTTAATTCGTCAAGTCCTTCTTAAGAATCAGCCATATACTAATCCCATTGAGCAGCCTGCTGTGGTTGGAGACAAGAAATGATACACAGACGGGAGAAAAAACCCTGACATCTGCCCAGGGCTGCACCAAAAAGTTCATGTACAACAGCAGGGCTCAGTTAAGTGCTCGATTACTGCGAATACCCTGAAAATCTGGCATTTCCAGCGATCAGACGTGCAAGTTAGGTGCTCCGCACAGTCTTTTGCAGACTGCTGTTTTGCAAATCAGGCTCCACAAGGCTAGAAGCAAGTCAGGAAAACAAGTGAGGCAAGGGGCAGCCTGGATGACTGCTTGTGAAACCCTTCTGTTGGAAACAGGCTCTGCGCCAGCTTTTCCTTTTCTATGATGTTTTCCTTTCAGGTTTGGGTCCACTGTCTACCTCTGCCTCTTTTGAAGATTTTTTTCCTTTGAACATTGCGTTCTTGCTTCACAGGGAAGCAGAGCCATGGGAGCACCAGCAAAAAAAGCATTTGTAGCTCCAGCATCCAGTGTTCTGGCCTCTCACTTCATTTGCTTTGGGCTCCTCGCACATATTCAAACCCCTTACAACCCCGGTCACTGCTGGCAGCAGTGGGTTTGCCAGTTCCCACTTTCTTTGAGCGTTAGAGGTATTATTAGGGCATCACCTACTTCTGCAAGAGAAGGAAATTACTTGGAAACCTATGTAGCAATTGGAACCTAATTTCCTTAAAAAGGTGGAGAGGCTTTTTTTCTTTTTTCCTTAAAAAAATAGGATCCTAGCTTGATAATGCCTAAGAAACCTCTGAAACACTTGCTGAGCTGGTTGAAATACATAAGCCTAAATTAGATTCTCTGCAGGCAGTTACAGAAACTTGAATTGGGAATATTGATCAGGTGAGAAGCATGGCTGTTGAAAAAACGTGGTGATGTATAGCCGTGTTTCACAATCTAACCTTGCTCATGCATGCTTCGGGTAACAGATCAGAGCAGTCAAGTGCCTGCATTAGTGTTAGAGGGAGGCATATTTTTTTCTTGAACATAATTAATCTTTTTCCTGCAATGTCCCATTTGGAGGGCTATGCCATGTCTTAGGCTGCAGATCCACACTGGGAAAAAGAAAAGGGAATCGAAACCTTTCCTAAGCCAAATCCCGCTCTGGAGTGCACCAGACCGGCACGCCGGCTGTCCCCACACCGTGCCGCGGGCCAGCTCAGCCAGGTCCGCCCGGCGCTGCCGCCCGCCACCAGCAGCTTTCCCAGCCAGCTCTTGCCCCCTGCAGCACCAAAGGCCGGGCACCATCCCAGTCGCTGGCAGGGGCATCTCCACACGAAGCGCGAGAAGCCTTGCCCAGGGCTGTCTCAAAGCCAAGCCTAACTTTGAGTCTTCCCTTTGTTTTCTCTGGGGGAAGGGGAGTCTGGTGCTTCCCAGCCAGCACAGCGGAAGATGCACCGTCTGCTACCGGTTCCTCTGGAGCAGTGGCTGTGTGCTAAGTTGCTTGTGTTTTCAGGCATCTGATGTTTAAATAAGACATCTTTAGTAGACTATACACCCCAAGAAGTGTACTTTTTTGGGATGAGTGTGTATTTTGTAGCACATTTTCAGAAGTTGAAAACTGCACGGAAAGTGGAAGATACTGCAGCTGCCATGAGTGGTGGGTGCAAAACCAAGATCTCCCAACAGACTCAGCAGTCTCAGAAGAGCTTCCCAGTGTGCCATGGCTGCGCACTGATGGCACGAATATCTGCTGCTAGGAAGAGTCCAGTAAATCCGTGCTACTTCTCTGAAATTCCCAAGTACAGCATAAACTCCCTGGGAAATGGGGAGTTGCTACTTTTTTCATATTCAGTGAGGGATCAAAGCACAGAGAATCCAAGGAAAGAATCACAAGGGGTGTCTGAGCATGCATCTGCCTTTTAGGTATTTAAACTCATCGCTTAACTCCTCAAACTCGCCTTTCAGGAGCCATTTAGTCCCAGAGACAGCTGTGTCACTGTAGCAAAATAATAACTTACAACATGTTCTTGTTAGAGGATTCAGCAGGCAAATAAAAGCATGTTCGTTTTATCATATTATATTTTATATAATAGTTTGTAGTAAATTTGCATGGTATTCCCTCCATGTATCTTCTCAACAACACAACACAAGGACTAGACGCAAGCTGGTGAGTTCAGTTTGTGGCAACATTATGAAAATTATTTTTCTTGCATGGCAGAAAATGAAAGATTTTTTTTAAAAAATTGTTTTGGTCAGTCAGATACATTTTGTTTTCATCTTTTATTCTTAAAGTTGGAATTGAATAAATGACAATAAAGACAGAAACTGATAATTGGTTATTGAAAACTTTGCTGCCCATTTAAAACATACTAGTGGGCCATTAATGGGCCAGTTTGCATTCCAGCTGAGAACTGGTAACTGGTTTATTTACTGAAATGCATTATTATTCAAAAAAAAAGAAAGACACTTCAAAATTAAGATGTCAAAATAAGACCTTTCCCTGTAGGACCTTTGGGTCTAAGCTAGTCTGCTTTTGCAGCAGAGGAATATAGTGCTGGAAAGTTTGCGAACAGCTCTTTTAAAATAGCGAAGGGGATGAGTCTAACGTAGCGCATGCCTATCATGGGTTTTCTGATTAATACTGTAAGATGGGCGGAAGATTGACCAGCTGATTTACACACAGCCCAGGATCCCTCTGGGGGACAGGAGAGCTTTGCGGAGGCGAGGAGGAGAACGTGGCCACAGCAGAGACCACTGCCCCAGCAGCCTAGGCAATTAAAAGCTGAATCTCGAGACTGAAGGCTGCACACACAAGGTTGCACATAGCAACCTGCCCGAGGCACCACGACCGAGGTTGCTGCTAACTTCTCTGTGCAACAGGAATCTCTTTGGAAATTTGGCGGCAAAGTACATCATAGACAATCAAACTGCTCAAATCCTAAAATAAACGCATCATAGCTACAGAGACTCAGAGAGAGCAGCTCTGCTTTAGGTGTATTAAACCAGCTGTCTTTTTCTCAGGCTGTGGCAAGGGAGAGGCCGATTCTCATCTCAGTTCATTGGTACAAACTTCTGAAGGCAGGACAGTGATAGGTGGTTTAAAACACGGCTGGGTGTCTGCAGGGGTGGTTTCAAATAATTTTCCCTCCTGGTGAACGGATGCAGAAATGATCTAATAATCTACTATAGTCCCTTTAATGATCTGGTTCCCGCCTGTTCTGCCCTTCCAGGTGGTCCAGTTTCTTTGTAAAATGAGATATTTTAACCCTCGTCATAGACAGGGTCACACAGACAACTGATCATAGTTTTCATGTCTGCAGCATCATTTCGTTACCACGGGCAGTGCTAATAGAATAAACCGAGAGATCATAATCTCTCCATTTCTCTGCTGATGTGAATATTACCCTGTGCTGGACAGGCCATTTGAGAAATCTTAAAATCAAAGAAAAAACCTACTCCTCCATGTAAACCACTGTCACTTGAATGACTCTGCTGCACAAGCTGTAACGCTGATGGAAACCCAGAGCAGAATTCAGACCGACTTTAAATGCATGCGACTCATTCCTTCTGCTCTGCCAAGTCATCAAAAGAGGAACACACAGACACACAAAATGATTCATGCAGGAAATCCAGAATACTGCAGAATTCATCCCTCTGCTATGACAAGCTCATTTTAGTTTCACGCATTTTATTTCGAATGCAAATAGCTTTCAAGAGAAGACACTGCTTCCGTGTTTTATCCAGGTTACTCAGGATGTAGTGTGAGTGACATGCCTTGACACAGGCAAGAATTAGTGAATACAGCACAGTGTTTCATGAATTCAGGGATTCTGCATTACAAACCTTCAGGCTGGAGATGTCAGCGCTGCAGACACTGTTTACACAGGAGTCAGGTTTAAGTCAAGGAAGCATCTCCCTGAAGGACTACTGGGCTGGAGTCAAAGGTTAAGCAGTGCAAAAGGAAGAATTTCTTATAAGCAGTCACAGAGAAAAATATATTTAAAAAAGAAGAAAGAAGAAAAGAAAGAGGTAGGATATTTCAGCTTGGTACCTCACTGGTTTTCGGCCTGCTCTGACCATTTGTATTGCTCCTGCAGTCACTTTCTGCTGTTACTGGCTTGAAAGTCCCCTTGGTGTTTTTACAGTTTTTGAGTGAAATCCTGGAAATGGGGAGGGAGATCAGAGTGGTTTGTCACCATCAACCAGACGCTGCAGGGCAGCCCACAGCGGTGGGAAGCGCCTGCCAGGGCTTGCTGGGGGTACAGCGCAAGTCAGGGCTGCCCCTGGGTGTGCCAGGGACGCAGGCAACACCTGGAGTCCCTCCTCCCTGCGCAACAGAAAGCCAAATAACATCAAGCATAGCCCATCCTTTTCAGGACACAGGCATCTTCCCGGCCTCTCGACGGCCTCACCGTGGCAGTGTCTTCTCCTGCGTATGTCCCGCCGAGGGGTCCCACGTGTCCCACCGGTGGGGACTGGCAGGCTTGACCTCCTCTGACCAGCCCGCCTGCCGACCCAGCGGGGCAGGACCCGCGAGCGCTGGCATCGCTGCGGGTCTCTCTGCTGCTCTCCTCCGCAGTCTGCTGCTCTCCTCCGCTGCTGCTCTCCTCCGCAGTCCCCTCTGTGAGCACAGCGTGACCCGGCTCGCCGCTGTCTGGAAATGCTGGAAGGTTATCTGTCCGTTCACCTGTTTCTCTCAGCTCATTAACACCTTTATTTCCCATGTCATGTATTCTGATCTCCAAACTTCTCTGCCTGATTAGCCTGAGCCCCAGTGCGGATGCAGGCAGCCCAGCTCGACGCTGCCTGGCCCGGGGAAGGACCAAGGAGCATCCAGACATCCTGTGGACAGAGCAGGGCGAGGGTACATAGGCCTTCTTGGAGGGGGAAGAGTCACGTCATGCAGCCGAGGAGCTTACAGGGCAACAGATGGAGGGACCAAAGCCACCTCATCCACTTTTCCTCCCCTGCTGTATGTGTAGGGAGAGAAACCACTCCCACTCCTGAAGGACACCAAGGGCAGGTTTTCTTTGCTGCTCTTCAAGCCTGCGCTTAGCTGTACCCTACTTTAAAAAGCCAGTATTTGGTCGCAAGGCACTGAAAAACAACTCAGGTAACAAAGACAAAGTAACGGCGCCTTAAAACTGACATTTGCCAGCATCTACATCTCATCCTGAAATTCAGCGCACTGCTAGCGAGAAATGGGTGAGCCGCAAGGCACAGATAGTCTTTTTGGAGGATACAGTCGTGTGTGCTGGGTTGAAAGCCAAGGGGACGGAGGAAGCACTCGCTCACACGGGTACAGCAAACCTTGGTGCCAGCTCCCGGCTGCTGGCCTTCCCCCTCCCCGCCTGCAAAAAGGGAGCTCGGCACCAGCGTAGGCACAAACGCTTCAGCATTACGGTAAAGGACAAGGTAACATGAACTTCCACGGCTTTAACACAAATTTCATAATATTCTGCTCATTTCCCAATGTTGTAGCTCTTTGCAATGAAAAAAACCAACATCAGCCTCCTTTTTTTGTAAAGATAACTTTACATTCAGTGTTGGGGAACAAAAGCATGAAACCATAATCTGGATGCACCTGAATAAAACAAAAATTAAGCACAAATTAACAGAAAACAGAATGGATTTTAAGTAGCATTTTAATCCACTTCTACTCCACAACTACATCTTTTGAAGAGTTGGTTTGACAGCTCTGAAGATAAAAGGCCCAACACTTTTTAGAAACAGTACAAAGGCTTTTAAAAGGCTTTCAGAGCCTTTTAATCCTACTTTTGTGTTCTGACAATCTTCCTCAATTAAATACTTCCTCAGCATCAAAGACGCCCTTGGTGCTGACAGGAGCCCTCCGTGGCACTTCTCCTTCCCAGAACCACCACAGTCTTGCCCGTATCTTTGGGCGGGTTTAACTGCCGAGTCCTGGGGGTTTGCTCAGCGGGGAAAAGAGAGGTGCGAGCAACAGGCTTGAGTTTTGTCTGGTTTAGCTTTTTCAGGCATCAGAACACACCATGGGTAATTTTTCCTATAGATTTTGGCCTCCTTACTCCCTCTCCCCTTTGGTATCTGTTTGGCCGATGCTCACTGGTGCTTCTCACCATCACTGCTACTTGCACCTGCACTATCCACAATCAATTTGATAAACAAACTTCCTAATACTGCCAACACAGAAGTGCCTAACAGTTATTTTCTAAAATGCTTTTGTTTCCCTCTTTTAGTCCCACGGCAAGTTTTGCTGACTGTAGTCTATGTTGCACGGTAGGGCAGAAAATGGTAGGAAAGGTCTGTGACCCCAGGAGATACGGGGGGAGACAACAGTAACTCTTCTATACGGCTTCTTTCTGCTTCAGGCAGCGCACAGAGACTGGGCAAATGGGCAGCTGAAGATAAGTTAGAGGAGAGAAGGAAGCCAGATTACAAAAATAAAGGCAGTTTCTCCTTGGGGATGATCTCATATCTGAAGAACTGAACTCTCACTTCCTTGTCCTTTGTCTTCTGCTTGTTGTTATCAATGTTGTCACAAAGAAGTCAGGAAGGAAATAGAACAAAACAATTTTAGGGAGATAATGTTATTTGCAAATATCTGAGAGTGCTAGTAGGAATCACCATTCTCCTTCTCTGTTAAGAGGTTTTTAACAGTGTCTTCCTTGCCTAACCTAAAAAAGAAGGAAATATCTGAGGAAGGTTGGGTTCCTTGTGGTTGTTTAAAAGTAGCAATAGAGACTCATCTCAGAGCAGCCATTTAACTAGGACTGACTTCACACAAAGGAGATGCATTTCAGCTTCTGTCAAAACCAGCCCTAAAGCCACAGACTTAGGACTGTTTGCTCAAGACTCGGTTCCTGCAGCTTGCTTTGACTACGGTGGTACCTGCATGGCTGCACCCCACCGCTGGCTCCCCAAGCCCCTCTGTGGGTGTGAGCAGAGACAGAAGTGGGCTGTGCAAGGGGAGAGCTGAACTTCAGCATCTGTGCACCACCCGAGCACCAGCTGCTGGCAAAAGAGTAGAGGAAGATCTCCTCCTCCTCCAAAGGTAGAAACCTTTGTAGCAAAAAACCATCTCACAGCTGTGAGAGAAGCCCCAGGCACACAGTTATCTACAGCTCCTTGTGCATCACATCTGCCTGGCAAGAAAACGGTGCTTTATCAGAGTTTTCTACAGCCCTCTCCCTGCAGAGGACCGAGGGGGCCCACAGGAGCATCACCCCCAGGTGCGCTGCAGTACCACGCTGCCTTCAGGGACCAGCGCCCGCAAGGGCTGCTGCGGCCGGGAGCTCTGGTCCGGGAGGCAGCCGTGTGCGCAAGCCTTGCTGCCCTCGCTGCCGCAGGGCTCCCTGCTTGCCCCAGAAATAATGAGTGTTCCTCTTAAAAATACAAACCCCAAATTCCTGGTATTTCTGCATATCCCTGCAGGGGATTTATAGGCCATTTTAGCCTTCAGAGTTTGGAAGATGAATTTAAAAAAAAAAAAAATCATGGGAATTAGATTCTAGATAACTTACACAGAGGCTCGCTGGGCTGTTTGCTCTCATTGTCAAGGGAAACTGAAATACCTTCAGATTGAAAACTAAAGAATCGGGCCATGCCAAGCAGGTTATAGCGTGACCATAAACAGAGAGCAGTGCCTTGGTTTACAGGACAGGTTTTCTTTGCTTTTCAGTGGACCCGTGCCATTTCACAGCAGCCAAAGACCCTGCTCCACAGCACCCTGTAATGCAAATGACAAACATGGGCTTGCAGCTCCTCTAATTTTCAGGCAACCCTATTAGCCGAGCTGGAAGATTGAAATGGCAAGCCATGAGTGAAATTAGTGTGCTGTGTTAGAGAAAAAGCATTCAGGCTGACTGCAAGTGCCGTGCATAAGTAAGACACCATTCTATCTCTCCTGCTTAGCGATTCTTTTTCTTTATACTCCATTTACGCTATATTAACTATTTATAAGAGATCACTTTAAATCCCCTTTGCAGTCAGCATGCATACATCTCATCTGAAGACTCAGGGCTATTTGTTGAGGCTCCATAGCCATGAAAACACACCGTGGGTAATTGTTACTGTGAGGGTTTCGACTGAGCAGGTAAAAAGTGTTTGTTTTAAGTGGCTTTACAAAAAAAGCCATTTTTCTTTTTGCCCACTCTTATTTATGCACAATCCAAATTCATTTAGGTAAGAATGCTAACATGTGCTTGAGAAATAGGTGTTAAGCTGGGGAGAACCAACTGAATCTCATGTTTTGGAACTGGAAAATTACTTTTTGCCCATACGAAGAGACAATGCGTGTGCTGTGTCTGCAAGGAGCAGCGTGCAGTGTGGTACTGCACCCTGTTGGTCTGCTGCATTATCGAAGCCCAAGCGCCTTCTCAGTACAATGCAAGGCAACTTCTTTTATATTAAACCTTTCTTTCAGCCAGGCTGTCTCCAAATGCAGTGTGGAGGCAGGTGGGAATGAAAGAGAAAGAAACTCACGTCCTTTCAGAGACAGTGTGACCTACAAAGGTAAGAAGGAAAAGTTGGATTAGAAAAGCAGCCGAGATTGAAGTGTTCTCACTCACTAGTTAGTGGGTGGAAGCAACAGAAAAAATAATGAGCAAGCAGGGAAAGGGGAAGAAGGTTTTCATGCCACTTGTATGGAAGCAAGAGGAATGTTTTAAATCATTAGAAAAGAGTGACTCAAAGAGTGACTCTCATGGTTCGGATGTTTCCAAAAGAGCAAGTTCAGGAGAACCTGAATGACATTTTGGGAACCTGGTGCCAAAACTCAAATTCCAGAAAAGGTGATGAAGCAGGTGTCTGATGAGGGTGTGCGATTCAGTCTTATTGCCTGAGTACATGGCTACTGAACTCATTTTAACTCAGAAAGACGACATCAGAGCGGCCTCCCAGCAAAGGGGGAAGAGCAGGCTTCCTGGAAGGGGGCCAAGGTGAAGGACGCAAGCGCCGAGGGGATGGCAGGCTGCAGGAGAAGGCGTGTATACAGGGTCTGAGTGCCATCGTGAAGCCGACAGCAGGATCAGAGAGATCACACACCTTACAAAATAAGCCAGGCAGATAGGTTCAGAGGCCAGTCCTCGGATAGGGCACTTCTCTGCAGAGGAGCCTTGCCAGCGCACCCCGCTGATCACTTGGTCTTATGCTCCTATGCCATTAACACTGTTTTATAGCTGAGTCAGGAAACAGCGCACACTCATCGGGCAGTCTTTGCCCAAGCAGTCTGTAAAAATAAACTCATCCTGTTGAGCCACTGATTCAGTGATATCACAAGACTGTAACTTCACCTACGTCATTGCTCTTAACAGCTCTTTCCCAATCCAGTCCTGCTGGTTATCTGCATCTGCCACCGCCTGCTCGGTGGGGACCTCACAGTCATTACAGAGATCAGCCAGAGGTTGTTAAGTCCTTGCTTGCTCCTACGCTGCCACCCACCCTCCCCACCTACAGAGAACTATCAGAGCTCCTGGTCCTGCCCGGCCTTTGCTTTAATCGGTCTTGGCCTGAATGACTTATCCTAAGGCTAAATAGGATAGAAATAAATGCCAAAGACAAGCAGCTGGCTACAGTCGCTTCTGGACTAGCACCTTAAGGGAATGGCTTTTAGGATGGTCGTTTGGTGAAACCACAGTCTTTTAATAGTTGTTGATAGTGGTATTTTTAAATCTACTGCGTTGTAACAATATCAGAAAGGACCTGGAGACAGGATTGTTATTTTTGTCTCAAGACACAAGTTTCAGTGACTCTTTGTCTCATTGCTTACTTGGAATTTAAACTAGGATGCAGTACAAGCTGTACGTGCCTAAGCATCCAAGTGCCCGCTTCTCACGTAAGTGCATGATTTGTGATGATCTGCTGTGACTTAGTTCATGCATGAGACTAAATCAAAGCTGAACTGCTACAAAAAGAGGGGGGATGAGGTGGGATGGGATGGGGTAGGATGGGACAAAGGAATATCCACCACTCAAAAGGCATTGCCGTTGATGCCTAAGCAGGGTTTTCAGGTATCACATGGCAGCTTTTCATTGTAAATCATTTAGGTTACACATTTGGGGGTGATGGAGGTTGTTAATTGATGGAGTCAGGAGCCCCTTTTAGTTTCCATATTAATAACATAGTCCTTTTCCTGAGATTTTCTTTGCTTACAACTCCAAACCCCTTTTTAACTTACATATACACAACAGCAGCTTGCATGGCTTTCCCTCGCAATCACATTGCTCCTCTGGCTGGGGCCTTTCCTTCCTTCCTCCACCACTGCACGCTTGTCCCCGCATCTGTCACGGGCGCCTAGGGACACCCCGCCGGGGCTCGGGTTTTCCTCAGGCGTTGCATTTCGGGTAGGGCTCCTACTGGTACAACTCCTCTCCTGTAACAGACCCGCCTGCTTCTCTCCGCACCTTTGAATGCAAAGCAGCCCTCAGACTGAGCAGCTTTACAGAGTTTAAGCCAGCCAGGAAGAGTGTTTCGTGTCAGCAGCTGTGATCTGCCGTGATCCGAAGGCTGACAGAGCTCAGCGTGCGCATACAGGCAGGAGCCATGCCTCAAAGACTGTATGTGTAATTACTAATTTCTGTGAGAAACCTCAGCATTTTCTTGCTCTCATTTTCTCTGGCGCTAGTGTGTAGCCCCTGGCAGGAGATGGCTTTATCCCAGCAGCCATTTGTCACACCACGAAAGAGAGAGCTGCCGCCGCCTCAGACAAGAGGCGATGAGGTGAGAGCCAAACACCCACCCCAGCCCTGGCTCCATGCACCCGGTGACAGCGACTCACTTGGGAATGTTGCAAGCAATACACAAAGAAAGCCAGCATAGCAATAAGGCCACAGATGCCGGCGCAGCCTTCAGTATCGACCCATCTATATCTGCAGAGGGGGGAAAGCAAAATCAGTGCGAGGCAGAGCAACCCGTGGCAAGGTTAGCTTGTGCTACCGGGCCAGGAGGGCACCACAGCCACCCAGGGAAGCGAGAAGGCACAGGTCAAGCTGCAGCCCCAGAAATAAAGCACCTCAACAGCCCATCTGCCAAAACAGTGCTGGCTGAAAGACACCGGATACCGCAGGGCTGGCCGCGTGCTGTGAGCGGAGACTGACAAGCAGACAGGCGTACAAGGAGAGTGGGTAGCTGGGTGGCCACACCGCACCAGTGCCTCTGGGCAGCCCTGTGGCCTGCTGAGCTCTCCCACCAGCCTGATACAAGCCTATACCTCTTCCTCTCCCCAATGGCATGGTCTGTTGGATCACCAGACTTCCAAAGTGACAGAAACACGGAGTCTTCCTCCCAGTCGATACCCCAGGGGCCATGCCAGGACCCTCCTCCTTCTGCCTGCACCCAGCAGGCACCAGCTGGCCTCGCAGCTGGGTGCAGAAAGCAAAAGCAACCATCGCTGCTAGGCCCAACCCAGAGCAACCAGCACCATTTTCAAGCGTGCTCCCCTTTCTGCAGCCCTCACCTTCGCGTCTCTCTGCTGCATGCCACCCTGCCCGCCGGGGCTGGCCGTCTGCCTGCGTGCTGCGTTGTGAAAGTTAAGCACGCTCGGAAAGTCTCTTGAGAAGTCCCTCTTGTCCACAGTCAGCAAAGAGCAAGACAGCTCTCCCCACCCTCTGTAATTAACAGCCAGATACGACTTTACATCTTCCAGCACTAAGAGCTAGCTCAAGGCAGGGCATTGCCACCCTGCTGGGCTCACGTGTAGGAGATGGGACTTTCCACCCCACCCTGGGGCAGCTTCAGCGTTCAAAGTGTCCCTGTTTCGAGGGATAACTTTACAAGGGCCAACGCCGACTAATGCCATGCAGTTAGATGGCCGAGCCCTTGGCCCCTTTCTTGTGTATTATCTACTTCTGCCCCCTTGCCAAACATTGCATTTATTGGGTTCAAACTAAGGGTAGCAGCAGGTATCCAAAGTGCGTAAAAACAGAAACAGAGCTTCTGGGAAACTTCCCAGCTCCAGTTTGCTTCTGCTGTAGCAGGTGCTAAACCTCAGCAATATTCTCCGTCGCCTGGGGGATGGATTACAGGCAGAGCTAAACAACAGTTGTGTGGATCTGAGGAGTGGTTTGACGTGCAAGGAGCAGGCAAGGCCTTCAACACAGGAACACAAGAGTGGAAACGGTGATCCGGCATCATAGCCCTTGCCTACTCCTTTTGAAAAAGAGAAATTTTAGTTTTCATCTGACTAGCCACCTGAGACAGGCAAATTTAATGTATATACTGCAGGACAGTGGTCATAAATATTGCCGTATTTCAAATGACTGAGAACAGGCTTACTCCTATCTGGTTTTGGTGTTTTTCATTTATTCATCTTGGTTAGTTATTTAGTGTTGCCTTTTCTTCCTACATGAGCTAACCTCCATCTTTCTGGTTCCCTCGTGACATGCATGGATATCAATCACTTATCCTGCTGTTCAAACTAACAAGGAAGAAAATTTAACTCTATTAAGCTGATTCATTATTCTATGATGTCTCTCACGCCCCCGCCCTCGGCACAGAGTATCAAGGCAAAGTTTCGACCACTTCATCTTGCTTCTGACCACCCTAGAGATGTTATTAGCGCATTATGAACACAACCTCTCTTGCTTTATTATTTCATTATAACTCTTAACGCAGCGGCAGTGCAGCCAGCCAGCGGGTGACCTCCTGTGATTAGCTGCAGATTTGCAGGGAAATCTGGACAAACCCCGGTGTTTTTAAGAATTCAGAGTTTGTTTCCCTGCGTTACGTTCACCACGTGATGCCCCGGCGGCTCCAGCAGCCTTGACGAGCCGTGCGGCAGGCAGACCTTGCTGGGGACCGCGCTCCTTGGGGGTGCAGTTGTGCTCAGGACTTGTCACTCGGATGGCTGAGAGAGGCTCCCCCAGGAGTGCTGGCCCAAATCTCCATGACAACATGATTTGGGATGGAGACCTGGCATACTGAGTGCCAGAAGGTCACAGCAGCAAAAAAAAAATATCGAGGGGAAAAAGAGCAGCTGGGGAAGAGGTGAAGGGGCAGCTTGCAGCACCTTCAATCATACTGAAGTTTGAGTTCACTGGCTCCATGTGCTGGGGCTTTTAAAACAATTTTGTGAGAAGCGATTGCCACAGAGAATGAATCTAGTCAAATCCTGTGTATTTCTATCTGTTATTACTTTTTTATTACTGTAATGGAGAATACAGAGAGCAAAAATACATTTCTTGCCCCATGGACCTGCGATCTAAATTCAGGAAGAGAGACAAGAAGAAGCCTGGTAGACAGACAAAAGGTGACGGTACTGAGTTCAGCTCCTTAGGAGCCATTTTCCAATGTAATTCGTTTTTAGCTTGGTTTTCTAAATAATTGGAGCTGTGCAATTGCAGCGGCTGCCTGTCCTCCTGTCTGCCTCCCCACCCTGCAAAGACTCCTGAAGCTGTCAGGCTATTTTTACCAAATCTGTTGAAGAAGTAGAAGTCTCCAAGATATTTAACTCCTACAAGGATCACAAAATGCCGGTGACTGGGTAGAGTGGAGAGTACTGAGGGAGTGCCCTGAAAGGGGATAGGAAAGGGTAGCTCATCCCTCTTCTGCTGCAAGAGGCATCGCTCCGCTGCGTGAACAGCATGTGCACGCTGGCAAGCCGGGCAGCACACGCGGAGCTCTGAACCCGCCGGAGCATATGCTGCCTCCTCAGCTGCCAAAAATATCGAGGCATGAGAGGAAAATGAAGCACCGCAGCGAGGAATTAGTGAAAACATGATGTACGGCTGAAGGAAATGAGGGAAAGAGTAAGGGAGACAGAGATCTGGCCAGTGTTACGTGAGAGTGGGTGCAGAGATGAGGAGGAGGCGACCGGGATGATCATGTGTGGGATGGGGGGACATGTGAAATGGTCTGTGAGGAACCAGATTTTGTCCACAGAAAAACTACTTGGAATTAACTCTTGTGTGTGTAACATAACTGCGCGCCTCGGAAAGCTCCTGGGCTGGGAAACACGGCAACCCTGGTCCCTGATTTAGGCAGAGGAGAGGCACAATGGAGTTAACAGCAAATCAACATCTGCCCCATTAGTAAGAAATACCTTCAAGGAAAGGACAGGTGAGCCTGTCAATCTCCCATTTCCCTCCTGGTGTCAATGATAAAACTGCTGAGCAGCGTAAGTGCAGTGGAAGCATTTTGGAAAGTGCTCTGAGCCCCACCTGCAGAGCCGCTACACCCGAATACGTGTGCTTCCAGCTTTGCTCCTGCTCCACGTGCACACACACAGCTCACTGAAACGTTTCATTCAGGCTGCGATCCGCCCGCAAATGCTCCCGGGCATCTGCTGCTGCCAAAGATAAGAGGAGTTTTCCCACAGGTATGTCTACCACATATAGCAGTTATGAAAAGACAAATAAACCATAAATATTTTATATTGTCTTCTGTGCACCTTTGTTCTCACCCGTTCTACGAGAAAGCAATAAATCTGATGTTCGTTGCTGTAAGCAGTCTTGAATCATGCCAGACACCTGCCCGCCACCACGGCTGCCACCGTGCAGTCCCTGCTCATCCTGCCGTCCCCCGTGAATTCCTCGTTAGGCCTCACTTGTCTCTAATGAGTGCTAATTCGTTTTCTTTTACGCACCTTCTTAATGTGACACGTGAACTAGGAAAGCCGTGAGAACAGCAAAGGGAAGTGTGTCTTTGGTTAGCTTACTCTGAACAGCAGTGATATCATACACAAACTAAGTCCAAATTCTGATCACAGTTATTCTGGAGCAATTTCATGAGAGCCAGTTGTATTTCACAGGAGTAATTGATAGTGGCATTAAAAAATAGAGAATGACAGGTAAAAATTACTTAGTTCATTGCATGGGATAGAGGTTCATACAGAACATTTTATTCAAGACAGTTTCTTTACTCCACCATGCAAGAAAAATAGCTCTGCCTAAGGTTAGGTTTTTAATTTCTGGGTTTTGCATTCATTTTTGTATGCAAAATATTTGTCGAGCATAAACGACTACACTCCAGAGAGTGCCGGGCACTGCCGAATCATTTATTATCCCGAAATAATTTAATCTGATCATATGGAAACCATGCTGAACTCCAGAAACCTGGATGCCACATGGGCAGGCTGCCAGCCAGGGTAAACCAAAGACATTCTGTCCTTGGGGTGGGAAAGGTACACGGTTGGCACGAGCTCTAAAAAAAAAAAAATAAAACAACCCAGCATCAGGAAGTATCTTGGCCAAGAGGAACTTGGCAGAGCGGTATTTTAGCTTTGCTGAGGGACTCTGTATGCCCATTGAAACGGTAACATCTGTGGAGGAAGGGCAGAGCGCGCGGATACAATGCAGTTTTATGGCAGCCCTGCTTAGTCAGGGAAAGGGACTCCAAAGGGAGCTGATGCAGCCAGCTGGCTGGCTGATGAATGGAGTAACGATTGTGGAAGAGATCAAAAAGCTAACGAGTGCTCCATCGTCCCCCGTAACGGCAGCAGTATGAATTTCTGAGGATTAGCGAAGCCTGCAGGTGAAGTATATAGGTGTGATTTAAGGAAATATTGAGCACTTTTTGGATTCTTAATCATGAAAAATTAATTTGATCTCACAAGTAAGCCAATGCAATGACAAAACTCCAAAGAATCCGAAATCCAGCATGAATGACTGGAATACAGGCAGAATACTGGGCCTTTGTTCACAAAAATGAGGGCAGAAATTGAACATATTTTGAATTGGTATGATGGATTCCCACTGGATTCAGCTGTGCACCTCATGGAGTCACTCTCTGTGCAGAGCACAACAAAGGCTATTTTTTGCTCTGAAATGCGGTGTGGTGTGCAGCAAAAATAGCTCTTTAAGATATTTATTTATTTTTACTCAGGTTACTGCATTTTTTATTTCGCCTTTACTGAACTTCAGGACATTTATTCATTTTTCCTTCATTTACCACAGTTACTGAACCACAGTAACTATAGAGACATCGTCTGCTGATCAATTCCAAAAAGTAAATTAAAGTAATTTCTAACCCTACGCCTCTCCTTGGACTTCCTTGGGTAATTTCCATTGTTTCACATTTACCTGCTTAAAACCCCCCAAAATGTTCGTCCTTTCCCTTCTCCCACTCTTTGAAAGAGCTATACGAACAGCAGGGAAATGACTTCAGCAAAGCCATAAAATTGATTGCAGAGCCGCTATATCAAACGCCTTCCAAAACACAGAGAAATACATTTTTTGTCTTATGTTTTCTAATATCATCACGGGTGTTACATCGCTACTACAACAACGGGCAAGGCAGTTCCAGGGAGCATTGCAATTTTCAGCTGGCAATGGTCCTTCTGGTGTGTATTACCTTTTAAGATGCTTTTCTGGCATCTAACAGCTGCCTTCAGGAAGATTTATACGCTATTTTAGTTTGTTTAATTTCTCTTCACAGTTAATGTGCCTTTGTTATTGCCGTGTGGAGTTCATTAGCTGCACCAGAAGATGGCAGCAATGGAAACCGCTTTCCTGCCCTCCATTCATAAATCACGTTTCACGCTGAGCAGCAATCAGTGATATGATTATATCAGTCAACGTTTAAAAATTGTTTTAAAAAAACAAGAAAATTGTTTTAAAAGCAGCAGTCTTCATAGTCGTAGACACTGAAAGATGTTAAAACAGATGTGAAATGTGGAAGGAACTACGTGCTCCCTTCCCAGGATTTGAAGGTCATTTTTCCAATGCCTCAGTTACAAAGATCAGGGATAGAGATGTCAATAAATAAAACCATCAAAAGGCATGACTTTCCCAGGCTACCATGACCGAAAGAGTCTAAAGGAGCCTTAATTGATTTGATCTTCATGGCATGCAACAAAAAGCGTCTGACTCTGGAGTGGAGGAGGACAAGGGAGATTCTGCAGAGAAACCATAAAGACCAGAAATATGTTTTGGGGCTGCTGGATCTTGACTCGCGTCACTAATTTGGTGAGAAGAGGCGCTGGGAGTAAGCTGTTTATTTAACTGTTTTTATAAAACATGTGAAGGAACACGTAGAGCCAGGCAAAGTGTTTCCTTAGGAGGAATGAGTATTTACACAGGCAAATTAACATACATATTTCCCACAGGACACAAGCATTATTAGACCTGTTACGAGCTTTGTCAGCAACCGCTGAGGAAAAAAAAGACTCTTATTTACCCTTCTAAATACGGACCAGTCTTCAGGGCAATAGAGCTGCTAAACTTATTGACACAGGTGCTTGTGTTACAGCCGGGATTTATCATGCATGATAAATGCAAAACCATCTCAGCTTCAGCTACAAGCTTTTGCTCCCAGAATATTAGTTATGTTATTTATTTATTGCCCAGAATAAAGAGCACATGGGGGAAATGAGCTTCCCTGCCAGGGGCAGAGTTCGTGTGCCGCTGAGCAGGAGGAGCAGAGACGCCGAGGGCCGAGGTGGAGCCGCGGTGCCGCTCCGGGCTGTGCTGCCTGCAGGGCAGCGATGGCAGCGCCAGCGCCGGGGCTCTCCACCTGGCACAGATGCTCCGATACGTCCGCGGCTTTCAGCACAGCTGGGGCAACCCCGGGCACGTGTCCCCACGAAAGGTTAGGAGGCAAAGGTTGCTGGTTATGTGCTCTCCTGAAAGGGAATCTGAATGGTTAGAAAAGGCACAGCCCCTTCTATCATTTCTTGCTGAATTCGGGGACGTACGTTGTCTTGCCTTCTTTGTGAACAAACGGCAACTCCCATCCTGAAGAAACATCTGCTTTCATCATCAATGTATCCTCACAGAAAAGACTGTCATACATAAAGCTTTGGCTAATTGCTTGTTTTAATGAGATAACAAAGTAAATCATGTTTATGGAAGTAAATCCGTCCTGCATCACACTCTTTTCATTAGTGAGAAATTAGTCATGACTACTGGAAACAAATGATGTTATGAGGTTTTATGGGGCATTCTTGAGTTAGAAAGGCTAATATTTCCAGAAGGAATACATGGGGTTTGTAGCTACAAGCCATTTCAATCATGGTAGATACTTCCAAGTAATTTTTGCTTCTGAAAATTAAAGATCCGCAACCGACAAGGTGTAATAAGCTCTACTGCAAGAAAATCTCACTAAGACTTCTCGGAGATGTCCCCTGTGCAAACCAGGTCAGTGATTATTTTGATGTAAAGCAACTTGATCTAAAAGAAATGCAAATCAAAAGAAGCCTCCTTTAGTTATACAAAAACCTGTAATTACGAGGTTAGTTAATTTGCAGAACAAAAGATTGCAACCTCTGGGTTTGTTCGTAGTTTAATATATTCTGTGTCTGAGAGCACATGAGGAAAATGGACTTTTGTACCTCTAATTGTTCCTGTGGTTAGTCCGTATGAGAAGTGCCTTCTCTTAAACACCTCAAATGTAATTATGTCCTATTACTACCTGTGTCAAAAATTTTATTACAAGCTACAGTGAGTATTCATCCTATCTGGGTCTATAATAGTCTAATATGTAAATTTGTCTCTCTTCCTTATTTCTAGCTACTCAACTGCATCAAAAGGCAGCCAGATTTACATTTTCAGCATGTTATTCTACTGCTCCTGAGATGTTTTCAAATAAAAAATGAAAGGGACGGTACACACAGCACTAGCGGTATATTGTTAGTCTATAGGGTATGTCTCATTCCTCCAGCCTTATTTATATAACATATAAATAGACTGGAGAGATTTAAAGTGATTTTAATAATCCTAGGTACAATTATGAATAGACAAATTCTGTGATGCAGGAAGAGGGAAACAGTGTCTTCACTGTCCTTTAAGGATATTTTCTTAACGCTGGCAAAAAGGGCACGCAGCGGTGTGGTATCACACGAAGCGTGGAGGTCCTGGGCAGCAGCATCCAAGATGGGCCTGCTCTGGTTTCTTTTGCTGCGTAGGCTTTGCCCTCCAGGAGGAGGAAAGGGCACTTGAAGGCTTGTGAGCTCCATCCCTCTCCCTGCGGCAGGCTGGGCGCTGGCTGCCTCTTCAAGTAGCAGCACAGAGCTTTACTGTGAGCCTCCTTTAAAAATGCGATGCCCTCTGAAATGCCTGAATTTAGATGCAGATGTATTATTCAGGCTGGAATAGCGATTAGCTCTCGCCAATGTCACCAGACAAAAGGGAGCTTTCTCTAGATTTAGTAGGGGCATCTAAAAAAACCTCAAAAAAACCCACCAAAACCCACACAAATGGAAAACAACCCAAAAGAATTATCTTGGCCTTTCTTGTCACTTGACCAACCCAGAGCTCTCATAACCACAGCAGTTGTATCTTATACAATACAATACCACATTGTATTGTATTGTATCTTGCGATATCTTATCTTTTCCATTACCGCCTTGCTCATACTGTTTTCCGTCCTGACCCCACTGACTCTGCCCTAGAAATAGCAGCAGGGAGACTAGTGGAGTGGAGCTGCCACATGTCAGGAGGCCCCTCACCGGGCCTGATCCTGACCCCCACTCCCATGCGGGCTGATGTCCCAACCTGGCCTTGGCCCGTCCCCATCCCCATGGAGGTGCCTGGTGGCTGAGGCTGCTAAAAAGACAGTAAAGGACCGAACAGGACTTTGGTGCCGACTTCTTGGAGATGAGGATTTGTCTTTTAATGACGTAATTGGCAGGTGTGGCAAGGTGCTGGCATCAGTCTGACTGGTTTGGGATGCTGACCTCAAGGCAAAGGAATGCTGCCTGCGCTACACTTTGTGATTGTCACCTCCAACAAGCCAGCTCACAAGGCGCTGTGTCTGTGGACATTTCCACCGCGTCTCTGCTACAATATTCGCAACAGCTCCCATTAGATCTGCATTTACGGGGCATTTCAAACTCCCTCAGGCATGCGGGGGCAATCCCTCCCGTGCTGGTGCCTGCAGGGACAGCCGTCAGAGGTGATGGCGTGGAGGCCGCAGGGGAATCCCCGAGTCTGCAGACGTGCTGTCTGTTTGAGAGATGCACGTCAATGTTCCCCTGTGCATGACCAGGCTCAGGCAGGCAGTATTTTCCAGCTTCCATGGAAGCTTTTCCATTTATATCTCCAGCTTCTGTGAAAAAGAGAGCTGCTGGAGGTGGGAGATCTCCCATGTGGAGTCTTAGACATCCAAACACTCAATATGAAACTGACGCAGGGCCATGTATTTCCCTGTCTCCCCCCCCGCCCCCCCGCCCCCGATAGTTTCTTCTTCTTCTTTCTTTCTTAAGGTCCTTTTGCTGGGAATACTCAAATATCGAGAAGACGCATGTTTTTACCCACAGACCTCACCCCAAATGCAATTATGTATTTCCAATAGCACACAAGTACATTCTCCAACAGTTTCTCTTGGGGATGGGTATTTACGCAACACATCTCATGATAAAATTCTGCTTTTCTTAAACAATGTGCAAAAATTGCTTGCATGCCATAGGGAAACCTTGAAAGGACAGGGAGAGCAGGTGCCCAATAAGACTGAGAGTCTGTACTGCCGCGTCCTGGGGGCTGAAACACGCTTGAGAGCGGATGAGAGCTGCGTGGCAGCTGGGCAGGTCAGTGTGACGGGGGTGCCGAGCATGGACCCAGACGAAGGTGACAGAGCTGGGACAGGCAGCGTAGGCCACTGACGTGGCAAAAGTATTGTGGCTTGTCACGTGTCACTGAGTAGCTGGTTGTGAAAGACATTGTTTAAACAAACTGTTGTGTACATTTCCATGCCAGTACCTGTCTGCCCAGATTCTTATTTTCAAAGTGCAGCTCTTAAGCATATTTGAATGAGTCACTATTTTTGGCCAGCATTGACAGCAACTGGAAAATCTAAACATTATTGCCCTGTACATCCCCTGCACTCCATAGATTGCACGGGAGTTTTCTGTGTGGGTTGCATCCTATTTCTGCTCTGTTCACACCCTCTTTTCTCTGTTTTCATCTGAGAGCGTTCTTGTTCTGCCAGGAAGGGCTCTCCAATTCCTGCCAGACACGTACGTTTCTCCCCTCGGTGCAAAAGCACCTCTGTATAGTTGCTTATTGAGCAAATGGTGACTACTTAGCACTAGCAATCTAATTCTGTTAATTTTACACATCAGTGCTTGAAACGGTAACACAGCTTTTGCATCCAGGAGTGAGTCCTCACCTTTGGGAGTTGAAGCCAGGGCCCACAAAACCCTTCATACCCATGTCTGCTTATTTAGGTTTGCCTGTAATAGGGTAACTGTACAACACTGCATTCAATCATTTCCAGAACATTGGAGGAATGTTACAGACATCCTTAGGCAGAAACTGCCTGATCTTGAGGCCAGTCAACCAGAGACCAGTGGTTGGAGCCTCTAGTTAGCATGTCCAGCACTTCCAACAACAGCTGGAACTGCCCACCTCTCAGAAAATAAGTTGATAAAATCTTCCAGCATTGCAAAGATCTCAGCTCTTCTCTGCGTAAGTCCAAAGTGTTTGATTAAGTCCGTGAAAGAGAAGGGGAGATCATGGCGGAATCATCTTTCAAATAAGCAGCAGTTTCCACTGACAGAGTGGAAATAGGGCTGCAATAACATCGTAGAATCATAGAATAGTTTGGGTTGGAAGGGACCTTTAAAGGCCATCTAGTCCAACCCCCCTGCAATGAGCAGGGGCATCATCAACTAGATCAGGCTGCCCAGAGCCCCATCCAGCCTGACCTTGAATGTTTCCAGTGATGGGGCATCTACCACCTCTCTGGGCAACCCATTACAGTGTTTCACCACCCTCACTGTGAAAAACTTCTTCCTTACATCTAGTCTAAATCTCCCCTCCTTTAGTTTAAAACCATTACCCCTTGTCCTATCACAGCAGGCCCAGCTAAAAAGTTTGTCCCCATCTTTCCTATAAGCCCCCTTTAAGTACTGAAAGGCCACAATAAGGTCTCCCCGGAGCCTTCTCTTCTCCAGGCTGAACAAGCCCAACTCTCTCAGCCTGTCTTCATAGGAGAGGTGCTCCATCCCTCTGATCATTTTTGTGGCCTCCTCTGGACCCGCTCCAACAGATCCATGTCTTTTTCTGTGCTGAGGGCTCCAGAGCTGGACGGAGTACTCCAGGTGGAGCCACATGATAGCTGGTAACAGCTTTATTGTTACATTTCCCTCCATTCCAAGAACACATTTATGATTAAGAAATGACACCTTTCAACACTCACTATTTGCGTAGCCTGGCAAATGTGTAAGCAACAAGTGGGTGACTATTCAACACAAAATGCGATCTTCCAACAGGAATTTCTTGTTCTTGGGAGCAAGCAGACTAATGCTCCTACTAATGACCAGGACACCAGAAACAAGGGGGTGTTAATGAAATTTAAAATTGCCATGTAAAGTGAGAGATGAGGTCTTTATAAAAGAGGTTTTAAATATTGCCTAGGAAGAACTGACCATGAGGTCTAGGTTGACAGAAATAAAGTCAGATTTAATAATCCATGGTGAAAGATCATGGACTTCAGGACTAACGTGAATTTCAGGTCTAAACTAGGGAGTTAATGAACTGTAAATCATGGGGAGGAAGGAAATACAGTACAGAATTCAGGCCTGTTTAAAGTAGACATGATGGCAAACTATTTCAGACAGTATTTCCAATTGACAGAGAAGCAGGAAAGCTATCGATGACAGTGGTTAGAATTCATCTGGAATACTGGTCATCTATCTTCAAGAAAGATAAATTCCCATCGGAACCAGTGCAAAGAAAGACTTCAAGACTAGTCAGGAGATAAAAACCAACAGCATTAAAGCCTGGGTTCATGCTGCCCAACTTCAGGTCCTTCACAAAGACACATAAATTAGGAGCATAGTCACCAGGGACTCCTGTAGTCAATGGGAAGACATGGGCATCTCCAGTCATTCAGCCTACCTAAGTTCTGACTTGGCTCCTAAATTAGATGTTTTATTTAAATAATTTAAGCTACATAGGAAGAATACTGCCCTAGGGAATTTGCATGGTGCCCTCAAAAACAAAGGCTGAGAAAGGAACCAGCTGCTCCCAGAAGTGTAAACACCACAGAAGAGGTGAAGGTCAGGTTTATCGGCAGGACAAACTGATAAATGCTGGGCACGAAGAAATTGTTCTGATAAACAGAAGGCCGATCTTTGGAAACAGCCTTCCATACGTAGATGGGGGAATAAGAAACTTGGTTAGAACTGAATTGCAGCTGAACGAGTTAATTTAAGAGGTTATATGATGAACATACCTGGAAGAGCAAATATTTGGACTGGCAGATACAAAAAGGTCCCTTCTGCTCTTTTGTGCTATGCTGGTTTATTTGGATTTTTGTTACCAAATACAAATGGGACTAATCCTTTATATCTGCATCAAAAGGGACGTCTTGCAAAATTATGTGTGTTGTGGCAAAGAATTATTGGGAGGTGCTGCTGCCTTGTCGTTGTCCATCCGCATCAAGGGGAAGGACAGAAAAATCTGTTTCCTGGGACCAGAACTGCTCAAGAGGAAAACCAAGAACAGCTACAGAGCTGAGCGTCTGCGCTACTCCTGTGTTGTACAGCCCAGCAAACTGAGCAAAATGCTTCTGCTGCCTGAGGCAAGGGAGGTCCGCTCTCCTAGGTGACGGGCAAATGCATCGCAGGGTGCTATTCAGAAGGAACAGAAACACTATGAACCTGCTTCCAGTTGTCACTAGCACATGCGGCGCGTGCAGCAGCGTATACAACTGACGGCGAGTTAGGCCAAGTTAGCGTCCTTCCACTTCATGACTGTTGCAGTAATGGAAAATCATTGCCCACAGGCCAGTCCCATGCACAAGGCTGAATTGCTTGGGACACGCAGCTGAAAGTGTCCCAGCAAATACAAACACGGACTATTGATTGCAGCAATGTATCACCAAATGAGGAGGCAGAGCACAGCCGGGTATCTGGCAAACGGCTAGAAAAGGACACGGGAGTGTGAGCATAGAGGGGCTGTAGATAAAGCACTGGCAGAAATAGATTTGAAGGATCGTCTCCTGCTATTCAATCCTTACTAGTTTTCAGTGGAATAAGCTTCTATACATGTTGCCCAAAAATAATGGGGCAGAAAGAGCAGTATCTGATTCCCCTACCACTGACACTGAATATTGGCTAACCAGCTGGGCCAACCGCGTTATAATGCAATATAAACATGTTTGCTAAGGGGAACAAGATGTTTACTCCTCGTTATTGTATCACATGCTAGGGGAAAGGCTGTGCCACAGTCCTCTCATTCTACCCAACCCTGATATTTTGAAATTCATTTGAGGGGATGGAAGTCATTAAGAATTTTAGGTTTAAACTTAAACCTGGAACTGAAAAAAAAAAAAAACCAAAACCAAAAAAACCCCTACATTAAAAAAAATACTTCATTTCAGAACAGCAGAAAATTGCTGATTTTCCTTGGTAATACTTAGCATCAACTTAGTGGTTGAAATTAGGAAACCCAAAATTTTGCAAAACAGACAGAGAACCAAGTGAAGCAAGACACGAGTCAGGAAATACTTGCTTTTACAACACAGTTTTACAACAGCCCCGGTGTTCATTACTCAAAGTTGTTTGTTCACTAAAGCCCCACAAGAAACAATAAACTAGAGACAAATCTAGAGTCCTATACGTTTTTTGTTAAAAGTGTTCACTCTTATTCTAGCAAAAATCTTATTAGCTATTGCAAAATGTTTGCAAGGGCTTTACGTTTGACAAAGAGTATTATCTTTCTTTTTCCATGGGGGTACAGTTGCTCTGTAATGCTGTTATTGTTAGGAATAATGTTTGTGGTCAGTTGCTATTGACAGTGACAGTCGAAGTTCAGGCAGCCAAATTTAGACATGAAATCAATAATGGCATATGTACCAGAGAGCTTAAGTATGCATTGTTTCTTCATGACTTACCAGGAAAAATTCTTGCCGAGGTCCAAGAAAGTTTGGCGTGAATAAAATCATAAATATGGAGTGAAGGATCTGCCTCAAGAGGTAAGTATCAGCACAATACGGATAAAATAGGCCAAAATATCTGGAGTAGGAATGCAGCTGAACCCCCCTGCCGTGGAAAGTCAGGGTAATGTGTGACTGAAGACGTGCTCAGCTGCATAAAATACAGTGTTTGATAAAGTCCACATATATTGTACTGCAGAAATTGTTAATTTAAAAAGGATTGTAAATTTGAAAGAGCACAAGCCATCTTTCATGTGCAGAGTGCAATATATGCCTCTAGCACTGTATATATAATATAACCACCACGAGGGTTGTGAGAGGTTGGTATCTGTGACCATTAACCGCTCAGCTGATTCGCACGGTCGTGCCTCTGTCTCAGCAGGCAGGCTTGCTAAATCCATCCGCTCACTATAAATGATTGAACTTCTTTCCTGATTGCTTTCTTTTCCCTTCAAAATGTCCTCTGTGCGTCCATACACACAGGGCTGCTGAAACTAGGGAAAAGAGTACGGGTTGCTTTTGCATCACCCTACAGCTCTGGACTTCAGCCCGCTGTAGACATCAGGAGCTTCCCTCGGTGTCTGAAGTTACTCCTTCAGCTAAGGGCAAAACTCCCTCAGGCTCTAATAATAGTGATGCCAATGGTGAACCTGCCGTCACATTTAATTTTATTCTGGACCTGGAGTTCTTGGATGTACTTGGACCACAACTGGTCAGGCTTCCAAAATATAAATAAGAAGACGGGAGGTAAATGATGTAAGAAAACTGAAAGGACCTCCGACCTGGATGCTGTACAACTTCTGCTGCAACGTAATACCCCTGAAATACTATAGTGGGGACTGTTTAGCCCTCCAATATGTGTTCCAGCATTCAAAGGGAGAAAAGCTGCAGCTCTTGGCTTTCCCTCTCTATATTTTTATTTGAAGTTTGTATCTTACTGTTGTCCATTAAAAATTCACATCACTTGCAATCGCCATCTCAGAAATGTCATTAATCACTCTGTAAGAACTGATCAGATACATCGTGCATGTATGCCTGGAAGTACATGCGTCAATCTGAGCACCCTCCCAGTGAAGACCTGACATGCCCTTTCCATTCCAAGTTGTAGTCTTTCTCCTCAGGCACAAGACCAGGTGCCCTACCTACGCAAAGGAAACGAATGAGTTGTCTTTGCCTACAGAGTCAAGTAAGTCCCAACCAAACATAACCACTACAGCAACTGCGGCCAGAATGGAGCAGGGCTGGGGCTGTAATTTGTTATGGGCAGATTTATTTTGGGTAGTGAGGCTACACATTGATGCTGACAGCATTTGGAGCATTAAGTGTTCCAGAGTGAGGACCGTGGCACTGATAACAGGTTCACACTCTGAAGGCCTGTCAGTCCTGGTAGGTCACTAGAAACACAGGCATTTTGGAGTATTCGTCCAGGGACTGCCTTAGCGTGTCCCGTCTTCCAGCTTTGGACTCTTCTTGGTTCTGAGATCTTTTGTGATTGTGAGAAAGTTGACCATGCAATATAAGGCAACCAGCACGAGCCTGGGATTCTCTTCTGTGTCTCTTAAGAGAGTCGTCTTCTAAGGAATGGCAGAAAGAAAAAAAAGAAAATCCAAAGGATTTTGTCTGCAAAGATAGCAGAACCATCATGTCAAAAGAGGAGGAAAACATACCCACATGAATCAAGGATCCATAGGATTCCCTCATTTCTGACTTCTTTACAGCATTTAATGGTGTAAACAGAGTAGGTCTGGCCATGCCTCCAATTGTTCATAATACAATGACGGTTTACATGTCTTTAAAATAAACTTTGGCATACAAATACTTACTAAGCCACACATACTGACTCAGTCACATACATATGTCCCTCAGCTGGGCTGAAGTTCTTCATTAGACCTTTTCTTGGGGCCTTTGTCATCATTAAGCTGCCTGTGCTTGAAGGCAGCTCTGCCATGGTGCAGCCGAGTGGCCTGGGATCAGACTGCTGCATGAGAAAGAGCTGTAAGAAGTAGGGCCCGCTTACTTTCACTCAGGAGCTGCACTTACACTGAAGCACTCTCCCTTGGTCCTTGCCTGAGCTACGTTACAGATATGCCTGTGCCCGGCCACGAACGCACTGGTCCAGACCCTGACCCACTTGTGCTGATCTCGGATCCTTCCCGTCACTGTGGGCTTGTCTGACGATGACTGGACTGGTGGCTGGCTGGCCCTGGTTATTGTCACTGAACTCGATTCTGACCGTCTCGCTGACTTGGCTTTCTGGCTTCACCTCAGACCTCCTTCCCACTAGCGTCACTTGGATCGTCACTGGTCATCTGTACTCTTCGCTGAAACTCGTAACCACCACCAGACCTGCTTTGCTCTTCTTGTTTGGGGGCTGCAGGGCTGCTCCTGCTTGGCAGTGAAGCCACTGCCGTGCCTGCCTTGCTGCCACCCTCTGCTCCCAGCTCGCCTTGCTGCTTCATAAAACGCGTTTCTCCAAAGGATGCCACCTCTCACCTACCGCTGGTATCACTGGTGCCAGTGGGACTGTAACACCCCCGACACCAGTAGCTCCAGCACAAGACAGACAATAGCTATAGAGATTTCCAACGCCATGTGACTCTCCTTTTAGCCAAAGATTTTTGTTAGAAAGTAGCCTTGAGCCAGCCTACCGGCACCATGCGTTCCTGCCAATGGGATAAATCAAGATGGTGGGCAAGAAGTCAGCAATTGAGACAAAGAGTCTGTTCTGTCACAGACAGACAGCAAAACTAAGCAGTGATACGCAACCCCTCTTGTGCGATCTCACTGAACCGTTGGTCAGATAACCAGGGAATCTCGGTAACCTGGAGACAGCACATTGCAGAAGCCCAAGTAAAATTCAAAGTGGTCATGTGTCCAAAGGAGTCACGGATTCTTTGTTTTTGTCACCTTTTGTAATTTACTTTGATTGTCCAAGTCTGGCAACACCTCTGTGTACCTTAGCAGTTGCTTTTCCCACCTCAGCTGCAACATTCTCTCCTCTCCCTCTCCAGGGCTCTACCTCCACCTGGCCTGGTGAGACCATCTTCAAACATACAGGAGCTATGACACTTCTCTTCATTCTTCCAATTCCACCATGAGGTCCTACTGCTGTCGCACCTGCTTGCTACACAACACCCAGACTACCATGCGTACACGCACAGTTCTGGATGTTGTTCAGACTCTCCGTCACGCCTGCAAGAAGTTCGGTATGAAACCTAATCCTCGCCGGCAGCCTCAGACAGCATTGCTGTGAGACAGCGCTACCAGCATGAAGGCAACCATTGCAGTTAAGTCTAGGCCAGTCAATCTGCACCTCCAAGATTAATTTATATATTAAGAGGGCCGGCACACAGGAAATTGTTAGGACGTGGCTGACCTCACTAAAATGGCATTGGCATCTTGCATCTAAAAGACTCCCACTGTTCAAGTTTGCGTGGCTGCCATTAAGTGTTGTACCTTATCCAGCACTGCTCCCTTGTTCCAATACCGAGTCTTGTGTACCCAAGGGTACAGTTACGCCTCCTGTATTTAATCACAACTCCTCCGCCTACTTACCTGGATGGCTGTCCTCTGCTCTGACATTCTATCCCGAAGGAGAAAAACTGGTGCCTCTGCGACACTCTTGTGCTGTCCTGTACACATTCAGTACGTACTGACTCCTGTCTCTTTTCTGCTCTTCTTAAATAGGACGCTAAAAGAACTGGCTAGAACTTTTCAGGAATTTGACTCTCCCATGCCCAAGGAATTGTTCACCAGGAGGCTCACGCCGCACAGCAATGCAAAACATCGGGCTCTACCAGCACCCACAGGTATCACAACTGACAGCTACCAACTTCTAGAAATAGACACTACTCGCATTTCCTTATTCAACATGCACAAACGGGTCACTAAGCCCCATTTCCTTTATTTTTTTATGTAGCTTCTATGTAGAATTGTTATGAAAGTTTAGCTTTCTGGAAGTCAGTGTAAACATATTGTGTATGCAAAGGAATTCAAATAGTGTAATCTTTGTTATGTAACTCCTCAGCATGTTCCGCAAAACTGTCTTCCCTCCCTCAAATACTGCAGTACTGTTACGGCCCATCAGTGAGCCTTCACAAACATTCGCATTTCAGAAATATTGCAATCCAATCTCTTTTTGGTGGATAGGAATGCTGGCCTGTTTTTCTTTATTTGAAGTTCATCTGAAAACAGAAAAAGAACGATGTTGGATTAAAAACAGAACCATATAGACTTACAGTAAAAGTCTCTAAATTGGAAGATATAATTGACCACAATGCGACAACAAAAACCATTTTGGTGCGTGGAAGGAGATCTGATTTGAAGAAGTAAGCTATCTATCCTGTATCTGCCGGTTTTTACGTGACAGGCACGCAGCCGAACCCTTCTGGCAGTTCCCCTGATCCGTACCCTGCAACCCGTGCCGAAGACGTCCCTGTACACCGACAATACTTCGCATGACACACCCGAGCTGACACTTTGCACTGCCGTACGGCCCGATCTGGAACACCTGCACGCAGAAGTCTGCACGGGCACAACCGCGCTCCTCCTTTGCCTGGCCCGCACGGGCTGCCCGGGTTCTCCCCGCCCTCCACGGCCTCAGATGCCCCCGCGCGGCGCCGCCAGCCCCGCTTCCGCCCGCGGGAGCAGCGGCGGGTGCCGCGCCGCGTTGCAGAGCGCACCTCTGCGCAGCCTGGGCGCTCCACCGCCTCCCGGCCCGGCCCGGCCCGGCGGCAGCGCGGTATTTTTAGGCGCCCTGAGGAGGGGCGGTGAGAAGCGCCAGGGCGGGGACGCGGCCAGCCCGCCAGCCCGCTGCCCCTCGCTCGCCCCGCGGCCACCCCCCAGCGGCACCGCGCACGGAGCGGGCTCCGGCGGCCGCTGCCAGCCCTCGCTGGCGGCCCAAGGCCGCGGCCCGGCGCCGGCAGGGCGGGTCAGGCCGGGCCGCCGCCGCCGCCCGCCTCCCACCTCCCCCCTCCGCCCGTGGGCTGGCTGCCAAGCCCGCCGCTCCCAGCTTGCACCGCGGCGTGGCGCGCGAAGCGCCGATGACGTCCCAGGCCCACCGCTGGGTAGCAGCGCGGCCGCGTCACGGGCTCACGCGGCTGAGTCACCCGCTCGCTGTCGCAACGCCCGGCCATTGGTCGCGGCACCGGCGCGTCGCGTGGCCCCGCCCCCGCAGCCCGGCGGGCTATAAAAGCGGCGCCGGCGCCCCCTCCGCGCCTTTCGCCCCAGGTGTCTGAGAGGAGAAAGATGCATCGACTCCGCTCACGGGCCTCCACGGGGATTTCTGCCTTCGCCGCCGGTTCGTCCTCCGCCTGCTTTCGCCAATCACCTCCGCTGCCCCGGCCCGGGAAGTCGGCCTCGCAGAGGCGTTGGAGTAAAAAGCGATCCTGCTCTTCCATCGGTTGATTGTCGCTGATTCCCGGGCGGGGGGGAGCAGAGAGACCGAGACCCGGAGAAGGGGCCGCGGGAGCCGAGCCGAGAGCCGCTGCGACCATGCCCAAGCCTAAGAAGCGGGGGAGCAACCACCAGCGCGGAGCCGGTGAGCGCAGCCGGGCCGGCGGGCGGTGGTCGGAGCGGGCAGCCTCGCGGGGCGCGGAGTTCGCCCGGCGTTTCTCGTGGCCGCCCGAGCCGCCGGGGGGGGCGGCCTTCGCCGGCGGGAGGGGCCGCGGCCGGCCGGGCCGCCCTGGCTGGCTGCGCCTCGGCTCCCTGCGGGTCTGGTGGGAAAGCGGCAGGACGGACACGGGCGGCCGCGGAGCTCCCCGCTGGGCAGGACGGAGCTGGAGCCGGGCACCGGCCGGGCGGCGCCGCCGGGCTGACAGGAGCCGGCCCCGAAACCGCCACCTCACGCCGTTTGCGCGCATGCGCCCGGCGGCGCGGGCGGCCCCGGGGAGGCGGCGGGCGGCGGCCGTGCCTGGCGCCGCTGGCGGCGAGCAGCGCCCTACGGGCAGCGGCCGGCGCCGGCCCCGCCGGGGGCCTCCCGGCCGCCGCGGTGGCGGGTGCCGCCCGGCTGGCCCTAGGGCAGCACGGGGAGCCGGGCTGCGGCGGGGGAGGCCGGGCCCGCGGGGTGTTGGCGGCCAGGGGCAGTGTTAAGGGCGCTGGGCGCGTCCCCGGCACGTACAGCCTCCGGCGTCCACGCTGCTGCACCGCCGCCAGCGTGGGCCCTTCCGGGGCGGGGGGGCCGGCTGCTGCTGTCACTCCGGTGGCTGGTGTGGCTGTGTGTCAGCGCATTGTGCCCCGAAAGGCTGCAGTATCTTAAAAAAAACCTTCTTAGCCTAAAAGAGGTTATTACAAACTAAACAATCTTTATGCAGATCCAGAATGTGTGTGGCTGAGGTGCTGATGCCTGGGTGGAGTGGAGGTTTTGTGGGGTGGTGAGAAATTTCACTTCAGGCTACCATAGCTGCAGCAGCATCTGTCTCCAGTATCAAATGCTCAGGAAGTGAGCAATTCACTGGATCTCTCTGCAGCTGCTTTTATTTTAGTTTGTGAAGGGCTGGCAGTCGTTCTTGTCACTTCTCCCATTGAACTTCCCTACTTGACATCACTAGAAGCAAGAAGGTGGCTGTGCCAGAGCTCTGAGCTTCCAAGTTTCTTTGTCCATGCATTGGCTAGTTGTTTTCCTTTGTAACTATAGGAAACATCAAGGGTTATGGTTAGTGATACAAGTGGATGGTTTATGGCTAAGAGCTGCAAAACCTCTGGAGTATGGATTTTCCAGCTTTATTGGAAAGTACTTGGACAGTGATCAACCCAAGGTTGATTCTGCCTAGATAAAGATAAAAATGCTTTTTGGGGGTCTTGGTAGTCGGGAAGCATGCCTGAAGCTGGCAAGCACTGTGTGCTACCTTCCTAAATAATTTAGAATCAATTGTACCCCCAAAAAATAGGTGGAAGAGCACAATTCAGAGTTCTGTAAATGCCATTTGGGGGCGGTTGGAGAAATAACAGTGAAACTGTTCTTTTGTTAATCCACTTTAGTAGACACAATTAAGGGCTGGGGTAGGACAGCGATAGAAATTACGGTATTATCAGGTCAAACTCCTCCAACTCTTAATGCTGCAACAGTAAGATACAGGTATGAGAAGTTGTAGAGATGACCACTGGTAAAAATAATACTGCTTTCTTCAAAAAGACTGAAGTTACTGAACTGAGACCTCCTTGATCCTGAGAGGGAAAACTTTTTTCCCCCCTGTTGAAGCATTTGCTGTTGTGCTTGTAATACAGTATTAAAATAGGGTGGAACATTGCTGATGCTGCGCATACTACGCTTAATCCTGTAAATCCTGCATTGAACTGAGTAATGTATGTTTGCCTAAATGTATAACTTATGCTGGCTTGAAGTCCCTCAAAATTGAAAAATAAACATTGTATGGCAATTTTTTTAGGTAGCTTGTCCTAACAGTTAAATTAATATAGAGCTATTTTTAAAGCACAGTCACAGGAAATTGCATTAACTTGAAGCTCATTGTAGAAAGCTCCTAAATCTAGACTTAGGAATTCTACCAATACTTCGAAAACGAGGTGGGCTCTTCCCCACCATTCACAAACAATCTTCCAGAACAGAGCCAACTAAATCTTCAGAACAGGTGGGAGTAAAGGAACCAGCAGAGGAAGCAAATGTGCTTTCTGTGTCTGGGTCAGGGAGAGTGAATTTGTTGGGAGGGCTGAATTCTACTTTTGGTGTTCAGATCTGTTTCACATGAAAAATGACTAAACTATTGTATTAATCTTTCCTTAAGGTGGTCAGCCCAGAAATGTGCAGCCTTTTAGTGATGAAGATGCTTCAATTGAAACTATGAGCCACTGCAGTGGCTTCAGTGATCCTGCTAGCTTCACTGAGGATGGTATATTCTTTTATTTATATCTATTCATCTTTTTAAAAACATAAAACCTGAATTGACTTAGGAGTTTAAGTACTAGACTGTAAGTAGCAGTAGCAAAATAATGACATTCCGTTAAACGCTATGTGATTGTTAATCTAGTGACTATTGGTTTTGTTTGGTAAGAATATACCCCAGGTTTCATGAGCCTCTCATGAAACTATTAGGCTTTTTTCTATTGGAATTATACAATGCTAACTTTTGGAGACAGTAAGAATTTTAAGGTGCATTGTAAGACGTTGATTGTCATAACACATAGTTGAGGTGGTAAGAACTGCAGAAGCATTTGAGATGGAAAGAGTCACATTTCCCTCTTTGGAACTAGATTTGTGTTTTGTCTCCTCTACCATCTCTGCAACCTGGGTTGCTCTAATGTCATTTTGTTGGGAGGAGGGGACCTGAAAGCCTGCTACAGGGAGATAAGGCAGGGAGCCTTCCCTATGAATACTTGCTACTCTTACTGAGCTGCTGTTGCAGAGGCACCTGAAGTGCTGCCAGATAGTACAGGCTTCTTGGACAGTACTCACTGCATCAACAGTGAACACCTCGCTGTACTCCAGGGGTGCGTGTAGTGGACGGGGTGAAAATGTGTTGCTGATAGGATTGCCTGATGGGTGTCAGTTGTAGCACATTTATGTAAGACCTGATTAGCTCCCTCGTTCATTCTTGGCCCATGTAAGAAGCAGGTATAGAAACAGTACAGATGTATCAATAGATCAATTTTTATAAAAGTATTTTAAGGGTCAGTTTGATGTAGTAGGCTTAACACTGTTCTGTTGCTGTAATGCTGAGCAATTCTGTAGATACTGTCTATGTTAAACTGCTTTTTTATTAGTATTAAAAACATTAAGTGTTGAATACTACTGCGTCTGCTAATAAAATGTATATCAGTAGGACTAAATTATTTCCTCTGGATTAGGGCCTGAAGTTGATGAAGAAGCCACTCAAGAAGACTTAGAATACAAATTGAAGGGATTTATTGATCTTACATTGGACAAAAGGTATAGTATGCTTTGAAGAAACACATTCATATGTTGTTTACTGGTTTCCTCTGGTATAATAAGGGAAATGTGCATCAAACTTTTTTATATGCTTACTGAAATTACAATTATTTCATGCTGGGGAGGACTTGCTTTTCTTCTGGATCTGAAAAGACCTTTTTCCCTCCACCAAGTTTTTGGCTTCGTGAGAGTTAGACTCTCCTTTCCTAATCGCTTGAAGTAGAGTGACTTTATTTCTAGCCTGGTGTACTATTGTACACTATCTCCAACCTAAGTTTCTCTGTCCTTGAGGAAGGAGGCAATTCATAGCATTTCATACTTCATGGTACTTCTGTGGGTTACTCTTCTATTGGGTGCAGACAGATATAAACTACCATAAAAACAAAGGCTGAGCTTTAACTGATGTGTGCTGATTTCAGGAGGTCTTCCTTCTCTCTTCTAACAGTGCAAAGACAAGACAAGCAGCTCTTGAAAGTCTGAAAAGTGCTTTTTCTTCTAAAATACTATATGAATTTATCATGGAAAGGAGAATGACACTAACTGATAGCATTGAACGCTGCATAAAGAAAGGTAATTAACATGCTTACTATTAGAAAGTAATAATCCCTATGAAATAGCTCATTATTTAAAAGGAATTAAGACTGTGAGGCTTCTCTAGTACTTCATAGAGTGCTTAATAATTTAGTTGTATTAACAACATTCCTTTTTTAAATTTAGATGTCATATTTTAACTGAGTTAGAAAATCAACTGAAATTATCTTCTGTCTGTTGGCTTCTGAATTTCCACTTGCAAGTTTTCAGACTATTATCTTTAAAGGGTTAAAGGAAGGAAGTAATGTACAAGGTGATTACTCATTGTAGTATGTTAATCTCTAGGTAAGAGTGACGAACAGTGTGCAGCTGCTGGACTGGCGTGTCTTCTGTGTGTGCAGATGGGGTCAGGAATTGAAAGTGAAGAGATTTTTAAGACCCTTGGTCCAGTTCTAAAGAAGATTGTCTGTGATGGAACAGCCAGTATCCAAGCCAGACAGGCTGTAAGTATAAAATGTTTATTTGCCAGGCAGGGACACAGGGCAGTTTTTGACCAGCGCACTATTGTGTAATCCAGAACTAAAGGTTGCTAGTGTAAACTCATAATGTTGATGTATGCTCTGACTAGCAGTTTTCACTGGCTTAAAAAGTTCCACCTAAAGGTTGAACGTCATTCTCTTCTTCAACCTAGGAACTTCCTTAAAGAGCTGTTACATCTAGTACTTTGTCAAGTGTCTTAGCTCGCTATGTTGCAGTCTCCTTACTGCAGTTCTGAGGGCTGATATTCAAGTCCTATAGAAAAAAAGGAAAGTTTTCCCACTGACTGATGTATCCTTCCTGTATTTATTTTAACTTCTTTAACAGCAGAGGAATGTCACTTATGCAAATATATTTATATATGATAAAATTACATATAGCAGATCTAGAACTACATACTTGGATACATTTGTACTACCAAAAGTATTTTAAGTTTTTTGCCCAGTTATCTCGTCTATACATGAGTGGTATACTTGAAATATTGACTGAAGACAGTCTAAAGCTCTTGACAAGATTTTTTTAAACTTCAGAGTTTTAACTAATACTCTCCAACTTGCCTTTATCATTACATAGCTGGCTGCTTCTCCTATTGTATTCAAGCTGTGTTACAATAGATACTGTCAGCTGGAAGAGGAGGTAGTATTAGTTCAACAGCAGCTATTTCTACAAACAAACAAAAGCTATTAAAGCTTGTCCTGTTTAAGTGTAGCTTTGAGTCCTGTGTGGTTAGTGCAAACATTGCTTTCAAGCATTTTTTTTCTTCCTCTTTGTAAGAGGAGACAGAGTAGAATAGGAGGGATAGGGAAGAGATGTGGAGGACCTCACAGCAAAAAAAGTTCCAAGACAGGCTCTTGAAGTCCAGTGTTTTCATGCCATTTAATTGTAATAGTGGACAGAGAGGGGAAAATATTTTCCCACAGTTGTGAATAAATACCGTATGTCCATTACTGTTTATCAGCATAATTTCTGCTAGTGGATCCTCGTGGGATTTAAAATAATCAGGTGAAAGGAGTGCTACATGTAGCTTTTTGGAAGGGCTTTGTAAGCTATATTAAATAATATAGCATGAAAAGTGAAGGCTTCTGAGTAGCATATGTTGTAAAATCATCCTGAGAGTAAACGGGAACTGAGAGCTAACTATTACAAAGTAGCTGGATTAAACAGTGTTGAAGACTTCAACTCTGCTAAGGTCTTAATCTCAAGTTTCCATTACTCCAGATGTTAAATTTCAAAGGCCAAAGTTTGAACGTTTTGTCAACAGTAACCTTAATGTCAAATACTGACACTTTTTTCTTTTGTTTAGTGTGCAACCTGCTTAGGGATTTGCTGTTTCATTGTCACTGATGACATTACGGTGAGGATAATTTTTTTTTTGTTTTTTTTTTTTTTACTAAATTGACAATATGAAAACGTGTGAATCTTAAGCCACTTCTATTAATCTTCTTTTCCCCTGTTCAGGAACTGTACTCTACTATGGAATGCTTGGAAAACATCTTCACAAAGGCCTATCAGCGAGATAGAGACACTAATGGTGTATCGAGTACCCATAATACTGTGCTTCACATCAGTGCTCTCTTAGCATGGACGCTGTTGTTGACCATTTCTCCAACGAATGAAGTGAAGAAGAAAATTGAAATGTGAGTATCTTTCATGGAAAACAAAATTTGTAATGACTGTTTTTATATGCAATGAAGCAGTGTCAACAAAATTTGCATCTTAATGAAATGTGACTTACTCCTTAGGCACTTGCATAAACTTCCAAGTCTGCTGTCTTGTGATGATCTCAACATGAGAATAGCTGCTGGAGAAACACTAGCCCTTCTGTTTGAACTGGCACGCGAAACAGATGCTGTAAGTAGATGTCAGCAGCTAAATTTTCTTGCATTGGGATGATGACAAGACAAATTATTTAACCTGTGTTGCATAGCACCCTGGATCTCAACAAGTGGCAAATAATTCACTGTGTTATGTTGTTTGCAGTGAGTCTGCCCCAATCTAAGTGGGTATAGCAACGATTCACAGCAATTTAGCTAGCGTTTTTACACTAATTTCCATATTGCAAAATAGGACCAGTATAACAAAACACATCAAACAGTACTTCAGTGTAACTAGAAATGTAGTGTGCAAGCTTTAAAATCTAAATCCAACACTAGCATTAAAAAAACCCAAAACAAACAAACCCTAGAGGTATTCCAGGATAAACCAGTATTGTTTACTGCAGTGGGAACACTCATTGGATATTTAGCTTTCTGCCGACAAGTTCCAGTGATTCCCAACCCTGCACAATTCTGCTCTCACAGCTAAAAATCTATCCTTCAGTAGAAACTGTGTTGACTTTTAGTATTGTTTTTTCAGTATCCTTATTTAGGTACCTTGAGAAGAATAACTCATGATGCATGATGGTTTCACAGCATTTGTGACTATTTCAGTCAGTCAGGGACTAGCCAGTCAATTTAAGGGGGGAGATTTTGAAAGGATTTGCACAAATTTTGCACAGATACCAGTATTGCTACATTTGGTGAGACTTCTTGGAGTTTGCTTTTGAGTTGGATGAGGTGCGAGCTTCTTGGTATTACCTCATACACAGCTAAACTTGCCTTTATGTTCTTCAATATACCTTACTGTTTTCCGAACTGTTTTCTTGACAGCACTGAAGGAAACAGTCTCTACTTACCCATGGCACGTTTTGGGAGAGCTGCCTGAATGGCTCCAAGCTAGATCAAGGCTGCTGTGTTTTGCCAGAACACTGTCCAAAGTGAAAGGATAATTCCAATTCAGTCAGGATACATGACACACTAACACTGCATAATTGGAAACAATTTGCTGACACTTCTGTATAATTAGTAGGGATTTGAGTCTCTTGGCTATGGAAGCCAACTTTGAAAGAAAATGAGACTGGAACTTAATCCTTTATTTGATCAGACTGACTGCAAGTAATTAAAATCTTAAAATGCATTAACAAGACTATATTCACTAAAAACGTCTTCCATTCCACTGAGGGAAACGCCCCTTTAATCATTACAAATGATTCTCTCTGGATCCTTAACAATCAGTGCAGATTAAAAATGCTTACTGTGTGTTGCCTTTGACCAGTCTCTTTGAAAAAGCATACAGTAAACTTGGTCTAGTCAGTTGACATGACAAAACATTCAGATGAGATACTTGTTCTTACGTAAGTGTCTTACTAATCCAGGCAAACTAGCACTGAATGAGTAAATGGAAGGGAGAAGATATTTCCTGTTACATAATTGCACATTAAAGTTTACTTAGAGTAGATCTTCAGTTAAGCATTTTCTTCAAAAAAACTGCTTTCTAATTTTCCACCCCATACAAGACTTATGACTAAATATTCCTTCTTGTCAGTTTAGTGGTGTCTCATGATCCATCTCCAGCAGCATGAATTCTGTGCTAATAACCTGAAAGTGCCCTCAGCTTGTCGACAGGAGCGGCAGCCAGGTTCAGCAGATGGGTTAGGCAGTGAGTCCCTTGGAATTATGGAGCAGAACAGACAGGTATATACGCACACTGAAGGAACTGTACTGTTTCATGTGGCTCTGACTACCAGAATGGCGTTTGATAGCGTCCTACTTGGTAAACTGGATGCTGTGACTTCATTCTTACTCGTTTAAACGCTGCAAATGGAACTACAGGAAGTTAGTGCCATCTCTGTCTCTTTAAATAACAAAGTAACGGGTTGCCTGAATTTGGAGAGATCCATTTTCCTATTTGCAGGGAAAGATATTAAGGCCAGAAACTGATGATTTTTTTCTTTTTTTTTTTTTTTAACTAGGATTTCTTTTATGAAGATATGGAACTTCTAACAGAGAAACTAAGAGCTCTGGCTACAGATGGAAACAAGCACCGAGCCAAGGTAGATAAAAGAAAGCAGCGATCTGTCTTCAGAGATGTTCTACGAGCTGTTGAGGTGATTCTTTTGTCTTACTTTGAATGTCTGGGTTGTAGCTATGTAGTGTACGATTTAATGAAAATGGTTTTATTATTAAACAGAATTACTGTTTCAGTGAAAGCAACAGGAAAAAATTATTTTAAATGAGACTTCAAATTCTGATCGCTTACGTGAAATACAACTGCTTTTTTAGGAATGTAGAACAAAGAAAGGCAAACTTTGTTTATTTTACTCCAAACTTGGCTTCCATATTGAAGAGTATTTTTTTTTCTTTAAATAAGGCTAAACATTGCACTGTAAATACTAAATTATTTTTATTTTATACCATGAGCAGATTTTTTTCATGGCAGCTTAGTAGTAAGATACATTTCCAAATGGCACTTCTGCCAGGGGCCAAAGAGGTGTTTGTGTACGGGGGGAGTTATTGTCCTAATTGTTGTGCTGTAATCTTCTGGTTTTCCATATCCAGATTGAGAGCAATATGCAAAGCAGGACTCTCAAAATACTTAGTTAGTGATGTAACTTCTGAGTAAAGCCTCTAAGACAAATCTCAAACTTCTATCACTTTAATGGATTGTTTGTTACCTTACACCTCTCAAACTAGATTTTTTTACTTGTTAAATAATTACTTTTTACATTTTTGTATGGGTAAGACCAACTAAATATTAGTTTACATTCAGAACAGTTAAACACCTCGGAAGCCAAGGACAGGGCTTTGAAGTGATTTGAAGTCACCTTTGAGATTCTGCCTGTAGAAGAATCTGTCCGAGTCACTTATTAGCAGTTGTTACATTCCATTGTCACAAACGTAGCTCACTGCACTTGAAAGGTGGGGACTAAATGAGGCTTACAAACTGACTGAAAGGTGACTCCTGCACTCAGAACTGGTTTTTCTGGAGATAAATCCAATTCTTAAATTCATTTCAAAGATGAAAGTTAAGTGTTCATGTTTGGGGTTTTTTTTAAATGCTTTCTGACTTGAAGAATGTCAGCTTTGAGTCTTACATGCAATTTAATTTCAGGTTTGCATCAGTTTATGAACAAATACAATGTTTAGTGTATGCATATTATATTATTTGGAGGGTTTTGGTGTGCCAAATTTATTAATGAAAATAAAGTTCATTGAGATATATACAATTCCTAATACCAAAGACTGTTTAAATTAAAATTATATATGTTGTTTCCTTTAATTTTGGATAGGAGCGTGACTTTCCTACAGAGATGGTTAAGTTTGGACCTGAGCGCATGTATATTGACTGCTGGGTTAAAAAACAAACTTATGATACCTTCAAGGAGATTCTGGGGTCGGGGATGCAGTATCATTTGCAGGTGAGCTGCTCTTTCATACATGCTCAGACTGTTGTTCTCTGTCTGGCTGCTTTGTAGTAATTCAATCTGAATTACAAAATCATGCATAGAACTTGGTGAAATGACGGGCTTTGCATTACAAGTGTTAAAAGACAGCACTTACAAAATCAACTACAGTGAGCTAGAACTGTCTGGGTGAGCTGCTTCTGAGTTGTAGCCTGGGTGTGCTGGGTTAGCAATTAGAAGACTTCTCCAAGAAGAGATTTAAGCTGAGTATCTTTTTAGCTTCAGGTTTTTTCCTGAGTCCTTATGCTCTCTTTCAGCAGAGCGGTGTAGTCATCTGGCTGCTATAAAGCTGCATGCCTCCACCCTTCCTGTTCAAGCCTGTTAAAAGGAATGCAAAGTTTTAGTCAAAAATACAACTTGCAGCCCAATGCCGACAGCCTTGCAGAAGGGAAGGGATAAGGCCTTATCTCTGTTCTAGGAACTGCTTGTTCACTAGTCATCTCTTCAGATAGGCAGCAGAAGCAGGAACTGTAGCGTAGGAGTATACGCTCCCAAATTGCTATGATGATCATGGGGTTAGAATCTTCAGTCCAGTGTCAGTTGCATTTCTGCGTGACTGAGGAAGCCCAGGCATGTAGTAGCTTTTTTCAAATTTTTCAACTAGTACTTTTACAGCCAAATACTTTAAAATTGGTGTGTTGCAAAACCATACAGATCTGTGTCCAGCTGCCTGATCTTGTGTAGAGGCTGTAACAGAACAGTGTCTAATTTGCTGGGACAAAACAATCAAGGGGGGATGGGAGCTGTCTCTGTCTTCTCAAGAGGGCAGTTTTAGTTCTTAGCCTTATTTTGATTAAAGGAAGAAGTATTCCCTGGCTTAATTGCAAAAGATACTAAGATTCAAGTCAAATTGCTGCTATTTCTCACTGGAATACTTGATATTTAACAGTAGTCCTCTTTGGAGACGGAGAAACTGATCATGTGATGTATTTTCTTGTTTAGTCAAATGACTTTCTTCGGAATGTGTTTGAGCTTGGTCCACCAGTAATGCTAGATGCTGCAACTCTTAAAACAATGAAGATATCCCGTTTTGAAAGGGTAGGTTATTGCACCTTACTATATTTTCTTTACTTCATACACTAATATATTTCTCCTGAATTAAATGGTATTCCAAACATGCACTTTAGAAGCTGTGGTCTTTAAACTTGTCACTTCAGTTCTAACAGTGCCCCATATTGTCCTGAATGAAACCAAACCTTGCTTGTATGTGTCTGAGCTCATATTTTAGATTTTCCACTGGGCACGTGTCTGCTACTGCTTTTCTCCCAAGGGGGTCTGAAGGTTGACTTGGTTGCTGATTGGTACCAGATTCATGCTCCATGCATGTGAAACTTGGGCTCTTAGCAGAGCCCTAGGTTTTTGGGTGGGCACCTACAGGAAACCATCACAACTGAGTCTTCATAAAGACAGTATCCCGAACTCTCCAGTGTGCATCGGACACTAGGAGGATGACTTTGCTCAGTTGGTTGTGAATGTACTCATCACGTGTACAAACAATTTGTGGAATGCTACTACCAAGTTTAATCCAGGGGGCAAAGTTAATCTGCATTGTGTCTGTATGATGTTCAAGTCTGATGGGCTTCCAGAATTGCTCCTAGCTCAGCCTTTCTTATACAGCCCCTGTTTCTTTTACATGTACATACATTAAAATGAATCAGCCTTTGGTGCAAAGATACTATACTATAAATTTCAGAAGGCCTACCAATTTACTTCAAAGATTAATAAAAAGAGATTTTCAGCTGTTTCTTAACATTAAAAAAAATCTCTAAAGGACATAAACCGTTTAAACATGGTGATTAATTTCTCCTTTTATTTTGTAGCACTTGTACAACTCTGCAGCATTCAAGGCTCGGACAAAGGCTAGAAGTAAATGTCGTGATAAAAGAGCAGATGTGGGGGAATTTTTCTAGATCTCCTTTTCCACAGGGTTCAATTTTCATAATTAAAATAGATTTGTAACCTGTAAATGCATTTTTTTAATTTCTGTAGTCACAGTTTGCACTTGTGCACAGGGATGTTGTATAAAGTCTGTAAATATAATGCATGTTGTTGCTTAGTTGCATATTCACTGTATATAGATTGATGTAAGATTGGGTGCAGGGATACATTATAACACTTGCATTAGCTGCAACTTGCTCCAAAGGTTGAATATATTGTAACTGAACTGTTAAATGGGGTGGATAACCGTAGTCAAATGCCACGTGTCAGATTGGATTCCTTGCGTCATATAAAGGTAAATTAAACAAATTCATTGACCAAGTGTTTTGGTAAGAATGTGCTAATACGAAAAGATTGTTAATATGAAAAACTTGTTTCTGTGAAGTTATTTTAGTAACTTTTTTTAAACTCTTCAGTGACAGGTGGACAAAGAATTTTTTTATAGTATGACTTTATCCTGAAGGGGGCTATGAAGTTCAGTTACCTTCACTTACAGTGAAGTAGTGAATGACAAATACTTGCCTCTATGTAAAATAAAACCAAGATTCTCATGTTCTGAAATTGGATGTTTAATTTTTGGAATAAAGATGTTTCTCACTGCTTGCTTTCTGTGTCACAGTGATTCCTGCATGAATGGAAAGCTAGAACCCTAGCAAAACCTAAAGGTTGAAACAGATGGGTTTGTTTATTTGGTTGGGTTAGTCTCAATGCTTTAGTAGATGCTATGTGAAACCACCTTGCTGTGTTTCAAAGGTGTATCTTATTTACGTACAATCTGCACAACAGCCTACTGTTGATTTGTCATCACTTTTGTAATAGTCAAATGTTTTCTAGTTCTGGTACTGCAAAACACTTCCTCCCTTATCTTACAGGAGCCATTCCAGCTGCCCTGTTTTCGTTGTGTTGAAAACTGCTCCCCTACCCTCAGTTTCTGGCTCTAGAGGCCTGAAATGTGCCAGTAACTGAGAACTGTCTGTCTTGGGGATGATGGGTGTTTATGTAATAAAGACACTAAACCCTAGATAGCTGGAGCTTCTGAACCAGAAGATCTATAAATAAAAGTGCTTGTTGGAATAAACATTCTTAAAACTCTAGGTCAAGTTATCAGCAGAGGAAGTAAACCTTACACCCAAAAATACCCAACCCCACCCCACCCCTGAAAACTAGTGCTTGCTCTGATAAGGGGAAGATTGGTTTGGTTGGGTTTTTTTAGTTTCAGATTATAGCAGAACCTATTCCAGAAAATCCATACATGCTAATTAGTTGTACCTTCTAACTTACATTTTTTTTTCTCAAATAATGCGTTATGTAAGAATGTGCTTGGCTTATGAAACCAATTACTTGGACTATGATAAGGCCTTCAACTGGAGTCTGTGCTGTTATTGACATACGTTGTCAGTGTTTGTCACACATGGAGAAGAAACTTCCCATCCTTGAACTAGATGAAGCTGTCTACCTGTGCTTGCCCAGCCCGAGATGTTGCCCCCTTTGACCTAAACTGTTCTCGCAAGCCTGCGGTCTCTCCTGGGGCTTCGGGGTCGTCACGTTTGGCACACTTTGCTTACAGCAGCGCTTTTGATAGCTTCCTCTCCTGCCGGTATTTTGCAAACTTGCTTTCTGCAGCACCTCCTGGCACGGGGCCGAGTGTGCGGTTGCCTTTTCCCCCGTGATGCTGTAGCTGCCAACCAGAGAGACCAGGACGACTTCGAAGGCTGGTTTTGGGGAGATGGGCTGGTTTGCTGCCCTACAGCCATCTGATGGGCTTGTAGACCTTCTCAAGCTTAGAACTGGAGGGGCCTGGGTCCTTGTCTCCCAGTTAGGATGGTGTCAGGAATCTTTCAGGGATTTTTTTTGGTGGGATTTTTTTTTCTGGCTTGCACATCCTTGTTTGGAGTGAGGGCTTCCAGGAGACCCCTGCAGAAAGGCAGCAAGCTTGTTATGTCTGCGCTACTGGCCCAGCTACCCAGACTGGGCAGCAGCAGAGCTTGTCAGCTTGGGGTGGGGAACTATGAGTCAGAAGATGCATCCTCTATTGTTTCCTGAAAGAAAAATACATTTATTGTCAGCTTAAAGGGGTTCAAAATTTTAGATGTATAGAATGGCTTCAGAAAGGATTTGTTGTTTTGACCCATGGTCCCTTCATGTAAGTGTCAGCTGCCTGTCATTGCAGTGTGCTGTAACATTACATTCTGCAACGTCGGCCACAAAAAACTAGTGATCAAGAGAACTGTCTGCAAAGGATGAATTACCAGTACTCACAAACAGTTCATCAGAATTTATTTTTTGAACAACTAAGGATGCCGGACAAATTAGTCCATAATATTGTCCCACTTGAATTTGTAAGGTGTGTGGGAGAGGGACCCTATTTTTTCTAGTCTATGCCTTTAAAGTACTCGTAACTGCAATACTGTAGATGTGACTCCTCTGCATAGCAAACTGGTTACTCATAGCTACAGTGTTGTAGATATGACTCTTCTGCATAGCAAATGAGTTTTAAAAAGGCATCATAAACCAAAAGGTTAGTGAAATATTGATCATCAGTAACAAACCGCCTCATTCTCCATGACAGGATATTATAATGATTTCAATATAATAGAGCTGTATATGTGCTGATTTCTTTTTAAACAGATCAATATTGCGAAGTCAGTATACTTAGCCAAGATGAACTCTAAATATAGATTGAAAGGGACAGTCTGTTTCATAGCTGCCTTCATGGGTCCTGCCGGAGTTGACAGGTTCCTATGGCTCTAAAAGTAGAGAAAGGAGTTTTCTTCGGGTGATTTTCACGGGCTGATTTCTTCCATACTGGTGTATTACCTGAGTGCGGTTATGTTGTAAGTAACATTTCATTCTCCTGGGTTTTATTTCCTTTTAGACTCAATTCTGTGAAGAATTTTCAGTGTGTTCTCACACTAAGTTCTAATTTTACCACAACTACTTAAGGAGAAATGTAAAAGATGAAAGGGGAAAAAAGTCTTTAAGCAAGGTTAAAGTACAGGGCAGAGTGACTCCAAAACCCACAAAGTTTAGATTAGTTTGTTGGGAAAATAATCAATACTTCTGGTCAGTGACACTGATGTCTGTATCCTCTCTCCGTTGTTTGGCATGTCAACGAAAACAAGCAAATAAATGTAGTATAGACTTTGTTGAATTAAGAATAATTATTATCTCCACTGCGGTTACAGGCACAGCGAGGAAATCGGGTTTAAATAATTAATAATGAATGCAGAAACATATAATTCATAAAATTAATGAATCAAAGGTACTCACATTTATTACAGCTCAAGTTGTTAAGAAGAGTCTTCCCTGAAGTTGCAGGGAGGTACTAATCAAAATACCCACGAGAAACAACTGCTCTTTGGAAGCTAAAAATAACCAAAAGCCTCTGTGCACGAGGTGGTAACTTTTAGCACGCCGCTGTTGAAACGCAGGGCTCCGTAACGCTTGCAGTTGGCCACAGATGTGCTTGTGGGGAGACAGCAGAGCCAGCACTGTCCCATTCGAGGGGAACGACAGTGGACACAGCCATCTGTCCGGAAATTACTGCTGCACACCTAAAAATCATACGCTAGGTAAGGGTAACCACTACTATGCCAGCATTTCTACCTTATCTTTAAATTTTGCAGCAACAATTCTGAACAGAGGAAAAATATAAGCTGTAATCTTTTCTTACACTCTATTAAATAGAAATATAAAAGTACATATGTAGGCCTGTCAATCCCCATGATCAGGAGAACGAGCCCCATAGTCAGGAGTGATTGAAGCACTTTTAGTCTTCCGACTTGCTGAGGCTCAGTGAATGTTTACTTGGCTGTGTGCTCACGTTTGGGGGAATTATGACCATCTTCTGCATTTGGTTTGATGAGGGAAAGAGTGTGTCTTTTCTGTAAATGCTCAGGGCTATATTCCTCAAACTTCAGGTTTTTAATATAAGTGCTAGGTTAGGAATGCGGTCACACTGCGTTCGCTATTGCTTGGAGAGGGAGAGAGGGCTCAGAGGCACGTCAAGACAGCAATTCAACCCATCTAGGATTTAGAAATCACCCTTAGTGCTTAACACTCCATCAGCAGATTTGCGTCCCATGAAGTGCTGAGTTACGTTTGGCAGGTAAAATTGAACTTGAGAGCTTTGATAAAATACTAAATGGGTAAGATGTATTCGACTCCAAGTCTAAACTAATCTCTGTGAGCTCGCCCCCTTATATTCACTAGCAAGGGAAAGGTACATTTAGGCTGCGATGGTAAGGTCAAAAAGACATTATCTTAGAATAAGAGGAATGTTACCTGAAGGTATATATTTTTCTTCAATAATTACACAGCAAGTTTTCAGTGACCAGTGTAGTCTAAGGTGCCTAGTTAGAGCATCTGCATCTCCTTATGGCTAGAACTGTAGATTGTTTCTAGAAGACATTTTTGGAGTCAGGATAGCATAAAGAAAACCAAAAGACTGTGAAGGAATAATGTGCAATTCATAAAGGAGCCTGCTTAGGTATTGCTTCTTTTCTATATAAAATCTTCCTTTATAACTGTGTTTATATAAACAATCATTCAATGAGTTCATGCACCCAGACTCTCCAGAGATGCTGGTTTTGCCGACTGGGCCCCATCCAGTGCTTTTACTAAAGCAAGGAGTATTAGTCTGAAGAAACAGCTTTGCCATCAGGCTTTAATTTGTCTAAAACTAGCATCTATGTGCAGTAGAACCACATTAGAAGACTAGGTTTTGCTCCATTTTTCACAAATAATAACTTCACAGTGATATTCTAAGGTGTATAAGCAGACCTATATTCTTGCTTATGTCCTACATCTGTACCTGCTTTGTCTGTCTTATCTCTGAATTATTTCATGCTGAAAGCAGAGGATCTGAGTGACATCCTTCCTGGCGGTGTTAGTGAAAGTTTGGCTTGCACCGTGGTCAGGATATCACCCATCATCTTACCAAATACCCACCAAAAGGGTTATACAACTAAATAACTAATGTTCAAATCAATGCTGGAGCCAATCTCTTTCTCCACACACACACACACACACACATATATATATCTGTATGTATAAGTATACGCATGTGCACAAACACCATGTAGAAATGAAATCTTATACCCATCAAAGATCTCCAAGAATAAACAATTGCTATATGTACTGAGTTACCCTTGCCTTCAAGATCTAGAAAGTATGCTGGTCCTTCAAACCCCTTTATTTTAGGGGTTGTTAAGACTGCTCAGCATTTCCTTAGAACAGGACACCAACTGTTACAGTTATTTAACATATCCACGTTTTATTTTACCTTTTTAATTATTATTTTTTTTAGATGCAATGGAGAGGCCTTCCTTGGAAGTTAACTTGCCCGATACTCACGAAGAAGGAAAACTTTATGTAGTTGATTCCTTGAACAACCTAAACAAACTAAATGTTTGTCCAGATGGATCCCAACATGTGCTAGGTACGTATGATAGATGATGCTTTGTGGTTTTCTATACATACAATAGGCCATCAAAAAAAAGAGTTACGTATGACATTTGAAAAGACTGACCACGTTGTGTTGCACTGATGTCAACAGCCCAATAGGCCAATATGTATATGTCAAGCCCTGTACTGAAAAATAGAAGAAAAAGATTCAAAATGGCATCATTTAGACAGATCAGATTAATGGTTTAGCTGCACCTGCTGCGTATTTCAGTTATTAGGTTCTTGAAAATCCTTGCATTTGGCTAGGGATTCACTATCAAGCCTGAACTTATCTTCCATTTCCGTTGGGATCCATGAGGTGATCCCTTGGAGGATAATTTCTCTAGTAATGCTCAATATACACCTACTATGTAAATAGCATCGTAACTCTTCACAAGCACTAAAATTCACATGTGGCAAGAGAAACACCAGAGAATTTCTGTTCATTCTTTTAGGACACATTTCCTAAGGACTCAAACCAGTCATCTGAAATATCCCATGAGACTTTTAAGCATTTTAATTCGCAGACTCTCTTTACTTACAGTTTCAGATACGGACTCTCACACTTCTACTGGTTTTGTACAGCTTTTATCTTTGATTTGCTCATGGCAACAAGAATATTTTCACCCAGTGATAGCTACAATATACTTGAGTTTTTTGTGACCTGAAAACATCTTAAAACCTGGAGTTCTTCAGCAGCATTCCACATGACAATATTTAAATCCACTTTTATTTCCCTTAGTATAATGCCAAATTTGACTGAAGAAAAGCTACAGAACACCAGCTATGTTTAAATGAGTTTCCAATGGCCATAACTTAATCATGCTTCTAGTTATAGGATTTAAATGCCTTTCCATTACTTCTGTTTCTGAGTCCTCTAACCTTTCCTAATGCAACTAACTAGGGTGGTGCTGGTTTCTAGATCTAACACAAAGATGTTAGACACAAGCTACTTAATTTTCATATATAGATTATCTTGATATTGTCACTTCTACAAGTACAAAATGAGACAACGGGATAAATCCATTTTAATGTCAAAGACACTCCTTGCAGTGTGGCTATCTTGCTTTCTTTTGTAACTTTTATTGGACAGTATTGCTTACTTTGCAGGTAAATATACAGGGTTCTGTGGAATCGTATATGGTTCTGTGGAATAATCACATGCATGCTCCTCCCTACATTTCAGCAGTAAATAAAGGTAGCCTAATATGTATTTTATGCATCAATTTGTAAAGTGCTTTGGCTCCTTCTAGGATTACTCTTTTTAACATACATATTTTTTACTCGGAGATTCTGTAGCTATCTTATCCCATCAGTTAAAGACATAAAATGAATTTTTCACAGTCCTTACCTGCTTTATTCAGCAGCATAAAATTCTGATTCTCTTGCCAGAAAATCAGTGAGATCTGCGGAGTATTTTTCAAATTCTGATAAATATTAAAATCTTGTGAATGATCTATTAGTAGTATAGCAAATGCCCAATTTGGTTTAAAAAACATGTTTCAAGAGTGTTGCAGTACACAGCAATCCTTTTGTTCAATAGCTTAATATGACCTGGCATAATCAAACATACTAGCAATCATGTTAAAAGCTATTTAAAATATATATACCTTTTGATTGCTTTGGTAGCAGCCATGCAGCAAATTCTTTACGTTTTAGATGGTAAAATGGTCCCACTGTTTGCAGCTTGGCAAGAACCTGCGTTCACGGATTCCTCACAACACTGCAGGCTGGCATGTTCAGCCAGCTGAAATAGTAAGAAGCATTCATTAGGCAGAGCAAGCACAGGCCACTTTGGAGACCTCTACTGATAGCTTACTATGCTTGAGAGACAGCAGTAGCAGGCCCTCCCCATCCTTAGTATTCTGATTAGAAAGCAATATTGGTGCAGGCACTTAGTATATGATGCATTTGTTATGAATGCTAAAGGAATAAAAACAAAATCCCAAACCCCAAATATTAAAAGGTTTCAGCTTACCCGCAGGCAGGAGTGCGTTACATGCAATAAAGAAAAGCAGAGATATTCCCAGAGATCTCCTGCTAGCTCAGTGAATTGCTCAGCCCCAGGTTGGTTCATTATTAAAGTGTTGTAATGGCATATGCAGCCTTCCCTCAGCTTTATCACTACAGGCTCTGTTGCAAAGACCTCAGAGATTTCTACCAGCTAAAACAAGAACACGATCTAGAAATACATCTTTCACAGATGCACATGCTACTCTCCCTTTCAGAATGGCAAGACAGCAATTCTAGGAGAGAAATTACAGTAATTTGCATGTAATTTTAGCACGTATGAGACTGACACCAAAATGAAATTACATTAGCCCCCTGCTCCCCTCAAAACATAAAATAAAAACAAATCTTAGTAAGTAGTTAAAGTAGTATGCAAACTTGGGACAACAAATCTGGCTCAAGTATAATTTTATTTTTTATATATTCACAAGAATTTTCTCATGGTGTTCACTTGACTTTACCTGTTATATTCAGGGCTTATTGCCCCCTCTCATTTGATTGCAACTGTTTCTATGAGAGAAACTACTGTCTTTTCCCTTTATGCAACACAGTCTTAAAAAAGCAATAAACTGTCTCGCTGCTCTGACTCAAAGGAAGCATAGCAACTACTTATCCTTTTTTTCCCTCATTCTTCATGTGCTTGAGGGACAACATATGTAGTCCATATGAAAGTCTATTCCATTTTTGACAATTTGGGAGGATATCTACCTCATTTTTTGTTGGACCGAAACCAACAAAACCTAAAGAAGAAGAAGAATATTAAAAACATTTGGTTTAAGATAAAAAGTCAAGACCTACATTCATCCTATCCAACATCAGGAGCTTAACTGAGGTGCTTAATTTGGGAAATTAATCATCCCAGGGGTACTTCTATCATCAAGCAGAAAAAGAAGCAAATCTAGACGATACATGTGTAGGATGAATCTGTACCTAGGTTTTCAGTATGAATTTTTCTATCTTCTCTTTTGAAAAGGTTGAGTCCATTCAGGCCCTTAGAAAGCCTTCTGATGAAAACTTCATTGCAACCTTTGTACATGTAAAACTGAGCTGTAAAACTCTGAACAGGTCAACTTCAACAAAACAGTGTATGTCAACAACAGAAACATTTTTGTTGGATATAGATATATTCCAACAGCTATAACAGATGCATTAGTTTTTATATTTCCAAAATCAAGCTGAGCTCATAAATTTGGTTTCTTCCCTACTCATGCAATATCACAGGAAATAAAATCTGTTGGCCAAAATTATGATGTATTCTGCATCATTTCATGGAGCCAGAAGCATTTTGTCATGTTTATCCTAACCAACCTTAACAAACTTTATCACCAAATCATTTGTCATCTCATAACAGATGAGGAAGAGAACACCGGGGGTACTGGAGAAAACACAGCAGGGAGCAACATAAGAAACCAGTGTTTGTTCTTCGTCACCTTTATTCTTACTTTGATCGTCAGTTTGGCACTTGTTTCATTCGTAATATTCTTAATAAGTAAGTAAACCAAACAGCGGTTCTTAAAAATGCAGGGTCAATCGGAAGAAGAACTTTGCTGAAATGCGTCATGCTACCTTATAACATGCTACTGCTGTATTTGCATGGTCAAAGGCTTTGCCTGGTTATGGGCAGCGGGTCTTGGTCATGGGTGTCAAAGCACAGGCCTCTACTCTCTGAGCCAAAAGGCACAATTTTGTTCATAGTGCAAAGGTTTTGTGAGCTTTAACAGCTGTCAAGAATTTAGCTCAGCGAGGTTATACTGTGTTGCTAAAAATGCTGACTGGAAATTGAATTAAATTTAAAAGATGATTGTATGGCAGCGAGATACTTTGACAACATGCCTTCCATTTCTTTCCAGATAGAACTCAGTATTGGTGTCATTCCACTTAAATCAGGCTACCTGAAGAAAGACCTGAAGGTTGCCAGCTAAGTACTGCCTGGAAATTGGTTTGGAACTAAGAAAATGTCAAACATAAGAAACAAAAAATCAGATAAGATATATCAAAATTGGCACGTAGCATTGAGTCTGTAGATGTAATTACTGTTCCGCTTTGGCTGGACTGGTCAGGCTGGCTCAGCTAAGCACATGGCTACAGGTGACCTTGGTTTATGGAGCCCTTGCCATCTTGGGGTTTTCGGGGCTAATGGTATTGAACGGAGTATGAGGTGCATTATTTTAACTTACAACTCCATTTTGAACGAATTGGAATCCATGTGAAATCAAGATTTCTTTTACTCTATAGTAAGGAACTTGCTGGAGCAAAGCAAAAATCCTCATTTTCCTTTTTAAAGAGGAAATCCTAACCCTTGACCGAATCTGCTCACAAGCGCTCAAATGACAGAATATCAGACAAGTAAAGAGCACACAGGAAATTTTAAGTGGCATGATTGTAAAACCCTAATTAAAATACCTCATACTCTAATTCCAGATTTATTTAACAGGGAGCTGCTAAAAGTACAGCCCTGGTATAGAAAAATGAGTAATGTGCCCCTCTAGTGGAAAAATGGTAAAGTAAGAGTGAGTAAAGTAAGGCTACTTACAGGGATTAAAGGAGTTTGCTTGGGCTCAGGTTGGTGGAGGCCTGTGGTTTTTGAAACTGATTTCCAGCAGTGTTTCAGATTACGTTACAAACATAATCTCAGATTATGTTTGCAATCCATAAACATAGATCTGTTGGCACTATTAGACTTAAGCTTCAAAACCCATGGGTAAATTTTGTGAACTTCAGAAGGCCAAAATAAAAGTAGCTCCAGAAGCGTACATGACGGATACTGCATGTTGGTGTTCCAGAGGAAACTGGCCTCTAAATGCCAATACTTGCAAGAATTTTCCTTTAATCTAAATGCTTTGGTAAATCAAGTGATGTGGCTGTAGTCTGCTGTGTGTTTTAGTAATTGTACTTTTAGAAAAATACAGGTGCATACTGCCCAGAAATAGCATCTTGTAGGCCCTAAGTAAGACATTTTCCTGTGGACACTAATGGAAAGGATACGCTCCTAAAGACTGCAAAATTTGTCTGAGCCAATATTTTATTTTATTACACTGCACTAAACTGAATAAAACATAAAATAAGCAATTAAAGAATGTAGTGAGCAGGTTAACTCCACCAGATGCATAACTTAACATTAGGTTCTGCAGTTGTTTTCCTGTTTAATATTTTTACTCATCGTAATTCCCTACAAACTCCCACAGGAATACAAGAGAGGGTAGTGATGTTCTTGACTTAAATGTTGCCAATTTAATGTGGTACATTTTCTTTTTCAAGTTCAAACTAGAAACAAGATGGACCAAATAACAAGCAGACTAATATCTGAAAAGAAGAACATAGAAGAGCTTAAGAAAATGAACGATATGATATTAAAACATCTAAATCAATCAGGAATTAAGGAAAAGGGGAGATACCTCTTCACACAGTCTCCTGATCTTCATGATTACTTCTTTACCCATGCTGAGCTGAAAGTCCCTGGAGAATAGATCTTCTTTGGAATGAAATTCAGCGTATTCATGTACTCAGATTATTTTCACATATGGCACACAGGTTACTTAAACATTCTGATATGGTCACAGGAGCACTGGAAAACCCATCTGAATGAAAAATATTAGGAAATAATATTTTATCCTGGTTTATGTGAATATAGATTTTGAAAACTAAGCCCATATGATTTACAATAAACAATGGATCGTCAACAATTTTGGGCAAGAGTTCCAGATGCTCTATGCATTGTGAATTGCAGGGCTAAGGGCTTAGTTTTACTTTAAATGTAAATGAATGATCACAGAGAATAGTGATTTCTATTCACATGATTCCAGCATGACCTTGTTCAGTTAGTCATTCTTCTGTTTCTTTGGAACAAGTTTTGTGTTTGCTTCTATATTATTTGTATTTAAGGATACCTTCAGATCCATAACTTATAAATAAATCCAGTTCTGCCATGGAGATTGGTGGTTTCCCTTTCTGTGCATCTAAATAGATGGACTTTGTGAAGAAACAAACTTGAATAAAAACAAGCCCTTTCATAACATGCCATATTCAGCCTAAATTTGTATCGACTGAAAGCGGGTGTCATATTGTCTTACATGGGAAATGGGTTTAGAGAACTCAGTCTGGTAATACCCATCTCATAGCAATGCTAGTACGCTGTACTCAGTATTTGCTGACAGTTTCTGGGGGAAGGCCACCTGTTTTTATAAAGTGATGTGGGGAAAATACTACATATTCTTGTACTTTTCCCTGTAATTGCTGCTGGCCACTATCGGAGAAGGGCCACAGGGTCAGGTAGAAGTCTGGTCTGAGCCTTCATATTTTTAAAATGGAGTAGTGTCTCAGAGAGTGAAAGCAGGAGCTGATGCTTTCTCACTTGGACTTTACACAGTTGTAGAAACCGACACGCAAAAGTGTGATCACATAAAGGACTGATGGGTAGCTTTGTAATTTTAGTATTTAGATCCTTCTACTGGTATGTACATTAAGAAGCCACCTCCCTTATCAATAAACAAATTGATTACTCCCATCACAACAGCACAATGGCAGATGACGCTGTAGAGTATGTCCAACATCTTTGCTTTTACTTCGATTTCTCTTTCTTATCCAATGCTTTCCTATCTCTTGTGGACAATCTAACTAAAAAGTCACTAAATTCAACAACTTGCATGGCAGTCTCCTTTTCCAGAACAAATGATAGTCCTTTCCGTGATGACTACTTCATTGTCTACAACACAGTGAAGAACTAGGTCTAGGAATCTTTCTTGATATCACTCTACTTGGATTTGCCTACCAATTCTATTCCTGCTATTAGGAGTGCTTTGCTTTACACCTATGTTTTACATCACCTTCTTTCTATTTCTTGATTTTTCTTTTCCTGATGTATTACTGTCAAGTCATTCACATAAAAAATGTGAGGTTTGGTCTTAAGAGTTTATTAGTCCTGCTGTTAATTCCCAGCTGCAGTTGTAATGATCTCCTCTGGACATCACGAGTAGTTGTTACAAAGATGACTTTAATATAGCTAACAGAGAATGATAAAAGAAAGTGTAGGATAAGTTGTAAGGAAAGAAACCCAAGCCTAACCCAAATATCTCTCTGTAAATGCCGTTAAATGATGAAAGAAAAAGTATCGTAAGACTAAAAACATGACACTTGCAGTGTTGTTTCTCTGTTCTTCTCTGAGCTGTCAGCTGCTTTTTAATGACAGTATTAAGTTCTCATCTCTCCCACTCATCTTGTAGCTACTGTAACTGCTTTCAAGCTCCTGTCTCGCACTGACACACACCCGTACTTGTTAGCCAGGGAGAAACAACTCTAGTATTTGGCACTCTGTGCATCTCAAACACATGGATTTGTCACATCCCTTGTTGCAACTGCAGCTATCAGAGCAGTCTGTGGTCCACTAGAAACTGACACCAATTGTCAATAGATTTTTCTGGTAGGAGACTGTAAATAAAACCTGTGCTACAGCAACAGTCGCCAAAGGAATGAAAGCTTCCTCATCTCTCTGATCTTGTCCTCAATTACTCTTAATCTAGTTAGTCAATCAGTACCCACAATAAATCCACTTTTTCTGTCTCTATTATTGATTAGAACGGTTGGGGGTTTTTTTCACTCCAAGGTTTGATCCTGCAAGGTGCTGAGTGCCCTCAACTGCCACAGACTTAGGACCATCTGGGGCATAACAATGCGCAGGCATGCTCAGTATCACACAGGACTGAGGCCCCAAATCATCCTTTTCATATTTAATTGCTTCTTCACTTGCAGTGATCAGTGAGTAAGGTCAGTGTTTCAAAAGTGCAAAGGTCCAAGGAACTCTCTAGGCCCATCCCGTTAGCACGGCTGAAACACATCTGTTGTTGAAGCCACTTGCGTACAAGGGAGACGTGGGGCAGCACTGCATATGGCTGCTTATGGCTTCTCCGCTCAAGTTACCGATATCCGTTTACAGTTAGGACCACTTCCCTACGAGACCAGAGCCAGGGTTGAGAGGGCTGCCTTGACAGCCAAGTGCCACAACCACTCCACCAACACTTTCAGGACTACTGCCCTAAACAGAAGCTAGTAGCTGCTCCTTCAGGGGAACACATCCATCTAATCTACTGACAGTGAAATAGTCCCAAACAAACCAATACTTGACTCTTAAAATCTTCTCCAGACTTGACCCTGAAGTGAACTTCAGCTGATTCCAGAGCTCCATAATCCTTATCTTGAATAAACAGCTAAGTGACTAGTAAATTCCAAGCTCCAACTGAACGTGGCATAACCACTGTGCTGTATATGGATGTTACAGCATCTCCTGTAGACACGGGGAAGATCTCTGTCCTTGTGTGGCTGCACCCCTCAGGAGCCTTTGCAATGCCTGGTATTATGACGAAGAACTATATCTGTACAGGAAGGTGATCTCACAGTAATAGCTTCATCTTACAGTAGTCACAGCCGTTCTCATCAGTAGTACTGCTTCCTTCTTTTTTCTCTTATTTGCAGGCTATGGAGGTATCTATCCAAAGTAATTTGCTTCTCAGTATTTCTCCAAATCCACTGTAAACAAAAATGACATGCAAAGGGTTCAGATAGATAGATTTAACAACATGCCTCTGACATTCATCTCTCTCAACAGCTGCAACTACTATCATTACTGAAATGACAACCTGGCTTCAGGAAATTTTCTGCTGGATAAATCTGGACGATACTAGAAAGATGCTGGTAAGCAAGGAGAAACACTTGGAAGATTTAACCAAGAAATTACTTTCAGTCCCATCAAAGGCATCGCGGTGCCACTCCTTGAAGTGTTGGCTGAATCTTTAGCTGGTCAGGTAATATCAGCAGACAAAATGCTTCTTTCCCCTGATTAGCTTGCTGAGAAATTAAAAGTCCTTTGTTCCAGATCTCCACAACAGTCCATGTTTTTGTTAACCTAAAAACATCAGACTGTAGCTGTCTATGTGAAGCTACATGTGGAGAAACTATACAGTAATAAATAGTAAATGGTTAGCTAGTGCAGGTATTAGCTTGCCTTCCTTGGGGTCATGCCACCATGAGAACATCAGCTTGTACTTGGTCTTGTGCTCCTCTAGAAGGAAACAGAGCTCAATGTCTATGAGCAGCGTGTAAGAATTGGGGACAAAACATTCTTAGTAGCGACCTGTCTATGAACCAGTCAGAGGTTAGGTAAATCCATACTGCAGGCATCTTCAGTAGAAAATGATGCACAGACAGTAAAGGGGGATTTTGAGAGGCAATCAAATCCATCCCTTTGCCTGACAGCAGCATCAGATTTACTTAAACCATTGCTGAGAGATGCTAGTCCGTTCACATTGTAAGATATTTAAATGATGGAGCTTCCACAAGTCTCCTCTTCTAGTGCTTAACTAACAACATTGTTAATTTTTTTTCCTGAAGTCCAACTAAAATTTTCCCCGCTGAAATTTAGGTCCATTATTATCTGGCCTATCACTTGTAAATATGAAAAATAGTTTGTTACCTTCCAATTTTTCAGTTATTTTATATTACACTAACTCTGCAAGGCAATTTTACTTCTAAGAAAGCTTTTTTACCCTCTGAGATACCTGGAATTTTAATACAACATTTATTCTTAAACTCTAGTATAAGTTCAGCTCACATGCTTCATTCACTGGTAACAGTACAAAGCTGAATATGGGCAACAAACAATAATGATGTGCGTACTCTGAAGCTGGAAAAAGAGAAGAGAAAATTCCAGGAGTGGCAAAAGGATTGTCACAAGTTTTGTTAGACCACATGCTCTCGAAGGTGATGTGCTGTTTGTTGCACACAATCCAAACCATTCAGGAACCCTAAATGTGGTGTCAAGGTATTTGCAAAATGAGCAAAGTGGAACAATGCTGAACAAAGCAGAAGGAGTATTGTCAAAACTAGAATTATCTGAATCCCATTTCATGGGGTTTTGAAGTCTTTGAAGATCTAATATTTATTTTCATTCTACTAAAGCATAATCTTGTAAAATTGCACATGAAATTGCCTGCAAAAATGCATTTTCAGATCCAAAATACCATGTTTTCTTATTCATTTCACCCTGTCTGACTGGAGTTTCTGCTTTGAGATTCAGAACCTACCCCATTGGAAATGGCAGCAAAACAATGTGCTCCACAAAAGCTTTACTGTTTTGAAAATGTTTATTTCAACAAACAAAATTGCAACCAGTTCTAATTAGAACTCTGATTAAGCAACACCTAGATAAAACAAATGCCATATAGCAACCAAAAATTGGATTTATGTTTTGACTAGTAACTGAAAATCATCTGTCCGAGAAGATGCTTAACTTGATCTTCTTATAGGTTGCTAGTGTAATTTATCTTGGAAGATGCTGGCAAATAATAAAAGTTGGATCAAATCATTAGATCGCAGCCCTGTACTACTGGGATTAAGGGAACTTTCTCTTCAGTTGAGAAAAAAGCACATTCGGTCCATTACATGTTATTGTTCCTATTTTCCTGGCAGACTAACAAGAATACTGAGATTTAAAGAGAGGGACAGAGGGGATGAATGCATTGTCACTTCCTCTGGGATACATAAGAAATAGTAACACTGTGGCCGAAGAGGTTAGTCTTATCTGAGAACCCAATCAATCTCAGAATTCAAGAAAAGGTTTTTATAGACTCTGTTTGCTGTCCTTTCTCTGGTTTCTGGGCCACACTTCAGCAATCGAAATGCTGTCCACGATTCACTGATGAGCCAGCAAAACCCCTGAATGGTAATGAGAATCTTCCAGTGGAAACAGTCACAGCACAGTGCTGCTGCTAATTTATCACTGTGAGGCAAACCGCATTACACACAAGGGTGAAAGGACAATTTAAAAATCGATTGCCTGCCAGTTTAAAAATCTATTAATAGTTATGGGTTTGCTTTTTAAGTTCTGCACTGCTCATTTAATCTTAATATCTTCTTCACCACATAACTGACTTTGGAAAACAGTGCTTCTATACAAGGTGACACGAAATTTTGAAACTCACAGACACCCTTTGCTCCTCAGCAAAAGCTCATGGCTAATTCATTAACTTCCAGTAATCCTTTAGGTTTTTTTCTGAAAGGAGCACTGAAGCATTTTCTTCAGAAGACCTCTCCCTGAGTACTCAAAATCCTATGGGTAGCTACGTAGGTGACAACAATATTTTTACTGATTTTTCAACAGAAGGTGTGACATGGATTCTAGTTCTTTTTGTGCATCATCAGTGACTGACTTTGCATCCTGGAGCAAGCTTAAATAACTAGATAGTGGAGGAAAAGTTTGCTACCTATAAACCAACAGTAACAAACACAGAGTTTAATGATATTTTTAAGAGAGTTTTAGGTGTAGTGTTTTTTTTCAAAAAAGACAATGTCAACCAACCTATCGTGGAGTGGAAGGAAAGTTTTCTTAGAAATGTTCCTTGTAGACACTAACCTGTAAGATTTTGTTCAGATCAGTTTGCCTGAGCTGCTACTTTGATCCGAAGCAGCTCTTGGGTTGCACTTCTTGTTTGACACAGACATTATAAGTGAACGCAGTCAAATGGCTAAAAGAGAGTTCCCTGAGGTTTTGGGGCTGTTTTGAACTACATTCAGCTTCATAGAATAATCTGCAGCAGGAGGATCCCCAGCTATGAACAGCAAGTGAGTCAGCTCGCTGAAGTAAATGGGGAGTGAATAAAATCTAGTGAACTGATTCAGCACCTATAAATAAACACTGACTGACTCATTTAGGCCTCTTCCTCGAGGAATGGTGGTCACAAGAAGACACCAAGATAAACTGATAAAAGAAGAAACATGCCACTGAGTTTGAAAGCTCTTCCTTCATGCTCTTCACGTTTCCGTGTCTTCCCCAAGAAATGATCTCCGGTCTGAGCAGGTACTTCAAGGTCTCTACTCAAGCGCCTGGGCTGAGGGCAGCGGCAAACGCCGGGCAGTTCAGACATTTCCTGACAGGCCTGTTGAAAACACGTCACCTTCCTATTTCTATGTTTGCAGTGCCCGAGCGGGCCCCGAGAACGGAAGGTATTTTTTTGTCATTCATACTAGAAAGACCCTCCATTTATTAGGACTTTGTGGCCCCCTGCAGTGACGGGAAGCCTGCTGGCAATGAAAAACGGGCTGAGGAAAACCAGAACGCGGCTGTCGCTACAAACCGCAGCGTTACTTCCAGGCGCCCCGCGCTCGGAGCTCGGCAGCGCCCTCTTTCCAGGCCTAACGATTTGACGCCGAACCCCCCAGCCGGGGCGGCCCCGCTGCCGCCGACCCGCCCCGGGCCCCTTCGGGCGAGGCCGCCCGACGGCTCCGCGGCGGCCGAGGGAGACCCCTGGCGGCCGCCGGCGCCGCCCGCAGCCGGGGGGGCCCGCCCAGGGGGTGGCGGACGGCCGGCGGGCGGGCGGGCCACAGGCCTGGGGAGCGCAGGGAGGGGAAGGGGCGCTGGGGCCAAACCCCTCGAGGAGGAGGAGTATCCCCGGCAGCGCAGTTGCTGCCCGGGGCGCCCTGGGCACCACCTCGGCAGGGGTGCTGCGGCTGAAAGAGCGGGGAGGGGGGCCGGGGACGGGCGCTTTTGCAGCCGAATTATTCGCATTTAGACCGAGGTGCTCGCAGGCGGCCGGGCCCGGCGGGAGCCACCGCGGGAGCCACGGCAGGCTGAGGGGTGCGCCCACCGATGCACAAGTGTCGGGTGCGAAGGTAAATGAGCCAAACGGGCACTGCTGTTCAGGGTCTGCTGTCAGAAAAGCCTGATTTTCTTAAACGGCTCCCGCCCCCCCTCCCCCATCAGCAGTAATGCCTTTTTAATGAGTTTTTAGATGCCTATTGCTATTTTGATGGAAATTGTCAACTCATGTACTTGCCAGGCTTACATATGGAGAAAGAGCAAGGAGGTTTGGCAAAAGTGCAGCTGATCAAAAACATTAACTTAAAAAGAGACAAATATGAGTGTACCAGTGTACATTTTGGTTTCAGTATTTGCACTCCAGTCACTGCTGACTCCGTTATCCTCGGTCTGTGAAGCTACTCTGCCGTGTACCACAACGGTACACCCAGGGGCTCATGATCAAATCGAGGGTAAAAAAGGAAATAAACAACGTTAAGTGTCTTGTGAAATGTCCCTGAGCTTTCCAGCATTCCCCTTCACTGTAAACATGTCAGCCTTTCAGGAGAACAGGGAAGACCAACCGCCAAGGTGACGGCTTTACCCCCTCCCGCCCTGGGGAAGGAAGGGAGGAGCAGCGGGCAGGCGAGGCCTGCACTGGAGGATGAAGATGGATGAGGTGGTGGTGTCTGACACGTCAGCCCCCAGAAACATGGACCTCTCAAATATCTGCTTTGCCAATGTACCGGGTAGAGCTGGGGTAGGGACTGTGGTAGGAAGAACCTCAGCCCATCTTGGAGGTGGGGAGTGGGCGTTTTTGGGCCAGCGGAGCCTGTCGTGTGCGTTCCTGGGAAAGGGTGTGTGATGGCCGCTGCGGAGGTGTGAAATGCAGCCCTGCCAGGGGGCACATGCGGCAGGAGCCAGGGAGCCCTGTGCTCAGCATGTGGCGTTTGCCAGGCCTGGGAGCTGGGGTGGTGTTTTCTGAGAGGTCCTTAACTTGGATCTCACTAGTCTGTTCAGCATCATTTTTTGTTCCTTCAGATCTGTGATAAAATGACATTTTGCCAGTGACGAGAATGGCCATTCACACATTGATGGAAAACATACTGCTAAGCCTATTGACAATCATTGACATGGAGGCACACACTTAAGTCATTACTTTGACAAGGGTTAGGCATATGCATTGATGTGAGGGAGATGTAGGCCCTCTTGAAAATTATTATAATGCAAGGGGAAATTTTATATCTGTGATCTATCCACTCATTGTGAGATGGAGAATTTCTTAGGCCACTTAAAGAACCCTTCCCAATACTCTGCAGGGCTAGTAAAGATGAAGCCGTTTCTTTCAATAAACATCCTCCATTATGCTTTATACACCAACATTTCCCTTTCTATAAGAATCTGAGATTTGTAGTTTGAATTTCTATCATTCTACTGAAGTAGCTACACTAGCTATCCCAATATGATGTTATTACACAATACCTGCCACCCTAAAGTAGCCAGCGAACTGCCTCTTTCTGCTCTTGCTAGGAGCAGTTAAATACTCCAGAGTGAGCTGGGTCTACTCAAAATGGGTCGGACTTCTCATCACAGAGAGACTGCAGTCTCCTCTGCATTCAGATTTCCTTCTGGGGGACCTCTGGTCTGGGCTCGGTACTCGCAAGATAGCTGCCATCTGACTGATTTCTTTGTTCTGAGTGATGGTAACCTGTTGAAGTTTAAGACATTTCAAGACAAACTCTTGCTTGTCTCCTTAAAGCTGTCATTCTGGTATATGAGGATTTTTGATCGGTATTTATAGTCAATTTAGCTATCCACCTTGGCAGAAATTGAGGCATCTTATTTGTAATAGATATCGTCATGATTCTGTGCATCTTAGGGCAGAGTCCTGTTTCCATTTAAAGGACTGCAGGCTCCACATTTTTGCAACCATAAAAGTATTACACAGACTAACTGGAAGGGAAACATACCCTTCCCAAACAGTTGATACAGTCTCCTATCCTTTACTTAGGAATAACAAGCACTAATACCATTACTTGGCATGCAATAAACTATTTGGAAAACTTTCCATCCAGATTATCCTTGCCAGCTCCAGATGTCCTTGACAAGTAAAAAGTCTTTATGGTCGTTTCCAACAATTTGCATTGTACAGCTTAGTTCTAGTTCTTCATTAGGTATCTATAAAAGCAATGGGGTTTCTCATTTCTAATTAAGTTGCCTCTTTGGGGGATTCTTTTATGAATACCACAGACTATACTTCTCACCTGCTGTTAATTTCTTGCCAGCTACTCATGCACTGTATTTTCTTGTTCCTCCTGCAAAAACGTAAACTTCATATGAAAGTCCTAACTACTGATATGTTCACTTGAAACCTCTCCTTTGTCAAATGTATTTTTTCCATGTAAATGGTACAACTTTAACAAGTGTCACTGAGAGCTACGTTTAGATGCCCTGTAATTTGAGAGCTGTAGTCCTCACCTGGGAAATAGGAAGCAATAGCTGAAATCTCCTTAAGCCTGCCACATGAGAGCTGAGCAGCCTCTCACTGAGCTACTGGACAAAGCGGGAGAGGGGACGGTAACACAACCATTGCCTTTTTTATCCTGTGTAGACCATGATTCATCAGATGTGCTCTAAAAAACTGAGCAGATTGGGCACTGTAGGAGAGAGAGACGTGCAAACAGCTCATTTCTGAATCCTGGCAGACCTTAGCTGTGAACTAGATGCTAACTGATCAGCATTGCCAGGAGAGGGTATTTAGATGCTCAGGGAAATTTTCTGCTGCAAAGATGTGTTTGCACGCTTCCAACTTTACATGGCAAATTAGCTGGAGTTTTGAAGATCTCAATTTTGAGCACAGATGAATGAAGTGGCAGTTAGCTGGAAATAAGGTTCTGGAAAAAAGCTGTTAGCCTGGAACTCAGTCCAAAGGATTCGGAAGATAACCAAACAGGAGGAGGATCTCAGAGGATCTCTGTGGCACTCAAATCCCAAGAACTCCTAAAGGTGTTACAAATCCTGTAACTCCTAAAGGTGACTAACTGTCATGATGACAGCCTTTTGTAAATCTACACCTTAATCTCCCTGAGCTGTACATCTCCAGGTGTGAAGTGGACATAGTAGCATTTTCCTGTTTCAAAGAGGCATTATGAGGATAAGCTAAATACTGTGAGTCATCTAGTGACAAGAACCAGATAATGGCATCTTTTTTTTCCCAGGGAAAACAATAGGAAAAATCCTATTGGGTTCAACAGGCACAGGATTTTTCTCAGAGTCATTATTCTACCTGGACGATACGAAAGGAAAAGAGCTTCTTAATCCTATTGCGCTTACCTCTGGCAATTCACATTCAAAGCGGGATCTGAAAAGTAGTTTCTTCTCTTCTGAGGCCAAAGGAGACGTCTTGCTCACTTTGGAACAGGTGGGAAGGCAGAGGATGCTCCATAGGTGTGCAAGGGGTAGAGACTTCCCTGGCAACAGTAGGAAGAGGTAATAATGGCACCGCTTGCATTTGCCTGCCTTTAACCTTCTCCTTTCTGGAAGTTTTCCCCTGACTTGATTTGGCATTTCAGTCTCGGCACCCAAAGTGCAGAGCATCCTGACACAGAACGTCACCTGAACAAGTATGGTGGGCTTTGGCAAAGTTTGCACTGGAGTAGGCACCTGAGTGGGGATGAGGGCTCCCCGCAAAGCAGGTGGGCTGCAGGGAAGCAGTGACATTCATTGGCAGATCTTGCTCCGTTTGTTAAGCTGTCCAATTTCCCTTTCACATTACAAATCGCTGAATTGGAAACACAGACATACGATTCCTATATATTGAGACATACGGTTTATGGAACATGTAATGTCTGACACCTTCAAGGAGAGCTGTATACACCTGGGCACATTCACCAGTGCATGGGGAAAAAAACCCAAACCCTACTTTGGTAATAAGTGCTGGTAAAAGGGAGCTTGCAATGGGGAGGTTTAAAACAGGCATGAGAGAGAAATCTGAGCAAAGCTTTGCAGGAGACAATACAGACTTTTTCCACTAGGTGGTGGAAATCTGCCACCATCGAGAGCTTTTAAAAAACAGGAAAAAACCCACATAATTATGAAGGGCAGGCTGAATTAAGATAGAAAATAGCTGTAATAACAGCTTACGATGTATCGATTAAAATGAGTTCTCTGCCTGTCGAAGAGACAATCATAGAAAATTATTCTTAATGCTATCCCTGACACAAAGGCAAAAATGTCAGTTAGGGAGGTTTTCTGATGTTTTAGAAAAGGAAATGAAAGGATAATTTAATCTAAATGAATTCTCTCACCCTCTACAGAAGGACTGTCATCTGTAATTTCAGACCATAGGAACTCAGGAAACAAATCTCTCATGCATTTATTTATCTTCAACTGCCAAAATATATTTTTAAAATTAGTAATTTTAATTAACGTGCTTCATAGATCTCCCACAGCCCAAGACTCGCTGCCATGTAAGCATTGTTTCTAAAGGTGTCCTCACGGTGGCAGCAAAACGATCAATTATTTAACAACAACAGATTTGAAAATGACACATTTTTCTGTTGTTCTTGGCATAATTTGTGGCTGGAACAGCAGAGACAAAGCACATGCTCTGGTGCTAACATCACAGAAGGAACAAGGATTTGCAAAGTCACTTGCTTCTTCTGATGCAGCACCAACAGACAACCACTGCTGACTTTATTCTACCCTTCTTCCTTCAAAGCTGCTCCCAAGCCATACCCGACATATGATTCATGTTTTAAGATGAAAGCAACTATCATCACAGACACAGTTTTCAAAGATATTGAGGACCTAGTCTTTTCACTGAAATTCACGGCTGTTATCTCAGTAGCAATTCACACATCCCATAAAATGAAGTCATCAAAACACCATTTGGGGAAAAAAAAAAAAAAGAAATGGTGTGATACCTGGTTTAAAGAAGGTGTCATTTAGATAGTGAGCTTGCCCCTCATTTATCGTATAGGATACAATAAATCATGTTCTTATTAATGTCATTCTAGGCATGGCAAGTTCACTTTCTGATCCATTTTATCAGACCTATATTGCAAACATCCAATCTCATAAATTATAACTAGTGTTTACATCTTGTGTCCTGGAAAAGTATCAGACCCGAACACAGCCCTAATGTGCTTCTGCCCAGTGCTACCATTATGAATCTTGAGTTCTGCTCATCACACAGAAGTCTTTCTTCATTTATACATAGACAGACCTCAATCCTGCTGTTGAATTCCTTGACTTCTTCTTGGCATCTACCATAAAAGTGGCTCGTAGTGGGGTTAAAAGGCTGAACTCTTCAGAGGACTGGGATGAGCCTTCAGTTAATGAGTTGCAGCTAATCACTGCTCTTCTGGTCCTGTCAGTGAGGGTCACACCAACTCTATTCCTTCATGTCATTGCCAGGGAATACGATCTTGCCATCTGATCTCTGTCCTTGGCCTGCCTGTCTGATCTCTGAGCAGCCTACATGTTGCGTGGGTACTCCACTGATCCGCGCAATAGCTGTGGTCTTCAGAAATACCTGTCTCTGTGCTGTTCCCCTTCTTATCTGTCGCTCTCCTTTCCTCCCAGAGTCAGACAGTGATTTCTGACTGTGGCTATGCAGCGATGTCGCAAGCAGGGAGGCTGTGCAGAGCTAGGCTAGCCTCATCCCCAGTAACCGTGCAGCCAGAGTGCCAGCCCTGCTGTCTGGACGGGTATTTTTATTGGGGCTGGATTCTTGGACTTAGTTGTGGCAGTATCAATCTTATTTCTGCTGCTTCTCTTCTCCTACTTTGTCTAGTCAGGGACTGGATTTGGATCAATCTTAGGTAAATATCTTGACTAGTATATAGTAATTAGACCTTTTCCCTAAATTGCAGTATCTGTTACATTTGTCATTTGCAGAACATCAAAGCATTTCTCTTCCTGCTCTCACAGTCTTCTATACACGTATCACATTCAGTTAAAATTTACCTTCAACATTGCTGTTGATAGGATGAATGGTGACTGAAAATAGTCTAACGACAAGCTTGCCTCTGCATCCCTGTACTCGGCACAGTGGAGTGGGAATGCTCTGCGTCACCTACTGTACTAATGGGTCATTTTACCTCTGCCGTACCTCTGCCGTCAGAGATGCATGCAAAGGAAACAGCCACCAGCAAGTTGTGTCCTTCTTCATCCCATAAACCTCATGCTCATGCTGTGCAGCAGAGAGAGAGCTGTGAAGTTCCTAGCTGGCTAAATTAAAAATATACCTAACAAATGCTAGAAATAGCAGGGTTTCTTTATATATACACATATATATAAACCCAGGTTTTTCTATATGAAGGCCATTTTGTTGCCTTTATGATGCTGTGTAGTTAATGTGGCCAGTTACTCTCAGGAGAATTTTGGAAAAGAAATTCACAGCCAAGTGGAAAACAAAACAGAAAACATGTTAGCATCTTTCTAGAGAATGGCCGTAAACTCCAACACTGGTAGTGGTAACCAGAAGAGGGCTTGTTCCATTCTGTTTACTTTAAGAGCCCTTCTCATCATCTGTCCTTTCCCTGGATAAAGTGATTGTGCCAGGAAACCTGGTTACACTTATCTCCGGCCTGATTGCCAAAAAATAATGGCGCATACAGTGGTTATTCTGAAACTAGTGCAAAATACTCTTCCATGAATTAGCCATTCATGTACTTGGGTGACTACTGAAGTTGATACACTTTTTCTGGGTTTTTTTGAGATGAATGTTTGTTTGCTGCTCAACTGAAATCTAACCAAACAAGTATGCTGGCTACATACACATTACAATGGGAAGTCCAGATCAGGACTGAAATGCAGTGCTATAGCGATGAGTGATAGAAAATCTTGAGTTAGGTAGCAATACCTAGATGGATACAGCCATAACTAGATTACTTTTCTCCTATTAATTAGAAGTTTTGTTCTTCTTCCTGGGTGTTTTTTATGGGCTGCTGATAACCACAGCAAATAATATTGTGGTGGAAATGCTAATAAAGGAGGTGGTTATTACCTTTTTGTTTGATTTCTGGAATGTCGTTCAGAAAGTTAAGTTGTTTGAAGAACTGAAGACAACCTCTTTTTTTTGTCCTGCCTAAGGAGTAGAAGCTCTGCATTCCACAGATACTCTCTAATAATCTCCAGAAATCCATTATTCATTAAATGTTACACCTAATTTTAGGTCTCTCATTTTGCAATGTTATCCTTCACCCTCAAAAACGTAGTATCACTTACATAAAGGTTATTTTAGAGGCTTCTATTACGCAGAATCACATTAGCAATCCAAACCATTTCTCCTCTGTGCACAGACTTCCAGCCAGGACAATATTATTAAAATGCAGAAGTTACACAGTACTTCTCTTCAAGTTTATTTGCCTTTTAACAGTCCTGGTAAAGTACTGCTTCATTTGCAAATGCTTCCCATCATGAAAATGGAATATATCAACACTAAATTGTCTTGACTCAGCTGGCTAGGGTACACTTGCAGCAACATCTATCTCAGATTGTCGTGCTCACCCACAACAGTAAGTAGCACAGGGGCAAGCCTGTGCTGAGAGTTGTACTGTAACAGCTACATTTCTCTGAGGACCCACACTAGTTAGTTTTAAGTTAGGGTTCACACAGCTTTACCAATCAGGCATTTGGCTACAGAAGAGACAAGCTTCAGAGTCTATGACACTAATTGCCACAATGTGATTATAATCTCTAGGTTCAGGGCAAACTCAGTTCCAAGTAATGGCATTATACCTACGCATCTTACAGTTTCTTTTGTAAGTCAGCGAGCATTTGCCACCTTTTTTATATAACTTCTCTGTAAAGTCTAATGTGAGCTTACTCAGCACTTGTTAGACCACACCTAGATACCACATCCAGTGTTGGGCCCCCCAGTACAGGGACCCTGATAAAGTAGCGTGAGTTCAGCAGAAGGCCACCAGGACAGTCAGTAGCTGGAGCACCTGCCCTGTGAGGAGAAGCTGAGGGAAGGGGGCTCCTTCAGTCTGGAGGAGAGATGGCTTTGGGAACGCCTAACAGCATCCTGCCAGTACCTGTGGGGAAGGTATCAAGAAGATGGAGCCAGACTCTTCAAAGCAGTGCGTGGCAGGAGGACAAGAGACAAGGAACATAAACTGAAACATGAAAGGTTCTTTCTGGATATAAGGTACATTTTTTTTTCCCATAAGGACAGTCAGTCACTGGAACAGGCTGCTTAGAAAGGTTGTACTATCTCAGCCTCGGAGCTTGTCAAGAACCGACTGGACAAATCCTTGAGCAACCTGGTCTGAGCTGACAGGTGACCCTGCTTTGAGCAGAAGGTTGGACTATAGACCTCCTGAGGCCTCTTCCAATACGAGTTATCCTATGTCTTGTTTGTTCACATTTGTTGAAATTATTAATTCCTACATGTATCACAAGACAGGTTTTCAGTGAAGTGGTCTTTAGTTTGATCCACCACTGAGAGGCAATGCCAGTGCCCAATAACCCTGGTGGCCCAAGGTCAGTTTGCCAGGATGGAAGATTCCCAGGAGACTGTGATCACAGTCTCATCACTGAATGCATCATGGCATTAGATAGTTTGTTGGAAAGTCTTCCTAGGGATTCCTCTAGCACACAGCACTGTGACGTTGGAGCTGCTTCTCTGAAGAGAGAGAAGCACAGCAACAGCAATCTGAAGAAATTGTTTTTATCCATTCTTGCTTGTCTGATGTGATTAGGCAGCTCCCAATGTAAAGCAGTTGCTCAAGCGATTGACTCCCAGGTGGTACATACCTTCTCTTTTCCTGTGTCTGTTTTTAGTGTAAGCTCTTTGCAGTAGGGGCTATTTGTTACCTTGTGTTAGTATGTTGTCTAGAACAAAGCAAATTCAAATTCAGTTGGTCTTAGGTATCATAATAAACCCAACAAATGATATTCAAGTCAGGACAATGTACAAGACACCCATGTATTAGCAGTAACTGGACGCTGTTGCAATTCCTTTAGTGCAAGAAGGAGAAAGAGATCAAGGTAAGCAAGATTCCTGGAGGACAGAGCACTTCATATATTAGAATGCTATAAAGCCAGTCACCCAGGCTGTCTGCTTCAGACCTGTGATTTTTGTAATGTATACCACTATGGCAAAAGAGGAGTTTCACCTCTGAGCTATGAACTGGGGAGACAATCAAAGGACAGGTAGAAAGTGAGAAGGAAACTTGATGGAGGAATAATTATGCTCTCCTAATTCCTATATTCTAAATGGCTATCCATGTTTGAAACAGAAAATGGTAACACCTATTCAAATAAAAGTATAAAGGTGGAAAGCAAGATAAAAGTATGAAATGGGTCAATAATAATAATAATGATACAATTATATCATTTGTGTGTGTGCGTGTGTTTTCTGAGAGGCTGACAAGAGTTGGCATATGCATGAGTGGAATTACTAGACATGTGGATGTGTCTGTGTAGAGCATTGTGATGTTTTGGGAGCTGCAGAAATAACATTTAAAAAGTGAAAAAGTATCTATTGTTCTCTTACTTCTGGATAAGGGAGCCGATGATGGTGCACTGTCAGCTTTCATTCTAGCATTTTCTAAGTTCTGAATACCTGAATTTGCAACCTGAATATTCTTTTGCCATAGGCTTTTTTATATTACACATGGACATGGACATATGCAAGCGTATGGGCATACCCAAATGCACACATGCAAACTATATTAAATTCACACACATATAAAAACATAAAATAATAAAAAAATAGTTATTGCTCCTCCAAAATGCCTTTGATCTTACAGATACAGTTGAAAAAACAGATTAAGAAATCCAGAAGTGTAGGTTAGTACAGCTGTAACATTTAATCTTAACATATACTTTTTTAGGAAAAGTGATCACATTTCATTTTTATTAAAAAATGCTTCTATCCAATGGGGGCAATTTTACACTAGTCTGAAAGATTGCTTGGTAAGCATGGGACAAATTCCAAGTGTTAACTGTTATGTCTGACACTGAATTTAATACATGATGGGAAACTGCAGACTGAACATGTTATAGGAACAATTTTCTTGTATTTCAAGGTTCAGAATCCCATAAATCTCTTATCAGGCTTCCTAAATTAATGATGACAAGAAATGGTTTCACCTGCTCTTGTACTGAAAATAGCTCCTCTTCCAATTTCTATCAGTTTTCTTGCTACTGTGAAGCCAATTTGAATAATTTTTTATATTTTTTTTTTTTTCTTCCAATTTAGTAGCCCTCCTGGTCTTAATCTCACCATGCAAATGAAGAGAAACACCTGTAGCTGCAGACAGCGAGGATGACTTTAACCTATTTACAGGTAAGTCACCGGATTTTCTGCCTTTTTCTATCAATTCTCATCCAATACCAACAATAATTTGAAACTTTTTTGTATAGATTGCTATCATGTGTAAGATCACAGCCACCAACTGTCATGCAAAGCCAGAACAGAGGTGGCTACTGGTATCAGTTGCTTAAATACTGAGTGCAAGATTGTATCAATCCTTCTGTAGATTTATGTGGTGGTGAGAACTATTTTTTTTTTTTTTACTTCCTTACATCTGAGTTAGTAAAAACTTGTACTCATCTGAGCGCATTGCGTCCTTCAGGTAATGTTTTTCCCTACTGGGTACAATGGGAGTTTTGCCACTGACTTCAGAAATTTTCACCCAGTTATGTCTAGAAATAGGTCCAGATATATCCATGGAGGATCTGGGAAACTTGCCCGGTGACTGAAGCTGGATCTGTTCTCTCTGTGGCTCTTGGGAATGTTTGTTCTGCCTGAAATACTGTATCCCCTAAATGTCACAGCAAAATGTCAGCTGAGGCAGTGTACATAAAAAGCCTTGATTAGGAGCATGGACTTAGAGCTGGATCTTCTATATCCTGTTAGCAATGCTCGAGGTTGCTTGTTTTATATGTTCTTCTCAGTCTTATATCTTGAATTTCTATTTGAGTCATGAAATACTCACTCTTGGTACACAGTATCCAGCTTCAACAAAAAGGATGGAGAATGTTCCTTTGTGCAGATTGCACGTAGCACTCAGTCGTGTGTGGGCTTCAGACCCCATGAAGCCAAAGAGCTTAATTTGGGTTTGCCTGCCCCTCTCCTCGTTCCCTGGGTGAGTGCACAGGCAGATGCAGGGAGAGTCCTGCTGCCTCGGGGACAGCAGCAGGGTGAGGGGTCTGCCCAGCGTCACCGCTCCCCTGGCGCCTGCGGCCGCAGCAGGGAGTCAAGTTTCTAGGCTTACTCCATAGACCTCTGGCCTCCAAGCTGCTGAGGGAAGGTATGAATAGTATTCTGGATCACTGTCTTCAGCTGACATTTACAGTTTCTTAAGATGCCCTATGGCATGAGGGCTATAAAAAAAAGAATGGTGTTAGAGGGAAAGGGAGAAAGAAAATGGGTCCAACAGAAAAGGTGAAATGAATATGACTGTGTTACCGGGACAGGCATGTGAAACAGAGGAACAGAGCAATTGCAGTGGAGTCCAAATTGGTTTACGCACAGTCAGCTCTCATCTGGGATATCAGCATCATTCACTCTTCAGAAGAAAACTGGGGTAAGCAGGAGGTTTCATCGTGTGAACAGACTTAAAACAAACTTTGCAGTACTTTCTCAGTGCACCCACTCATCTATTAAAAATATTTTGCAAAGGCTTCCAAGTCCTGGAAGACCTCCAAGTCACTTTTGATGTGATTTTTGGGAAAGTTTTGATAATAAAAAATATTTTGATCGTATAAATAAAATAATTCTTCAGATGTGAAGTTTGAACCTTTGCCCTTTTTCTGCTGTTTTGAAATCCAGAGACTGTTAAAAATGTATTAAAATGTTCAGTGCTGTGGAGAATATTTTAGCATCCTAAAATCTCACTTGGGAGTGTAGTTTCAGGCTTTCATTTTATTGCTATTTTGCCAGAAATTATTTCATAAAGATTTTTAAAGGTTTGGAATATCCAGCTTTATATATGAATGTGAGTGAGTTGTATATTGAAAGTCCTGGAAATTATATGAAGTACTGTTAGTCAAATTTAAAAAAAAAAAATCCTTTTTGATGTATTCTTTGGCTTCAGTGGCAATTATGTGGTAACTGTCCAGGCCAAAGTTGTTCTTCCTCAAATACTTCCATTGAGTACAGTTTGCGCAGAGCAGCCATGGAGACGCCTGTTGAGTTCCCGAGGATATTGCTGGATGAAAGATGTTACATCCATGGAAAGTCCCACTTTGGGAAGACAAAACAGACATCAACTGCTAGTTAAGTAGGGTTCCCTAATGATGTGTGTCATCACAGGGACACAAAGCAACTGGAACAACCTGCTGTGTCTTATCAAATGTAAAATAACGGGCTCTATGCACTTTACACCAGCAACATCCGGTGCAATTCCACTTTTATGGGCTGAATTACTGGAGTTGCACTGAAATAAACGTAAGAGGCGTGAACTGGGCATTGTGCTTTTAGTGTCTGTGGAAAGACTAGATTTGAACAGAGAGGCTACAGCCAAAGGAGATGGCTGTCTATTAATAAGCAAGATTGTGTTTGTTTTCACTCTAGAAAATTTGGGAAGGGCTTAATTATGTGTAATATAAAATGAGACCTATTCTTCACTGCCCTGTGCAAGCTGTAGGCATTTGACCAGTACAAAATGGATGCTGATTGTTGCCATTTAGAGTTGTTACCATGTTATGCTCTCAGCATGCAGGTCACCTTGGGAAATGCTGAAGTGGAAAGGGTAGTGTAAGTAAAGTAAAATATGTATGAGCAAGGGAGAAGGGAAGGCCCTATAATAAAGGAAACATCTTCATATTACAATACATGTGTTTGAGGTTCAGTTTTGCCATTCTTTCCCAGGAAAGCATCGGTTCAGTCCCGTTTTTGTAAGCAAGGAGAATAGAATACAACCCTTCATATTGTTTTCTAAATTTTAGTGGACACTTAACCGGTAATCTTAGGAGCTGATCCCTGGTCATTTCCCAGTGCTCTTTATATTCCTCTTTTCAAAGGACAAGGATATTCAGGAAAAAAAATAGAAACCTGATATTTTTCTGCTAGAGGTCTGCAGTGTTTAATCACATTAGGAAATCCATTAAAATTCATGGCCATCTTAGCAGATGCATAGATAACAGCTGCTGTCCCCCACACTTCTCAGATCTGTGCAAGAAAAATGTAAGTCTATTTAGTAGCAAGTAATGGTTATTATGCTGACATTTTTTCTATTTGGAGTTATGTTCTGTTTCTATCAAAATCTTCCCAAGGCTGCAGAATTAGAAACTCTTTTTCCTACTTGTATGTAAACATTCATTTTCTATGGTTATATTTAATATGATATGTTAATTTTAATGATAAAATTGTAGGAATGCTTGAGAAATTGGTGTTCTTTTTAATTTTTTCTGTTACTTATTTTCATACATGAAAAATAGTTGTGGCTTCTAAGTATCTCTATAGATCAGGCTAGACATTCCTGTGCTTGTAATTCTAGAGAACAAAACATAATCACTAGTTTGTCTGTAATGAACAAATCTGCATGGGGTTAGAAGGAAACAGTTTTCATTACCAAAAAAACGCCTTTTGATGGAAAAAAAAAAAAGAGGTATGTGTCAGTATATTGGGCTACTGGTATTATACTTTAGAGATATTTTAAACTCTGATTATAGTATTAAATTTGTATTCAAATCTTTTTTTTTTTTCTTTCCTCTGAATGTCAGCCTACAGAGGTCAAGCTACACTTTGGAAACAATACAGATCTAAATATTAGACAAGAATACAAGGACTACATGAATAAGCAAGTACTAGCTAGAGAGAATCAGCATCAAGTGATGTCCAGGGCACGTCCCAAGAATAGCAGGTAAGTTAGATCCCCTCATCTCCATGGCTTGTGAGGGCCGCGCTAGAGCAGCCCAGGCTCAGCCTGATGCATACCTGAGTAGAAGCAGCAGAGCAAAGTTGGATCGCAGGGCACTGTGGTCTTCTTAGCCGCAACTGTAAGTTTAGTGTCCAATGGCATGTATCTGGCATGTCACTGAACGCAGAAAAACAGAAGCCTCTGGCAACACTATATTAAAGCAGCGCCTCAAGAATCTTTCCTTTTTTGCTCCTCCAGTTATGCTATAAAAGAAGTATCTACCATGTTGGAAAGGATGCAGTCCAGTTGTCCCAGCTCAGCTTCACAGGGCGGTGTAATGAAGTAAAGCTGCATCCCCTCCTTGGCCAAATGCAGCACAGTTTCAGAAGTTCCTTCCTTTGCCGGGCCTTTTTGGATACTGATTGGAGGAGTTCACAAATATCTTTTTTAGCTCCCTGCTTAAGACAAAAGTTATATGTCTGTTTGGCCTCTTGCACTGGCAGACTGCCCTTTAACCCAAGAACATGTAGGTCAGTCTTCTACTAACTGAAACTCTTTTTGACTTTTATCTTTGCCTGGCTTTGTCCACGTTGCTTGTGTCCTGGACACTGATACGAGAAGGCAGGGGAGGACAACAGTGACGGCTTATGGTTAGAACTTTAGTACAACGCATGAGGCAAAGCCGGATGCTTCTGGTCCTCATCCAGAAGATGAGGATCCATACTCACATGGGCAGTTCAGAAAGTAGAGTCAGAAAGCAGCATTTGCCTTCAAATGTCAGGAAGAGGCTGCAGACAGGAACTGCTATCAAAGGAGCAATCTAATATTGAAGGAAGGTTCGTAAGACCAGGTGCTCCAGCACTGAAAACCAATCAATACCAGAATGAAAAACTACAGGTTATCTTCGCTTTTCTGTCCTATTTTGTACATGCTTGTTTTGGTTTATCTTCACAAAACAAAATTAAATTTCAATAGCAATAGCAGCAGCTGCAGTTGCAGTCCCTGTAACTTTTCCTTTTTGCCCCTCAAATAGGACAACCACTGCCCTCTAAAAGGCAACTAAAAAGAAAGCATATAATTAATACTTAATACTTTCTGTTGCTAGTGCTTTCATTCCCCCCCTTCGCTGTCTGTGCCTTTGATAAAGAGAACAAAAGATTTTTAATGGTAGTCAACAGTAAGCAGGCTTCAGTACCAGAACTGACAGATTATATGCAACTATTGAATTTCATATTGTGACAGAGCTGTGTTAACACTTTTAATTCTCAAAGTCTGTGCACTGCATCAAAATGAATCCAACAGCTCTAAAGGACAAATATATTCCCTTCCAGTATTGAAGGGAATTTTGGTCTGTGGACTTCAGTAATATTCTGACTGTATCCATCTGACTATCACCAAACTTTTAAAGTGCTTTGCCACCTAACAGGCTCTGCAGTCTTGTGCTCCTATGCTCCCCACACACCCCACCACAACAGTAGTACTTCATAGAACTTCATAGAATTGTTCTGGTTGGAAGAGACCTCCGAGATCATCGGGTCCAACCATTAACCTATCACTACCAAGTCCCCCACTAAATCATATCCCTTAGGGCCTCATCTAAACATCTTTTGAATACCCCCAGCGATGGGGACTCCACCACCTCCCTGGGCAGCCTGTTCCAATGCCCGACAACCCTTTCGGTGAAGAAAACTGTTACAGCCTAGGCATGTAAGGTAGGCATGTAAGGTAGGCAAGGCTTGCAGGGAAAGGTGACATCTTTTACCAAAAGACCAGATACAGCTGGAATAGCTGAGAGTGCCACAACTGAATCTAGAAAAGCCTGTGTGCTGATCTGAGGGAATTTCAACTGAGCGAGGCAACTTAACCTTTAAAAAACCCTAAACACCCATCAACAGGCTTTAGAGTGATGCCCTCCTACATTTTTAACCTACACAGAGGACTTCATCCTGGAGCTATGCACTTAAGTTCCCTTCATGATATGGAGAAAAAGTCTAGGTAGGTGTCCCACATCCCAAGAGTGTGTTCAACCCACCGAAGTATTGTATCTTTAACCTTGTGTTGACTTGGCAGTTGTGGTCAAGAATCTTCACTGAGTCATCCCATGAACAGCATAAAAGAAATGCCTGGTCTCTGGGTCCCAAAAAGGTGGGAGCTTCTCAGCCCTATTGAAATTAAGACACATCTCAGCCTGCCCAGAAATAGGCATTAAAGTATCCAGGAGACATTATTGCAGAAAACCTTGTGCTTTTAATCTTGTGCCTACTATGGCAACTTTGCAGCAACATTAAGAAAAGAATTCATCACACGTCCTCCTGGTCTTGAACCTTAACCATAAAGCAATTTTGCTGTTTTTAAATATCTCTTTGCAAAATATTGAAATAAATAGTTAGAGAACAGTATTGTTCAAAGATTAATTTGCTGCTGAGATTGTTTATGCAAACTATATCTTCTGTTGAGTATTTTAATGTTTTAGTGAGTCATATTGCAATTACATGTTTCTCCTTAGTTAGATGACAGTAATTAGCTATGCTACAGGAAATTGCCTAAATGGAAAATTTTATGTAGGCTTCCTACAAATTTATAGAATATATCATGGAAATGGTTTTCCTATGCAGCTGAGAGATATAAGTCTTCTCCCTCACCCCAGTTTTACACTGTTTTAAATCTATTGACTTCAGGAGAGTTATGCATGATTTACCCCAAAATGGCTTTTATCTCCAAATGAGAACAGAATCAGGTTCCTGATTCTGTATCAGAATCGGTAATGAGGCACCACGTTGCTTTCTTCACTCTTTTAAAAAAGATGTTAACACAGTCGCTTGTGACTCAGTGGAATAAAAACATTAGCAAACATAGAGTCTGATGTACCATCTCTACCTGGGATCCTGGGATCTCATCTGTTATCTTGTGCATTTACTTGTCCTAGACTTTTAGATATAGCTGTTAAAGTATTTTGCTTACATCTTCATTTTTATTTGGGGACACAAACATACAAATACATTTCTAAACACACTCTTGAAAGGACAAGAGAAAACACTCGCGTACAGTTCAGTACTGATAGAGCTGAATAATTTATCCTGCTTTTGGGATACACAAACATTTTAAAAGTCTTTAATAATATAACTTATTGTCATTTAATTTTTCAACTAAGGTCTAGTCACAAGATTTGTGAATTCTAACTGTGTAAACTCTGGGTCTTTGTTATACTGTTTTTAATGCAGCACAAAAGCAGTCTTAATAGATCCAGATTTAATTATATTTTAGTCAGGAAGCAACTGATGGATTTATTTCTAAATCCTGAAAGCATTGAAACTGTGGTAAAAAAATAAGGGCTACAGGTTTGGTGAGTCAATGTTGCATCTTATTTGTTTTAAAAAAGGAAATGGTTGAATTTCTGTTTTATGAAAAAGAAACCCATTAAGTATGGTGACCAGTGCATACATAGCACAAACACTATCGTGACCAGTATGGTGGATGCAGAAAGGCTAAAACACTCACTCTAACAGCTAATTAAAACTTCTGCAAAGGGAGTTCAAAATGGAGAGATGGCTACAGGAAGTATAGGGGAATGACTTGAGCATCAGGTCAAAACCAAAAGAAGTCATGTCCTATTTTCGTGAACAATGCTGTGGACTCTGGGGAGATCAGTGCACAGAAAGCTAAAATACACTGATATGGGCTCTGTTTACCTTTTAACTATGCTACTTCTTTCTCGTTTCTAGTGCCCATCCACGCTACATAACTGCAAGAGAGAAATTCCCTTTGTTTTCTTTCTAACCATTTTTTAGAATGCACCGTGGAAACTACATTCTGAATCTCATCTGGGCATTAGCGTAGTGCTGCCTCTGCTGCTGACCTGGCCCTGTGCTTGTATGCATTTAGTACATACATTTTAAAGTTATTGCTTTTTATATTTTATCTTTGGTCAAAATTCTTACATTCTGTTAAAAAATTGTTAGAGTTTGAAGAACGTAGACTTATGCTAGTAGCAATCACATTTCAGCACCAGAAACTTTCCATCATCTGAACGGTAAAAAGGTCCCAAATGGTCAGAGTAGTGAGGTTCCACTGTATATGATAATTTTAACACACTTCCTGGGATTTCATTTTATTTAAAGCTAAGTATTGTTGTTCTTATTTTAATAAAGACCTTCTATTGCAAAATCTAAATTTACCTCTACTAAAGTAGAAGATCTTTTCTGTATGATGTGTCTGACTCTCAGCAAGGATAGCATTCCTTATAGCTTACTGTTTTCTGAGGAAGAAATGACAACATGTAGATTATGGAGTGCAATATTCTAAGATTTTCAGCATTATCTTGTGCATACTGCTGAAAATAATGCAAACAATAAAGTTACCATTTTTATGATCTGCAGATGTGCTTTGAGCTTTGTTCAGTATGTCTAACTTTACTAATTGCATTCCTTCTGCAATGCTTGTTATCTAAATGTTTTTCTGTGTTCACTACAAGGCCATAGGTTTTGATAAAGCATACCCAAGTGTGAGAGCACAATTTCTAATTAGTCTTTAGCACTGTGCCTTTTTACAGTGTCTTTTTACAGGTTACCATACAATTCACTAAATTGTTGACGTTTCTTGTTCTGGAATAATTAAACTTGTTCAGTGAGAGATAGCTCTAAATTCTGCCTAGATAAAGACATGAGAAATAGCCAGACAGTCTTCATAAATACATATACCAGACCCTATCTGCAAGGAGACACATAGTCTACCTAGCATTTTGATAATTTCTTACTGGGCCCCATAAATACATATATTTAAAGAGACTTTATTTCTACGTGCTGCTTAAAATGATTTTCTGGGTTACTTTTGTTTACACACAATGTTATCTGTGGATCTGCCTATATTTTAATTAATTTTGAGGGACTAACAATATTAAACTTTGTGCATTTAAAAGCAGAGAGTCTAAAAGGAGAAAAGCAACATTTTAAAAATTATGAAATGATGTCATTTGTAGACTACTCGTGAAAGAGCGTATAGAGCTCTAAATGTCTGGTTTGCTGGCTGCAAAGCATCACTCTATTTTTATGTTGTGCAGCCCAAGTATGATATTGCAGCTTGGCAAGAGATTAAATGATTTATGAGAAGAAAATGATTCAATGAAAGCAGACCTATAAACATAACCCCACTGCTGGAAACAATAGTGATACTGATCAGTGAATTGCAGCAGAAATTGTGAGTATACTGAAAAGATAAAGTGCTTTTTTCTCTTGGGAGAATAGGTTTCTTAAAACAACAGTGACTATTCCAACAGGGGATAGTGGGTATAGAACTGCCTTGCTTAGATCTTAGCTAGGCCTGAGTGTTACCCATCTCATATCACATATTGTTGTGATAATGGGAGGGAGAGATTACGTGGGAGAAAGAAAGAAACCTTTATGTGGCATTTTTTTGTAATAAGTGGCATCTGTTTGACCAAATCATGGTTTTGGAATACTATAATTAACACTGATGGAAAGATACTGATGCACCAAATTAAGCAGGGTTGGTAGCAGTGCCAGTGAATATAACTATATGATACTTTCAAGGTTAAGATCCAAACTTTGTTTGCTGTAGTTTTGCCAAACTTTAAATGCTGTGCTGAAAATTTCCCTGCTGGCTGCCTGATTCACGCAGGATTTTCCCTTTCCCTGCTCCACCCTCTTTTCTTCAAAGCTTCAGCTGTTCCTGAGAATGAGACAAAAGGAAAAGATGTTGTTCTGCTAAGTTAAAAAGAATTGTGGCAAACTTTTCTTCTGACCAGGTCTTGCATCCCTAAGTTTCGAGTAGGGCTTGGAATTGGACAGGAAGCAGTATTTGTGGCCAGAATGGCCTTATGCCCTGCAATGCCACTCCAGACTGATCATATTTCTGAAAAGTCTCAGTTTGTACATGCTTGGCAGAAACCTGCAGAGCCAAAAAGATGTCAGTAGAACAATCTACACAAATCCTGTCTGATCAGACCCATAAGCACCTAAATTTACCTGTGAGTTTCTCTTGTTCCTGAACTTCTGCTACTGCATATTTTCTGCCTGAGAGAACTGGGACCCACCTCCTGCCTAAGACCACACAAGATACACAGACTAAGCATCATCAGGCCTAATTCCTATGGGAGATGTGGAGTTGCATGGTCCAGTCTCTGCTGTCAAACCTGTTTGCACATTTTTACAGACAACTCATGGCAGAAACATCCCCAGAAACCTGGTCCTCCTTGCTGTGCTCCAGAACTGGCTGCCCACCAGGAAAGCTCTCTAAAAATTTGATGTAATGTTGCGTTACTGCTCCATGTCCCACCAGCAATGACAGGCAGCGTGGGGGAGGAAGAGGAGATGACTTTTAGCTCTATACCTTTCCTTCCTGTCCTGCTGCTCAGCCCCTGCAGCCCCGGTGCTGGGAGTGCGGAGGAGGACGTCAGCTCTGTGAGACAAGAAAAGAACAGTCAAGCAGGTAAAGAGAGGCAGTGTTTTTAGTCCAGGGAAGTGCGAATGTGATGGACCAGGCAGGAACACAGAAAAGGAGAAGGCAGAAGTAGTGGTGCTGCTTGTCAAAAAAGGGCCAGGAGCCCCTGAGCTATAGTACCACGTTTCCTCTTGATCACGCTCCTTCTGGCCCCACAGATTTTGAATAGCTTTTATGTGACGTCCAACTTCAGCAGGGCTGGAGTGAGCAGGGAGGCTGAGGAAGGTTGGTGGAAGACCAAGAGGCTCCAGCACGTCTCAACGTGCCCTATTTCCTTTCACTCTAAGAGGCAGAATAGCGCCACAGAACTTTTGGCAAATGGTTTAGTCATGTCTGAATTCACGGCAGTGCATGCTTTTCATGTCTGAGAGTGAGGAGCCGGTTGGGGGATGATACTTCCAGGAGCTAGTTTCTCCTCTTGTGGGAAGCAGCAGCTCTGGGGACGGACAGTAGGAGACAGAGGGCAGGGGAGACTTATCCTACGAGCAAGAGCCCAAGCAGGTGAAGGAGGTGCAGCGGGAGGCAGCAGCACAGCAAGAAAAGTACCAGGAGCTGTGCCAACTGAACTTCTCTGCCGTAGCTAAAGGGCACGTGATAGTGCAGATACACAAAGGGGCTGAAATTAAAACAACTTGAATTCTGCTTGTCAAACTGTTAATTATTTGACTTCCTGGGTGTTTGATAGTGAAACACTATTGTTCTCTTGACATGACTTCCTACATGCAAAATATCTAGAGAGTGAAATCTCAGACTCACTGATATCAGTATAAATTTTGGCACTGACTCCATTTGGATTAGGGTTTTACCCATAACATGTAATGAATGGAGAAACATGTAACCACGGAGAATAGTGTTTTGTGACTTATTGAACTAGTGTTTGAGATTTAAGAATGAACTGAAAGACTGAAACAATAGAAAAGCTGAGATGGAAATAATAAAAAATTAAATATGGGACTGTATGTATTTGAAACTAGATGGTGATTAAATGACAGAATTGTTGAGGTTATAGACTGAGTACAAGATTCTTGTGCAGTGTGATCACCCAGCCCGGGTGTCTGAAGGGCAGCCAGACAGGTCGTCTTCTGTTAAGCAACTCCATGCACCAGATGCAGTCAGCAATCGAGCCTGTGATCAGCAGCCAATGTATGGCATATGGGGCCATGACTGTGCGAGGCTGTGGTGGTGTACTGAAACTAATGGGGTGTCATCCGCTGGAACACGCAGTGACACAAATCATGGGAAAAGACATTTCCCAGATGTCGCCTTGTGCCATGGTTGCTTCCTGCTGTGCTACCCCACACACGGCCCCAAGTGTGCACCAGAGTAAATGCGTGTGCTTGTTGTGTGTTGGATGTATGTTGTTTCTCATCCACTGAAAGAAAAATCTAAGAGCCTGATACCTTCCTTGTACTATTACAACTGTTAGGTTTCCAACATCCTGTACTCCTCTGACTCCCTGACGCAGCTTTCTGTGCTAAAGAAGTGAGGGACCTTCAGCATCCCAAAACATTCCAGCATTGGCTCCTCTGGAGTTTACCTCTTGCTTTGAAACAGTTCATCGAAGTTTTAGCTATGATAAAAAGCCATACATGAGCATCTCTGAACAACTTCTGTTTCAAACACTTATGTTTGAGTCTATGTTAACTTGTAAGAAGGAACTAGATTAATCAAAACACCAATCCTTCCTCTGATAAAATTACAGTGGGGAAATTTGCTGAAAAAATTGACTTATTTTGTTTTCTTTTATTTTGTGATATAAAAATAGAAAAATCCTTATGATAGAAGAATGGCCTGCCTTCCATATGAAGAGTATTTAGCTCACTCAGGCGTAGTGAAGTGACTATCGCATCTCACCAGGAACTAATACAGCCAAAGTCTATTCCAAGATAAAATATGAGTACCTAATTTCATTTACATGAGTTTTATCCTACTGTAACTGCTGTGCTGAGGAAAATAGCACTGCAAGTTTAGTTCCTGGGTTAACTTCAAAAGTAAGTCAAATTGAGTACAGAAGGACTCTACATGGCTGTGGTATGAATTGTCTGTGGCATCTTTCTTTTCCTGTGTTCAGTTCTCTAATTCCTCTCTACCCACTTTCATATCAAGATAGAGTTCTGAATGTAAGAAGTTAAGTTGATGTCATTTTTTCCAGTTTGGTTGTGTCTTCATATTTTTGGTGAAGTCTCCATTTTTTTCTTTCTTTTATACATTCATTTATTCATTCTCTCATTTTTCCACTTCAAAGATAGCTCCACTTGAAAAGTACAGACATTTGGTAGTAATCTGTTTTTATAATCCTTTATAAATTGTAAGCCCCCATTGCCGTTGGCTTTTCTGTCCAACGCCTCCTGGGACGCTGGTGATCCCTCCATTCCTTGTTGCTTAGGCCACTATAGGTTAGAGGGGGAAAACCTCTTTTGTACTTCGTGGTTTTGTAGAATTAACATTTTTGTGGATACAATTATTTCTGATTTAATGTCTGTTACAAAATTGTGGCTGATTTCTTACAGTTTTCCAATCCTGAAATTCTTGTAGAGCAGCAATGTGTGTGTGTGTGAGAGAGAGAGAGAGAGCTTGCACTACCATTACATGTTACGTGTGTATAAACAGAATTACTTAGCCCTAACCGTAACACTGGTTCCTTTATAGGAGGTATGCTGTGAACGGTAGAAGCCCACAGCTTGGGCTGCCCTCCAGCCCCCAAGGATGCTCTTCACTCCATGGGTACGTCCATGACTTCAGTGGAACTAATGGCGTTACACAAGGAAAATATGGACTGGTGTGAGAATGATTCAAGAATCATGATTACCGTGTGCCTCTTAGCAAGGTAGGAATTTATGTGTAATTATAGACTGAATAATTCCACTATGGTTCATCTAAACATACTGTCAAAACATTCATGAAAATGGTCCTTTGAAGAATCATGCAAGCATTACATGGTGAGTATTTCTGCAGTGGCCCCCCCAAGCCCTCAGGTCATTTGCTTTAACTACTTTGGAGGCTATCTGGGAGCTGCTCCAAATCAGAAGATTGCAAAGATAGAGATTAAACTGAGCTTTTCTGAGGAAAAAAAAAAAGGAATTAGCATGGAGAATTTGGGATACTCCTGTTCAACATTTAAACATCTAGAAAATGGGTTTATAAACAGCAAAGGACAACAATTATTTTTGTTAATGGCAAAGAAAGACATAATGGCAGAAGTAATATATTATTTGGGTTTCTGGTGGTTCGTCTTAAATTGGAAGTCAGTGATAAAAATTGGGACCATGCTAAAACAGACTGGTGGTAAAAACAGTGTTTTAGATTATAAATGCGTAGGAATTAGATATTAGAATGCTGAATATTTATTGCTACTGCTGCTGATGGCTGAATGCTTATTTTTCTTTTTGTGTGCCAGAACAAAAAAAGACAACAGTCTGCAAAGAATGCATTTTCTCCTGTGATTTATACCTCCGGGGATTAAAGCTGCATGGAGATCACGGTCCCCAGGTGGTCAGGCTGATCTTCTGTAGACACATGTGATTGACTTTCTACACTTTTCACAGCATTACATCTGTAAGATAAGACTTGTGCATTGATCTTTCTGCTTACACCAATCTTTTTCAAAATTTATGTATGCTGTAAACAAGCAAAGACATTCCATGCAGTATGTTGGAAGTGAAATGATTTTGCATCTGTATGCTTGTCAACACTGAATTGAGAATTATGACTTGACTAACTCACATATTTGTTTTGTGGTGTTTTATTTGTATTCACTTACCTTCTGAAGGAGAGGTTGGTCATCAGGAATGGAATTCTCCCTACGTCAAAATTTTAATGGAACAGAAGGCAAGAGAGAGGAGAGGAGAGGAGAGGAGAGGAGAGGAGAGGAGAGGAGAGGAGAGGAGAGGAGAGGAGAGGAGAGGAGAGGAGAGGAGAGGAGAGGAGAGGAGAGGAGAGGAGAGGAGAGGAGGCAATCAGAATTCTAAGAGAAAATTGCTATGAATTGTTGCAGAATTTCCTCTCAGAGACTAAATGCTTTCTGAGAAAATCTGTAAAATATTAAAGAAAATCTTCCTTAGGTAGACATGAAATCTTCAAGAAGCTTTCTGACTGCTTAAATTTTTGAGAGGCAACTTTTGGTTTGAGCCTTCTTAATCTAGGTGGCAATACAGATGACCAAAAATGACCGAGCAGGGGTTCTCAAAATTTCGAGGTGAAGGTTGACTTGAAGAGAGACAATCTTGTGACACGATGTCCTTGGGGAAATCATAGTAGGGAAGTGCCATGAAGGAAGAATGTTGTATATGACTGAATATTTACTGGCAGATGGCACCTGGAAGCAAGGAAGAATCAGCATTCAGGACCATGAGTGCCCTCATGAGCTCATGGCCAATCAAAGTTTGAAATTTTTCTGTAGTGCATTGAGATGATTGCAGTCTGAAATGATAGATAACCAAGCTCATAAAAAATAGACAAGTGGATCATTACACTTGATCTGAACTTTGAGTATTTAATGCTTTGAAATCTAATCTAGAAGTAATCTAATCTGATCTACATCTAATTAGATACTGATACTTTGGAAAGATGAGAGCTTTTTACAATTTAACATTATGAAATTCTGTCAATTTGAAATTTGCCATATGGTTTGCCCATCCCACAGTCTTCAAGAAGAACAAAAATCTCCAATACTAGAAATAGACCTGAAAGGAAAAGGTGTAGTGGGAGATAATTGCTATTCTGATGGTTTTTAATGACTTTTTGACTGGAATGCAATGCCAACATGTATGTTTGCTTTGCTAGCTGTCTAATCAATAGTTTTCTACATTTTCTCCTAGTATCACCAGCTAATTATGCTGAACTATTGTCAGACTCTAGTAACCACTGCAGTATGTGTGGCTGAAACAGTTATTCTGCCATTTTTCATTAGAGAAGATATCCAGTACTGAAAGTGGGTGGTTAATGTTTTCTTCATAAGGCATTATATAATATTATACTAATGTTGCTGTTCATCATTTTACCTATTACCTGGTTTTTGACCAGGACAGAGCTGGGAAACAGATGGATACAGTTCAATACTCTAGACTGGGGCAATGGTACGAGGTTGAGGAAAGCTGCTGGAAGGCATGGAAAATAATACGTCTGCATTTTAAAGATGTGTGACTGCCAGCTGTGATTAAAGTTCAAATTTGTGGAGAATTGCCTATTGCTTGCTGCTCTTAGCTAAGCATGGCAGGTTTTATGCAAGATTTTTCCGTTTCTGCTGCCCAGTAAAATATGAATATTTGTTTTGGAGGAGGACGTTGGTGCCTAACTCTAACATTAGATACTGGTATGTGATGCATTGATTACTGTGTTGTCTTGAAGAAGAAAGTGCCACTGTGGAGAAATGAGCAGCCTACTTTTTTCCAAGAGCATACAACAAAAGTACTTCACGATGTGTAATGTCCATTTATTTCCACACGCAGTTTGAGACATTGGCTTTGATCTAAAAAATTCCTGAGTCAGCTTGGGACCTTTCTCTGTGTCCTTATGCAACTATTGGAATGTCTGGGACAGCAAGAGAGCACTACAAGTGCAGCTGTAGTTGTTCGAAAACACAGCTGCCAGCTGAGGGTTTTCTGCAAAGGCCTCTCAAATTTGCAACCTGGTTCTTTCCCTCATTAATAGGGGTCCATTCAGGGGAGCAAAATACTAACATCCAGTGACAATTAATAGTGGAGAGAAAGGTCTATTAGTTCAGCACTAGACTTTTTCTCCTTGGTAATGGGATGAGGGATAAATGTTTTCCCTATCCTTTTATGTGATTCCTTTGTTATAAGACAAGGGAGCCTAGAACCTGCAACAGTACCTCTTACGTCCTCTAATTCCGAGTAAAGAAAGTATGTTCAGAGCAGCTGTGGGGAAACACAAGGTCTCTGGACAGATGGCTTTTGCCTCTGGCAGCATTTCCGAGGTCTATGCGGATAACAGCAATCTAAAAACCCTTCTGCTTTTTTTTTTTTTTCAAGGAAAGTGAAGGAATTAAAAGTTTATTGTGTATTGTTGGATGAGAGCTGTGAGAGCATTTTCCCTGCTCTTGCAGTTATAATTCATACAGAAAATAGGCTAGACATCATGTTCACCACACCCGAGACCAGACTTCTATAAATCAGTGGTACATGGTATGCAAATCTATTTTGAAAGCTGACAAGGAAGCATACCAAATCACATCATGTAGGGGTGGAAGGTGTTTATCTTTTTTAAAGCAAAAGCATAATGATGTAGGTACTATTTTCCAGGTTTTTAAATTAGCTGTCTAGTCTCCCTACTATGAATTGTGATTTTTTAGTCCATGTTATATGACAGAACCAGTATTCAATTGATTAAGATTTAATAGGAGAACATGCTGATCCATAGAAAGGAACATAAGGCCCTATTATGCTGTTTATCAGGCAGAATATGAATTAGCTTTTTTTTTTTCCTGGTTGATTCTATGTTCTCTGGATTCTGTGTACAAGGCCTCATTATCTTAATTCTTCTGGGGGAGGAAGAGGGAGGATGCTGCACGCAGCCAATCAGAGACGCTCAAATTTTAGCTGAACTGTCGGATCAACTGTAGGACTTTAAATATTTGATTTTGTAAGTAAAAGCATTCTATAATTTTTAGAATGATTTTGTAATTTTAAAAAATAACTTGCATAACAACTCTTGGTTTCATAAACCTATGCTTGGTTTTTGTGGTAAAACTTTTTATGACCATATGTCTTTGTAGCACAAACTGCTAGATCAGAGAGAGGACTTAGGGGCTGGAAGTGAGGCTCAGGAAGAATTTAGGCACCTGAGCACAAGACTGTGTTTCTGGAAGAGGATGCCTGCACCTGGGACTGCTGCATGCCTGCAGAGGTGGTGAGAACCGCCCAGACATTGTTGCTCTGTGCTTGACTCCAGCCTCAGCCCAACCAGAACCCCAAAATTAAGCTCTCCTCTGCCTCCGTTCCCAAGAGGTGCTGATTCCAGAAGGCTTTGTAATAAAGCACTTAATGCACATGAAGGTGAGAATTACTGTACTTTGAAGCACAGGTGGTGTGTGTTTTGCAGCTGAGACCCATTCCATGTCTCCCTCCAAGCTGAAGCACGAGAGATGTTAAAACTTTATCTCCCATCTCCAAAAAAAGTGCAGGCACCTGCGCGTGGCTCTTTTCCATTTTGTTCATTGAAACTCTGCTGTTGTCTAGAGAAGAATTCAAAACTCCCTGAGTGATCAAGCGAGTGCAACTGTAGGAAAGGCTCTCAAGTTAAGAGACCTTCTCCAGACAGATGATATTCCAAGTTCTTTGTCTCAGTACCTAGGGTTCTTTGCTTATATCTAATTATTATGTAATATAAAATACATAAAAGCTTTAGCTGCAAAGAGCACAAATATGAACTCTCCTTCCAAAATGGCTTTGCTAACCATCAGTTAGAGAGTCATGCTCATCCCATCTCCTCCAGTTCTGGTTTCATGAATTTGCTGCACATTTACACTGGTTCAAGAAGAATGATGGACGGTGAAAAGGTGCCCCTGCCACTTCCCTTGTGGCTTGCTGGATATGTAGGCTTTAGTCCCCATATCCTCTTTCTGGATTTACCTGAAGTCTCACCAGAGAATTTTAATTAAAAATATGCTACAGATTGATCAGCTCTCAGCAATTTAGAATTGGAACAATCACAATTTTCTCCTCATTTATATGAAGTAACTGATTTTTTCCCCTAAACTTCTGTTCTTGGAAAAAAAAACCCATATCTAATATTCTCTCCCCTCACTTGGAAATGAGAATTTTGAATACTCATTCCATTTAAGCCATGTTTTTGCTTAGGTACTGGGAGCACTGATCACAGAATATTGCAAAAAGCATAAAACATTTGGACTTGCCTGTTTCCCTTTGTTCTCTGTGGGAACAATATGAATGGAGTACAGAAAGGATAATTCAAAGAACATAGCAATAGGGGTTTTTTTTTTCAGTATCCTGAAATATAGTTCAGGTCTCAGAGTCTCTGTTAACCATGCTGCAACTTCTTTTTTTTTTTTTTTAAACTTAATCACCTCTTCAGTCACAGGGGCATGAAATGGACTGTCATTACTGGCTACCATTTTTGCTCAAAGGCAAATTGCTTCCATGTTTTACAGCAACCTGTTTCTGTGCTCTCAAGATCTACATTACATTTTGGGGGAAGGTGACTCTCCTACAGGCCCCGTCTTTGGTATAGGTAAAAGGATTTCAATCTTTAAAGGCAGCTGCTGTACACAGCTGCTCACTTTTTATTAACTCTATTTGAACTACCTCTTTTGGGGGTAATTCTAGCACCTATGGAAAGGAAAATTACAGTTAAGATGAAGGTTATTTTTCATAGAATGGCATTTTGTTATGAGTTAGACTTTCACATATTCTACAGCACGAGTTTGAAAGGACTCGTATTTTGCCATTTCAGTGGTATTATTCGGAAACTAGATGGGCTAATGGTTTCGAACTGGTTTGTTGTGTATTATAGTTGCTAGTCTGGCCAGCTGAAGAAAATGTGATTTTTTCATGTGCTCGTGATTAGGGCCTGCAAGGTTAGGCACTGTGAATTGTAAGCTGTAGGTGCTGGTCTCCTATTCTGCTCTGAATAGGGCCTGATGGAGAGGGTACCATTTTAGAAAATGGAAGATGTGGTCTGAACCTCTTCATGCTCAAAAGGGATTTCCATATTGGTCTCCCATGTACTGCAGGCCTGCTTTCGCAAATAAATACCTCTCACTGTTATTTTTTTGAAAAAAAATAACATTAAGCTCTGCTCTGTTCTTGGTAATAGCATTTGTAAGTGCCAGCTCTTAGGAGAATGCATTAGCCTCTGCTTCCTATATGGATGAAAGCTAGTTCAGCAACATAAACTCTGCAGAGGTAATAGGATTTTGGATTTCCTAATCTGCATTTAGTCTTTCCTGTTAGTGTTAGATGCTCTGCTGCTTCCAGGGTGGTGTTACAGTACAGCTAAACTGAACCAGATGGTGTGAAAACCAGACAGCTCTGTTTTCCCACCTCTGCTCCCTTCTTTAATCCATGTGCTCCAGTTGTCTCTCTTGCATTGGCACTGGTGCTTATCTGGTCCTGCGGGGAAATGGTTCAGATCTTCTGGCAAGCCGGCTCCATGAGCTGCCTTACCACAGCGCCGGATAAATGCCAGGTTTGGGGTAAGTGAGAGGCTTGACTGCTCAGACTGGGAAAGGCAGTGGGACTGCCCCTTTTGGCAGCAGATAGACATTAGATGCCTTAGATGTATTCCCAGACTGCCCTTTTCTGCATATGGGGTTTTGAATTATGTTTCTGCCGTGCCAAACTCTGGTTTTAACTATCCAGTTGCTAGAGACAACTGCACCAGTCCTATATTTAATGGGAAAGTGCAGAACCTCTTGCATTATCCAGATGACTGACACAGCAGTTAGCTGTGAGCAATCACTGACACACCTGGCTGTGTCGTAGTCGCTGCAGTAGCTGATGCGCCCAGGATATAGCACATTTACAGAGATTAAATATGGACAAGGGCAAGAGACCCAATGCATTCCTGACTTGCCAGAACTAATGAATGTGTGAACAGTGAATGAATAGCAATCATTTCTCTGATATGACTTGGTTTGTTGTTTTTGTTTTTTTTTTTAATGTGGCACCTCTTTGTTGTAGGAGTGTGCAGCTGCACTCGGGAAACCCACAGCAGCCTGATGCCTAAGCGTACAATGCTTACGTGAAGCAGGAGAAAATAAGTTAGAAAAAAACTGGAGAAATGGTACTTCTTTATATCCTTCTAACCTCTTGGCATCCTCACTGTAGAGAAATTTTGAGCTTTTCGCTCCTTTTTAAAATAAAGATAATAATTTTGAGGTATTTATAATTAAGCAAATGTAATCCACTGTAACAATGTAAAATAAACTTTTAAACTATAGTCTATGTCCTTGAAATTATCCAGACAGTTAAATTATCTGTTATGTGCCTTCATGCTAAGACGTGCTGTTTATTTTTTTTTTAATGAAAGCCAGATGCCAGGAATCACAAAACCGCATGGCTAACACCGAACAAAAGTATTTTCCAAGGAATGGGGCCATACTCATAAATGGACTTAACTTTTAAAACTAGTTCGGGAAAAAATTAAAATCTTGTTATGAAGAGACTGGGATAAATGTCATATCTGTTTCATTCATGTGATTTACCTGGTTTCTTCCTGCGGAAAGTAACGTGGCCAACTGATCAGCATGTGCGTGACGTTCTTTGTACGCCAATTACTGATCTTGTGCTGTTCTTTCAATTTTCTTAAGACAGGGCAGTGTCTAGTCTGAAACAGCCACAGATCACAGCAATGCTTCTGGCTGTTCAGGAGGACAACCTTATTCAAGCCAAATTTTTAACTGACTTCAGAAGGCAGCCGGGCAGGAAGAAAAAACTCTGATTTCCTCCAACACCAGCTTATACCAACCGACAACACAGTGGACCAGCCACAAGGAAATTAATTTCCTCCCGCCTTCTGCTTGATGCTGCTTCTCCTGCCGCCCCCATTTATCTCCTACCTTAGGTGTGGGATTACTCCCTCAGTGGTCACTTTTACCGCCATGCTCTGAAGGTCCCACAAAAACCTACATGCATCCGCCATAAGACTGGATGTGTTGAAAAAACAATGGTCTTTGGCAAAGGCAGTATCAAAATAATGTCTTTTTACATCAAATGCCATTTTTAGAATTATTAAATGGCAGTGGATAATTTTTAAAGCCTAGAACATTTATTATCTTTTTAGTTACATGAGTAAATCATTGACATGTTTGCTGATTTGATGTCCAGAATGGATTAACTTTATTTTAATAATTTATTTCAGTATTACAGTAGTAATAATATATTAATTTATTAAAACACAATTATTAAAGCATAGAAAGGGAATAATAGTAACAGGTAAAGAAGATGATTGTTTAAAAATTTCTTTTTCTGCTTCACGTAACAAGAGACAAGCAGATACAAAGCAGTTAAAAAAGAATATTTCTACATATTTCTCACATATCGGAGCACACTGGAGTCCCCGCAGGCCACCCCCACCCCACTGCTGTGGTGAGGGAGGCCACTGCCATGGCTGTCATGGCTGCCCCGCTGCCGCCATAGAATCATAGAATAGTTTGGGTTGGAAGGGACCTTTAAAGGTCATCTAGTCCAACCCCCCTGCAATGAGCAGGGACATCCTCAACCAGATCAGGTTGCCCAGAGCCCCATCCAGCCTGACCTTGAATGTTTCCAGGGATGGGGCATCTACCACCTCTCTGGGCAACCTGTGCCAGTGCTTCACCACCCTCACTGTGAAAAACTTCTTCTATCTCATCTAAATCTCCCCTCTTTTAGGTTAAAACTATCACCCCTTGTCCTATCGCAACAGGCCCTGCCAAAAAGTTTGTCCCCATCTTTCTTAGAAGCCCCCTTTAAGTATTGAAAGGCCACAATAAGGTCTCCCTGGAGCCTTCTCTTCTCCAGGCTGAACAAGCCCAACTCTCTCAGCCTGTCTTCATAGGAGAGGTGCTCCAGCCCCCTCATCATTTTTGTGGCCTCCTCTGGACCCGCTCCAACAGGTCCATGTCTTTCCTGTGCTGAGGGCTCCAGAGCTGGACGCAGCACTGGGGTCTCACCAGAGCAGAGCAGAGGGGCAGAATCCCCTCCCTCGACCTGCTGGTCACGCTGCTTTTGATGCAGCCCAGGATACGGTTGGCCTTCTGGGCTGCGAGCGCACATTGCCGGCTCATGTCCAGCTTTTCATCCATGGCTGCCCCACTGCCATCATGGCTGCCCCGCCTCGCCATGGCTGCCCCACCGCCAAGAGCGTGGTGTGCTGGAGAGCAGTAGCTCCGCCCGCCGCCTGAGGTGCCCCCGGGGGCTGGGAGGTGGTGCCCCGCGCAGGGCTCGGCTGCCCGCTGCCATGTTTTTTCCCCAGTGGAGCGCAGGCCAGCGCCATTCACTGCAGCACTTTGCTGCCTCTCGCTCCTGGGAGGAACATCTTTGCATGCCAGTGGCAATTCAAACTGCATAATTAATCCTTTCCTCCCCTCCCTCCCCTCCTCGTTTGTCTGTTTATATTTGGCTTTCAGGCTGCTGAGCATTGCACAGCTCCTGAGGAGGCTGCGGGAGGCATTTCCCCACAGCTCTGGGTGGGATGGTGGCTACTCACACTTACAACTTGCAACTGGTTTCATACAGGACAAGCAGGAGACCAGAGCTCCTTTCTTCAGCCCCTAGTACCAGGTGCTTGCATGAAAACTGCAACTTTTGCTGTATAAAGTCTTGAAGCTCCTCAGTGTGATGTTTCCCAAATGCTCCCATCCTCAAAAGCAAACAAAACCCCCCCAATAACTTTAAGGTGATCTCTGGGGACTCCAAAACCCACAAGGTGGAAAAAAATCTTGACTGCTCTGTGAAGTCTGGCAGTCTTAAATTACGTGTTGTTGGAGGAGGGAAGCTGGCATATAATTCTGGAATCTGAATGGAAAAATACTGAGTAAGTGGTATTTTGTAAAATGCTCACACTGTCGTGGAGAGCTGCTAGGAAATCTGGAAGGACGTGTGGTGGGATCAGCAGGAGAAAAGGAGAAGAACTTCAGTCTGACTGATGAATGTCAGTTCAGGGCGATACATCCGGCACCACTGGCAATGTTATCGTCCCTGAAGTTGGTGTAAATGGGCAGGACACACCTCCTGTGTGCAAGGGGAAGTTCTTATGAAAGGCCTGGCTGTAAATGTACAGAGCATGGAGACTAATTTCCATGTTACTTCTCAGATTTCCCTCAAGTCTTCACCTTTCTTATTTATTCCCCTGGCTTTTAAAAGGTGTTAACATCTGATTGCATTGCAGTCAACAGCTGAGCTCCAGCTGCTGGTCTTCCTGCTTGTGAGGGAGTTAGTTATATTTATTATTTTTAATTTTGCTGTAAGTCTAAAACGTGGAACATTCAGAGCTCCTGCCTCTGCTGCAGTTCCCACCAGCTCATTTTGCGATTGCTACAGTGTCTGTACTTGCAGCGTTGTTTGGCTCCAGGACAAAATCTTCAGGTAACCTGTCCTGCAGTATGTTATCTGGATTTTCCAGATTTCCTACTTCTAGAGTGGCTGCTTAAATGAGATACTTTGCACTGAACAACCTGATGTTTTCTGATTAAACTATTTTTTTGGTAATACAGTTTCTGATCAGCTGCACTCCTACTTGTTTCCCAGCTGCCAAAATTTAACCATGACAATACCCCTGTTTACCTAAGCAGTTCAATTTGTGGCTTATGTGTGATTTGATATTGGAATTCAAAATATTGATTTTTTTTTTTCTTTTACAAGCCTGAAATAAATAATTTTCTGTGGTTTAGTATCATGATAAGTTTGCAGAATTTGAAATTAATTTGTCAGATTTAGGAAACATCTCTTTTCTTATTAGAAAGACTGAAGATTTTGTAATGTGAAATAGTAATATAGTTCTCACGTCAGCAGCAAGTTTCATTGTTCTAGCTAATGACGGAAGGGTTAGATCTCCAGCTGCTGTGAAGCGGCATATTTCCATTTAATCCCGTAAAGCAGACTGCTTTACAGAAGCTAAGAGTCTGTCCTGAGGTAGACACGACCTGAGAGTGCCTTACAGGAGGCGTTCGAAGTGGACAGATGCTTGGGTAAAATGGCTGCACAGGAAAAAGAGTAAAAGTAGTTTTCATTAGGGTAAAGCAAGCTTAAGCAAGACTAAAACTGCAAAAACTAATTTGTGATTCTGATCATTTAGCTGTAGCCTCGCAAAAACGGAGCCACCATAAAGAGGCTTTGGATGAACTCACTAAAGCAGCAGAAGTTTCATCTATCCCTAAGGTACATCTGCAGTGGGATTTATGGTGCGTATGTTGCATAATAGCCCAGCTTTTTGTGTGGAGAAGAATATCCTAGGTTTAGTGAGCTGCTACATTTTCGATCACAGAGTATATGAGAGTAGTGTTTTTTAATATTTGTTGTCCTGTTTCAGTCTTGTAGTTTTTTTATTACATTAAATTTATCCTGAAGTGATTGACAGCTGCATCTTAGAATATAGCTACAGTACAGCAAAATTAGATCAGTGAATATAATAAAGAATACTGCATTTAGAGGCTCAGATCAGACTGAGCTACAAGTAATCCATCTTATGAACATATTAGGTTATCTTATGCTTGCATATTGCATTAAGTATATTAAAAATTGACTTGTGAGATTTTCTAAAATAAAATGAGATATTTTAGTAAGTAATGGAAAGGAGAGGCTGAAGTTCCCTGGTTTTCTACCCACATAACCCTTATCATTCGATTTTATCCTTAATGGTCAGTGTTTCTGAAGTCATGGGTTACTACTTGATCCCTGCAATATACTTGGAATCTTTAAAATTATGCAGTTACGAAATTATGTCTGCTACTAATGTTAGGCTGATCTTACAAGAGTCTGAGAACTCTTAACTTGTGCATTTACAGGATTTGGGGAGCTCGACACTTTCTGGGATTGAATCTTTTTAGTGAAATGTTTTTCCTACTTTTTGCGATCAGTGTGCTAATGTCAATAACATAGTACTACACATGTGGAAATGGATTCCTGCTTGTGTTTTCATTTCCAGAATTTATCTGTGATGCATTTACGGTTATTGATTAAACACACTTAAAATGGTAGGTTTGCATTGGCTTTGCAGTTCTTCTGTAAGGTTATTAACTTCTTTTTTCTTTTTTTTTTTTTCCCTCCAAGGGAGTAAATTGATTTATATGAGCATGCTGTTAATATTCTAACTCCTTGTCTAGCCCCTTGGGTTCTAATGTTTTTTAAACACAGTACAATTATGGGAAACATTATATTGGAATGACAACATAAATCATCCCCATAGGAGTCTGAGCAGTCTGGGGAGTAATCGTAGAGAGCCCTGCTGAGGTAAATAAGAACAGTAATTTGAAATAAATAAAAGACCAATGGTGCTAATGTGGATGTCTCAAGAATATCATTAAGTTTGTAATGACAGTGTTTACTTGGTGTAATGATATTGGATGTAGTGTAATGTTGCTGCTTAAATCATAACTTTATAGTTCATGATCCTGTCTCTTTTTCTTCAGAGAGTATGTCAGGTTGGCTGTGTTTCCACATCTATCCTCCAAACACCACCACTTTGTCGAAGAGCATATGCACATGTGAAATGTGGTAAGATTCTCTAGAACTTTGGTTAAATTTAGTCAACAAATATTGAAATTCCAGGTACAAAAATATGCTTATGGGGATGATTTTGTTCTTTGTTTCCTGTTTCTTACCATAGTCAGAGTGTTAGAAAGAGTATGGAATGGGGTAATAAAAATACTTTCATTTGATGTTCACTCACATAGAGCAGTGGTGTTGTTTGGGTCCAAAAGGGGTCTTAGACCACTTTGCACTTGAGCACAGTGTGAATTTGGCAGCCGGGCAGCCTAGTGGGCTTCCTCTCTTTTGCAGTAGCTTCTTCACCAGTGCTTAATTCTCATCGATACTCCAAGCTATTGTTCCTCCCTTGACCTGCAGGGGAATTAAAGTATGAGTTTAAGACACAAAATGAAACCAGTTAATGTGAAAAGGAACTACTCTAGGCATTTTTGTCAATCTTTATGTTTTTAATGTGTACAAATTACATAGTAGAAAATAATATAAAAATATTGTCTTTTCATTGAAAATTCATTTCCCCAGAATAAATTCTGCAATATCATATGAATAAAAGTATAATAATTTGTTTTTTAAAAAAATACATTTTTAAAGTACAAATTGATCTTCCATGAGATTTTTTTGCAGATGCTGGGGAACATGCATATAAAGCAACTTGTGTAATTGAAAGCATGCTGTGTTTATGCAAAAATGAATGCAAAATGTTCATTGCATAAACACAGCCAAACCTTTAGAACACATTAACACATTTTTAAAAATTTGATGGTATTAACTTTTTTTTAATAATTTCTGAACCAATCTTGGAGCAAGATTAGACTTTGTGCAGTCTGTAGCACAGATTTATGTGCTGCAAGTGTAGATACAACACTACTTTTCAGTGATAAGAGTGCTATCAGTACAAGGTCTAAAAGTTTCTGAGAGAAATGCTTCTGACATCAGGGACTTCAGGGCAGTTTAGACAAGTCAAATTGACATGGGTTCCTTTTGACAGTAAAAGTAACTTCTGCTTAATTTTGGTTTTTGTTTTTAAACAGCAATAAAACTTTAACATAGTTTATATGAGAAGCTTGTTGAACAAATCTTTTTATATGTTATATTTTAAAACCTTAATAATAGATTATATGGGGGAATTAAAGACATAAAGGATGTCTCCAGAAAAGGCACACAAGCTCTCAGTCTGTCTCTGTCCTCATCCTCCCTTACAGGTATCTACTTCTGTTACTGTATATGAGCGTAGTGGCTCTTTTATGGAGTATCTTGTGGAAATCTTGACTGACTGATTGTGTGCAGCTTTTTCTTGTTCATAAACATGGTCATTGCATTTATCAAAAGTTGTTACAAGTGGCAAAATCTTTTTCCTTAGTGCCTACTTTGGATTTTGAGTGAGCTCTGCTCTCTTCTCACTGTATACATGTGTATAACAATGCAGTTTGATTTTGAAATGTTGAAGTAAAGATTGTCCATCTCCTTCAGGGTATGGACACTGCTATAGATTTGATTTTGAGACACAGTTTTCAGTCTTTTCCAATAAGCTCAAATGAATTTTAAAAGTCTCAGCTTTACATATTCATATACTCAGGCAACACAGTAGTGCATGCATGTGATATTGTCATTTCTACTTTTGCTCTCAGCACTCAAAACTACAGGTATCAAAACAAAGCTAACATTTGCAGTCATGGTTAATCTTGTTAAGTATGTTTATTTGGCTGGCTCCAGATATGAATTTGCAGGATTATTTAGGTCAGACAGTTGATGCAAATGAAGTATTTTGTGCCATTCACAAAGCCTTTGATGTTACAGTGGTGAAGTCTACCAGTATTCCTACATCTGTGTTTCCTGCAGATAGCAGTCCATTTCAGAAAGGCATTATGTAACTTTTTGACTTAACTGTGCAAATAATTTCTTAAAAATGTCTGCATTTTAGGCATTTCTTCCATATTGTTTCATAATCAAATATATATGTTGTTAGGTGTATTTTCTATGTATGATAACATGTATTTATATACCAATTCTTAGATTTTATTCTCTTCATTTTTTCATGATTTTATGTTTGCTGACAATATTCAGCATGCCATTCTGATGTTTTTAATTAAATTAAAATACTGTATAAATCTACTTGTCTTTTTATGAAATGTATTTTTAAAGTCTAAAACCAGTAATAATGACAATAATACCTGGTAAAACCAGGTAAAGAAGAAGATGAAAGATGAGATTTGTTGTATAGTTTGGCTTTATATGTCATTGCAAATGTGCAGAGGGTGCAATGAGGAGAGAGAAGGGAGTACTCACCTTTTCAGAAGGGTATCTGTAACTATATAGGTGGTCAGGGACAGCCATGCATCAGTAAAAAAACTCCATTGCAACACCAGCTGTTCTTTCCAAAGACTTGGAACTCAGGGCTTGTAAGTTCTGCACTCAGCTCTGTTTCAATTTATTTTGTGACCATGAAGGTGTAGCTGCATTTTTCTGTCTCTTGTTTTATTTCCAGCTGTCTGCTCTTTGTATTTGAACTGTAAGCTTTAGTGGTAAGAATGATGTACATTTTCACTGTGTGTTTTCCCATATCTCTGATGCAGTAGACCAAGTATTTATTTAACCATATTGGTGGCTAGAGGTCATAACTCATTAAAAAAAGTGCAGGTCATAAATTTGGCTCAAACGTGCCTAGTTTTTTACTTCTGGATTTTACTTTGCAGTGAGCAAAACCACGATGAATATTGTGTAGGAATTATTTTTTGAAATTTGAATTCAGTAAAAATTTGCCGCAAGTGTATATAATGCCACCTTGTTGGAGCCACAGTATGTCTGGTATGGGTGCCAGTGAAAACTGGGCATCTTCTGTTCTAGCATGAACAAGTTCTGCTGTGGGCTGTCCTGTCAGCGTTGTACGTAAGCTGGTACCAGTATTGCAGAAGGCAGTGTGACTAATGTCTGTCACGTGTGGTTCATTTATTTTCTGTCTTCTTCCAAGAGTACCTGTAGCTTGTTTCCAAAAGGAAAAGTGGCTCATGCAATTAGACTCCAGATCACTAATCTAGGAATTTGATCCTGTTGGCCTATTTCAGCCAAGAGTCAAAGTGTCAGAAACTCAGAGACACTCAGTTCCCACAAATTTTATGAAAATAGGCTGGTGGAATTAAAGGGACTTGAAGGTGGCAATGTAAGTGTAACCTTTGTTAGGCACAAAAGAATTGGCATGAGAAAAAGACATGAGCACCCAACTTCAGCAGAAGTTGCACCCAGAGTTTGGGTCTTGCACACCATGAAATCTGTCTTTCAGCCAAAACTTCATTTCTGTGTGGATTTTCTGCTGTCTACCATGGCACAAGCTATGGTGGCAGCATTTCCTGCATTGATAGTACCACTTCTCAGTCTGGGACTTCGTATTGTCTTATAAGGATTAAACTCACTTAGCAGACTCAGTATGCTTCAGCTAAAAAGTCAGCCAGTTGCAAGAGATGAGTTACCTGGAGACCAGGCATGGTAGTGGGAGAACGTGGCAGGGATGGGACCTTGCTTCTTGGTGGCAGCAAGTCGTTAAGTCATTTGGAATATATTGTACAACTTCATGTTTGAGTAAGGAAACGTTATCTGAAAGGATTGTGTTAGGCACTAGCTGGGAGCATCTTAGAGGAGGTGCTTGAAGTAGACAGATGCTTAGATACAATGGCTGCACAAGAAAAAGAGGAAAAGTAACTTTCATTAGGGTAACACAAAAGTAAGATTTTTAGAAGAGTAATTCCATCCAGATACTACCAAGGAAATGTTGTTGTAAAAAATGCCAGTATTGCATACTTATGCTGTATGTATTAAATGCTCTGATTTCATTGTGAAAAGCATCTAATTGCAAGAAAAATATCCACAGTTTTATTTGTTGCTTTCTCTCACTTATTCTGCATTGGTGATAGAAAATTGGAAAGAAGCAATAGGTGATGCTAATAAGGCTGCCCAGTTGGACCCTGCAAACCCTTTAAGTAATCATGGTACAAACTGTATGTTCTAACATTTAATTTCTATTAGTGCTTGAGTTTATTCAGTTAGCTATTACTGATTTCCTAGAAATTATTAATCTAGTCTGCTGTATTTGTTATCAGAGCACTACTTTGCCTAGCTTTTAAATAGTGGCACTGTAACTAAAATAAGCCTAGTTGTATTAATGTAAAATATTTTATTACGTAAGAAATTTTGGAAAATGATATTTTGATAGAGATCTATTTTTTGGATTTAAATTCTTATATCTCAAATTTTCCATGTACACATTTTCCTCTTACATATATCAACATGGTTATGTAGTGTAGATCTGTCAAAGCCACCTTCAAACTACTGAGTTTGGGTGCTAGGAAAAAAAAAGAAAATACAGGGTTTAACACAGGCTCAGAAGATGAGTATATTTTTGCAAATTTTTGCATCACCAGCCTATACTGAGCTCTGAGTTGCACAGCTTAACTTCTTCCAGTACTGGAGGTACCTGGAGGGATATAGGTACAAATTCGTAAAAGAGTTCGTGGTGCAGACATACGTTGAGTGACACTGTCATGTATGAAATGGGATTACTGATGTAGATTTATAGTGGCGCAGTCACACAGTGAGCGCAATAACTGCTTGAACAGTTATGGCAAGAAACACTAGGATTGCATAAAACACAAAGCATCCAGAATTGGTCTGGGGTATTAGTATTTAAGTAAAAAAGGTGTAACAGGTACTCCTCTTAGTGTCAGAAATGTGACACTATGCTTCTTGGTATGCACTGGCCAGATGTATATTGTTTTTAACCAGAGCTGGCTCTATAGACTCCTATTCATGCGCTAAAAAGAACCTGCTAGATGGTGCTCTTTGAGGCTTCTGTCTGCTTCAGAGGCATCTTTACACCTTCATTCTATGCAGGAGAAAGGTGCTCCAAAATAATCATTACCTTCAGGATGGAGCAAACTGAGCCTGCTCTTATGCTTTGTTTTACAGGATACATACTGTATCAGAGCTCTTGTGCGGAATACTGCAAAGCAGAAAAAGAGAGACATTGTTGATTTAGACCACAGCCTCAGGCTGAATCCTTCTCATGTCTGTGCTTTAATCATAAGGGGCGAGGGGGAAGGGCATCATAAATAATCTTATGGCAAAAGAGAGCCTGCAGCCTTCAGAAAAAAATTAAGACCACGAAAAGGTATAGAAATTGTAGTTTGTTTTGCTTCTCATGCTGTGTTTAAAAAAAGAGAACATGAGGCCAAATCAGGCTTTAGTTTAAGCACTTGCATATCTTTTCTAAGCCACTGTTTGTGCTGAAACTGAAAGGGACCTCAAATGCCTTTGGTCCTTGAGTTTTGATTTAATCTAATCTTCTCATATTGTGGAGCAGTTAAGTAAAAGCTTTGTTTCTGGATCACCTTTCAGTTATGATTCCTTCCTTTAGTAACTACTAGTGCTTGCTTAAAAAACCCCAAGCCTTACCACAGCAGAATGCTCCTCAGCACATACAGTTCTCCCTAGGGAGAAGAGAAGGGAACAAACAATGTGTGACAGATGCTAGTCACATTGCTACATGTACTACTGGAAGGCATTCAGATACTACTGTGATAAACGTGGTATAAAAACATGCATAGAATAAAACGACAATAGAAAGGCAATATATAGCAACCGGTGAAGGGCTGTACTGAATTAGCTGACTGTTGACCATCACTATCTGCTTTCTGAACTCCATTTTATTCCCTGTAATCTGCCTGTTTAATAAATGCTTTCCCATTACCACAGCCATTCTCTGAAAACTGTTGTCCTTCAGAAGAGGGATTCCAGTGGAGATTTTACAGTGAATGTAGCCCTTTAGAGGGACCAAGGGAACTATTATTATGGCTTGAAATCAATAGGAAGATTACGGTGATTTCCCAGGATGCACTAATGTGATGAGGCATCGAAATTTGAATTGATTATCCTCTGAAAAGTTGGGATAATATAAATGATGACAGAATGCCAGCCCCAAAAGAACTGTCATTCTGATACTACCCTCCACTGTGGTAGACAATATTTTCTAAAGTTGAAATTGTTGACTGAAAGAATACTTGCAAAAGTAGAATGGAAAGGAATTGAGACTGCCAAAGAACAGGGAGTGTCTTTTGTTTCTGGCAGCATGACTAAATATGGTATTTTTGGTTTAAGGAGAAAAAGGAATTATGGGTAGATGGAACATTATCATTAAGGTTAAAATTAAAAAATATTGAGAAATATGAAGATTTATGGTTACTGAGCAGTGTGTGTGCACACATAATAATAATGCAGCATCAGTGGAACAGTTCTAGACAATGTTTCAGTTCACAGAGTAAAATGCTTGATCAGTAAAGTATCAAACCTGGGTTAGTTTCATCACCTCCTGACACATCTGGGAATTAGTAAAGAAAGTACATTTTGAAATTAATGAGGATCAATCTTTATTGCATTCCCCCCCCCTTTTGTGTTTTAAGAAAGACCCATAGGTTTTTCAACTCCGTTTGTATTAGATGCAAATTACTCTGCATGGGACAATATTATAACATCATAGAATTTTTTCAGGTGACAAATTCAAGTTGCGTCTATATAAAACACACTAAAGAAAAATTTGGAAAGTCCCTCAGGAAAACATCAAGGTAGTTTACTGAAGGTTACACTTCTTTTACTACATGAATAATTGATTTTTGGAATAGTTCTTACAAGCAAACCTTAGAAGACAGATCATGGCATTCTAAAAGCAAGATAAACCTTTTCCATCCGAATTTATTTTTATGAGATTGTTAATGTCTACACTGGGCAGATAAAACATCAGTTCCTATGTTACCAACATGGCCAATGATGACGAAGTATCTGAAATGTAATTAATCACTCTTTAAAGCTAAAGGATTGAAGTCACCTTGCTGGCTGGGAATTGAAGATACGATTTCAAAGAGTCTTGCCAAGCAAACTAGATGATTAGACTTAAAGCTGTGAAAGAGCAACACTGAAGAATATGCTTAATTTTAAACACAAAAGTAATTTTATAGAATTCAGTGTGACTTAAAATTAATTACGTGCTCCCTGGAACCAATGTTTTAAATCTAACCTTTTGCAGTTGGACTTTGACACATACATCTGGAATGTTTCAAGTTCATTTGCTAGATAGCTTGCAATTTTCATATGCTGCTGATTACAGTATAGGATTGTGTTGCAAGTACTCTGGTAATTAATGTGCAATTAGTAAATAAACACTTTACTTCTAACGCTCTACGAAAGCACAGAACATTTCTAGTGAATCATCCGTTATTTCACAGAACAGATGTAGCATAGTGAACATGTATTCTGCCTTCCCCAAATGCCTTTCCAATATGCTTTGTCCTTGGTCTGGAGGCAAAAGAAGTGGAAATATAAGGTCCACTTAGCACCCATAGATGACAGTTATTTGGTGGGACTGCTGAGACTCAAGTGCCAGTGCAGTATGAGGACCCCTTGATAAAGGCTGTAAGATTTGCTGAGGCAACTAGCTAGTTTTCACAGGTCAAGTGATTCTTGGTCACCACTGACATCATGTGTATTAAAACTGGCCAGGTGGATACCTATTTCTTGTTATTAATCCCTCAAGGAATCAGGAGTGATGGTTTTTGGAATCTGGTATCTGTAGCTTCTCCACATGCTCAAGCTTATTCAAGGAATCATCGCTATGTTATTATGCATTTAATTCCATACTGCTGATAATCTAGTTAAAATTTCAGTTCTTTTCCCATTAATAGGCCTTTCAACTGTCCAAGAAAAGTCACCAGTTTTTTGATGTGGAGGACTTCTCTGGTCTTAAAATGGCATATTTCTGTGGTGAGAACTCATTTGATTGTATAGAGAATTAAAGAGCTTATCTGAAATGACTGGTCAGAACAAGCTTTGATCTTTTATGGTTTTGCTTTTTGGCACTAAGAGCCCCTGGTTATTCCAGGTTTTTTCCCAGTGGCCATGGGATTGTCATAGTAGGATCACCTACAGGATTTTTTTTCCCCAGGGTCTGTATGTAGATAACTCTTTCACATGCAGAACTTCATAGCACCACTTTTCTCCAATGCAGATCCTGGATAATCAAGGGCTAAGAATGTGCCTTGAGGAGAGAGAGAGATGTGGCTTAGGTGCTACACACTATTTTCAAATGTTTCTGAAGATAATTCACCCTTTGCTTATACAGATCTTCCTTTATGATGGGAATTTCCCCTATAAAAACCGCTAAGAGGCAGAATGAGGAAAAATCCTGGTGTGTTACTGGATGCAGTAACATAAATTATGAATTATATAAAGTATAAAACTTCTTCTGAGAGCAGGTAGATATTAATGATGAAGCAATGAATCCAAGGGGTAGAAACCTAGCTATATATGACTGTCATAAACTCAAGCGGAACTGGACATTCTATTAATTGCTGCTGAGCTGGTATGTAGTAACTTCTCAAAATTTTTTCTCTCCCTGAAAAAAGATTAATGTCACCTCTGAAATCAGTAGCATCCTTTAACTAACTTTAGTTTTATGACAGTATATTTTTCTAAAGCTTTTTGAAAAGTACCAGTCCCATATAATCTGATTTGAGTCCAAAGATGTGAAAATGCATGCTATAATCAGAAACTAAATTTAAAAACCCTGTCTTTAACGTCATGATAAAAACTATTGGTTTTAATTATAAAAGCTTTCATTTGAACTTACCACCTGTGAGCTGATGTGATGATCTTTTCAAACATTAATGTGATTAGATTGACATGTGCATTGGCTTGATCTTTTAGTTTACTTATTAAGGAATTTGGCCCATCACATACGTGTATTGTGATTAGAAATGCACAAAAAAGGATGAGAAAAACTAAGTTGCTGGCTAATGGCCTGCTGCTTTTTCAATGTGGCTGCACTCTGCGTTTCAGTAATCCCAGTTAGACCATTAGATAAACAAATGTAGTGAGTGGTGAAATAAGGCTGGGAGCATCTTCAGTTCTTGTAACAGGTCAGAACTGGTCTTTCAGTTTTTGAGATACTGATTCCTGATTTTGGTATAGCTGGCTAGCTGGGTAAAATGCATTATTTCTTTGAGAACAAGCACACTCTTCGACTAAAAGTTGCTTAATCAGTACCTTTAAATGAAAGTTCAGTAAAGGACTGATTGTTAATACTCCTGTAACCTCTCTGTTGTGTTAAAAGGCCGTGAACGAGGCTGAAAAAATGGAACAATGAATAGTTCTGATCTCCCACAGGAATAGTGTCATGAAAAAAAGCCAGGCCAGGCTGTTACACTAGCAAGGGTTTAAGAATCAGTCTTTTGCTTATGCCGGAGAGTGATAAAAAGTCATTTTACAAAGCTAGGTAAAAATACTGTCTTTTGTGCCTTGAAAACAGTCTTGGAAACTGTTCTGTTTAAGCTGACTGTTCTTTTTGTGCTTCCCATGACTGAGAATTGCGGTTCACAAAATGGAATGTTTACAATAAAACTGCATCTACCACTATGCTGGCCTTAAATGTAGTCATATCTCACTGAAATTGAAATTGTAGCACTTATTTATTGAGAAGAGCATTATGTAAACCCAAGTTTGTTTTGTGGTTTTTTTTTTTAAATATATAGCCACAGTGAGGTTGGATTAGTATGCCTTATTTCATATATATTTGACAGTGCTTTTAGGTAAGTAAAATCACTTTTTAGTAAAATGGTCACTTGGTGGAGATAGATGCTGTTTTGTCCTGAAGGGAAGCTCTGTACCTCAGCTGTTACCCTTTATTGTGAGAGTTGTTCTCAGGTCTGAATTTTGATCATCAGAGTAACATATTGCAACAGATCCTTATACATAAAACATAATCTGCTGAGGTAATGTATATGAATTTAGCTTCTCAATATGACAAATTTGATGCACAAATATTCCTCAGTTGTTTTCTCTTAGCTCTATCCTAAAATTTTTGTGTATGGTGGATGGATTTGATACTGATTTCTATCTGATACATGATATGTAGTTGCTATGGCTACCATTTTGTCTAGAAACTATGGCAAGATTGTGAACAGTTAAAATAAAGCTAAATTAGGAATGAGTATTCTGTGGCTTTAATATTGATCCAAATAAGTACACTTGTTTCTCTCCCTGTATTTGAGAAGAGCTTATAAATAATGCTCTTCTGAAAATACAGCAACACAAGTATCACTTTTGGGGTAAATAAAACCATCATTAAAATGCAGTTCACAAAGTATTTTGCAAAACATCTTATGATAAATACCAAAACCTGAAATACTCCTGTTTTACAATTTAGCTATACCAATATGTGAATCATCTCTATTATTAGGGATTGATCTCATGGTTTACCATTGGATTTTTTCAACAGTTATGGCAGAAATATGTTTTGTTCCATTAATAAAATGTATTCTGCAACTAGGAAATAAAAGGTCTAGACTACAGCTCATTATTCTTGGATGGTGTGGTCATTATTTCTTGGCATAGTACCTCAGACAGTGCAGTCTTCTTTCTTGAATTTGAACTTGCATCTTTACTTGATGATGTCTCCAGTGAATGTTGGATCTTTACACTCTTGCAGAAGAATTTCCTAGTCCCTTTAAATTCAAGGCTTGGAGGCAGATTCAGATTGCCCAAATACCTTTTGTATCTTACATGTGTCTTACTGGTAGAAGGTCAAGTCTCAGACAGATTGATTGACTATTCTCTGGCATTGCCTAGCTGTGAAAGCAAATGAATTCAAATATTTTCATTCCTCTACCTTGGTTTACAAAGTTTCAGTGCCTCAGGATGGCTGCTGGAGTAAGCCTAGAGGCATTCTGACTTGGGAAACAGTTATGTAGGTCCTCAGTAAGATCTCTTACGATTTAGTAACAGGCAGCAAAACAACGGAATTCTGCCTGAGTGGCTAATTCAATCTAAATCCATTAGTCAGCTCAGACCACTCCTTGCTTAGCATGCACTGACATCACTGCAAACCTCATCAGTCCCGATATAGCTTTCAAAAGGAAACTTAATTCTGTGGCCTTGTAGTAAGGTTACTCATAGTGAGAGGGAGTATCTCTAAGGTGTTTTCCCTGTGTTTTCTAAAGAGGATGCTCATGCACTTTCCCATTTAATAGCCATGGAAATCAAGGACCTGGCCCTGGGATTCTCCCTTCTTTTTCAGCTATAACAAAAATTCATTTTACTCATTGGCCTCAACTGCTTGATTTTTACAAGTACTGGATTAAGATAGACACAACAGGGAAAAATATGCAGTGCCACATTAAACAAATAGCACATCAATGGCATTTTCATTAACATTCCACTTCAGGGCCAACGCACATTGTCAAACAAGATGTATTCTTTGTGATGTTCATGGTATCACTTTAGTGGTTATGTTGTAGCTACTTCAGATGCATTTTTAGTTGCCGCTGGAGAAATACACAGCAATAGGCCATTCGGAATGATTTAGTTATTGAATTAAGCGTGGAAACATATGTACAGGGGCCTCATTGTCTGTTTGCACACTTAATTTGAATCGGTTTATGATGTTCTATGCACGTTGAGGTTTTTGACATGCTGTAGATTTTATATTGAAAATGACCAACTGCAGTAACGTTGTTATCAGCCATAGCTGAAGATTTGGCAGGTAGGTGGGAGTAAGGAACTGTGATTGTGCCACTAAACTTTGGCACTAATTAGATAATTGCTAAAAGTTATCAGTAGTGAAACGGTTAAAAATATTGGTATTGAAATTATCATCTCTGATGATGATGTTGTCATTTAAGGCATTTCCAAATTTACAGTGATACTACTGTGTGGATCCACAGCATGTTCATACATGGCTCGCGAAAGCTACAGATATTTTTTTATTTTTAATGAAGGAAACACAGTCATCTGTCAACTCTATGGCAGATTCCATGCCCATGGAACAGGGCCCTTTCTATGTAGGCAACTGGTTTCATACAATTGAGACTATATACCTGATACTTCCAAGTTATGGTACTCGCATGAAAGCCTAGCTTGATGATAGTTTCAGAGTTGCTATATGAAAGACGTGTTATGAAGTCAGCTACAAAAGCAGTGCTAACACATTTCTGATACCCCTCTCAGACTGTAAAAGCATGATGTCTTCCAATTTAAGTTTCTACAGTCATTATCTTCTTTATGAAAAACTAAGCAAGATTGTGCCATTGTAAAATTTGCTGTTCTGTTGCACTAACTTTTCAATAAAGAGCCCTTAAAGAAGAAGGTAAAACTCCATTTTTTCTCCAGAGAACACCCCATCACTATTTTAAATTCAGATATTTCTGCTGTGTGTAGCCAGACCTCTTTATTGCAGCTAGGTTGTACACTGTACTAGTAGACCACTTATGTGTAAATTACCTTCCCTCTGTGATTGCAGAGGAGTCCCTTTGTTCAGGCACCTTTTACCACGCACTAAGAGCACTCTGCATATGAAACACATCCAAGTCAAATGCAGAAATCAGTTTCTTATTGGCTAAAACACACAAAAGATCCCTAGGATTAACGAGCTACTCAGCAAAGCATTAGTATGCTCCCCACCCCAATAAGACACCCAAAGAGTATTTGCTAGCCAGACAGGTATCAGTCAAGTGGGGGAAGGTTGATTTCTGCTCCTCCTTGGAATAGATCCTTGATGGTGCTGAATTGTCATCCTTTGGTTCCCTGTTTTTTTCCTGAAAGTTTTTATACCTTTATATGTTGTTTTTCTTTTTCCCCTTAAACTGCTAAGGATCCCTATCTCAGCAGTCCTCTATTTGCAATTTTAGCTTTCTTATCCTGCTTGGCTTTACAGAGCCTCTCGTTGCTCTTTCTCACCTCGCAATGTGCCCAGCAGTCAGAGCTAAGGTTACTCAAGTGGCTGTATCAGAGCTGGGCCTTGGATCTTTGGTGACGGGCAGCTCGGGGCGGGGGGGGGCAGGCCCTCAGAGGTGGTTAGAGAGGTAGACTTAAACCTATGCCAGTATAAAATACTGTTGTATTTACAGTAATTAACATTTTCCATGCATATCAGTGTGTTTATGTTCTCAACTCTATTGTTGAAGTTATTTATGTACAGGCCGTTGTTCTGAACTCATTAAAGATTTTATTACATACTTTTTCAAGAAACATGTTTCTGACCCGTAAAACTTTCTCTACTGAAATATTGAAATCGTTACATTTTTGGAGAAAGTCTGTTTTCTTTCAGCGCAGCGTTAAGAAAAGAGCATGCAGCTGAATCACTTCCACATTAAAAAGTGCAGCGTTTTAGGTGTGGTACTCCAACTTGACAGCCAGGTAACACTGGGAGCATATCGGATATGGAGACAATGAAGGAACTGGATGCAGCATCAGAAGTAATAATATATCTGTTCTTATTGACTGAAAATCTATCTCAAAGGCCTATTTCTCTTCCTCTAGAATGTTCTATTTTCTTATTTTTATTGAGAAGCATTTCTATGGAAATACAGAAGTACATAGTGCTTTTATGGAACATAAAGCAGAGTTCCGCTTAGTCCCTACCCAAAGTGCGGGCTGGTTTTGGGTGTGTGGTTTGGTTTTGTTTTGTTTGTTTTGGGGTTTTTTTGGTTTTTTTAATTGACAATGTGGAAAGAATGGACAGGTAAGGAATAAAAGGCTTAGAGTGGTGGAGTTTGAAGACAGATGGGTAGATTACATTTGCTGATTAATCTGTAAAATGTAATACGTGCAAAACTTTGCAAATAAAATAACTGCAGGCAAATGACCAAGTTACAACTTTTTAAATCTAGGCATAGATTTTTATTTTCTTGGTAGAAACACCTAAATTGATGCTTTTCAGCAATACTTGCCAGCGATACTGGGTTGCTGATTAGAAGGGGTAGAGGTTCATCTTATTAAATTGAATTGCTGAGAAAGATTTTTTTTTTCTCTTGAACCTGTCAAATTGATTAAACTGAATAAAAACAGTTAAATAGTAACACTTTTTAACTAGAGGCATAAGGAAGAAGTATTATACCCTCATGGAAGGTTCAAAACAGATTTTTTTTTTTTTTTTTTAAATATAGGGTATATTTGCATGTATAGGTCAAACAGTGAAACAATACAGGGAAAAAATTTAAAACTAATTTAAATGCAAATGTAAACTCATTTCTGGTTGTTGTTTCTCTGTAATTTTTTTTTTTGGTTTGTTTGTTTATCTAAGTACTAATGTGGAGGTAAGATGAGATTTTTTGTTTTCATAAGGCTAAGATAGCCTCATGAAAATTTGCTATTCCAAAGGAGGGAACAGCAGTGTTGGCATAAGCAGTTTTACGTGATTCCTTTCCCAATGTTTCCTTCACATTTTACCATCATGAAATATGAAAGAAAGTGAAACTTTGGGCCATTCTAATCCATGCCAATCTCTTCAGACCACAAGACAGCTCTGTAGACATTAGGGATGTTAATAGCAGTAGAAGTGTCTTCACATGGATAAAGTACCAGTTATCCTGCATCGCAAACGTTAGTTCCAGATCTGTGAAGTAAATGATGATTAGTTAAATTGTTGTGGTCAGTATACATACATGCACATACATACACGTGCAGGGACAAAACTGTCTTGCTTCATCACTAAGGGAAAGCTCCATCCCAGTAGAAGGAAGATTTTAAAATTCATAAGCCAGACAAATGACGGCAAACCATTGGTCCTTGTGCCACAATCAGCAGTGACGGATTTTGGTTGTCACCAACAACTGTGAGCTACGTGCTTTTTAAAAATACTTTTGACACCAGAAACCGGGAAGGGCTTCTTGATTTTATCCTTATTATTTGTCTTCCATACCCCTTCCAGCCACGGTATACACTTGAAGGAAAGGAAACCAAACCAGGATGGTCCTGCAACTTTTTAACACTAGTGAAAAAGCTGGCAGGTAATTAGAGTATCCTTTGTATGAAATACATCCTGCAAATCTTTACTGTGTAGTGTATTCCAATTTATTATTTTTTGTATTTACAAAATAGCTAAAAGCAAAACCACATTCTCCCTTATGTCTTCAACCCATGTTTTTCAGCAGAGGCACTGCTGCATTGGCAAATAGTGCCTGGTTGTAGCAGTCCTTAACTTCGCCTGTTATTGTTAAGAGCACAGGTGCCTAACACACAGCAGGGAAAATGAAGCCCCTTAGAAGTGACTTCAAAGAAGCTGCAAAGATGAGTGGAGAAATGCAGAGAAGAGAAATAAGGTCTGAATTCCATTTCTCAAAGGTGCTTGCCTCCACTCGGGATTCTTAGATCTCAGCTTTCTCCCTGCTGAAGTAGCTTCATTTTAGCGTAGCTGAAAAAAATGAAAGGTAGCTCTAAAAATGGCACTGGTTTAATTACGATTTGCTGTGTAATGCAAACTGCAGTACATTTTCTCTAGTTTAAAAAAAATAAAAAGACTTGTTATTTCTCCGGGGATCAGCATGTTTAAGACTACATGGTGATTTGCAGTTCATCACATGGAATCATAGAAATACTGGTTGGAATTGGAAGTCATCTAGTCCAGCCTTCCACTTGTAGTGAGACTGCTGCCGAATCTAAGTCGTGTCAGCTGTGACTTTGTCTAGCTGAGTCTTGAAAATCTCCAGGGATGGAGTTTCCATGGCCTTTCTGGGTAACCCGTTCCAAGGTTCAGTATCTTCCTGGTGAATAAGTTTTTCCTGATGCCCAGTATGGACTTCAACTTGAGGCCATTGTCTGAAAAGTTTGACACCATCATTTTTTTAACTCCCTGTCAGTTAGTTCTTGTAGGCTGCAGTTAGTTCCTCTCAGCCTTCATCTCCTCCTTGTCAAACTAAACATGCCCTTTTCCCTCAACATCTCCTTGTAGGCCACGTGTCCTCTGCCTCAAGAGCCCTCTCCTGTACTTTCTCCAGTTATCTTAATTTTCTGCTCAAACTAGGTGGCACAAAGCTAGATACACTATTCCAAGTGTGCCTCACCAATGCCAAGTAGAAAGTGATGCAGTCATTTCCTGCAGTTTGCTGGCCATAATCTTCCTAATGTATGTGATGTTTGCTCTATATGAGGGCGCTCTATTGGCTGATACGCAACTTGAGATCCACCATGACAACCGCAGATGCTTTTCAGCAGGGTTTCTCTTCAGCCAGTTGGTTCCCAGTCTGTCGTGATGCATCAGAGTTTTCTGCCTCAGGTGCTGAACTTTGCACTTCTTGTGGAACTTCATGAATTTTCTGATGGCTTGGTCCCCAATATCTCGCGAAACTGAAAGTGATATTTTTCAGAATAGAGTTTTTCATTCAATGTCTGTAACACTTTAGAATTAAGCTGGTGTGGTACTTGAAAAGTTAGAAGTACTTTTAGTGGCAAATAACTTTAAAACAAGCGTTTCCAAACAAAATCTTTGGCCGGAATTTGCCACTTTGTTGTAATTGTTTTATTGCCATAGAAGTTAGGTTTCATTTGCAGAAATGGTGTAATATAGGAATGAACAAGACTTATGCCTTAACTGTAACCTTGTTTTCTCTAATCTTGGAGCCACTAGGTTTGAATTAGCCTGTGGTCTAATTTTATAGTAGATATGATGGGTCCTAAAAGAAATTTTGAAGAGAGCTGAAGTGATTCAAGGTGTCCCAGAGTGAGACCTAGAATTACTAACAGTGACAGATGTTTGCAGATCTCTGAAGAGATTCTATATAAATCAAGAACATCTACAAATTAAATCTGTTCATTTCACGTGGGTTCAACTACTTGAAAAGGAGGAAGGGAGAATAATATTAACCTTCTCCCTTTTTTAGAAATGTACCAATGTTGATTAAATTATACCTTTATTGCTATCAAATGCTGTTTACCAGCTGATAGGATAGTATGCCTAAGACTTTGCCTATTGCTCTTTCACAGCATGGTTACAACTTTATAACGAAATCACAGGCTCATAGAGGCAAAACCACAGCTGTTTAAGCCCGTAAAATAAGTGGTTTACACGAAAAAGCATAATCAGTAGTATCAAGTATTTTGTCAATTATATTAGCAACAGAAAAATAGAAAACTATGCCTATTTGACAAGAGACTGTTTTTGAAGCTGTTATATTTGCATAATGCTTGTCTTTTCATACTATAGAAAGCAGCAAGACATCATAAAAGAGATACATCCATTATTCATGAATTTAAAGAATCTGACTTGCATGTGGAAAATAAGACTGAACTAGATTTTATATTGTTACAGTGTTTTAAAAAAAAATTACAGGCAATTATTGTTTGTTTTTTAACTAATCCTGTTTCTTCAGAGGCTGATGCATTGTATGATCCTGCAGTTAGTAAATGAAATATTTTCTTATTAACTTCAGTATAATTGACACCTTATATGACTCAGAGTGCTGAGAGTAAACAACTCAGGCAGAATTATCCTGTCACGTCTGTGAGGCTGATTAGACATAAACATCAGTCATGACAATTTAGGTTTGCTATAGTGCATGCGGCTTCTCCAGATGCCCCTTTACTATAAGCATGGATGTCGACTGAGGCTGCTTACCAGATCTATGTTGGTTTCCAAAGACAAAAGTTATTTGGAAAAAGAGTAATGTTTTTCTTTTGCTCCATCTTGTTTTTTTGCTTTATGCCTCTTCCATTGACGATTATACCTTCTCATACAGATGCTTTTTCCAACTTTGTTTTCTAATCATTCTGCTGACTGTCTTTGCATATGTATGTTCTTTATGTGTTCTTTCACTTAGTGGGTCTGGAATAGTATCGTAGGACACCTCAGTGATGTATAAAAAATGTTGAAATACACTCTTATTTCCTCTCGGCATCTTCATTATTTCTAGCACCGTTTGCATTATTATCTGTCACAGCACATTGAACTATGGTTTTAATCTCAAGACTTTTTCTTTGGTGAGAGGTACAGTTAGTTTGGAACTCAACACGTTGTTCCTTTCTGCATGCATTACCTTGCGTTTGCCGACGCTTAATGTTGTCTGCTTGACATGCAGACTTACTCTCTCAGGTCCTCTGGACCTCCTCCCATTGACCTTCTGTACTAGCATGAGATTTCATTCTGCATTTCTCAGCTTAGATGAAATGAAGGCTGTGGCTCTTATTTTAAAGTAGCTTTGATGGTTCTGTAGGAAGCACGTTTATCCTTAATTTACTCAGTTATGAAGAATTAAGTGGTTTTTTTGAAGACAGTATACATTCTGAGCACTGATAAATGCTTGTAACCTTACATTTACTTAAAGTATTTTTCCCTGAAAGTAAGAAATTTATATCTTTGGAAATACTCTTAGAAATGCTGTGGTAAGCAATCCTTCTTCTTGAAAATGTCAAATGTTTTGTTTCATGGCTCAGGCCACTCACTTTGGATGTTGGAGAACTGTTTCAGTTCTTCCCTTTTCTTGAAGAGGATTTGAACTCATAGGATTTTTAACTCCTGAAGCAGGCAATTTTAGCTCAGTGAAAGAGTGTTCTCAATCTCCACTTGAAATTGCTCCACATTTAAATGGCATATTTAAATATTCTTTGGGCTGGAAAGAGAGAATGTGTGTTATAAGGTGAGACTTTGGATTTAATCCCCAGTCATTTGATTGTTTCAGTGTTTTCTATCAAGAACAACTGTGTGCATCTCCTCTACTGGTGAAGATGTGTGGGTCTGTTGTTTTGACTGTCACTGCTGGATTTAAGTGCATGTGTTTGATTTAAATTCCACTTTGGGCACCTACATCCTTCTATGAGACTGGAGTTAAATGCTTCCCAACTTAGGCAACAGCTGAACAAGCGTTTTGGAATCTAAATTTTGAACTTTGGCACTGAAGACACATAGTGGAGGTACCTAAATGCTGCGATGGTTTGTCTTGCACACGTGTGAAGTTTTGGACTATTTATAAGCTTAAATTGTTTTTCCATTTAGCTCAAGTATGTGATTTGATTAACCAGCATTAGACATTTTGATTCCTTTACCTAACTTCAAGTTTGAGAAAGCTTCTGTGAACTCGCACCCTTTCAGCATACGTACACCTCGTATGTCAGTCTTGCTGTCTTATTTCTATTTAAATCAATGGCTGAAGGAATAGGAATGTTGGCATGTTTTGTATGAAAAATTTGTTTCTTTAATGTTAAAGAAGGAGTTTCTTGAACTCCTTTAAATTGATTGTGTTTTGGCAGCTTTCCAAGCTCTTTTTCAATTTTCAAAGTGCTTGTTTAAAGGTTAATAAACTTAACTCTTAGGAAGTATCATCCTCTAACAGGAAGCCTTTGTTATCTCACCGTAGAATATGTTTCCTGTGGCTCAGCGTTAGGTAATACTCCATGAATCTCATCAAGTCTACGTTTTCATTTAGATCCATCTGGTTATACAGACAAAGAGAAGAATATGTTGACATGCGTGTGGTACAGTGCCAGCAGTCAGCTAAAGTAAGATGATCATGCAGCTTTTTTAGAGAATCAGTTCCTGGATAATTGGCATGGATTATCTGGTGAAGATTTTTTAATATTGTGGAATTGTAGGATTATAAATAATTACACTTTACTGTTCAGTCTAGTTATCACTAGGAAAATAAAACAAGTTTCCTGCAGTAATATGTATCAGTTTTAGTTATGGACTGAGAATATTTTATGTTTAGTCATATGTCAGTTTGAAATGCAGTTTAGTGAGCCTAATTCCTTCCAAATTTGAGGATTTAACTTTTGACACATTCAGACTTTTGCAAAAGTAGTCTGAATTTTGTGACCTATAGTTACAATTAGGACTGAAGTGATGTGGAGTATCAAAAGTTCCTCTGAAGTCTCTTGGTACCATGCAGAGTTGGAATCGGAAGCATGTGCCCCTCATTGAGAGACCAGGCTTCCTGACTTAAGATATAGTTACTTACCAAATAATTGAAGAAGCTTGCTGTCCTTGGTGAAACCTTGTGCCTTGCTGTGGTTGTGTTTAGCAGAGGTCTGGCTGTCTGGTGTAGTGGTTTAGAACAACTCTGCATCCATGTAAAAGTTCAGACGGTCACACTTTCCAGGGCAGTCAGCAGCAGACTTGCCATGGAGAAGCAGCGTTGCATATTGGAGAAGGAAAGAGTCTAAGAAATGGCAGTATGTATCTTCAAGAAGTGTGTTATATTTATGTCTCTGGTTGGTATTCATTTTGGTGGCATTTGCACAAGTTTTCCTTGCTAAAGATTAAGTTAAACTATGTCGCAGCTCTTGGTGTCAAGGCTTATCTAATCATCAGAGCATCAGCACAAGTATTTATTCATTTTTGAGGAAGTCAAAACCACTTCAGTAAAAATTTATCATAATAGTAAGTTTCTCTAAATACAGTATTTTTTTTTCACTAGAGTATCAAAAAAAGATTGTGTTTGTCTCAAATCACTTTGAAATATTTGACAAGAGGCTTTGTGTAGTGGATTTTTAAAATAATGTTGTCCTATACTGCTTGCATACTTTTATCATAAATATAGCAGAATGAAGGAAGGCACAAAGTTTCTTTTGCATTATTTTTCTTCTTGTGTTCTTCTTTACATTTAAGGCATTGATGCCTAAATTATTTTTCTTCTTTGTAATCTAATACAATCTATTTGATTAAGGAGTGTATTAAAATACTTCTGTTTTTAAAATATTCTCTGATTCTGGGTTAACTACTTTTTTTTTATTCTCTGCATATAATTTTTTTACCAATGACATTCCTGGTGTTTATTCAGGAGAAATTTTCTTCAGGGAGTTGGTACCTGTTCCTCCCCTTGGTTTTTGTAGGATTGGAAATCTTCTGTTACATTCTCAGTTATAAAAAGGGAAAGCCTAATAATTCCATTGGTGCTTCTTTTAGTTTCTCCGTGGCAATGATGGTTCTGTAGACAACAAAGACCACATCTCACTGCTACCGAAGCCAGAAAAGTCTTTATCTAATCTCAACAGAGAGTGAATCAGGTTTCGTGAGAATGGATGATAGCTTTTAGATCAAAGGTACCAGTAAGTTGCTGTGGGATGAAGATGTGTCTCCGCACTCTGTTCTGTCCGTTCCTTGAGTGGAGAGCAGTGCTGTAATGTACAATAATCCAGTACTGCAGCCTCAGTCTGCAGAGCCAATACGACAACTGATTAAGCAGCCTAATCAAAACTGAGAATTTCTGAGAGTGCTGAGATTTCAAGAAGTTTGTGTTCCCACTAAATATAAAATCTATATTTCCAGAGTTGCTTTCTATTTGAAATTTATTTTAAAATAATGCCTATTTAGAAGGTGAAAGTGCCTTCTTTCATATTCCTGATTCCAACCTGAGCTGAATGCCCCAGCTTTCTGCAGCTCTTAGGTCTTGTTCCTGGAGCAGGAAGATCTCCGTTTCACCAGATGATTCTCTGGCTGTGATTGAAGGCAGTGTGCCGTAACTCGTGCGAGGGCTTCAGCTGAGGACTGCCTGCGTATATATTTGCAAGATACTTCGCATCTTAACTCACACCCGTATCAACCTTTGCACCCCTGAAATGAGACTGCTAGCTGGGAGAAAAGCCAATTTGGGGCGCTACCGAGGTGATAGCGGTCAGCACCCTCTGGGAGGTGCTAGTGCTTTACGGTAGCGCGTTCCCAGGTTCTGCACGGTGGGGCCTGCCTTCCTGAGCAGGCACTCAAGGCTGGGTGTTCTCATGGAGCTTGGGGAAGCTGAGGAGGAGCAGTCTTGAAAAACCGGTCTCTTAAAAGCATTATACTCATTATATTCAAAGCATTAAAATGTTATATTTACTCATTTTAGATCAGTTCTCTGTGTGGCACTGTTAGAGTATTTAGAATTGCTGTTAATTTTTTTTTTTTTTTTAAAAGAATCTTTGCAAATTTCCCTTTCCATTACAGAATGAAAGATTTTAACCGGAAAAACAGAACATTATTTCTACATTTAACAGTTCCTGTGACAGCACATCCATCTATGATGATACTAAATAAGAAAAACATCTCAGTCACTTATTTTTATCCAAGCCTAGTGGCACACACCGTGTTTTAACTGGCATAATTATGACCATAACACAACAAAAGCTGGAGGTGATCCTCTATTCCTTCAGAGGACAAATAATGTAAAGAGAACAGATTTACCAAGGCCATATCAATAAAGTAGGTGTCTTCATATTTTTCTTATCAACCTTTCAGACGCTTAGTGGTTATTGAAGCTTGCTAAAAAGAGCCATTATTGTAGCACCATGGTATTTGATTTTAATTTTCCTAGTGTAAATAATTCAGATAACTACTGTGGCTACCTCAGTACCTGCTTTGGATGCCGCAGGGACAGTTACTCTTTGCAGGTCTTGAGGACCGGTGACCTCTTTCTGTGCTCTGTCTGCTCTTACTGCCTTTGCTCCGGGTGGAATAGCTTCTGCAGCTATGCTTACGTGCCTCTCACCTCTGCATTAAAAAGCTCCTGCTGTCTTTTATGCAGAGATGAGAAACCTGGTTTGTTTTTGTGGCAACCCTACAGTAGAGAAAAAAGAAATAAAGGTTAAACTGAATTTTGACATACTTCTGGTTTTCACACTTTTTTTAATACTTAAAAAAATTAGCAGGCCTAGTGTATCACCTCAATCCATTTCAAACATTTAGCTGCTTTTTTAAGCAGCACTAAAACTTTATGGTAAAAGGACTTTATCTTAGTATTATTTTTAAGCTTCAGGCTTTAATCCAACTTGAAGCATCATAATATTGTATTTTAAAAACATTCTCAAAAGGCATTTTTAGTTTACATTGAAGTTCCTTTTATCTTTTAATGGTATGACATATTAATGCCAAGGTCTAGGGGATTTTTTTTAAAACTATGGTTATCTAAAGAAAAGCTACTGAATATATTCTCAACATTGCTTGATAGCTGTAGTGCCCAGAAAACCCAGGATTGCAGAGTTTGGTTCAGAGCCTACATCTAACAGATCTATTAGCCTAGGAAGTTTCCAATGCTCTTGAGGTGAAGCTAAGCTCATGTTTTTATGAAAACAAAGCACACGCAGCTCTCGGGCCAACTAGTGTCTGCATGCCAGCTTTCAGTCTGGGACTATATAAATAGCAGTAGAAGTAGGAAGCAGCATTTGAGCAGCTGCATAGCTTTGTGCAATTGCATAACACTACATTACTGAGCCTCCTCAGCAAAGCGAATTGCTTCAGACAGAGGCATTGCGCTCACTCTGCAGGTCTTGGTCCCCCCGTCTGATGACGTGGCTTTGCACTGTGCCCCTTTGCTGGCAGCTTTGCTGCCCTGGCTCACTGAATCACTAGCTTCTGGTACAGATAGTATGGCATTTTACCTGTTCAGGCCTGCCAAGCAGTCAGACATCTCGGAGTTTAGCTACAAGACAGCAATGTCTTGTCAACTCCTAAAAGCCTTTTAGCCGTGCGCTCCTGCAGCATGCCCTGTTTAACCTGTAAAAAAATCCCCTCTGATCTCCTGTTGGTTTGCTTAGATTGTGAGATTCATACACTAAGGATTTCCACTCTGCTCCCTCAATGTATAGAAAGCCCATTTGCACTGGGCTATTTCCAAAACCAACAGTAATACGGGAGGAGCCGGTATTTACTGTTTGGGTCAGGTTTTTGTAACTCGCAGACTATAGCCCTTGATTCTAAAAAGGATCATTTTCCCAAATGGTAAGACTGGGGCAAGACAAAGTGTTACTCTGCCACAATCAGATACATCTTGGTGTATGAAGTATATTTCAGTAATATTAGTAAAACAATTGGGATCTGAATCCTGCCAAGAATATAAGGCAAAAAATAAAGAGAATAAAGGTGATCCTAGAGCACCTGGTTTTAGTTTTATAGCAGAATCCACAATCTGAAACCCTGACTTGCCCTAGATCCAAGAAGGAATTTGTGTGCCAGCAACTTGGTTGAGCCTGAAGTTTGCTGTCTTGTCCCCCAAAGCTTACTCTAGAACCTTGTAGCTACAAGCCTTGGCTCCCCAGGCAATGCACGCATACGTTGCCCAGACGTAGCCAGCAAAACCAGGGAGTTCTGGTGGTTCTGAAGGATCGCTTCCCTTCACTTCAGGGTCTCCCCACATTCACCCAGGACTTAGAGTGTTTCCTCTCAAATAGTGAGGTACCTGGGAAATAGCTACGCTAAGCAGTGGAGCTTGCTGCAGAAGTTCTGAAGTCTTTCAGGCCACAGAAATAAGAAAGATAAGCTTTACAAAGAGATTTCTAAGCAGTTATTCTGTATGCTTACGTTAAGTCACAGAGGACATCCAGAGCTATGCGAAATAGTAGAATTTACACAGCTAATTTCCTCTTGAGTATTTTTTGAGGATTTGATCTAGACCTGAACTCTTTCAACAATCAAGATGGTTCTTCTGCCTGAGAAAGCATGTCCTTTAAACCTCTCATCTGAAGGTTTAAAACCCAACTCTGACACTTGTTTTTACTCCCTCACTCTTTAATTTTCTTTTATATCTCTGTGGACAACATAAGGAGAAGCAATTTCCTAACCCAATTCCCTGCACAACTTGTTCAGTTATTGATTGTCTCATAAGAAGAAGATCTGGTTTCCAATTTCCTGTCCTGCAGCATACCAGTTCTGATTTAAAAAAAAAAAAACCTCTAGAAAACAAAAAGGACAAACTTAGGATTTCACACTTAACAGAGAGTTCATAACATGCAGATTGCACAGCTTTTAACATATGGAAATAGCATATCTGAATTTTGCTGTAGATAAAACAACTCTATTCAGTACTGGATGGATAAAACCAAACCAGCAGACTAATTTTAATTTCAATCAATAAAACAAAGTGTTAGGCATGAACTATTTTTTTTGTGCATCATAGCCTGGTTTGGTGACATCATGAGGAGAAAGACCTGACTCTTTTAGAGGACTTGGGTATCACAGTATGAAGTAAGTCTAGCTGCCTTTTTGCATGTGTTGGTTAATGCCTAAGCGTTCTACCAGGATACGTCCCGCTGGTGCACACGTACCTCCTACTCAGCTTCATCTGTTCCAGAGGGGATCTCGGAGATACAGCTGGGAAATTTTAAACTATATCGCAGCAATTTTGGACAGAAGCTCAAGTCACCCTGTTTTCAAAAAATGCAGCCAGAGAAGGTGGTCTTAAGACAGTAGGTCTGTGCTAGGCTTGTCTAGTATAAGAAGGTAAAATTTCATGGCTAATTTAAGTTAAACCGATGGTATTTGCATTCTTAAATTTAGTCACTAAAACATGTGGCCTAGTTTTCAGAGATTCTGCAGACCCAATTCTTTTTTTTTTTCATTAAGAAAATACTGATTACATTCATGATGTAGAAGAGGCATTTAAGGGAACACTGATGACAGTGTTTCTTCCCTCTTCAATGCAAAATCCGTGTTTCAACTTAGATGCTCTGTATAGCCCTAACAGGAGACTTGCCTGCCTCTGATGTGCTTACATCTGAGTCCTTACAGGAAAGCTCTCTATTTAAAAGGTTGTGGGGGGATGTTACTGATAGCAAAAAAAAAAAAAAGTATAGACAGAAAAGGACAGCAAAATCCCATTTAGTCCAACGCAGCAGGGAGAAATTAAGAGACCCCTTGTGACTAATGAGTTCAGGAGCAGCTTTGACTCAGTGCAATTACTAAAACCTCATTTTAATCCAAGATATTGAAGACTTAATGGCAGTGCAGTTTACCTTATCAGCTTTCACAGGTAGTGGTGTATACTCCAGAAAAGTCCATGACTGTTATTTACTAAACTGTAGTGATTTGTTGTACCTTTAAACAAAACGAAAATGCAGACTATGATGAGGTCAAGCAGAATCGCTTGCAATGCACCCTGCCAGCTTTACAAGAAGACCTCTTTGAAATGCATATATCCCTTTGGTCAGTATAATCCATTTTTTTGTTGTAATGCAGAGGAATTGTCATGCTCCTGTTTTCTGCCCTGCTTATTCCAAATTTATTCCAGTCTCAGATGTGTATGTCACAGCAACTGAACCATTGCAGTTCTTGGGTAATCTCTGTAAATCTTTGACAAAATTTTAGCAGCTGTTGCATGAAGAGCAGAGGCATACCTGAAGCAGGGCTAGGATTTTCCAAGAGGTTGAGGTCACCACAACAGGAATTCCTAGGTAATCTCTGGGCATTCATGAATTACAGCATTCAGCTCCATCCGGGGATCATATTACACATATTACAGTGCTGATTTTGCTACAGTGAAGTTGATAAGCCCTTCAAATGTAAATATCAGCTCTTTTGGAAGTCTAAATTATGCACACGTACTCAAGATTACCTCAAAATCCGTCATGTCCTGTGCTGATGTGGAATAGCACTTGTGACTCAAATTCAGGCAGGAGTCTTGAAGTTCATTTTCCATTTCATAAAACAGGGCTTTTTTAGTGCTACCAAGTGCCTGCAAATCATTAATCTATTTATATCTCAAATGTTCTTCGTTACTCAACACTTATCCTAGCCGGAGCAACGCACCTTGTGCGCCTCTGAGAGACCTGTATGGAGAGCTTAATTCTCTCTTTAGGGAGACTGGAGGGGGTCTCCTGGGCCAATAAAATGTGTCCTTGGCAAGTTGCCATTTGAGAACGACTTTAGTGGGAACATACTGTGGCCACTGAACTGCAACGCCATCCAGTCTATGTAAAGTTCGTGCTTCTCATTGACAGAAATCAGTGTTGAATTTAGAAATGACTGTTGGAGGAAACGGTGTTTCTGTTCTTTTTACTTAAAGGAAATCTCTTATGAAATTATCTGTTTTACACGGGTTACAATTCAGCTAGTTCAGAAAAGAAATGACGTGTGAATGTTTGTCGGGGCAGAGGCTACAGGATGAAAAGCTGAGGAGGAAAAAACTTGGGGTTGCAATGAAGAGAAAGGGAAATTATGGGAAAAGGTGAAGCGTTGGGGCAACTCTGGGGAGAATGGCCGGGGGGGAGGAACTGGAGAAGTAGGAGGAACTGGGTTTATAGGGGATAGAGGTCAGTTGCTTCTTACTGTGTACAAGGATCTTGGAGGAACTCGCCTCTCATGAGCCTGTGAACCTGGGGTCCTTCTGCAAGACCTGACATTAGACCTCTTTCTCACCTTAGAGGCTAGGAGAGATGCTTACCCTCTAATCACCTCAGTCTTCTTGTCCCAGACTCCATCTTGAGCAAGCTGAGGAGAGCATGAGACACCACAAAGCAACCTTCAACTTTTGCCAGCCACTTTTTGTTTTGTCAGTAAGGAATAATGCTGGCAGGCTCCAGCTTCCTGCTTCCTTTGCAGGTGCTTGGCACAAAAGCAGACGGCCAGCTGGGGGGCAGAGGGCAGGGGTCCGCTGCTGAGTTACAGGGGCTGTTCTGGGCTCTCCTGAGCTTGGACTGTGTGAAAATTCCCCACCTGAGGGTACCCGTTTTGTTTTGGCTGAGTCATTTCACTGGATACCATTAACTGCCTCACAAATGTGTCTTGAAGATGATTACTTTACAAAACAGTTCGAGAAAGTGGTATCGAGAATGAATGTTTAAAACCAGCTATTTTGCTGTGACACTGCAGCAGTTTGGATGAGATGACAAGTCCAAAACTAAAGATGTGTCTTCACAGGGGTATTTATTTCACATTAAGCTTAGCTACTGCTTATGAAAGCAGCTGCAGCTAACGACTAACAATGCAAAATAATTAGAGTGTACTGACTGCCAAGACAGTGTTTGTTCCTCAGTCTGTTTTGAAGGTGCTTTAAGTTCACTGCTTATTGATGTAGTACAAAGATATGCTTTTTACGTATGGCAGTCCTTCCATTGTGTTTCACACCAGGACCAACTAGTCCTTTTGCCTTCAGGCCTTATCCAGCTGTGGAGAAAATTGTGGGCACATCCCTGGCGTCATCGTCAGCAGAATATGGCTGTGGTACTCCAGCGCTGTGCCAGCCGGCGAGGGGCAGATCTCTGTGACTTTGGGGAAGAAGGAAAGGTTCAGGATGGGCTTGAAGTATCCCCTGAAGGGGTACCTGGACCAGGAGGCATCTGCGCTACCCTGTTTTATTAACACAGCGAGGTAAGAGCAAACTGTAGAAGACCCCAAGAACAAACAGCAGGTTTCATGAGTAGCAAAACCCAAAGGAAATGTTACCTGTGGATTTGAATCTCCTAGCTGGACCCTCTGGCGTTTAATGACGCTAGCCGTGATTTACTCTATGGCAATGAGGACATTGATGATGTATTCCCTCTTGTATGCAGTAACTAGCACCTGAAGTGAGTTCAGCCTTTCATTCAAGAGGGACACTGATGGGAGGTCCCTCTCCATCTCCTCTGCATACTTTCATGAAACTTGTAGGAACCTAACGTCTTTAACATCTCTAGCCTGACATGAAATGAGATTTATAATGATCACTATGTTCAAAAGTTACTGGGAACATATGCATGCACACACAGGGTTATTATGTGTCATCTCCACAGGAAACTGGGCAAAACCCAGACCTCCAGCAGTATTTTTATCATATTCATGTTCTGACAAGCTGGATGGCGCTTTGTCAGAGAGCAGCCCGCAGCGAGCCTCTCTCGGCTGCCAACAAAGCCAGGCCCTCCGAGGTAAGGACAGCTTCTGGTTCGCAAGGCTGATGAGGGACAGGTCCAAGAGGATTCTGGCATCAGCAACCAACCTGTCTACCTTAGCGGTGTTTTTAGTGTGCCACATTCTACATTTAGGGTAATAAAACTTTACAGTGAAATGAGTTTCCGGAGCAGTCTAGAAGCGAGGCGTCATTTAAAGCATTTTGATTCAATTTTATCATTGGGTTGTTGAGATGACACTTATGACAGATGACTCATAGAATTATGTCACGGTGACAGAGCATTTAATTGCCTAACGAGGCAATTCTACAAGGAAATCCTACAGGGTTTATTATAACCAGTGGATAACTTTGTACCTATCTGCAGGATACACTGAAGGTACAGCTGTAACGCGGCCGGGCAGCACTCCCTTCTCATCTGCTCCGCTACATCAAGCTACACCCTTACACGCCAGCAGCGTTTTGCGAGGGAATCAATCTGCCTGTGTCTTGCTGAGTTTCCATTTACCTTCTCAAACAAGTACATCTGTGCTTTTTAACACTAGACGCAGTCTGCCAGTGGAAACCACTGTACAATTGTTAGCTTACTTCCTGCAGGCATTCAGAGCAAGACATTTCTTCCGTGGCTTTCCCAAGTATTTCCCTGCCACTGTCCTCTGAAAGCTCTTCTTCCCTTTCCCACTGCAGTGATGGGAACCATTGCTGCTGACAAGCAGCTCTTCTTGATCAAAGGTCCACAGAAAAAAAATCACCCACCTACCCCCACCGGCCACACGTCACAGGAGTATACAGAGGGAACTCGACCACATGGTGTCATACCGGAGGAAAACAAGGCAAGGAAAGAATTTTTTGTCTCCAGTCTAGGGAAGATGCAAACGTCTCTTAACTGAAGGGTGTGGTGTGGGAGACTGCATCTTTTAAGTCATCCAAGTAAGAAGTTTGTGTGAATCTACCTGCCTTCAACAGTAATGGAACATGAACCATCGGTGCTGTCAAGGGCAATTGCCTCCTTCCTTGCAAATCTGAACAAGAAAGAGAGAAAAATCAAAAGAGGAAGTGCTTGGACAACATCTAGTAGTTTAAGGCTGCTGACAGCAAGTGTTTTCAGGACTGTTTTCAGGATGTCTCAAGGTTGGAAAGAGAAAGATGAGGGGTTAGCCATGTTATACCTGAAGAAAATCTCACCATAAACAACAATACTTGGGAAAACGGGGATAAGTGAGTATCACTCCTGCAGATAGAGAAGTGGCAAATGGCTTCACTGGAAAGCAGACTGGAAGAAGGCACTTCCCCCCCCCCTCCCTTTTTTCCCCCCCTCCTATCACAGCTTATTTTCTGCATAGGTCATAGCATAGGGCATTAAGAACTGAGGTTTGGTTTGACGGCTGTGCTAAAACAGGACATCCAGCTGAGGGCTCTCTCCCACACCAGATCCTGGTCCTCAAGGCACCCAAAACAAAGTGGGCAGCTAATTGTAAAGTTGGAAACTTGTAGCCTCTTGGACTCTGACAAATTCATGCAATAGTTTCTGTAAGCATCAAAATTTAATGACTTACTCTTTTAAAGTTTACGAGCATTCTGCTTTGGTGTAATTTATTACAGCAAAATGAATTCTATATTTTTTTTGGAAATGAAGAAGTATTTTACATCTATATAATTGAAAAAAGTTCTATAAAAGAGCAACTTTCAGCCAAAGAAGTTCTGCTCTCATATTCAGCAATTTTCATGAAATATCTAAAGTATTTTAAAAAGACTCCCTGATGTTTTCATGAAATATAGATGCCAGTGTATAAAGAAAATAATTAAGATCTCAGTGAAATATGTTGTAAGTTGGGCAGACTCCAAGACAACACATGCCCAGTTTTCATGAAATTGTATGTTGCATTTCATGAATTGTTCAGACCCCATTTTTTACAATATTCATTAAGTTTCATAGCAATATTCATGACATTTAATAGCACTGTTCATACAATATTAAACAAAGCATAAAAAACCATCACAGCCACAAACGTAATAAATCACAGAAGTATAAACTCCCTTCCGAGCTGTAAGAGAACAGTCATCTTGCTTCATTTTTCTTATATTTCATTAAAGAAAGACAAGCAATGTTTCATGGTAGATTCACGAAATAGGTCTTAAAATTCTCACTGGCCGTTCATAGGCTATCCATGCAAAATTACACAAAGCAGGAAGACAGCACAGCCACAGCTTCACTGGAATTTATTTTAAATTAATAATAATAAAAAATAGCCCCCTCCTGTCACAGCAGGAATGCTGTTCTGACAGCCTTCATCAGAGGCTGCATAATGTTCTTCTGGAGAGAGTAGCTTTCGAGTTGCTCATAATTTCTACCTCTGTGTCTTGAAGTATATAATCTGAACACTAAAAGGCTGTTAAATGGAAGTCTCCAGCCTTGCAGCTTGCCTTTTAGTTTTCCAAATTCATACTTCATCCTTAGCTTGCAGCTAATTAGACATTAGTTCACCAGCCATTCAGGAAAAGGCTTTGTTGATCAGGGGAGCGGAGGATAAGGTGGGTCTCCAGAGGGAAGACCATCAATTCTGCCAATTACAGTAGCTGTGGGAAGAAGGGGATGCTTTACAGCACGGTGCATTAATGCTGACAAACATATCACTGTGCTAAACCACACTTTGGAGCAGGGGACTCCACTAACAAAGACAGACGCATAATGTAACAGCGAGGAGGAGCAGATAAGGTTCTTTAATCACTTCCATCCTGTTGAAAATATATCATGTACTACCTGCACCAGCTGTACTTTCTTTACATCAGCAGAGCACAGTCCTGTCACCAGCCAGCAAATAACCTGCTCAGGCCTAACAGATTGCTGATGAGCAGAGGCAGCAGGTTTCCTGGTGGTGCCGGTGACTGGCTTTTGCAGGGATGAGGAGGCTGGTATTGGTGTGCTGCTTCCCCAGCTTTGCCAGTTGTTTGTCACATCTCTAGAGACGTGATCTGTCTCACAATGAGGTTCTTCAGTCAGGGCAGGTCACCCCATGTCCGAGGAACCGATTTCTCCCTCTTTGAGCCCTGAAACCTGCGTCAAAGGCACCCAGGAAAACTTGTTACTGGACATGGGTCCATGGCTCCTCGCCTGTTGTCTGCTGGAGCTGTCGGCAAAGCTGCCTCTTGCTGCCGAGCAGAGCGGAGGCTGTAAGGAGCAGGCTGCCAAGTGCATCTCTACAAGACTGCGTGGGTGTGAGCAGGGCTGCGGCGTGGCTCGCTGTGTCTGACACACACGCGCTGGGGATGACCTGGAGATGACTGGCTACCTCAGGAGTTCTTGGCCATGGAGACGTGTTAGCAGCTTTTGAAAACCACAGCTCGGTGCTAACTAGACCTTCATGTAAGTAAGCTCTCAGGTAAGAAGCGTTCTCTTCTGGGTTGTTTCTCTTTTTTTTATTTGTGGATTTTTTTAATGTTTTGCTATACTCGGCTATCAGTGCCTGTGGATGGCAATACAGTACAAAACATATCAGTTAATGTGTGTAACTACTCCTGAGTAACAAACGCTCTACCTGTAATGTTCAAGCACTCGGGCAGTATGTTTTGCTACTGCAGGGATGTGTTGTGTGTGCTGGGCAACGGGGAGAGACACTGGGATTTCTTCTGGAGTTTATTCAGTCATTTCTTAGGGAAAACTTCCTCTAATGGGAGTTTGTAAGACACTAGCTTACAATTTGGCTCATGATGATTAAATTAATAGAGAGAAGGCAGTGCTTTGATCTAATTTTTTGGTTCCTCCTGAGAGGAACATGCTTATTTGTCAAGAGAAGCCTTAAAGTATTCTCACATCCTCAGCTCCCACTAGGCAAGTGAAACCTTCAGCTTTTCCACAAGAAAAGAGCATTTGGGCTGAGCAAAGTCTTCAGGATAATTCATGTAAGCACTTGAAGCAATTGAATCCCACATAAAGTGTTTCTCCCGTCTGTGTATGAATGAGAGGTCTACTGTTGACTTTTGTGATTCAGGCTCCAACACTGACCGCTTTCTCTATCAGCGACAGAACTGCTTCGCTATATAAATATTTAATAGTAATGTTTAATATTTCCAGACATGACAGAGCTGAAGTACAATATACTGAAGTGACCTGCTTTTTTTAATGTGTGTGGTGGTTGAGAGAGGAAATTCTCAGGCTTACTACTTGGAGGAGGGTAGAACAAACTGACAACCACCTGGGGAAAAAAGAGTACTCATAAGGTACCGGTAGTGCCTGGAAAGCACTGCTGACAGTGGGATGTTCCCGTGAAGCCGTTTGGTGCCAGCTCATTAGAGGGCTTTGGCAAGGATATTTGGCATAAAAGAGATTTTATTTAGAATTAGGGACTCTGCTGCCTTGCTCTTGGCACAGAATGAACTTGCAAATTAAGCTGTCTTGTAATATAATGACATTACCTTGTATTATGAATCATTTTAGAATTGGAAACATTGATCTGAATAAGAAATTAAGACTTCTTAAGAAGTGGAGCAACACGCACAGCTGACATTCGGGGCCTGTACGCACACGCATGTGAAGAACGCGCTGCACGCTGTCCCGGCGCTGCAGCAGTGCGCCGCTGCTAAGCCCGTGTTCGACACCCGGAGCCTTGTGCGCTAAGGTTTTCGGTTGCTTCAGTGGCTGTCTTTTTCTCAGGTTCAATTTCTTTAAAAACTTTTCTTCTTCACTGGATGTCTCAGGTGGCTTAATATTAAAATTTTATAGTTGCCAGGGGCTTACTTTTCAATTAGGACAAGTTTGAAAAGTCTAGGTCAGGTGGAAGAAAGTTTTAAATACAGGGAGATGGTGGCGGGGCATGTGATGCCTCTCTAAATGTTTGATGAAGCACAGGGCTCCGTACTCTGCATGGGCAAAAACCCCACGGGGATGGCCGTGCATTTTTGGAGCAACTCACTAAGTATAAGTTCGGCTTGTTTTGTAACGTAAATTCAATGCTTAAAAACCAAAACAAACCCAAAAACACACAGGAACCCCCCCCCCCCAAAACAGTCTTTGGGGTTGGTGTCCTCCTTATGAGAAACGGATACATTCTCAGTATGATCAGCTCATTTCCCTCGCCATGCCTCAAACTCACAAAATTGCAAGTGGAGAGAGCTTCCTTGGTATTTCCTTGCCAATATTTCTCTCAGATCAAAGACACCATCCAGTGCTCTGAAGAAAGCTGAGTTACGGAGCACTACAGCTGTTTTCCTCTAGCCTGAGCGTACAGGAATGCAATCTGCTTTTCTGCATGTGTTGTGCTTTAGCATTCATGAGTATCCTTATGAAGGCAAGTTTTGAGTCACATGCTGTGTCACACTACAGGGAAGAATATCAATTATATAGCATGCTTAATCATGAGAGGAAATGGATTTGACTAACTGAATATGCAAATGCCAATTCAAAATAAAATTATGAGCTCTTCCTGATGTGCAAAATGCCACTGGTGAAAAACATTTTAATATATTAGTGCTTGACTTCAGGAGAGTGCTATTTTTTCTTTCTTCCCTTCCTTCTGAAGGGAAGAAAGAAAAAACGTAAGTAATTTAATTTCTTCTTGCGTTGTATTATTCTTGAAGCTGATGATATTTTTCTAGCTTGGAAAAGCGTAGCTGACGTGAAGCTTTTAAAGCACATTTTGACATTTAAAATGCAGCTTCCTGTGCTTGCGTTCATGCATGGTTTCCTGAGACGAAGGGTGGTAAGTAAATACTCGCTGCTGGTTTTCCTGCGAACACCATGACGCTGTACAGGATGGGATTTGTTGTGTGCAAGGACAAGCTGCTTCTGGAACCTTACACCCCCTTGCCCTAATAAATCAACAGCTGTTTGGCAAGGAGACAGGAATTTTCTTATTTACCTAAAACCTGGTATTTGCAGCTATTCCCCCCTGGCGTGGGTGGTCACAGTTCACTTCCCGTGGCTGCTCGGTGAGAACAGCACCTCCCACCCGGTGGTTCAGTCGTCCCTGGTGGAGCACCTTTTCCAGTCCTTGTCGCAGAAGTGTTTCACTTCATGTGGTGCGGTGGGCTGGCTCAGAGAAAGGTGATGTGCCGTACTCAAGAGTATCACACTGGCCTGAGTGGGGAAACCTAATCCCAAATATCTTTAATTACTGTTTAAAGTAGCTGGAGTGTTGGCAATTGAGGCCAGTTTCCAATGTTCTCAGTGAGTACTGGAACCAGTCATCTAGTTAAATGGGAAAGTCTCTTTCCCCTCTTACCAGCTCTTACTCAGAGCACGTGTTTGGAGGTCTTGTCTAATCGCACCCACAAAGTCAAGCTCTGCACGGAGATTGTGATGGGTTGGCTCTGGCTGGACACCAGGTGCCCACCAAAGCCGCTGTATCACTCCCCTCCTCAGCTGGACAGGGGAGAGAAAATATAACGAAAGGCTCGTGGGTCGAGATAAGGACAGGGAGATCACTCAGCAATTATCATCACAGGCAAAACAGGCTCAGCTTGGGGAAATTTGCTTTAATTTATTGCCAATCAAATCACAGTAAGGTAATGAGAAATAAAACCCAAATCTTAAAACATCTTCCCCCCACCCCTCCCTTCTTCCCGGGCTCAACTTCACTCCCAATTTTTTCTACCTCCTCTCCTGCCAGCAGCGCAGGGGGACGGGGAATGGGGGTTGCGGTCAGTTCATCATATGTTGTCTCTGCTGCTCCTTCCTCCTCAGGGGGAGGACTCCTCACACTCTTCCCCTGCTCCAGCGTGGGGTCCCTCCCACAGGAGACAGTCCTCCATGAACCTCTCCAACGTAGGTCCTTCCCACGGGCTGTAGTTCACAAACTGCTCCAGCGTGGGTCCCTTCCACAGGGCGCAGTCCTTCAGGAACAGACTGCTCTGCGTGGGTCCCCCTTCTTAACTCTGTTATCCCAGAGGCGCTACCACCGTTGCTGGTGGGCTTGGCCTTGGCCGGTCTGTCTTGGAGCCATCTGGCATTGGCTCTATCGGACATAGGGGAAGCTTCTAGCAGCCTCTCACAGAACCCACCCCGTTAGCCCCAGGCTACCAAAACCTTACCACGCAAACCCCATACAGAGATGAACAGGGTAAAACTTCACGGACTTGGAGGTGCTCATAACCCCGAGCTGGGTGGTTTGCTACACAGCCCCCCCTGGACTGCGGGCTGCCTGTTGGACACAGCAGCAGAACTGAGGGGTCACTGGCATTTCACTGACAAATGTGGGTGCTGGTGCAGAGTTCAGACAGGGCTCTGGGAAGATGAGGTACCAGCACTGAAATCACCTCAGTGATCTGAACCTTGTGCCCGTTCGCTGCCAACTGCTCTGACTCTGACCTTAGTGCCAACCAACAGCCTTACTGACGGTAGTGCCAACGGGGCTTCTTGCCGCCTTCTCCTTCTTTGTCCCTCGGTATGGTTTTAAAATACCATTTTAATAGTGAAGCAAGATTCCAGAAATTAACTTGAATGTTTGACTCCAGAATGGACTTCACAGTTCCTGGTCCCAGGCTGCTTACCGATCTGCGGCTGGGCTTTCGCTTGATGTTATTGACAGTTCATCAATCACGTCCTGCCTTGCTGCTGGCCTTGGAGGCCTGCTGGTGTGCCTTGTCTTCTATATGTGATGGCTTGAAATCCTGGGTGTGGGGCAGCACCGCACCTTCACACCACACACCGATAGTTGGTGGAGGCTCTGGGGCTGGCCCCCCTTTCTCCCGGAGGGAGGGCAATGGCCAGCAGGGTTTCTCAGGAGGGCAGCTCTTCTCTAGCGTTGCACACACTTGCTGTGCGATGCATGTGAGGCTGCAACCAGCTCAGGTGAGGGAAAGAGCCGATTCTGTGTGCTGAGGAAACCCTAACAGAGGGCGAAAAGCTGGGTTGGATTTGCTTAGGTGGCAGGATGATGTTTGGTGGAAAAGTGCTAGCTGGGTCCTACTTTGTATCCCATAAAATCAGGAGTTTTTGAAGTATGTTACGTCTCCCCTTGACTTTTCAGTAAATAAACCTATGTTTATTAGACTGTAGGGTATATGGCCTGGCAGAAGCACCCACGTGGGTGTCCAGAGCTGTGCAGATACAGGATGCTCCCACGTGGGCGCTGGGATGTGTTCACTCTGCTGCCTGCAAGCTCGGTGGTTATTCCCCAGCCCTCTGGTGGTACCGTTCTCATCATGGCTTCATCTCAGTGGGGCTTGGCGTAAATCTGACGGCTTGAACAGGAGCTGTATCTGAGCTACGGCACTCACACTAGGGACTTCTGCTGTGGGAAGGACAACCAAATAAATAAAGGGAAAGGGAAAGATGGATGAGCTGGAATGAGCTGTGAACTGACAGCTTTGTGACCAGTTTTGACTTATTTCCTTTTTGCGGTCTAAAGCTGAGTGCCTCATAAATTCTGAAGACATCAAAACTGTAACTAACTGTAACTGAAACCATCCTAGGATCGCTGGAAATATAAAGAGCAGCAACTGTAACTAGAAGACAAGAGACTGCAAAAAGGGAATGAGTTCTCTCCTCAAAGTGGTATTTTTGGGTATTTACTTCAGTTTTGACATTACAGGTCGAATCAGCACACTGACAGAATTGTGGGCATTCAGGGTCCCACAGTGACCGTCCTACAATCCAATATGGACCTAAAAATGAAAACAGTTTCACAGTTTGTGGTTCTGGGGTATTTTACTGACTGATCTTAAAGATCCTGGGATCCTGAAATAGATACCTATTAACCCTCTCACGCTCTGTCAGCCACGAGATGACGCACAGTAGACACCATTTGGCAACCACCAAGCAGCGTGCTGGTCTCGGGGGCCATTCTGCCCTTTGCTCACTGGGTAGACAGGAGGGCTGCGGGCTTTTCAGGAGGTAGAGAATGTAAAATGAGAGCAGCTGCATCGGGTCTGGTCCAGCCTCCATCCAGTTCAGTGCTGTGTTTCTGACAGTGGCCAAAAATGAGATGAGTCATAAGAATGGGTCAAGCAGTTTGTAGCTGAGAGGAGTCCTGCACTTGAGTTACTAGCTTTGTGTCTCAGAGCTCGCGATGCAGCTGTTGCCCATGAGTCTAGCCTAGATCTCTAATCCATATAAGCATCTGCAACACCCTCTGGCAGGACTCGCAGCTTAACTCTCTATTAAGGTTATTTAGTGAAGAGCTGGGGAAAGAATTAGAAAATGAACTATGGTAACAGTACTCCAGCTGCAACTTGATATCTAGCATCACGCAATGACCAACAAACCTTCTCTCCACGGTACGCAGAAGCGAGAGCGCTTTCCAGTGGCAACAGTTCACCGTGCAATTGTGCGTAGCAATTCCTGGCTGCCATCAATTCCTTTTGTTGTTTCCTCAGAAGAGCCACAGGGCAGCTGACGCCCAGCAATGAATTCCAGAAAAGTACTAGCTTTTCAGATGGTTTGGGTTCTGGGTTTTTTCCCCCTTCACAGAGTCTCTAAATAACACAGTTTTGTAATACGCATTAGAAGCTTTGGAGCAGATTCCCAGGAGGCCCACACTTGATAAGCTGAAGCCTGGCATCCACAGCAGGACAAATTGCTTACCCAGAACTGGTTATGTCTGAAGACTCTGTACATCTCTTACAAGTCTCCAACAGCCAAATCTGGTGTTGATGTACACGCTTTTGTGCATCAAGAGCAAGCTGGTCCAAAAGCTTATGTCCTCTCGTCTCTGGGTAGAATCAGTCTGTTCTGGCTTGTTCAGATAGGGGCGATCTCCTGAGTGCTGGCCCGGTACGCACTTTTCGTGTATTTGCAGATTAGGTAGGCTGTAGGTCAGTCATCTGAATCCTTCCTGGTAGTTATCTTAGTTTTACTAGTTTTACACACCTATGCCAAACAAGCAGGCATTACAAAATATTTGACTTCCTGCCCTAAATCAAGCAGTCTTGTGGTATGTCTGGGTGCAAGACAAGCAGGATGTGGTTCCTTTATAGGGCTTCCTGCTCCCCTTCCAGCCCCGCTTTCCGTCCTTCTGTAGTTCACGTACCTCATCTGTGCATGCCAGCACTGTATTCTGTCTGCATTCATCAAACCTCCTATCAGAATGTGCTCGATCTTTAAACAATCTATCTCCCTGAGTAATTTTAGGTATTAGAAATTTGCTTCCAATTCAGCAGGGAAGGTACCACCTTTCCTCATCCAGAGAAGCATCTGGAGACTCACCTGAGAGTAAAAATTAAACAGAGGCGGAGACCTGGCTTAAATGGTCTGAGCCATCTTCCTCATCAGCAATAGCAGAAGACAGGGAACCTTCTTCAGTGCCGCAGCAGATGTTTCATGCACAAATACTGCTCTGGGAACATGCCTGAGGGTACGTAGCATCCACTATTGTCTTCGTACTATGAAAACCTCACTAGTCGGCCAGCTGTAGGTGTACAGCATTATCTGGTTTCAGGCACTGTATTAAAAGTATATTAATCATAATTTTTTAGAAGCTATCTTTGTAACGGTAGATTAAATGGTGCCAGGACAGGAGCCCAGAATGGAAACTTGCCCGTCTATCCTGTGAGTTTGTTAGGATGAGCCGCGGCACACTTGTGGCCGGGCTGACAGCTTTCCCTGGCAGGCTTGGGAGCTGGTGTGGGGACGCGTTTGGTAGGCAGTTTGCATGCTGCTGCCCTGGTTTGGAAGGTAAGACAGTCTGACAGTACACATGGGCCACGTCTGTAAGAAACAAAACTGATCAGTTCTGAAGCCTCAGTCTAGTTCTAGGTCTGCAAAGCCTGTTCTCCCGGCCACAGCGCTGAATCTGACCCATCTGATAGTATTACTTTTCCTCCTGGCTTCTTTTATTTCTTCTTCCTTTTCTTCCGCCCTTTCCTTCCTGGGAAAAGAAGTAACCTTTCTCCAAGGATAAAAATCTTTATACTCTTTTGCAAGCCAGAAGAAATCTTTAGGGCTTTCAGCTATATAAACCTAATTTGTCAGTTTTTTTTCCCTGTCCCCATCTCTCTTAATGGATCTCTTATGCATTTATAATGTACTCAGTACCACGGTATCTAGGGACCTTATACACAATTTATAAAGCAAACATTTTTTTGCATAAAGTTTCTACTTCTTTTCTGGCTGTTGCCAATCTCTGAATCAGGCTGTTCTCTTCGATTTGCAAAGGAAGCCAAGTTGTCTGTTTTAGACTCCTGACGCAAACTGTCTTACAGTATCCTGGCTTTGCATTTGTGGGATGGCAAAGTCAGGTTCGCGTTGATTTATTTTAGCAGCTATTAACTACAGAACTGTCTGTAATCAACAGCGCTGGCTGCATTTCTCCATCAGCTTCAACACTGGCATGAGTCAGCACTGGGAGTTCCCTAGCTCTGTGCAGAGCGGTATCCGAGGTAAGAGCCCAGAATGTTTCAATATACATTGAAATGGCTATATAATTACTATATAGAGAAAATAATTCAGTGCTGATGAACGAAGTTTTAAATTTCCATGTCACTAGCTGGATGCTACAGGCACCTGTTGGGAATAGCTTCCCACTCAGTATCCTGAAGAGTCCGACCACTGCCTTGCAGGGTGACCAGCCCTTCACAAACGCCTAAAGATGCATCTGGTTGTGCGAGGACGTTGTACTCGTTCTGGGCCTGAACCTCTAAAGGTGAGCTCTGTAATACTGATAGCCTTTACTGGATCCACTTTCCGGTCTCCAGTATAATACAGCAGTAATAGCATATTTGTATTTTACTCCACAGTGGCAGTGGGCAATGTATTCAAGAGCCGATGGAGACCGACTGAGTGCAGTGCTGGCGCGGGAGGTAACACTGATCAAAGCCTTTATGCACTCCTTGCTCCAAATCAATGTGCCTGAATTTTTCTGCTACACTTGTTTTCCAAAACTAATATGTAACAGCACCTAAGAAGAAACATTATTTGAGCATTCATGTCTGTTTACACTGACTTTTACTTCCTAGGTCATCAAAAAAGTTGACCAAAAAAACCTCCCAAAAGCCCAAACCTCGTTCTGTGGATGCAGACATACCTTGGGTTGCCTAACTCCATTCGAAGAGACTTAGAATGGCTGCAGGGCAGCACTGAGGGCGAGCTGTGCTGCTCTCTAGGGTTACCTCTGGATTTGAGACCAAACAAAAAGGATCTACAGAAATTTAATAAAAAAGGAACGCTGATTAATAAGTTGCAAAAGTAATGGATTCAATCATGAATTAGAAGGGTTTAGAAGTATTTTCCGTAAACTGTGTTGCAATTTCTAGCTAAAAAAATACTCTGAAACCAGCTGTACGGAAAAAACCCATGTAATTCAAGAGGGAACACAGAAATCTTGGAAGTGATCAAGGCATAAACAAAAACATGAAATGGAAATGAGCATCCAAAACAGCAAAATATATTTAAGCAATATCACAAATACACACCAAAAAAATCTATTTACAGATCTAAAGTCAGTACGTCCAGTAAAAATCCTCCCACAAAAAATTATTTATAAACGAGGAATTTAACCTAGTTACATTGTCTGCTGCTGGCAACAGAGGTGCTTTACAGCGAGCATAGCATTAATTATGCCTTTGCAAAATAAAGGGAAAACTTAATAAAGGTGAAGAAATTATTTCTGGGAAAAACTTGAACTGAAGGGTGGACAACAACAATCACAAGGCATACAAAGCATAAGGAACTGCCAATACGTAACTCTGGTAGTGCAAAAATGAAGAAGAATGGCTTTTTTCCCCCAATACTTGTTCAGAGAAAAACACTACTGTGAATTTGCAATTTGAATTCCTTTTCAAGACTTAAGTTTGTAGGACTTAGTGCATTTGCATGTTTCAGCAAGGCTGATACCATACAGGAGGTACATGAAACAAAGTCAACATAAAATTACTGTCGCGATATAAATTTATAACAACCTTTGTAACAAAATGCCTGAATATACAGTACAGAGAGAAGCCTCTGAAAAAAAAAGTTTAGATTTTCTCCATCCAGACAATTAATTCATAAGCATGTTACCGTTAAAGAAAAATGACTTGTACCTAACTGATAGCATATATAACATTCTTTGGAATTAGATTTCAATTTCTCTTTCCGGCGTTGCCCCTGTACTTCATACCGGGAACAGCGGAGGGGAAACTCCTCGCTCCTCACTGGGATTAGGAGCTCCTGGTGCGTCGTCCCTCAAGCAGGTGCCCGGGGCTGGGCAGAGACCACGGAGGTGCACGAGTGCCAGGAGCCGGAGAACTCCACCTCCACCTGGGAACGTGGGTCACGGTAGGACACCTTGACATTAGTTGGTGTAGAAGCAGGGAATTAATACTGTTGAATTCCTGAGGCTCATCGTCCCACGCCCTGGGTTGTATTGTGTTTTGAAACACACAAGACAGTCTCTTTGTCCAAAAAGGCCTCACAGTTTTGAATGGCTGTAAACATTTCTTTTAGTTTAAATCAGCATTTTGACCACGCCTTTGCTGTTTAAAAAAATAATAAAATCAAAAGTAGGAATACCTTAGCTCACGTTAAAACTATTTCAAATTCAGAAAACTAGAGTTCTTTAATTGAGAAAACTGAAACAAATCTGCAAACACGTGATTAGTTTTGCAAATCATCTTCTTGCTATATTTTTAGCTGACTCTTTATCTAACTTGCAGCAAACTGCTAAAGATCACCCAGTCTATCCTAGAGAAAATCTAACAGTTTGGTAAGTAAGCTGGAAACTATTTAATTAACAGAGGCAAAAGATCAGCACCAACTGCTGCGTTTGTTCTGCCCAAAGCTGGGCCCATCACTGCACTGCAGAAGGGGTACTCCATTTTAGTCTGCTCACAGTCCCAGGACAGGTCAGGAGTCCCCCACTTTTCCTGTTCCCCCTGATGTACAAAAAGAAAGATACAGATGATGTTCATAAAAATGTAACAGCAGCAGGTACAGAGTAAGATTTACCCGTTATAATTAGCGAGAAGTGTTATGGTTGATGTTCAAAGCTTTTCCAAAACAAAAAGGACTAACTTCTTGACTTTCAAATGTTCCCAGGGTGACTATCGGGTATTACAGTGTTGCTTTAAGGGGACTTTGTTAAAAATTCCTAGCGCTCAAGTTGGAACGGTTTATGATGCAATCAGATGAACTTTTACTGAAATAGCAGTCAAAATAATGGTGATTTTACAAACCAAATGATTGCCTTTATGCAATCTCTTTTCTCTATACTGAAGGGTTGTTGGCCAGAAATGTCTGAAAATTACTTCTGCAGAGGAGGCAGTGCTGCTTTTCTGCAACCTGACAGATGCTCGTTCAGCCTAACTTCAAGTATCCAATTTATGTGCTTGAATGAGGAGCTTATGTACCCAGCCCAGACTCCAGAGGATGACTTAGAACAGAAGTTCTACGGTTATTAAACAGACATAAGGGATTTATTTGTCTGCTTAACCTTTGGTACATGAAAGCAAAACCAAAACAAATCTAATAAGCACAATCACAGGAAAATTAATCCTAAAATAGAGATCAAATGAGTCTTCCTCTAGAAATATTTATTTCTCTTTGTTAATGAGCAGTGGAGCACTTCAGGTCACTAGCATGGATTCAGATGTCTAGCTTCCAGACATCTGAATTTAAACGAGATGACTCCTACCTCAGGCTCCCACGTTAGGAACTTAAGTTGGATACCTGAAGTTGGATGGTGAGATTACCCTCCGTCCTTACTGAGAACTGCCACTGCTCGAATCCACGGCAGGGCTGCAATCACAGCATTTACTTAGAGAAGACCCAACACAACTGAGTCTTGGTAGGGTATCTCATCTCTCATTTCTTTATCCCCTTTTCACTTTATGGAAGGGGATGGAGAAAGGCAAAGCGGGGTGGGGAGTGGTGTCTTGCTAAACAAGGTTGTGTAATACACACTAATGAAAAAACTTAGTGGCTGTCACTTTTAAATCCTACAAAAATCACCATTTTGAGGCTGGTGGGTGCAAATTACTCTGGCTATTGCAGATCTCATAATTTAATCACAAATTTTAACTTCAGGAGTTACTAACAGGTATCAGTGTTAGCAGATTCTCTAACTTAGCTGGCTAAAAAGTTCAAATGCAATTAGAAAAACCCTTGATGGCAAAGACTTAAAGAGCTCCTAAAGTATTTTAATTTATTTAAATTAAAAAAAAAAAGTTATATTTTAGACTAATGCCTAACATTTTTATTAAAATACTGATGGAAACAGGAAAAAAGTGAACTCTAGGTCTACTGGGTTGCACACACGTATGCAAAAAACCCAGCTCAAATAGTACTGTCTTAGCCGCTTAGTTTTTTCACTCCTTATTTTCTGCACTTGAGAAAACAAGATCAGAAAGCTATGCGGCTTCTCTGACTGAAGAGGAAAGGCCGGGGCAGGATTTCTGGAGTCCCATCCAGCTCTGTAAGTGGAAGGATTAAGATTAAGACCTTGTGACTGGGAGAACAGAGTTGAGGAATACTCAGGATTCACTCCTGTCCTAAGGGGATAATCTGTTCTTTCTGACAAACTTTGCTTGTGGTTTTAATAGATAATGAACTCATCGGTTCAATCCTGTACTCAGCATTTTACACAATAAGGTCTTAGGCACAGCAAAGACTTCAGATAAACATGGAAGCAAGGCAACACTTGTATTTCCAGTTTTTATCTATGGATTATTTTCTTTGTTAAATTCCTTGGGTTTTTTTTTTTTTTCTTCTTCAGGGTAGCTTTTCAAAATACAAACTAGTAAGATCCTGGGAAAGACAGGACCACACTAACAGGTGAGGGAAAAATTCTCAGTGCACTTTTTATTCCATATATAAATTAACTACTGGGAATATTTACCAAAAAAAAAAAAATCACCAGTAAGATACTGAATTTTGAAAGTAACACTGAAAGTTTTTAAAACTGCACTCCAGAAAACATTGTCCGAGCAGCATCAGAACATTAGAGGGTTGTCTGATTTCCTTGTTTTCTGTGGCATATTTCCAGTGATGGCAGTAGAGAGCTGAGGCAGGGGCTGAAGATGTAAAAGCAAATAAAACTAAAGATTCTTGGTAGCTACTTACCTACAATGGCTAGTCATTCTTCTATTTTTTTGGCTCAGTGCTGTTTTATAATACCCTTGACCCCACCATATAATTTCAAGGACATATAAATTGATTTGAGCATTAGCTTGGTTCCTTTCCTGTAACTTAGAATGGATATAAATGACAAATAAGCATGCTGTAACATTCACAGGAGCTGTTGTCCATCAAACTGGTGACTCTGAATGAAGGCTGCTTTAGGTAACGCATATGAACATGCGAACTGTCTAGAAAATGCATGGTCATATTAAATAAGTCTCTTACATATGTACATACAGACCAGTAATAAAACTCAAATATCATGCCCTACCCTCTTCTGTTTAAGATTGGAGTTTCTACCTGTTGCATATACTGTAGCTGCTCAAAGAGCTGAATAAAGTGTGTAGCAGGCTTTTTCAGAGAAAAATAGTCATATAAAAAGTGGTAAGTAAGGTACAGTGAGAAAGTTCCCAGAGCTCTCACTTCATTTTCTCTTTGGTTGCTAATTAGGATTTAACGAGTTTGAAACCCTGTCCTGTGTCCAGCACTGTGGGAAGAAACCAACTCATTTTCAGTCTTTTCAAGCACCTAAAACACGCTTTACAGACCCAGAACAGATTGAGACCACAAAACCAGTTCGCCAAATGCACTAACGGGTAGGTGATCCGTGGGAAGTATATCATCCAGTGTTTGGCAACATCGCTTCCCGTTGGCAGATGCAAAGTGTAGTCGCTCCAGTGTTTTGACACACCATACACCGCTTTCACTGTACGACCCTTTTCGGACCAGCTGATGTTACTGTCGGGGTTACAGTTGTACTCAACCCATTGCCTGGTGAAGTCACCAAGCTGCGGAGGGTCTGCTTCCTCGATGTCTACAACTCTGGCCATTTCTGCTCCTTGCACAGCAACATACTGGTCATTTACTTTTCTTACTTCTTTAACCCAAGGCTGAGAGTTCTCACAGTCTAAAACGATGATGAGTCGAGAACAAAAAGTGCTATTCTTTTCTCTCCACCACTCCAACAGTGTGTCAAGTCGTAAGGCATCACCTCCTGCCACAAGTAAAAAAAGATTTAATATTAGGATAAATAAGCAGAAACCTCTGTAGAATTTTGACTGCGAGTTCCAAGAATCCCTTATTTTAACAACTTGAACAGATATAAAAGAAGTTTTCAGCTGATCTTCCCTGTTTGTAGACGTGGCAGATCTCCAGAGAGGTATTAACTGATTCCACCTGACTTACTGTGGCAGATGAGGCCATTACCTCACCCTTGATTAAAAAAAAAAAAAAAAAAAAAAAAGGAATTCTCTCACAGAGTGAAAGAAATTACAGCCTATTGAAGAAATCTGGAAATAGCTAAACAAGCAAAACCTGAAATAGAGTTTATTTTGTATTAAATCTTAATAATTCTAAGGGAAAAAAGGACTCTTTTTAATATGTTTTTATTAATGTTAAAAAGGACTCCTCTTTTAAGGAAAAGAGAGGACTTTTGAACACCACAGATGCTATCAGTTTCAAAGCACAACAAGAAAGCCACCTACAGGCACAACCATCACTTTGGCTTGAAAAATTCACGTGACCAGAAATGGAGAGATTCACTCTACAGACGCAGTTGTCTTCAGAGCTTCAAGAAAATTAAAACTGGTATGGATTTACAACTCAATGAAACAAAAATCTCATAGGAATTTTTCCACAATATTTATTTCCTATCAGCTCAGAAAACACTTGCAACTGGCGTGTCCAACTTCTCATGTTCCGTCTCAGCTCTTGCTCCAACAATGCTTTGAAAGAGCAGATTGTAATTAAACAAAGTTACCTATAGTGGGGAGTCCTTCTGCTGAAGTGTAATGGATACTGCAGGATCTACGTAGCTTTGCAAAGCAGACTACTTACTCAAGTGCCTAAGGAAAACATCTTGCAAACAAGGGAATAAAACTCCATTGGCTCCACGGTGCCTATTAATGTGAAGAACTGATATGTCTAGGTGTCGGCAGGTTGGAGCTACGATAAAGATTTACAACAAAACCACTCTAGTTTGAAAATGTCAACTTTAAAAAAAAAAAATGAAGACTTTTAGAAGAAAGGTAGAAAAATGTGATTTACAATAACTGCATTTTAATTCCATACTGATTTTCATTGTGGAATATAAGTACATTTAGCAGCGTTTAAAATCATGTTAGTAGGAATTTAACTGCACAGGTGAATCTCAAACAGAATAGCTGCATATTTCAGCACTTACATTTCTATCTGTAAGGGGTGACAAAGAAGTGCTTCAAATTAATAGCTCAGAGTTAAAGCTTTGAACATCCTATCACAGTTGAAGTAAAAGCAAAATTACAGGGCTACAATTTTCTCCAAAAAAATGCAAACTTGGAAAATGTAGTACCAAAGAAAATCTTAATATACAAACCTACAGTAATGACTTGTCTTGGTACGTGATCCCCAAATTACTGTAGTTATTTACAGCAGAGACTTGTATAGAAGCAGTTTCCCTCCCTAGGTAAGCCTTCTGTGTCAATTAGCAGTAAAAATTTCTTTATTTGTTCACGTTTTAAAGGCTTATAAATAAATTCTATTTTAGTGTAACTATGCAGGGGTGCGGGTGATTTCAAAACAGTACTGAACAGAACTGCCCAAAGAAAACCATCTCATCCTTCACAGACATGCACAAACACATGCTGAGCTTCTAACCCTACTGACCGCAAACACACGGACTTCTCAGCCGGCGTAAGATGCAGGCAGCAAGCTGTGTAAGAAATCTATGCGTCTGGCCACATCTGGCTCTTTGGCAGGTTTCGCAGGCAGTTAAGCCGACAACTTCAGCAACAGAGACAAAGCTTCATTAGCCCAGCTCTTGCCTTTGCCTTCACTCAGAGAACATGACCTCCCGGGTCATTTGACTGCTCATACTTTATGCATGAGTAGTTAACAGTTTCTTTTATACGCCCCTGTGTTACATCTCGGCTTCCAACAATAGAGAAACATCATTAATGAACTAATAAATCCAGTAAGCCTCCTTTAAAAGATGTCATTATAAAGCAAAGACTACACGGCTACTGCTGTGCTGTATCATGGCATAAGCCAGCAGTAAGACACTACTTTTGCTATTATATCCAATTGTTATATTTCATTGTTGCCATCTCTCTTCATCCTCTCCAGAGGTCGGAGGACGGTACACATTACAGGAGATGATGACCAAATGCTCCATCTGTCAAAAACCGTCACTGTCCAATACGTGCAGAACAATTACACAATCAAACAGCCTTCATCTTTTCAGTTTATACTCCAAGTTACGTTCAGGGGCAGTGCTATCTGGAAGGAGTATCAGCTTACGCTCCACGATTTACCTAAAATTAATCACAAAAAAGGATGCAAGACATGTGACAGCTGCCTGTTCCTCTCCTTTATGTGACTATACACATCTCCAAGTAGACGCTGAAGATGTACTTGGACAGAGAACTGAAAAGCAACTTTATGAAAAAGTTGAACACCACTGCATTTACAAACTATCTTTTAGCACAGAAACCTCCTTTTTATTGTAACGGTTACCTTGGCCCTTATCCTAGAAGTGAAGACAGAGTTTAATTTAGGCCACAGCTACCTGAACAGGTATAGAGAGACCTGAGCTCCCCTGTCACACTCCAGGCTGACCAGATGTAAGCCAGGACTGGGCTGGAAGCTGTCCAATTTTTGCAGCAAGGTTTGGCTCTATATATGCTAGAAAGCTAACCGTGTCTATGCTGCCGGCCGGAGCACGGGTGGGAGGTGGAGTTTTGCTGCTAGCCTGCTCCACACAATGTGTGGACACACGCAGCAATTGCACAGGGCGGCAGCTGCTCTGGTGGACAAGACCACCCTATTCTCGGAGAAGTCCTTCAGCCACCCTGGCATATACCGCGGTCCATCACTTGCCCTAAGCTCCGAGTACAGCCGTGGCTTTTTTAAATCACTGATACAGATGAAGCCTTTGAGAAAAAATATGCGTTGCTCTTCAGCAGGTGTAACAGTTCAGGCATGGAGTTACACCAAAACAGGTATACAGCCTCCAGATGAAAACTGCCCTGCGCCTGAACACCTCAGCATGACCACACGCAAAGCTACTCTCTCTCTACGCTGTTGAAGAGCACGTGCCCCTGGAGAAAGACTGCTGACAAACAGCCAGGGGCTCACAGGCAGAGCGCTATCCAAGGGAATTAATTCTGTCCCAGGAAGAAAAAAGGTTGCAAATTTTCAATGTATTTACAAGATTCACTTTTTGCACACGGTACGCTCAGAAGCCCAGTTCCATACAGCAGGAGAGAAAGGCTAAACCTACCAGTGATTTGAAAACTTCAGTAGGTTTACCAAAGAATACAGTTGAGACAGGACTGCCCATTATAAAGAGACCAAAAATGGGCCAAGAAAAGGGAAAATGGGGAAGTCTATGCCGAGCATGTGACAAGGCATTAAAGTGGCCCTTTATATAGGGGTTTGTAGTCTTGAGGCTACACTGCGCCCACAGTGACTCTCAAACTCTAGGATGTCAGCAAGCGATAGCTGTTTTCATGATACGTTTGCTATATGTTTCAACACTGGCTTTTCTAGTGTGGCTTGTATACCTGCCTTCTATTTCTTTTATTGATTCTATCTTTTACAAAAAAAAAAAAACAGACCACATCTTAAGGACATGAATGCAGTCCTTCATGACGGCCGAACCGACACAGTGACACAGAACACTATATAATTCACTCTGCTGTGTCCAGGGAATGAGAAGACATTATGCTTGTTCATTACAGTGAAAAAGTATTCCTCAAAATACAGGGGAAATCTGTCTTTAGAGCAGGGGGGGTCATTTCCACTTTACTTTTCTGGGAAAAAAAAGTGATCTTTAAAGTTAACTTGTTGAATTGTAAGGCAAATATGAAATCATGTTTAAACTTGTAAGCACACATTTGGGGTCAACAATATTTAGATAATTTTGAGAACAAGTGTGAGATTAGTTAGGTGCAAAAGGATTTTTATCAAAGTGACTAAATACTAAAATGACACAGAAGTTCATAAGGTAACACACCTGACTGTCACACAGAGCAAGGTAAGGAAAGAGCTGCTTCTTTACATCAAGTTAACTGCATACAAAAGGGGCTTCGACATTTCTCCATTCTCTCCCACTAGTAGAGGGAGGTAGCCTGCAACCTGGCCTATTCTGATGATTGCTTGCAGTCCCTGAATCTCTTAATGGCCATCCTCTGCTTATTACCCTTTCCTTTCTTCCTTCCCTGCCAGGAGCTTGTATGAACCTGTTCTCTGAAGACCGGTGGTTCTTTGCCATTCTGGACTATCAGATAATAAAAGTGACCAAAACTTCAAAGTTTTGCAGTACAGTATGATTTTTTTAAAGAACGAATTAATTGATTTGGAAAGTTTATCACTACCAAAACTATTAATAAAAAAATCCCCCAACCAGTTACCTGCCAGCGCCCATTCGCCAGTGCCATGTGAGTGACCACTGTAATATAAAATGTAGGTATCATGTCTGGGTCCATCTGCTGTCCGAAGTTCAAGAAAAGACTTGATCTTGGAGTGAAGGGTATCAAAGGTCAGTCCGCTTGTAGAGTAATCACAACCGTATGTCTCGATCATGTGATACGCAAAAAATCTTTGGATGGCATTAAGCATGCCAGTAGACCTCAGATTTAACTCTTGTACATGCTCAGGTGGAAGAAGAGTTGGTTGGCCATCAGGACTAGAGAGAAGAAAAACAGCAACGATTATGATTTATAATTATTTCATGCTTAGTGGACTTTTAGCAATTGGTAATTTTTTTTCCCCTGTGCATATTTTCTCTGCTATGAAGTAGCACTGTTCTAAATTCAAATTGACTTGAAATATACAGTTTATAAACAATTCAAAATACTATATTTGTGTGAGGGACCAATATCTCGCCCTCCCTTCTGTCACACTTCTTCACTTCAAAGTGTAGTCCTTACTCAACCCCATGCTATTCCTGCAGCTGAGACAAAGGGAGAGAGAGGGGAGCTGTGATGTGAACACACTGGGCTTCAACGATTTCATTAAGTCCCACTGAGAGAGCACTGCCTTCAGACAGGCGCTTGTTCAAACACAACTAGAAAGAAGCGCAGGGAGAATGAGTGCTAATCTGCACAAAACATAATGCAAACTAGTTTCCAATAACAGACTAAAGAGAAATCCAAGTACATATTTTGCTCAGATATTTTGAATTAATTTCTCTCTGTTCCAAACTTGCCTTTATTCCATATGGTACTCACACAAATACAGTAATTCCTATTTATGTGTGCTGTTCAGATGCTGATCTTTCAGCATATATAACAAAAGAGTCCCTGGGTTCCAAAATGCATTTTATTTGTACTTATATATACAGTATATATAAAAATACGTAATATATAAAAATATATTAAAAAAATATAAAAATACACACACTTTTTTTTTTGGTAAGTCTACATAGCTATTCATTTGGTCTTGCAAGACACCGAGTTATGGGAGCATTCTTCAGGATGTATTCTCAGAAGAAGAAATACATTCATCACTCTTCAGCCAATGTAATAATGGCAACGACAAGAAGCATGACTGACAGCTGTACCAAACTGGCCTGATTTATGCTTACTTACAGACATGGAGAGGTTTTGTGGGTGAAAATATGGAGATGGTCTTACTCTACTAATAAAAAACATGACTTCTGTTTTTTATACATACATAAATGTATGTATGTATTCTTCATGTATTTTGTTTGCAAGTCCGTGTGTAAAGCTACCTGGTTTCTTTATTCTGTTCTAGCTAATTAAATTTTGCCCCTCCTCACCTGTCTAGCGCCTTCATGAAGGATAACGTTCCACTACTACAGTTATATTGAATACATCATCATTACTGTTTGTCTCAGCAAGTGAAGACTTGGCCCGTTATTGAAACAGTCAAGCTTTGTTAATAAGGAAGTTTAGTTCTGTCAGGTCCTAAACAGTTGCTCAAGAGTATCTCATTCACTCACAAATTAGAGGGAACTGTCAGAGCCAGAATAATACAATACAATGAAAGAATTAAGTTGTTGCCATGGAAACAAAACTAATTTATTTCTATTGTAATGCAAATTTTGAAAACATTATTTTTTTTTTATCCCTAACAATAATTGACTACGTGGATTTTTTTAAAAGATTGTAAAGCTGAAGATTGTAGATCAGAAGCTCAGAAAATTTGTTTTTACAGTATTTTATGCTATTTAAGAGACAATGATCTAAGATCAGCACACTGCCTTCTGTTTCTTTGCCCATGAATTTTTTTCCTTATCCACTGAATCCATTACACATACTGCAAGCTGGGCAGTTTTCATAAACTGGGCAGTTCTATTTTTAAGCCCCTCATTTTAACTTACTACTCTGTTTCTCTTGTAACTCAACTAGATAACTTACACAGGTTTTGTTTATCGTTTACAAAAAAAATTTGTACACACAATTTTAATTATACGGCTAAAGTAGCATTTGCAATTTTAAAGCTTATAAGAAAATGGGCAAATAATAATAGTACAATCCCTCTACCCCCAAGCATTTACTCATATCATAACTTATATTAGAAAAAAAAATCAGCTGTAAATTCACAATACCAATAACTGACGTGTAGTCCACTCGCAAATCTAATTTCAATGTCCTTTAAATGTAAACACCGTCTCATTTAATAGAATTCAAAATCGTTTCAAACTGATCCCTTTGGCTTATTAAATCTCCTCATATAAAATATCTGCACTCAGTTAAATGCCCCAATCCTTGGGTCATGGTTTAGTGGTGGACTCGGCAGTGTTAGGTTAACGGTTGGACTCAATGATCTTAAAGGTCCCTTCCAACCTAAACGATTCTATGATTCTGTGAGATATGGACCATGGAATCTGCCTATGCATGACTGCTGCATAAAGCATTCATTGGCTTTCTAAAAGCAAATTAAATACATATAAAAAGGTGGAGTTGGAGTTACTAATTCTTCTTGGAAGGTGAGGAAAAGGAAAAATACAATATCTGCCTATTATTTAAATTTGTATTTAATTATTGAAAAACACAAGCAACAGCACTGCATTGCCTCTACAAGCTAACAGTACACTTAACTACTGTGAAGTTGAAATACACGGTAACTATACCTGCAAAAGTTGGTGGGAATCACAACAGCATACCCAACACACGTTCCTCCCAAGCAGTTTCCCAGCTCGTGGAAAAGCCCATGAGCCATGGATTCCAGAGGTAAAACGATGAGAAATGCACTCATGAAGATCCCATTGGTTGGCTAAAAAGAAAATAGAGAGATTAAGGTATTGCATGAAAAATCCTTCCTATCTGTTGGTTATGGGTTTATGAATAATTCCCTGTGTTTGATCAAACATAACTGGATCCTGAAACATGCGAGTTATTATACATAATTGTACACTTATTTTTCCACATATTAAACGGTGAAGTACTCTAAATACAAATGAAAGGCTTGGGGAGAAGATGGCTGGTAAGCAGGGATCACTCTTCTGGAAGGAATGCAGTTGAAAACACTAACAGCACAGGACTTAGGTTTAAAAGCCCTGATCATAGCTTAGCTTTACCCATTTAAGCAGGAAAATCAAATCCCACAAAATTACTTATGTGCATAAAATAAGTATATCTGTAAATATCTGCAGGATCAGACCTTAGTCAGTAAAGTACAACACAGAATATTATGTACCTAGCATCAGATGATAGCATACTATATTGCATCATTAAAAATATAGATTTAACTGTTCTTGCTTATTAATGCCAAGAGTCTTTAAAATATTCTTTGTGGAATACAAAAGATGACTTGTGAGAACATTTATGAACATTACTGCAATTAAAAAGACAATTCTTTATCAACTACATAAATATCAGATGAGAAGGGACATCCACTACAGGACTTTGTGGCATTCACACAGCTAATATCCTACATGGAGCTTTCCTGTTTTGTAGGTAAAAAGCAGTTTTGTAAAAGATTACACTCACTGATACATAGATGATTTCCGTAAAAAAAAGAAGAAGTTTCAAAAGTTAAGTCTCAAAGTACTAGTAAAATAAAAATGGACTTCTGAAATGCCAGCTGTCAGTGAGAGGCAGAACAGATGCAGATTCATTTCAATTATTTTAATATGATGTGAATGGGTTTAATGAGGCATTAAATGCTTTAGGAAGGGTAGAAACAGTATTATAATATATAATTAACCAAGAACTTTAATATCCATGGTGTAGTTATTAAATATTTATGTTTGTTATGCAGCAAGGGAAATAAATTCATAGCAACGGATTTCTGTCTTGAGAAGAGTCCTGTGGCCTCTGACCACATCTATGTTTTATTCGCCCTCTCTGCATAAATCTACAATATCAATGTTTTTTAAAAATCTGGATATTGCCTTAGGGTTAACACTCTGATTTGATGTGGACTGGTAGTTCAGCTTAACAAAGCTACTAATAATTTGGAAAGTAAATTATACTGAAAAAAAAGGACACCTAAACCAACTCAGTTCTTGCTGGCACATGGCACTAACTCAACTATATTCAGTTTTTAAACACATAAATATTACATGACTCAGTCTTAAAAAACGGCTCTACCCATTTACTGTGCTTCCTGCCCTAAGGAAGAATACTGTTTGCTACCTGTCCCGGTTTTAAAAAGTGTCCCATTATACTTCTGATAGAAGAATTTCACCTATGGGCCCTTGAAATGGTGACAGCAATACTTTTAATCACAAATAAACACCAGAATCTGGTATTAACTGATAACATTATTAACTGATAGCACCATTCTCAAATAACTGGTAACTGTTAACTGATAGCATTATTCTCAACTTCCAACATGTGAAACCACTGTAAAACTATATCCACCTCCTACTATGCTTTATATAATTCAAGACAAATGAAAAGTTTACTTATTCAGCTTCTAGCTCTCAAGGACATGAGGACATGACATTGAGCAGACATCAAATCATGTTGCAGAACAACCGCGGAGAGCTTCCCTTTACCCACAGCCCTGCACACCTTATCACAGAAGTGCAATTCATATGCTCATTGACTTGTTAACATTTGAGCTACAAAACTGGTTCAGATATAACAAGTCCATCAACAGGTGATAAGGTTAGTGTTAATACTGCAATTTGACTTCATGTGCTATAATGTAATTTGATGTTTTGGTGCTAATAATTTGCAGCTACAAGGAGCAATGTCTGCTGATGATATGCACATACATTATAGGAGATTCACAATCACTTTTATGTACATCATTTTCTTGGTCATCTCAGGAGGTACTTTGCATCATTCCAGATATATTCCCTTGTCTTGCGGGAACATCATTCCAGATATATTCCCAGTCTTGAGTACTCTCAGAGGGTCAGGATGAATGAGTGAGTGAGCAGATGGAATGTATTTAGGACAAGTGCAGAGGATTCACACAGTGATTCTCGCGTTGTGTGTCAGAGAGATTTTCAGAATAATTTCCCCCAATTCCATACAATTACCTGAAACCACCAGAGGACAGGAAAGCTTAAAACAGTGTAACAATTATGGTGCAACCTTCACTTGTTTTGTTGTCAATAAGGAGAAAAAAAGTCCTGTAACTAAGACACTATAATTTTTGTTTCAAATGTATCAGCAGAAACTGCTCATTTTTGTTGCTCGGTTTCCCAAATGCACTCTGAAAATGAAAAGGAGCAGCAGCGATAAAAACTTACAAAGATTTGGTTAGTTTTCATTCTATAGAAACCTTGGAAAATATAAGACTTTGACGAAATAGTGGAGCTCTCTAGCTAAATTAGTTTCAACACTTGGAGACTTACTTTTGCAACTGTAAATACCAGAAGGATAATTTGCTTTAAGTTGAAAAAAAAAAAAACCAGAAAGACTTGGATCTTGCAGAAATTGAAGGGCTTGTCTGGAAAAGCTTCCTATTTATGATCGGTTAGTTAGAGGATTTTCTAAACCTTGGAAAGACTGAACGCATGGACCAGGAAGTATTATAATGCATTTTTATGACAAATTCAGCTTTTCCAACATATATAAATATGACATATATAAATATGACTTTTCTTGGATGTTGTTACAGCAAACTGCTCTTAAATTGCATTAGTGTTTTGATCATAGTGAACATATTACAAAATAAAACCACACTTGCCCATAAAAACTACAGCTATCATAATATCCTAAAGAATACTATTATATTATTACTTTATATAATTTTATTGTAGAAGTTTTCTTGCAACATGCTATGTTATTCTAAACACTCCCTGCATTTCCTTAATCCCCTAAAATACATGCAAGTTATTAAGCCTACAGAGTGTTCTGCAATAACACAACTTGAGATCATCACAAAGATTAACAGTTTTCACCAAACTTCTGACTGACTTCCAAAAAAAAAATTACATTTAATTGCTGAAAGTACTCCTACGAATATGAAGATACTGGCAGGAAAATTCACAAGTCCTTGTGAGATAAGTATCCTACATAGAATCTGTAAGGATCATCTCAGTGATCCATCTTCCTCTGTATCCTGCTTTGAGTTTGTACCAAATATTAAAGAGGAATGGGAAATATGCTCTATAGTGTTATGAATCAACTCAGTTCCATCTGAAGGTTCAACTTTACCTTCATTTAGTGGCCATCTTACGCTATGAAGTAGGAAAGTATTGTTAGGATGGATATTTTACATGTATAGACATTATCTAATGTAAAGATGCTGGCACTTGCTGTCAGCACTTTTTCGGCAGTTTTGATTTAGCAGAAATATATCACTAATAAATATAAGAATGATTAATGATGTTTAGAGCAGCTCTTTAGTAAGATAATAAAGTATTTTAATTCAGCGCTGAAAAAAAAGACTGGTGGCATTTTAAAGTACCTAAACTATTAAGAACTTGAAATAGCAAAAAATAATATCCAATTAAGTTAGTAATTACTGTAAATCTGACTATAGGTCCCTCTTTTAAGATAACAGCTAAGATGCCAGGTGGAGACTGTCAGTGCTTTCCTAAATCCAAAAGATTCGATGACTGGTCCTTAATGGAGCAGATGGCCATGGATACATAGGTGGAGCCAGAAAGGAATTTTGTTCTTTCATCTGTTCAACCCATTTTCATTCTGTTTTTGACTGCACTGGCAATCTCAGCCTGCAGTACATCCCTGTACTCCATGTGCCCATTGATTCCAGAGAGACTGCTCAAAAAGCAAACAGGGGCCATCTCGGCAATCCCACTGAAAACATGAGAAGCCATCTTATCTCTTGGTCTTTGGGTTTTTTTGCCTTTGTCTCTCTCCTTTGAGACGAATATTCAGGAAATACACAGTGTGTTCTCATTTCAAATAATGTGGAAAAGGTTAGAAAATATACTTCTTGCCTCTGGCTACTGAAATGATAGACAATAAAAGTTGGGTGAGATTTGCTAGTAGTATTACCTTTCCACTTTTTTCAGCTTTTCAAGCAACACTTTATTGTTAAATGTAACTTTGTTAAAACATCAGAAGAATTTAGAGATATTTTATAGCCAAGATACATAATTCATGGATAGGATAACTCCAGTCCCAAGGAGTAAACTGCTGTTGGAAGTGGAACAATTCTGGAATTGGATTTAACAATGGAGCATTACTGACATGTGACGGATAAAAATAAAGACGAGGAAGAAAAATATGAAATGTTAGTTTAAATTGGAAGCCAGTTACAAAGACCTATAGAAAAGCCCTTCTGATTAAAATAGAAATAAATTCCTAAATAGATGTCAACTAAGATGATCACAGAATCACTGAATAGTTGAGGCTGGAAGGGGCCTCTGGAGGTCTTCTGGAAGAAGCTTAAAGGCAAAATTTGTAAAGTTACAATGTAGATCGAGATGAAACTGCCTTATAACACATTATTGAATGAAAGAATAGTCTCTAGAGAACCATAAATAATCCATTACTTCTGACTATTAAAACAGCCCTGGGAATCTAGAAAACAGTTTGCAGAAAATAGTCATCACGTTCACTGGCAGACGGATTTAATGTGTTATGTTTTCCATCCCTGACTCCTGTTCTAACCACAGGAAAGCCTGTCCTTAATCTACGTGCACTTGTCCCAGCAAAACCAGAAGTGGCTGTCAATTTAAAAGCATACTGAATAGACTTCTGATTTTTTTTAATAGAAAAATTTGAATTCTGGAACTAATGAGACTTTGACAGAAAAGCTTAACACATAAATCAGACTGCTTAGACTAACAACGAATACTTTCTTTCTGCTGTCACCAGAGACCCCCTTCGTGACCAAGGAGCTCCGGCAGCGGCGGCGACAGCAGGAAGGTGGGCTGCACTGTGGGTGTGAGCAGGCGACCTGCCACAGCCCTCGGGACAGGCCTGGAGCGGCAGAGAGCCGAGGAGGGCCGAGCGCCTACTGCAGAGGGGAAGACGGGCAGCAAAAATAAAGAGGATAGCGGGAGAGTTTGAGAAGAAATGATGAGCAGTGAGTATGGGGGACTCAGGATCCAGCTTAAGAGATGACGAAACAGTAGGGAAAGAGGGAATAAAGTATTACAAAAGAAACTGAACGGACAAGTCTGTAAAGAAACAATGAGATACAGGTATGCAAGTCAAATCGGCAAGGAGGGGAAAAACTGTCAGTGAGGAAAAGAAAGGGAGGAACTAAAGATGACCAGACAGAGGGGAAAAAAAAGCAGGAGTGGCATGTCTATTGGAGAAAATATGGAGAGAGGCCAGAGGGTGCAGCAGGGCTTCCGGGGGAAAAAAGAAAAAAAAAATTAAACTGGACAAGCAAAGTCTGAGGAAGACTGGATTAAAAATACAAGTCGGGAAGAAAAGCAGGAGAAAATGAAGGAGAAAGACTGGATATGATTTGCATTCAAAAAAGTTATTTAATCTGTGATGTTAACAAAAGTATATGCAAACAAATATAGATGTCACTTACAAAACTTCTTACTATTCAGAAAATAATCTTGTTTTCAGAGAAGTTTAAAAAAGTCACCATTTTCACTTTTATTAAGGCATTGTAAACCGGGCTTTCAAGAAACACCAGGCAATCACATCACAATAAAGACTACAAAATCACTAACTCTCCCCAAAACAAGAAAATACTCATACATGCAATAAACTAACTTTTCTTCCATGAATAATTTGAGTTCAACAGCACTGTCCATCTAAGTACAAATACTCATGCATATCAGGAAGAATACTATTTTACTAACCCATAAAATTAACTAAAACTGAGAATGATGTACTGGAAGTACTTCATTCAATTACTTTACCTGTCTCTGACATAGTTCATTTTTCTCTTGGTAATATTATATACAGGTCTTCCAGGGATAATAATTCTCTTTGGCCAGTAATTCAGAAAAACTGTACTGTTACCTTGGCATAGAGCACTTAACAAAATCTGATTTTAAATTTCTGAGAAAAAGAGTCCCCCAAACCCTTCCAAAATCTTTGCTTGCAAATTCCAAGACCTTCATCTGCAAATTTTTCATCATTTTATTGGCTTCTGAAAGAAGTAATGCCTGAGTCATTTGCATGACTTCTGCTGGATCTTGTCCCATCCAAGAGCCTAATTATGGACAGGCATGTGAATAATTGCTGAAATGAGTAAGTTGGAGTTAACGAGTCTATTGATCTGACTGAAATTACTCACACAAATGTAAAGGCAGGTGCAGAACGCTTCCTGCAGATTTTGCAAAGAAAATTTCAACGTATTTTTACCAAAAAATCAAGGAGTCTTTCCTCTCTTACTAAAGCAGGGATTATTCTCAGAAGCAGACCATGTCCCACCTGAAACATGCCCCACTGAAAAGCTGTTACTCCATTTTTTAATACAACAACCTTTAACAAATTACTTTTACACTTCTTGTGCTTTCTGAGCTCATCCTCCAGTTTCAGACAGACCTGATGATTCTGCTCTTCACATTTAAAGCTTGATCTGTCGGAGAGAGGTTCTGCTTTCAGGAGCCACAGTTCTTCCCAAGCACATACTGAAGCGCCAGGAACAGAGACTTTCAACCCTTGGCTTATTACAAGGGCTAAGCTCCCCTTCAAGAAACGTCCTTGGCTAACAGGACTTCCAGCCTCAACAGTTCTGCATGAGTCAGAAAACTACTGTGTGTGAACAGTGAGTTAATTGACCTCCCTTTAAAAGCCTTTCCACAAAAGGCTATTTGGTATTTTTCTGGCAATTGTAATCAAATAGGATATTTCTAGTCATCAGTTAGCAGACAGTTGTCTCTTTAGGTCTTGATCTTTCATACACTTGAGATTTATATGATGCACAGGTATTACAGTTATTAAAAAGGCATATATAATGTGCCTGTAACAAAGTTTTCCATGAAACAGAACCCCTCCGCTCCACCACTCCATTTCTGGCTATAACCTAACACACAGAGCTGAGCTAGACTTTTTATACGCTAGGGCTAATTATTTATAGCTGACTGTTAGGAAGTACTTTTCCAAGGCTCAGGTTTTTAGCCAATTCTATTCATTATATAGGAGGTCAAATGGCAGACCATGAAGTGATTTCAAGCCACCTCTCTTATCAAATGCAGTACCATAAAACAAGCTTTCAGTACATCTTCAGAGTGAGGAAAGGTATAGATAAAAAAAAGCTTCACCTTCCAGGTGACACTTAACAGATTTCAAATATAATTAGCACTTACTAAAACAACTACATAAATCCCAAATTGAAGTTGCAAAGACTGAAAACTGTTAATCTTACAAAAAGGGAAAATGTTTTAAACAATTTTAGAAAGAACACATTTTCAGGAACTGGTGACTGAGGAATACTAAGCATTCCTAAGAATATAAGGAAAAAATATGTTGAAAATTTAAGTTAAAAAACCCCTACAATATAAGACTGTAAGAGTGGCTGGATTAGGTTGCACCAAAGGTCCATTTGGAAGAATGTCTTGTCTCCAAGGAGGCCAAATGGATGCCTAGGAAAGACTGTAAGGACACACCAAGCACCTATATTTCCTGAGCCAAAAGGACTTCCTGAGCCAGACGTCGTTTCCAGTAGATTTGTTTCCATGAACTTGGCCAGCTTCCTCCTGAGCCTCTGCAACCGCTCGGCACACACAGCATGCCACGATACGCAGCCCCAGAGCTAGCTCAGCGCTGTATGAGGAGCTATTCCCATCTGGCTGGCTCCAACCTCCTTCTGGCCAACTTGATTGCCCTCAACTTTTGCACTGGAACTGATCGTTTATTGTCCCTTATTGTTTACCTTCTCCCACATCACACATAATATTTTATATGTTCAACATATTTGCACTTAGTTTTCTCTTTTCTAGACTGAAGCATCCTTGTTTATTCATTCCCTCCATGTAAACTGTTTCATGTCTATAATGAATTTTGTTGCCCTTCTCTGAACCTTTGCTTGTTTTCTTATCTATAGGATGGCAAGTAAGAATTGCACAGTTATTCAGAATCTGAAAGCTATGGATTTATACAGTGGCATAAGATACCTCCAGTCTCTTCCCAACAATTCCCAATATTTAATTTGCTTTTCTGACCACTAATAAACATTAAGCTGATATTTTCATGGAAATGCATCTAACACAGCCCTAAGATCTCTTTCTACCACATACTGGTGTCACCAGCTTTTTTCTGCAGCAAAGTTTTCTTAAAAACAAAACAAATCCCAACAAAACCCTGAAATCCCGACCCACTAAGTATTTAGCAATAACTATTACTTTTTAAAGAGGAAAGGCAGAGTGTTCTCTAACAGTCTGATTTGTCTCTTTAACTGTTACGATACATACAAATCACCATCAGGAAAGTACATATTCACTGGTGAAGCTTGTTTTCTGCATTACTGTTGAGCTTGTTAGACCTCCTAAACAGCAGACTCAAAAATCCAGCAAAGGATTCTAAAGTAGAGTCTTGAGACCTTGAATTCCCCCTACAAAGAAGAAAAAAACACTAGTTTCCTTAAACCACTAGAAAAAAAAAATGCCCTGCAAGAGGGTAAATTGTGTGCTCATGCATCATTGCTTTCTTACTTCTAATTATTTTGAAACCTGACACTATCCAGAAAAATACAGAAAAGGGCAGAGTTTCCTGCAATCACTATAATAAATGATACATCCATTTATTAAGTTATGTTCTGGCCAGGTCTGATAAAGTATTTCATTTTCAGACAACAGATGAAATAGGCACAGTGATCTGCAAGGCAAACATCACAACATCTTCTGAAGTAGAAATTATTTTAGTTGGAGACAACTGCATTCATAATCTTAATCTGATTAGTATAAATACATGATGAAAGAAATATAAATATAGTAAAAGAAATGTAAATGTAATTTTCTACTAAAACTAAATTATTATAATAAAAAATGCATTTCCTGACAAGTAAAAGTATTTGGTCTGATGCCTTTCACTTTTGCCACTACAATTACTCCTTTTCTCACTGAATAGGCAAATACACAACCTATCAGACAGAGGCGATGAGCAACAGCTTATCTTATTTACACACAGGATGCTAGAAACTGAAATTAGCCAATAACAAATATGAAGATTTAACTCATTTCCAGTTTGCTTCTTGCGAACTGTCCTGCACAAGTCATTCCACAGCACAACAGCCCTTCTTCAGAATTAGAGAGAAGACTGAAAATTATCAGGCATGTAACAGCTGCAGTTATTTTGGGGCAGAGGACAGAGGCAGAAAAAAATGACAAGGAATTATCAATCATTGTGAAGAGAACAAAGTAACAAGACGGGTATGAATCCAATCGTCCTTGCTTACGCACACAGCTTGCAGAAACGAAGCAGTGCTCCTACAGGAGAGAGCTGTTCCCCGCGGATGCTGCCCAAGGCTGGTGGCTAACTCCCCGCAGACAGGCTCTGGGGCCCACCAAAACTGCCCCTCTCTGGTGACTGTGTGGACAACTTATGCATCTGATTTGTTCTGACTGCTGTGTTAGGTGTAACTAGGTGGAGTGACTCCATCCAAGTAATTTTAAAACCATGTAACTATTAACTAACGTGTCTCAGGATGTTAAAGGAGGAGGGCAAGGATAGAGAAATGAGTAAGACCGATAGAGAGGGTAAAAAATTGCTTTTACTGAAAAACAGCTGTCTAGCATATAAAAATTAAAGACTTGCATTTTGATAAAATCACACAATTCTCAGAAGAAAAAGTATGGAAGTTAGCAATATTAGCATGCTGATATTCCATCTTTATTGTTTCTGTCTCCCAAACCACTTTTCCATTTCTTTCGGTGCATTAGCACCTTCACTTTCTGTAAATACATTTCAGGGATTTTTCTTCCCTACTTCTTTTTGGTTCTATTTCTTCCTTTTGTCCTTTCTGCAAGCTAGCTAGGCGTGCTGATACTTTTCAAAAGAAAGAGCAAAACTACCCAGGCTTGTGTGTTAACCTCTAATGCTCTTCATGAAAAAAAACCCCAAACAAACAAAAAACCCCAAATCAAAAAAATACAAACCCAAACCAAACAAAAAAACCAACACACAAAACCTCACAAAATAACCATCAATTTCCTTTTCCACCAAGTTCTTTAACACCTTTCATCCATGAGGTTATTTAATCTAAGAAAATTTGCAGGAACGGGCAGCAAATTGTTTTGGAAACACTATAGAGACATTTCTGTAATCTGGATCTACCATAAATAACATATAAACTTTATATATATATGTAATTCATTTAAGAGATGCATGGGTACAAAAATGATTGTTGGTTTTTTTTAGATCAACTTAAAAAAGAATAGACACCAAACTCCCTTTTCACACTGCTGCAACTGTGACAACACACAATGTACTTGAACTTGGGAACTGAACAAACATTTTGAGAGAAATGTATGGTTTGAGCTAAAGAAAAGACAACATCCTTAATTCAGAAATGGGAAGAAGAGTCAAAGAACGCTGTGCGATTTTAAGAACTGGTCTTTCAGAGGACATATCCTGTGATGTATAACCAGATTTGAAAATAAGACACTTCGAGCACATGCTATACCAACAATTTACCAGTTTATCAGCTGATCTCTTAATTCCACATTAATGGTTAAATGCAAAGCAAAATTATTGAAAAATACATTCTTAAAACATGAATGTGCCTTGATTCAACTAAAATAGTCCATAAGAAAAGCCCTCAATATAATGAGCATTACTAGGGTTCAACACTGTGATTTACTTTGAAAACAAATTTTATGGCACAATGAATTCAAAAGCAAAGTAACTTCATAAGTAGCTAAGTGTAAAATACTTTGCACACTTCTTTTGGCCTGGAAGCATTAACTCTTCCCATTCTGCCAACATAAGGAAGCTGGTAAGTTCCAGCTGCCTTAACAGGTCACAGTCAAGGCAGCACAAAGTGTTAAGTTCGAAGCGCATGCTGGTGAAACTAAGGGTTCCAACTTTGAATTGCTGAGCCACAGCACTCCATCAAATGTCACAGCAATTTTAAGGAGCCAACAATTCTCAGGAGCATTCTCAAGAGGAACATCAAGATAAAGAGATTATTATTTACCTGCCAAGAAACGGCCCCCAAAACAGCAGTCGCGACGAGGCTGAAAAATACTAGCTGTTCCGAAATTAAACAGAAGTGACGCATTCCTTTAGATGCCATAACTCTGTCAAGGCTGTTGTTTTCTGCACAGTGGGTATAGTATACCTTGTGACAGTCATTTAGTTTTGTGTGAAATCCCCAAAGAGTTATAAAAAAAATCACATGACAGATCATCCAGAAAATTCCAAAAATAGAAAAACCAGGTATCACAAAATACCAGAGATCCAAATCACGTAGTTTAAAAGCTGCAAGAATGAAGAAGATAACTTCAATGACTCCGACTGAGATGACAGAAAGCCTTCTGCAAATTTTACCACGGTACAAGTAGGGCTTCCACCGTTCAGTAACTGAAAGTCCACTGAAGTAAACGTCAAGAAGGGGATCTGAAATCAGGCAGCTGAAGAAACAGGCCAAGGCAAAAGGGTTTGTGGGGATTTGCAGTGACGGAAAAAAGAGCAAGGATGCAATGGCTCCAAAAATTGCCAAATTTGGAATTGCCAAAAAAGACTTCATACGTAAGTCAATAATCAACATGGCCAAAGCCATGACCAACAGAATAATACTCATAGATTTTTCTACCAGCATAGTTGTGCTGGCAATTGCAAATCCAACTAGCTCCAAAAATTCAACTGTTGTCAGCAGAGTCGGTCGATGATGGATACAACCACAAATCCTCTCAACCAAAGCACATAATATCCTTAAAACAATGGCGGAAAGGAGCAAATATTTAGTAGCTTCTTCTTTCACATCTGTTTTGAAGGCAGAATTATTAAGAAAACAGAGAAGGCCAAGCAAAAAACCAAACCAAAGATTGGAAAGACTCAAACTTGCTGTTTCCATTGAAAAATAGTAGTACAGTATGCTGGCAATTCCAAGAACAAAGAGCCCCAGAATAAATATTACCAAAATCAGTGCATCCGCAGTTTTTTCCCATCTGACATAAAGGCCCATGCAAATGGCAACCAGTAGGTTGATTCTGGCAAGATAGCCAAGGTATCTGACTGATGAATGCATGTTCACTTCTCTGTTTGCTTCTTCTAGCCTTGTCATTGCTGCATAGAGACAATGACTAACACAGTAACGCAGTGACCTACACATGTAAACTGCAGTTAGGGGGTTTTACCCACTTGACTGAAAGTAAATATGTAGGTTTCATCCAACAAACACAACGCAATCGGCGCCTTCTGTAATATCATTTCAGTAACAGTGGTCCAGAATCACTGAAGTCCTGGAAGAAGAATTAAAAAAGTTTTAGTGGCAAATAATTCCTTTTAATCATATACAGCATAAACATGACACATTCTTTCTCACCAAGGAGTTTAACGTCGAAATTAAAAACCACATAGTAAAGACCAAGTAAGTGTGTTGTTAAAGGTCATTCAAATTGGAGTCATTATTAAAACCAATATAAAATGGATTCTGCATAAATCTTATTTCATAATTTGAATGAGAGGAAAAGGTAAACCAAACCTGGCCTGTGCAGTTTTTCCACAAAACCCATCCACTAGGTATCTATATTAGATATCTATGGGTATCTAAAATATTCCTATTGATATCCATTAGTTTCTAAAATAGTTTAATATTGGTTTAAAACATTGTTTTACTTCACCATTACATTCTCACTTTATACTAAACCTTTTCAGTATGCTTTGCAAGACTCCTTTTTAGTAGTCAAATAGCTACAGGATTTACAAAAAGCACTTCATAATCACTTAATGAGCTTAAACCACAGTGGACAATGAAAAAGGGTATTATTACCTCCATTTCACAGAAGGGGAGTGGACACACAGATGTATCAACTGATCTGGCAACATTTTCAAGAGACCTTTCTTAATGTAAAATCACAGCCTTCATTTTCACCCCTCCAAGCCACTTTTTTCCCCCAGAAAAAACCCAAACAAAATGATTGGGATAAATATTATATTTAGAACGTAAGTGCCTCCTACACAGACCCATTTAACTGACATGCTTTTCTTTTTAATATAGTATAGGAACAGATAGTAGTATTTTTAGGGGAATTTTGTAAGAAAACGTCGCTAGGCAGATTTCACTGGAGATCATTGCTATTTTACGGGATAAGCGTCTTCCCGGTCTGAACTCAGTCTTGACATGAGGACCACTGCAATCCTATTGGTGTTTAATCTTAGGGAGTTTACACATAACAATACTACTAATTGCTATAATTAGGAAAAAAAAGTTATTGAGGAAATTCGATTGCCATGAAAATCTCCATTTCACTGTATTTATATACTTTTCTACTTATCACAAAGTTGTCAGAGGCATAGTTCAGAGCTCTCTAGTTAAAGGTAAAAAAGGTTTGTACTTTGACGTCACAACCCTGCTCTGTATGCAAAATGTGTTGTGACAAATTGCTAAGAATTACTCAGAGAAGCAGCATTCTGTGAAATTACATGTAAAGAGAACCACATGTACTTCTGATTTTTAATCCTTTTGTGCCTAGAAACTCTAAACCAGGAGTAACTAACAAATAAAACAGAGCCTATACCTCCAGAAAAATAAGGCAGAAAACAACAGGTGGACATTCATAAAAATTTCTTCACTGAAAGGGTTGTCGGGCATTGGAACAGGCTGCCCAGGGAGGTGGTGGACTCACCATCCCTGGAGGTATTCAAAAGACATTTAGACGAGGCCCTAAGGGATATGATTTAGTGGGGGACTTGGTAGTGATAGGTTAATGGTTGGACCCAATGATCTTGGAGGTCTCTTCCAACCAGAACAATTCTATGATCACAAGAAAATATAGAAACAAGAAAATCAGTATCAATATTTTTTCATCTCTAATTTTCTTAAGAAGTGTCACAAATTACAGAGTCCCAGAACAACCAGTTGTCCAAATTCCCTTACTGAAAACTTACTGAAATCCCATGGAGTATTTATATTTATGTATAATTTTTGTTTTTAAAGTTATTAAGGAAAAGTTTATCTAAGAGAATGATTATACAGGTCAGGGCAGAGTCCCCAACAAGTAAGGAGACCTGTATGTAGCCTCCATCATTTCTGCAGTAATTACCTCATCGCACATGTTGCAGAGACTTTATAGAATCATAGAATAGTTTGGGTTGGAAGGGACCTTTAAAGGTCATCTAGTCCAACCCCCCTGCAATGAGCAGGGACATCCTCAACTAGATCAGGTTGCCCAGAGCCCCGTCCAGCCTGACCTTGAATGTTTCCAGGGATGGGGCATCTACCACCTCTCTGGGCAACCTGTGCCAGTGCTTCACCACCCTCACTGTGAAAAACTTCTTCCTTATATCTAGTCTAAATCTCCCCTCTTTTAGTTTAAAACCATTACCCCTTGTCCTATCACAGCAGGCCCAGCTAAAAAGGTTTTCCCCATCTTTCTTATAGGCCTCCTTTAAGTATTGAAAGGCCGCAATAAGGTCTCCCCGGAGCCTTCTCTTCTCCAGGCTGAACAACCCCAACTCTCTCAGCCTGTCTTCAGAGGAAAGGTGTTCCAGCCCTCTGATCATTTTTGTGGCCCTCCTCTGGACTCGCTCCAACAGGTCCATGTCCTCCTTGTGTTGGGGGCTCCAGAGCTGGACACAGGACTCCACGTGGGGTCTCACCAGAGTGGAGCAGAGGGGCAGAATCACCTCCCTTGACTTGCTGGCCGTGCTTCTCTTGATGCAGCCCAGGATACGGTTGGCCTTCTGGGCTGCGAGCACACATTGCTGGCTCACGTCCAGCTTTTCATCCACCAGTACCCCCAAGTCCTTCTCAGCAGGGCTGCTCTCAATCCCTTCGTCCCTAAGCCTGTATTGATACCAAGGGTTGCCCTGACCCAGGTGCAGGACCTTGCACTTGGCCTTGTTGAACCTCATGAGGTTCACACAGGCCCACTTCTCGAGCTTGTCCAGGTCCCTCTGGATGGCATCCCGTCCCTCAGGCATGTCCACTGCACCACTCAGCTTGGTGTCATCCGCAAACTTGCTGAGGGTGCACTCGATCCCACTGTCTCTGTAATTGATGAAGAGTACTGGTCCCAATACGGATCCCCGAGGGACACCACTTGTCACCGATGTCCATCTGGACATCGAGCCATTGACCACTACCCTCTGGGTGCGACCATCCAACCAATTCCTCATCCACCGAACAGTCCACCCATCAAATCCAACTCTCTCCAATTTAGAGAGAAGGATGTTGTGGGGGACCATGTCAAAGGCCTTACAGAAGTCCAGATAGATGACATCCGTAGACTTCTGAAGAGTTAATGGTATGAGAGAGCAGCCAATGTGTCAAGAACACTCAGAGCTAGGTCATCGCTTACTGCTTTCATTTATAATGCTGGGAGAAGTATGAAAGGACACCTTGACTGAAACTCAAAACTTAAGACTTTATTCTCTCTTGATTTTTAAATTCTCATTTTTTTTAACTGGTGAACAACAAAAGACAAAGTGAATTGACTGATTTGCCCATAAGCTTTGGCTGATTTGAAGCCTTACACCCACTGTAAAACCAGCTTAAGTAATTGGTGTAGAGACAAACTAGGCCTAAGAGAGATCTTATTAAGTTACTTAAATTTGATAATATATATTTTCAAATGATGTCAAATTCCAAACAACATTGCAGATATTACTTTGGAAAGAACTGTGCAGTAAAAATCTGTTTAATTGAAACAGAATACATACCATATACTTAAAGCAAATGGTTATTACATGATGCTGTTGCAAGTTAGTTCTTTGGAATTCAACTGTGGATTTTCATAGTACTCATTATTATTACTGTTATATACATACAAACTTAATTCTGAGTTGCCTGGATGATTAAGATCTCATAATATTTCTTCTCTCACTTGGTAATATACTTACTGTTCCTTTCAACCTTTCATTTGTTTCTACTTCATATAGACAACACAGCCCAAAGTTAGCTATCATATTGCAGGTCACAACATATCAGGTACCATAGCACTGCCTGCAGTCTCACTGTTTCTTGTACTACAACCAACATTCGCTTTATGGACGACTTGAGCCATTTATTTCAACTCCTACATTTATTTCCACTCCTTATCTCTCGTTCAAACCATGAATAGAATCATAGGATCGTATGTTGGAAAAGACCTTTAGGATCATTGAGCATAGAGGGACAATTTCACATCTCCTTCCCACCCACAGCACTGATGCGTGACTACTGCTCCGCTGAAGCACATCTGCCATCCCGTCCTGTTATCTTGATTCCTGAGCCTTTCTGGAACCCCTCCAAGTCAAGGGGCTAACGCTGTACCTACTCCCTTGGACAACAGCCTCACAGAAGTCAGCAGGCTGGCTCGTACGCAAAGGGCGGAAGCTCCCGCCTAACGCCTGGCTGAAAATTTTGCTAGTGTCACTAAATTATTTTGTGGTGGGATCATTACACTAGCAAACTCCCTTGCAGGCAAGCAGCCACTCTGACAGAAAACGACTCTGACTGGTTCAACTCCTGCCAAGCAGAGTTTTGCTGCTATCACATTGTGAGAAACACGAAACAGAACCCCCTCCTGCTGCCGCCCCACGTGTTGCGCCGGGTGCCGGGGCGGGGAAACACGCCTGTTCCTAGCGGAAAGACACAAAGTCTGCTCGAGCACCAAGTATTCGCAAAGTGACAGCTCGGCCCATGAACGCAACCTCCTCTTCCTGACCTTCTAGCCAATTACCAAAAAAGTGTACTACTAAACCACACTATTAATCATTAGTACTCTTCTAACCAAAACACATGGTCAACTTTTTGGTGAAAAGAGGAAAAGGCAGCACTTTCATGATTAATGTATCCCATCATGCAGCTATTACCAAATAAATGTAACACAGCAATTCAGACAATTTTAATAGGAAATGTCAGTATCTGATTTATTCTTTAAAACTTAGCTGTTTGTTACTCATTTATGTTAAGACTTTGACTGTTTAGACAAAGACTGTTCAAAGTCAGGGAAGGCGTTGTATTTGTTTTTTAAACTAATGGCCTTAATGTTTCAGGTTGCAACATCCAAGTTACATATTTGAGCAAATCACATTTAGATCCAAAACAAACAGAACGTGTACACCCATAAATATTCGCCAACTTTTGCAAACACAATTTTAAGCGAAACCCGGAGTGTAACTATAGGTTAAGAGACTAAACTATAGAAGAGCTTTTCCATATGTAAAGAAACAGCATTCCCTAAGTAGTTTTTACCATAATTTGTCTAAAAAAGGAGAAAAAAGAACCAAAACCCGAAGATGGTTCAGTAGTTTAACTGCAGTTGATTTAACTTCTAGGTGAGGCCTATTTAAAGTACCAGACCCTCCTTCCTTCAGTTTTATTCTTCCAGTTTAGAGCATTTTTTTAAAAAAAGCAACTCTCTGAGACTTTTTTAAACAAAAAAGTCGTATTTAGCTAACGCAATAATGCAGTAGGTGTAAACCTCAGACTAACCACGCTGTTAGTTTTCAGATGTTAACGCCGGTAATGGAGATCACCGGTGTCAGACAAACGGCGAGCACCCGGCCGAAGGACCAGCTGCTGGGCTGGCCCGGTCAGGGAAGTTTCATGACGGCATTCAGCACTGCGGAACGGGCGCTGCAGCCGCGGGTCTGCCGGGGCAACGCCGCTTACCGCAAGCTGCCGCCCCTGGAAGCTGCCCTGTGCGCCCCGCCAGGGCCCGGGCCTGCCCGGGGAGGCCGCGTCCCCCCGGGGCTGTCCGCCAGCCCGCCCGGGTGCCCTCGCCCCCGCCTCGCCGCGGGGATGGGGCTCCACGCACATGGCGCCAAGGCAAGGGAAGGCAAGGCAAGCCCAGCCCAAGCCCCGGGGGGCCGCGGGACGCTGCCGTGCCCCCCGCCCGCGGGAGGCGGCCCAGCCCCGGCCCCGGCCGCACTCACCTCAACAGGCGTCCCGGAAACTTGCCACCCCCCGCGCAGCGCCGCCGCCATGTTGAGGCGTCCCGGCTACGGGCCGCGCCAAGGCTCAAACGCCGCCGCGGCCGCCCGGGCGGCGAGGCTCGGGGCGCTGCCGGAGCCCAGGTCGCCGCGGCGGCCAGGCCGGGCCCGCGCCTGCCCCACGCCACAAGGTGCTCCGTCGGACAGTGCCTGCGCTCAGCCGGCGCCAGTCGGACCAGGGGCAGCTGCCGGCGGCGGGGAGAAGGGGAGCCGCGCCCCCGCCCCCGGCCTAGGGTAACCTCTGCTGAAAGGATGCAAAAAATAGTCGCCTTTAGCGGGAATAAGAGTTTTCTTAACAGAAACACTCGTTGCTGTATTGCGCGCTGTAGCGCTTCTGAGGGAAGCTCTACTCTTATTTAGGTGGGTGACGGCTGTGCCTGCGCAAGGTAGAGAGGCGGTGGTATGAGGGGCAAGGGGGATTGCCAGGGGTGGAGAGGAGATACCCACAGCGACAGGGCTCGTCCCCTGTGGCTGAACTCAGCACCGAGTCATCTGGTCCACGGAAGGAGAGGAGAGCCACGCTGGTGGTGTGCCCTGCCAGAGCCAGGCTGCGTTGCTCCAGCTGCCTGGAGTCCAGAGCAACGTTTTCTTGTAAGAAGAGGCGCCTGCATCTCGCCTGGCGTCGATGGGCCAGTGGGGTTGTAACACTCTTAGGGAATTCGGTAACATCTACGCGATAGGCAAAAGTGAAAGCATATTCTCCCCTTCACACACAAAAAAACGGCTGGAAGAATGAAAAAAAAAACCCAAACCTGTAAACACTGTCAGCTGGTGCTTAGGACATAGAAGAGGGAAAGCTGCGTTTGAATCAGTACTGCAAGACAGACAGAACCCTCTCCACCCTTTCCCGTCGTTGGCTAGCAGGAGCCTTCTAGGGGACAGGACCCTGGTCCTGGACCGACTCCTGCCTCCCAAACAAAAGCTTCCACGGCCCTGTCATTTTACAGAAGGCACGCTTCCTTGGCCCTCAGTGTTTCACACCGCTTTGTGTTGGAAATGCACGTTTTGAATTGGCCCTTGCAGGCAGGTGGGCAAGAGGGGGAAGTTTCTGGATCTTAATAGCTGCGTTGCTTCGACAGGCAAAACAAAGGTAGCTAGCCTTTGAATGAAGTTTAGACAGCTGCTGCACAGGGGCTCTGAACTGCGAGAGGGCCGGCCTGCTGCGGATTTATGGCCTTTGTTCCTGTAATCCCTTCATCACGACCAGCCCCTTTAACCCCTCAGTCAAGAAGCACTAGTGCTGACTGGCGGCAGCTGGATACTCAAACATCTAACTGCAACAGTCTGTCTTTCCTGCCTCAGTTTTTTCAGACAACTGATTCACAAGAACCTGAGTCATCTCCGCAATCCTTACCCTTCTTCAAATTTTAAATAAAACTGGCCAACAGGCCTAAAAGTTACATGGGTTAAAAAAAAAAAAAAAAAAAAAGGCAAGCTAAGAGGTTTTCTTTTAACAAGCAAAACAGTAGAAATCTCAGTCGCTTATAGTAAATGTCACCTGCTTCAGATGCTTTACCAGCATCACAGACAACACTCCTGTCCAACTGTGATTTAGGAACACTCTTTAAGCAACTATTTGTTGAACTTCTTGGAGAATATTTTCTTTAAAAAGTAAAAAACCAACTAAGTTTCTGTGCACGTTTGTGAAATGCAACCCTTCTAAAAAATCTTCCTGCTATTCCACAGGTACAAAACAATGAAGTGAGGAAATTTGAGGAAACGAGGAAAAAGGAGCAGGAAACCTGAATATATACATGTATCCCAACTGCAAGGAATCAAAGATACGCTGCTGATTCATGGATAAGATTAAAAAGACTTACAATGATCACACTTTTAAAGGCAAGTCAGCAAGTCTCCCTGAAGCTGAAAAGGACAGAAAGATTCTGCAGGAATACTGAGAACAGCTGTGAAATCACGTTTTCTGATCTTCCCTGTCAAGAGACCAGAATATACCAGTTAGGCTCTGCAGTGCTAGGGACCCACTTCAGTTCTGCTGAAATCTAATTTTCTTAGAATCTGGGTCTGAGTAGGAGCCTTCCATTTTCAGGTTTTGGGGTTTCTCTTCCCATTGCCATCCTTTCCCACCACCTCCAGTACTCAATATCACCATGTAGAAAAATACAGCAATGACCTCAAAGGGCCAATGTACAATGGGTGCTGCAAAGATATTTCAGGGAGACAGAGGAGAAATTAAGAACATCTAGAGAGAGGAGAGAGGAACTGCATTAGAAAGTGGTTGCATCCTAAGTGGGCAGGCAAAGAAACATGATACAAGATCAACCAGAGGAACTCCAAAAATCCTTCGATAAAGCAAAGACCGCAACCGAGATGTAGAAGCTGAAACTGAAGTACCAAATTTAACATCTTAACTGTAATTCAGTTGTTTATAAAGTAAACCCAAAACAACTATTTTCTTGACAATAAGGAAAATAACTATGCATTGGTTTCACTGGATTTCAGCATAAACCGACTGCACAGGAAGAAAAAAGGACGACATCTCTGTCTCAAAGAAACAATTTTTAAAAAAGTTTCAGGTTGTGTGTTTTTGTTTTTTTTAATAAGTGTGCTTTGTTCACAAAAAGTAGTGACATAAAGACAACAGAAATGCGAATACACATTTTTTTCCTTTTCCTTTCCAGCACCTTAAGAACAAGAGATATCTTGCACAGTCATAATTTTCAAATATTTCATAACCTAGAAACATTCTTCTTGCACCAAAGGCAAATATCCAACAACTCCTGATATCACCACTTTATTGTTCAGGGAGGTATAAGTATTTATGTAAATCCCACTTTCCTCCTCCACCGCAATCTACTGTCTCTTGCAAAAAAAAAAAAAAAAAAAGATAAAAAAAGGAGAGAAAAAAATAAAAAAAAAGAACACTTCAGGTATTTAGAATGAGCAGCAAGAAAACCAAGCTGTTATGAATTTCAGGTCCCTAAACCACAAATACAGTGGTGTCACCAACCCGCCAAAAAGGCTTAAATTTTAACTGTTAATATTTTTAAACTATTTTGGGGGGACAAATCTTGGTCTGAATTGCTTTTTTGTATGAATCACCAACCAATTTCCATTAACCAATGCCAATATATATGTTAGCTGGTATATAACTTTTTTTTTTTTTAAAAGGGGTATTAGTTAAAATGTTAGGTACACTTTGAAGTCTCCACAGATTAAGTTTCCATAAACAGCTGAATTTATAGCACCAATATTTTAGCTTTAACAGGAGCACTGCTGGAGTCAGTGGTTAACTGGGAAGAACAAAGGCTTTGACTGACAAACATTTTAGTGAAAGTGAAGTGGTAAAGCATTAGATGCAGATACTGACTTATAGCTGATTTTTAAGCCATTGTGTATTTCCTTAGAGAAGTATTCTCTGTAAAAAAATTTAAAAAGTCAACCATGATACTTGTACGTCTAAACTTTTTTTTTTTACACATCAGAATATAATTGTTTTGTTTGTATATAACTATATCATTCGGATTGAATAACTAATTTAAATCAGGTATTAGGGGATGCTTTAAATTTAAGAATTGAGACACAAAAAGCTTAACGTTAAAGAATAAAGCACTGCAGTCCAGTTCATGTTTGAGTGGAAGCAGGACCAATGCAGGATGACTCTTTGTAGGAAACAGTATAAAAGAAAAACAGGTAGGTCAAACTGTGACGCTTTCAGTGCAAAACTTCAATGGAAGGGGTAAGTTTCATTTTTGTAGCAACCACTGTAAAATCCACACTACAACTTCAGTTTATCTGGTCACTTCTGTATTATAAATACAATGTGGTAGGTTAATATGGTGTAAGGTATATTCACAACCACCTGTGAAACTATATATTAGTATTTTCTACCATGTTGCTGAAGTCAGTCTTAAAACCATGATGTGGCACCTCGTTGAAATCATTTATTATTAGGCACTTACATATAGATTTAACAGCCTAACATTCAAATCTGAAAATTGTGGCCATTATTTTTAAATGGAGGGAAATCTAAGCAAAACTGAATCCTTTGTTTTTACCGCTGAACAGAATTGGTTTTTCCTGCAAAAACTCACAAATTTATTACACAAGTTAAAAAACTTAATAGATGTAAAACACTTCTGTTCCATCTCCTTACAGTGCAGACCAGTTTTCAGACAGCTGTGGAGTTTTTCTTTAACTAAACAGAAGATTTTTGGGTCCAAATAAGCAAACTAATAGCGTATGTTAACCTCACTCGTGTGGTCTGAATACACGTCTTTGTGCAAATATGTGTATCCTTGAAAAACTTGTCTAATTCTGTTCCTTTTTACAAAATCGGTCTGTAGTTACCATATAACTTGGGAGGTCTACAAGTAAGGACAATTAAAGAAAAAGTTGTTTGTTTTTAAAATGCATAAATAATTTACTTTAAAACATGACAAATCCCACCCTGTCCCCCAAAAAACACAGTTTGAAGAGAATACAGAACACCGTCATTGGGGAAATACTGATATATGTTAGTGCTTGTACACTCATAAAATTGCAAAACCATGTTCCAGCTTTGAAGTGAAGCATAATTGTCTAGACGTACCATACTCCTCTGGGGGGGATAACCTCTTCAGAAATCTCATGTCTAACTACTATTTATGCAATGAAATGACACAGTATGTATAACTATGGATGAATATATTCCAATGTTTTGGTGTTATCTCGATTTGGTGTTACCTTAAGAGGGCTGCAATAAACATAAAATCAAATGTGCAAGCATTATAGTTTCTCCAGCCCAGGCTTAACCAGAGTGAAACAAATTTTGGAACAAAGTTTTGTTCCATAATTAAGAAGGGACATGGGTAACCAAGTGTCTTAACCTATCTGCACATGTAATTAAAGTGCAAATTATTTCTTCCTCTATATACTTGTCAGAAGCCCACCAACTCCAGTGCCTTAAGCTCAACCACATTGAGTTAAAATATTGAAACAACATTTAGCAAATTAAATAGAATTCACACTTCACAGCACTAAAGAAAAGAATGGTACCTTTCTGGAAAAGAATTAGTGATACAAATCTAAAGAAAGTAACAGCAATTTATGCTATGACATGAGTCATTTGCATAAAACTTGTATTTTTTTCACTTTCATACAAGAATAAATTTTAAAATTCAAAAGTAGAAAAAAATAGCAAACTCTGTAAACCTTTGCATTTTCTTTATGCAAACCATTTTTGTGTGTTGAGCCCATGTTAGTATAGCAAAATTACTTAAGCAAGAGGTTTGACTGAAAGGGCATTTCAACGACTACATTAACTTAGAAGCAATATAGGATCTTCTAGCTCATAGAAAGGAATTGAACTAGACTGGCTTTCTCCAGAGTCTGAGTCGTAAGGAGCATCAGGTAGCTCCATAAAACCGTAAGCTAGCTGTTCATCTTCTGTATCTGATCGAACATAGCAGGAAGTGTTGGAATACTCCTCATCCTCTACACTGTTGAAATCCTGTGGGATATACAACATTCCTGGGTAGTTCCTGCTAACTAAGTCACTTGTCGTTTGCAGGGAAGTTTTCCTAAATGCCATCAGGTGCATGTGAGAAAACTTGGAATACTTGAAGCGTTTAAAACCCAAGGACTCTATGGCAATTTTCCAGCTTTTCATCATCATGGCCCGGCGATTCTGATGAGATGAATCAGGAGTTATTACAAGCAATAAGCCATTTAATACGAGAAGTTCATGTGCCTTCTTGCAGCATATCCATCGTTGATAAGGTGATGGAAAGTAAGAAAGGAGGAGTGAGAAAACGACGACATGGAACAGTTCTCCGGGTAGAGAATCAATGGGATTTTTCAGTTGCTTAAGAAAGGCATCTATAGCATCTTGTGCCAGTTGGAGAGGTTGCTGAATTTGAAGATTTAAGAAGTCACATTTGTATACACTCTGGTGGAATAAGAAAAACAGAAAACCAAATGAACATCAAGGTTAGTTTAAAGAGCAAATACAATCCAAACCCATAGAAAATCAATGATAACCTCTCTACTCCCTTGAGGAAATGTCAAGCCTGTTGAACATTCCTCTTGCTATTAAATCAAACAATCTAAAATAACAATTTAACGCATATTGCCAGCTTTCACAATTGCATAGCAAAATTTTAGATATGCAGTCATTTACTAGAGATTTAATAACTGAGAACTGTTAATTAAAAAAAATAGAAATTGTTATTAATGCCTAGAGAATGTGCAGTGAATGACAGGCACTCTAAACAGGTAAGTGAACATGAAAGCAGACACAAAACACTGTGGAGCACATTTGAAAGATGGAGTTACATCTGTTGCACTTTCATACTGCAAAAATACTTATAACGTGTTTTATAAAACAATATTCAAAAAAGATCACTAGAACACTATTGTACAGGTATTTATAAAGTGACTGATATGCACAATTGTTTCCAAGTAGAAGAGAATATTATTTCTGTTTAAATAAAATCACATTCTTTTCCAAGAGCATGCAGTAAATTAGAAAAAGTAATCAATGTTCAAAAAAAAAATCTGTGATTTATTTTTCAGTATCTTTAATCTTGGCCTCCAATATGCCAAAAAAAAAAAAAAAAAAGAAAAAAATCAAGAAAGAGACTTGCATTATGTGGCTATAATCAAGAAATTTTAATTGCAACCATTATACCTGCAGGGCTATATTCTGCTTCCTTGTAATATTTAGAACAGGAAATTAACAGTAGTCATTTCATGATATCCTCTAATAAGTTTTAAAAGAAAGAAGTGCTTTGAAGCATAATTGTTCAAAGTAACATGCTAACTTTACTTAAAAGCAAGACTTAAAAAGTTAGAGGTTATACATACACAGTTGAAAAAACAATTTAGACCGCACATATTTCTCAGTAGTGGAAAAACACTCATTAAACAGTTATGTAGAAATAATGTTAAAGACAATTTTTGGACTAAACTATGTTTCGGGTGGAATCTGAACTCTGCAGGGAGTTTCAGGACAAAAATGCTGCTGAACTGGAGATTGCTACTAAACTCTAGATATACAAGTCTATGTTAAAGTCCTTCTAGAGACTGAAACAGCAGTCACATTTCAGTGCATCCACTGACATTTAAGAACACAATCCTACTTGTATATTCTAATTTTTTAATTCCAGTACCCTTCCAGCTTCTCTTTTTTTTGTCTCAGACTATATTTACTCCAATACAACATCTGCTGCATATTCAGCATGTTTCCCAGCAGTACGTAATAGTATTTGGATTTTCCCAAAAGTGGAGATTCTCCCTTCATTCCAATTTTGCCATGTTCTTTTTTTTTTTTTTTTTTTTTTTTTTGTTATGTAGACAAATTAAACTCCTCTAAGAAAATAACCACTGCTAATTGTACTCCGGAATATCTGTGTTGTAAGCAGAATGTTTGAAGGAATGGCCAACAAATCACTGGGTCAAGAAGAAACCTGTTCTGCTTACCCCAGTCTCAGTTTCCCTCCTCCTCACGTCTAACACTGCACGTTTCCCTCAGTGTACCTTACACTGAGACACTGAAAATGAGTGAACAATGCCTAGCTAAAGAGGATACTAATCTTTTCTTGGTGCAGTTCCCTCCCTGCCTCAAAACACAAAACCTTTTAATGGGAATATATTTCCATATTCATCTCTCTACAGTTTACATTCTCTCTGTATGAAACAGAGATTCTAAACATTCTGAAGACATTAATTCTTTTATTATATAACTAATGTTTCAGTTCCTCTCCTAGTTTTTCCCACAATTACATCCTTCTTATTCCTCAAATTAGCTGAAATATTTTATTCAACTACTTAGTCTATATCCAAAGACTGCTATATGCAGGAAATTGATTAATCTATTTTATTAAGGAAAGAATTATTTAACCCTCTATTTAACATTATTCAAGGAACTGACTTCCTAAGAAGCCTTTATGCTTCCATGTGTTTCAAAAAGTATTTTGGTATCTTACCTAAAAGATCTGCTAAATCAGAAGATTTTACCAGTTCTTCTATTTTCAGCTTCTACCACTAAGTTATTAGATCAATTTTTCAGGTCAGAAGACAACATTAACTACCATAAGAACCCTCTGGCTGTTACTCTGAAATCTTACATCAGCCCAGGCAACTGCTGGCCTAAAGATAAATTTATTCAGGAGGTTATGGTGCTGATGCAGCTCAAGTAGATTCATCTTGAATACATCAGGGCTTATTAATTCTGTTTTGGAGGTGAGCCTAAGCTTATTCTAGCAGATGTGTTTGAGTGCACAAACTGTACTCCATGTCACTCCAAGAACACTTGCTAGCTAGGTTTCAAGGTGCCCTGAACACAAAGTATCCAAGAGAATGGAAGTAAGAGAAGCTGGTGAGCCTGAGACAGGCCTTACAATAACTATACAGTAGCACTCCAGGGAGTTCCTGTCATCAAGCTATGGTACTATGTCAGATGACAAGAAACCAATTATCTTATCGTCCCCTTGTACTGGGAGAGAGCCTGAAGAACTGGTTAGTACACAGAAATTGCAGGTACCTGACTACTCCCTCTCCTGTTGTCTGGCCTGGATTACTCACATTCCTCCACTACATCCACAGAAGTAACCTGTCTGGGACTCTTCCAGTAATGATTTTGGTCACTGTATATTTAAATTAATTTTCATGAGAACAAAAGTAATTTTCTTATGAAAACAGCACGATAGACTAGGTAGCAAAATATTAACTATGCATACCTCAAAATTAATGGTTAGATTCAGCTCATGTAACTTCAGGTGCCTAGGCTCCCATTATAGTCACTGGAGAGCTAGTCAATACAGCCCACGAGGTCAAAACACAGTTTACCTCACCGTGACACAGCAGACATTTAGGTTTCACTGTTTTTGATAGATCTCCACTGATGGTAACTGGAACATAGAACCTCAGATGTAGACACCCATGATCTAGGTATCTTAGCTAGAAATTTACTTGCCATGTATTACCATTTTAGATGCCATAGGCTGCCACTTCAGTGGCATCTGTCCCCTGTACATCCTGTGTCATGCCCAACAGCCCTGCGCACATGTCCTACAGCCTCTTAAGTGGTAGAAGGCAATCATGTTTGGGCAACTGAATACCTATTCTTCAAATTAGGCACGATGGAGTCCACTCAAAGTTTCTTTGTGTTTTAGATGAAACTAACATTGAATTGCTTTAAAAAGCAATTTATCAGACTCAGATTTTTTTTCAAGAATATCTTTCATGATCTCTAAGCATATACGCAAAAATATAAACTAGGTGTTAGTGGACTAAACTTGGTGACCGCAACAAAATATCATACATTCAGCATGTAAACCACGCTGCAGCAAATAAGAGAACATTACTTTCAAGTTAACTGTATTACTGTACTTGTACACTTCTTCTCACCTCTCCACTTCTAGAGAGGGCTACCTTAGGCCACTGATTTTAATAGAGCCTGATTTTAAACTGTAAGTGGTCAAGATGTGTATAGTCAAAGGTCTTTCTATTTTCTGTCAGAAATTAATTCCTTTCTGTATCTTTTAATTTTCATTCCACTTTGTCATTTTGCTTGGTTGATAAATGCTACTAGGACTGACAAAAGTTGGGTCAAGAGCAAAAGACAGAAAGAACATATGATTACAGCAGAATTAATGCATTTGAGAACCTTACTACCCAAAGAAAATGAAGCAATTAACCCCAAAAGTACTGATAAATTTGTCCTCAGGATTGTGGAATTTCAATAATATTTCTAGCAATAAACTGAAAAGCCCCCTTACAGTGCACTTCTGGTTACTGAAACTCCCTAAGTACAGTCACTGATCATTTCCTTCTGCCAGCAAATGCAGCTTCTGAGAGGTTCTTGCCTAAGCATAAGCCTACTCAATTTTTATTTGTGCCTTTTAAGATGGAAGGACTCATCTGAAATGCCATTAAAAGACAGCTACTAAAAGGTTCCAATTTTAAGATTCACAACTGCATTATAAAGGCATAACTCTTCAAAAAAATTAGATTTTTAAAGACACAACTACAGTTTAGAGCCTGTTCATGGGAAAGGATGTAGCAGGAGGGCCACACTTCGTATTAAAGCACAGATATTTAGGATACATACTAAGTATTAAACATACTTTTTTTACACTCATTTTGAAGCATTCCAAAATATCTGAGAATCAAATTTATATTAAATTTAGCAAACATTACATACCTCAACAGCTGGAACAATATCTATGCCAACTGTCAGAAATTCTTCAAACTTCAGAAATGGATTAAAGCAGCTACCAACATCAAGTAATCTGATCTTCCCCAAGGAGTGGAGCAATCTAAGAAGCAGCAAGAATTCAGTTTTATCAAATGTTATTTTTGAAGCTATATTCTGAATTACAATTTCAGACAATTAATGCAAAAAAATTCCCATAGAACACCACAGTAGTGACTAATAGAAGTGAATGCCTTACTTGAATTGTTGAGATACCTAAAGAATCAAACTCCATCAGTAAAGCAGATGGTCCTCAAGTGGAAGAGTTTTATGTTCAGAGCAGCTGTTAATACTATCAACTTGTGTACTTGTAGTAAGAAATTAAAATGGCAACCTGTGTGTCCACTAGACAGGCTTTCTCTATTGCTTTATGTTTCCCACTTACCTTTTTGTGTTGTTTATTGGTGTTGAAGTCACACAAGTCACCAGAGTTAAAATTTCAGGACTTTAAAAGAGAAACTGGCAACACTCTATGACCTACTTACTTGTCATTCCCATTTTAAAGGGCATCTGAAGTCAAGTGCCATAATTGAGTTAATAAAGACAAGAGAACACATAATGGTACTCCAAGGTAAACAAGCAAACAAATCTAAAAATGAAGGTATTGAGTTATTCCCCGAAAAAAAATTAAATATTTTATTTGCTTTACGTTAGTTAATATTTTTTAAAATTCTGGAGGTTCGCTCCAATTCTATTTTCAATGGATGGTGTGAAAAAGTTAGATCAGTCCATGCAGAGCCACAGACTTGAAAACTGGCTGCTCAAGTTGTAGGGAAGTTATTCTAAACATCTAAATGAATCAAAGTATTCCCTCAAAACTACTTGGAAAAAAAAAGTCTATTCTATGCCACACAATCAGTTTTCTTTTGGAGCATCCAAAAGCTTTTTAATGAGAAATAGTCAAAAATAGCCATCTGGTTTAGGAAAGAGGGTCCTAATCAGGGTACTTCTGAAGTACTCAAAAATTAAGATTTATCCCGTAAGAATTCTGGAGAACATTTTAGTAAGCCAAAAATCTATCTCCTTATCTGCCACTGTGTGATGAACCTACTGTTGAAGGTGAAATTATAGATAAGGTGGCCAATGGCTGTACTGCTAAATACTTAACTATGCTACCAAACAACAAAAGGTGAATGGTTAAAAAAAGGCAGGGAGGGATTAACTTGAGAAATCATGACTCACTGCTTGGACTGATAGAAAGAGGTTGAGAAACTGCTGAGGACCCTTTAATACTTTAGTTCCAGAATGCTGCAGAGATGCACATATACCCTTCCAAAAAGTCATAGGGGGGGAGGGGGGGGGCATGACACAAACCCAAAAAACAAACCAACCCACACTGAGTAACTGGCCCATCATCTCAACCAGATTCCAAAAGGTCCTGGGGTAAAAAAACTGGAAGGGTGGGAGATCAGAAAGAAAACAGCAGACTGAAGAAATGAAGAAAGGACATTCTTGTACTGTCTGGTGGAAGCTCCCATTACAGCAAGCAGAAGATACGCTAGAGGCTGCCAGATGAGATTTGCCTTTTCTTGGGAAGCTCTGACATCATCTGTGACCAACTGCAAAACCAACCTGAAATGCCTTTATGAAGATAAAGGGCAATGATTCTTTAAGTTAAACATATAGTTTAAAAAAGAAAAGAAAAAAAGATGCCTGGCAACTTTTGAGGACAGTGACTGCTGCCTTGCCTTTGAAAGCATTCTTATCTTCCAAAGGATAGTCTCCTTGACCAATGCCTAGAGGAACATTTGTCATCTTCAAGTTTGCAACCATACGCATTTTCTTCATGACTAAGGCAGTTACCAGTATATATAATGTACCATCAGATAAGGTCAATGCACCTGTATAGAAGTACTGGCAGTCAGCTATCTTGTCGTCATTTAAAGGTTTTGCCTTGTCCTGGCGCTTAGTTTGTCTAACCTGATACACTGTCCGTCTTAAAAGAATTAGAATTTGAATGTTGCACTCAGTTATCACTAATATCAAGGACTCGGCTGTTCAATACATCCTACAATCAAAGACATTGTTGTTTAGTTTTTTATTTTCCTTGCAGTCTGAATTTGGAGGCCCCTGCTGTTTATTCTTTCTTTGCAATTGCAACAAACCAGTAAACGCTGGAGTTAAACAATTCTGTTCAAGTCCACTAGTACAAACTTTACATCCGCCTGTTCTTTAAAACACAACTTGATGACTGCATTCACATATCAAAAAAAAAGAAAATACACAGCACCACTAGCACCCAACAGTTTGAGGTCTTTCTATTGGACCATTTACAGGGCTGCATCTAAAAGTTTCCATCATGACTTGTAATATCTTAGAATACCCAAAATCCATTAATAGAGGCAAACAAAGGTGAGCTCACAGCTTTCACAGGGAATTCACAGGGAGGAGAATGGTAACTTTCCAGCCAGCAAATGTTGCTTTTTCCTTCAAGTTTCTGTAGCCAATTGCAATTGGCACCTCCAAAATACCATTTGTCATCTTTCTGGGAAAGATTCAGCCCTAGAGAGACAGATAACTGCAAAAACTTTCAGAAACAGATCTGCAGGGCCAATGGCGTCCAACAAAGCCATGGTTGTACTCATAGCAACAACAAAGCAGTAAGCAATACTGCAGGAAAAATAATATCTTTATGCAGCAATAAAGAGATCTGGGCTCTCTGTGCTCCTCCTAAACTCCCAGTGATCTACCACAGAGAGGATGTTGGAGAAGCAAGAGAAGATTTCTTGGTGCATTCGGCAGAATAATAATGCCAAGTCTAAGGATTTTGCTTCTACACGGAATAGAAGATGTTCAGGGGATACTTCTGTCAAATACCAGCATCACCAAGGCAAATAGTGCAACAATTATCTTTAAGTTAAAACCGCACATATTACCAGGCTACCCTGTACGTCAGTGCTGAGTGAGATTTCAGAGTGAAGATAACAGCAACAATTTTTTCCCAGCTTGGATGCCAATCACAATGTAATCTGTACAACAGGAATTTGAATACTGCAGAGGGACCATTCAAATCCTAGCGGCCATAAATCACAAACATGGGCTGAAGTCCAGTAGTGTCTTTTTCCACATAAGGCTAGTATGCGATTTCTTAGATTAGCATGTCTCCTCATCTATCAAATGGAGACACTAATGGCAGATTCTTTCTCATTTGAACACGAAAATGTATGTCTTTGTATGCTTGTGTTCTACACGAGTCCAATGGTAACGGCAAAAGAATAGAAGACACATGGGACTACAGGAAACACAAGAGGGAACATGACTCTATAGTGCAGAGAAAACTTCCCATAAAGAAGAGTGACAGCCTCTAGAGATCTTAACATTTTCCATTTAAAGTGTTTGATGAAATACTTGTACAGATTAAAATTAAGCAGCACAACCCAGAACCCTCTAATCTCCAGGACAGCCCATTTCACCTACGGTAGAGTGAAAAATCACTGTGATGTATTCTGTCTTCCTCTCTTACAAAACCTGCATTCTTGGCTGCAGTGTTATTTTTGACTGGGTGAAGGGGGACACAACTTCAGACTACTACAGCATTGGGGCACACTTCTGGAAAGCTGCAGCTCTGGATTCCAAGCTAAGCAGAAGCCAGAAACTCTCTTCTACACTAACGGACAACAGATCTAAGGCATTTGATACAGGGCAAATTCACTCTGATAGGTGTGTCACATCCAAGGAGCCTTGTAGTCTAGTTCAATGCAAATGTACTTTGAAACCTTAAAAGTAGCAGAGATTCAGGGGCTCACTTGTGTCTTGACTTCCTGTTGCTTGTCAGGTTTTGCTGCCTCTCAGAATATCGGTGCAATGAATTACTTGGTAGCAATTCTTAGGCTGTCAGTTGTCAATAAGACTAGAATCCTAGTTAGGTGCTTGAAATCATTTCAAAGCTCTTCAGAAGCACTTAGATTTGGTCACTGAACATATACAGAGAGCACAGACCACCAATTCAGATGGTCTGAAGACCACTGTTCAGATACAGTGCTGAAAAAGTAGGTAACTCTTAAGTCAGATTTCTCAATGAGAATATAACTAATCTAGGTGACAATCACTGATGCATTGAGCTCATGACGTTGTTAGAAATGTTGTCTTGCGGAATTCATTGATAATCACCCTACAACACACTGTTTCCAAATGATTTTCAGTCAAGGCAACATTAAAAGCAAGGGAAGTACTTTGCCACTGCAGGTAATCTCCAAGCGCATCTTGAATCTACAGTTCTCCAATGCATTAAGTGTACAGGTAGAAAAACAAAATGTGAATACTTAAAGATCAGGAACTGGTAAAGTATACAACACCTGGGAAATGAGTGCATTTTAAATATATCCCACACTTGTTTATTTCGAGAACTTTATTAAATGGACTGCAGCTCTTGATTATTTGCCCCCTTAAAAATGCACCTATTATTCAAGTAGGTGTTATACAGGTAAGTGACATCTTCTCTTGGAAGTAGATAGAAATAGAGCACAATTATATGACCAGAAGGAAAGTCACTTTATCTCTGAAATTAATCACTTCAAGTGCTGATCTCCTAGTTTACAGTTTTCAATTACTCTATCAAGGATGGGACGGGAAAAAAAAAAAAAATTCAGAAGCTTTATGCTGCTGTCAGAAGAGCAGAACATCTGGTTATGAGGGGCAATACCAGTATGCCTCAAGTCTTTTGTAACATCCACACAAAGATATCCACTGGGAAGTTCTAGCTTGCTGAGATATACATGAAAGAAGGAACGATAGGCTGAACCTTAGAGACAGTCAAACCAACACCTGAGAAGAATCCATACGAAAAAGGTTGTGATTTTTGCCATTAAGGATAAAAAGCTTAATGCTTAATTTGACAGAAAAAGAAGAGAAACAACTCAAAAAGAGAACAAAGGGGGGACTGATTTATTGAAGGGAGAAGCTGTTAAATAGCAGATAACTTCTGCTTTTATCTTGCAAGACTGAGCCACTTCAATGTCCAGCTTCACAACAGGTGCAGTTGTAATGCTAGAGACATAAGAACGCGTTCTGGGATGGAAGTACGTACTGTGGACAATACATTACTTTTCATACAGATGAAAGTAAAAAATGACTGTTCATATTAGTTATTTCTGTGAGACTCACCAACTTTAATCTGGCAAAGAGGCGAGCAACATGAGCAACTGGAAATGGGTTCATCAAAGTAGCTGAGTGACTTTCTGAATTGCAATAAACTTTGCACTTCTGGTTCCTATGATGTTTCCTACCATCACCTTTAAGAGCTGGCTGAGCACTTCCTACTTCTCCACATCTCCCAGTGTCTTTTTTACTGCCTGTGGAACTTTTTATTCCTGAACTAGCTTTGCTCCTTAGCAAGCAAAGTACAGTCTCTCTACAATGGCTTGCCAGTAAAGGTAAGCTCAGAAAGAGCTCCTACATAAGCAACCTGGTTTTAATACTACTTGAGAGAGGATAATATATGGGAAGAACAAAATTATTGTCTTTCTGCTTACCAGAGTAAAACAAAAAGTCACAGGCTTAGCCATACCTATAGACAACCCCACATCTCTTATTTGTAGCATTACATGACCAGAATGGAGTGACAGTATTTGAATAAGGAGGGGGTGGAGGGGTGGTGTCCCCCATACCCCTTGTACCAAGACCTCACCAAGAGTCAGATTTCACTAATTGATTAGTGTAAACATGGTAGAAAAGCATTTCAGGAGGAAAGTATGCTTTGTATAATACACAATACATTTTCATTCTGATGAACTCTAATTTCTTCTATAAGGTATAGAGGAAGAAACTGAATTTTGATTTCTCTGCACAGTATCTTAGAACAGCTATGCCTTGTTGCTTTAAGGTCTGTACAGCTACTAAAAACCTTACTATCATTTGTTGCTTACTCAGGTAAATATTATGAATCTTGCCTTTGCCAGGTATGTCTTTATGGATGTATGTATTTTTAAATGAGAATGAAGATAAAAATCACCATCACTCACTATATTAACAAATACTTTTAAAATTACTCAATAAAAACTTCTCTATTAACTACTTGCTATATACACTAGTCAGAACAAAAGTTAAGGCTACAGACTACTAGTACCAAGAAGAAATTCATGTGAAGTTAGCTCTGCAACGGCCATTATAAACTGTACAAAGTATGAAAATAGAGCACATGCAAAGAGAGCTAATGCTTTGTCATGACAAGGCCTCGCACCGTAAGACAAACCAACTTTAAGTAGTGTATGATCATCAAACCTATTGATTTAAACAAAGAAGTACCAACAAACTGCTATTTATACTAATGCTAAAATTATGTGTTAACAAATGCCAGCATTATTGAGATGTTATTAGTATCTCATCAGCCCTTTGTGCAACAGTGCTTGGCAGTCCTCATTAAAAACAGGTATCCCTTTTGGGGATGACTTAGCAAAATGAGCAGTAAAAAGAGGAGTCTGTGGGGGAACTCAGCTTATGAGAAGCCACTACCTTCATTTTGGAAGCATCTGATTTGTCTTGTCATAATAGGACAACAATGGGGAAAATGTTTTCATTTTGCATGTAACCATTCAACTACATAGGCATTTGGGATCTTTATGCCTTTTGCAAGTTACTTTACAAACATGAGAAACCACAAAAGATACCAGCTCATAAGGACAGATACATCTGCTAATAACATTAGTAACATGCTCGTTCCTTTCCTAACTAATACTATATCTAACTTAAAGTAAGTGCTGATCATAGAAGACGTGCTACAATAACAAGAAAAATCTCTTCACAGAACAGAAAAAAACACTACTGTAGACAGTTGTAAGAACTGGTCTATAAAGAATATGAAGTCAGTCATAAGTGTAACATTTAATGATAATATGCTTATGCATTCATTATTCCATTATACTTGCAAAATATTCAGTTCTTTCCATCACACATGGAATAGCCACAAACATGACCCGTGTTATTTGGGAAAAAAAGGAGGGTGGGACTGTAACTGAAATAATAAAGCTACTCCTGAATGCCAAAAATAAAATTCTTACTTGAGTGAAGGTCAAAAACAAAATTAAGACTGTTTTAGGAAAATACCTCAAGGACACTACAACTTCTGCAGAGCCAGTCATCAGAAAGCTAGCACATTTAAAATTAAGGGTTATAATTCAAAATTGCTTTTGAAGTGTATAATTGGAATCAAGAGTTTCGCTGCAATTATTTATGAAGAGAAAGTTTTAAGTACTCTGATATTTACATTTGGCACTTAGTAGTTACATAAGCAATTGACTTTTCAACAATGCTGAACAGCCATTAGATTCTAACTTAATTAACATCTGCCTTATTTCACCTCAAGATTTAATATAAAATGCATTGCACGCCAATGACATACAAAAGTGAAATTGCTCTAACGCTTAAATGAAGATGACTAAGCTGTCATTCTCAAGCAATTTTTTTCATGGCATCCACCAAAATATACCACAACATAAACATTTCTTGAAACATGTATGTATTCACATGAAAGTGCCCTTTCTTTACTATTAAAAATACATCAGACTGATCTAATATGTTATGAGGAAAAAATGTCCAGGGTAAGTCTTACCACACAAAGAGGAAAAAAAAAAAGTCTGGAAACCAAGTAAAACTTACTCTTCTGTTACAGCTTCGTGATTTGTCAAGCCAAAGTTTGGCAAGGGATCTTCAGTCTTGGGAGCCTGGGGAACATTTAAACCTGGAGTGGTCTTAGAATCAAGGAGTGCTCTTTTTTCATCTTTTTCAAGTGCTTTTCTTTTCCCACCATTCTGAAAATATTCTCGGCATACACTGAAAAGACAAAAAGAAAAATTCCCCAGAAAAACAGAATGCTATTTTTTGTCATTACTATAAGACAAGACACAAGACAAAGGTTTAAGAAATACAAGTGCTGTCAGCTTTTAAACAAATCTGAATTTTACTGCAACTTTGGTAAATCAGATTTAGGAAAGATGCAATACACCCAAAGACACACTTGAAGTCGAGTGGTGTTTTATTTCCAAAAATTAGGCTGTAAGTCACAGTTGAGTAAACAGATTCAAAATAGTTTTATCTGGATAGACTTTTAGAGCAAGACAGCAGAAGTCTCATCAGATCATCATCAGAGGGTAAACTGCAGCTGTCACCTGAGCACCATAGTTCTCCACTAAGGTGCAAAGAGTTATTAACTAGCTCCCCATAAATGCAGGGGCTTTTGAAACATCTGTGTCTTGCAAGGCACGTAATGTGGGGGAAAAGAAACATAATACAGGCTTATGGGCTAACTTACATACACCAGTTTTTAATTTTAATTGAGTTTGCCTGCAGTGGTTTTTGGTTTTAAGTAACAGATATGTCCAGTAGCTGTATTATTGTGGAAGGCTTATTTTAGCTTTCAATTTTTTCCCCATACTTATTTTGCTAATAGGAACCAGAACAAAATAATCTGGTCATACTTGAACAGAAATGTTAACCAGTTTAAGGGAATGAATGTTATCAAAAAAGTTAAATTACACCTGCATACTTCAACCAGTAGTCAGCATTAGTGTATGAGAAACAAGCATTACGTTTGAGAATAACTGAATTTTGTCCACAAAGTAGAACTAGAGTTGGAAACAATTTGTTGCTGTGAAATTAAAAAGCCTGACTCACCCTGCACAAAGCAGTATTTTTAATTAGATGTGCCAGCCAAGTATTTGCACGGAAAGTTTAACAGAAATAGTACTTGTTTGAATGATGTTTTCATAACAACCCATTTTTATGATGCTTTCTTGAAGTTTACTCAATTTTCCTCTAACAAGGCTGCAGAGGTTTGAAGGAAACATTCCAGAAAACAAATTCAAGTGTAGTTTCACAACACCTTATACAAAGGAGGATCAAGATAACACAGTATCTCACATCACAGATTCAGGAAAGGACATGTTGGTATAATGCTGCATTTAAATCACAAATAGAGACAAGGACTTGGAATACACAGGCCTTATCTAAGGGTTGGTGATATTATAGGCAACAAATATATCCAGCCTCTCCACCATATAAGATGTGAAGGAAAAAAAAAAAAAGTCATTGGAGTTGAGTTTCTTAAAGGGAAACATACACAATCAAACAGGTACAGATAGAAGTTGCTTTACTCCAAGCTGGTAGGAAATGACCACCTTGAGTCACTAAATGTATACTTACAGTAGCACATTATGTCCAGGTTACTAATTCTTGCCGTGAGGGGGGAAAAAAAATAAGTTACCCTGAACACATTTCTGTGCTAACATGCTTATAGGACCTCAAGATCAAAACTGACCGGTGTGTGACAAACTCAAAACACAAGCAAGTTTTACTTGCTCAAGCAGGCCCTAGGCATTCTTGCACTAAATATAAAAAGTCTAAAATGCAGACAGTAACCTTAGAGCAGAAAACACAGCTATATGAGAAATAAACTCAGTAAACACTATATTTATAATCAACAAGTTTATAGTTACAATTCCTCAGTAACCAAAGCTATTTTCAGACCAAAGAGAAGCTAGGTGGAACAAAGAAATAAAATCCACATCTTAACAGTATGGAGCAAGATCACATGCGGAAGCATGAATAGCAGTCCAGGCTGCAATACTCCCAGATATACAGACTGTGAAACCATACCAACTCCATCCATGAGAGACTGCACGTATGGAAAGACAACAGTTCTAAAATTAACTTAAAATTGATTCTTTAATTGAAGTAGAAGGAGCTAGTCATTTAACTTAGCAGGAAAGAGATTAAAAAAAAAAAAAGCAGTAAACAAAAGAGAACCCTAGAAAAACACTTGAATTATTGCTGGTATGCTAATAAAAGTGTATTTTACACTATATTGTATCATTTGTTTATAAGCATATGATCAATTTAGAACTATTTGGTTCTGGCTGTCATTTAGTCAAAGAAATGAAACTCAGAAAAAAAATCTTTTTCCTTACTGTTGATCAGCTACCTTACTACTTTGTTAGCATCTTGCAGTCTCTTCATTTTTATTCTTTTTTTTTCATTAAATCTCTTAAAACATCCAGAATCAATGGCAGTTTAAATAGTGTTGCACAGCCATTGATGCTGACATGTAAGTCAGAACACATCAAAAAGTTCACAACCTTGGAAGAATGTATTGTTTTTTCTCCTCAACTACTGATGTTATCAGCCTTTTAACTCACTATAAGCTGGTATGTTGCCCATCTTAACACTTAATGAGCTGTTGCACAGAAGAACCACCTACTTGTATAGTATAGTATAAGCTCCTCGTCACCAAGAAGCCATTTCTTCCTCATTCTTGGTACTGGTGCAAATCAGTATTTTTTCCATTCGACCGCTGTCTATCATGTCAATTGAGTTCTCATAATTCTATATTCTTCTTAACTGACTTTCCTTGCCTGCACATAAGGCACTATCAAAGTCAACAATGAGGAGAAGCATCTTCTACTCCTGGGTTTTCGCTGGTGGATGTAGGGGCCAGATGCACAGGAAGGCCCAAGACTGGGTAAAATTCTTCACATTCAGATCCTAGTCTGCATACCTGTGCAGTACCACAAGGAAGCAAAAAAAATACCAAATCCACCCATCCAAACAAAAAACCCCAGGCAACACTGCACTTCATAACCACTGAGGGTTATCTTCATTTTACGCCTTTCTGAAGTTACAATAATTTGGACAGAATTACTACATTGCCCTTTTGGCTCCTGTGGCCTCAGAGGAGCCGCCTACGTACTCCCCCAGACCTCACACCTACCGTGGGGTGCAGTGAGCATGTGTGCAGTCACTGCACAGTAGCTAACCAGAGGTAATGCACTTGGTAGTTTAACCCATGGTAACTTGCTGTTGTAGCCACATGTTTAAAAGCCGTCATTGATCACATTGTGGTTTTGAGTATGCAGCTATATAAGACTCTACATTTAACAACTGTCTCAAGTAATGAACAGAACATCCCTTAATTATCTACAAAGAGAAATAAAATTAAGGAATCTATTTTATAATTATGAGAAGTGACATGGCTCCATTTTTAACTGATATTTAAGCTTTCAGTCTTTGATGATACAATATTAGCGCTACAATTAACATACTTGTTTGTGAAGAATTGTGCAATGTAAATGCTACCCGAGCTAACACTTGCTACAGTTTACACAAACTGTAAAATAAACATTTTAGGTCTAAACTGTTTAAGTTTGCTGGCAGAGAGATGGGTGAACTGTCCAGCCCATGTCTAGGTATTTCCTCAGTGAAACTTGTTTTCCATACTTCAAATCTCAAATGGTAAACGACCTGTTCAAGCTGACCCTCCTGCTCTGCCATTTGGGCTCGACACGTATAGGAAGTTTCAGTAAAAGCCAATATGAATACATAGTCCTTTGTTAATACTCTCCAGCAATGAAAGAGAAGCTGCGTTTTCGAATACAGTGACCAAAACCAAGGGTTTCAATAGAATATATAATTTAAAAAAAAAAGAGGGGGGAATTGCCAAAGAAACACTGTATGAAATTTAAAAGCCATGAAAGAATCGGTAATTAATTCTTCTCATTGAGTAATAACTAACAACTAAATTAAAGCTGGTGTGGTCAGCTTTTATCACAGCAAAAAGCAGTTTCTGATAGCTGGTTATCAATACTCAAGGATTTCAAGTAGCCAGTTTTACAGGCTAAGAACTGACACAGTCCAACTCTTTCCGTCTGCTTTGTAATGACAAAAAGGTGAGCTTGACTTATGCTCCTTACAATATTTACTAACCAAAACCTAATACTGAAGATGAAGTTCAGTGAGGGTACAGAGAAATAACATACTTCCCTTCAGGGCTGAAGGAAAGTCTGGACTTCTCATCATGGTTTCTGTCTGCAAAACATTTCTCCCCTCCTCCCACATACTGAGAAATAAGTTTATTAATGTCAGTTGACAGAGCTGCTGGCCTGAAAAAAAAAGCAGTGTAAACTCTTCTACAGGTTTAACCCACCCACCTCCCAACCTCCAAAGAAAATCAAGGAAGGGAGAATTCTCAATTTCCCTTGTATACATTAATCATACCTAGTAGAGCAGTAGTTTCCTCTGGACTGGAAAACATTTTGCTATTGTCATGCGCACCCAGCTTTAGGTTAAGGAAATCCTGTATTCAGCATAAGTGAGAGCACTAGGTTCCTCAATCTAAAGTATTATAATTTTTTATCATAATTACATTTTGTTAAACTTCAAGTTGAGAAACTTTTATACAATACATTTTTCCATTTTATTTTTCATACTTTGTCTCAGTTCTAGGGTTTTGAGACATTTTCCTTTTGAGAAACACAATTAGGTCTGTAATCAGATGTTTCTCTGGTGTTGTGTCCACCCCTCCACCCCAAGCCAGCTTCTGGAAGCAATATCCTTCATTACTGGAAGATTCCAAGAACTTGAAAATAGCCAGCAGCTATGATATGATCATTGCTCTAATTAGCTCTAGTGTTCAACAAATAGATATAGTTTTGTCAGAACAAAGTATTATTTAAGAGCAAAAATGAAGACTGTCATACAAACACAAACAATGAACATTAAGTCTTTTTTCTATTCTAAATGGTTTCCCTCCTCCTGTTTAGGCCACCTCCCTCTTAATTCCATTCTCCTGAAAGTGAATTGCTCGACTAACTGCATTCATCAGGAAAAGCTGCAAAACAGTGTTGAAAGGACTTAAAACATTCATTCGTTCAATATTCCAGACCCACACAGGATCAGCTTTCCAATTCTAGCAGAGACCTATTATTCTCAAAGATCCTGTAAGAGATCACTTAGCTGTCTCTTCTTTTGATGAGACAGCTCCAGACAGTTTCTAGAAAAAAACACAAGGCTGTGGCAGATACACTCGCCCTGACCAGGGCCAGAGGCCTTCAGGGCGGCAGCCGATGGCTCCTTTTCGCGCTTCATTTCTGCGCCTCCAGTGCCCTGCCATGGCAGCTGTCACTCACGCACCTCAGCTCAGGTGTCAACCCCCCACTCCCTATGGTGGGAGTGGGAGAGGCGGGACCCCTGGACCGGTCGGTAGGGCTCCCAGCCAATGGCGGGCCTCAGCTGAGAAACACTTCCAGACCTCTGACCATACTGGGACCCCTCAGTGGGGAGACAGGGCCCTCAGCCAATGGCGTGCCTTGGTTGAGAGAAGCTTCTGGAACACTGACCATAAATGACCACAGCTCAGATCCGACCAGGTTATAAAAGGAGCCCCCGCCGGAGAGCCCCCTTTGAGTGGTTTTCCTCGGAGCAGCGGGCCTGTGATTGGAAACTCTCCCCGTGGGCTGAGACGTCACCCAAGGAAACTTCCCGGGATTGAGTGCCCTCGCCATCTTCTGGTGAGTGATTTCTTCTGGATATATCCTTGAGTGAACCCGAACCTGAACACCCCCCCCTCGGTGAGCGCTCTTATTCTTCTGGATATCCTTGAGTGAGAGTTTCCCTTTTGTGAGTGAGTGTGTGCACACCCTGGACCATCATTCTCGTGTTTTGCCGTGCAGTAATAACATCCCCGACCGGTATATCGAACCTGTAAGTTCTTAATGTTCTCGGAGTGTCATTTGGTTACCCTGTTGTTTTGTTAGTTTTGGTTGTTTGGTTTCAGTTGTGAATTAAAGGTTTGTTTGAGTTTAGCTGTGTGGAGTTGTTTTGGTGTGCCTCCGTGACATTTTAATTGGCGTAGTCGGCAGGATATACCTATGGAGGGATTATTACGGAGGCACGGTTGTGACCCTTCCCCCTTCGGGATGGAATGGGCGAAGGAGGAGTGGTTTAAGCCTGAGGCAGTTGTGGAAAGAGTGGAGAAATGCCGTGGAAATAAGCGAGATGGCAGAGGAAAAGGGACCATTTGTGCCATCCTGGGTGCTTGCCTAATGCAAGCGCAAGACCAGTATAAGTGTTATAAGCAGTTACAAAAGGCTGATTCTGAAAGGCAGGTGGAAATAGACTGTTTGAGAGCAGAGTTAGAGCGGGAGAGAGTGCGAGCCACGTGTATTGGAACAAAGGATTGAGCTCATGTTAACGCAAGCGAAAAAGCCTCCCAGTGTTGTCCAGATTCGAAAGCTGATTGCTAGTACAGACCCCGAGGACTGGGATGGGGACATCTGGGGAGATTCTGATGAAAATAATGTTGAGGAGGAGGAAGAGGTAGAGGAAAAGGTTGTAAGACCTCTTATTAAAACTGAAAAGCAAGCGGGTCCACAAGGTAGAAACCCTCGGACCACGGTCCGTACCACCCCATGGACAGGACCTGAACTTAGTGACTTACAAGCTAAATTCTCACGTAAACCAGGTGAGACAGAAACGGAATATCTGTGGCGTGTTTCACTTACTGGGGGTGATCGGATATTACTGAGTGATGATGAGGCTCAAGGATTTTGGGGACCTGGTGTGTTTCTAGGTGACGGGCTGACAGGCAATCGGTCTCTAACATCGCGAGTGGCTTATTGGGCTGGGGGTGTGGACCCCAAGGAACGAGGGGAACCCGTTGCTATTCGGATAAGAGGACTGTCGGAGCTGGCAGAGGGGGTACAAAAGGCTGCTTGTATACAGGCAATGTACGAGAAAGGACAGCAGGGGATACCGATGGCTGCACCGGTGGATCCCGCCCACCTCAGGCCTCTCATTAGGGGGCTACCAGACGCCTTAAAATTGCATGTCCAGTCCCTCAGAGACAGGCTTCAGAGGGCCATAGAACGCAACCAACAAAATCCTCAAAATCCACCCGCACATGTGCTAACCTGGGCCGAAGTGCTGCATGATATAGTCACCTATGGGCGCGAAATGGGGTGGACGGATCCAGGCGGCGGTGCAGACGGGAGCAGGAGGGTCCGGCAAGCTAGCCGCGAGCCTCGTCCCGGATGGCCCCCCCCACCCCGGGAGCCTGAACCCCTCCGCGGCAGGTCGGACCGGTCTGGTGGCCGGGAACGTAAGGACCTGTGGCGAAAGGCATTAGCATTGGGGGTTCTTCGAGCACTGTTACACGGGCAGCCTACGGAGTGTATACAAAAGCTGGTGGAACTGCTAGAGGGGAAAAGCAGGGAGACAAAAGAAGCGCTAACGACTGCTCCCCCTCCCCAAGACGGGAAGCGAAATCTTAACCCTTTCACGTCTTTGCGAGGGGAATTAGATAAGTTAAAAAACTAGCAGCTGCGGTTTGGGGCTCGGGCCGCCCAACCCGCTTGGTAAATTCCTGTCAATGGTCCGCCGCTAAGGAACCCTATATACATATTCCTGTGGGTCCAAAGCAGATAAGCTTAGAATTTTTGATTGACACAGGAGCCCAAATTAGTGTTTTAAATAAGCAGCAGGCCAATGAGATTGGAATTAAACCATCGAGAAAAACCATCAATATAGTAGGGGTAACGGGTGCAGCAGAGAGGTGTTCCTTAGTTTGGACCCAGTTTTGACTGCCTGGGGAAAAGCGGATGACAACCGTGGAGGTTGCCCTAAGCCCTTATAAGGGGAACATCCTAGGGTTTGATGTTTTAGCTGGTAAGCGGTGGCGCCTGCCTAATGGCAGCGTGTGGAGTTTCAGAAGCCGCGGGGTGGGAGTCATTCACATCAGAACCTTACAGTTCGCTCCTGCACTGCCACCATCCAAAGTGACCTGTGTCTCCCAATATCCCTTACCCAGTGCAGCTAAGAGGGGCATTACAGAAGTTATTAGTGATCTTGAAAGAAGACAGATAATAAGGCGCACTCATTATAATCCCGGATTTCTAACCTGAAAGCCCAGTCCCAAGGGACTGAGGCCCACCTTTGTGTTCTCTTACAGGACAATGGAGAAGTGGACAACCCTGTTACTGTCGCTGGTAGCAACAGCAATCAGCACAGACCACCTGGACGGCAACATGGTGGCAAAGATGATGGTGGGATTTGCACAAGTGATGAACCTAACATCAGTAACCGTATGTTTGCCCACCCCTAAGTCAGCTGAGGATCCGTTGCCAATTTTTGTGCAGGACATCAATATATCACTAGTTCTCGAATTAACGTGGACTCAGTATAACAATTACAGCTGGAGATTCCGGGAAGGCATGGGAAATGTGGGGTACACCCATATGGAGTACAGTTGGCCCCCAGGTGCACTAAATGCCAGCTCAGTATGGTATGCTAGGTGTAATTACACTCTCCAGCCAACTCACAAGGCCACGGGGTGGAGCCTCAATGGCACCATAGCCTGCACTGAAGTTCCATGGGGAACCACAGAACATGGTTCTTTACGGAGCGTTGATGATCACTCTCTAGTATATACCAAGCCACTAAATGCCTCTTGGTGTATCAAACATCCCGATATAGTAACGAGTGCCCCAGTGCATGTAACAATAACTCATCTGTTTGTCCACTCAGTTGCACATGGGCCAGGTTCACCCATGGACCTAGCTGGTATGGAGGGAAAGATAAGACCCACCCGGCAGGGGAATCCCCCCTCTGGAGCTGCCAAACAGACATTGGATGTAAGGACATAGATAAGATGCCCCTATTGTGGCTATACCCACCGACTCAAGAGGCCTTAGTACAGGGTTGCCTATGCAGCAATACTAGCTACTTGCGACCCTCTGTCTTAAATTGCCATGACAAGGGCCTTTGTCGTCCTATCACCACTATTTCAGGTTCATGTAAAACATCCTTTGTCCCTGCACCCCCTAATTTGGCATGGGCATGTTCTGATGGCCACCTATATTCCCGGCTATACCCTACTACCCCGAAGCTGGCCTGTACATTAGCTGTGCTTTCACTCTGCCCTATCTGCTGGGAAGGGCCCATACCACGCCAATGGTGGGATCGTGTACCGAGGAACACGTGGACAGGGTGGCAAAAGGCCTCAACCAAGATTGGATGGTGGTTAGAGTTGATTTTTGGAATGGGGATTGCACCAGTGCGAAACCGACAGGCTATTCAGCAGGTGGGCCTGCAACTGGAGGCGCTAATAAACTCTACGCATGACAGCATAGGCTTCCTAAACCATCAACTGCAGGAAAATAGCAAGATGACTATTCAAAATAGAGCTGTATTGGACTTGATCCTATTGAAGGAAAGGGGTGTATGTGGGAAGCTGAACCTATCGGCAGATGATTGCTGTGTCCACATCCCAAATGTTTCAGTGCCACTACAAGAACAGATGGACAAAATGAAGAAGATGGCTAGAGAGACCTGGGAAATCACTGCTGCATTAGGGACTAATTGGTTAGGGAAAGTCTTCAATATGTTGGGGTTTTCCTTGACGGGGTGGTTAACTAGCCTCCTTCAATCCTTGATAACAGTTGTAATTGTGATTATTGTAATTTGTAGTATTATAAGCTGTATTAAGAGCACCATAACAAAATCTGTATCCACTGTGAAATATACTCCCTTAAACTCTGTCCCTGAAGTTGATGTACCCCTAAGCCCCACCTGTAAGGTGGAGGTGCCCCTAAAGCCAACCTATCCAATTGATATTCCCCCTATCCGTATGATAGATGTCCCAACACAACCCTAGGATCGTGCTCATCTGTTCATTGTTATTGCTAATTGTTATTATCCTATTGGTTATTGTTACATGTTTGCTAGTTTCTATTGTTCGCCTGTTAACAGATAGATTGCTAATGATACTTTTACATGAAGAATGATGATCCATGATGAGCAGCGGAACTCACTAACATCGCGCTCCTTTTAACTTTGGAGGCAAGAGGTGACTGCACCACCACTCCAAAGAAACTGGTCGGATCATGACTGTGGTCACGGGGTGGAGTGTGGCAGATACACTCGCCCTGACCAGGGCCAGAGGCCTTCAGGGCGGCAGCCGATGGCTCCTTTTCGCGCTTCATTTCTGCGCCTCCAGTGCCCTGCCATGGCAGCTGTCACTCACGCACCTCAGCTCAGGTGTCAACCCCCCACTCCCTATGGTGGGAGTGGGAGAGGCGGGACCCCTGGACCGGTCGGTAGGGCTCCCAGCCAATGGCGGGCCTCAGCTGAGAAACACTTCCAGACCTCTGACCATACTGGGACCCCTCAGTGGGGAGACAGGGCCCTCAGCCAATGGCGTGCCTTGGTTGAGAGAAGCTTCTGGAACACTGACCATAAATGACCACAGCTCAGATCCGACCAGGTTATAAAAGGAGCCCCCGCCGGACAGCCCCCTTTGAGTGGTTTTCCTCGGAGCAGCGGGCCTGTGATTGGAAACTCTCCCCTTGGGCTGAGACGTCACCCAAGGAAACTTCCCGGGATTGAGTGCCCTCGCCATCTTCTGGTGAGTGATTTCTTCTGGATATATCCTTGAGTGAACCCGAACCTGAACACCCCCCCCCTCGGTGAGCGCTCTTATTCTTCTGGATATCCTTGAGTGAGAGTTTCCCTTTTGTGAGTGAGTGTGTGCACACCCTGGACCATCATTCTTGTGTTTTGCTGTGCAGTAATAACATCCCCGACCGGTATATCGAACCTGTAACTTCTTAATGTTCTCGGAGTGTCATTTGGTTGCCCTGTTGTTTTGTTAGTTTTGGTTGTTTGGTTTCAGTTGTGAATTAAAGGTTTGTTTGAGTTTAGCTGTGTGGAGTTGTTTTGGTGTGCCTCCGTGACAAAGGCTTTTGTGGAAAATAACAGAAGATTTTTCATCATTTCTTTATCTTTCTTGGAGTTGAGCTGCTATTTGTTATTATTTAAATGCAGTGGCCAAGGTGATATTTTGGCTAAGAGCAATGCTAAATAAAGTCAGGAGTACTTTACACATCTTGTGGACAATCTGATTAACACACTCCAGTAGGATATTTGCCTTTACTGCAAAAGCATCCCATTACTGTTTCATATTCAGCTTGTGGCCTGCTACAGAATCCAAATGCTTTTCTAAAAGACTGACACAACCAATTACTCCGTGGCCTGTATTTGTATAGTTGATAATATTTGGTACAGTTGATCATATTTGGTACAGTTAACACCACTGTTAATTTTTATCGTGCTCTCAGAGTGACAGTTCTTTTCTGTTTGATCTCATGTGCAAATTTAATAAGTAGACTTTATTCTAGCAGATTGCTAATGAAAATATTGAATAGTAATGGATGCAGGGACAAACACTGACAGAGTCTTCTCAGTAAATCACATTTTTAAGATAAGCTTCTAACATCTACTCTGTGCAAGTTTTTCCAAACAGTTCTGCACTCACCTGACAGTAACTTCATCAAGTCCATATTTCTTCAATTTGCTCATGAAACAGTCAAAAGACTTTTTAAAAAAATGCAGGTCTAAATAGTGCTTTGTCATGATAGCTGTTTTTAGTTAGAAGTGCAGATTTTGGTTTTTGTTATTTAAAAAAATAGCCAAGTCAACACAAGTCTTAACGCTGATGCAAAAGCAACAGAAAGAAGCAAACCTGCTGGTCTAGCTTATTTTGTTCTAACTAGAACCAGAACAGGCTAGTGTTCATTGTCCATACAACGGTTCACCAGCCTACCTATGCCAGCAAATATTAAGAGTTAGGACAATTATTCAGGGTAAACATCATCTTACCCCATTTTCGTTTAAGTTTTATGTTGTAATATAAATGAAGAGAAACAGAAATGTTAGTTTCCAAATACCATTTGCTACTGTATTCAGTTTTCTAAAGATATAAAAAGAACATAAAGGAAGGACAGGTGAGTGTTGCAGACTTTTTACACCACCACTTGGGATCATTAACCTGCATCTGGAAGGGACAAAGTTTTAATCCCTCTTCTGCTCCCTGCCCCACTGCGCATGTGCACCCCCCTCCCCAGCTAACAGTTGTATAATGCTGCACTGAAACAATAAATAAAACTGGTCCTATACAATGCAGCATATGGTCATCAGCACAGTCTATCATGTACTGCTTTCCATCTTTTACAATTTCTAAAGTCTGGATATGTACTTGTTTAAATCAACAACTAATGAGGAAGTAAAATAATAAGTTTTCTGTCATCTGGTTTAAGAATTAATGGTTTAAGAATGTCAGAATAAGCATTTTTCCAGTGGCTTCAACTAAATAGATAGAAAGACTTTCAAAAGGGGAACACTGCAAGAAAATTTTTATTCTCGATCCTGAGACATACACATGGCTTCTTTAGTGGTTATTCTGCATTCTCTGGTTTACTTTATCAGGTGCTTGTTTATAAGAAAATACAAGAAAAATGAAGGAAAGATTAAAAAAACAACTTTTTTTTTTAAATCTCAGAAGACATATTTCTTCAAAGAAAAACAAAAAAGCACAGACTATCCTTTCTTCAGCAGGGATACACCAGTGGTTCCCAAGTATTTTCAGCATTTCACTCCCAAATTAAACTTCATTTAATACATCGGCTACCTTCCTGCTGTCATGGCGACACAGTTAAAGCACTGAGCAAAAGCTTTCGCTGAAGTCTCATGCAAGACAAGGTCTCTTGCATGCAATTATGCACCCAGACACAAGGAGGAGTAGCAACAATGGGACCTGCCATCTGTCTGGCACACCTCTTGGCCCTTTGAGAAGGAACAAAAAATTGCAGAACACATAGTCAATCTGATATGTTCTGGTATCTAGCCATCCAGGCCTCGGTTTAATCCGAGACACACAAAAGTGAGAAGTACCCCTCTTTTTCTACTGATGTAAAACTCCTTGACCCCTTGGCTTTGCAACCTGAAAAGGCACGTGCTTTGATTGAAGCTTTATACTGAGACAGAGCATTTTAGTGTCTCTTACCGGGTGGATTCTCTTCGTAATATGAGTTCATGCTGCAAGGCCCAAACTGGACACTTACTTAAATGTTTATTTTGTAAATCTTGTAGGAACTACAAACAGAAAACAAGTGAGACACATAGCCAAACAACTTCAGTACACAGGCCATCAACTGTCCACAAGGAACATTATCCTGTCTTACAGCGTAACAGACAAGCTTGCCACAGGCTAAGGGAATACTGTTTAGCTAAAATTACTTTGAAGTCAGTGCACGCAACTCTATTGAAAAAAGTTTCACATATTAGTTGACAATCAAATTGTACAAAAATATTGAACAATGTTCCATGGGAGTCTGTCCTGGGCCCAGTACAATTAGTGTTTTCACAGATAACCTGAACATTGGGAACAGTCAGTACTCCTCTTAACTGATCTGCGAACTATGCCAAGCTGGGGCAGGGGGGGAGATGCTGCAAGAAATCACAATATTAGAATTCAATATGATTCAAGAGAACGTAATTTAGTAAAGAGAAGTACAAATATCAGCATTTCCATAGAAGTAATGAATAGCACAAATACAAGAAAACCACTAGCAACTGAGGAAAACTGGAAAAAAGAAACGGGCAGTTGGGGATCACAAGTGAGCATAAATCAATACCACATCAAAACAAAAAAAACCCCACAGAAAACCCACCAAACAAGGTCAGCAGCGTAACAAGAGTTACTACAACCTCAATGATATTTCTTCATTTTATTTATCCCTGACAAGGCCAGGGGAATGCTGTGTCCATTTTGGGGTGTCATTCTTTCCAACTGATTCACTTCTCTTGTAACTGGGATAAGGATACACAAAACATGTTCAGAAAAGGGTCTATAGAGAAACACTTAACTATTTTTTTTTTGATTTTTTAAGCTAAAGGATAAAAGATTGATACGTAAAGGAATGATTTTCAAATATTTAAGCATCTGTTTTAGGGAAAAAGGAAACCAGCTTGTAATTACTTGCTACATTTCCAGAAGCCACAGAACAGCTCAGGTTGCCACCAAGATGTACTCTAGATCAACTGTGTCACAGTTGTTCCTCCCTTTTTTTTTTTGTTTGTTTGTTTTTGTTTGTTTGTTTTATGGGCTCAAAGGACCCATGTAATGAATTTAAATTTAGCAATACCATGCCTGCTTTTCTTTGCTGCCTTTTGCTCATCACACTGCAACACTCACCTGCAGGACCTGGAGAATGGCGCACAATGTTACTTTTTGCCTGTCTAAAGTCATTCCCAAAGGGCGGATCATTGATAAATTCTCTTCCCAGTTAGATTTCAACAGTATTTTGTTTTATTCTGCTGTACAGATTCCATGGTATGCCTAGGATGCCAACGTATGCAGGAATCCTGAGTGACCAACATTTCTCCTCTTTTAGGAGTTTATTTTCCTCAAGGATTGAAATAGTTTAGCTGAACTCACTTCATGACTTTACTATTAGGATAACCCAATAAAAATTAGAAGTTTATGACAAAGGAATTTTAAAGTTTAAAATCCATTTAAAACAAGTTTCACAGAGGTTAAAGTCAAGATTAAGACTTGAAAATTAAGCAGCAGAGATTTGCATTTAGAGATCAAACACTGTTATATGCACAGATCGAACCAAAGCCCTGAAAATTAAACTTGCGCTACACTTGCTGTATTTGTTCAGTTTAGGTTCAGACAAATGTATAGAAAATTACTCAGGTTTACTTGCAAACAGCTTCAGATTTGAGGAAAAAGAAGTTGTTTGTTGAAGATACTTTAAAAAAAGGGTCACCTTATAACAAAACACTTCATAAGCTAAGTTGGAACATTAAGAAGGTATGTGTTTTAGGAAGCAATAAATCATTAACATGTTCTAGAACAAATCTTAAAAAATGGCAAAAAAAGGCAAAAAAACGCTTAAGCCTTGTGTTATAAATAATTCTGAGTAGAAGTATGCAATTGCATCTTTCAAATACATTAAGATTTACCTGCAACACCATTCAATTCGGCCTTCCCCTTCACAAGTTTTTGCCCAGTGATTATCTGCAAGGTTTTTCATTGCCACAGCATATTCACACAGAGTTTCCTCATCCTCACAGTGCTCACGCCAGATCTTATCAAAGTCTCCCACTGAACAAAACAACAACAAAAATTGCACATTAGATACAAAGTGTCTCATTATCTCCATGGCAAAATCCCCATCTTCCAATTAAAAGAAGTTACATAATGCACCAAGAGGTTACTTTACCTGCATGTAACAAAAACAAGGCCTCCTTTCTCTAGTCAAACACAAAATTCCAGGTCTTGGAGAAGGAAGAGGCTATTGGGTGTTTGAGAAACTAGCAATATTCTCAGTATGGTGATTTTGTTCAGTTTGTTCCGTGAAATTCAAGTCCCTGGGAAGTTTTGCTTTCAGATGTCTGTGCATGAGCATTAACATGACAAACATTTTAGAAATGAAAGAACTGAAAGGTTTCCTAGTAGCATTCACGCTCGTGGCAAATAGTGTGGATGACATTACGTACAAAAATGCCGAAATGGAAGTTTAACCCAGACTATAGATTTCTTTGGATACACTGGAAAAGGAATTCAAGCCTTCATTGATGTCTGCCTAATCTAGACAGTCTCAATGAGCTGGCTTCTAGGGGACAGTACTGAAGAATCAAACAAACTACGCTTAGAAAAATCACAGATAAAGTCGTCTGATGATCTCCAGGAACAGATTTATTTTCATGCTCCTCACCTTGCTAAAAAGAATTCTTGCAGGTTAAATTCTGGTACTTCAAAGTAATTAAACGTGATGATTTTCCCTCTTTTGCTGCTAAGTATCCACTTCTCCTAGCTTGCTTTACATAATGTACTGCTAAACAAAAACAAGATAAATGCTAGTGGTGGCTAGCCACAATTCCTATTGTGGTTTCTACAGCATGCAAACCCTTGGTATACCTTACTAAGAGGACATTCTGCCCTAAGAAAAAAAAAATACACACTCATGGTATGATCTTCACTAATCCCTTTTGTGTTTCTTAGTCATAAATGTGCGCACACATCTAGTATAAATATATATAAATCTATAGAATAAAAATTATCTACTGATTTTGCACCTACAAGCTGATACAGCTAAAAACAATTTTTCAAGAGCAGAGCTATACTTTAAGCTTTGACTCAGACAACTAACACACTTTTCACAACATGATTCCAGAACCAGTTTTTGTAGCACCTTCATATTAGAAAGAATTATTTCAAAAGTGTATCAAGCATAAACTAACTATTAATGTCTGCTAAAGCCTGAAAGTAGCTTACAGTATGACCTGTCCTTCTCATATCAGTAAGAGATTTCTGTTTCTAACCCACTTATGGCAATTTCTTTGATATCCTTTGTTTTAATTAGCAGTAACTAACAGATTTCTTCCAGTGGTAGCCTTCCCCCACTGTGTACAAAGCAGTAACAATCCCTCACCTCACCTGTCCTCCACTTACAGCAAGACTGGGTATGATGGACAAGTATAGATAGTTGCATACTTAGAAGATTTAAACCAACCATCCAGGTTACTCCCTATTTAAGTTTGGTTCAGGGATGTCACAGCAATTTTCTCTTCAAAAATAATCATCTACCGCACTTGTACAATCATCAAAATGAGTCATGTTTAAAATTAGGTGTTTACTCCCTTGTGTGAGATGGCAGTTGAGATGGAAGGGAGTGGACATGATTTAGTTTTAACAAAATAGGGAAGCTATGCAAGAAATCACATATTCTACTTGCTATTCATCAAGCATATATGAGAAAGTTATAATACTGTATTTTTTTTGTCTAGTCTAATATTTGAGTGGTATCCCTCATTATTTCCCAAATGATCCAAGTTCAGAGAGATGTGCTTTATAAGAAAAGGCACTAGTGTGGTCGCCAACTGACCACTAGAGCAGAGAAACACCCAAGTTGCAGGCAGGCCCCCACAGGGGTTTCTGCTAAAACCTGTGGGAGACTTTTCCAGAGCTTTTGGGAGAGCTCTGGAAACAATCTTTTAGAAACAATCATGCAGGAGAGAGCATACTGTACTGATGAAAGAGAGCGAGCAATGGCATAGACAGTGGCCTACCAGCAAAGGGGGCAAAACAAGCACAACTCTTACGAATCTATTTCTAGTGTCAACGAAGTGCAGAACTTGTACAGCACCAAGCCAGAAAGCACTAGCCAAGTTCAAAGTGTATTCTAACAGCCAATTAATTCTGCTGCAATTTGGACATCGTTTCATAGTTTCTCTGCCACAGTACTCTGAATCTTACTGCATGCTCTGGACAACTGTGAAATACTCAAATGACACACAGTTGCTAAAGTTTTAGTTGAAGAATACATGAATAATTAGAAAGGAAAAAGTAAACAAGTGAACACTTGCTGAGGGAAAAAATGACAAATAGAAAATCCCAAGTTTAATACTGTTCTTATTTTAGTCCATTACTTCATTTGGTCTATTCTTAAGCAATTAATCTATTTCCAAATACCACTTTTCCTTAAAACTTAAGAAATAAGACAGATGGGTAAGAAGAGATATGCAAAGACCAGATGTTCTTAATTTAACTAGCCAGTCCTTTCTTATAGAAAAGTAGTGATGTCTCCTAACGCTGAATCCTGCTCTCATAGCAACTCTTCTTGTTTGCTTCTGAACAAGGCAGGGACTTGAACCTCTCTCTGAAAGTCAGATGAGGGGCAAAAGAGTCCACAGATAAGGAATCTTAAATTTAGATATATAGCAGCAGACCCGGAGCTGACTACCAGCACTCTGGGACATGAACTTGGGTTACAACAGAGCTGCCTATGACAGTAACAGCTTCTTGGCACTGAGCTGACAAGAAAATAAAACTGAGTGATATAGACTATTAGGAGAGACATGCAGAACAAAAGTGAAAAATCCATCAGAAAGTAATTCCGCCACACATCCTGTATCAAGTCAATTCTGTGTGCACTTCTAGTTTGTTTTCATCTACCAATACAGCAGGTCTAGAGATACAGAAAATGGCAACGTGGGACAGCTACAGCACAGCTTCTGTATGAGAAACGCCTAAATAGAGGCAAGAAAAAGGCAGATGAAAGCAGGACAGGACAGACCTCCACAATATCGCGAGTGACAGAGGAAAGGTAAATGTGGAACAACTTCTGATTGTTCTAAGAGTAGGAGACATTCAGGAAAAGCATAAAAAGACAGCTTGAAAGCAAAAAAAAAAAGTTATTTCTTCACAAAACGTGTAATTAAGCGTAAGGTTCATGTAGCTGGGCAAACTAAGGGAAGAAAATCCATGACAAACTCCATATTTGAAGACGCAATTTCTAACTCAGGAGCTCCTAGACCATGAAATCACTGAAAGACAGAAAGGTAAGCAAGCATACAGTGATACTCCAGCAGCACTTCTCATATATTCTTGTGTAAGTATCTACTGTTGACCTACTGTCAATACTGGGTTTGATATGAAGCCCATTTGTCTACCCTTTCATTAATGTAAGCTCCAGAACAACTGCAGATAAAGAGTTTTCTTAAGACACTGGCACCATTGTGCAGGGATTTTCAAAGAAGCGCCTGAGGTCCAGTTTCCCTTGAGCAAGTACCACGGTAGTGTGTTGTTCCTGTGTTTCTCCCCCATTCTTCTCCAGTGTGAACTTTGAGAAGGCACAAACAGGCACATTAGACAGATTTGCAGGAACTTTAATTCCAGAATCAGGCTCCAATACTGAGTTGAAGATGCAAATAATGCTTCCTATCTGTTGAGATTTTGCGGTAGTGACTACAACAGGTCTTGCAGCATCCAACTTCAAACTGATACCCAGAACACAGTAGAACTGTGTATTAAATTTTTCAAACAATACATTATAAGCCATGTGCAAACACTGCATTAACTCTAGTGGAGCTAAACATTTATTTATGAATCACTGCTTGTCTTACTGAAAAGGCAGTAATATATGCAGGAAGGTGTCACTGCAAAACTAATGGTTACTAAAGAAATAAGATAAATAAAATCTTCTGTTAAGCAATCTATAATGCTGTAAATTAAACAGAAGTTTGTGGTAGGGTAATCTAAAGGAATAAAAAACCCAAAGTCTTGCATCTTCGATCACATTTTAAAGTTAGTATTTGATTTTGTGCATTAAACTTTTCATCTCACATACTCATGACCATACCATAACATAAAGTTTAAGGCTACTCAACACTCATACTGTGCACCTGGAGATCACCTTTTATGCAATTTAAAATCTGTTTTGAGCACTGACTTCAGAGATCTTCATACACCTCAGGTCTCCATCAAGGAACCAGTTATGATTGGCAAGACCGGCTCATAACAGGAGTTTCACACACCTCTCAAATCACTACAGTGACATTATTTTACAATTATTTAATGTTTGCTCTGCTCTCTATCCAGAATTGCCTAGAAAATAAATAAATTACCTACTTTTCATCTTGACGATTAACTATTCCTTTAAAAACAAAAAAAGCCCAAAGCCTAGCTCTTTCTAGCAATTCTGTCAGTGAACAAATGACTGACCAACTTCTAGGTTCTTCGTAACACAGCCTTTTTAACGCAGTAACAAAAATCCAGTACTATTTACCCACAACAGATGAATCCCTCTAAAGAGTTTCCACCCACATTAATACTGCCCACAGAATAGCCAAATCATACCCCCAAACTCAACCACAGAGTAATCAGCAGTTGCTGAACCCTGTCACAGAGAGAACAGGTCAGGCACGTAGAAGTTATTTTTAAATGATCCTAATTACAAGATAGTTTTAATTGTGGGTAACAGCAATAGAGACCTAACGTTAGCCGTAAGTTCCAACAACTGAAAACATTTTTAATAAAGAAGAAAGAATCATACAAGCTCAGTAAGAACTCCCCTTATTCCACATTTATTTTCAAGAACTCATCAAAGGTCCCCAGCACAGCATGAGAATACCAGGTTTGCCATTCTTGGTGGGACAATCTTACACTGTAACTCTTGTCTCCAGGCAGTCTATTTTTAAGAACAAAAATCCATCTGTCTTCCATCCTATTCTTTGTCTTTTTTTTATTTTTAAAAGACATTTCTGTATAGACTGTTAAATGGAACTGTCATTTAAGGTACGTTTATGAAATAAATAGAAAAATTAATTAGTCAATTATTCTTCAACTTCTGACAGAACAAATCACATCAATTGGTATTTTAAACAAAACACAACTCTCTGTCTATAAAAGAAACAGAGCTCAGTTTTGCTAAAGGCAGTATTTTTCATTTTGGAATGGGATAAAACCCCAAACAACTGATTTGAATAATTCTGTTTTATCAAGCAATAAAATAGTTAAGCCTTACAGAGTTAAAAGTACCATTTGCACCCACGAAACAAGTTTTGTAATTACTATTTTCCTTAGTTCCATCGGTGCTCTTCAGAAAAACAGTGCAGTCATCTCTGACAATCTCAAAAACAAGTACAAAATACCTCCTCCATCACCGAACAAGATCTTGCACCTGAAAATTTAACTGACATCGTGCACTTAAGCTTCAGGTAGATGCAATGTGGGTTTAGGTCTTAATCAACAACTCCCCCCAAAAGAAACAGTTTTTTAACACTTGAGGAAAATGAATTAGAACAGTCATCATTTCCTTTTGGAAAACGACAATTTTCTAAATTCAAAGTAGCTGTAATTTGGGGGGGGGGGGGGGGGGGGGGGGGGGGGGAAGAGACCAAACAAGGGTTTAAGGGTTTGAACTCTTGGCTACCTACATGCTGATATAAATTCATAATCTAAATTAAAAAAACAGATTAAATTCACTCCCTTTTCAATACTTCTACTTAACAGCACATTGCCTTCCTATGTACACCTTTGATGACTCTGGTAGAGGCAAAAATAAGCTAAATACATTGACTAACAATGAAAGACAGAAGCAAAAGTGACATGTTCATATTTGTGCAATAGTTATTAATAAAGCTCTTTGAATTGCTCATTGTAAAAAGCAAACCTATCCCCACAATTACAAGCATCCATGACAATGCCAGATAACTTCAGATGACAGGCTGCTGGCCATAGCAACGCCTAGCAAGATCTTTGAGCTTTCTTTTTTGTTGTTGATGGTAATGCACTGCAGAATGAAAAAAATCCATCTTTTTTTTTAGCCTCTTAAGACCGCCTCTCACTTACTTGCTGGAAACAGTAAACTATCTTCTACAACATGCTAAACAGTAAATGGGAAAAGCAACCCTACACTGTCCACTAGGCTAAAGCTGAAATCAAATTCCTATGAATATCTGACAAAATTTCCTCATTAACAGTGACCTGTCAGTTGAAATTCAGCTGTACTACTAAGTGTCTGGATACTGTGGCAATGATTAGTAAAATTAATGACATGAGAAATATCAGCTAATACTATGCTATTTACAACTTTCAGTGTATAGAAGATAAACTAGAAACTTACTGAACATCTTACTAAAACAGCATATCTAGTACTTCTTGTGAAAGACATTAGGTATTTTTGGCTTCACTGTTTTTCAATTTTACATGTCTAAATACAGAACATGAACTTCAACTCGGACAAAGTTCAAGCAATCACAGCTAATATTTTCCTTCTCTTGCCTAACTAGTGTTTGCTTTACATTTCTTAGGATTTACCTAAAATATTTCACAATAAAATGAAAAAAAAAAAAAAGTGCAAGAATCTCATTTTCTCTATCTCAATATCAATGTTCCTCCCTTCTAATGACATAGAAAGGATTCATTCCACCAAATGTGGATTTCTACATCTGACCTGTCAGGTGAACTTCCTATCTATCTATTTACACTTAACAGACTCCCAGGGTACAATTCATCTGCTATTTAAAGTATCTACTGGGGGTCAGCTTATATCACCCTGAAGAATGTCTGCGTCTCAGATCTGCTGTAAATCTCTGATGGCTGTCACACAAACAGTGGGGAGCCTATTTGTGACAGTTTAAGCAATTACTGCCCCCAGGTGTTGGTTCTACTCTATGGGAAACTATCACCCCTCTCTCCTCTTCCCCAAACCTGACTTTGTGGGATGGACTATGTGCTGCCCCTTAACACCACCAATGCAGAGATGAACACATTAACAGAAACTACTGATTTTGGTAGATTTGTGCAAAATGCAGAAGCAAAAATCGGAAACAGCTGAGGCACAGGTACAGATTTCATCACGCTGACCCTGCAATAGAAACACCATCTTCCTCACCAAGGCAATAAAGGAGCAGGGAAGGAGGTTACATACAGCTGTTTGTTCAGTGGATGCAAATCTGTGCCATAGTCAGTGAGTTTTCAAAATCTGTGGGCTAACTAAATGAAACCAATGATTAAATCCCCCAAACTGTAAAATATTATGGGATTTCTAATGAAAGTTTCACTGCAAAACTGTGGTGTGCAAACTGTAAGGGCAATTATATCTTAATGCTCATGTCATAAAGTAGCATCAATTTTAATTTTAATGAAATGGAATTTAGTTACTATTGCTTGAAAATGTAACAGTATTCCAAAACGTCCCCCTCTTCCAAGAAATTAATGAAAGTGGGGAAAGACAAATGGAGATCTTGAAAACTTAGGTTTATTTCTACAGTAAACCAGTTATATTTAACAAAAAGAAGTAACAACTGTTAACTTATCGTGTAGAGTTCAGTGACAAAGTTTTCCTGCCCTGTGAAAAATGCCACTATTTCAAAATGTTTCCTGTTTCACATCAGGAAGAACTTAAGCTCTCTCAAGGTTTTTCATGAAAAACATGAGAGAGGAAGAGACCATAAAGCAACTGACTTCAGAACGACACTTCTCACATGAATGTCTAAACCACTTACCTACTCAGGCTACTTATTATCGTCAGGCAGGATCCTGTAAATTCTTCCTCATTTTCTGAATTTGAAAAACCTCTTAATAAAGTTAGTGCCCATTTCTCTGAAGTTTCAACAAATCTTTCTTTTAAGGAATCAAACTACCACCTACAAATGTTTCTGTCAGCTTCTGTGATACAGTAAATAATACCAGGACAAATATCAGTTCTATGTGATTCTAAGCCTGAACAGCTTTAACAGGTGTGTATGGAAGGAGAAATGAAACGTTTTAGTGAACACACAGCAAAATATTTCATAAAATGCCTTTACAGATACCTCAGCAAATTTTTTTCACTTGCACTCAATATGGGATTTCCAGGGAGAAGTAGAGGGTCCTGTAAATCATCTTTCCAGACTACATACAAAACTATCTGTAACTGAGGCTCATGCTGCACAGAAAATGTTTACTTGATAAACACAGCTCTGCATGACTACAAAGGTAAGAAACAACTCAGTGAAAAAAAGACTGCCTCTGTATCAGGGGAAGGGATTTTTATCACAGTAAAAATTAAACCTACTTGGCTGCTACAAGCAATTGGAAACAAACAAACAAACATCACATAGCAGATGTTCAATAGATCATTTTTAGTTCCCTACGAACCACTAAATTTGCTTTTACAAGCCTGTCTGTCAGGCTTGACAGACATCAGCATACATGCAATATATGCAACATACATGCATATATGCAACCAATACAGCATGCTCCAGCCCATGGCTGCGGGTGCCTAAAAGATGCATAGAGGAAAATCCTGTGAAATTTGGCGTCACCTATAGTACCAGGCAACAGAACCAAAAGCAAGAGACTAAACCAAAAATTGTTTTTTCCCCATCCACATGTTGTAACAGGCTAGTAGGAGAAATTCAAGTCTCATGAAAAACCCTAATTTCTGTACTTTCTAAGTGCTTGTGTCAAGCATGCAGAACCTTGAAGTTTCTCCTAAGTGCAGAACTGAACACTTGAGAGCTGTTTCAGCTTTTGGATTTTACCCTGGTGTGTAAGGTAATTAAGACTAAACTAATCCATTTTGGACAGGAAGCAGGAGTAAAACTTCAAAAAACACGAGTCTTATGCTAATGAGATACACTCCTAAGTGAACATGTTACACCTCAGTGTGTTTTGTTCTCACTTAAGAAAGTTTTCTTCAAGGTTTATAGGCTAACCTGAGGAATGATGTGTATTTTTAGGAACGACTAGACAGGTTTTGTCTGTCTCTATCACTGCCTTAAAGTAGTCTGAAACAACTCATTAATGATCAGCTAATTTAGTTGACACATTCACTCAGTGTGGACAAGGACCAATCACCTTAGTTAAAAAAAAAATGCACTTCCTCCTTCCCCCCCCCAAAAGCCACATTCATTTGTTAAACTTCATTGAATTATTTTAAAATATATGACATATAATACTACTGTAGGATCCTTGGTGGAAAAAAAGAGTATCCTACAATTGCATACCAATGACATTTCTGATTACACGCTTCCTTTCTTTATTTACAATTAACAACAGACAGAGTGTAAGGGGAAGGGAAAGAAACTGAAAAGGATGAAAAGAAAAGGAATGAAAAAGGAGAAAAAACCATAAATATTCCCACTAGAAATCAAACTAGATTAGTAATATTCCAAAAATAAGACAAGGTAAGTACTAATCATACAGTAAAAAAGCTAAAATTACTGAAGAAAACAAAAAATGCACTTCAATGCAAACTTGAATTTAAGCTGAACTATTTCAAACATGGCAAATGCTTGTCATAAATACACTGGCGTGCTCTGGGACTATGATATGACGTGAGCCACAGTACAGAAGTACATACAAAATCCATCCACCATACTTACAAGTAGAAGTGGTTCAACAAATGTGGAAACTAAAAAAGAAGCCAAGATTCAGCTCTGCTGAATCTCAAGAGTTAGTTTTTCATCAGGAAAAACACACCAAACCCTTTAGATGACATGATGCTGACTAAACTTTACTCTAGCAATTCCTTAGTAACTGCAAAAAATTTGCTGTGATGCATCCCTAGTTAAGAAATACTGCTTTTGCACTTTGACAAGTATGCAGCTTCTTCAAAACTGCAAACTAACATGTTTCTGAAGCATATTGTCACTTTTCCACTGTCTTATCTTCAAAAAAGAGGGGAACCACTGCAGAAAATAAAATTACAACAATGGTGCCAGTTATAAGCAAGTCACATAAGACATTGGCTTGCTTTTTACAATTGCCCATTAAAACACACACCTTGCTAACATCAGCAAGGCAAATGAATTCTCAAAGTAATCAGCTTATTAAAATCAAGCCTGTATTAACTTCTATCAACAAACATCTCAGTCTTTCAAGGACGCATCTATTTCCCTTCAACACTTCTAACAGAAGACAGTAACTTAAGATCATATTACAATACCAAGGGCTTTCTTAGACTTATACACCCTGTGCAACATAATCATATAGCTTTCAGAATGATACTCAACATGCTTTTTCCTCTACCAACAAAATTAATACGTAATTCTATTTTAGTATATACAGACAAAGCACCGAAGTCCACGCAACAGCAATTCTAGTACTGTTTGCTTATTTAGACAAAATGGAAACTAGCTTCATAGAACTCTAATAAATGTGAGAAGAGGCAGAGTGGGGAAAAAAAAAAAAAGACAAAACAAAAAAGGACAACACAAGATTCTGGAATAATACAGATAGCTCTGTTTCTGCTTCATATGGAGGTGGGTGCACTGCACTGTGGAGTCAAGAGGCTTTCCCTGTGTAGTAAGACTAAACCGTAAGCATATAACCAAGGATGCATTTTTTTCTCTTTGCTTTTTCATACTCCAGTTACAATCCAAATTGTATCAAGAAATTACAGATGATCTGTTGCTTTTTTACTTCTCCTTAGCAAACTGCCAACTTTGATTTTGTCAGGGTAACGTACTTGCTGGTCAGTGTTGCTGAGTATTAGAAAACAAAAAAAAAAACCCATCAAAAGATCCTTCAGAGGTCAAGCACGTCCTAGTATTAATGTCATTCTGAAACTGTAAAGGCATTTAAAAGGAGATTCTCAAGTCTGCTTTTAGAAGCATAGAGAAATGTAGGGAGAGAAGACTCCAAAAATAAAATTCTGAAGTTGAAAGAACCTAACATATGAAGTACGACTACTGATCGCTAGCAACTTGTAAAGCAACTTGTAAACCTACTATTGGAAGAGCAGGTAATGGGTGGGGCTCTCCTTGTTGCGCAGATGCGATGAATTGTTTGGTTTTTAACTTTCTCCATGAAAATACATACAATATTGCTAATTTAGAGTGACTAGAAGAATCCCTGTAAAGTTTTCACTAACACATGATTTACAAGACATACAAAGTAAATTAGAGTACTATGGGCTCTTTCACTTAACCAGTTACACTAAACTAAAGATAAAACGCGACTTGCCCTTGCATACTGACTTGCTCTTTGCTGAGAAGTAGGCTTACATAGACTTCCATGTAATTTAGGCTCCCATCTAAAAAAAATTCAGTTGTTCAGAGATTGCTCACATTTTTTTTAAAGTTAACAGAGCCAATGTTTGTCTGTGTTAATCTGCAGGCACTCTGAAATAACAGAGAAGAATGAACTGCTAAAAGCTGGACTCCTTTGCCAGGATTTGTACGTTTAAACGTACTATGTTCCTTCACTCTAATGTTGGGAGAACAAGGGAGATCCTCCTTTCAGTTTTGTCTCACCAAGGCCAAAATAAACTGTGACTCTTGATCAGTGTCTACATAGGTAGATATCTGTGCCCAAATCCCATGGACAGGCTCCCGTGGAGACTTCTTAAGTCCAGAAAGCAGAATGACCTTGTTACTTTAACAGAAGTGTCACATGCAGACATAGAGGAGAGGCAAGAACTAGTGCCTACAATAGGAAGGGTTCCCATTTCCTAAGTGTCCTTCTTGAGCTATGCACTGGGTCAGCAAAGAGCTGCGGACTCGCTGAAAGAATGAACGGATTATTTTCTTGTAACCTGTCTTCTGAAGATTAGACAGATCATCAACCTGAGGAGACTACAAATTTCAGCACACAAATCTCAACTCTGACACTCATCTGAAAGCACTTCTGGGAGGCTCTAAGCATTCCAAAACCACCCATAAGAACCTTGCATAAGGGCATTAATACTGATGACAAAGTAGATTTTTCAAGGACTCAAAGTAATTTATTTTATAACAGCTTTTCCCCAATTCTTTTGCTTAGTGCTCCAGCCTGAACTATTCCTCCATGTCTGAAAGACAGGAGGCACAAACAGTTCACAAAGACCCGTGCCTCTCCAGATCACCATTCAATCTCTCTTGGCATTCATGACCTACTGTCCTCCCAACTCTTGCAGATTCCCAGTTTGAAAAACATCGCCGTACGACTTGGAAGCTGCCTGTGGCGAAAGGCCTCGCTGTAGCTATCAGCTATTGAATGTCACATGGAGTGGTAACGTGGTGCCACACGGACCACGTCCATACACAGGTGCAACACACCTTTAGCCAAGCGCATGTTTTCACCTCGCAGCGTTATCTGTGCACACCAATCCTCTTGTCCTACATCCCAAGGGAAAAGCTCCTACAGATGCGCCGTGACCCCTCCTGAGCCACGGAAGGGTCTCCACTGCCAAGAGCCCACGGAAAGCGGCAAAACCTCGGCAGACCCGACCGGGGCTCCTCAGGGGGGCTGCGAGCAGCCGACGGCAGCGGCGCCCCGGTCGCCCGGGGAGGAGCAGGAAGCGAGCCCGGAGCTGCTCCCAGCCACCCCCCCACCCCCGACACACCCCCTTCGGCAGCGGTCCGCGGCCCAGCCGGCCCGCAGCGCTCTGGCAGCGGCCGGGGGGACCGGACCGCCCCGCCGCGCCCCGCCTGCGGGGGGACACCCCGATCCGCGCGGAGCCCCCCGCGGGGGCAGCTCCCTCCTCCTGCCGCTGCACGGCGGCTCCCCGCCGGACCGACCGTCCCCCCCCTCCCGGCCCGGCCCGGCCCGGCCCGGCTCCCGCGGTGAGGGGAGCGGGGCGGCCCGGCCTGGGCGCCGCGGAGGGGGCGGCCCCCTCCCCCGCGGTTACCTTCCCGGTACTTCTTGCGCAGCCGCCGGTGGACGCTCTTCACCACCCCCGACAGCTTCTCCTGCTCCAGCTTCCGCTCCTGCTCCGGGGGCGGGGGCGGCGGCGGCAGGGGGGCGGCAGCGGCGGCCCCACCGGGCCGGGGCCGTGGCTGTGGAACGGCCTCCATGGTGCTACCGCTGCTCCGCCGCGCGCAGCCCGGCTGAGGGGGAGGTGTGAGCGCCGGGCGCTCTGGCAGGGCGAGCATGCGCGCCACCCGCCCCGCCCCGCTCGGCATGCCGGGAGATGGAGTCTTCAGCGGCCCCCGCCGCCTCAGGGCTGCGCATCCGCCGGGCGGCAGCGGGCTTCGCCGGCGCGGCCATTTGGGTGCCCGGCGCCTAGTGGCTTCTTTCGGCCTTGGGGCCGGGGGGTTGGCCGCGCCCCGGAGGTGTGGGCTTAGTTATTTCCAGCAAAACGTTCCACACCCCACATCTGGAGCAGGTCACCCTGTGGTGCTTAATAAACTAGTGGGAGAAACTAGGTGCCAAACACATTAAGGGTACAGGGGCAGCACGTCTTTCAGAGCACCGCTGCAGCGGGGGCTCCTCTCTCCTCCCAGCATTTCCCCAGTTCACATGCTACCCGAGAGACCCCTGTAAAAGACCTGGGTGCGAGTCCCTCATAAGTACAGCGGTAAAACCCATTCCCCGCCAACAAAAGACCTTGCAGAAAAAAAATGAATTCAAAGTAAGGTAAAGCGAACCTTGGGAGATTGGTGTCCATGGTCTGGACGTGGGCATTTGAAGAGCATGGTTTTGTACAGGCTTTTTTCTGTCTTCATGGAGCTGCTGGGCCCATTTCTCAGCAGAGTACAGCTGCTGACGTTATTTGGGTGGAAGTACGCCACTGGAGCCGGCAAAACTGCCCCTTACAGGGGAAGAGCTTTGTCTGCAGCTCTCTCTGCCCAGCTTCAACCTTTCACCAAACCTGAAGTACTTCAATTCTCTCTTTCAGTCATCGTTGGAAATAGGATAGACAAAACCACTCCTCACGAGATCATGGCCGGGAAATCTGCCATGAAGTTGCTTGCTTGTTTGCCTTGGCCAGAAGCAGCTAATTGTCTTCTCTGAAGATGTTCAAAAACATTAAGGAGGTAATTGCAGCTACAATTAAATCGGTGACAAATCTGACTTGGGTAGGGTCAAGATTTCATCCTAATGAGGAATCAGTGACACATGCCACTTTGTGCAGTGGAGTGTATAACAGGTCCTTATCAGCACCGTGTCAGTCCTGCCAAAAAGATTTTAAAGCTAATCACAGAGCACGGTGTTGTTCTGCTTTTCTGATAAACTTCTTTTTGAAGGTGCAGTTATCCAGACAAAACAGCAATCCGAACAAAAGCTTTTCATCGTTACTGACTGCAAAGACATCCATTTTTCACCTCACTCTGAGCTATGCAGGCAAATACTGCATCGCACCCGTTGCCCTCAAAGTGGGTTGCACATTATGACTAAAGGTCCAGCTTTTTCAGTACTGTTATTTTTCAGTAACTGCTTGAAAAACTTCAGTGTAGTTTGGATCTTTCATCACTATATTTACATGCCATTATGTATTTTATTGTCAGAATATTTCAGTTTGTTTTTTTTCTCAAAATACAGGATGGAAGGAGAATTTAAATTTTTGCTACTGACGTCAGCACTGAGAAAGGAAAGACAAGTGTAGTGATTTAGTTATTCTTTTGGTTACGTTTTTCTTTTAATTTTGAAACTGAAAAAAATGAGCATGTGTTAATTAAAAAAATACCAGTATTTATTAATTTTACTTTGACTTGGAAAACATCCAAAAATCAGCTTCTCGTATGGGTTATTGTATTTCATATTCACCGAACTGATCCAGGAAGTTAAATCTGAATTAGAAAGAAGACTTGGTGCTGGGGTTAATGATCACTTTCTGAAATATTTCTGTTTCTAGTTTTATATGCAAGTCCACATAAGAAGAATTAAGACAGTGTAGAAAGAGATTACATTGATAGCTACTAGGAACGTTTTGGTTAAGGGGCAGCCTACACTGTGGTTAATGATGTTCCTTCCACTTTTACATTGTGTAGGATTTGGGGAAGCACAGAATGAAGAGGAAAAGCATGAGCCAGTCTTCTGTGTGTGGCATGATACTAGGAGAGCACGGAGGGAGCCTTCTCAGAAGGGTATGAGTACCAGAGTGACAGAAAAGAGATGGAGGCATTTGGGGATGCCTAACAGTTACTGCTGTGGCATCAACCCCCCTAGTCGCGAGCCTCCAGACTCGGAAGTGTAGGGTACACAGTCAAAATATGAGCGTATCTGTGGTTTGGAAAATTGGAAATCTCATTGTAGGATTGGAAAATCAAGGGGAAATTGCACTTATGTGATATATACTCTCTCAGAATAATAATAAAAAGTTACTATTCAAATGATATTATCACTGTTGTTTTTCAGTTCTCAGGAATTCTTTCTAAAACTAACGAAGTGATTTTAAATACAAAATGGTTTTAATTCATCACAATTATTTCAAAACTTACAGTATTAATATTAGGCATACTTTATTACTATGACTTTACACTGTATAGTTGTTACGTGACTCCTTTTTTTTAATAAAAGTTAATGATGTTGTTGCATTATATTTTCAATATTTTGATTATTTTCTGATATTTTAGAAATATGTCAACAAGGGAAAAAATCCAACTCTAATGCACAGATTACTTTCATATCTAGGTGTACAAGCTATTATTAAAAAATAGGAAATAGAGAAGTGTCAAATTTTTAACATAAGTGGTTCTATGTGAAAATAGACCAAGATATAAAATACATTCTTCCTTCTTGAAGAAGTAACTTAGAAGTTTAGTTTCAATAAGCAAGTAAACAGCATTTACCTGATGTCAAGTTTTTCCAGGAACAAAAATGAAAGAATACTCGAGGAAGAGGCTTTATGCTTTCAGGACACACAGATACTTACCTCAGAATATGTGGTGAGAGCTGGCTTCCAGCAACAGGCTCCAAATACAAAGCGATCGAAGGAGGCGCTTCCCCAGAGCACTGCATGGAGATACCGGGGGGTGATGGAGCGGGCAATTAAAGCAGGACCAGTACTGGCAGGCTCTGTCAAGGTGGAGAAGACACATCTGTGCTCAATACATTTCTTGAACACAGTACAGGAAGAGTCAAGGAACAAATGAAGAGGAACATAAATCTTGTGATTGTCCCCGAGGCACGAGAGCAGAACAAGCGATAAGGATGCGTGCACTTACTCCAAGGGGATAAGACAATAAACTACCTGTGTCCTGATAGGGACGATGGAGTTTGACCATCTGGGAAAGAATGGTTTTGAGCAGCTGCGCTTACTATCTTGAATGTAGAAAATGGCCAAATGGTCCTCTGTATATTAGTTACTTTCTAAAAAAAAGCCAATTTAGAGCAAACTAGAACAGTTTCTTTTGACATTTCTGCAATATTTCAGTGCCTGTCACTTTTCAGGAATAGCTTTAGAAACAAAAGTCGATTCACAGGCCGGGAGGAGGAGTAACTCCAGCCCTTTCTAGTACTCGGGTGGCTGGAACATTCACTGAGGAGGTGGGAAAACCAGTTCACGTCCCTGCTCTGCCCGAGGGGATCTGAACCCACATCTTTGCTTCGAGATTATACAAAGTGGAAGTGCTCTTCCTTCCTGAGGGAAAGGTGAGAGCAGCCTATGTTTTCAGTCTTTCTCCCCAGGGAAACTGTGGAAGAAAAGTAACATAAAAACTTTCTGAGCTGCGCAAATCAGCAGTGCTCTGCTTCCATCTCTATTTCAGTGGTACTTTTCACAATCAAGTCTTCTCAGCCTCTTCATCCCTTCTATCTTACAGATGCTGATTGTTTGAAAAGGAACCAAAAAAGTGACACAGCATCAAAGAGAAGAAACCTTTCTAGACAACACTCTCTCTCCGGTGTGATGACATCATCATAAGAGTCTCTAATGCAATGTAATCTGCAAAAATACTACCAAAAGCATGTAATGATTTTAATGGAATATTGAAACACTGTGGTAATTTAAAAAGAATAACAGGTTCTTTGTTAGATGCAGAACTGTTTTTGCTACGTGTATGCAAAGGGAAGACAAGCAGGCAGCAATAGTATATTTGGTTTGAATTTAAGATTTTTCTTCTTCATTAATTGTAGAGTCCTATAAGCCACGAAAATAAGATAATTTGATTTAAAAAGTGGGAGTCACATCCCTGAATTTGCACTGAGGCAATTATTACGAGCTGGTCCATTATTATGTTTGTCCAAACTACACACTTTAGTAATTTAGTAATTAAAATTACATAGTAATTAAAACTGCTACCCCATAACAATAATTTTATAACTACAGATCCTGGATTCCATTCCTGGAGGTTCACACCTCTAAAAATAAGTTTACATCAACAGTCCCATTACTTAGTCCCCTGTGTATTTTAGTGGAAAAATAGCCTTGATACTGACTTCAGTTTGCATCTGAAGTCCCAATATTTAGAGAAATAAACATTTTGCTTCTGGAAAACAGAGGATTCTTCCACTGAAGGACCAATTACATTGCTCCCCAAGTACGCATAGACAGCCACTTTGGAGAAGAAGGCTGAAAGATCCTTCACACATGGGGACTCATTGTGGAGTCTAATGATGTATCCTCAAGACCACAAGAATTAGATACTGATAGGAGACTTTATTTATTGAAATCGTGTCTTTTGCTTGTTAGCTTGTGTTGCAATAAGGCAGGAATAATTTTAACGGTAGCTAGCATTTCTGATAAACAATACATTCACCGCTTCCATTGTGGCCAGCAGATGCCAACCATGTCTGTCCATGGAAAGGAGCCATTTCTTTTGACATAGGAAAGAAAAGTTAAGACTTTGTTAATCCCTTCAGTCTGTCACTGATTTAATAGTAAAGTGGGAATTAAATTCCATGGAACTACTGAAATGTTTACTGAAAACCAGCAAAGTACTTCATACCTGAGTTATTCTGAATGTTGTGTGTATGTGTAGAAAGTACAACGATCCTTTAATGCTGAGAACAGACAATACATTTTTTCAAATAAATGCTGTACTTCATTGTACAACTTCTTTGTAACGCAAGCATCGCAAACATACTTAATACTCTATTAACAAAGATCATTAAACATAAACATAACTTATTGAAAAGTAATCCCAAATTCCCTTAAAAATCTGTTTTTTCATTGATTTTAGTCTGAGCACATTTGTCTGTTATTTGGAATGTATGAATTATTAAATGAAGAAAGTCAATATAATGATTACTTTAACAAAGACTACTAGGTACTCTTTCTAGATTAAGTTTCTTCTTAGCTGATTTCTTGCTGCCATAAAAGATTAACTCATAAAATCACTTTGATTTAGCAAGAGATGTCAAAACATCCAGCAGGTCTAACTGGTTTTCTTCCAATGTCAGTCAAAATAGTATGTGGTTTTAGCACTGATTCATGTTTCTGTCAGCTGCTATGCATAAACTTGCTGAGTAATCAATTCAGACACAGTAACTTCAAGAAAATTCAGTGCTAGTAGGAAAGCTTTTATGTTTGATTATTTGTGCATCTGTGGAACCTGGTAGCCTTAAAGATGTTCTCAATTCTTGGGATTCAAATTCCAATCTTCCTGTATGGCTCAGGTATGTGTAATTCCAGTTCAGCTCAATAGCACTGTAGCTGTACATTAGGTCATTTTCGACTTGGGAAATACTGCAGTATCTTGTATTGCAGGTATGATAGCCTGACTCATAAACGTAGTTGACCTCACAGTCTGATTGGAGTTGTGGGAGCTAAAAAGCACCCAGAGAAAGACTAAGATGCATGTGAATTTTTGAGACAAAAAAAAAAAAATCTATGGAGAATAATCTGTTCCTGTGATGCCGTGGATAGATCAGGGTATGCTGCACCATTTCACTTTTCTCTTTCTTTCCCTTCCTAAGTCCTGAGAGGGTATGGGAGAAGATATTTTGGATATCATTAGATATGACCTATAAAGGAGTACGTCTCTAGTATGCATAAACTATTCTTGTCTATTCCAGAGATTACCCATCCTTTTAATCTCTCCTGCCTCTTGAATACTGTCATGTGGTTTATTTGGGACTCTACTGAAGCTCAAGTCAAGTTTTCATTTAAGAAGATGAGAGAACAACAACAAAGTCTATTCATACAACATCAAACGGAGCTCTGTCTTCGGGACAACATATTGCAGGTGGTATAATATACTTCAGGAAGAGCAAGGAATGCCGATACTTGCCCTGCACCAATGGTATTCGGCTAATGCGTAGTTCATGTTTTAGGTTTGGGTAAGTCTGGCCTCAGTGACACTAATGCCTAAGATGCTATCAATAAAATTAAAAGGGTTAGTACTCTCGTCATTGATTTGAAGGATCAGGACTTTGGAGCCTAAAGAATTGTGGTAGGACATATGAAGCCACGAATATTAATGCCGTTTCAGAATTTTTGACAGTAAGTACACAAAGGTTTGCAATAGTTTTCCCATATGAGTGCCACAGATAAAGATTATCTACTGTTAGAAGAATGGTTTCTCTTTTCTTCTCCAGAGCATCTAATAAACCAACTGTGACACAAATACCATGAAGTGAGCATTCTCCACACTAGATTTTTTTAAAATTTTATCTCCTGTTACTATGGATTAAGAATGATCTGATAGCAGCTGCCCTGAGGTAGGAATGGGACTCCAGTCTGCAGAAGAAGAGAGCAGTTCTGAAATGCTTATTTAAAGATAGGTAGAGTTGTGATAAAATTAAATAACCATTTCAATTTGTTGAGGTTACACTGATAAACTGTTCTGTTCAAAAACTAGGAAATAGAACAGAAAGGTACTGTAGCAGTTAACATAGACATACATTTCAGATGTTCAGTTTTTAGTTCAGACTTGAAGTCTTTCAGATTTCTGACTAATAAAAATGTCTATAGCCTCTCTCTACATGTAAGAGTGTTCTTGGAAATTAAACAATTTGTTAACTCCTAGAAAAACTTTAGACTAATAAGCTTCCATTATTGAGTGCTATAATTATGGTTGGAATCTTAAGTCTTGTTAAAATAATGAATTCTCACACGCTGAAAACATTTCAATAATAATTTAAAGTATGTGTGTTTGAGCTACATGTAACATAAATCATTACATTAAATGCAGGTTAAAAATTAAAATTGTTCAGATGGCAAGGAAGTATGTATCTACCTTCAAACACCACTTCTTTCGGTTCCTGTTGGATGTTTCATGTGCGGGGGGCTGCAGCAGCACCTCTGCCCCAGTCCCACACGAGACGACGCAGATATTTTTGCTGTTCTGCTGTGCTTTCCCTCTGCCAGCCGATCCTGCGTGGCTCCCACCATCTCCTCCACCTGAGCCCCCGCGATGGCACTGCTGTGCCAGCCCTCCCTGCTCCCCGTCCCTCAGCCCCCTCAGATCCCTCCAAGCCCCCAGTCTGACTTCTGGCGCCCGCTCCTGTCTCGTTTCCCTGCTTTCCTGTAGGATTTCCACAACTCCCATCACTTTGTCACTGGGCACAACTCCAGTCTCACTAAGAGCAGCGGAGAGCAGCGCCTGTGCTGAAGCCCGGCCTTGCAGCCACGCAGAGAAACACGGAGGTGAAACGGCTGCTGTAAACCCATTTGTCCAAAATGGAAGGTGGCAGCCATGTTGAGAACGGGGGAAAGACGTGAGGAAAGGCTGCCATCTGCCTCACGGCAAGGTTCAAACTGCTGCCGTCAGGAGAGCTGGCAGCACTGAAAACAAGAACGGCTCATTTATCCAGGGAGGATGGGGTGATGTGGAAACGCAGGCTGAGAGACACGTCCAGCAAACCGTGGAGGAGACACACGCGTGCAGACACGCACAAAGTTTGGGTAGCCACCACAAAGCATGAACCTTTGGAGTCTGAGACCTACAGCACTTCTGTGCTTTCTCCCCGGGGCAGCTTCAAAGCGTTTCAGAGGACGACTGTAATCTCACTGGCATCCTAACAGGAGGGGGAGGAAGCGCCTCCAAGCCGCACGGCAGCCTGCACCTTCATCTGGCTTTGGCAGAATCCCAGCTGTATGATGGCTCCATACTTACAATGTATTTTTTATCCTCTACAGGTGCTGTGTCTTTTTCATTAATTAAAAAACAATAGAGGAGGGGAAGAGCTAACTGCGAATACTTAATTTCTTCAGCGTTGTGGTTGTCAAGAGGAACCTATGTCTTTACAGAAAATGTAGTTCTGCTTTTCAAAAGCAGCTAAATTTTGCTGAGGATCCAGTATTGAAGTGCTCATATCTGCCATTTCGACTTGTTCCTTGAAACACATTGCATGTAGATACTCTGTCAGAAAAGTTTTCAAACAACTGGTGCAAACACTCCTTATAAATGTTGATGGCTTCATTACAGAGAAATGACACTAAGAATACTTTTATTATAAAAATGTCCGTTTAGGCTACTCACTTTTCTGCACTGGTCACCAAGGAAAAGACCTCATTTTGGAAGCCGTAATGACAACATACTACAAAATGGGGAAAATTATAACGTGAGAGGTAATGTAAGAAGGTTGTAAGAACCAGAGGCAGAGCTCCTGCTTGCTGGAACATGAAAGGTGGATTTTTGCTGAATGACTCCTTCAAATCCAGGTGAAATGGCTGTCAGCTCCCAGGTCATATGCTCAGCAGGAACATAATTTCATATTATAAAGTTATAATATTTGCCTCTTTTGGAGCCTGACGTGATCAGCAAAATGCATCATGAGCCTTATCACACAGCCTAACAGGTACTTTAAACATCGCTGTCCTTGCCTTTTCAGAAGCTAGAATGGTCTCCTGGAGGCTTTTCTACATAAATAGAAACAGCCTTTTCTTAGAAGACATAGAAGTAGTTCTGAAGCATCAAAAAAAGTAATTGTGGCCAATTTTCTTACATAACTTGTGACCTTTCAAGCTCTATTTGTACTGATAAAGGTGAATTTTATCCATCATTACTTAAAGGTCCCTGAACCAGAACTAAAAGCGTGACCAAAATATGTTTTAAAAATAATTTTGAAGCCTACCTTTTCATTAACTTTTGTTTTGTTTTGTTTTGTTTTGTTATGAACAATACTAAAACCTATGTGAAAAGGTGGGAAGAAATTTTTGGTTTAAAAGTATTTCAGGTTGTACTTCCCTTTGGTAAAAGGCTACCTCCCTTTTTTTACCATTCAGGCTGAAGTCTAAAGACTCAGAGATGTATAGAAAGATCTAACTGGCCTTACAGTTGTTACAGAGTTGTCCATGTGTGTAGTTATTTTTACACAATTGCTATTTCAAAAGAAGTTGCCTTTAAACCCAATTGGGTGGGACAAACAAATTCTGTTGGTCTGTGAAGGCTCGTTTATGCAAGAAGCAGCTCAAATTAGATGATGTGAAAGACATTGGTTTTGGTATGGACACCAGTTGTATTTAAATCATATTTGGCAAGGACTCCTGAGGGCACTCAGAATTTCACTCTATTCCCAGATCCAGCACGAGGCATCCTGATAATCCTTGTTGACAGATTTTTTTCAGGCTACCTACAAATCTCATTTATTCTATGGCCTTGACATTGCCTAGGATGCCTAGGATTACCTAGGACAAGGTTGCATTCTTGGTCATGTTTTATGCCTGTTGGTTTTCCTTAATTTTAGTCTGTAATTTGTGGCAGCCCAGCAGCTGCTTCATGATCTAACCTTATAATGGAGCCAGAAACCTCTGAACAAGGGGCATGCGTCCAGCTGCGAAGCACAGCTTCTGTAGTCACCCCAGTGTAACCTGCTGGAGCCAGAGCACTAAGAGAAACAAGACAAATGGCTATTGTACTTTAAATTCACACCTGGCTTGTTTGTTTTGCAATAGCTTCTTCATGCAGATGAACATGAATGGCACCCTGGCCAATTTTCTTTTGCTGGAGGAACCTTTTGCTCCTGGGGATTGAATGGGTCTGCCTTCGTTAGCGGTGAAGAGCACTACATAAATGTTTCTGTGATGTGAACCGCCCTTGCCTGTGAAACTCCTGAGCTTGATGTTCTTTAAGTTACATCACTTAAGGCCTTTGGAGGACAGAACTGGATTTCTTCCTGAAGAAGCTTAGCTGAAAATTGCACACTAGGGATTTTTCTAACACACCCCAAAGGTAATGGGAACATGTAATCTTTGGGCTGTTGAGAAAGAATACAGAGGTTAATCCTGTTATTATTTTGAATTGTAATCCAGCATCATTTCCTCTTTTATCCTGAATAAGAGAAATACCAAGACAAAGGTGAGGTTTTAAAGCTCTCTATTGCTGAGACTTCTATAAAAGTACTAGGATTTCCTTTTTGCAATCTGAGCAATGTGATGAGATTTTTGAAACTGTAAAGAGAGGGGCTTTCCAAAATGCCTATGTTATTGGTATAGTGTAAGAAACTTCCAAAAGAGTTGCCTAATCCTCAGCGAGTCACATTTTTAATGGAATTTTATTTTAATCAAATTATCTTCTACATTCTCTCCACTCTGGGGTATATGCTCAGTGACTACAATACTTGCTGTTCTGATATTTCAAGTTACCAGGTCATCTGTGACTGTTTCTGAGACTCCTCTTCCTATAGAACCTGGCACCTAAATGAAGGTGACAAGCAAATGGCTATAGTCTGAAGTCTTCTTTTGTTACTGGGCATTGCTGAATTCACATGTGCTTGCTGGGTCTCAGAGATGACTGACATAAGCAGCTACCACTTCTGACAGCAGTTGCTTATCAGGTCTAAATTTCAATCTCTTAAACTTAGTGGCAAGGCTTGGGTCAATATGCTTAGTAAGTGATTTGTGGTCACTATTACTCTGCATATACTCTTTTTACAATAGTTTTACAACCAGTTGGCTCCAGACTAATGTAATCTGTCTTTCTTCTAACACAAAAACAGTAACGGCCATTGGATCGCATGTTGGCATCTGGTGTGTAAACATGCAAATCTTGATTGATAAATGGGCAAAATAGCTGCATAGTTTTGGAACAAGCTGTAATTCTGACTGCAGGAATAGTAGTCAGTGTGCTGAGAGGAGGTGTTTTCTCACTTCAGTCCTTCACTGTTTCTTGTGTGATTTTATAATTTCACATAAGTGGAAGTCTGATGTAAATTTCTTTCTAAACATACTAGTAGAGTTGAGTCCTTAAATGAGAAGACCAGAAGACATTGCAACCAGAAGATATTTGTAAACTGAATAAAGACAAAAATAAAGAACCAATTTTTCAATCTTATATATAAATTAATTGCCACATTACGCTATTTTTTACCATTCATGTAATTGTGTTGAATGTGGTCATGAGTGCCATAAGAACAACTTGCAAACCTCAAAATGGGCATCTCAGCCAATGTGTGAGACCCCATATTCAGGATCATATGGTGGGGAGAATTAGTGATGTGTAGGAAGTATTCTCCAGTTTTGGCCTCACTGAAGGATGACCCCCTGCCAACCTACTGTGGCCCCTCCCTGCCTCCACCACCTCTTATGCCGGCACAGCAAACACAGCTTGCCCAGCTCTGTCTAGCATGGAGGTTACCAGCATGGAAGGGAAGCATTGTGCTGTAAATTAATGAAATTTGGACACCAATGCAAGGAAGCATGAGGCAAAGACTCGTTAAGTGAAGGTCACACACAACCTAGAAAATCTGACAGGTCCATGAATAGATTGAGGTTTACAGCTGGAGCAGGATTAGGGCAAACTGGGCTCTAGGTACACTACAGCCCTAGATCAAGTGCAGTTGCCCTCTTCAGTACTGTCCTTTGAGATTATTTCCAGGCAAAAATCAGATCATTAATTGTATCTGGTTCAGACTTCGAAGAATTTCTTAACGAAGAGCAAGATTGTATTTTAAATGATATATTCTTGAAGAAAATAAGATGTTGATGCAAATGCATCATCTCACGAGTCATAGGTAAATTGGCCTGTAGCATCTATGCCTCAAGCTAGTGCTGATCAGAATATCACTTTTAAGAAAGGAGATTTCTTTAAGAGTAACCAGGGGGGAATTGGGTCCAGTTCCACCACCTTTTAGAACTCAAGAAAATCGAGTCATCTGTTTCTTGTCAAGTCACACACTTTGTGTAGTCACTTGTGCACAGTTTACATGCTAAGAAAAAAAAATTACCCTTTGCCTTATATAGGGTGTTAGACCTCCTATCTCAGAGGACTCTGTAAGTCCTCAAGTTTCTCTTGCCAGCTGGTTTCAATGGGGAGATGAAGCAAAGACACTCATCCTTCAGCCATTTTGGCACAGGTTAGCCTCTGCTAGAGTGCCACAGAGATCCTATAATTCCCAGGACACCCACCAAAATTAACCAAGGGGCCTAACCTGCACTGCAAGTTCTGAGCCAGCCATCTTTGAATAGTTGAGAAAGAAGTTGCTGCCTGCTGGTAGACCCTTAAGGCAGAGCAATGTAATGAAGAACTTGGCCATAAGTCAGCTTTTTGGTGTTGATACTGTATGGTTCCTGGCTCCCAATTTGGTATTTTAATTGCATAATAATACTTCATAATTGAAGAGTGTATTCTTTGAAATGGTAACTTTAGCCAAGTATTGATTATTTTTTAAAAATTTACAAGATTCATTTTACATGATAGATGACCTAATGAATCACAGAAGAAAAGCAAAAATTAAAACTTACACTAAATATCTGTCTTTCTAGATTTCACCAGAGTGATTTTAAGTCTGTAGGCTAAGTGAAGGTAATATCTAGGAGACTGCAGTTTCACACAGATTGTTTGATTTATCCTGGTGAAGCTGAATTGTAGATTTCCTGTAACTAAAAAGTGTAGATTTCTTACAGGAATCAATTACCAGTAAATGGGAAGTGACCAAGTAAATACAGCACTTAGAGACAGAAAACATGGCAGAGGAATATAATATTGTTCTAAAGCTCACAATATGTTTAACATAACGAGATACTATGAGTGTGGTCTGCAATCAGAAAAAGAATTGTAAACTGATTTTTAATATGCTCTAAGAATTTAAGAAATAGAAACTAAGAGGAGGAAAGGGCACATACCAGGAACACATTTTAATCCAAGCAACCAGTTGGGTGATCAATTAGACAGCATAGCAAGGGCAAACAGATCAATGGTTCCATCTTCAAATGAAAACAAATGTGTTTACTTACCAACATTTGCATCTTTAAGATAAGCATAACCTACTTTCATGTCAGTTGAAATCCCAAGTCTTGTTGATGTAGCCTCTTTTCTCCTATAACAATTACTTTTGCGTTCACTTGTTTTGCCCTTACTTGACCTTGAGCAGTGACTGGCTGTCAGAAAGCAGTCAACTGTTGACATCATGCAACTCTCCTCAGAACATCCTACGGTAGGAGATTCGCTTACAGAACTCATTCTCCTTCAGCCTGCAGTCACAGATTCAAATCTATCCTAATTGGAATTAAATATAATTAATTTCTCATGACTACTTTTCAGTAGCTTCTTATCTGTCAGGGATAGTTCCTAATGGACAAGTGCCTGCATGGCAGCTAGTTCACTAATGGCGTCTGCGGGTTGTTTTAGGGGTGGTGGAAGGAGCTACCATGTTCACTAGGGCTAATCCCCCCCAGTCACAGGAGATCCTGTGATACGTGTGTACTTCACAAGCAACCACAAATCATGCTACTTCACATGCAACTGTGAGTTTGCTGCACTTTGAACTGAACTAGACTTGAATTAGAAGGTCAGAAAGCATAAGGGAGGAAGAGACTTCTTATGAGGGACTGTTTCATCATGGAACAAAAGTACCTCTTGCAGTATCAAAGGGCTTTATTCTTTTAAATAAAGGAGAAAGACCTCAGGAAGGAGGAAGGTGTGCTGCCACTTCCTGAGCCATTTCCAGAACGTGGCCAAGAAGGATCCATTCCCAGGAGATGAACCTGAAAGCTTTCACCATTTAGTATTAACAGTCACTTTGGTCCTTGTGCTGGTGAATTCAACACGAAAAACTTCCAGTCATAAAGCCGGTGCAGTGTGGAGATGGTTCTTTTTAGCCTCAAGCTGTGCAAAGCAGGCAAAAGATGCTCTTGTTCTGCCTGGTGTACAAGTAAGCAGTAACACATTGTATACAGTAAAGACAAGAAAAACCAGGTTTGTCTTTCTCAAGCTTGAGAAATCTTGGGAATGCTTCTTAAATCATACTTCTTGTGAAACAACTTGTTTCAAAAACAATAACTGATGTGATTGGCGATTATGGTGATATTGTCTACAATAAATTAACCCCCTCTCAGAATCTAAGTATTGTGCTATTCATTTACCCTGGGGAAGAAAACCAGCTGGAGCCACAGCTGCACTGGCAGCAGATGTCACAGTCATAACGCTCATTGCCTTTAGGTGTAAGATATATGAAAAAACCTATTTACATGGAGAAGCAAGACACTAGTATAGTGCCGTCTGAGCTATGGAGACTAAAAGCTAGTATCCATAGCTGAAGGTCAAATGAAATACAGTTCAACTTTCTGGGTCTGATAAATGTAATAGTAAGTTTAGCCAATATACAATTCCATCAGTTCTGCAAAACACAAGTGAATGTTTAAAACCGAATCTTTACTGCAAGACTTTGTCTTCTTATTACTCTGGAAGAGCGTGAACAGCCTTCTCTGGGTATATAAGCACTGAAAATGCATGGCACTCTAAGCGAAATATGCCATCAGTGCCTCAGTGCTTGCGTGCATGCACAATATATAGCAACTGGACAAAAATAAATTAATGGCAAAATGATACTCAAATTCTGTTTCGTGCTCCCCACATGAGAAAGCTGCCTTTGTTTAATCTTTAGGTTTGGTTTGCAAGTTAGAAGTCACAAGGAAAACTACAATTTTTGGTGGGGAACTTAGCTGATAGAGAAGTACAAGAACATGTATCATACATTTTCTGGCTGGCAGTAGGTAGGTGTAAAGGTTAATGGGATCCAAAGGCACTCCGACTTCTGGGAAGACAAGTCTGGGGAGAGACTCAGCTTACTGCAATTCAGAGCAGCTGTGGGATGTGGGAGTGCAGGGATTTTCTCAGCCTGCTTTCCTGTCACTTGGTTTTTAGCTGCTTTGCAAAGTCTAAGTTTCAGTGATGGCTGTCCAAAGCTGTCCTTAGCATTATGTCTTACTGACAAAACTGCTAGGAAGAAGCCAAGCTCCCTCTTTCTGGCCCAGGTCAGGGCTCAGAAGGCGAATTCACTCGGCACTGACAGGAGCAGTGTGCAGAGAGTTCATTACTTGCTGTGAGTCACCCACCCAAGCTGCCAGAGAGAAAAAGATCTTTTGTATTTTCTGCCTGCTCCTGGCTCTTGTTGCTGTTGTGAGACAGGAAAAACAAGGCATCCTTTCACTCTGTTTTTATTTTTAGATGCATTTTCTCCTCTTCCCTTATTCAGTATTTGACATCTAAAAAGCACTGAGATACAACTGACTTTCCTGTGGCTTTCACAGACCAGATTCCCAGAAGTGTTTGCAAGGAACCTGTGGACGTCATCTACCCCATCTTCTGCTTGAAGCAGAACTCGTCCTGGAATTAAATCACATCAGCCATGGCTTTGTCTAGCCGAGTCTGGAAAACTTCCAAGGATGAAGGTCCCTTAGCCTCTCTCAGTGTGTGCAGTGTCACATGAGTAGAAACAGAAGCTGGCCATAGGCTTTCCTTTTCCACAAGTCTGCTGCTTGGTAGGGATGCAATCAGCAGAGGAGAGACTGAGTAACCTGTCTTTCAAATCAGGAAGCTAATTTTGCAGCAGTTAACCTTGTTGATACAAAGTAAATCATGCTGTAATGTGGTGCGTGGTTTTTGTTTTATTTTGGTGATTTTCATGAAGCATCAACTTTTAGAATCGTATCAGCTATGAATTTCATCTTACTCTGCTTTATGTGGAAGTTTCTAGCAGTATTGATTGCAGAAATATAATGTAAAATTTAACTTCAGCATACTCCCATGTTAAATAGCTTAGAGCCCCTTTGCCGTGCAGAAGAAAATACTCACTTGCCCCCAAGCAGGAGTTTTCCAGCTGTGTGGTGCTTTGAGGGAAACCAGAGATGGAAGAGAAACGCTTCAGAGAGGTGTTGCTAATGAAAAGATGCTGGAGCAAAGGTGACTATAGCAAAGCAGCAATTCTTGTTTCCACCCTCAGGTATAAAGAGTGGTAGGCTCACACCAGGTGCTGGAAGGAGCACTTACCTTTCCCTGATAGGACTGGAGCCTCTGGCACAGCTTGTTATTTTCTTCTCCATTTTCTCTCAAACCACAGCAAAGGTTTTCTGAGAAGTAATTGTAATAGGATTAGTGTGTGGTGGGAGTAAATGTGCTTATTTGCAGTGTGGCTAGGGAAGATGGAGTTAGGAGAGTAGAGGAATATTCTGTTGGATTGTTTGAATTCTCAAAATTCTGGGTAAGGGCTGATGAGTTGGTTATTTTTACTTAAGGTTAGTTCCCTAATCATAAGTTTTAAAATGCAGTAATGCAGAGAAAGACCTGAGGGTGATGGAGAGCAAATGAGACAGGAGTTCAAAATGTGATGAAGTTGCAAAAAATGAGTACTGTACCAGATACATAAATAGGGTATGACTTTTAAGGACAGGAAAATAATTCTGCTTCGTGCAGTTTTGCTTACGCTTGGGAATACTGTGTCCAGGTTTAAAAAGATTTTGAAAATTTGATGGAATCCTAGACAGCTGACAGTAATCCTAAGGTTTTGGGGAATCATTCCTATGGAAATAACAAAGGAATTTAAGTCTAGAAAGAAAAAGCTGAGGCTACAATCTGTTCCTCAGCCTGGAATAACCTGTGATATTTCAGTCATGTGAGACAGGTGCTGATATAAAACAAAGGAATGTCCTGAAATCAAAATAACTGTCCTGCTATTTAATTCTAAATGAGCTTTTGGTGATTTGCCCTGTTTCAAGAGTGGCCTTATGTACCAGTATAGGCCAGTGAGGTGTTTCCTGCATCACAGAAAATTGTCAGATGCATCAAAACCAGGATGATGGTAGGCACTAGACTCCCCCATATCAGCTTGTCTGCCAGCATGTCTTAAAAATACAAGTTATTCTTTCCCAGAATTTTACAGCATGTGAGTTACTACTTCTGAGCAAATATAAATGAAGAATACACGTTTCTTTCCATGTATGGCCATGCACAGAGGTACCAGTATGCGAATCACAAAATGTGCTTTATCTGAAAACATGGGCTTAGAAATAAGTATTAGTAGATGGGTAGGTTACTACAAACCAATATGTTTGCTAGCTGAAGGTATCTGGCCATTTGCTTAGTATAGTAAGATGTGAACATGCTGGATTAAAAACAGGCAAACAGCTGATGATGTAATTAGGAGTTGCCAGAGTGGATGCATCTACTAACTCCAAACAGCTTCAAAGGTTTCACAGGCTGTTTGTTTACAGTGTTTTTAGTATGTACTGCATAAAAATGCTGGATTTGTCTATAACACATGAGCCAAAAAAAACCCAAGACGTGTGATTATTTTATGTAAGTGTGTGTATGAATTATCTAATCTCTGTATTTGTCCAACTGCTTTACAAATAGTTTGGGAAAAGCAGACCCTTACCTAGTCTGCTCTCCGTCCTTGGATGTTACATCTCTAACTCATATTCTGTAGATAGAAACATCGTGGATGTCAAATACCAACAGGATGTCAGGTACATTTTGATGCTGCTTTAATGTGTGAGTAGAGGCTGTGTGGCTAATGCCAAGAAAAATATACAGTCTTTTAATTGCATGATATCATAACCCAGTTTTACTCCAAACCAGGAGAGGACTAAGTAGCTGAAAGAGTTGATAACTGGAAGTAAAACTTATTGCTTCTAGGTGTAAGTAGTTAGTAAATAATTATTATCTCTTATTAAATATCCAGTGAGAGAATTAAAAGACACTATTTTTATGAGTCTGTACCTCAGAAAAGCAGCATGTTTCAACAAAGCTGGAACAAAGTTGAAACACTGAACAAAGTTTCAATTAGTGACTTCTCCTTTTGAGGAGGATTTTTTTTCCTAGGGATCAACTGTTTATGAACATAATCAATCATAAGCTTTCTTTCATGTTATTTGTAGAGAGAAGCAGCATTAAGTTAGGTCAGACGAATTCAAGCTCTACTGCCATCCTTCTCCTAGCATTTCAGCTGTTACATACAAGCTACAAGAAAGCCAGGGATAATGTCGTGAAAGATCTGTTTCTAGTGATGCAAGTGGGAGCTTGCAGAAAGCAAAGAGTGTTGCTGCTCTTCAGTGTTTTGTGCCCTTGAGGTGCCTTTCCATCCCTGCTGATGGCTGAATCCCAGACAGGGGGGCCTTTTGTAATGCAGGTTGGGTTGCTCTCCTGACTTCGTCGGTGCTGTCACAAACATATCGCATCAAGTACAGAAATTTCCATGAGCACGTGACCTGTCCTGCCTTCACAGTCCGACTTCTGTCTGCAAAATAAATACATTATGTTCAAGATCACCTTCCTCTCCTATAAGGCCCTTAAAGTCATTTTATGGTATACATCTGGGTTAAGACAGCAGCTGTCAGCTCAGGTACAATGAATCTGACTATCACAACGGGAACGTCAGGGGATGAGGCAGCGCTTTCCTGCAGACCGATTCGGGATCACTTCTGATCTCATTACTCTCTGTGCCAGGTAGAAGAGGAACTCGAGGGCTGCCTTCATGTATAAAAGCTCACGGACTTGATGATGAATGAATGCATATGGAACTTTTATCAGGAAAAATAGGATGGGCTCTGTACATGACAGATGCTGTGTGTTGGGTTTTTTTTTCTTTTCTTGCTGTGTTATGATTTGAAAGCATGGCATGAAAAATGGCATAGAAACCTGAATGGTGCTGCATAGCCAGGGCTACTGTTAATGCAAATTTTCTTTTCCCAAAGGCCTGGTCCAAGACAGAAGTAAGGTGTTTATACATACATATATATGTAGAAATATTTCTATGTATGTACATGTATCTTCCCCCCCTTCAGTGTTCATTTTCATGAGGGCCTTGTGCCCTGGGGGGCCAGTTCAGATGAGCACCGCAAAGTTCTGTTTCTTTGGGTTTGTGCCTTTTCGTATGGATTTTTTTCTGAACATTGGCCTCAGTAATTTCTTGTCCTTTGGCGCAAATGGCTTCTCAATATTTGGAGGCTCTTCTGGCTTCTCTCTATCAATAGCAGAATTTGATCATCCTTGGTATTTATTTGTTGCAACTTTGTTTGCTTAATTGTCCTAACACAGTATACAAATAGACTTCCACGACCAACTTTTTAGCTTATGGTAGCCAAGTCTGACTTTCCAACTGATCCTGTACAACACTAAGCCCCGCGTTTGCTCCTGATTGTGCCGCCTGCTGCGTTGCTTTTAGCCCTTTGGTTTCGCTCAGCCTCTAATAATGCAGACCTAAAAAACATCTCTGCCTCAGCCCATTGCCTTGCAATCAAATGAGAAATCAGAGAAACCTATTGACCGAACTATCTTAACGGCTTACCAATACTGGCTTTAACCTTGGGCAGGAGTTTCTGTTTCAGGTGTCATCACACATGGGAATACTTAATTACTCTTTCCTTTAGTCTGAATGAAAGGTACTTGCCAGACCTGTGTGAGTAATGGATTTTGTTGTCGTGCAAGCATAAAAATCAGATGTAAAATTGTTTGGATTTACGCTGCGTTAAATGTATCATTCTGACTGGAAATGAAAATGTAATTTTGGAATGAAACTTGTTTTAATTTAAAAAAACATTAAAATTATTCACTTAATTCTACCCAGTTGTAATTCTTTCCAGATTTGTCTTTCCTCAGCATAATTTCTGATCTCTGAAAATGTCTTCTACCTCTAGTGCTCAGTATATCCATTTACTTTAACTGTGCTGGTAAATTAGTGGCAGCCTTTTTTATGAATACTAAAAATAGACTTTTGGGGATCATAGCTTGAAAGTGTCTTTTTCCATCTGATGTTAATTTTCAAAACCATTTTTATTTTTTGGGTTTATTTTCTGGTTCCTCCTTTCACTGATTGCTTTCCCCAAATACTGAGCAGTGCAGAAAGCTGTCTAATGCTCTTTTCCTAGCACTTCATCCAAATGTGAAGGTCCTCATGTTTTCCTTTACTTGCATTTATCTCCTTACATTAGTGGCTCATCTTCTCTTACCACATGCTTAGACAACCAGACTGTGTTCAATATCATAGTAATTTTTGAATCATTCTTAATTTCTGCCCCAGTACTAGACCTAGTACTTTTTCACATATGTACTTGGTAAAGCTCTTCATAATCCTCTTACCCATTTGCCCAGCATTACTAACACGGATTCCTTTTTTTTGGTGTTCTTGCTCTTTCTGAAGTCCTTGAAATTTGCTTCTTGGAATATAGCCGTTTACATTCTGAAAAAGATCTTTTCATGTTATGCCAAGAAAACTGTGATCATTGGGATTAGTTCTTCAGAAAGGTGGATTTTCCCGTGCTTGAAATCTTTGATTTCAGGATCATAAAATTGTAGCCTGTGTAATTTAGTCTTCTCAAAGCTTTATGCTAGCTTTGGCTCGTGCCCAGAAAAAAGAAACAGTTGGAGAACCCACATCTAATGCTAACTTTCACAGATTTCCAGGGAAACATGTGATTTTTAGATGTTTTAATAGACCAGACTAGATAGTGTTGACTCATGCACTTGAGGCCCATGATGATTTGGTTATGTTTACTGGGTTCTGTTGATGGTCTGTCGGTGGAGCCGTCGAGCCTTTCTGATACGCAAGCGAGCTCCTTGTATTTTGCTTTTCGAAGCTTTACATTGTTTCTCTTTTTGTAAATGGTATAGCTATATTCTCTGAAGATGCGATCTGGTACCTTTGCTATGCTCTCAGCAAGACAGGCTTTGGGTCACTTTGCATGTTAAATTCTGCATAATCTTAATTTACTCTATAAACAACTCATAATCTAAAAAGAATTGAGACACGTAATGTTGATGTATAATTCATGCATTCATTTATAGAGGGTGCAATACGCACATGCTAGCAGTTTCCTCTGGGGCCTGCAAACTGAACTGAAAATTGTTTTGACTTATGTTCAGTGTAGTGTATAGAATAGTAATTTTCCCAGATATATCTTAATTGTCAGAGGAAGAAGTGAATTACTATCCGAAGTAGAAAGTAGGACAAGAAAATCTGTGTCATGTCACAGTCATTAGTCCAATCAGAATATGAACAAAGAGGAGGGACCATGGAAGTGCTAACCTTGTCAATCATAAAGGAGAACAACCTCAAAATTGAGATTAATCTCATAGTGATTATTTAAATGTTATGACTATCTTCTTTTATCAAGCGTTGTCAGCTCTTAAGAGTGCTGTCTTACAAAATAGATTAGGGATTCTAATGGATGATTGGTTGGGAATAAGAAGGAATAAAATTGTTATGTATTGAAATCATATTAATTTAGTCTTCAAATGTGTGGGGCTAATGGGAAAAGCAGATACCAGTCCTATCCTACACCTTATATGATATTTTTCCTGAGCTTTTTAGCAAGGAGGATATCAATATTATACCCATATTTGATTAATCAGGTCTTGTGATTTTAAAAGTACATTAGGAATGTGTGTTAACAGGAGGAATCAAAAGTAGTGTTGTGGGAAAGACCTCTTGTAAATATTTGGGGAGGTTTTTATGTCTGGTTTTTTTCCTTTTGTTTGTTTGTTTGTTTTTTAAATTTATTTGTTTGTGTTGATTTTCCTCAACGCATGTGGGTTTTTTTTTTTTGGGGGGGGTGTGTATTTGTTTGTTTGTTTGTTCGTTTTAATTTCTTATTTCCCTTCTGGAAGGGCTTTCCTTTTTTTTGGCTTTTTTTCCTTTCTTAGTTAATTTTTCTTACTTTTTTTTCTTGTCCCTTTCCTGGTTTTGTCTTTCCTTTCCACTGCAGCTACATTACCTTGAAAGGCCCTTGTCTCTGTAGCATCGCCTCTTTGAGGTCAGGCATGACTCTTTCTTTTCAGTGCTCAGTATTTGTAACAATTTAGAAATACTTAACTAATTTCCACTATGATTCACACCTTATCCATCAATGCTAAAGGCAGTGATTAGGGTAAGATAGGGGTTTACACTGTTACGCTGTGCTGCAAGTATCACATCAGACACCTGTTTTGTAGCTGAGGACCCTGGGACAGGAATTTCATTGCTTCAGTCAGCGGCAGAGTCCGCTCGGAGCTGGGCTTGGTGTGAAGCTCTCCCTCACCGAAGTATTAGTCTTTATTCCTTTAGACTGAGCCACATCTTACACTCTCCTGGTCACAACAGAGGTCATGTACGATCGCAAGCGGCTCCTGGCAGCTTTAGCAGGGAGCGTGTGGTAGCACTAACAGCCCTGGAAGTTTCAGAGTTGCTTTCAAGCTACCTCCAAGAAGCGGAGAAGCTATGGCCATAAACTGCCCTTCCTGCCCTGCCTGGCTATGTGGAAGAAAACTTAAATTAATTTTCCAGAGATCTCTGATAGTAAGTCCAGAACATTATGAGAAGACCTGTGAACATGCTCAGAGTGAATTTCAGCATTTCTAGCAGGAGAGCAACTGGATCCCAAAGGTCAGCTCTGAAACGAGCAGTCTGGCTTGGGGAGGCTTTGGGACCCCAACCTCCTCTTGTGTGTGCTCAGGTGAACCAGCGCAAACACCACGGGCATCAGCCAGGTTTCCTGCACTGCAACGGAGTGCAAAAGAATATATCTCAGTGCTTTGGAGCCGTATCTCTGGGGAAGTTTTGTCCCAGTTCTGCTTCTCTTGTCATTATGGGGCGTGTGAGTGCAACCACTACAATGAGCAAGGTGATGACGTTTAAGAAATAAGATCCCCTTTGTGCACTTTTCTAAAGGGTTTCTTTTGACCACAGGCTTTCTTCCTCCTGCTCACAACAGCACTGGCAGCGTGAGACTACTGGTATTAGATAAATATGTTAGTATGGTGCATTAATTTTAATGAGATGGTGAATTTAGGGCAGCATATGACTACCGTAATTTGGATGAATTTGGAGATCTGAACATCTTTGCTGGAGCCCTGTCTGAGGCTGTCGCTGTGCCCGTGTTAGTCAGGCACATCTAGGCTAAAGCCAGAGCTGTGCTGGCTCATGTCCAGCTACGTTGGCTCATCCAGCGCTGTATCATATGTGCTTCTGCTGCTGGGGCAGACATGAGGGGAGTGAATGCAGAGCTCCCTGTACCTCTCAAAGCAGGCACGGTCTAAGTGAGCTCTCGATTGGACTAATTGTCCTTTCAAACATACCTTGAGACTGGTCCGCACACCCTGTTCTCCTCTGAAGGGCAGCATCTGAGTACACTCCCTTTTGCGTAAGGAAACAGTGGATGGTAAAAACCAGGCGTTTCATAGCTGTAGATCCCTTAAATCTATATGATTCGAACAACATAAATTCAACCTCTGTCCCATGAAGTGAACAGTTTCTGTGGAAGATGGGGCACAGCACAGAAATAAAATAAAAAAGAGCAGGGAGAACAAACAGGCAACGAAAAAATACTAGTTAGCATGACGGAGAACGGTGCGACTGTCAGCCAAACCAGCTGCCCATCCAGGTTCTGTGGGCATCACTGCGGAGGAGAAGTTTTAGGAGGTTTTAGAAGACTTTGCAGACTTTTATACTGAAGTGCACTTCGCTGAGGAGGAGAATTTTCAGAGGATTTTTGAAGACTTGGCAGGCTTTTATGCTGAAATCCACTTGTGCATGAAGGAGGCAGGGGAAAAAAAAAAGCTGCAAGAACCTGAGACAGAGCTGCACAAAAACTGCTTACAAAGTTAAGAAAGGGAGGGAAAGTAAACACCAGGCGCAGTGGCAGAGCAGAGGGGTTCAAGAATTTAGCATAAAAAGAATGTTAAACAGGGGAAGAGCTGGTATTAAATCGTCTGTCATAAGGAGGGCAGCAGGATGCCAGCCCTGCCAGAGCTGTCCTGGAGGTGTCCTGGGGACCGTTTTGTGCCCTACGGCGCGGCGGCAGAGGAGTGGGCAGGTGGTGGAGGGCTGTGTTTCTTCCCTCTCCCCCTCCTCTGTGCTCTCCGCAGCAAGGGCTCAACCACCTCTAGACTCTGCTCCCACCTTGGCTTTGCTTTTTTCACCCTACAAAGCCAGTATGACGGCCCCACCACCTGGGAAGGCTTTGGCAAGGTATTTTTCCACTGTTTGCAGCTCTACCTCCAACAGCAGTTGTCAGACGCTCTCTTGCCCCTTTCGTGATCTCCTGTACATCCCTGCAGAGTGGTGTGAAATACTGTCAAGCAGAATAGCACTTTATACCCACTTTACCTAGATGTAGTGACTGTGCAGAAGTCACTAAAGTCCACAGAAGCAGAGAACAAGTACACAGTGTTCTGAAAAGTAATTAGTCACTGTATGCGAAATATCAGTGAAGCCTTTGAGGAAGAAATTGCTAAATGAATCAGTCTTGAAAAAGTACACCCATTTAATCAAGTGGATTTAAAAATCAATCTGGTTCATCTGGTGCAAATCTCTAATGTAGATTTCCATTAATCCTTTTAACTCTTGTGTATATCAATTTTGCTTGTGTCAGTAAGTTACTGATGGAGAGCAGATATAATAAAGGGCTTAGTACCCATGAATTAACTGCTCCAGTGCCTGAATTCTAAGTGCTTGGAGTAAAGTGCAATCATACAGTAGAGCATACAGGCTCCCTGTACAGACAATGGGAAGAATTAAGTGCCTGAGAGGGGGTTTGGACCAGCCCTTGTGCAACAGGAATCTCCTCCAAGTTAGCGATGGTGGATGTTGAGCACAGGGATATATCTGAACATTTGCCCCTTTTTGGAGTTTTAATGCCTAGCCTGAAAAGAAGGGGTGTGAACCTGTGTCGAGAGCTCCAACCCATTTTTGGATGTTTGCAAACATGCACCATTTTAGAAGCCTTGCCTTCTGTCTGGTTGTGCCTCCCACCTTCTGTGTAACAGCCAAGCAGATGGAGCAGGTGCCCAGGGCAGGGGAGCAAGCCCAGGCCATCAGCTTTCCTCACCCTGGGAAACTGCCACTGGTAACTGCCTGTTTCACCAGGGGAGGCACCTCCCGCCCCTTCTGCAGATGTAGGGTGCCAGGGAGCAAGGAGCACAGTCATCACATGTCTGTAGAGCAGATCGGTGAGAGTCTAGGGTGGTAGCTTAAGGGTGGGGTGTTTCCCTGGAGCAAGGAAATTCTTGTTCCATAGCCAAGTCACAGGGTTTTAGCCAGTGAATGTAAAACAACATGCAACACATCAAATTTTCAGGGAACAGGATGGCAGGGTGGTCCTTTGAAGACACCTGCCCCTTCCTATACACTGCACTGATCCCTCTGTGCCTTATCCTGGGCTCCCTTTAGAGGCAAGAGGCTAAGGATTCATTCTAACATGGCCCCAAGTTTATTTGGACTAAGGTCCAAGGCCTTGTCTGTGTAGATTTTTGGAGCTGCCCTTTCTTACACCTCCTTCGTGTTCATGTTGTGGTTTTATATATGAAGTAAAGCCCTGCTTCTGCTTCCAAGCAGCAAAGAGGGAACGTGCAGAAGAGGAAACACGGGACAGATTGCTGAAACACAGCACCGGATTGATTCTACCTGATCTCTTGTGCTTCCCATATGTGTCTGAAGCACAGTGTCTGGGAAAAAAGCAGGACTGAAGGGAAACAAGACAAGAACAAGGTCGATCTCATACTACACCGAGCAGATCAGCAGAATTTCTGGGTCAGAATGGATGAGGAGTCCAAGTGCCGAGCGGAGAGGTTTATAGCATAAACAACAAGGCAGCGTTTGGCCTTCAAGGAGAAAGTTTAACTCTTGATTATTGTAGGCATACACTATCTGACCTCAACAAAGCAATCCTAATGCTGTTTTCATCAAGCTCACGGAGAGTTTTGCTTAGAGATCTGCTTGGAGAGTGCTGGGTTAGGCTGATGTCTAATTGAGTTACCTGAGTCTAATTCTGTTGTCGTAATTGCCTGGGAGAAGCAGAAAGGGCTGGTTACCAATTAAAATTTTAATGTTATTAATTTAAGAGAGTTTGAAGGGTATATGTAGTCTAAGGAATCTATCTAACTGATAGGAAAACAAGTTAAATATCCTCCTGCCTCAAATTCTATCTGTGTTCTCTGTCCAGGGCATTCAGTTTTCTATTTTTACATTTGAAAGGTCAGGTCTTTGCAGCCTGCGGGAAGGCTGGCATAGCCATGTCATGAGAAGCTGAAATCCAAGCTGCAGCTCTGCCTCCCCGCAATGAGGGGCCGAGTGATGAATGGGGAGACACCCTCTTCTGCAGAAGAACAGCTGTAACTCGTGTTTCAGCCTGGTGCGACATCAGTGTTCAGGTCTTCCAAAATCTAGCTGCTGTCTTCTAGCACAAAGAGTACCAGGAGAAGAAAACAACCTGCCAGAAAGGAACAGTAAGGACGGAAAGATTGCTTTTGGCTTCATAGCTCTTTATGGAGCAGAGATTGCTCTTCTAGCAATCATATGAGAAATGTTATACAAAATGCTTGCTACAAGCCCCCATCCAGTTCATCTTTGTGAACTTCAGCTCACAACTGACCTGAAGTACACAGTACTACATAGTTACAAGGAGTACTACTAAAATCTGGCAACCCTTCTTTGGCAGATGAAGATTGTTAAGTCTTCAGGACTGAATGGTTGCTCTAGATGTTTGTGCTAATGCAAAAAAGTAATTAAATATTAAGCAAACTCCTATTATTTCTTCTTCCTTTTTTTTTTTTTTTTTTTGTCCTAAACTTTTTAAATAAGAGAGAGGAAACACTGTGTTTTGAATGACTGCTAGAGCATGTAAACTGTTATCTCTTAAGTTATATAAAGTGCAGCCAAAAATTAATCCTGCAGTACGTTTGGGTTTGTGTCTGCCAGCCCTGTAAACAGCTCCTGTGTGGTCAGTGCATTCACTCAGCATAGTAAGTCTTTTGCTATCTGAGGTGGCTTTTCGGATGCTGAGGCTTGTTCCAGTAAGGTAGCAATGACTTTCTAAGGAAAATGGCAATTTATAATAGAAGCTGCAGAGTTCAGTTTCCCAGAGTTTGACATAGGGCAGGTCTGTCTCTGTGATCCAAAGGGACTCTGCTCGTATGACCTGGAGGGCAAACCATAGTCTACCCGTCTTCAAGAATGAGGCGATGGTATCAAAGCAGAGCTCTGTGTTCTTAATGGGCTCTTTGAAGCCGTAGTAGCAGAGAAGGTGCAGTACTGCAGCTCCCTCCCTCCTTCTGAAGAAAAGCCAGCACAGCACGGCTCTCTGGAAGTTACATTTATAAAGGTAGAGAAACTAAATACGATTTTATGGAATATGCTGCTCTTGGGGAGTTCCTGTTTCTGTTGCATTACCTTATTTGTCACTGAAGCTTTAATTGTAAAGCTGCTTTTGATAACTCTGCTTTTGATAACACTTCCCTGGTCTGCAAGTGGAGAAACCTTGTGCTGCCTTCTCTGCTGCTACAGTCCCTGTGTAGTAACTTGTACAAACAGAAAGTGATACCTCCCTTGGTACCTCCATGATATTCATCTAAATGCATACATGATGTGAAAAAAAAGAAGATGAATTTGACTCTACAGTGAATAAAGATTGGGTGAGGCTTTAGCTACCCCATTTGTTAAGAAGCTCATTTAGCTTATTTTCGTACTGTTTTGGTGGTCGCATTCTGCAAGGATAGCAAGTAAGTTAGATAGTAGGAGTGATTGCCAAAATGGAGATTAACTGAATATTACAAAATATTGGTGAAACATAGTACTGAATTCTTGTCTTCACATGGACAAATTTATTGCCTGATTTACATCAGTGCAATCAAGTTTAAAAAAAAAAAGCCCAGCAAAGCAACATGACTAATCTATTGAAACAGTTCATTTTTAATACTGACTACTGGCAGCAAACTACTTACTAATGAGGTTCAGGATGTGAATTATTGTTGAAATGAATCCTTGAATAGTTTTGTATAATGTGTTGAAGAAAATCACAATCTGTTTGCAACATATTTCAAAGCAGAAAGAGATTAAATTAATTTCACATGTTATATTCCTTATGAAAAAGCCCCTGGCCCTAATAAGCATTTCCTACTGGCCTTTTTTTTTCCCTGATAAGGCAAAATCTACCTAAAATAGAAATGGAATAAGCAACTGCAGTGACTATTCTACTAAGCACTGCAATAATAATATGGCTTCTTTTCCTTGAGAAATAGGTACTAAAACATTAGCATTAAGGACTTCTGTTCTTTGGTGTAGGTCTGCTCTAATGTAGACTCAAAGATAAATCAGCCACTGATAATCCTGTCACAAATTATCATTTTATATGTATTTTCAGTATCATCTTTACTCATTTATAGTAATTTATTACCTAGTAGTTAAAGTGTTAGAACTTGTTTTCAGAACTGTGAAGGATAAAAAGACTATTCAGTTTTCTCTCTGGTCATGTTTCAGCCTGGTACAACTCCCTGATTTAATGTAGAACTACCGTGCAAGTTCAAGAGAAGCCTTCGGGTTATATTTATGCCTGCAGACTTTATGCTGGATGAGATAACGTTTGCCTGTGCTATGGTGATGCAAGTTGTATAAAGGTCTGGAGAATAGCTCTTAGCTTGACTTGCAACCAGACTTGTCAAGTTATCCTTTCAATTAACAGCCGAGGCACCCAAGTGCCTTTGGGATTTCCAGTAGCTGCCCACTGGCACCGCCAAGCACTCAAAGTTTACTTTGAATATTGTGAAATGTATATGCCGACAAAACATATAGTATTACTGTGCTTTTTGTAGCTTTGTACAGGAGGAGTCTGATGAACCGGAATACTGTATTTCAGACGGGAGCTGCCAATGTTAATAGTGATGGAGCACATACATATGCTAATGAAACACTTAAATGCTCTGACGGTGAGAGCTGTGGCAGGTAAGTGCCTCGGAGTCAGTTGCTTCGTAGAAGTCACCTTCATTTAAGCATCTGTGTTTCTTGCACATGGATGAGTTGCCTCAGAAAAGATACACAAGAGCCAGCACACGTGAGTGTGGACATACCTAAATCTTCTAGTTAAAAATTCACAATTTTTTGCTTTCATCTTTGGCTTGGAGGAATTCATATCAGTTATTTCTCTTATGGCAAGAGTTCTTGTATCTCCAATCTATGTGGCAGGGGAAAAGGAAGCTTTGGTCTGCTCGGGCAGCATGAGCCTGCCTCAATCATGACTTTGGCTTATTCCTTGTCTTCATTTGTCATTGCTCAAGGAGCTGTAGATGCCATCTGTGCCACCATGACAGGGGCATGCTCCGGGCCAGCTTCACCCCCATGCTTCACCCCCAGCACCCCGGCAGCTCGGCTGCTTCCTCCCTCCTGCAGCTTGGGGCGATGCCCAGCGATGAGCAGAGGTGACCAGGCTCTGGCAGGACTCCACTAGCTCTTGCTGGTGGGAGTGGGCGCCGTGCAAATGCTCCTTGTTGGAAGACCCCAGTGTGGCAACTGTCAAAGAGAAGGTGAAAGGAGATTGACGGAGCTAACGGTTAAGAGAAGGCAAAGAGACCTAACATCCCCAGGCCCGGAGCGGGGATGGGGCGTGGGGAAGCATGGTGGGATGTGCAGACACCTACTTGGGCAGGAGGGCTGCTGGCACAAACCCTGTAAAATCTTTTGGCTGATGTGTTGTTTTGGGGTCATTTCACGCATTTTGATTTGGCATTAGAAATCCTTAAGCCAGCTTGATCCGTAAACGGCAGCCTGACATTGCCTGCCCATAGAGTGCCTGGGCACCAACTGCAGGGCCATTAACAGAGCAAGAAACCCAGCTCATGACCCAGCTTCTAAAAAGGAGGTGCTATGTTATCTATCTTCCTGTGGATTCAGTACCCCAGAGCCATAGCTTTCCTCTGATTAACAAAAACCAGCTGGTTTTATGCAGAAACCTATTCAAATTGCTGATACATTTTCTGTCCTTCATCACTGAAGACTGAATGTGAAGTAACCCCACTCTAATTGTTTGGTAATGTTATGCTTTTTTTTTTGCCCTTCAATACTTCTAATTGTGCACTGAAAACAAAACCTACTTGTAATTTTCTCTGGCTTTTGTAATTTGTTATTAGCTCTTATAGATTATTCAGTAAATTCAAATTGCTTTTTGTCTTAATTGGGTCTTGTCTGCATTCTGCCCTGGCCAATTTTCAGCCTAAATTGCTTTGTGCCCTAATAAGATTGACTAGTTGATACAAGGTAATATAACATTTATTTTACATCTCATATTCCCCTCAGCTTGTGTAGAAAAAATCATTTTAGAATTAACATATTTTGCAGTTGATTCTAGCGGCCACCATTTTTCCAGAATATGTAGCTTGCTAAAAATAACAGGGAGAAGACTGTTCAGTCAGACTCTTCCTTCAAACATTTATGTTTTTTAGCCATCACCCATCTCATAGTAAACTTTTCTGAAATCAGCTTTTGGAATTTTAATAATTTTTTTTTGTTGGCATAGAAGTCGGAGATTGCAGGTGTTTAATGGTTCTGTTTACACAGCAGTTAATAAACAAGTGTTCAAATACATCTTCAGCTCAGGCCTCTCCCACTCCTGGGTTTGTGTTGCTGTTTTTTAATGCAGTTAAGTAACCTCGTATATTTTATTCAAATTAAATGTTATATCATGGGTAATAGGCACTTTGGATAGTCCTTTTAATGATAATAAATCTGCTGATCCTTGTTCTGAAAAGGACATAACCTCGTTTCTGACTTCTCACAGTTCATAAGACACAGTAATGTGAAACTTGAAAAGGATACATCAAAGTTTTGGTATATGAATATTGCTGGTTCCATTTAACTTCCATAAAAATTGTCCACAGATAATTTGTGTGTGACATATAAGATATGGTATTACATATTAAAATTATTGTTTGTTTGCTCTCAGATAGTCGTCCCAAAAATCTTGTGAAGAGTTTTTTTTGTAAATGAAGTAAAACTAAGTTTACGTCACAAATGAAAGTTGAAAATTATATAAATATTTATGGGAACAGAAGGAGTGTGAGGTGGGTTACACCTTGTTGGCTCTGGAGAGCTTAGCTGTTCTGCTTGGCTACCTCCAGCCCAGCTGAGTTATCTCCATAAGCACAATGGGCATAAGGGGCCAGTTTTAGGTCGGCGGTAGGTTGCAGGGCACTCGGACACCAGCCGGCTGAAGTACAGAACAGATTAAGCCACGCTGATGCCTCCTTGGCAAGGGGAAAAACCTGCTACCCAGACACCCTCCCGTTCTTCTGTGCATGCAGAGCCCCATGAGGCAGCGTCTCGCTGTCCTCTGCATCCAGCTGTGCTGCACAACACAGCAGCTGGCTCTTCAGAGCGAGCGCGCTGGGAATATGTGAGGCGCACGGGGGTTTGGGGGACCAGACCGAAATTTTCTGTTGTTTCCTGCTTAGCAGCAGTTCTGCTCTAACAGGGAAGATAATCAATGTCGCATGTGGTTTCTACCTCCTGACAGATCCCATTAGCTGGGACCGAGCTGAGCCTTCACCGGGTCTTTCGGTTCAATAGAAATCTGCATGTGAAGGCTGTCTCTTTTTTTGCCAGCCGTGATTACATGGTAATGATCAGATGTCTTACGTTACCTTCCCTTGCTTACTTGTAGGTGTCAGGTTCTCCTTTCTCACTTTTATTTCAGCTGTTAAACTGTCAGAAGAAGCTAGTGCTTTCTTACAGTGATGAAGCGGCATTTAGGGTTTTGTGTGAACATTGTTTTCGTGGTTTTGTTTTTTGTTGGTTTTTTTTTTTTTAACTGTTAAAAATTGCAACATGTATCTTTTGATTTCCATTGCAGTATCTTGTACTACAAATTAATAGGTGGTTGCGTGGCTGCAGTCTTCCACAACCTTGTTAGGAAACATGAAAAAATGAAAATTTTACAGTAATTACTTGTTCAGGAAAACTAAGCTGTAATAAAAGAATAAGAAATATATATATCATTTACTTAGAAGTATTATCAGCACTGTATATTCATAACTAAGAATATATACATCTTTAAATTGCTGCGCACAATGTACTTAAGTACATTTTTTTCCTGCTTATATATCCCTACAGTAACACAATGAAAAGCGGAAAGCATCATTATTAATGACCTGGAAGTAATTATAAAGGTTATATTTGTATGGCCCAGGAACAGGAATAAAAATGGAGACCTAATTTTATAGTGCTGATACAGAAGAAACTCATATCCATTTTTCTTTGGCAGCGCACCATCTCTATGTAAATTCATTATGAAGTTATTAAAACAACACTGTGTTATCAAAGAACCTTAAAACTGAGGATATATCTAGGCTTTATTATTACTACTGGCTACTTTAATAGAATATAAATATCATATAGGATGTCATCACTGTACACAGCGTAACACACCAGGGTGTTACATCTGTATATTTTACAGGAATTTTCATATACAAGCTTAAATTAAAATAACTTGTCTTTCTATAATTAGTATGTCAAAATATGTGAGAAACTGAAGCGCAACTGTAAGAGTAGAATTTCAAATATTATTTGAAATTTCTGCCACTGTTCTGAGAAAAAATATTTCATGTAAATGTTCCTTTCCAGTTCCCCCTCCGCCCATTTTCCGTTTTTCATTCTAGGCCTGGGAGGAACAGCTATTTTTGAATTTATTTCTTGCACTATTGTGGATTTTGTGCAAATATGGATTCTTCTTCCACGCTATAGGAAATTTGCACTGGTGTAGTATGGAGAATTTTGAAGAGTGTAAGTTTTTTCTGCTAGTGTCTTCCTCACCCTTTTATGCAAGTACTAGGCAAACACATTATAATTGTAATGCCCTGAACTGGCAGAAGGATTGATTAGATGAGGAGAAACAATAGGCCATATTTCTCCTCCCAGTTCAAACTAATTATAAAGCTTCATGTTATAACATACTGAAAATGTGGTCTGCCCTTTGAGGGAGGAGAGATCAGACGTGGTGTTGAATAGGTTGTTACGTGACCTTGACGTTAGAAGAAGCTTCAGGATCCTTGGGGAAAAGGTGGTTTTACCCCAGTCTGCACTGGAGCTGTGGAGGGGATTTTTCCAGGCCTGCATTTCTAAATTCCCTTTTCAGGCAGTTGCATTAAGGAGTTAAAGCTGGTGTCGTTATGCAGAACCTTCCTGTTGAGAGTAAGATATGTAACGGCACCGCATCAGAAGAGGAAACTATTTGAGTAGCTTACGTTTCAGCTATTTCTCACCATTCAGAGCTTGCAGAGAAGCCAGTTGCTTTGACTGGACCTGTATTTCTGCTCAGCGCGTTGGAAAGGTCCCCCCCTGGACTGGGGCTTCTCCTGTTCCTACTTTCCAGCTTTAGGTCGTGCAGTTATAGCGCCTTGTTTCATACCTCAGGCATGAAACAGGGTGGCATGTAACTATCTGGTATTTTAATCCCAGATTTGGCTGCGCTGAGCTTAGAGGAGCCGCCTGGATCTGTCGAGCGACGGGAGGCAGGCGCGTGGCTTGCTCTGCCCCTGCCCTCTCGGCGCCTCTGCACCTGCCTGCACCGTCCTGGGGGTTTGAGGGCTCCTGCTGATTTGAGGCTTTTGCAAGTGCGCGTGTCTCTTCTGTTACTTTGCTCATCCAGTTTCCCTCCGCTACTGTTGGCCCTGTGGTCTTTAAGGAAGACTATTTCTGGGCTATTTACTTAATTGTTGATCATTAATGGTAAGATAATTTCCTTCGACCAGGGATATAAACTGATAAGTTTGTTTAATTATTATCTCTTACTCAATGCTCTCTACTTTTCAAGTACGAAACTAGGTATTTTGTGTATCGTTTTATTGACAAAATCACCTTTTTTAAAAGAAAAACCAGAAAGCAGAAATCATTAACGTGAGTAAAGTAACAGCTGTTAGTGGTTTACTGTGGGATTTATCGTTACAGATAAGTAGAACACTTACTCCTCTGCCCCCTCTTAGCAAATTTCAGCTCTGTCACCCATCTTTCTTGCGCGTGTAACACTTGCTTGGTACAAAATCAGTGTGGCTTTACTACTGAAGCAATGAAAAAAATCTGCCCTATTTAATAGCTGTTCTGTGGATATTAATTTTTCTGTACACTGAATGAAGAGGCACTCCCTTGCTGCTTTTTCACATCATTCATTATTTCTGATTGAATTGCTTCTGTCCACTGAGCCTTATAAAGGATTGAACAAAATTTAAATATCAATTGCATCTAAAATGTATATAAAGTATTTGAATAAAAGCAAAAAAAAAAAAAATTAATGTGTAGAAATACATACTGCAGGAGCTATGAGATTTCTGGAGGGAATTTTTGTAAAGGATCTATTTTTCCATTGCAGATTACAGTACAGTTTTAGCTAATTATCCTCAGACATCTTCTTTATTATCTCCTCTGTTTAATGACAGCAAGCGCGGTTGTGTGTGACGGTGTTAATCTCCCTTTATTCCCGTGAATCTCAAGCCTACAGATTTTCTTTGGCTGTCATCCATTTTTTTTGGTATTCTGGAACTTCTTCAGTGCGGGTTCTCAAATGAAAGGTTCTGCTTCGGCCCCTGAGGACTGCAACACGACATTGGAGGTGGAGGCAGCGGAGCCCTGACAGATCCTGTTCTTTGATCTGCTGGAACTTCTGTTGACTTCTCAGCCTTCCCCTGCCTGATGAACTACTGGGGGTAGAGAGGAGCCACTGACACCGAGGTACAAAAGCAGGGATTTACAGTGCTCTAAATTCACACGTGCAGAAGTACAGGGATACACCCGTTATTAAAGGTAGCGATTGTACCAAAGAAAAAAAGAAACAGAACTTTCAGTAAAATAAAAGGAAAGGCTAAATAATTGATCAAGGGGGAAACCTGTTAAACTGCTGATGGGTTCAGCCTGTGTTGCTGCAAACAGCAGAGGTCTTTGAAAGCAGCTACAGAACTGCTTGCTTGTCTTGCTTGAGGTCTTGTGCTCTTACACCTTGTTGTAGCATGTGAACTCCAATAAATTTGTTTTGTTCGATTGATTTTTTTACACTGTTATGTCTTGCTTTGCAAATAAATTAAACAGAAAATAGCTAGGATTTTAAGAAGTGCACATCTCTCTGCAAGCAACTAGAGCAGAAAATCTTTGTAGTAATTGACCTGCTGAGACTAATTCAAATATTCAGTGGCTCTAATGTCTTCTGCCTTACTTCACCAAGACCTGAATACAACAGTCTTTGGGAGTACTACAGGAACTGCTCATTTTTCCAGGCAATTATTTCTGGGTGAAGGTAGGGAGGCAGGAAGGAGAGAGGCAGGAAAGATGCTGTGCTTCAGCAGAGTTCAGTCTGAGAATCTGTTTTCAAGCTTGTTTTCATTACGAAGCTTTGGGATGAATCTGTTTTGTGTTTGAGAGCTGCTGTTACATTTGTTTCACCTTCATAAGAGGAAAAACCATGCTAGTGCACTTCGTCTGGGATGGTACGCTGCTGGCGGCTGCTGTACATTGCTTCTGTACCTGCTTTTATGACTTTTTGCAAACCCTGAATAGAACATTTTTTTAAAAACTGTTTCTTCAGGCCTAAACCCAATTATATTTTTCTCCGTGGCCAACTTTTATTTCTAAGGAAATTACAGTTAAACGTTTTCATTGTCATCTCCACTGACATGGTCGATGGTTAAATTGGAGACCTGGAGCTCACTGGGTGTTCTGCAGCTGACGAGACCTGCTCTGGCTCTTGTCGGGGGCCTCGTTACGCTGAGTTCATTGGATGTTGGACGTCCCCCTGGTCATGAAGCCCTGTCCTGCCTATCCCTGGGCGCTGCTGCTAGCCAAACCAAGCGTACGCCCAAGGAGGGGCGTGCGGGGTGGTTCGGTACCTCTCGCCGGCGTGTGGCCCCAGGCACCAAAACTGTCCCTGTTGCAGCCGCAGTGCACATGGGGCCTGGGGGTGTGCTCACCCCCTCAGCTGGCGCAGGACCCCCAGCCCTGGCTCCGTGCCGCCTCTGCTGCTGCCTGGCATGACTTCTGTGGGATTTCTGCTCCTGCCCGAGCCCCTGCTCCCCTCCTGTCTTGTCAGCAGCCGTCTCTGGCTTCATTTCTCAGTCTATGATACCAAAATCGTTCTCTCCTAGGCCTTATCAGACACTGGAAGCGCAGGCTGTGGCTGGAAGTTTGCCTTGGACCTTCTCGACGCTGTGCCTGCACCAGTACATCTTTCAGTGCCACCTCAAGACCCACAGCTGCAAGGTCCAGGCTCTGGGCATCCGTTTGAAAAGGCTTGCAAGGCAGAGCAGCTGCTGCTAGGGTTGCCCGGTGTCAGAGAAAAGGTAAGATTTCCTCTACTACATGTTTGAATCCCATGCACTGCGTGAAAAGCATATGGGACGTGGCTTTCCCTGTGCTTTTGGAGTTGTAAGGCATCTGGAAAAGGAGCTTTTGTACATGTGGGGCCAGGTGACCCTATTGGCCTGCACAAATGGGGCTTGTGTTCCCATGTTGACCCGTGTGCTGGCAGCAGTGGCTTTTCCGATTTTCTGTGATAAATTACACATCCAATGGGGACTGTCCCAGACTGAATAATGTTATCTGTGTACTGAGGTAGTGGCTCCCAATTTGATGTACATTCACTGCTCCGACAGATTGCAGACAGCCAACCTTTGGTAAGTAATACTCAGCTTGAAGTCATTGGCCACAACTTTCTGAGTTTTTGAGAACCGCAAATTCCGCTTTGTGCTCAGGGCAAATATGGACATTTGGAGGCACCTGGTCCGGACAAGTCCCGAGTGGGATTTTCCCAATTCTTCCTGCTTGATATCAGACATGACACAAAGAGCGAGTGTTTTCATCAGGTGAAGGGACCATCAGGTGAATGGAAGAAGGGACAGAAGTGATGTGGAAGGGACAGGAGATGTGGAAGAGCCAGCTGATTTTGCACTGACTCAGCTGTATTTGTAATCAACTTCTCTTTACTATTTGTAATTTTAATCTATTTGTTTCTGTATTTTTATTCCACTTTCATATGATGTTTTATGTTTACCTCAGCTCCCCTTGACCAGCTTTTGATCCGTTGGACGAGCATTAGCCACACCTGGCAATGCAATCAGTTTAATGATGTTTAAGGATGTTGAGTTCCTAAGAGGGGCCAGCACACAACATGTGTTGCTCACAAAGCCTTCTCCTGCCTGGGATGAGCAGAGCAGTTCTCCTCAGCTCACGTGGACATGCAAGGGCAGGAGGTCCTCAGTCTGTTGGTACCCATTCGCACCCCCAGCCCCCTGCACCGTATCGAAGTGTGACAAGTGAGAGATTTAAGAAGTAACAGAAAGAAGGTGAGGCTAACGCAATTCAGTTGTGAGAAAAAAAAACCAAAAATCAAAAAGACAGCTATTCATTCTGCCACTCATAAATGGTTTCTTTTCATTTTCCCTTATAAAAAAAAAATCTCACTTCATTTTTTGTCTTCCTCAGCTCCATGTGAAATCCACAGACACAGTAATCGTTCCTCATTTCCTCCTGTCAAACAGAAGGTGACATACTGAACAATTAAGGTTTTTTGTTCATAATAAGCTACAATATCTAAAGGAAGAGAAAAAGACTCAATTGTAAAATAGTCTGGAGAGTGAGAGGACAGTCTACTATTTCATAGCAACCAGGTCTTAATTTGTAGTAAAGTAAAAGCCTTTTCTTCTTGAGGACTCTGAAATAGATTTTACCACTCATTGCTTTTGATTTTCAGCATTACCACTTGCTAGGGGAGCTAATCTACTTTCTGTTGTCCCAACCTGAGATGATTAGTGGTATATCATTAGCTAAGACATTTTTTTGCTATTAGAAATCCTGTCCTCAATGAATACAACCCTTTCTCAATGAAGTCAGTCTCAGTAGCGCCCCGGTTCAGACTGCCTGCACCAAAACCGGTTTGTCACTCCAAAACCAGTTACGAAGCTGTCATCGGGAGACAGGCTGCGAAACAAAACCGCACGTGTGCTGGTAATTCTCTGCACCTCGGTACACTTTGTAGGGCTGGCTGCTTCCAAAACGCCCCACACATAACCTGAGAGGCCAATTTTACTTATTGCTCACTTACTTGAAGTCTTAAACAGCTGAACACAGTGGTAACAGTTTAAATGAAGCTATAATGTATGATATATAGGAAATAATATGCCAGTGAACAGATTAGTCCAAAATATGTTTTTCAGCTCGGTTATGAACATTTGGGGACATGTCTTCCTCTCAATTCGAGCATGAAAAGCGGAAAAATTACTAAACTTGAAGTAACCTTGCATGAATGGCAGATGAGATGCAAGTGAAACATGTTGCAATAAATAAATACACAGTTTGGGTTCTATAATTTTCCATTGCATTAATTTGTCTGAATATATTTAGATCAGTAATTTAGACTGGAAATTAAGGCTGTTTATGGCAACTGCTGTATGTTGATGGAAATACCGTTTGATGTGCTATATTTTAAAACCATGTCATTGACTTTTTAAAACTGCCTCAAAGTTAAATGCACAAAATTACTTTAACAAAATAATGTTTTACCATACAATTAAAACATAAAAGATGAAAAGTTAAAGGTCTTATTTTATGCATAAGATTTAATTTTTCTAAGAGCAATTTAACTGACCTGGAATTACTTTTATAGAAAGACACTGTCTGATGTAGTCAGAATATCTTAGCCAAATCTTGCTTTCTCACCATTCTCTCTTTAGTTTTTAATTCTGCATTTACTAATCTATGCACTAATTTAGTGTTTGGCATTTTAATTTTTCAGAGCCTAATTGAACCATCCTATGGTTACAGAATAAAAGCAGAGGTCTCAGGAAACTCTGTGGGAGCCCTGAATTAATGTTCCTTTCCTAGGAGAACATACTGAAATTACAGATTTTCCTTCGTAACACCCATGGGCTGCTTCTGAATGAGAGCATCCTTTGCCTGTGCACCTGCATCTGGGTGACCTTTGCTCTCCCAGCTGGCTGCCCATTTCATCATGAGTGACCCCAAAACCTTCACAAAATCTTTACTTCTTGGAGGGGCCAGCGTTAGTTCCAGTTTTCTCCACATCAAGGATGGATAGCACGTGAGTGAGTCAAGCTTTGCCAATGTCCTGGGTGTCCAGAGCAATCAGTGGAAACAAATGATCACTTCCTACCAGGATATCCTACCTCAGGAACTGTTGCTCAGCCTCAGGAGAAGACAGACTTGTTTTGCCTGCTCCTAGAGATGAGTAGGAGTGAGAAGGGAGTGCGGAGGCAGGGGTACTCAATCCTGCAGTTCTTGATGCTGGAAACCAACAGGCTCCAAACGTTGCCTGCGGTGGCAGAGGGATGATTCTGGCAGGGATGCTGGGATTGTCTTCAAAGGGAAGAGCAAGAGGGTGCGTATTTGAGGGTAGAGAAGGAAACTTAGCACAGGTAGTGGGGGAAGGAAGCCAATAATAGGAATAATAAAATACTCAGAATGAAACTTCAATAGTTGTAAAATTGAATGCTGTTTTTGAAGTAACAAGTAAGGCTTTGGCACGCTTAAAAATTTCTTTTCACTGGGAGAGAAAAGTAAAATGGAGAAAGTAAATTTTCATTAAATACAGAGAGAGCTCTCATCTTGTATTTTCAATTGTTGAATGTGAAGGGGTGCTCAGAAGAAAATGAAAACCCGAATAACTACATGAATGCTTCCCGAATCCACGTCTCCTCTTTCTAATTGAAAATCATGCATGGCAAAGCCCCTGGCTGACAGGCAACACTTGGAGAAGTAGCCACTGATTCTGAGTGTCCCTGCTCTTGATTGATTACCTCTTCTGATACGCCCTACGCTGGGCAATAGAAATAAATAAATAAATGGGCAGGACTGCTAACTGGCTTGTAGATCCACAAGCTGCAATTGCATGACCACTGTACTGTTTGCAAAGACACTATTTGTAATGGTTATCCATTGCAATAAGCACTACGGTATTTATGAAGCGGAAAATGCAGAGATTGCCATAGGCAATTAACAAATATGCCACTTTCAATATTTCCGTCCAATTCAAGTTTAACAGAGACATTATTCCTCATCCTAAAGATTTGCTCCATTTTTTTACACTGAGAAGTCATCTGTGTATTTTTCCCCTCTTTTTACATTTAAAGGCACTTGAAACTGACTTGGACCTGTTCAAAGTGTGGTTTGATTATAATAATATGGAGAACTTACATCAGTGCTTTGAAAATCCATAGGAATGAAACATCACTTTCTAACAGAGTAAACTGTCAGATTCTGCCCCCTGCACTTAAAAGCAGCCATATTATACCATTCCTTCCATAAACTGCATTTTAAAAGCATTTGGATCTCCCTTAAGCCATGATATTCCGGTTGAAAGGTTGTTCCAAAAGTTCAGTTTTGTTTAGATCTTCCTTCTAATCGTTAGATCTGTGTTTAGATCTTCCTTCTAATTTCTAAGATGTGAGCAATTAATACTCGCTTGTTTTTGTGTCAGTTTGTTTTGTGACTTGGTAGTTCTTTTCCCTTCCTGTTGTTTATCACTGAGTCACATCCTCCATAAGCCTTTCGTCTAATTAATTACCAAACCAATTTTTTTTCTGGTATGATAAGCTGGGCTTCCCTAGTCATCCAAGCGGCCTCCTCTGCATCCACCTGGTTTAAAAGTGGTGGTGCTGAGGACCCAGTGCCCGCACATTTAGGAGGTTTCCATTTTGGACTTCATCTCGTTGCTTTCTATGAGCTGAATGCGCATTACCAGGCGATGCACTTTAGGTGTGCCTCTGGCATCTATCTTCCAGTGTAGTTTCTCCTGAATGAATCTGGTGCGTGTGCTCTATGACCACTCTGTGGTGTGAACCAAAGCGTCGTCGGCCGTGATTCACTTAAAACCCACCTGTAGACAATCCCCAATAACACCACGGCACTTCCTTGAGGAGCTGGGATTTATTCCAGTGACCTTTTCCAAAACTCTTTCTTTTCATTCTGTGTACTGAGGGTCATGCGTGATAATTGGTTGTCGCCCTCCCCTGCCATCCATTATAATGAGCACTACGCTTTTTTATGGAGAGGAAAATGCAGAGATCGCTGTAGGCAATTAACAAATATGCCACTTCTTTCTACCCCAAATGTCTTGATGTTAATTTTTTCTCATAGGATAAGTCAATTAAAAGAAAATCTATTTTTAATAGGAAATAATTTTAAAATGCAAGTACTAAAAGGAGCGATCATTTATACACTTCAAATAAATGTGCTTCTGAGTTTTTGTTTTAACGGTTTCTTTGTATTTTTTGGCTATTCCAAAATGGCGTGATTTTACTAGGATCTAAATGTGTTGAAAGGCACATTAACCAAGACAGGGGAAAAAAAGGAGCTATATATAGTTTTACTGTCCCTTTAGGGAACCATTGCTTGAGCTTCATTAATATGCATTTTAGCACAATCTAATTTACTCATATGGCTGGCCCCAGGTGTTTGGAAAGGCAACCAGAGGAAAATCAGATCATACTAAAATTAGAGACAAGAAATATTGAATGCCTTCCCTTTTGGGTCCTTGAAAGGCACATATTAATGATAACTGGATGAATTTATGAAAACTAATACTATGAACAGCTCCAATAGTAATTATTTTTGAAAAATGATCTCTACCAATAAGTGTATTCTGATCAAAGTGCACCGAAAGTGTTCTGTTAAAGAAAATATGTATATACTGCCCCCTGAAAACATTAAATTTTTAGTGCAGTGCCCCTGTGACACCCTTCTGGTGTATATTTTTTCACTGAAAACCACAATACAAAGCCTCATTTCATGTGTGCTGTTTCTTGAACGGCTTCAAATGGGGCAGAGCGTTAGGTTTTGATGGATGTGCCTCATCCTTCTAAGGAGAGTGCATCTCTGCTGGGTTGCGAAAAGCCAAGGCCAGCAACACTGGGGAGGGAAAAGTGAGAAGGTGTGGGGGAAAAAAGGTTAAAAACCTGTCTCCTTATGGTCTGATTAAACGCTTTGCGCTTTCACGAAGTCAATAGGAGGCTTTGGCAAGCAAGTGTTCACAGCTGGTCTCTGAACGGCTAACGGGATGTAGTGGTACAATAAAGAGGGTTTATATATTAATTTCCTAAGTGTCCTCTTGATTTGCAGCAGGAAGCGTAAGCAAAACAAAGTCAAACACATTAGCCCTGAAGGTGCCTTTGGAGCAGCGCTCGGCGGTCTGCCCTTGCCCGGGTGCTCTGAACTCTTCAACTGGGGAGGTGCTTGCCTGGGGAAGAGACTATTTCAGAATAAGTCTTTAGGGCTGAAACAGCCCGAATTACAGGGGTAGCAGGCTACTGAGGGATGCATATGTTACAGAAACACTTTGTCATCTCCAGTGAGATTCTAATCTGAAATATCTGACCTTCCTATGATTCAAAAATAGTGAGACGCCAGCAGAGAGGAGGGTCGCCACACAAGTAGTAGCACAGGGGCCCGTACGACCCGTGCTTGGAGAAGCAGCGCCCACTAACACGGCTGCTCCACCCGGCCCTTCCCACCCAGGAGCCAGTCTATGAGTCTTCGGAGGAGCTCAGGTCTCTCCAGGCTTCACGAAGACTGCGAAAGAACCAGGAGGGTGTCTCCCCAGAGGGTTCTCCAAAGAGTTTTAATCCTCTTGCTAGAAATTTGGTAAGAGATCCTGTTAATTTCAGCTTGGAGGCAAGTTTGCTTATTCGTAAAGAAGCGAAGTTAGTCCTGCTTCAGACAGGGTGTGATTTCAGGAGAAACCACACTGAAGTGTACTCACATGCAACTCACTGGGTGTTTGTCAGATATACTGTTCATTACACCTCAGTGAAGCGCTACGGACAAACATTACTTTGATGTGATAAGCAGGGTGACATTAAAGGTGAATACTAGAGTGCACTATTAAGATGCAGTTTAAAATGTACTTACGGAAAGGAATAGAGTCTCCACAGAGGGTGCCATTTAAGAATAGTCCATCTAAAGAACATTCTCCTAAAGCAAAAGATCAAAGAGGGGATAGGAAATATGTTTTAGGCCAGGATTCTGGAAAGAAATCAAAGACACATGAAGTTCATTAAATCACCAAGGAGTTTAAGGAGAAGTAGATTCAAAATGTACATGAAAAATATTACAGTAAGTGAAGAGGGAAAACAAAATATCCAGAGACTGCAAAAAAATAGAGAAAAAAAGAAGAGGAGAAAAGGATAGTTTAGAAGTACCTTAGAGAAAGAAATTACATTGGTAGATGGTAAAACATACATATGGGAAGCAGATTTTGCTCCTATCTAACCACAAAACCAAGCAAAGACCATTCCCAGAACTAACCTGTACATAAATATGATCCTGAAAACTTGGCTAATTATGGGACCTTTTATAAAGAAAAAAAGATGGTTGAAGCCTTCTCCTCTCTGTACCCATTGTTTCTCCTAGGCTGAGCCAATGAGCAAGTTTAGAGGAATGAGAACATTGCCTTTAATTGTTTAACTACCTGCTAGCAAAAGTACATGCTTTTGCAATATATCAATAAATCACCCTCCGCCAAGTGTCTCAATAACATTACTACATTAGTAGGAATGACCATGGACCTCAATGAGAAGTTTACTCTGCCCTAGCACTCCAGCAGCCACCCACTCATGACTGCGACCTGTGGCCGTGTGTGCAGGACGAGATGCGGGTTGTAGGGTTAAAAACCCAGCAGCGAAGAGGACCCAGGGGAGGGAAGCGAGTGTCCTGGTGCCAGCCCACGGCGTGCCTGGGGACCAGGCTGTCGGCAAAAGGGACTGAACAAGCCAGAGCCTTGACAAGTACCTTGCACCCATCGCTGCAAACCCGCAGCGAGACCCTTCCCTCGGGCGGCTGCGGTCGTGCTGCCGTGCCTGGGCGACAGCTCATGGCTGAGGGAGCAGCAAGGAAGGGGAAGGAGAAAGGATGTGGGGGTGAGGAGGGACGGGCTTGGGGCTAGAAATAGTGGCTGGGGTGTAATGGGACAAGGTTAGTGCTTTAGTCCCAGGGAGAAATAAGCATTTTTCAACATACAGGTTTTCAGCATGCAGTAAGTGGAACAGCTGCAGTGTAACACCGTCTCCGTTTTATTTCCTGCTCAGCTCATCCCTTTCTCATTTAAATTGCTTTCTTTATATCACAGATTTGAATGCTTATTTGTCTGTTCTTGGAGCCAGCACTTTGTTTCACCTCAGTTGAAAGCGGGGAGTATTGTGTACTGCACGTGCTCTAGCTAATGCTGCTGCAAGGCTCCTCGGAGGCGGCGAGCAGGACCTCTCGCAGGGAGAGGAGCCAGACTCTTCTTCTTCCCAGTTGCGCTGCTCAGTTGGATTCTCCAGGGCTTCTGTAGTGCCTCTTTGTTCAACACTGTCAGTTAAAATGCTGCGAATGCTGTAAGAAAATACATGAGCAATGTTAATTGTATCTATTCCACATGACTTTTTGATGAATAAAGCCACTGAAGAACAAAGGTATCATCCAAATCATATTCTATGTGTCTTCATTACAGTTATATGGTGCGGACATATGTGTTTCTGTACAAAAAATTAGATCCATTAATAAGTACTTTAACCCAAGAGTGTGTCAACAGCTAATGGCTCAGGGAGTTGTGCACATAAAACCCCAGATGACTCGGGATGACTGGTTAAGTGTATGTGATCCTGGATACTGTAATTTTAGCTAAGGATGCACCGTCAATGTATACTATACTTAAAACCAGGGATATTTAAGAAGGTTGTGATATGAACGGTAAACAGTTATGGTTTCTGTTCGTTCAGACAGTTGAACTTAGGGAGAATTTAAGAGAGGAGCTGCCTCTGAAACACTCAGGGTAAATGCTGGCCCGGTTACTAGAGAAGCAGATCAGGAAGAAAAGGTGGAACAGATAGGCTGTGGATACTTCGCATTACTTGGATATGGAAAAGAGTTTGTGTGTGAATTACACCATATTTAAACCTGAGTTGTACACATTTACTGCTTGGGTAAGACATTATCTGTCTAGAGTTAACTGTATATCTTGGCATATGCAACTGCATGATTTTACCACAAAGCTGGGAAAAGAAAATTTATTGGGTTCTTGACCTCACTGGCCCTGAGGAACCCATGCAAATTTACATCCATAAATAAACTGTGCAATTGTTATTATTAGCTAGTCGTGCTTCATTGAAGTCTAAAATTCCCTGCTTGTCTTATGCCAATATGCTGTGAGTGGATATTACTGTGCTCAGCTGTAAACTGTGTCCAGGCCATCTTCACAGAGAGCATCTCTGCCCTTGCCTTATCCTGGAGGTGTTTGCAAGGTCAGTCTGAAAGTTCCTCAGGCACCTAAATACAAGCAACTACTTCACTCGGGCACGTGCAGAACCTATTTCCTGATGAACACCTATTGCAATCCAGAGTTTGGATGCCTTTCTATCTCAGAGGTTCACCCCTTACATGTGCTCTAAGAATCCTAACACCTAGAAAAATCACACTAAAAGTGAGAGCTGGAGGTCATCTAACCCTCTGCTAGCTCCAGGCTGGATGAGTTTGTATATCTGCATCCGACCTGTCGCTCAAGACTTCTGGTGATGGCTACTCTACTGTCTCCCCAGGCGAGCTGTTCTGGTGCATAATTACCTTGCTGCAAGAAAATGTGCCTTAATATCTAGCCTAACTATTCTTTTTTTGATTAACGGCTACTATTTCTTGTCTTATCACCGCAGGCATGGATAACGGCTCCTTCTTCCTTAGCAGCAGTCAGTCTTTGAGGTACCCAAGTTTCTGATCATGACCTCCACCAAGAACCCTAACTCTTCCATAACCTTCCTTGTAAGTTATGGATTTTAGCCCTTGCATCGTTCTCATTGTTACTGCGTTTTCTCTGTTTGGTTCATGTTATTCACAGAGTGTGGTGCCATTAACTCAAGGCTGCAGAGAGTAGTTCCGTTTAGGGCACTCCAGTATTGAATGCTTGAGACAAAACCCAGAGGTTTTGCAGACAATATTGCTGTTGAATTCGTTAGTTGACATGGTCGTACTTACACCTGACATTTGGGAGCACTTACCCAGGAACAAGAAACAGATTTCTACTCTTTCCTGGGCCTCCAGGTGTTTGGATCCGCACTGTCCCTGTAGCAGGAGAATGCTCTGGTTTTTAGCTGGTGTAGGTAGCTCTGCCATCAGCTGTAGTTGATCCACTCCGCAGCTGGAAAAAGAAGATTCACTTGGGCAGAAGAAAAAAAAAATCTCAAGAGGGAGAAAATCAACCAAATGGTTATGACATTGGGATGGGAATGGCCTGTGATTAATGAATTTTTACAGTTGGCAGGCCTCATGCTTTTGTATTATCATTGTCAGTCTACTTTAAGAAGCTATAATACAGGGCAAGCCTAAACAGGGCAAAAAGCGTTGCAAGAGTTTACTCTTCTCTCTCAGACAGGGACAGGACTGATGTGCTCAGGTTCGGTTTGCACCATTACTCTGATTCCACCTCACCAGGGGCAGGCATGCCTGCATTTCATGGGCACTGCAATAGGTAGGATTTAGCTAGAAAAATAAAATTCAGGCATAAAAAGCCCATACATAGGTACTTACAGGATAAAGACCGGAGCCTTAGTCATAATGAATTCACTAGGATCACGTAACTGGAGCTACCTTTCCTCAGAAGAACAGCCTTGGAATAGGAAATCACTGAATAAAAATTTCCATTCAAGGCAATGGAAAATTATGTCACATATATTGTGTACGTATATATAGGCAGGGACGTGTGTGTGTCTGAAAGAGAGACCTGAATTCTAACCTGAATTAAAATGTTAAAAATAGTAGGATCCTGTTTCACAGAGGTGACATAAGAGACCTCCTTAGTCTCCCAGTCTCCCAGTAATGCACGCTATTCTTTAATGGCAGGCTACTCTATTTTGATCACCCGTACATCCTCATGCATTACAGTGCTTCGTATCTCATTCTCCTTTCATTCCTCAGACATACCATGGTACCCTTCTGTCTTTTGGGCCAGTCGTGCTGCTTTTGCACATCATCCTTATGTACTCAGCTAGGATGATTTATTCATGACAAGAGAAGGAATTACACGTTTGGTGTGGGTATGGAGTGTGACTTTCCAACACAGCGCCCTTGTGAAAACCCCTGTTACTAATCTGTGTCATGTAACAAATAAAACACAGTTGATTTGACAGCAGGATAAACAGAAATACTTTTGTCCTCTTTTCAGCTAGTGAGTTTGATGACGATTACTTTTTCTTTCAAATCTGTCATTTCTCTTGCTTGACATTTTAGCCACAATGGCATTGCTTGACGAAAGCGAGGTCAGATGTGCACAAGAGAGGACAAGTCGTAAGTGAAAAAAGTTGCAACGCAGTGTTTATAAAGGAGCGTAGCTGCCATTAAAGTGCCTTAATTATGTAAGATAATTTTGGTACCAATGAGTTTTCATAAAGTCAGGTGATTAGACCACGATGGGTCTTCTATCGTCAAATTCCTGCCACGTTTGCCAGGATTTTGGTCACGCAGAGACTGTCAGGCTCCACTGCTGCGCGCCTGGGCAGCAGGCAGCGAGGGGTGGTCTGGCGAGGACGGCAGCAGACAGGCGATTCTGTCTCCAATGGCGGGAAAAGAAAACCTTTGAAAGTAGAAGTGAGTTAGTAGACATTAAGGTCGTGCCTTTATATAACCGAGGGGTGTGAATGGCCCCAGGTAAGAAGAACATCCAGGTTTAATTTTCCCTACGTGCCACTTACTTGGCATGTGAAACTGGGCAAATCACTTGCCTCCTTTAGGCCGCAGCTCCCTATTTTCGGATTTGTGATGCCGCTCTTCGCCTCAGCAGCCTGCCCTGATGCAAATCAGCACCATTTGTGAGGTGTTTATGTAGTGGTGGGCTATGTGAAAGGGAAATATGTAAACCAGAAATATTATTTCTTTTACAAAATATTTATTTAAATTAACATTTTTTTCTGTGGTCTTTTAATTACGCAGATTTAACAGTAGTTTGTTTATTCAGTTGAATTGGTAGATATATAACTATAAGTAAGAAAAAGAGATCTTATAACTCCGACAGAAACTTTAATAGCATTTCCAGTGCCTGGATGAGCTGAGAATCCACCAGCATGCCACTAACCCATGTGTAGCATCAGTAAAAAAGAGGGAAGATGTGATCCTGCACCTGGGATGGAGAAGTTTGCCACCAGAGGGAGTCGTGGGAATACAGTACAAGTGGTTGCAGTGGCACAGGAAAGGTCATTAGATATTTTAGAGATAAGGCTCAACGCTCAAAGTTTTCTCTTTGGCCACAGGTAATTCTATAACAATTCAACATGCAATGAAAATCAGCTTAAAAGTTTGGCTTTTGGCTAAACGTGCCTGGCTGCAAAATGTGACCTTGATGCTTCATACTCAACCTTCATAATTTGTGCAAAGTATGCGCTCGCTCAATAAAACAAAATTGCTAAGTAAGCCACCCAAATTTTATGCTCAAAAATACAACTCTGGGACTGAAAATCAAGATGTGCTTTAAATACCCTGGACATTTTCACTGAATTAGTATAAAAATCGCGGTAATCTGAAATTTTTCTGGCAACAGCTTTGCTGGTGATAAAGCAGATTACATCTGATTGCTGTAATGGCTCTGCATTGCTGATAGCAGAATGAGCTGGAGAGCATCATGCAACAAATACTTTGGCTCTGGAGATGAGTAGAGGGTGGAAGAAATACAGCGTTGTTGTTACGGAATTATTCTTTTGACTAGATTCAATGTTTAAAGAGGTACGAGATCTATTCCAAGTAATACTGAAGTCCTTTATACTGCCAATATGGTTTAAAAGTGCCTTACAACAAGCAAGAGCAGAAGCTGACATGATCTGATGCTTCAGCAAGAAAAAGAAGTCCTTTAGAGAAGTCTGTCCCTTCAGTGCCTACGTTGGTCTTACTTGCTACACTTTAACTCACAGTACTTCTGATATGTCCTTTAATATGGAAATGCATGTACAGCCCCCCCTGAAGTAACAAACCTATTAAAATTTTAGGAACCTATTCATTGCTCATTAAAAAACAGGTTCCCATAGCTGCACAGGGTTAAATGCTGCATGTCAGAAATATGAAGAAACAGCAGAGTGAAAAAGAACTCAAATTGCTGAGAAATAGCAATTTCAGGTCCTGGGGATGCCCACAGACAACCCCCAAACCATGAGGATCTTGCTTTCTATCTTCCTTTTCATACCTAGCAGAATGGAGCTGCTGTGGTAGCAACCTAATAACTCTTTATATTATTGCACATATACAATACCACCTGTGCATAAACACAAATATAACAATTAAGTAAAAAATATTTATAACATTTTTATTTTATAACCTTCATATTTGCAGGAAAATTTTAAAGATAAGTAGAAAAAATAATTAATTTAAAAATGAACATTAAAATGGAATACATAATTTGGCTCAACTGGGTTATTGATAATATTTGAGACTATGGATACTATACTCATTCATTTTTCTGGGGAGCGAACATGGAATTTCTTGTAAGGATCCATGGAGGGAGTTTCATCACAGTTTTCAGGAGCAGTAGTGAATCTATTTTGCCGCTGATCCTATGCTATAATTCAAGCAAACTTTGTAGGTGTTGCTTTTCTCGCACTTCATACTGGAAAATAGCAGAATCTGCAGAGATTCATTGATCCTGCTGCACATTCCATCCTGCTTTTTGTGCTTTGCCCCAGCCAGCTGTCACGGGATGTATCTATACATCACAGCTCCCGTGCTTGGTGTTTGGGGGGGCTTTTACAGGACCAGGGTAACAGAGCTGCAGTGTTGTGCCTTCCGGAGCTCTAGAAGGCAGATATACTTGTGGAGGGAAGGAAAGTAACTTGACTTTTCTTTAAAATCAGTTCAGATCTCTTCAACACATTTGATAGTGCTTACATGGCTCCATAAAGCAATGTTAAATACAGTTATTGCCCTTACCCGCCCCTTTGGAAATGGAGGGGTATACTCACACCATTTTAAATTGTCCACATGGATAATTGTGGCCTATTTCAATTCACAGCTTCAAAATATATGTTGAAACTTGCAGCTAAGCAGGTATTTCAATGATTATTTTACTTTAAAATTCATCAGAAAGGTTTTTGGTTGAACAACTTCTGAATATAGTTTTATTCATTTTTAAGTGTTAGTAAAACATATTTCTCCATTTTTAACAGGGAATTTATTTAAATCGATTAAATTTAGTTAAGTGCAAGTGGAGAAAAATGTCTCTTTTTATGAGATAAATTCAACTATCATTTTGATTCACTCTAGACATTAATGCTAGATAGAGTATTTTTTCATATATAATACTTTATAATGTCCTTGTAGAAAACATTGTGTTCCAATATTAAAAAAATCATAATACTTCAGCGTAAATACAATTCTGATTTTATATTCTTAGCCCAGTTTGGAGTGAAACACTGTGAAATATTACATTTTCCACAGAAATTAACATTCTGTTTTCTTACAGGTTGTATTTTACTTGTTTGAAAAATGCCGCTAAAATCAGTTCAAGCCTGAAGATGTTCCATATCACGAACAAGAAGTTAATAATGACATGTTTGGTGCCTTGTTAGCTTGAAGATAGTGAATCAGATTCTGTAAAATGCTTAGTTTTGTAAGTAGTTCTTAAAAACATGACTAGGCCAAATCCTTTATCTTTAGTAATATTTTGGGCAACAGAAGAATCTCAGCAATTAAAATGTTGTTCCCAAAGCTAGTTATTTCCCCGAGTCAAATGAGAAATATACAGATTAGGGATTTTTTGTGTGTTTCCGTCTAATTTAGCAAGCAAAACAATGTGTAAGACAGGGCCATCTTCAGAGCTGATTAAAGACACCTCAGATGTCCAGGAATACATGGCTCTTTTAAGAAAAGAAGAATATTAAGTAGCCTTTGAGCAGTGCTGCGATGTGACATTTTTACAAGGCACTCATTTGGAAAAAAGTAAAGCGCAGATACTCAGAGGAGACTGAGAAGAGTGCAGCTGTTATGCGTTCCTGTTATCTGGAAAAGGCAATGCCCTGTTATTCTCACCCACAAGAAAGTGTCCCTCAGTAGAACCAAATCCCAGCAAAATAGATATAGTCTGCTGTGCCCGTCTTCTTAATGCTCCCCCTTTATTTTCAGTAGCATTTATTGTTCCCAAGGCCTTGCTTCTAATCTCCTCGGAAAATTAACCAAGATGTTAACAGCTGAGAAAAGATACGAATGTTTACGGGAGGAGATAGGAACACAGTCACAGATCCACTCATGAACAGCTTTTAGATACTCAAGAGCAATTCCCACAGGCAGTGAGGTGAATACTAGTAAGTTGAACATTTTATGCAAGAAAAAGCCTCTGCAGTATTTCAGAAGTATTTCTACCCAAAAGGCTACCTGAAAAAATCTCCATAAAGATGTTTTTAAGGCATTCATTGCTGGTGTTTCCTATAGGAGCTTGATTTTGTGCAGCTCTGAGCATCCACAGGAGCCACTCCCGATTCTGGCAGGTCAGTCGAGGTGTGCAGACATCCATGGAGAGCTGGTGACTTCCCCGAGACCCTGAACTGCTGCATTGAAATGCTGCTGTCACCCTGAGAGAGGCTCATCTGGATCCCACCTCCTGTGAGAAGGACCTAAGAGAAGGGCAGACTGGACCTGCAGAGGCATCCCCGTGCGAGCCCCAGCCTGGCAGGGGAGCGGGAGATGTGCTTGCCTACATGGTAGGATTCACGTCTCTCACAAGCACCACCCGTCGTAATACCTTCCCTTACACCGACTGAAGTCACATGGATGTATAATGCATATATGGCAGCTGCATAGGATGCCCTGAAAAAGTGTGCCCGTTCTTTCGTCACTGTTGAAAGGCAGACCAGCTTATTTGGATTCATCGCCGCTACGTGGAACCATGGGTTTTGATTCTCATTCAGGGTGCTGTAAGGAGAAATCCCACTGGATTTCATCTGAAAACTGGGTGAATGTGAGAAGAATCAGGCTCATTTTATGTAGTTATTTCCTAAATGTAGATAAATGCAGATCACCGCATGTTCTTTATAAATTGCATTATTCAGCCGATGTATAACTCCCTTGTGGAAAGCCGCAGCCTGCTGAAGTGAGTCTAGATACAGTCTCAGCTGTTTTAATTTGCCTTGCATCTGTTTACTCGCAAAGATATTGAAGGACAAAGTTTTACAAACCTAAACCTGTACTTGATGGCTTAAGGTAGAAAACAGTCCCTGGGTCTATTTGCCTGACTGAAGTGGCAACATCTTCTGTCTGCACACCTTGAGTGCTTTATATCAGGGAAATTGCCATCCCTACCCAGAATGCAAACCCTTTTCCAGTTAGGTACCACCAGGGTACTAATGGCTACATTTCTCCCCTTTGTTTCCTTGTTTTGTGTGCTCTCCATTGTGCACTGTCTGAGCAATGAGCGGTGAAACTGCATTTGTTCGCAAAATGAAACTCAAGTGAATTTGTCCCAATGCAGCAGAAATTCAGACATTTGCCTTTACCTGTGAAAGAAGCTTTGTCCCAAGAGTTACCAAGTCAGATAAAAATAAACGGCAAACAGCAAGTGCCAAATACCTGGAATCCCCGTGTGGTCTACAGTAGGGATTTGTAAAGTTTTATTTGTTCTAAAAAACCCAAACAAGCAAACAAAAGAGGAGAATATAGTCCCTGAATTTTATGGTACTCCTCTAAGTGCAAACAACAAAATCCTTTCCATAGATATTGTCATATAGCAACAGCTGGAAATCCAGAAACAACTTGTTGTCCATATTAGGAAAAAATAGTATGACAGAACCCCAATTAACAGAACCTTGGGGTAGAATTGGTCAATATTTTCTTTGAGGTGAGCACACCAAGACATCAGAAGGCTCCCAGCCTTGGCATAATGCAGGCTAATAAACTACAGCATGTTAACTCTCCAAGAAACCAACTGGAGGAGACATTAAATACAAAGATTTGAAAACAAATCTCCCAGCATCTTTGCAGGACAAGTCTTTTATTCCAGTCTCGCTTTCCAACCCAGCAGCTTCCAGTGTCTCCCTTTGTACCCCTACTCCTCTGAGCTCCCTGGGAAGCTGCCCGCTTTCCGCCACCCTTGAGGCTGACATTGAGTCTGTGCCCAGCTCCTTTCAAGCATCTCCTGGATTGCGCTGACTCCCTCCTACCTGCCCCATCCTGCAAACACAAAGCTTCCTCCGATGGAGCAAGCACAGCCGTGTTCGAGGAAAGCGCAGTTTCTTTCCTCCTTTCCCTCCCTTCCTCTGGTTCCACCTCACCAGTGCTGTGGTACTTTCCCCTCTGCTGCATGGCCACTGGATTATTTTATATAAAACATACACTATACAGTACCATTCACTGTAAACAAACTCACAGATAAAACATCACAGAGGGCAGAAAACAGGCCAGGGGAGCCCTATGCGTAGTTGTGAACAGCCAGGTGTCCTGCTCCTATGGAAGAAAGGAGTTAAAATGAACTGACATTCGAAGGAAAAACTTCTTCTCTTTTCCTCCTGCAGAGCTCCCCATTGCCCAGCCATGTTCCTCAGCTGGATGCACAAAATATTTTAGCCTGAGGGAGACAAAAAAAGGAGAAAGATTATGGAGACACCACACTGATGAAATATAAAGGTTAAGACTAAAATAGCTTTCATTCTAATCCAAATACTTGGTCCTTTTAATTTCCTGAGAAAATTTTGTATGTTAGCCTGAGTGTGTTTCAGGGCAAGCCAAATGAGTTTGCTGTTTGATCCATGAAGACAAAGGCTAAGCCATGTAAAAGCCTCTTGTGCCCTTTCAGGTATCCATCAAATGTTGTGCTCTTCCAGGATCACCAAGCAAAGACACGCAGTAGCTGTGGCAATCTGATGCAGATGGCTAACTCCCACGCACGATGCTCCTCTTTCTTGCTTGGAGAGTAGATGGGTGTTTGGGATTACGTCCCCCTGCAGAAGAATTCTCCCAGGAATGGAACAACTTGGTTCATGGCAGAACTGTGTCTTGGCGTAATGCTAGTTGGAAGCCTACCCTTCATACGCATTTTGTGAATGAAGAGAGGCACAAGGCTATACTTGCAAAGTTAGATGTCAAAAACCAGGACCTCTGAGTAAAAATTGCACAAACGACCCAGTTTTCCTAATCATCAGGAACTTACACCTCTGATTGCCTCTGGTGTATTATCTAGTAAACAGTCCATGGGAAAAGCCCTTGACCAGTGCCTTAATTAGACCACTTGTATTTAGGTGAGTTTTGGCAAGCATTCAGCTTGAATAATTTTTTTGCAAAGTTCTAAGCTTGCCAAGGTGGCATTTAGTTAGGAACATTTCATCAGCTCTAACACTTTTTAAACTCTCAGAGAAGTTTCTCCTTTATTTTGTGGGAAGCTGGCTCGGGTAGAGTGGGACAGAGGATAAGGTGTTAGCGCAGTTAGCTTGAGACCCAGGAGAACCAAGTTCAATTTTCAGCTCCACCATAATCTTCCCATATGACAGCTCGTTGTTTCTGCTTCAGTTCATCATTTTTATTACTTTTGAAACAGAGCTGAATATCTTCCTAGATTTCTCTTCAGACCATGAGTTGTTCAGCTCAGTCTAGGAGTCACTAAAAGAAACTGAATGGCCTAAAAATATGGGAGGTTAGAACAGGAAGGTTTTGTGTCTCTGGGAAATAGGGATGACACTATTTCCTTACTTAGAGCTGTAAAGCATACTGAGATATCAGTAGCTTGGCCGTTAAAGTAGAATAGCTAAAAATACAGTGTTTGGTTAAACACCTGACACAACAAAAAAAGAAATGTGTTTTAAAATTGAAATCTTCAGTATTTCCTGTGGAAGAGAGAAAATTTCCAATTTTTAGAAATTCTATGTTAACGGCAATAGAATTCATAAGACATCCAAGTACATAATTATGTAAAAATACGAACAAATAGTGACTAATTGCAGAAGCTTGGTCCAAATTTTATTGTAAGAAAATTCTCATTTTTAATACACTTGTGTGGACTTAACATGAATTTACCAGCACAACCAGATAACAGTAAGAAAAGAGCCACTGAACCTGCAAAAAATTCAAAGAATTTCTGATCTTAGTAAATGAAATAATCTGTTGGCTCAGTGGGGCCATAATTTCACTCACAATGTTTTAATTCTTCTCTGGTCTCTGAAGTTGTAAATGAGAATGGAAGTGTAGCAGACATGGATAATGTATTGGAAGGGTTTTCACTTACTTGTAACTGTGACCATAAAAAAATGCACTTAGAGTCTGAGGTTACAGTTTCTGGGGGTTTTTTGGAAGGATATAAAATGTTTTAAAGCCTTCAACACATCTAACATTCCCAGGGTTAGTAGGTCCTTAGAGGAATTTGACAATCCATTTCACGCTTTATTTTCCCTTACATTAGAGAAGTGATGTCAGTGCATTTAAAAAATATTAAAAGTTATGTCTAAAACTTGAATACTCAAAAACGAAATCAATGAGAATTTATCCTCCTGAGGCCTGAGAAAGGGCTGCAAAACTGAGTTTATTACGATGCAATTCACAACAGATTGCTTTGGATTAGAGCTGAGAACTGGTGATTGGAGATCCCATTCTAACATTGTTCTTGGAAGAATTCTTAACGTGAAGGTGCTTGTCAACCGTTAGGTGGACAGAAATTTATTCCTCGGTTTTGAGATGAGCGAAAATATCCACTTTAAGTGTGCAGTGTTTCCTAGGGCAAATCTGTAACAACCGTCTCTTTGCCTTGTTAGTAACGGCTGAACACATAAATGTGCCCAAGTCAGCCTCCTTCCCCCTTCTACTGTCCCTTGGCCAGTACGGTTGTTCAGGCTCTTGTCTGGAGAGCTTTTGATGATGCAAAGTGTGCACCACTTCTCTCTCCATGTCATTGAAAGAGATCAGCTTTGCAGAGCATCTTCCAGAAAGATTAGACCCATTCAGGGATCAGCCTCCAACTTTATAGCTGATGCCAGTTATTTTACATGATGCAACTTTGACATTTTTGGAAAACGGATTTGTAGAAATAAATCTTTCTGTCCGTCCATCCATCCATCCATCCATCCATTCATACATCTGTCTCCTAGTTTAAAATAAGGCTGACATTTCATATGGAAAAATTATGGACCACAAATGAATCTTAAAGATGACATCTTTGTGTAGTAGAATAGAGGTCTAAAGGCAGTGTGAGACATAGTCTTTGGTTGTTCACATCATTTTAATGACTACATGAATCTATGAATTTGTATGTGAATTTAATACAAATAACAAATCTGTAGCAAGTTTTAACCGCTTGCAGTTCGGGAATTAATTAATTTTTGAATGAATCTGCAGTTTTGATCTGTCCAATCACACTGTAATGGAAGAACATTATGTAATCATAAATTACAACAGAAACCAAATTCTGGGACTAGTCTGACTTTTCCATATTTTGAGCATGACTGAAGTTTTCTGTCTTACCTTGCATCATCAACAACATAACTCTTCCAGGAACCATCTCAGGAGGAAATCGAGGTAAAGTTCTTTGTCAACACCACTCTCACCTTACAGAAGATGGAATGAAAACCTATTCCATCCTTTTTTTGGGGCTTAGATTACTTCTGAAAAGACTCTGCACTCCCTGTTCACCTGCACAGGTGTCCTTCTGAGCCACCTCTCACAAGTTAATTTCTCACCGGGGAGTGGAAATGAATATTTCATATTTATGTTCCAGTAGTTCTGGTTGTGTCCTAGGAACTAGGCAACAATGATCTGGAACACTTAGGAAAAACAAACCAAAACAAACAAAACAAAGCATACATGTTTTAGTTAAATAAATTTGACTCGCTGAAACAAAAGGTACTTACCTGAAGCTGGAGAAAATTGTTAGAATAAGTTTCACAGGTGTAACTCTGTCCAGAAAATAGGTTAACAGTTATATACTATCATGTAGGCAAGAGATACAGAAAAAAATGCCTACTCTGCTGAGGCAAAACGACGGGGCTATCTTACTTCTCTCAATACTCTATTGATGTTAGTAGATAGCAGTGAAATCATTCCACAGATAAGACAAGCTCCACGCCTAATTGCAAAGTTCTAGAGAATTTAATATTGAGCATATTTACAGACCTTTTTTTAACCAAATGTGTGGAATTCTGAATGATTTATCATAGTCCATTACATTCCAAAAGTTTTTAGAATCACTTCAGTGGGACCATATTGATTTTAAATGGTTCTCTTGATCTCTAACTGTACAGTTCTACAGGACTTGACAGCGCTTATCAATGACAAAAAAAAAGCATCAATCAAACACTGAAAATGGGACAATCTTTATGAAATAATGTGATGTCATTAATGTTTGCTCCAGAACAGCATCCAGGTGCTGTCCTTAGTCATGACTGACTTTCATTTAGAGTGAAATAAAGAAACATAATATGGTGCAAAGACAAACAGTAAAATTCATCTTCTTTTTAGCAAAATTATGATTTTGCTTACAGCTTTCACCACAATATACTTACAATTGAACTTGAGCTTACCAACTTATCTTCGGGTTTTTGCAGAGTCTCACTAAGGACAGGTATTATGCCCCTACACAGGTATTTCTACAGCAGGTTAGCAGTACAAGGTGTAACACAAAATAATGCGTTAGATGTAACTAACAAAATAATGCAGTTATCCTTAAACTCTTAAATAACAGTCGTCCTTAAACTCTTGAAATATATATAAAAAGGTGCGTAAATCCATCTCTTTTTAGGTCAACACTTTCACATGTGCTTTAATTTCAGGTTGTGTTTGAATCTTGTTGAGTCCAATAGAATTTATCACACTGATGCTTTCCCAGGTTGGAGCCTGTGAGGGAAGATGTGAGCCAAGCCACAGGAATGTGCTGCTATCAGAATTTACATTTAATTTTCATGGCAAAATATTATCAAGCAAATAAAACAAGCAGACAGCTGTAATGCCTATTGCCTAGCCTGCAGAGCCAATATCAGGTATTATTTCTCTCTTTCTGCCCAAACAAAAATAAATGAATATTGTTAACAGAAGCAGTAATGCATACACACAGAACTTTTAATCTTCAACACAGTTTCATGAACATGAATTAAACTAAAAAGAAATGTGCTCTTTGGAAATATCATTAAACATGGCCTTTACCTTTTTTGACACATTTTATAACTTTATACTGTCACATCTTGTGGATTTGGGTAAATTGTTGGTATTAGCATCTTGAAAAATTACTTGTCTATAGAAATTTAATTTACCTTGGAAAAGGAAAAGAAAGAACTGGATTTTCCTGAGATTTTGCAAGCTGTATCCTACCCTACGATACAGGAGTTTTGCATCTGAAAATTTTAGTGAAAATTAAGAAAAATGCTACAGTGAGTACTAACATATATGTATTTTGTCACTGTAGTGGTAATTTCTGGAGATCATGCTAATATTTTTATTCCATGATCTCTAAGGTAGCTTGACTTTCAACCACCCAGGCAATTTTACAGGTCGTAAGTATCATTTAAGAGGAGTTTTATTGAGTGAAATAAAGGTTGTTCCCCTCCCCTCAACTTTTAAGAGAAATTAATGGTTAAAATCAACACATTTAAAAAATGGTTATTTTCTTTCAACGCTGGGCAGATACTAAGCAGAGAAGGAAATAGATGGGGTCTGGTGCCTGGGACCTCCAAGTATACGAGGCCATGCTTTCCATTTTATACGCGAGAGAAAACACATGGATGGAGGACTTGAAATGCGGAGAGGGGCTCCGGGAACAAACCAGCCTTCATGCGTCCGAGCTGGGCAACCAGAACATGACATACTCCGAATTAGCGGCTTTTTCTGAAAATGTTGACTCATTTTCAAAAGTGTGTGTTTTCCTTCTCTATACAGAGCACACTGTAAGATGATTCTATTTCTAGACAAAAACAGATGCCAGTAACTTAATTTATTCTTCTTAGATTTCACATCTTATTCTGTGTTTGTGAAAGTTGTGCCCAGTTCTCCGTGCTGTTTTTGCTACTGCTGTAGATACTCTAAAAATAACATATGTGAGGGTGATATTTTTAGTGATCATTTTAAATTACCTTGTTATTGGTTGCAATCAATCACATTAATCATGTTGAATGTTTTTCGATGCTCAAATAAATGTATGTACCTCCATAGGAGCACTGTTATAATTTAATACCAGCATCCTTTTAATACAGGCCTTAGTTTTAATGAGAGAAATGTAAGATATCAGTTGTGTGTGAGACTGAGGTGAATTTTTGGAAGAGATTAACTTCTATTATTTTCTCAAATGAGGATGGCAGAATAAAGAATAATACGAAACTGAAGTAGTCTAGAGAAAGAGAAAAGAAGTCTGCTGTGGACGAAAACACTCATGAGAGTTACAAATCTTGGAGCTTCAGGCCATTGTCTGTATTTCCTATTTTCTTCTCTACTGGGAACTGACCGTTTTGGGAGGGACAGAGGCTGGGGGATGTTCTGAGTTATTGGCAGGGCTCCTACAAAACCTGGATAAAATACAGCTTTTGTCCCCCAGTGGAAGCCCGCAGAGAGCAGGGACGCAGCTGCTGCTGGCCATCGCTGGGAGAATCCGTCCCCACCAAGGAGAGCTGCTCGCGTGGGGATGCGGTTTGCATGTAAGCTCTGCTCCCATGGGTGAATTGCCGTTATGTAAAATAAACCCTAACAAAGGTCTCCCTTGTGTCATTCTCCTACACGGCACAATGTGTATTAATAAAACCTCTCTGTTTAACAAAGGGATCTGTCTGTAGCCCAGCTCTTTGCTATGTTGCCATAAGCTTCTAATTTAATTGAGGATTTCCAAGTTAACAGAATTTTCATTTAAGGAAAAGGTGGTCATTTTCTGTCTTGAAAATATCTCACACTAAATTCCTTTCCCATCAGTTAAGAGATACTTTTTGACATCTTTAAGCCACTGATGAAATAATTTCTGACAGCATCAGTGTGCTTTAGCCATGGCATGCTGAAATACTACTAGTTCCAAAAATGCAAGAGAAAGTGGCCATGATTTTTTAAAGTACATTGGAGATAAATTAGCATATATATTTGTTTTAAAGGCATTTTAAAAGAGTTTAGAAAATGCTGATTGTACTTCAGCATCTTTCGCTGTGAGAAAGCAAGCTGTTATTTCTGTCACTTGCTGAGAACTGCTATCTTAATGATACAGACCTGTGCCTTGTGGCAGAGTCCTGAGCCTCACAAAGATTAGGCTGAAAACATTCACATCCTTTTTGGACTTTGGGAAACTTGACTGTCTCAAAATTCTAGTAAATTCTGGTATTAAAAAATACCATCGCAAAGAGTTTGCATGCTGCTTTACTTGTGGGTTTTTTTGGGTTTGTTTTTTTTTTTTTTTAATACAACATTAAGGCTGTCCTTAAAAATGCTTTGCAAAAGCTTGCACAGGGACAGGATTTTTCTTCATTGCCAATATCTTGTCTAAATAGGAGCCCTCCAACTAGACTTTTCTTTGTTGTTTTACATAGGATTTTTTTTCACTATTTGGAACTCATTTAATTAACTCCTTTTTTAATGAGCAAAGATATCAAATAAGTAAACGTGGCTAATGAAACCTAGTCTGACAACATTCCTATCAAGGAAACAAAAATCTGTGCATCAAAGAAATTTTAGGCATTTATTAGGAGCTGGTAATCATCATGGCTCCTTGCTCATAGGAGCTCTATGAATTTGTGATCTACCAATATAAAACCACAAATCAAATCTTTCCTTGCTTTGTATCACAGTGCACCACAATCCCTTGTATAAATGCTGAGTAAACACCAAATTTACACTCTGTTTACTTGCTGCACTACCTTAGACATCAGAAAAGGCTTTAGTTAATTACAGCATTCCCATAAAATATGTTATAGGTAATCACCTTCCTCTTTGAAATCCACTGCATTTTGGTGCAGTGATACGATTTTTTTCCCATATTATTCATCTCGTCCAACACACTCCCCCATCCCACTCTCTGTAAAATATCTTTTAAATCAAATCACAGTTCCCAGAAGTGTATTTGCAAAAAGTCTCCTAAAACATTTCTTCCAGGAGTGAAATCTGAATCTGCCCAAATTTCATCAGCATAGCACTGCTTGTAATTCTACAAGCCTAAATAATTAAATGAACTCTTGAAAGAAAATTCTAGCCTATTTATTGTGGCAATCTGAAAGTTTGAGTGTTAAAAGGTACTTCTCACTATGAACTGATCACAAAAATTATTGGAAATTAAACTGCTTTACTCATGAGCTCTATAACAATGTCCAAGGGGAAATTGTGACATTAATGCCTGTGATGACATTATAGGACTTTCAGTACTGTAGTTCATGAGTATGGCCTGCAGGCTCTCTGAAGTGAAGGACTGTAATTCAGCAGCATGCGAGGTGTTTTTATAGATGCAATAAAAGGCGAAGTTTGTCCCAGACCCTTTCTCTCTGTAAAACCCTCTGGACAGGGCTCCTGTCATCCCCTTCTCTCCCAATAGTCACCGTGTTTCTGATCCTCCTAATCTCCGTTTGCTGTTTTGTGAAGGTTAGCCAAGGATGTGGATTAGAAATATTGTTGATTATTTTCTATGCCTTTGTAAATGAAAGCTACATTTTTTTTTTCTTTTTGCCTTTTTTCCAGCTCTCCAAAATAAGTTGTTTTAACAGAACATCTAGGCATTTCTCTTTTATGGTTCCATTCAATCTAGAATTCATCACTGTGCCTTTGCATTCCAGAGTATTCTGTTGAAAGTGCCTTGAACTTTCAAAAATGGACTCTTTCTCCTAGAGTTAATAGTCTAAAACCACAGTAAAACTAGTAAATAAATACATATCAACAATGTCTCCTTTATTTTATCCACAAACAAAATAATTCTAATAGATTTAAGAGGCATGATCTCGTTTATTTGTGGTTTCTGTTTGGTTTTTTTTTTTGTGATGGAGCTCTGTTGTCACTACCATAGTGGGGTTATTTTTATTTTGGTTTTAATTATTTCTTGCATTCCTTGAATTGGATTAAGTCTTATTGATCTGTAATTCTTGGGTTCACCCTTTGAATGTCTTCTTAAAAGAGCACTAAAACACTTGCTCTGCTCTGATTCTCCAGTAAAGATTTTAGCAATGGATTATATACCTCTGCTTGCATCTCCGCTTCTTAAACATTCACCTTGATTTTTATCAATAAAGTCAGATCTCAAAAGTATTTAACAAGTGAGACAATTATTTTTGTCAGAACTTTGGAGCGGGGGAAATAGAAGCACGAGGTGGTGAAGTGACTGTCTCAAAATCAGCCTGGAGATTAGTGCGCGGGCTGAGAACTCAGATGTCCGTGTCCCGGTGCAGAAGACCATCTCTCCATCTTAACTTCCTTTTGAGTTTCACTGCAAATTCCTTCTGGACTGTGTGACTAGTTTCACCTTAATTTATTTATTTATTTTAGTGCTGTTTTGGACACGTGACTTTAATACTGTCTACGCTATCAGAACGAGTAGGTTCTTCTGTATTCTCTCTGACACACCGCAATGTAAAAATGTAAAACTTTTCAGCAACATCTGTATGCTTCTCAATTGTTTTCTTTAAAACTCTTTGATAGTTTAGCTCAGTTTTCCCCAAGGTATGACCCATCAGATGGATCCAGCCTGCCTAACAGTTTTGCCAGCCCACAGCCTATTCCTGCAGCCTCTTTTCCAAGCACCCGCAGGCATGAGCAGGGAGTGGGATGCTGGTTGAATTCACAGGTTTTCCAGCCTGTGATGTGTTCCCTGCCTCCTTCGTTCCCTCTCTCCACAGCCCGTTCATCAACACATGACTAGATAGATGTGCCTCTATCACATGGCAAAAATGATAGCATCTCCCATTAAACTAGGGGTGTGTTTCTGGTCCTAGGAGTGCGCTGGCAAACGTGGCTAGATGCTGCTTGTGTGCTATGGCGTCTAATAAGTTTATTTGTTTCTTCATTGTTTGATGCCTTGATGTCCTTCTTCTGTGATACTGGTGCCTGTTGATGTCAGCTGGTAGGGTGCCTCCTTTACCTCCCAGATACAGGGCACAGTACTGTTGGCAAGGTGCCTCGCATGAGAAACGTGTCTTACCGGATTTGCAAGGTAAATCTGATATGAAAATGTTTGCTTGGCTGACTTCATAGAAAATAGTAAATAAAAGTATTAAGTCAGATCTCTCATTTAGATTAATATTCCTGCCTGGTTCAGAGCACATGGCTTGTCCTTGTGCTCTTCCAGCAAAGTCCTACTGCCTGCAAAAGCAATTCCCTACCCATGTCGGGCTTTGATTCTGCCGGTCTTTTGCGTCAGTACCTCACTTAGGCACACTCTTAAAGTTTAACACTTGTTTAAATGTTTTCCTTTTGATGTGTTTATTTCAGTCTGAAAGTAAGAAAATGCACATTTTTATTAGATGGCCTACTTTAAAAGATGGCTTATTTTAAAAGAAGCTGTGATGCATTTTTCAGATAATCCTTATTCCCTTCCGAAATCTTCGTGTTTCTTGGAAAGATTCTCATTCCCTTAGTTCCGCTTACCTCTTTACTTGCAAGTTTCTGGAACAGAGGAGAATTGTGTACTGAACTGGGAAACCCAGAAGACTCACTTCTGCAAATCACCTCGGTAAATAAGGATGGGCTCAGATGTGCATTGAAGTGCTTTCCTGAATGTCATTTTACTGAGAATTTTGCTTCAAAAGAGACTATAAGATCTTTCCTTTACTATTTCTTTGGTCCCCTTAGAAGTTAAATATACAAACTTTTGTTGCAATTTACTATAGCTGTTCCCATTCCATCAATAAAAGTCAAATGATAATTTTAAGGTTAAAACAGAATGGAGATTCGGTATATTTAGATCTTTTTCTCATTCTCACAAGGATTTTCTCTGGACTTGGCTATAAATCACTTGTCAAGTACGTCTGTATCCAACACCACAGGCAACTATTGCCAGGAATAAGAAATACCTTGTTAAATGGCAGACTTTCTTCTTACGGCCTCATTTTACCCACATGTAAAAGGGACCTGACATATTTTCTGGAATACTGACGTGTTTAATTTGCTACTCTCTGGGGAGAACTTTTGCAGCCTCCATAAAATATTATAGAAGTGCTATAGAAATGTGGAATTATTATTTTTCAGAATAATCATCCTTGTTTATAAAAGTTGCTTATAAAAGGAATTTAGTACATTTGAAATGACAAATGTTCCACATAAATTGTGTTAGAAAACATATTTTAGAATTTAGAAGGACAATGAAATTGTATCGCTAATATACATTTTGTAGTGTTTTCAAAACAAAATTATAGTTGATCTACTCGTTGGAATGGCTGAGCAAGCCTAAGGAACAATTACAACTTCCTCTTAAATTCTGTATCATTTCTCCTATGAGAATGATGGAACCATGTTCAGATTTCTGAGCCTATAAGGGCTTCTTGGGAACAATTCTGATGAAGATTTCTCAGAAAAATATGCAGATGGAAAGGTTTGTTATGATCACAGTTGGATGAAAACCATGCTAGGGATTTGCAAATGGCAGTTGGCAGAAAATATGAAAATTATTATTCTGATGTAGTATATCCAGAAATAAATTTGTTATGAGTTATTAATTTTTAGAGAGACTTCTTCCTTACTGTGTATTTGTTTTAAGCTGCTTTTTTTGAAGTCATAAAATGACAAAAGAACCTTGCTATAGGGGCTGCAATTACTGTCATCTTGAATGGCGATGGGACTTCATACTTTCTCTTATATCTCTGAACTAACTGAAAAGGCAAATGGAAGTAGAAATGTTCCTAGATGGAAATAACTACTACTTTAATGTTGTAGACATGGAAAAATGTCAAAGATCGTTTAATGGTGAGTTATCACTTCAGACACTTGAAATCAGTAGGAAACATTGGCAAGCTATGCTGAAATCTGCTATATGGAGAGTTTATTACCAACTGTGAAAAAACCACTTTTTTTCTTTCTGTCCCTAAAACATAACAAAAAAATATGCAATACTTGATGAGAAGAGATCCCAAGTCTGAAAACAGCCTCACTGGAAGAAAAGGATGACAGTGATGATGGAGGTTACATCTATAGGAGGGAGCATTTAGGATCAGGTCTTTAAGATGTGACCATCTGTTAAATACACAAAATGTGAGGAAAACAAGAAAACTGACATTTCTAACAACAGACATCATTAAAGAAACACACATCATGGCATGGAAAGCTAATGAATCCATGTCTATAATCCTCAAATGTTTATCACAGTTCTATAAATAAATGACTCTCCTGTAAAAACTTTTACTTGGCCTTTTGGCTGAGGTCTGTACAGGCGTGGACAGTGTAGACTTTACTAGGAGGCAGGACACATGAGTCTGAGCTTCCCACTGCTTCTGGGACTGCCTCAGTCTAGCCAGTAAGAAGTGCAACACTGCCAGCATCACAGTCACTGGGTAAAGTACTTAGTCAAGAGGACAGAATTGTAATGACTTCTGCAAAGACTATCTCTGACCATAACAGAATCATAGAATCATAGAATAGTTTGGGTTGGAAGGGACCTTTTAAAGGTCATCTAGTCCAATCCCCCTGCAGTGAGCAGGGACATCCTCAACTAGATCAGGTTGCCCAGAGCCCCATCCAGCCTGACCTGGAATGTTTCCAGGGATGGGGCATCTACCACCTCTCTGGGCAACCTGTGCCAGTGTTCCACCACCCTCATTGTGAAAAACTTCTTCCTTATGTCTAGTCTAAATCTCCCCTCTTTTAGTTTAAAACCATTACCCCTTGTCCTATCACAGCAGGCCCAACTAAAAAAGTTTTTCCCCATCTTTCTTACAAGCCCCCTTTAGGTACTGAAAGGCCGCAACAGGGTCTCCCCAGAGCCTTCTCTTCTCCAGGCTGAACAAGCCCAACTCTCTCAGCCTGTCTTCACAGGATAGGTGCTCCAGCCCCCTCATCTTTTTTGTGGCCCTCCTCTGGACCCGCTCCAACAGTTTCACGTCTTTCCTGTGCTGAGGACTCCAGAGCTGGACGCAGGACTCCAGGTGGGGTCTCACCAGAGTGGAGCAGAGGGGCAGAATCACCTCCCTCGTCCTGCTGGCCACGCTTCTTTTGATGCAGCCCAGGATACAGTTGGCCTTCTGGGCTGTGAGCACACATTGCTGGCTCACGTCCAGCTTTTCACCCACCAGTACCCCAAGTCTTTCTCAGCAGGGCTGCTCTCAATCCCTTCATCCCGGAGCCTGTGTTGATACAAGGGGTTGCCCTGACCCAGGTGCAGGACCTTGCACTTGTCCTTGTCGAACCTCATGAGGTTTGCCCGGTCCCACTCCTCAAGCTTGTCCAGGTCCCTCTGGATGGCATCCCGTCCCTCAGGCATGTCCACTGCACCACTCAGCTTGGTGTCATCTGCAAACTTGCTGAGGGTGCACTTGATCCCACTGTCTATGTCATTGATGAAGATATTAAAGAGTACTGGTCCCAATATGGACCCCTGAGCGACACCACTTGTCACTGATCTCCATCTGGACATTGAGCCATTGACCACTACCCTCTGGATGTGACTATCCAACCAGTTCCTCATCCACTGAGGAACTGTCCACCCATCATATCCATATTTTTCCAATTTAGAGAGTAGGATGTTGTGGGGGACCATGTCAAAGGCCTTACAGAAGTCCAGATAGACAATATCCATAGCTCTTCCCTTGTCCACTGATGTAGTCACTCCATCATAGAAGGCCACTAGGCTGGTCAGCAGGACTTGCCCTTGGTGAAGCCATGCTGGCTGTCTCCAATCACCTCCCTGTCCTCCATGTGCCTCAGCATAGCTTCTAGGAGGATCTGTCATCCACCAGGACTCCCAGGTCCTTCTCCACAGAGCTGCTTTCCAGGAGGTCAACCCCTAACCTGTATCAGTGCATGGGGTTGTTCCTCCCCAGGTGCAGGACCCTACACTCGCCCTTGTTAAACCTCATGAGGTTCCTCTCTGCCCAACACTCCAGCCTGTCCAGGGCAGCACAGCCTTCTGGTGTATCAGCCAGTCCTCCCAGTTTTGTACCATCCTCATAGGAGAGATGCTCTAATGCCTTAATCATCCTCATGGCCCCTCATTGGACACTCTCCAGTATGTCCATGTCTCTCTTATATTGAGGAGCCCAGAACTGGACACAGTACTCCAGAGGTGACCTTACCAGTGCTGAGTAGAGGGGAAGGATCACCTTCCTCAACCTGTTGGCAACATTCCTCCTAATGCAGCCCAGGACACCATTAGCCTTTGCCACAAGTGCACATTGTTGGCTCATGGTCAACTTGGTGTCCACTGGGACCCCCAGGTCCTTTTCTGCTTTCCAGCTCGTCAGCCCCCAGCTTGTACTTGTGCCTGGGGCTGTTCCTCCCCAGGTGCAGGACTTGGCACTTCCCCTTGTTGCACTTCAGGAGGTTCCTGTCAGCCCGTTTCTCCAGCCTGTCAAGGTCCCTCTGGATGGCAGCATGACCCTCTGGTGTGTCAGCCACTCCTCCCAGTTTTGTATCATCAGCAAACTTGCTGAGGGTACACTGTACTCCATCATCCAGATCCTATTGAACAGGACTGTGCACAGTATTAACCCCTGGGGTACACTGCTAGCTACTGGCCTCCAACGAGACTTTGTAGCACCAATCTCCACCCTCTGGATCTAGCTGTACAGACAGTTTTAAATCCATCTGACTGTCTGCTCCTCCAGCCTATCAGCTTCTCTGTGAAGATGTTATGGGAGACAGCCTTACTGAAGTCCAAGTAGACAATATCGACTGTTCTCCCCTCATCTACCAAGCCAGTTCTTTCATCGTAGAACGATATCATGTTGGTCAAACATGACCTCCCCTTTGCGAATCCATGCTTGGTTTTGCCTGTGCACTCTCCCTTTGGTCCCATCACTCTTGGAGTCCTTCCTGCACTGTTATGACAGAGATTTTTAATAATTCCTTTATTTTAAAAACGCTTATGGCCAGTGGCTTAGCCATTTTCCCTAGAGACATATTGTAGCCTGAAGAGAATCAAAGAATTAGTAAACAAGTTTGATAATTGCTACTAACATTGCTGTAATTAGACAGATTTTAAGATATTAATAAACAATTAGAAAGGCATTATACTTCCATCCATATATAGAAACACTCTATATTATGTTAAATTCAATATGCTCTTTTTGCATATAATTTTTTTGCTAATGCTATGTAACTTGAATTTCCAGGAACTCTGAGAAAGTCTGGGAACCCTGAAGGAAGAATGTGTACAAAGCTGTCTTGAACCACAGATGGAAAACTATGCAGGTCATTTAAAGTAATCTTTCAACTTTTAATTTAATAGTGTGCATTGGGCATCAGCTGAAACCCCCTTTTTCCAAATAAAACTGAATGTTCTGGTGAAAATGGTGACTTTTGGACTGATGTTTGAAGCACTTACAGTCAATTTGCCTGTTCAATCTATTCCATCTCCAAGCTAAACCCTCCATTAGAATATTCAGAGTGAGTTAATGTGATGGTTTATATTACCTTCAGAAAGGACAGCACGATATTTTTAGGACTGTGAATTGAGATGTTGGGATGCCAGTCTTTCAGATTTCATTTAGACAGACTGTGCTATCTTCCGTATAATCATTGTTTTAGAACCTAAAATTCTTTTGTCATAGGATCTGCTGTCATTTCCTCACTGACAAGATCTCAGTATGAATGACTGTATGATATGCTTCATAACATATTATTAGAATTAACATATTATTAGTGTTGGGTACTGTGAGGTATAATGAATGTGTGCAAATCCGTTCAGGCCAGTGTCAGACCACACACACAGGATACTAGTGATCTCTGCTCCAGGTGGCTCTCACCTATAAACTCTACTAGGTTGACTCCAGGGTTTATAGGCGTTTTGCAGAAAACAATGCTAACTTGAGGGCGGGTACAAAACAAAAAGAAAATACTGTGTTATTTATCAGCAACAGCAGCATAGTCTATATGCTTCTTGCTGAATGAACCAAGAAGCTGTAATGTTTTGCTGGAGAAAAATGTGATCTCTATGTAGGCCAAACAGGATTATCTTCTTAATGACAGCAATTTGCATTACTTTTAATAGGATTTATTCTTAGTGGCTTGTAGCAGAGAATGAAAGAAACATCCCAGCTCTTTCAACAAGATGTTCCTTAAATGAGTTCACAGGGTTATATGTAATACTGGCATTGTATAGGCACCACTGTGAAACAAGGCTAAATTCAATGGCACAACCATGAGGAATCACGGAGGAATTGTTTTAGTCCTTTTGAATGTAAGCAAACATTTTGTTCATGAAAAGAAATCCTCATATATTTTTTGCCTGAGACAAGGCAAGGAGAAATACAGACTATTAAATGTGTTCTTTTGTGAGGAGCAGAGTGCGGCATCTATGGTGGGTGCGGAGAGGAATGGTTCTGCCCCAACAGCAGAGCCGGGCTGCCAGCCTCCTGCTGCTGCTATTTCCTTCTCCATAGACACAAAAAATGGGGTTGGGGAACACAAGCTAAGACACAAAAATTTTACTCTAATTGATTAAATTAATGATACCCAAGACTTGCCCTCTGAATACCAGATAAGGCTCCAATTCTACAGAGCTTTCTGAGTAAACGGTCTGGTGGAAATGCACATGATCAGGAGACGTCTTGGCACAAGAGCCATGCACCACTGCCTGGCTTCTTAGAAGCTGCTCTGTTAACCTACGCAGCGAAGGTGAGGTGATGGTGCAAAAAGCCTCCACTATCAACATACAAAGCGCAATGCAGAAAATGTGCAACTTAATAGTAACAGTTTTTCAGATGTCATTTCATGCTTGCTACGTACCCACACATAGGCTGAAGTCTTTGCATAACTTAGGCCAACGTCTTTAAGTTGTGTCAAAAAGCAGATGCTACTTATGAGCTTCGCACTGGGGATGTGTAGGCTGCATAGTAAAACAGCTAACCAGATAGCCTTAACTACAAAACCTTGCTAATTTGTGAACTATCATCCCCTTTTACCCTTTTCTTATGTTTTATATGCTTTATGTTTATGCATTTGTAAAGATAAAGGAGATCAAGCCCAACATTTAACACAGTATCATATGGTGTAATGTTATTACTAGCTAAAATAAATTGAAATTATGTCGTTGAAGAAACTATACCAGAGAACTAAAGCTATCTGAAGGCATTTTGGTATAAGCTCCTCCAGCTGTCTCTAGAATCTGACCACAAAATACTGCAAATATTGAACCATGTTAATTTGAACAGAAACATGAACTGCATTACACTTACTTTTTAACAATTGAATAACTGACAAGTGCTCATTTTGAATGGATACATTTAATTGAAAGAGACACCAGTATGAAATACAAGCTTTTAAGAGGAACTAACTCTACGGCTTAAGTTACCGTAAGATGTGGCTGGCAGCTGATTGACTCTGAATTCCCCAGAGGAAGTTTTATTTCTGAAGCAATCTTAACAACTGTATCAGTGAAGTGTAGCAATAATCAAGAACGATGTTTTCATAGATTATCTCCTGTTGTTTGATAACCGGCAAAGTGTCAAACGATTTCATGCCTTAATAAGGAGCTACTGAAGAAGTACAAGACTATTAAGAAATACTCAGAGATGTTACATAAATACTCTGTAGTCTGTGACTATCCTGTAGTCACTTTTATTCACTGTAAAAAAATGCTTAAGGGGATAGTCTTGAGTTACTTTTATAAAAGGTAAAAGAAAATGCTATGGGAGGGCAGGCTACTGACCAGAGCTAACCTGTCAGATGTTTGGGATATGGCCCAGAATGCCACAGACTGTGATGGCACCAGCTATTTTGCACAAAGAAACAATTTTTTCAAAGTTGCAGAAAGAAATAATGTCAACATTTCTTTTTCTTATGGAATGATAAGGAAGGATACCACTTGTAGACTGCAAGCGGGAAAATTATTGCTTGGGTTAGTGAAAGTGCCCCTTGCTTAGTTGCAATGAAAGTCCTGTTGATAAACAGGGCCCTTCAGCACCGTCTTTTAATTTATCTAGAGAGAATGGGGCAACGCTATGAATGAGAATAGGAACACTGTTATAGGAATGTGGATGACTTGCCTGATTGAACTCTGACAAACTAATCAGTGCAACTCTGCAAATGAGCTTAAAAACTCCACCTTTACATCAGTTCCAGCTAGCAAGCTAAAAAAATTACTTTTTTTGCATGTAGTATTTATCTCAATAATAACTTGTTTAAGTGCTTCTCAAAAGAGTACATATCTGAGCTAAAAATGCTCTGAATGACTAAAATGCACGATCTGTACTTGTATTTTGTTAAACAGAAAGCCCAGCAGTTAAGCCAGTCAAATTATACCAATCAAATTAGACTACTGAAGAGGGAGAAATTCATTACACCAAGAAACTATGTACAGTAGATATTATTGTAGAGGAGCCTGAGTAGACTAAAGCCATGAATCACTTGTACTTCATGGTGAAGAGCATGAACAGCCTCTTAGAATGAGTAAGACTCTTTCAGTTGGCCTGAAAGCTAAAAATATTACCTGTATCTCAACCTTTAGATAGAGTGCCAAAAGAGCTCAGAGTACTGAGTGACTTCCAAGGAAAGGGGATTTTCTTTAAAATTATCAACAGAATGTTGTAGGCTTTTATGTATGGTAGTCTTGCATATATACATGAAAAAATGTTGCTGCAAGGATTATCAGCTGTTACTTGGCAGAGGCGGAGGGTCTCTGCCTGTGGTAGGGAAGTGTTATAAAGCAATAAAACCAGCCCAGTCACATGGCACAGAGCACATGCCACCACGTATGGTACTAATGTTGGGGTTGAATCCCACTTGGTAGATAAGGTCACTTTGAACTGATCTGGTACCTTCTGAGGAATAAATACCTTGTACGCTTTCCTAATATACTCACAACAGCATAGACAATCCTGTAATTCCACTGGCACAGGAGCTTAACTGGCATGATGTAAGCACCTGCATCAGAAAATACGATTCCATTTTAGGAGCAAAATCCTTTGCGTGGAGTCAGCAGAAACAAAGATGAAAGTTTGAGTTTGCAACAGAATTGTGATAAGACTGAGCTGAGTCATTACTTCTTGAAAATACTAATGTTGAGCGCTAACTCGGTCTTCAGTTCACTTTAATTTGTTGTCTCCTTCAAGAACTATTTTAGCTAATGCAATTCTCTGCTGTGCGCTTCAACTAAAACAGAGATCCCAAGAACGATGAGAAAACTCAGAGGTAAGTGATCAGCCAAATGACCTGAATGATGGGGTTTAGATCTGCTGCTGCTCTTGGATGCAAATCGTACTCGCACCATCTCCCCATTACTGCTGCTGCATGTGTACCCACACTACAGCACACCTGCACTGGGAATCCTCTCTAATCACAGGTTTTGCCTTTGTGGACAGGTGAGGAAAGAATATTTCGGTTTGACAGGACTTCTCGTCCTTGAGCTTCTGCTCCAGATTGTGTTTGTTGCTCCTTGAAAAATTTTTCCCCAGTATAAATGCAGGCAACCACGTAAGACTGTACCAATGACAGAGCCACTGACAGTAACACAAAATACGCTCAGCACAACCTCTGTGGGCCGAATTGATTGTTTTATACAAGGCTGAACAGGGCACTTACGCACTCTGTCCTTGGGCAGCATCGAGCAGCAGTGTAAACCCAGCATCATTAAGTGGCAGTAGCACTGTCTTAAAACACAGAATAGGAGAGGGAATGGTGAAACCTGGGAGCTCCTTTGGTTTTAACTGCAGAAGCAAGTTGGGACTGGATATAGCACAAAAAGAAGAATCTGAAAGAAAGGTATGATAAGGTCTAATGCCATTTAGCATGACAGTGGCATAAAAAAATGTAGGACAGAAGACATCTGTGATGTCTTTTTTTGTGTATATTACTAAGGATACCTCTGAAAAGCATGCCAGTAAACAGATATTCATGTTTTCCAGAGTTGTATGGTTGCCTGTAAAAAAATTACCTGTTTCATCTTATCCGTGGAAATGGTTCATTTTTAATGGCAGTATTTTAAATAATGAATAACTTTCAGAGCTGGGAATAAGCAAAGGCATTTTCCATTTGGTTATTCATTCTCTTTATTTGCAGAGTCCATGTAGGAATTCAAATTAAATGAATCTAAAGTGGCTGTCTTTTAAGATAGAAATATGTAAACAACACATATAAAACCATTCTCCTTATGGCTTAAGAAGACATATTCCATATCAGAATAATACTAATTCTATATTTCTGCAGCTATCTTACTTTTTTTCCTTCAGACTTTAGCCTGAGAAAAAATTAGATTTGTTTTCCCAGTATGATTTGAAATTAAATATTAAGTAGTTGATTTATCAGGAAATTTAAGGTGTTGTTTCCAAACAGTCTCTTTTTGCTTGAAACAAATTTATTGCAGGGACAGAAAAATGCATATTAGTCATCAAAAGCTGTTTATACATGAATTTAAAGTGCTATCAACTAAATGATTCTCATCATGTAGACTAAATTCCACACCAATAATGCAGAGGAGAACTAGTGGAGGATGGATTAAATAGCCAGAGGTAACTGAAAATAAGGAAAAGTAATAATTTGCATTTGGTTTATGATATAAATCCAATATAAAGGTTTATGTTTTCTAACTTGGTGTGATCCAAAGCTGACTTTTGATACAGAGGCCAAAATTAAAAAAATGACTGCTTATTTTAGATATGTATTTCATGGGAGCCAAGTCAGAACCTAAATACGTCAGGTTTTTAAACTTGGAAATAATCTTGACTTCAATTGTTACTGTATCAGTGCAGCCTCCTACTGTGAAGAGAGAAAGCTGATTTTGTTGTATTTTTTTTTTAATAATGGGTGAGACATGAAAACTATGCCTGGGCTGAGGGTAGATGTCCTCCGCACTGGAACTCAAGGTCCCTCTCCCTCAGTCCTTCACCTCGAGGGATCTGCTAGGCTGCTCAGCCGTTTCCTTCCAGCCTCTGCATCCAGATTTCTACCCCTTTGGCACAGATAGCCAAGAATCCTTTTCTGAGGCTTAACACCCACCAATGTTCTTCTAAAGGTGGAGCAAGTCTCAAGGTTTCCTTTTAGACCATGTGCTGTCTTCTGTAAAACCAGAGTCTAACAGTTACCATGCCTGCTCAGGAAGAAGGAGGCTTAAGTTTTAGGCTCTCTTCAGCCTCAGTGAGACTAGTCCCTACATTAACCAAAGGCAAAGCTGGAGGAGACTCCTCATTCTTCTCGCTCTTTATTGATTTCACACTCAGCCAGGTCTAGATGGAAAGCAACACACTCTCCCCCCTTGCCCACCTCTGACAGCCACTGCCAAGACCAGGAATCAGAGCTGGGATTCCTCCCGCCGCAGTTGTAATACTGTGTGTGTTTAATACTGAACTAAACTGTGCTGCCACTCTGCGTTAAGCTTGACCTAAATGTACCTAATGGAGTTGGCCTGAGAATGACGTGGGCACTCCGTCTGTGAGTTTTGACTGGGTAAAGGCATGAGATAAACGCTAAAATTTTCAGTCGGCAGTATGGCTGAAATTTGAATCACTGATTTATTTTATCATCATCAGAAACATGAAAATGTAGGTGTTGACAGATTTACTGTTGCCTAAGGAGCCAGGCATAGCTTTGAGGGCTGCACCATTGAGATGAAGTGCTTCAGTTCCACAGAAGTCCCATGTCAGGTGCCCATGTGCTTTGTAGGTCTGGGCATTAGCACCTTCCCCAGCGTCACACGGGATGCCTGCGCAAGTTTTGTGGGTGTGGGTTCAGCAGGGAGCTGAACCTAACTCTATGCCCTAGACTAACACTCCCGCAAATGCACATCCCTCTGCTTTAATTCTGTGTTCAGCAGTCACTTGTTAAAACACCAGGATTCCCAGATTTTGGCTACTGTCTTTTGTACTGAGCAAAAAGCTACATTACCTGTACAGTACTGCTGTAAATTTATAGCTTGCAGAGCTTGTTGAAATCCTTTGGGATAAAAGGTCCTCTGTAAATGCAGGTATTTTATTAGTACGCAAGGGAAAATATATTGAAGTGCTAAGTAAATATCTGCAGGGTGCTAAGCAAAGGTTAACTGTCACTGCCAGTCAAACTAGGACAGTGACAAATGGCCTGAAAGAGATACTTCAAGGGCAACAGCAGATGCTTTAAAGCTGGGTGAAGCACTGAAAACAGACACTTGAACCCTTTTGTTCTATAGAGTCTTTCTTACATATGAGAGTGAAGCCACCAAGAGGGTGATATGCTTGTTTCTCCCTCAGAATCCTCACAGCAAAGGAGCATCAAACATTTACTACAAAATAGTTTGTACCAATGGAAGGGGAAGAGGACCCAAAGGCCTATATGCAAAAGAGAACCCATTAAAGATGTTTGAGATTATGTGAATGTTTGCCAGCAGAGGTAAAACTGGTGGCTGAGAACTGGGATAATTTTGCAGACTGTAAATTATAAATTGTCCTTTGTGGTTTTGCCATCTAATGTCTCTATTCAAAAATGTATTGGCTATAAGTAAATTAGATAAGGATACAGCATCTAGTATTGTCACAACGTTTTCTTGTGGAGGCCAAACCTCTCTCATCAACTAAAGGCTTTGCCAGAATTGCTATTGTATTTAATGAACCAGAAAATAATATACAGCCAGGTTAATATTCTTCCAAAAATTTCTATTGTAGGCCACAGCTAGGGGAAAGGACACTGTATTAGTGACATGTGGCAGGAGGTCAACTACTGTGCAAAATCATTTCACCAGGTAATATTTAGTGTTCAAAACTTCATCTGGCTTGCACTGATTGGAAGGCAGCCTGCATGTGAAATGCCCCGGAAAATGCAGGGCTGTTTGCAGTGGGTTACTGCATCACAAATGTTATCTTTTGCATTTTTGCCACTTCCACGCTAACAAATGGTGATGGCTTTGCCCTTTTAGTTATAATAATGTGTTGCCCAAACCTCAACAACGACCTTCCTAGGGACTAAGTTATTTTAATAGAGAAATTTAATTTTTCCCCCATCCTCATTTCTGTAAGCTAGTGCACTTCTAGACTTAGTGCTGAAATATTATGGAAAAATACAGTTTCCTCAGGAATGGTGGCTTCACTAGACATGTGAAATATTAAATGTTTTAGGACATTTTGTTCTAATGAGATTAGAAAATAATTCTGCTGATACAAATGATTAAAGTAGGGTATGATAAACATATGGTTCAGATAAGCACCAAGACTCTAAGATGATTATCTAATCTGACCCTCTCCCTTTCTTTTGTTCACTGGCACTGCATAGCAGTGATAGCAATGAGGGGCCGAGTCATGGGATCCTTTCTTTAATTTAGACTGTCCTTACAGGCTCTTGCTACTGCAGAACCACTCGCTCCAACAAGGCCCCAGCATTGAGACACTACATTCCTAACCCTCCCTGTAAACACACCAACCCACCAAGGGAATTTGCTAGAGTTGCTGTTCCATCAGCCCTTCTGGTGACCTATACCAGGCTGATCTTTCAGCTAAATAAATTCTTTTTTTCCCCGGATGAGATTAAGCAATAGCCTCAAATAAAACACTTCCTCTAGTCTTTCAGACTTAATAGTCTTTCCATGAATTTCTTTTAAGAGCTGCCGTGGGCTCCTCTAAACCTTGATCAATTTTTCAGCACTTACCCAGGCAGAAATTGGTCACAGTATTCTGGTGGCAGTCACATTCATACCAAATGTGCAAGTGAGACAGTCTCTTCACTCCTCTTCCACATGGCTTTGTTTAAATACTGAAGGATTTCATTTGGCCCCTTCAGCCACACTTGTGCACTGGGAATCAATGTCTGACTGATTACCAGGACAGTAAGTCATCATCGGAATGATTGCTCGTTAGTACAGAGCTCCTGATCTTTAAGTATGAGCCAATAAACTGAACAGAAATGCATATTGTTTGCTTGTGCCTACTCAAAAACACAATCCAAATTGTATCAGTGACCTGTCAGCCTCATTGTTTACTGCTCCCTCAATCCTGTAAACTTTCTCAATCATGATTTTATTTTTCTTCCAGGTCACTGATAACAAAATGAAACCATCTGTGGCCAAGAACAAACCCTTGAAGGCTGCAGTAAAAACTTTTCTATTTGATGAGGATTCACACTCCACAGTTTCACGCTGTCAGTTACTTAGATCTCAATAGCTTTAATCAGTTATTTTTGTATCCCGTTTCTTAAGCAGGAAGTTGTACAAGTCAAGGTCAAATGATGTACCAAACTGTAAGTATGTTATACCTCCAGTATTGCTTTTAACAATTACATTTGTAATTTAGTCAGAAGTATTGAAGTATAGGTCAATTAAAACTTTTCTTCATTGGGATTAATCATTCATTAATGCTATCACGAATCCCATCATTGGGACTAATTATCATCTACGTTTTCCTAGCTATTCCTTTATCTATCCTGATATTGGTACCAGCCTAATCAGTTTGTAACTTGAGCAAACCCTTAGAAATATTCACCTAGCATAAACTCTTTTTGCAGACAGTGGTCCAAGATTATCAGCAATGATTTTGGAGTTCGGAGTAGGCTATAACCTAGGACACACACCTCTTAGCAAAGAGCTATAATCACTAGGCTATAATGCCAAATTCCTCCATGCTTGCTTTCCTTTCAGTTTCATCAATCTTGCAGCGCTGTTTAAACAATGACTCTGCTTAAACAGATTATTCCATAGTCTCATCTTGGGGCATGGGATGAAGGAATTGAAGGTTTGACTTCGCTGAAACCGAGGAGGGATTGTATTATCAGATCTCCAATCATCCTCAGAGCTCAGTTTTAAAAGAATCACCCTTCCTCAGGAGAGGATTTTGTGCTCTGGATCTTGACAGGACAGAATAGCCTCCCGGGACAGGAGGTCAGAAGGGCGTTTCTGTGCCCATTGTCACTTACCAGCGAGCTCTTACTTACTTTGCTCAGTCTGTAGGCTTTCTTGGTTGCCCTCTGGGTAGGCACCTTCTTCCTGTTAATTTGATATACTGTCCAAGGATATGTTGCCACTCCTCTGAATCAACAAGTATGAAATAGTTGCCTTATCTTTAGGTATTCCAGTGTCTAAATTATGGTCATCTCCACAGTCATTTTGGTTCTCTACTTGATATTATTGAAGTCAAGGGTAAAGAGTCATTCACTTTGCTGGCAGTGTGCCTAGATGATAGTCCAAATCCTCAACTGTATATTGATTTCACTAATATCAGAGGACCTATGACAAATAAGGACTTGCTCTTAGCCTATATTAGGTAAATATTCAAATGGTGTTTTTTTTCCTAAATAATGCCATTCGATTTCTAAAGAAAAGTTGTAAATTGTTCTAAATTGAGTTGAGATATTATTAATCTTTCATCTCATGTGTCACTAAAGTGTTGCATGCCCATATTTCCTAGTAAAAGGAAAGTAATTTAATAACTATACTTAAAATTGTACTTAATTTTGGTGTGTTGGGGAACTCAAGATTAAACTCAGTGGGGCCAATTCAATTAGATATACTGTAGACCTTGGTGAAGATGCCAGCTTCTGGAGAGCATAGTTATTAATCGCTATGAGCCACATCATGTCCTCTGAGTTAGCTAAATACATACACAGAGCTGGACTTAAACTGATATCCTTGAGGACAAGACTTTCTGGTCCTTTAATGATTAGACAATGATAACAGTGCTGTCAGTGAGAAAGCTTGACTTAAGACAAATTTGACTACTCAAACCTAGAAAGGAACACTTAAAAGATTTTTTATTTGAAGGTATTTAAACTAGAAACAATCCTAAAGATCTCTTAGAATCTCTCTAAAGAATCCTAAAGTAAAAAAGCTGGCACCCATCAAAATGTGTCTGGGTGACAGAGATAATTGTATAAACAATGGGAAGAAACAAAGTAAGTCCTGCAGTGATTTCTGATCACTGGTTTCTGCTTTGGCAATCTTATTGGAAGGACACTCAGAAATAAGAAGTTTAAACTTTTTTCAGCGTATCTGTACACCAAATATAAAATGCTGTGCCTAGTGAGCATGGGAGGTGAAGAGCTCTTCACCTTGGAAAGAGAAGAGCTCCCATCTAGAGTTTTAAGATTAATTATTAATGAAAGAGTCAAATAAGTAAACTTTTGAATGCTGTATAGGAAATTTAGATTTTCTAATAAAACACTGAAGCAAAAACAAACACCTCAGATCTCTCTGATCTATTTCTATTTTAGGACAGGCATGAAGGGACCAATCTGCTTCATAAGTTATTTTCCAAAAGCAGCCCTAATCCATGGTCCTAAATTCAGATCCTATCTCCTACCTAACCAGGGTATGTGCTCCATGAACTTTGTATTCCAACTTTATTCCAACTTGTATTCTGTGAAGAGGAAAAGGTATTTGAATTCCAGCTTCTGTGTCACAAGTTCTGCACAATAAAGTATTGGGGAAATTCAGAGTTTATTAAAGGAAAAGCATCTTTTAAGAGTCTTTGATACATACATACACAGATCAGCTAAGCTGACCCATGCTATCCATTTGGATCTGAAGTGAAATTAAAACATGTTATTAATCTTGTTCATCTGCACTAAGGATGAAACCTGCTAATTATTATTAGCTCTATTATATACTGCAATGTTGGCATTAGTATTTCATAACTAGCCTCACAGGGTAAAATGTATAATCATTTCTCTTTCTTCACTACTTGCACAGCAGTCAACTGCCTAAGTCATTTACATGAATTTAAATCTTGTAGTGCCAAGCTAGTTTTTATTCCCTGAGCAATAGAGAGAGGACAGTAGAATTTCTGTGTTATTTACTTTGGATATCCTTTCCCATATTTGTATCAGTCCTGCAAACATTTATGTACCTAATTAATTGTTTGCAGCTAAACAATTGTTTATCTCACTGAGGCTAAGACTACTAATGCTCTTACTTGACATTTTTACATTTTTAGTACTCTAAATTCAGTTTACGAAATCTCTTCAGAATTTCCCATTATTTCTAAAAGCTTACTTTGCTGAGTGCTTATTATTAGCAGGATAGAAAAAAAATTGTTATGCAACTTTTTTTCCTTTCTTCATGATACATTTTGGCTTCATTCAGTGCCCCCCAAAACCATGGGAAAGCTCTCACTGGCTTAAATAGGTACTAGATCAAGCCCTGAGTCAATCATTCAGGAGTTCTGTTTCTATGATCAGACATTCACTCGCCAGGGGACCACTGCTTCCCTTGTCTTGCCGTTTCTGTTTGTTGCAATCCATTCCCCTTAGTCTACTGGTATTCAAATAACCTTTCTTTCAACTACAGTAACACAAGTCATCTATTCCCAAGTCATTATTTCAGTTCTTTTCAAACACTGGCAGCCACTATCCTGATAATATGGAATTGCACCATGAATTCCTCTCAGGAGGAAGAGCCCCAGGCACCGGTACAGGCTGAGGGCTGACTGGCTGGAAAGCTGCTTTGCAGAAAAGGCCCTTGGGATCCTGGTGGACCCCAAATTGAACGTGGGCCAGCAATAAGCCCCTGTGGCAAAGAAGGCCAATAGCATTCAGGGCTGCTCTAGGAGGAGCATTGCCGGCAAATTGAGGGAAGTGATCCTTCCCTTCTACTCAGCACTGGTGAGATACACCTGGAGTGCTGGGTCCAGCGCTGGGCTCCCAGTACAAAAGAGACATGGACATACTGGAGAGAGTCCAACGAAGGGCCACAAAGATAATTAAGGGCTTGGATCACCTGGCATATGGGGAGGGCCTGAGAGAGTTGGGACTGCTTAGCTGGGACTGCTTAAGGAGAATCTTACCAGTGTGTACAAATGTCTGATTGGGGGAGTAAAGAAGACGGAATCAGACTCTTCTCAGTGACAGGATGAGAGGCAATGGGCACAAGCTGAAAAACAGGAAATACCACTTAAAAATAAGAAAAAAACTTCTTTGTTGTGAGGGTGGACAAACACTGGAACAGGTTGCCCGAACAGGTTGCCCAAACAGGTTGTGGACCCTCCGTCCTTGGAAGCACTCAAAACCTGACTGGATGTGGCCCTGAACAACCTCCTCTAGCTGACCCTCCTTTGAGCAGGTGTTTGGACTAGATGATCTTCAGAGGTCCCTTCCAACCTCAGCTTTTCCATCATTCACTTTAACAGAAAAATACTGGGTGGAGAAGGAATTGGAATGTGGTTCTTATATCCTTGAATCCAATTCTGTGCATGTGTAGTACTAAGAATCATATCTGCTATCGGAAATATCAGCAATGATGAATTGTTACTGGTTATAGGTTGTATTTGCAAGATTAGGCCCTTAGTAAATTCAAGACATTCACTTCTAACAAGCCCATGCTTTCAATTAAGGGTTGTGGGTCGTTCTTTTACAGAGCTTAGTACAGGACTGCATTCTATATACACTTCACTGGTTAGACAGGTTTGATGAAGGAGGGAATCAATAATTTAAGTTCTTTTAAAAATATGCATAAGTACATCACAGAGAATATCAAAACTTCAGGGGAAAGGTGATATTATTATTTAATGCCTTGTTGATGAGATTTATTTTGGTAAGCTCTTGACAGCACAAGGTAACATATCATCTTTGCGTTGACACAAACACTATCAAAATGTGAAAGGATGCATAGCAGAAAAAGATCTGCATCTAAAATAGATTTTTGAGAGAGCAAATATTTTTTTCCTTCCCAATAGCTTGTTGATTTTTCTTTGTTAGACTGCTGCCAACACCTTTAAGCAAAATTAAAAAGCATTTTTGTTATTGTATGTCATTCTTTACAGGTCTGTTTAAAATTCTCAATTTCTTTCCGTCTTCCATTCAATACTGAAAAATATTTGTTGGTACCTGTGATGGGGATGAATGTCTTTATATTTCCATTGCTTTTGCAGTATAGCTGCTTTCATTACTCATTGCACTGTGGGCACTGTGCTATTCATTTTTACATTGGAGACCAAGGTCTTTTTCTATTTTTCTCGTTTATGTCCCTTGTTTGGTTTGTGGTGAGAGTGATTCAGAAAGCTCCAGAGGGCAGTGTTGTGCTGAAAGCTTCGGTTCTCTGGGCTCTGCCTGGATACTTTTTGGGCACCAGGAGGCTGAATGTTATTTACTCACATGTAGACTTGCTTAAATGGCTTAAGTCTTAATTCCACAGTGGCCTTGGATATACACATTTTATGATTGGGGTCCTCGCAACAAACAAATTAACTGTGCTTGTGCACATAATATGATCTTCAAGGTTTTTCAAAGGCTGAGTTAGATGGAATCAATTAAAAAAAATTAAAAATCTCAGTCATCTTAAATAATGCTGTGCCAGATTCACCAAGCAGGCTCAATGGGTTGGAATATTAATTTCCCTGCTTGTGTCACATGGGGGAAAAGGAGGAGAGAAATCATCCCAACGAGGACACAAGGCAATGCTGTTCCCCTTCTCCCTCAGGAGTTCTGCAAAGGAGCAGCAGTTTTCAGTTCCAATTAAGGCCTCGCAGGAGCACACTGAGAGAGGCTGCAAGGAAAGCATCAAATCACACACCTCCTTCATGGCCTCCCACACCTTGTCCTGCCCTCGATGGGGTGTGAACCAGAATTGCTAGCTGGCCCGGAAAAAACAGTATCACTGGGTCCGATTGTCACTGACCCCCATACTCCTTGAGAACTTTCTGGCTGCGTTTATTTTTTTAAGCACATTTCACATTTCCCCCTAAACCAAAGACACCTTGGCTGTGTCTAAACTGACCTCCCAATACATGGAATGGCTACTAATGAATGGTGACTTTCCGGTAGCCTTTCGAGCCACAATACTCTCCCACCCAGCCCCATGCACCTACCTGCCCATGCACTTCTTCTGCCCCTTGCGCCAAGACCTCTATGTCTCTTGTAGTCTGTCCACATCACCTCTCTTCCTCAAGCATTCACACTGCTCCCAGGTTCTCTCCTGACACTATAATTTCTGTCATCTGTATGTCACCCTCTTTCACACTGAAATCCAATGTCCATCTCCTTCCTCCTGCTGCAGTTCCTCCCTTTGCCCACCCGGCAGTGCCCACGGCTTACTCTTTCCTTGGTCCTCAGAGATAACTCTTGCTGCTTGGGTTAGAGGCATGAGCAATGACAACAAAGGTATGAATATCCTGACTAGTCAACCACTTGGCTAAGGACATGCCCATGCCACCGGAGCTCCTGAGTATAGAAGCACTTGCTAACCCCCTCAGATCATAGAAATCACCGTGTGAGATGCATGTGGCTTACAGCCATAGCTTGAACTGTTTGGATGCAAGCCTGCATTCAGGAGGAGGCTTTCAAGAGCTGGCATGCCACCTTTTTTAAACATGCCCTTCAAGCAGTGGCAATGGGACAGGCATAACCATAGCATGGCTTGAACCCACCAGAGGTACCACAGAATACCAGTCTGTTTGAATTCTTTGCTAGATGGTATGTGTAGGAAGGTACTGTGGGATGGTCATTGTGAGCTGAAGCAAGGACCTATGATGAACAGAACACAGGTCATGGAGCATTTTGCACTTTAGGTTGCTCTTGAGCCTCCATACCACTGAACAATAAAGATAAACTAAAGACCAGATGCTGCAAATGCTTATAGATTTAAGCAGTCTTGGCAGGGTAAACCTAAGTTTTCACCTGGGAATTAACTCTGCCCTCCTACAATGAGACACTTGGAAGCAAGCATGGGGGCATCAAACAGAGCTAGCTCAGGACATGAATTTACATTTGCTGAGTTTTTGTTGAATAGCGACAAATATAGTTGAGTTCTGCAGTCGTTGCCCTCCAAGAACACAATGTCTCAAGGCTGTAGCAACTGGAAAAGGAGAAAGGAAAAAATTGACAAAGAGTGGGGCAGTACTTGTGCAGACAAAGTGGTGATAGGACAATTGCCACAAAAATAAGTAATACCTATACCTCTGGTAGCAAAACTTTACAAGTCTGCATTTACATTCTTCACGTGAGTGCTAGCAGAAGTCTCTGTCCTACTGAACTACTAAATTCCACGTGGATTTTGAGGATCTGCAAGAAGGTAGGGTCACTTGCACCTGTACTGGTGACATGGGTGTGCCATGGCTGCCCACAAGAGCCTCATTGGCAGGAACAGCTATTGAGAGGCTGCTCAGAAGTGCCCCCAAGTGAAGCAGGTTTTCAACATGCTCATGAGACTGTGAGAAATACATCACTCTTTAAACTGCTCATACAGCAGAGGGAGGCTTTGCTATTAGCTCTCTTGATAAACATATCCCCAGATTCGTGACTTGAAGACAGTGGTGTGCTCCATGCCGAGAAAAGGGAGTGGAAAACATTGCCATCTGCTTGTGTAGAAGTTTAAATTCATGCACCAGCTCTCCTGCACAGATAAAGAAGAATGAGTCTTCCCTTTTCATCACATTCAGTCTTGAGAATGAGGCAGTGTTCTCACAGAGAGACCTGAAGGAAGACTGAAAGGGTGTTCATCATCAAGCCTCAGGCTCTGATTTAGGTGCCTACATTGAAAGCCTCCAGAATTCAAAGAACTTCTCTCCAAACCTATCAATCAAACCATCAATCTGTTTTCTGAAGCTCTGCTGACAGTCAAGGGAACCTAGGTTGCTCATACAGACCCCCAAGGGACACACCTAGCCTCCACAGTGCTACTCTTCCCATAGGGCCATTATGTATCATCCAGGTTTTGCAGGTTTGGGTTCTAACATTGTATTGGTATGATCGGGTTTCAAATATTAAGGTGCTAAAATAACATTGCTAAAATCCACCTAACTGATGACAGCATTGCTGCCTAACAGAAGTATTTTTTTTTTTTTAAATCAGGTATCAATACTTGTTTTTATTTATAGTATTTTGTGGTAACCCAGATATGGAATTGCCCAGACAACTGTGACTTAATCATGTGTAACTGCCAGCTTGCATTTTTGCAGGCACATCTACCCTGACAAAGGCTTTTAATATTTAAAATCATGCAGATTATCTATTCAGCCCTCAGAAAACTCATTGTGATGAATTCAGTATCTCAGTTTCAGGCACTTCAACTGCTGACACCTTTCTTCAGGCTACAGAGAGACTTTATTAATTGTACTAAAAATCCTGTGCAAACATTTAAAAAATATTATTTAGTACTCAGTAAAATATTTTTTTATTTGAGTATGCTACCATCTATCAATATTGTCACGAGTCTCTAGATCTCAGAAGTGGTTTTTTTACTCTCCTTTTAAAATGCATTTTTATTCTAAGAGACTCTGTTTATGCAAATTTATCAGTCATGTCTACTCAGAAATGCTTATATCATATCTGAGGTCAGGAATTCAGCTGTATTTAAATTATATGCCAGATGGACGGGCAATGCATACATTTCAGTTCTTTGACAACTTAATGAACATATCTCTTGGCAAGATGAGGTTATCTGAACATCCCAAATCATCTGTCACAGTTGTCTCCAAACTTTTGGGCTGCAGTCTACTGTCAGCAATGAAAGCTGACCACCACACTGTCTCATCAACTTTTAACTGAAAAAACTCTAACAATTATTTGCTTGCCTAGGGCAGCTGTGGGCATCTTACCATGGCCTTGTCAATTACAGGGGGTAAATCCTGATTTATAGTGAGTTTCAGAAATCTAGAACCACTACATAATTAAGCCTCTCATCCTTCAAGTAAGTTATATTATTAGCCATTTTATTCAATGGGCATACTATGCAGAAAAAAAATTTTCAACTCATATTTTCAAGCTGACCACTAATGTGGTTACCTTCTTTTCGGAAGACTATCTGGAAATACTATCGGCCCTAATCTTAAAGAGTGATCAGGGAATAGAACTTTTCTGCACAGAATATTTTCAGTTTCTCAGGAAGGAAAAGTCTTGATAAGTGGAAGTTGAAATTTCCTGCAGAAGGCCAAGACTTGGCAAAACAAGTTAAATAGAATATTTTTGATTGGTTTTACCACCTATACACTTTCCATATTAACATAATCTATACTTATGGGTGCTGCATTCCTTTGGAAATTGATTCTAGTGTCTTAAACTGGGAACCCAGAATGTCCTTGAATTGCTTAAAATTAGTGGATAGCTGAAAAGTTGGCCTATACGAATCACCCAAGGTCACCCATGGAATGATGTTAGTGGCAAAGCTGCAATGAGAACGTGGAAGTTACTGGCTTTCATCCTAATGGTCACTTCACCAGACCAAGATACCACCATTATGGGAGATAATGATAATAAAACACTGCAGTGCTCTCAAATTGCACAGAAACTGCACTTTCACTGTTCTGAAAAGCTATGATTCCGTCTGAAAGTTATCAAAATTGCTGGGCCAACATACTCTAAATACATAGTGTCACTTATGAAGAACATGTAGTTTTTCTTAGTAGAGTAACATTACAAAAAGAGCAAGAAAAAGAACATAGAACAGAAAATCCTGTTAAAATGTTAAAAAGGAAAGAATGGTAAATAATAGATACTATTCAGTCTTTCTTCAAGCTCCTACTGAACTCAGATGTAATACTGGTTACAAGATACTGAGAGCATTGAGACTACAGTTGCCGAGACCTCACTAATGTTGGAATCCCTTGGCATCGCTTGCTTTTGCCATGGGTTAGCACAATGTCATTGATAAGCAAAACCTCTAATAGACAACAGCAACCTCTTCCTGTCTGGGTGACCCCCACTGTTGGCTCTTGCCATCCTCCTGCAACATCCTCCTGCTCTTCGCTTCTTTGTCCCTCCCCTTCCCTGACTGATGTCATTCCCCTTTCTTGTTATTGTCATCCTTTCCATCTTTCACAGAGTCCTCCATCTCGTGGAATCTCAAATCCACATGTCCCCACTTTACTCCAAGGACATTCATCCAAATTCGGTCTTTCTGCCAGCCTTCCCTTCAGCTATCCTCACCTCCCACCACCCTTTCCAATATCCAGTCCTGTCCCTCAGCCACTCCTTTGCCAGTTTCATCACCTTCTTCTGTCCTGTGTCTCCTCCTGTAACAATTCAGGAATTATGCAGTCTCTTCCCTAATTTGGGGGGTGGGGGGGAAGAGAGGGAGGTCTGTATTTTGGCAACTATTCTGCCATCTTATTCTCCCTCTCCTTTTTAAGGTCACTGACTGCAGTCACTACCTGGAGTCAATCTCCTTGGCTTTAACCAATTGTTTTCATTGAACCTTACTTTCAACATGACCTCTAATGACCTCTTTCTACCTAATGCTGTGAATCAGTAGTTATTTTCTCTTCCCCCTTGAGCTTCAATGCCGCTTCATTCTGCTCTTCTTGGCCTATCATCTTTCCTTCTTTATCAAGAGGTTCCAATCTGCTCATGTTGACAGGCTATCACTGACAATTATCACTGACAATTAGATTTTCAGGACACAGCCTTTGTACTTTCTCCCAAGCTGCTCTTCTCTTCTGAGAATCCACCCCCTTGTTCTTTTTCAATTCTTTTAAAACTTTCCCTTTCAATCATCTCTCTCCCTCTCAAAAAGAAAAAAAAAAAAAGGAAAAAGCCTGAATATGCTGGGATCTCTTTGCCCATCATGCTTACCAACACTGTCTCGTAATTTCCTTGGAATCTCTTGTCTGTACCCATCTCGTGTTATCTTTTAATTATTTGCTTCTAGACAGAGGTTGCTTTTTCACAGAACAGAACAAAGGGGTACTTGTCTATAAAGAGGCTATTAAGCAACATGGTTATGTAAATACAAATTACAACAGGAGTTCAGATTTCATTGTTGTAAGAACATAATATGAGGACCTGGACATAAAGAAAACAGAACTAAAAAGCTTAAGAATGTGAACTGGGCCTTAAAAACTAATTTCTTAGACACGCTAGGCATACATGAGTGTAATGTCTACATCAATTGTATGGCATACATCCATTGTCTTTAGAAATTAAGGTTGATACATAGAATCCTGCCTTCACTGAAGCACTAGGCATTTTATTACTAATTTCAGTATGGTCAAGGCTTTTCCATCTGAGTCTTATCATACACACTTTTTCAATATTTGTAAAGAAGCAGTCAAGTAGAATACATATAACAATAACATTTCATAGTCATATTCAGTGACTAGAAATTATCTTGACAGCTTGGTTTCTAATTCTGTATTAGGTTTGAATGCTAAGTCTGACAATATCCAGGTACCAAAGCCAATGTTTAATGGATCACATACATGACTTAAGAAAACACTGTTTGTTTGGTTTTGTGTGTGGTGGGTTTTTTTGGTTTTTTTTTTTGTTTTTTTTTGTGGTAGCTAGTTTTACACAGTCTCTTCTGAACTTTAAATGAATAAATTATTTAGCAGCCAGCACTTGTCCTTAGATGGCATAACTTAGATGTCAATACCACCCAAAGCATCCACATTTGCCAAACCTGTCTTGCATGAAATGGAATGAGGATTTGCATAAGGAAATGTCAAAGCAGGAAATTAACCCCTTCAGGGGTTTCATATAATCAAATACTGTAGTAGTTGTTATTTTATCAGCATTTATTTAACTGATGCCAAAGCATCATAATATTCCCACTGATACTGTGTTTACCAGTTAGACTGGTGGCCTTCCTGGTTGGGAGGGGGCAATGGGCTTTTCTGTGATACTGCCTTTAAGTTAGTATGATAAGAAGCAAATTTAACATGAAATTTTAATACAAAAGATAGAAAAATGGAATTGTTTTCTCCAATACAAAAGGATACAACAAATCTCAGCTTTTGTGACAATGTACCTCTTAGAGGAAGGTCATCTACATAGAAGAGTCTCCACAAACAATGGTGGCTGTCTTTCTGGAGATTTACATTGGAAAGAGAGACTGAATGCCGACTGGGGCAGACCGCTTGGGCCCCTTGTGTGCATATACGCTAACTATGCTGAAACACAAGAGTGTCTGAGAGATGTGGTAAAACTGTGAAGGGCTTCCACACCTATCTCCATCCTTATGAAATTCCTCACACCAAGACTGAGCTGAAAAGGATTTGCTCAACCCATTCATTCCCTTTACATGCACTTCTTTCCACCTACTAAGAACAGAAACTACTCACAGAAAACACTGAAAGAAAAACAAGTTTCAAAAATTTGACTGTGACCAAATAATCCAACTGCAGTAAATCCTCAGGCTGCTGAGTTTAGTGAATATTACTACCATGAAACGTGCTTGGGGCAAGAACCGGCCTATAACATGTACTGCCTGCAGTCCGCCCCTATGTAAAGTAGGGATAGACTCAGCTGCAGCACTACATTCCACCTTACTGCCCTTACCACCACTTAGGAACTTACAAGGAGGTTTACAAATGAGTCCAAAAGCATTATTTACAACTATTAGCATAGGAAGCTATTACTAAATGTCCCTCACCTTCCTTGCCTCTGATTTTATACTCACTTATCAGACTCTAGTGTGATACTCTGAGCCCTCCACCAAGGCTTGAGCTGTCCCTACTTGGTATCAACTACACCACATTATTTTGGAGAGTCTGAGAAAAGTCTACATATATATATATATATATATATATATATGCATGCGCATACACTCCCTCTTGAAACCAATCAAAAGATTGGTTTTGCACATAGACTATGACAGAGATTAAAGTCCTGCTATGCCATGCTCTCACTGAGAACTAGTCAAGTAAAAAACATAAACACTTACATAAATTATCAAGATCTTACAGTCTTTATTGAGACAAGTTTCCACAAAAGAGAGGGAAAATTATCCTTGAGTAGGGATTGCAGGAACTGAGCCAGTTACAAGGATTACATATCAAATGGTACGCTACTTTTTCTTTTTTGCTTAATGCCCATCTTGCTATAGCTATGACTGAATATGTTAATCAAAATCCTATAGAACTGTACTCATTTGTGTGTGTGTTTACTTTCCATTTACATAATCATCTTAGAAAAGGAGCATTTCTCCTTTGTGCTACGTGTCCTACAATGTAAAGTTGCAGTTACTGAAATATCCTCTTCTAGCAGTCCCACCACTGTCGATTCTATTGCCTAGTCATTATCACAAATTATTATACAGGAGCTAAATATACATTTCCAGTCTTCATGATGTCCAAACAGTCCTGCAGTCAGAGAAATCAAATGTTCCCTGCGGTGTGCCCTAATAATCTGCATTGAGTGTTTTGGATCAAATAGGAGAAATTTCCAAAGCTTAAGGGCCTTCACAGAGAATTCAGCACATAATTGTAGAGTGCCTTAATTTCAAAAATAGGATTTGTGTGTCTGTAGCACAGGAAATGCTTATGGAAATGAGCCTGCACATACACTGATATACATCTCCATAATCAGTGCAAAGTTACAAATACATTTTACTATTAAATATGTATTTTAAAGAATATACAAACTTGATTAAGCATAAAATGAAATGCTCAACCGGTAATGAGTGGGATGGAATGGAGCAGCTGAGATGGCATGCATTTTCCAAAAAAAACAGAATCAAGAAAAAACCAGATCTTCTCAGTCACTTCTGAGGGGCCAACAGGGCATGAAATACCAACCAGCTCACAAAAAAATGTTTACCTCTGGGCCTCTGCTTCTTCTGTTATTTCTGTTTTCAGAAGACAAGCACGTATCACCTGTCTGTAGCCTACAAACGTTGTCTAGGCATTTCTTATCTCTGCTCACTGCTGAATTTCATCCATTAGTACTCAGAATATGCGCAACCGAAGTCCTACTTAAACTCAGCATGTGGTGGGTCACAGGCCTGTGGTGGGCCAGTTCCATGGGAGGTGGTTTCACTATAGGAGAACAGTGGGATTTTAACTGGCTTATAAACAGGGGTGAAAACTTTGTTGTATCCTCCAATCTGCTGCCTAGAGCAGTCATCAAGTATCTATGCCACCCTCTTAAACTATCTCGAGGACCTGATCCGTCAAGATTATTACAGTGCGAATCTTCCTATTTTTAGCAATTTCTTCGATTTGCATAAGGATGTTAGCATGCCTGAGCTTGATGGTTATAGAATGAAAATAAAAGGGCTCAGGAAATGCTGCAGTTAATGGTGGCATGAGAATTATATCTATACTGCATATACACAAAAGTAGGCAAGCTGATAGGTTACAACCATGCAGAAAATGCAATGCATATATGATAACCCTCTTCATTGCAAAGATACCCTTAACAGATATATTTGTGGCTATTCTTTCTCTCCCCTCCAAAATACTTGTTTTTCAGAGTTTGCCTTTGCATTCCTAAAATTGAAACTTTAACATTCCATGGAAATAAGAGAAAGAATGAACTGGAAGTATGTATGTGATTGGGTTTTGGTTTTTTTCATCGTAAGCGATTATTTACATTCTTCAACCATAAACTTTCTGGGTTTATTCAAAATGTGACTACAATAATGCCACATATAGGTAGCATAATAATTGAAATTCAAATGAATCATTTCATACTTGGGATTTTTAACTCCACATTACAGAAGAACTTGTCTTAGCCAACCAATGAAAGGATAAAAAAAATATACATCTTTAACTAGATGGCTCTTTAACAAAGGTGAAGTAGACTTCTCGTGAATTAGCACAGGGACAATTTTGAATAATCTCTGGAGACAGTAATTTGCCTAATATTTGGAGAAGTTTTGTTGTAGCTAACGCAGAGTTTGTTGAAGATTATATCAGATGAATTCTGTTTTTATATCTCTTGTGCTTGTTAAATACAAAGCATAGAACAAAAACTATGATGCGAAGAGTAAGTGTCTCACAGGGCTGCATCAGCCAACTCACTGCCTAAAGACATTTTTCTTTAAATGCATCAAGTACATAAAATCACTAAGTACTGAAAATGTCAATAATTGTTTTGTTATCTAAATTTTATGAAACATACGGACAACTGCAATTATTTTATTTCAAATGGCTGCAGATTGTTGTTACTTATTTCCTTTTTAGACTACTAAAACATCTAACTTATTTACTGTGGCACTCCTTTGATGATCATATACTTATGTAATTATACAGTTCAGACAAACAAAAAACACCACAAAAACTCTTCACTATTTATAATGAGCAATCTTTAAAATTCACCCTTCTTTTTCCGCACTGGCTAGTTAAAAGACTTTATCCATTTAAATGGACAGCTTCATCATATTTTTTTCTACATATGAAGCATGAGCTATTTTCAGGCTACTCAAGGAAAGTCACGGTGTGTAATATCAAACTCTTTGATTTGTTGCTGGCATATGCATTGCAAAATGTCATCTTGCCCTGTTGCTAATGGTCATGGCCAGAAAATGCTTATGATCATTACTGATTTAGGTCACTGATTTCTTCACACTCAAAATCACTTCAGTAAACAAAAGCAGAGAACGTATATTGAATTTGTTTTGAAGAACAGTACCTCAGACTGAGCCTTCTCTTTTCTCTGAAAAGTCAATCAGATTAGTAGTGTGCACTTATACAGCTCTCAATGAATATAAACTAGAAGGAAGTTGTCTATGTGGTATGCAGAATTGTACAGTCAACTCTCGGTTGTCTGTGGGTGTGTAACCCAGGTTGCAGATTAGCAGTGCTATGCTAAAACAAAGCAGAAAAAAAGGAAAAACACCCACCATTTTTCTTTGGATTTCTGATCTCACTTTTTACTTCAGCTTAACTTCATTCCTCAACAAATGTAATAAACACAGGAAGTTCTTATCTAATGTGCATATGCTTTGTATTACCTATGTTTCAGCTTTATGCGGGTTAGTCTACTCCATTTCTATTTTCAATCGTTGAGAGCTGACTGTATAACTATGAAAGAGCCCAGCAACCCACAGTTTTATTCAACATTTGCTAAAAACCAATTGTTTATCAAAATACCTCTCTAATTCACCTCAAAAATCATCAGAGTTCCCTTTTATATTACTTTTAAGCCCATGCATAATAGCAGCTTGCTGCAATACTGGACCCCTATTAATATAGGTAAAATGTTCACTTGCTTGAAAGGCAAAGCAAAGACAATACAAGCGAACAAACCCAACGCACTTACAAGGAGATAGATAGAGTGGACTCCTGCCCCCGAGGCCTAGAGACTGATGGAAAGCCATTTTGTTATAATATTTTGTAGCTGTACCAAAACCCTTGCATTAATTGGCTAACTGTACATTTTACTCATTTAGAGGGTCATTAGCACCGAATACACTTTAAAAAAATCATATGCTCTTGGGCAATGCAACAATAACAGTGGTTTCTTTATGAAGGAGTTGGGAGAGGGGAAGTTGTTTCCTGTTGCCCTCTCCCTATTCTTTTTCTCTGCATAACCTAGATAGCATCTACTTCATGATCAAAGCCAGAAGACAGAGATACCCAGTGCGACAGCCAAGCATCATGGAATGATGACTCCATGAACTACAAAAGCAGCTGGAAGGAACTGGAGGTCTCTCTCTCTGTCTTCAGGAAGGGATCTGAGACACTAACAAACCTTGGCAAGCTGCTGCAGGAGCTTATCTCCTGGGGAGGAGGGATGGCTGAGACACTTAAGGAGCAGGAGAAATATAAGACTCAGTACATGAAACATTTAATCTTGAAGAAGGATTGATGAAGAGGCTGCCAAAGGGCCAGTGGGGCAACAGAGGGCAGGAAAGCAAAAGGGGCAGACAGCCTTTTCTCCAGGGAATCTCTTCTTACTCTTTTTTTTCTGCTACCAGGAAAATTAAAACTACTAACGTCACATTACCCATGAGCATTAAAGATCAATGCAGATATAAAATAGTGTGATATTCTTTGCTGTTCTGAAAGAGAAGAGTAACGTACCAGCTCTGTATTCTAGCTTTGGCACAGCTTAACTCCCGTACTAAAATGAAAGCAAAAGGCTTTTCATACTGTGACACAACAGTGTACTGAATTGGAATAAACCTTCTTGCTCCTTTGAATTTATACCCAAATACATTAGGTTTGATATGCTGACTAGGACCAAAATGACACCGGTGACAAAAACTGCAAGCATTGCTTTAATTCATGTATACATATAATTCTTGTAGGAATCTCTCTAAACTACTTGACATCCTGTGCCAGTGAGTTCCACAGAGTAATAACTTTGCATAAAACATTACTTCATATGTTGCCTTTTAATTTCACTGAACATCCCCTTGTTCTTTTAACACTGGAGAAAATAAAAGAAAATACTTCTGTCACAAGACTTCTTACTGGAACAATTACAAATATTCACTTAAAAAAAGTACCTCTCCTCTGTCAGGTAGTAATACAGTTGAGTGTTTTTCAGTTAGCCAAAGGAATTATGCTCATATCAAAAGAAAAACATTTAGCAAAATATTTGCTTTCAGACTTGTTTACTGTTTATTATTTTAATTTACATCAATTACTGCTTGCAAAACTTCCAGGGAAATAATTTTAAATTGTTTTTATTTGTTTTTCTTTTCCCACTGCATAGTAAATACAGCCTTCTTAGTATTTCAGAAGCATAGTACTATAGAAATGTTAGGGCCTGCTTCTGCTCCAAATGAAGTTAATGGGAAAACACCAACTGACTTTATTAGGAGTTAGGTCAGGCCCCATATTTGCAGCTTTTGAATTTCATAGTTGAAAATTTTCTGGCTAATCTTCAGAACCGACTACTTCTACAACTATAACGCTATTTACAACTTTATTTATATGTACTTCTTTATTACAATATGTAATATCAATGTTCCTTGTAAAGGTTACTATTTTATAGAAATTAGACTGAAGTTATTGCCAATCAACCTTTTAATAAACTTAAGTGGGATAACTTTCAGAATTTTTCTCAACATACGGTTCAGTTTCTATTCACTCTTGCTATCTTTGACAATTGCTTAACTACCTTAATTTCAAAGCCTTTTTCAGTGTAATAAAAAAGTCCTTTTGGTAGAAGTTTATTGGTCCCGTTTCAAAATACGTTCTGAAACATTCTTGTACTGATGAGGACTCGTTATTTTAGCAATTTTTCTGTTTCAACACAGTATATAAAGCCATGCCTCTCAACCAATCAACCTCAGTATAAAAGTGTAAGTGAGGTCAAACAGATTGCTCACTAAATCTTTGATCAAGTTGTCTGATCACATATAGACACAACTCTCTGAATTGTTGCATATGTTGTATAATGTTATCATACAAATTTAAGCATTTCCATTATTGACTGCTGCTTGTGTATGTATATATTAACTTGCTGGTCATAAAACTACAACAAAGGACAAGATATACCAATACTGAATTAAGACCTCTAGTCTTGTCTCTCCAAAAATTAAGAAAAATCCGTGTTCTTTATGAATGACCAACGCATGATGTTGTGCTTCAAATATACACATTTTCCAAAATTAAACTGTGAAGTTAATGTCAAATACTGTGTTGTAACTTTAAATATAACTGACATATTAGAACAGATAGATGGGTAATTATGATAAACTACACAACAGTGCTACTGTAGATAATATCATTTATCAATCCTGTGGTCCCCATCATTCATGCATTTACAGTTTGGGAATACAGTGACTGCAAAGGATAATAATTCATAATGGCTACATTCTCAGTACTTCATGCTAGCTCACTAGACAAAATAAAAAAGGTTAATTGTATAACTGGAAAAATGTAAAATTTTATTCCAAGAAAATTAACAAGCTACACAGGTAAATTTTGGCAAATGCAACTTTATATTGAAATCCACACATCTGTATCTTAAAGAAGGAAAGACTCACAGACTCTAATGTATTTCTAAAATACTAAGAAATCATATTATATGCTTTCACAAGTTAAAACTTAAATAATTTAAAACAACCAATACACCAAAATGTGCAGAAAATATAAACAAGACTGTGCCTTCAGTAGAATAAATGCTTCACAAATTGTGCAAGATATCATACTAAGGCTGCGGTCTCCCCATGACAGCTGTCTTAAAATATAAACATACATCAACTGCCTGTGTTTCTCAGAACAAACTAGAAAGGGCGGCACACCTAGAAAAAAATCATATCATCCCAGTGATGTGCATACTGATTTTGGGAACCATTGGAGTAAAAAGGAAAAAAGAGGACTAAGTGATCTTTCATGCACTCCCAAATGACTGACCAGAGTTATTGATTCAATTTTCCTTGCTTATTTGCTTCAATGCTAAACAAAATGGAAGATACTAGATAACCCTTTAAGGCAACATGTGTTTATTCTGTATAATTATAACTGTTCAATTATGACTGGATATTATCATTAACGTTGCCTAACAGACCGATATCTAGCTTTTTAAAAAATATAAATAAGAGTCTATTAAACTTTATACCAAATCAGCAAAAACCACAGAATACAGTTAAATGCTAGTAATTTCACTGTTAAGGAAAATGGTATTTAGAAAGAGTAATATATTTGGAAAAAAAAAAGTAAAGTCTAAATCTGAACAAAAATACTGCTTTGGAATGCTCCCCAAAACTTACTCACAAGGCAAACAGATTTGTAAGTGTGATAATCCAATAATGCATGGCACATCCTTAATCAGTTACAGTACTTGAGTCCCCAGTTTTCAGTCTTTGCAAAACAATAATTGTATGAAATGTTTTAAAGGTCTTCAGATGTCTAAAATTAGTTTTATCAACACATTAACCTCATATCAACTTAATTTATTAAGATGTCCAATGCTAATCTTTTTGATGGTCTTATTTTATGTAGTGATATACACAGCATTTAGCACTGATACTTAGCACCTGCTACTTTCATAATCTAGATTTCAACCACATAAAGGAATTCAGGGCAGTAGTTCAGTCCTTTGTTCTTAATTACAAACCTTCAGCAGTGGTCAGCAGGAATATGTTTAAGTTTAAAATAGGATTAGAGGTGAGCTATTGCAAAGACTGCAGAATGTTGCCCAAATCCTTACAACTGCTGACATCCCATTCTTGATTTTCTTCTCAAGACATGGCTACAGGCCACAATTGCTTAGCAGAGAATGGTAGTGTTTCACAAGGCTAAAGATTTACAGATGCTCCCTCATATAACACAGTAAGGTTCCCTTGGTAACCTGGATTTTCTGCAGTAAAGAAGGGTTGTGCTGAAACAGCGCCTCAGCTCCCTGTTGGAGAAAATGCAGACAAAAGGATTGATTCCAGCTTGGGCAAAACTCATCCAGACAGCGGCTGTTAGAAATCCCCCTGGTACTACAGGCCCTCTTGCAAAAACTCTCCAGTAACAGGCTACCAAATAGGGACCCCACAAGGTCAGAAAGAGGAATGTCATGATGTAGAACATTCTGCTGATTCTCTTCTCCATTTTGAACTCATCTAAAACCAGTAGCCTTCTCCTGCCTGTGGTGTTCGCGTTTTGCCTGATTCCCAACAAGGTTGGAGGTGTGGGACCCCTTCCAAATCCAGCCAGCCAATTAGCAGCTGCTTGACCACTCGCTCCAGGACCATGAAAAGTCCAGTTCTGGCTCACTGCTGCAACAAACTGGACTGGCTTCATTTTCCTGCGATCGTGAACAAAAAATATCAGCTTGAGGTAGACAAGCTGTGTGGCTAGGAGGATAAGGGCAAGAAGAAGCATAAATCCCAAGGAATCATTAGCCCTGAAGGAACGATGCTGGAAAGTGCATTGGTCTTCCTCCCTAATGAACGAGTAGGTGCCCACATCTAAAACTGGGGGGAAAGCCATGGCTACAGAGAGGGTCCACACCATACAGATAACGGCCAAACAAGTCCAGAAGGTCAGCCTTTTCGTATAAAAACGGTGGTGGGCAATAGCTAAGTATCTGGTGACGCTTATGCAGAATAACATGAAAGCAGTGTGAAAGCAGGACAAAACCCCCAAAAAGGCAATCACTTTGCAAGTAAGTGTCCCATACGTCCAAGTAGAGCCATTTTTTACAGAGGTGAAAACAAATGGGAAACAAATTGCAGATCTGAGGATATCTGAGCAGCAAAGATCCAACAGGAAGTAGTAAGGAGCTCTATGCAAGGTCTTATCTTTGACTAGCAAAATGGAGATCAGAAGGTTACCCACCACACTGACTCCTATTATGAAACCCAGTGAAGTCAGTTTCAGAAAAGCTGTTAAAGGAGAGAGATTTTGTAAAATGTTGTCAGCTGCATGGCTGTAGTTCGCCATAGATGGATGGATGATATGTATATTGCCTCAGTCAAGTCTCATGATCTATATATAAGAACAAGGAAAAAATAGATCCATACATCTTACTGAAAATGTAATCCACAAACAGAACTGATCTTGTGTCTAGTCATACAGTACATCCTCTTCTTTCTGATTTGTCATGCCATCAAAATATCTGAAAAAAAATCGAGCTATCAGTTCTTAAGTTAACAAGAAATGATGTCAGAAAGTGCTAACAAAGATGTTAATTTATGGAGAACCAAATGAAGTTGTAAATTTGAGTACTATTGTTTGTTTTTAAAAATCATGAGGCTTTTTTTTTTATACTTACTGTTTAGCATGATTGATTATTGGCATTTCACAGATTTGGCTTGTTACAGTTTCAGAACTGACCGGTGCCCCTTATATTTGGTAGCATATATAATTTTACAGTTAAAGCCTCAGAGATTTTATGAATCAAAAGATTCCCATTCTGCAAGCCCAAGAGTTAATCACTGACATCTTTTAAAAAAATCCCCAAAGACTGCTGATATTTTGACATTACCTACATTTATTTTATGGCTACAGTATTTGTCAATGTTTTAGAGGCAGCTGCTGTGTTGATACGGATCACACCCAAAGAAACCCTGCAGAATTTATGTTTTTTAACCCAAGTCACCAAAGCACATTAATCACACTGTGTTAGTTCATGCACATTGTAAGAGAAACAGTATTCATTATCCCCCTCCCTTGCTCCTATAAACCATAATTTTATCATTTAGGCTTTCAAATAAACAGGTATGCCAGACAGTCGATAGCACTATGCTTTAGGGTCTGCCCCCCCCCCTTTAATGCAAATCTGTAAAGCCTCAACATAATTCATAATAAGCAACGGTCAGTGTAAAAACTGAGCAAAAATAGGCAACACACCCAAGATATAATGCCCATCCTTTCGGGAGGGCTGGTTTTGGTTATGCTTAAATAAACATATAATAAATTGATTTTTTTTTTTTTTAGCTAATTAGGGCTCCGCAATTCCCACTAATCCTCCCAATGAATCACACTGGAACACATTTCATGCAATAAAATAAAATAAATTAAAGAATTGTCTGCTGCTGCTGGGGGTTTTTTTGTTGTTTTTTTTTTTTTTCTCCCTCCAGAGCCAGGGACAGGAGCCACAGCAGGCATGATCAGGCTCCTTCGTTATTCACACGAAGTGTTTCCTATGCCGCCTCGGGTGTACAAAGGATATTCCCACTGAATCCCAGCAAAATCCTTCCATTCTTACCGTCCACAAAAGAGCCTGATTGCTGCTGTGTAAACAGAGGCTGATCAGATCATGGCATCGTTTTAAAACCATGAAATCAGGCTCCCCCTCCCCCCTCCCGCCAGACCCGCCGCTTCCCCTCCTCTGTGGAGCTGTCCCCGCCGCGCGGCCGGCCCTACCTCCGCGCACACACACTCACACACTCACACTGCCACACTCACACACGCACACGCTCACGAAGACACCCGCTCTCCCCCACGCACGGCCATGCAGGGCTGGACTGCGCCGCGCTGCAAGGGAGCCCGGGTGCCGCTGCCTGGCAGCCGCATCTGCCGGAGCCATGCGAGAGCCTCCCGCCGCGGGGAGCTCGGGAGAGCGGAAGAGGCATTGTCTGTGAACACTTCCATCATGCCGCTTCTTTAGAAATCACCCCCCCCAGACCCGCTCCCTGAGGGGGGGGAGCCCTCCCCACACGCACCTGCAGCTGCGGCAGCCCTCGGCACCCCCAGACTCCCCCAGCCCCTCTCCTCCTACCTGTTGGTGCCGGAGATCCCCACATGCCAGAGCTGCTCCTTCTCGCTGACCGAGGGCTGCTTTATCCTGGCGGTCTCTTTTAGAACCTTTTTTATTTTCCTCTGCCGTCTTTCATTCTTCTTTCTCTCAATCCTTTCCTTTTTCTTTATTTTTTTGCCTTTTTTTTTTTTTTTTTTTGCCTCGGTACCTTGACTGAGAACCCAGTCAGTGGCTGGGGCGGCGCATGCTCACTGCGCCTCCTCCCTGCGCGCCGAGCCCCGTCCTCCCCTGTCGCAGCGGCACAATCTCTCCCAGTAACGCAGCGGCGGCGGCCGCCTCAATGAGGGCACGGCAGCCTCAGTGGCGGCGGCAGCAGCTGCTGCTGCTGTCTCAATGAGGGCAAGGCAACCTCCGCGGCAGCAGCAGTCTCCTCAGTGGTGGGCAGGCAGCCTCGGCGGCAGCAGCCTCCTCAGTGAGGGGAAGGCAGCGTCGGCACCAGCAGCAGCAGCAGCAGCAGCCTCCTCAGTGAGGGCAAGGCAGCCTCCGCGGCAGCACGTTCCCATTGCGATGCAGAGCCGAGCTGGATTTATTGGCGAGCCTGGGCAAGCTAGCTTGAGGAAAGGGAGGGGGAGGAATTAGGTCCTGCGCTCCTTGTTTATGCCTTTGAACTTCCCCTCCCGCCTCTGTCGCTTAAAATGGGGGCTAGGAAGCGGCCGCCGTGGTGCACGTCGCAGCCTGTCAGGAGAGGGACCGGGCGGTTTCTTCAGCTGCCGCGGCTCGGATCCTCCCGCTCGTGGCTCGTTTTCTTTCCTCCCGATTCCCACCTGGTGAATTCCTTCTTCCTAACTCCTGAGCCAGGAAGGGCTCCTTAAAAAGTACCGTGGTTCGGGGAAGGCGCATTTGCCGCGGGGCCGTTAGGACACCGCACCTTCCCCCGGCTCCGCTGCCTCTCCCCTGGCAGCCAGTAAAGCGCCTCCTCAGCGTTCAGCCCAAAGCCGGCGCGGAACTGTCAGTGCGCTGCATGGCGACGGTGATGAATTTTAATGTAAGCCCGTTGCGTCCGTAGCAGGGCCAGCGTTTCCCCTCAGCGCGCAGGGCGAGAGCGGTGACAGTGGCGGTGGCGGCGGCGGAGCGCCCGAGCCGTTAACCGGCGGGGATCGATACCGAGCCGTCCCGATGATGTCATGGGGGCCGGTGGGCCGAGGCGGCGGCGCCGTGAGGCGGCCTGTGGCCGGGGCCGCCGCAGGGGCCTGTCGCCGGCCTCCGTGCCCGCTGGCCACGACCCTTGCTGGGTGCCACCGCGGTAAATCCAGGCGGAAAGGGGAAGGGTTCGGGTAAAACTTGAAAGAGCACGTCCCTCCACCCTCCCGCCTCTTCAGTTTTTATGGAAGTTTATTCGGGAGAAGCAGGAACATAAAGAAAGGCTTGCCCCAAAAAGTCATTTGTTTTGACTGCGCGGCAGTTGAGGAACAGATTATTTTCGGTTGAGAGACTGGATTCTGAGAAACTTCTTCACTGGGAGCTTCCGCTCAAGTCAGAATAAATCCTTCTGGGGGATAGATTTATGGGGTTGATTCATAATGTGTGTCACATCTTTGAGACCGTTAGTAGACTACAGGCATTTTTTAAGGCTGTTGTCAAAGTTTGGGTTCTTTTTTTGGCACTTTCTAAAAGTCGTTGGAATTGGTGGCCAAACCACAAAATTAGCTTCAGTAACAGTCTGATCAGGCCCAAAGGTCTGCAGCTGCTGGATAATACGGTTATTTAAAACAAAAATCACACTGTTGCAAGCATGTGACTTGCTTCAGATAGAATTTATTCTTGAGCAGAAAACTTGCACAGAGCTCAGGTACCACACAATTTTTTCTTTTTTTTTTTTTTTTTTCTGTGTAATTATGATGACTTCGTGTTGGTGCTCATCTTTGGGGTTAGTTTCACTTTTAAGAATTAGCATTTTGAGTGGTTACTACTTCAGGCTGCACTTTTGATGTCACAATGAGCTAAGCTAAGCAGACCTCTCCAGCTATCCCTTTTCTGTTGTTAAATATATGTACCCAAAGTTACATACACAGTAACTTTTGAAGTCATTCTTAGTATTAAAATGGAAGGACAACGAATTGGTTTCTAAGCCAGGTGAGGGCCTATTCTTAGACTCTGATTTATGATTTGTATTTAAGAGTAAACAATACAATATCATCATCATCGTAAAAAAGATCCAGTGCAGTAGTTTTTAACCTTTTCTGCCTGGACTTTCTCTTAGAGATGTTACAGAAGTCTATTGCTATATAACATTTAAGAACTTGCTTTTCTTTTATACCTGTCACAGACTGTTTAGAAGTAATCCGTGGACTTCAGAATTCATTCAGTGTTTAACCACTGGTTCAGCATAAATCCATTAGTCATCACATGTGTGATCTGAGAACCAGTACTCTAATTTTGTTCAATGAAACGTAGACATCTATACTGAAGCAAATGTAACTAAGCTAGTTTCCTGTCGTAGTCAATGGTGAGAAAAAGTTGCTTTAGGGAGCAGATCATCTCATTCTGAATCAGAAGTCTAAAATACATCAGATGGATGGCACTCTCTTGTCTTTATTATAAGGGTAGAGTTAGGCAAGAGAAACTCTTGTTACAAAGGGAGAGACTTCTGGTGGAGTGTGAGATAATGCTGTGTTAAGCTGTTGTGCTGGGAGCAGGTCACCTCCCCCATGGGGGTAAAGCAAATCCAGGAGTCCTGGGACTGGGAACCTGGGAGGTGAAGGCAGGTGTCAGCTAAACACAGCTCCAGGAAGCATGAAGCAGGAACTGAATGTGCAATTGGAAGGGGATGAGGAGAAGAGCTATGGAAGGACAGGTGAAGAGATCTGTGCTAACAAGTTTTTCAGAACTGTTGGGCTAGAGATAGGAAAGGATCAGAAAAAAAAAGTGTGAGGCAGCCTTTGTTGCAAGGTGAGCAGATTAGGGGTAGTCAAGCAGAATTTCTTGGGGCTTTCCCACAAGAAGGGATCCTGAACACTGAATAAATTGCACACTCCACGATATAAGGGGGGCAACACTAAGGGCAACAGGAAGGAGATGCAAAAAACCCAGAGGACCTGTGCACTATATAATAAGCACCTCAGAGGAAATAAGTGATTACTCTCAAGAAGGTAAATTTCTTTCTGTGCCTTTTTTTTACTTAAGTCTACTTTTCCTCAGGAAGGATAAAGGGAGAGAGTGTAAGTGAAGCATAAGCGCAAGAGCATTCATGTACCCCATTAGAGCTAGCAGCAGACTGATGAGAGCTTTCCCTAGAAAATGAGAGAGCCAAGACTATTTCCCTGATTTTCTGATTTAGATCAAAGACGTGAACCATCTCCAGGTTTGGGCAACCCCACTGTAAGGTTATTGACAGTTATGGTACAGAGCTGTTTCATTTTCTGCTGTTGGGGTTATTTAATAATCATGGCCTAGAAAGTAACTGATGAAGTACTCATCTTTGTTGGTGGTGACTGAGGATCCTGTATTCTGATTGTCATTTTTTTCAATTTAAGTACAGTTTAAGAATGACCAGGGGACCCGATCCAGTGAATTGGCCCAACTAGGTCCATTCCCAGATCAGGATGACCTTACTGGAGAATCCTACTTCAATATTCTTTGTCTTTGGCATCATCTGCAGATCTGGGCAGCTCATTCCCGTGAGGTGGTGGTGATGCTTGGGTGCATGTGGCCAAGGTGCCAGGAACTCAGGCACTGGAGTGGGGGACAGTTGAATGCTATTGCAGAGGAACTTTGTTGGTGTGTGAGTAGCGTTTTGGGTGCTTGGCACCTAATTTCTTTGGAGGTTACATGGCATGGAATCCTGTACCACAGTAGTGAGCCAGGTAAGGATGCTGGGTAGGTGATTCTCATTGTTTTGAGCTTTTTCCTCATAATGGGAGGGGTTTTTCAGAAAAGTCTGACTCTGAGAAATCTCACTAATGGAGCCTGAGGTAGAGATTGGGCTAGAAGACAGGCTAGTGATAACAAGTAACTATCGGTGGAAAAGATTAGGTGAGGTATTTGCCTCACCAAGGTCAGTAACAACTCCCTGAACAATTTCAGCGGAATGAGGATTTCAGTGTAGGGCCAGAAGTTGTGAATAGCTAAAATGTAAAATATTCATGTCTTTATTCTCTTGATCATTTCAGTAATTAAGGTGTTTACTGGCTGTCTTGAGATTTGTATATATGCAATGTCTACCCAGTCTGCATAATGCAAACTCTGAAGCACTGTAGGATTTTGCGACATTTCTGCAAAACAGGAGAGATACTCTGCAAGGTGTACCCACCTCTGAGCAGAGGCCAGCACAAGATTTATGTATTGCTTAAGAGACTGTGATAGATGCTATCAAAGTACATCCTTTTCAAAGGGCTGAAGGAATTCTTCCAAGGGAAATTTCTTGCCTGTGCAGTAGATTTGTGCAACTTTAAATAGTATTTAAGTAGGACTTATGTAATACAGAGACCTGTGTAAGACCCCTGCACAATGGAGAATTTCACCTGCAATATATTTGGTTCCTGTGCTTTGTAAAGTATTTGCAGAGTAAAGACATTTGTTGGTAGTGTCTGGCTCCTGGGTTGGCTCTCAGCAGAGACATAAATTTCACCCCACACTGAAAATCTCTCTAGTGGTCTCTGCCTCAGTAATGCATGTTTTCACCTATAACAGATTTGCATTCATGTGATTATAACAATTCCTATGGATATTAATTGCAATTTTTTTTGGTATTAATATTTAGCCATATCCTCAGATGTTTTATAGATATTTCTCAAAAACGTTTAATTAGGTATTTTTTAAAATGTTTCATAACTGCCCTTTGAAACTTAATTTTCATTCTTAAAAGTTGATCTATGTTGCATGTTTACACAGGGATAAATGAAGGTTTAAGGGCAAATACACATAAGCTTATCTGCTGAGCATATGAAAAAGGGTTTGTCCTGCAGAGGAAAACCTCTGCTCTGTGTGACTCTAACGGGAGTGAGGCACCAATATGGTTCTGAAATTCCTGTTAGATACTTACCTGTATCCTCAGGCTTCTAAACACAGTTTGTTCATTAGGACTACATTTGAAAGAATGGACATGTCTTTTGCATCTACATTTTGTAGATACACTGTTAAATCAGTGTTGCAGTGTTAAGTTCGGTTATTTTTTGTGCAATTTAAGTAGTGTGGACATGTAATTTCTTGACTTCACTTGCATATCAGGTAGTTAGAAATGCAAATGAACTTAACTGTGGCCATGAATAATTACCGATGTTAAATTGCACTGCTTATTACTTGCGCCTGCAAAAAGATAAGCTACATTTTTAAATTGCTGGACTTCACAAATGGCCTTTTTATATATATGATTTAGAGAGAGAGAGAAAAAAGAGAGTTAGAGAGGCAAAGAAAGGTTCATTTGCGGTCTCTGTTGTTTGCGCACCATATGTATGTTGTCCTGTGCTGAAGAATTACCAAATTGCTTGTTTTCATAGCCATGGTGGAGTGATAATACGTAACCTAAAAAAGATAGAGCCAGTCACATCCACAGTGATGCACATCAGTGACTAAGTTCCACAGAACGGGTGAAAGAATAAAAAAGGAACTTCATAGTATCTGAAGAAGTAGTTCCAAGTAGATACATTTGTTGAGATAATATTTTTTGAATGGTGTCCTGGTTTCAGCTGGGATAGAGTTAATTTTCTTCCTAGTAGCTGGTACAGTGCTGTGTTTTGGATTTAGGATGAGAATGATGTTGATAACACACTGATGTTTTAGTTGTTGCTGAGCAGTGCTTACATTAAGTCAAGGACTTTTCAGCTTCTCATACTGCCCTGCCAGCGAGGAGGCTGGGAGTACACAAGAAGCTGGGAGGGGGGACAGCCAGGACAGTTGACCCAAACTGGCCAAAGGGATTTTCCATACCATGTGACGTCATGCTCAGTATATAAACTACGGGGAAAGCTGGCCAGGGGGCCACTGCTTGGGAACAGGCTGAGCATTGGTTGGTTGGTGGTGAGCAGTTGTTTTTCATTTGCATCACTTGTCTTTCTTGGGTTTTATCCCTCTCTCTCTTTTTGCTATTTTCCTTTTCATTACATTTATTGTTATTATTGTATTTTATTTCAATTTTTAAACTGTTCTTATCTCAATGCATGAGTTTTCTCACTTTTACTCTTCCGATTCTCTCCCCCATCCCACTGGGGGGAGGGGAGTGAGTGAGTGGCTTTGTGGTGCTTAGTTGCTGGCTGAGGTTAAACCATGACAAATGGTTGAGAATGTTTCTCTAATATTGCCATCTTGGATCCCTCATAAATTGTATATATAAACAATGTAATATTCAAAATTTAATCTTTGAGTAATTTGTTTGGGTCAGGTTTTGGTTTTTTGTGTGTCTTTTTTTTTAATAACAGAGGGTAAGCACTATTTTGTATGTCTGTAGAACAAGTCTTTTAATGTGAATAATTCTGAACTTGCAGTCTCGTTAGTGGGAAGTATTGAAATTCTTATTCCATCAACAGTTCTTAGTTAATATGGGCAGCACTGTAGAAATGCCTCAGTAACAGGGCTGTTATTCCCTGCACTCCTGGGGAGGAGAAAGAATCTCTTGTCAGAACATCAAGAGAATGCGGACCAAGCTTACTGAAGTTCCTGCTATATCCAGTCTCTCCGCTCTCTTTCTATGCCAGAAAATCTGTTGGTGTTTTGGTAATTGAATGTGGAATGAGAGGAAAAAGACTTTCTTCTTTCTCCATCACACAAAAAAAATACCATTCCTTACAAATCTTGTAGATGGGATTTGTTGAAGCATGTGCACAGACACTGGGAATAGTCTTACAGAAGTAGTGATTCATTTATTTAATGTATTTTCATCTGCAGTTTAATTAATCCTATTAATTGTACATATTTTAGTATAAGCTACATTATGTCTTTCAACTACTGTAAATACATTCCGTTCAGTGATTTATTTTGCTGTGCATGACATACGATAATGTGAATACATCATAGTGGTACAATTCAGCAACCAAAATAGTTGGAGGGAGCGATGCTGAGCACAGTTAGGAATTCACTACAAGATCACCGTAGGCGAAAGGCATGATTTTTGTATGAGGCTTGTCTAACCAATAATATGAAAACAATCTGGTGAGAAACAGGTAGAGAGTCTTTCAGAATTTAGAAGCTGAACTGGAAGCACCAACCCAGGGCCATGCTAGTGACTTCCTGACTCTGATGCGTGGCTAAGCACTCTCGGCCTCTTCGCTGACTGTTGTTCTTGTATCTTGCCTTCTGACACTCTACCAACCACGTTCAGGTAAAAGTGGAGCATCCCCACACAAGAGAAGATTTCCAGCCAATGCAAGTCAGCACCTGAGGACCACTAACATAGAAAACTATGATAATTTACTCCAGTGGTGGAATCTGTTACTGTGATTTTAGAAGTGGCATCTATTAGCTTTAGAAAGTGCTGATACACAAAAGCTTGTAGATTTTCTTTTTTAAACAAAGAAAGTGTTTGGTTTGTGTTGTTTGCACAACTCACCCCTTCTCAGATATTATGTTTGATAGTCCTTTTATCTATGCTATTTTAACACCTGAGTTTTCAATAAAATGCTTTCTCAGAGGCTATATAATGCTCCTGGTTTACCTTACTAAATGGAAACTCAGGACTTGAAATCAGCTAACCACTGCTGAAGCATGCAGAAGCTCTGCAGTGTCATGGTCATTAACAGTGCCCATCACAGCATTCAAGAACGCTTTTTTCCTGTCGCCATTACAGGCGCCAGTAGAACACCGTGGAGCGAAATGCATGGGGTTAGTGACATTACGGAACAGAATGCTTGCCTTGAGAGAGGAACCTGAAAACGCCTGAGAGACAGGGGAAGGATGACTTCTTCCAGCTGAGCTGCTTCCAACACTTTTATGCACCTGATATTAAGTGTAGGCAGCCTCATGTCTGAGATGCACATAACTATACCAGTTAGGTAAACTTACTCTATCCCGAGCTCTTCCATAGTTTTCCAGCATGTATGGATATGTGCGGAATGCTGCTTTGGCTGGCTGGGGGTACTGCCAAGCTGGCAGGCTGGCAGGTATCGCTCCCATCTCTTTTTGTGCTGTTGGCTCACTGGAGGTTATTAGGACATGGTCGGGGCCTAATGAAAGGAGTGATTATGGTTCATTATTTTTCGTATACTTTCTGTCTTGAAGCTATATAATGACTAAGTGAATTTATGCACATTTCCTCCCCATCACTGTCTTTAAGCCTGGAGGCTGATTTTAGTGAAGTCAGATACATGAGCAGAGAGGTCTCAGAGGCAGGTGAGTTTCCTATAAATTTTGTGAATGTAGATGTTGGCTGCTTGTCCTAGAGTTTACCTTTTTCCCTTGCTGTTCTTTCAGTCTGGCCACCACTCCATAGGGACCCTGGTCCATATCTGAGGCTTCAGCATACAGCGATTCATCTGCTGGTCAAAACTGGCCATGGCCTGGAGTCTTGATCCCTTCCCAATTCAAACTCTTCATGACTAGGCTTGGCTGTGCAGCTGAACGGGACACTGGATATGTCACTGTGCTTTCTGTGGCAAGTAGCAAGCATAGCACTGTGTTAGACCTGAAGACCATGCTGGTTCTGTGACAGACTACACACATTCTGGTCATCAGTTCAGTATCAAACGGATCAACAGTCACACTGCTGAGCTCCTCCTTGCTTCTGTTGCAGTTACTGCTCCATTTCTTCCAGTGCTCATAGAACTATTTGCATGACTATTATTGGTGTATAGGGATATATGTCAAATGAATCACTTCTGTAGAGCTGAGATATATAAATACTTCCATTTTCTACCATCTTTAAGGTTAGGTTAGAGGTGAACCATGAATGAACAGTATGTTGTAGGATTAGAGAGACTATTTGGCAATAGCATTTTCTATTTCTAGCAGTATACTGAGAGGGGGATTTAAAAATAATAGGATAAAATAGGATAACTGTCACTGACAGCTTTCAGAAAACTTTTAGGCTGTGCTCAGGGACAAAAATTAACAGTGTCAATGTTAGAAATATTTTTTTGCTGGTATGACTGGTTCACATCTAGGCACTGGACTTCCTATTAATTTATTGTTTAAATTCTAACTTAAGATAATACAGACATGTACAGTATAATGACTGCAGATTGATTTAAAGCTCTGCAAAGAAAATATAAATTCGTTAAAAAAAGTATACTCCTGAATGATAATTGCTTTGAATGCATAAGATTGAGACAATGGAGAGTCAAGTCTGTCATGTCTGAGATGGAGAATGAACACTGGCTTTGCAAGCAGCTAGCATGAATACATGTTCTACTAGTGAGCTTCAGGTCTTATGATCTAGAAAGTGGAAATACTCTTGGATATTCCCATGTCAACTCAGCTGTTACCTGTTCACTGCAACTAATTTGATACCTAGAACCTAATGCCATGGTCCCATTTTGTCAGTTTGTTGGATATTAAGTATGAAATGTTCTCATTTATATGTAGAACAAGGAGAAACAATTTTAAGTTTTATACTTGCGAGGATGCAGAGAACAGTCCATCTCTGGATAAAGGTTGGTCATCTGCTAAGAAACACAACAGTTTGAATTCTGCAGATACTATCAGAACAGCACTGTGATGGCACAGTAGGAGGAACTGCATGAATGCAGCTCTATGATGCAACTGTAAATATAAATTTATTACTGCATTGCCTGTTTCATGAAGGTATGAAAGAATGAATGTTTTATTGAAATGTCTCTTGCAAAACTAGTCAAGCCTAATGTTAGCAAATGGCAATATCTTTTGCTTAATATTTGCATATAGTTAGGCAATGTTTGATTATGGTATTTAAAGAAAAGGGAAAAAAACTGAGCAGGAACAGGATGTTGCACTGTACTAGATAAGACACTCAGCTGGCAGGAGAAACACATAGGATCTGGTCCCTGCTACCTAGATTGTTTAGTGCTGGTTTTGCTTTGTCTTCTGATTGACTACATGATGTCCAGCCATGGAGCTGGGACCAGGACCTAAATCTTGCCATAAGAGGCAGGTATCCTAAGTGGTGGACATGGGAGTCGGCCTCTCTTGTCCACATCCCACCCCCCCCTCCCCCTCATTGCTCTTGCATTTTTACACATAGAGGGTCCAGGATAAATAGGAGAGCATGCTTTCCAGGATTGTACCTCCTGGTACTACAGGAAACTTTTTCTGGAGGTGGGAAACTGGGCTTGAATTCCAGATCTTCTGTTTCGTGCGATGTAACTACCAGGTGGTTATGGAAAAGGTGGGCTTCCTGCAGCGTTTGTGCATTCGCTGGGCTCAGCACTGCTGCTGGTGTACCTCACCTGAACACACCTGTCAGATCAGACTCTTCTAGGGACATTGCTGGGAGCAAGACATTCAGGTTGTGCTCTGTCTCACACCTGGATCACAGAGATTCTGCACTGCACTCTCTTGGGCAGTTCTGCACATGCATGGAAAGCTTGCAGCCTCGGGTCCAAAGTGTAAATGCCAACTGAAAAGTGAGTGCTGAGAAGTCTTGCTGTTGCTGCAGTGAGGATTTCTGGGTCCCTTTTTGGAGGGTTTGTTCTAAATTCTGTTTAATTCATGTTTTAGATATTTAAATCACATCTTAAACTCTTGCAGTTCCTCAGTACATAATTTTATTAAACCTCAGTGAATTTATTCGCTCTCCATTATTAAAATAAAATGTGCAAATAAGAGATCTAAATACTGGTAATCTGTTTTTCCTAATGTGGGATATGTATCTGGACATAAAAGTGCTTTTTTGATGAGTGTACACACCAGTTCCTCACAGTACAGGACCAGCAGTAGCTAAGTAAAACGTACCTGTTGTGTAATTCTGTGCTGCATTTTAAATTTGGTATTAATGCAATGCTTCAAAAGCTAACAGAACATTTAGTTGATATACTGTATCTCTCTGTTATGTATAATATCTCCTCATAAATATGCATGTATAACAAAACTGTGGCAATTTGAGGAATTTATGTAAAACTTATGAATTCTCTTTGATATCATGGGTCCTCAAGATATATCTGTTTCAACCTGCATGCTCTATATTGAAAAGAGTGCAGTTTTTTTCTTTCTTTTTTCCTAACCTTTTTAGTGTATTGAATTTTCAAAGGACATTGCCACAAGGCCAACCATGGAACATAATGAAATGCGGACAACCTGAAATCAAATGGAAGACCTTCAGACAAAAACAGCTGGCAATTGCTCAGGATGATTTATTTGCCCAAGTGGGTTAGTTACCAAAACACGGATCACATCTTGGGAAAACTTGGTGAAGCTGAAAGAGAAGTAAAAGTTAAAAAAGGGAGGGTAACTTAATGGCCATTCTAGAGTAAGACAGAATAAATCAGAAGAAAAAACTCAGAAAGAAAAAAATCAGAAGTTATTTTCTGCTGTCGCAGGCAGCCAGAGGCAATTGAGAACATAGATTTAAATGCACTTTTGACCAATTTAGGCAAACCTAGTTAGATAATGAATGGAACTGGGATAACCTTTGGTAGATACAGTGAGAAGCTGGAGAGAGCTAAAGTTACAGTCTTAATTACAAAACTTTCAGACTTCTGCTTCACTTGGCAGTCTTGGAATACAATTATGAACTTACTTAAACCAAAACTATTTTAAGGTGAGGTAGATTTTTCAACCCTTAAACCTTTTAGCCTTTACTTAAAAATCTGCTAAATTGGGGATATGGGTATTCAAATATGGCTTCTAACGAACAGATCCAGTAAGATACCTTTCAAAACAGAAAATAATGCTAAATGTTTCTTTTTAATGTAAAAAACCTACATGTGAAATCATGCCTGGAGGTTTCTGAAGTTGAAAAATACAAGAAAGAGTAAGAGGATGAATAATTATTAGTACGAAGAATATGTTGAGATTTTAACATTGGGCTTCCAAGTGCTAAAATGAAGAAAGAGATACAATTCTAGACTTGACTACTAGCATTATGGTTTAGGGCTTAGGTATGCTATAATGTGAAAAAAACCCTGCATTGTATTGCAGTTTTAAGAAAGGAATTCTGAAATGTCTCTACCAGGGGATGGTGAAGGATTTGTTCTGGTCTGTTCAGTGTGAGCATCCTAGAAGGAATTTTTTGAACCAGTGTAGCTTATGGGCTTTTATTATTTCTGTGGTAAGTGTAGAGAAACATACATACTTATAAAACTCTTTACCAATGTCCCAGTTCCATATAAGCTGCACTTTTCTCAGTCTTGGTAATAAAACCAGAAATAGTTACTGTAAGCAGGTGGTAGGGATCAACTGGTTCAAAAATAAAAAACCCCAGTCTTTCACTCATGAAGTTTACTTCCTTAGCATTTATTTCTTGAGAAACCAGAGTGCAGCTGTAGCTGCAGGACAAAAGCAAAGTGGTTTTTCAACCCCAGATAACGAAAAAACAAAAGCCCAGTCCTGTAAGAGGACATGGAATTGTTACTGAGCAAATGGCTCGGCTACTACTGCATGAAAGAGAGTGTGTTTAAGGTATGTCTGTCAGTGCCTCTTCACCCTGTTTCTATGACATTTGCTTCCCAAGGCCTGTATTTTGCACTAAATCAGGCAATTTTCCTTGTCCGGAGTTAAGACAGTTGGCATTATGATATATTAAGGCAGCAGTCTGACAACTATGTACAGCCAATTTCAGATTATTTTGGCAGTGTGCATAAAGTGATCACATGCTCTACATTCACTATTGGAAGGTCAGTATTCCTTTGGAAGTAAAAGGGATTTTAATTCTTAATTCCTATTAAGTCTATTGGGAGTTATGCAGAGAAACCGCTGGCAAAACTCATGACAGTTTCTATCTACAGCTATAATAATTTCCTTGCTGGCCCTTCTGAAATTGAGAGCACGTAATCCTTTTTACTGGGATTTCATTGTTACTTCTGGATAGGAAAAGAAAATTTACAAAGTGCTTCTCATTTAATACAGAGAACCTCACGTAGACTAGGTGAAGGGAGTTCTTAAGGAACAGTTTGACATAGACACAAAACAGATTGCTCTTATGACTGAAATGATAAGGCAGAACGGTGAGCTGATGTATATCAGACATGTACAGCACACATACATTAAAAGTGTGTGAAGAGGCACTTTATATTAGTATGGTGTCCTTGAGAGTGGGCTGTCTTGTGGATTTCTCTTTGCCTTGGTTTATAAATCTTGGGGGGGGAGGGGCGACACACGACGACACACGACGACATGGGACAATGGAGTCTAAGTTGAATATACAAATTCTGAAGTGTGTTTGTGGAATAAGAGTGGGGAGAATATTTTTTTTCTAATATTTATTAAGAAGTAGGTCAAATAATTTACTGTAGCGGGCTGAGAGAAAAAAAAAAAGACAGCATCTATTTTAAGAACCAATTTAGATTTTCACATAAATGGAAATCAAGAATAATTCTACTGCATTACACAGAAGTGTAAAGGCTGGTGCAAGGTCAGAATGAAGCCTCCTGTGATTTCTGTTCAAAACGAATTTAAATCAGGATGACTGCACTGATTTCAGCAACTTCAGGCTGTTTTTTAACCAGATGAAAATTTGGCATTCAGTTATCACAGTAAATAATTCAGCTAATGTTTTCCTAAGGAAAGAGATGGGGATGGAGCCTAATGTGGCTGCAGTTCCCCGTGAGCACCATCTGGTGCAAGGTGCACTACTGCTCAAATGACAGGGACCCCTCCCTCCCGTCGACATAGCTACTGCATCCAAACCTGCATTGTGTCTTTGACCTTGTCCTAAACTCCCACTGATGCCAATGGGAACTCCATGTGCAAGTGTCTTTCATTCAGGCTGCCAAATCTTCATATTTTCAAAATGTTGACTTGGGCAGGAGTTGAGATAATTCACATTTGGGGCTTTGCACTGAAGCACTTGAATTCCATTTGGAGTACAGTACGAGCTCCATAAACCCATCTCTAAAAATCCCACTCTGAAAAGAGGATTACTGTACATATGCTATATTTGCTCCCTTTTTTCCATAACCTTTTAATGCCTCGGGGATTGAGTTTCACTAGACGCAGTGGGAGAATCCTGGTACATCTGGTTTCCCTGTGGTCTTACATGATGACTGAACAGCCTCACAGCTTTTGCGGTCAGGTTCCCTATGGGCTCACACTGTGATTAGATTTGTTCACCACAAATATATCCTTGTTTGCCATAAAGATACGAGTGAATTGAGCTGCTGTTTATGCATCCCATTTACAACTAGGATTTCATAGAATCATACAGTAAATTAGGTTGGAAAGGACCTCTGGAGGTCACCTCATACATTTCCTGGCTCTGTCTCTTCCCAAAGATGATTTCTTTTTTCCCCTTTTGTGGACGGGCAATTTAGAAATATCCTTTCAGCTGATGGAGTGACCTCTGCTTTCCTACTTCTCTCAAATGCAAGCACTCACCCCAGCCCACGCACATTCTGTATTTTAAAAGATTATATACAGGTTTTTTAAAAATAAAGTGTAACATACAATACTACATTTTGAAACGTGAAATCTGACATGGAAGAAGGTTAAGGATGTATAAGCCACACAGCTATTCCTGAATGTCTGAAGAAATACTGATCACCTATCTGGCTTTTGTCACAGCAGGAGATGGCTCCGTGGAGCGAATGGGTAGCAGTGGCCTGGACATGCACTTGGCACCCGGGGAGACCCAGCTGTCTGTCACTTCCTAGGCAGGACTTGCGGTTATCCAGCATCCCTTGCATCAGGACAGCCTGCTGCCATAACCCTGGCATGGGAGATGGTCGTGGCAAAGTTATATGGGGTTCAAAAGACACAGTTTGGTCACCCCTTTAGGAGAGCTTGGTTTCATTTTAGGACAATAAAATTTTTTGAGCTGAATTCACTGAGATTTTCACCAGGGCCATAATTATTACTAGATAACACTGACTTGTTCTTGGAAGAGCATGTTTTGCCTATTTTTAATGTATAATAGTTTCTGGAATTTATGTTTTTTTTCTGCGAATACAATAGAATGAAAAACATTAGTGTGTGACATCTATTGCTGAATACTGGTTTCTTATTGGCAACTGCTCCAGATATACGATCAACATCTTTAATTTTTATGAAGAGATGAGAAGTGACTTAGGTAAGGCCCATTGCGGTATTACTTTTTGTGAAAAAGGACTTTTTTTTTTTTTTTTAGTAGATATAGATTATAGGCTATAGACTCTATAGATGATGATATGCTCTCTCCAAATGTCAGATAGACTTTTGGCAGTTGACCACCAATAGCCTTTTTGAAAAGGTCAAACTTTAAAAAGGCATAATTGTTCCTTGCTATTCATGCAGACACTGAAATAAATACATGCTTTTGAGGAAAAATGAGTCAACATGGCTTCTACTAATCCTCCAGATCATTTGAATAGATTCAAATAAAGTTTAAAACTGCTACTATGTGACTCTACGAACAATCATGTTAGTTACAGTCTGAGAAATAAGGGCAGGTATTGACCATGTAATTTCCATAGCCAACTGAATTGAGAGAAAGGCTGGCAGAACCTGTCCTTGAACAGTTCTAGAATTAATTAAAGACATGCTGGTTTCACAGGTAATTCATGAAAAGGAAAGTGAACATATTTTGATAAAAGTGACAATTTTCTTCACTTTAGTTGTGCCAGGGTTAAAACTGGTCATGTTTTAGGCTACTGCTTTTCTGTGAGAGGGTAGGGATGGGACATGCTGTTGTATTATTATTTGTATCATCGCAATGTGTGCAAAGAGCTGCACAAACAGAACAGAAGACAGACCCTTCTCTAGTAAATTTTATGGAACTATGTTGCTCCGCAGCATTTTGACTCCATTCAGGAAGAGAAGGTAATTTTCATGCTTGTACATGTGCAAAGTGGAGAGTAGCAGTATGAAGATGTGTGCAAGCATTTTAGTGCCTTGAATGAACGGCAGCTGGGGAAGCTGCTCGTTATGTTGGTTCCAGTTCAAATTTCCAAGACAAAGACAAGTGAGGAGGAACATAGCCAATGCAGTAAGGCTCAAGCAGAACACAAACTTTCACCCAAACCAGCAGCAAGCTCTTGTTTTCTACAATAGCATGTCTGGCGCCACGATTCTTCCCTGCCTAATGGTTGCAGCTCTAGGTCGGCTGGTGCCACTCCACTTTCAGGCCTTCACTTACACTGAGAGCTTGTATGGGTCTCTGCTTAGCACTCTGAAGGGCCATTTTGTTTTGTTTTTCATGTGAAAATCTCATAGAATAGTTTGGGATGGAAGGGACCTTTTAAAGGTCATCTAGTCCAACCCCCCTGCCATGAGCAGGGACATCCTCAACTAGATCAGGTTGCCCAGAGCCCCATCCAGCCTGACCTTGAATGTTTCCAGGGATGGGGCTTCTACCACCTCTCTGGGCAACCTGTGCCAGTGCTTCACCACCCTCATTGTGAAAAACTTCTTCCTTATGTCTAGCCTGTATCTTCCCTCTTTTAGTTTAAAACCAATATCCCTTGTTCTATCACAACTGGCCCTGCTGAAAAGTTTTTCCCCAACAGATCTCTGTTCTGATCTGATCAGATGAATGATCCAGAAAGAAAAGGCTACGCTGACTGCCTAGTGTGCAGTGTACCTTAGTGTGACAGAGCCTCCCACGTATTTTCAAATTTCGTTATGGACAAACTGAGCTGAGGAGACCAATACAACATCTGGAAATGTTTTTAACATCTATATAATTTTATTGGTTTTTATTTTTAGTTCAAAGTAAATGTGCTTTTATGGTATTTACCATACCGTAACTTGGTATGTAAATTCCAGCTTGCTTGCTGGAAAGCTTGCTTTCTGAATATTGGAAATATAGTATTTAGGTGCTACTGCTTATTCACATGAACTGAAAATCTTCATAATTTCAAAACTCGTTACATTCTTTAACAATTTAACACTTAGCAGTGTGGTCAGTAGCTAGTGTATTAAAAACTTCTCCCTTAAAAGTTTTGAAGATTGATTTCAGCAGCAATTAAGTGTTTTGGGTCCTGTGCATCTTTAGTCACATCAAATCTTGCCCAATACGTTTTGCTGTATTTGGTTCTGAATTAGTGGTCTTATTTTTCTAATTTGGTGAACAACCCGCACTTTCTATTGACTTCAGATCATTCACTAACGATTTGTTGAAGTGTAAACTGGGAGGACAACCAGATCCAGGCCCTCCTTTCCACCACTCCTAACAATTTCTTGTCATTACACTTGGGACACAACAACCCCAGGCAACGCTACAGGCTTGGGGGGGAGTGGCTGGAAAGCTGCCGGGTGGAAAAGGACCTGGGGGTGTTGGCCGACAGCCGGCTGAATATGAGCCAGCAGTGTGCCCAGGTGGCCAAGAAGGCCAACGGCATCCTGGCTTGTATCAGAAATAGTGTGGCCAGCAGGAGTAGGGAAGTGATCGTCCCCCTGTACTCGGCACTGGTGAGGCCGCACGTCGAGTACTGTGTTCAGTTTTGGGCCCCTCACTACAAGACAGACACAGAAGTGCTGGAACGTGTCCAGAGAAGGGCAACGAGGCTGGTGAAGGGTCTAGAACACAAGTCCTATGAGGAGCAGCTGAGGGAACTGGGGATGTTTAGCCTGGAGAAAAGGAGGCTGAGGGGAGACCTTATCGCTCTCTACAGCTACCTGAAAGGAGGTTGTAGAGAGGTGGGTGTCAATCTCTTCTCCCAAGTAACAGGCAATAGGACAAGAGGAAATGGCCTCAAGTTGCACCAGGGGAGGTTTAGATTGGATCTTCGGAAAAATTTCTTCACTGAAAGGGTTGTCGGGCATTGGAACAGGCTGCCCAGGGAGGTGGTGGAGTCCCCATCTCTGGGGGTATTCAAAAGGCGTTTAGATGAGGCCCTAAGGGATATGATTTAGTGGGGGACTTGGTAGTGATAGGTTAACGGTTGGACTCGATGAACTTAAAGGTCTCTTCCAACCAAAACAATTCTATGATTCTATGAGAAAGGGTTCACGGCAGTGGTTTATCAGTTTGAATGCACCCAGAGGCGCAAGTGCATTAGTAAACGGGTGAAACGTTTGTATTCCAGTCCCAGGTACCGCTGCACGCAGCAGAACGGTAACGCCAAGCTGGTGTGCAGCACTTGAAGGTACGCCATGAGCGAAGGACTTCTGTCCATTCACAAAGGGACTGTACGCTGTTAAATGTAGGATGGCTGGTTTTGAGTTACACTATTGTTAAAGCAGATGGAAATCATAGCACTCAAAAGCTACTCGTTCCTGACTTGCAGCTTTCTTGCACTAATTAGAGGGTAGGTTGTGTTTGTTAAGAGGTGGGCATTGTCAGGCTGTTGTTGCTTTCTGCTCTGAAGACAGCCACTAATGGTATTAGTTCAGTGCACAAAGTGAACTGCTTTGTGCACTAGCTGAAGTCCCAAAAGAGCTAGAACCGTTTTCATAAAATGCTGGGATAAAACAAGCTCTTTTGAAGTCTAAAAAAATTGTATCATTCAAATAACTATAAAGCACTAGAACATAATTTTTCTTTAGAAAAGAAGAAAATGGTCCTTTATATACTTGGGTCTCCAGCTAGAAAACTGCCATAAATGGCTTTTCTGGTATAAAGGCAACTACATAATAGTAATGTTGAAAATTCGTAGTCAAAAGGAAAAATAAATGCTTCAGGTTTGCCTTGTACCAGAGAAACGGGCTGCTTCGCAACGACAAGCTGCCGGTTTCAAAGTAAGAGGACCAGCCCCCTTGAAGTGCTCTAAAATAACTGATATTGAAATGAGATAATTTTTACATATACAAGTAATAGGACCAAGAGAAGTACACTCACTGTACAAAAGTTCAACTGAAAACATACCTTATGCCACATTAGTTTGTAAAGTCACCTAACATAAGCAGAAGCATATAAGAAAATAGTATTTAATATAAGGAATTTCAGCAGTTTCCATCATTTCTGTCATCCCTATTTTCCTTTTTGTAAGAACTATTTCATCAAACTGATGACAAATCATATGTGAAAGTTTATTAAGACAGAAGAAAAACAGGGCTATCCGATTTTACACTCAAGTCATCAACAAATGCAAGTCTTTTAACAATAAAGCTTCTGTCAGAACCCAGGAAACAACGCCATTACGCTGTGCAAACACCTTTCCATGAAGTACATACAGCTTCAGGCAAAGAACACAGTTCCTATTGCCTGACACTAATTACTCTGCTAAAATTTTGTTCTCCTGCAGTGAAACTGTTGCACAGTTCTGTGAAACTATTGCCAGGGATCTTTTCCAAAGTGAAGATAAAGGAGTCTGTGAAAAGCTGCTTGTGGTAACATCTATTCTATTGAAAAAGTAATATTTAATATTTTACTGAGAAGTTGACAAACTACTTGAATTTTGGGAAATACAAAGTCAACTGAGGGGTATTTTTTGTTTGTTTGTTTTAAAAGGGTAATGGTTTAGCCAAACTGGAACATGGAAGATCACACTTGATGTGTGCTTCCATCCACCCAGTTGAATAATCACATACAGGATCATCTACTGCTGCTGGGCAGCCTTCAAAGGTGGCACTACTGTCTGAAGCTCCTCTTAGGGCTGTAAATTTCATTTGTACATAGTAATTGTACACCATGTCCTTTTCTGACTTTCGGAAGCCACAAAAAGGGTTCAAGAACAGCTGCCTGGCAAGACTTGGATCTCATCAGAGTAACTTTGTGACCATTATTATTCCTGTAACTTGAGAGCAGAAACCTACATCCTTGTGGCTTGCTGGGTTGAGTCCTACAGTTTCAACCCCATGCAATTTTGGAAGCTTTCGTTTTACTTGCCTCCCTCTATCAACCATGAGAAGGACATAAATTACAAGACTGAAATAACCAGGGCTTCTGTCGCCTCAGAGGTTGGAGAGAGAAGTCAAACCAGCCACAAATGGCATACAGACTACAGAAACCTTAGAATTTGGAGAACATGGTCTGCCCACCCAATTACTTACATAAGACCTGCCTGACAACTCTTCTAGCCATTGCTTTGTGCTCTACTGAACAGAGACGCTTACAGAGGAAGGGGAGGAATAGTATCAAAATACATAGCTCTGCATCACATTTAACCTTTTTCCCCAGCTCTGAAGGATAAAAGCCAAGATTTCTAGCAAGAGTGGCAGTGTCCACAGCACAAGATCAGAAGGAGATTCTGTGAACTGTGGAGAGGTCACCTTCCTATGCTCCTTATTCTGCTGCTGTTACAGACTGTGCTCCTTGTCCCAAGCAGACAGCCAGAACACCCTAACAAGCCAGAGGGACTTGTGGTAGACACTCTTGGCTCTGCCATTTCACCTTTGGTGCTTAAAGAAAGAAACAGGTCCTGCATACGCTACTCAGTAGAGTCTTTCAACCATATACCATACAATCTGACTGAGCATGAATAGAATAAGACTATTTACATCTCCCATTTTGCATTAGGATTTTTTACTTTGGTTTTGGTCCTAATCCTCTGTGGAACTCATATGCATCAGTTAGGTAAGAAGCCTAAATGTTTAGCTAGCAACATAAGTTTGTCATGAGGAAAATACTTGAGAACAATGGACCTGTTGAGTAAAAGCAGGATTTCAACAAAACATGTTCTTTCCATATTGCAAAAGAAACATGTGCACAATTGTCTTGTTATAATTCTAATAACCCCCTAATGCAGAAATACTACATGTAATTCCTCATAATAAGACATAAGGTTTTGGGGACAAAAAAATACAAACCCCAAATGAAACAAGCCTTAAACCTGGTATGCCTAAAGGAAAGCTGAGTACAAAAAATAAACAAGAGACAAACCCATATCCTTAATCTGATTTATGAAGCCTTACACGTAGTTTTCTGTGAAATACACATTAAAGAAAAATAGTGGTCCCATTCTCAAGTGTATCTACTTGGTAACAAGAACACAGGCTACAGGAGAGGCACATTCTAAAATAGAAATACGTAAGGAAAAGAAGTTTTCCATGTTTTCTTAGTTCTCTGAAGTCTCATCCCTGTGACAGCAGAAGTGAGCTGTTAGGTGTTAACTGTCATTACAAAGAATGTGAGCACATGCACACAAGTCAAAGCAGTCTGCTTGCTAGCTATCTAGTTAGGAGTACTTTGAAAGCTCTGTCATCCTGACTGGAAGATTAATAGCTGCTTCCTCCTGTTTAACCCTTGAAACCAAAATTGCGGAACTTGCTGATGGTCTCCCTCACATGTTCCACTTATAAACATTTACTGTGAACCACTCTATGGTTCTCCTTCCCCATTCAAAAAGGTCTTCCCCTTCTCTAAGGCAATATTTAATCACAAGTAATATAAAATCATCTTACTGTCACAAGGACAGATCCTACAAATCCCTTTTACTGGTTACAGTCTTGGTTCTGTTGTATTGCACAGTAAGAGGGGTTTGCAGAAGTATCTACTAGATGGTTTCTGAAAGTTATCCAGAACCGAAGCTCAGTTTTACACCCCAGATCTCAACCCTAAGCTGTGTTTGGAAATTCAATTCATCTGAGCATCTTCTTGAACTCATTGCTGTCCATTCCTTTTCCTTGCATACAAGCCAAGGCAGGCACAGAATCCAACGACACTGACAGCGAGGCCTAGTAGGAAGGCGATGGTATCTCCTGCGTCCAGGGCTTCAACTGCTGGCAGCACCAGCAGCAATGAAACGAGGACCAGGAAAAGTTTTGAGGTGTTCTCAGTAGAAGGCATGCTGCCGACCAGCTAACCCCGAGGTGAAGTTAAATGAGGAAAGTGGTGGAAAGCAGGTACTTCAGCGGTATCTACAAAGAAAACAAAAGGAACGTGACGATTTCCCTTCCTTCCCCCTTGGAATGGTCTTGCCAAAAGCCAACCGATGTGACTGATGTATTACAAATATCTGTGTGGGACTCAGGAAATTTAGGTTTTATCTTCACAATTACAAAAGTAAATTACTTACTATCATGAGATAGCCACAGTGGGTTTGCTATCTTGTTATGCAACTCTGCGGAAACTAATCTTCTGGAGTCTTACCACGAGGTAAAGTCAGAACAGGCTCTCCTGCCTGCAGCCATCAGTGCCTGCTTACTTCATGCTGTGCTACATGGGCTTTTTCACGGGGCGTTCAGGGCTGGGTGGCTGCTGCACACCACTTACCCACGCCTTCTGGGAAGGGGCAGCCTCGGGGTCCCTGTGCGCGGGGGGCTCCTGAACACGGGCGAGGAGGCGAATCTACCCGTCAGCCCCTCCCCGGGAAGGCGCCCCTGTGCACACCCTTACTGCGGGACAAACGGCCTTCCCGTTTCCTCCGACGTCGGGAGCGTCCTTTGAGGCGCACGACGGCGCTGCCCTAACGGACCGCTCCGCAAGTTTGTCCCGCAGGAAGGTCCGGTCCCGGGCTACACACGACAGCACACCGCGCCGAGACGCTCCGCGGCGGCCGAGGCCGCCTGGGCCACCCGGAACAAGCGGCTTTTCCGCCAGCCCCCGCGGCAGGGGCCAGTGACGGCGCTGGCCCGCAGCCCGGCCGGCTCCGGCCTCCCCCAGAGCGGGCGCGAAGCGGGGCGGCGCGGCCCCCGCTCGCCCGCGCCCCGTCCCGTCCCACCGCCGGTGGGGTGGCTGCGGGACGGCCGCTCCCCGGGGCAGCCCCCCGCGCAGGCCCTGCCCGCACGGCGCCCCTCAGTCACCTCCTGCCGCCGGCTCCGGGCTGGGGCACGTCCCCGCGCCGCGCCGCGCCGCCCGGCGGGGCCCTCAGCTCCTGGGGGCGCCGGCCCACGCCACCTCGCCACGCTCCCGCAGCCCGGCAGCGGCCATGACAGGAAGGGGCGGTGGCGCGGCCGGGGGCGGGCGTGACCCGGCCGGGCCGCCTCCCGCTCCCGGCACGCACCGCCGCCGAGCGGCCGTCGGCCTTCAGCCGCGACCGGCTGCTGTCGGCCGGTGCGATTCCCGTGGGCGGCTCGGGGGCACAGGCACTGCCAGCGGCCGGAGCGGCACCAGGCCCCTGCGGAGGCCGCCGGCGGCCCCGGGAGCGGTGCCCGCCGGACCAGCCTGGGCCTGGGGGGACGGAGCCGCCTGCGGGCGGGCAGAGCGCCGGGGGCGGTGGGGCCGGGCGCCACTGTGGAGCCCCGGCACCACCGGCCGGGCGCCGACCCCCGGCCTGCGGGCGCCAGGCTCTGCCCGAGGGCGGCCTCCAGCCGGAGCCGTGCGATGCCCGTGATCAGCCTGGGCCTGGCGAGCAGAGGCCGCACGTACGGGCTGCGGCTTTGTCGAAGGAAAATTATAAAAATGTACCGACTTGGGCGGGTTGCCTGCGCTTTTCTCTGAAAATAAACAAAGAGCACAAGTTACCTTCAGTTTGACTACAGGCAGTGCCTGCTGCATTTCAGATGTAGGTGCTCGTGCAACAGTGATAACAAGTACTAATATAACGCTGTAGTGATGCTAATCAGTGCCATCATAACCAATTCCTACTCTGAGCGTTAAAGCAGTTTTATAGGGTGGAGAGCAGCATGGTGCCAAAAAGACTTAAGAGAAGTGGTGCCAGCTAATAACCTGAGATTATTCCCAAAACCTAAGTCAAACTTGTCCTGATTTTCATCTTACTTCTGCTTTGGACAAAGCTGCTTGTAGAAATACTGTGTTGCACTGTTCTGGTACGTAGAACAGGGTTAAAATGTCTTTCTTGTAAGTGCCGCAGGGGGATACTAGCTAGTTCCTAGTCAGAGCTGAGTTTTTATTTTTCAGTGGAAAATGTGTGTGCTTAAGTTTGGATAAAAGACCTGTAAGCAATTATTACAGATTCAAAGTATGTGTGTCTTTGGAATGCTCGCAGAAATAACCAGAAGAAACTGTGCTAATCCAATGGCAAAATTAACCTAGAATTTGTAATCCATGACTTCAAGAATTAATTCATGATAACCCATGTTCTCACAATGTTTCCCTAGACTTGTGCAAGAAAACAGCTTTTGTAAACATTTTTCTTTACAGAAACAATTTCCAATGAGCTGCTTAAAGAGCAGTGGAAATCCAGATGGATTGTTCAACACACATATAGCTTTGCCTCTGCCTCACGTAATTTCAATGTAGTTGTCTTTGAGCAACCATTCTTTATGCTTATAGGAACTTTGTAAGTCTGAGGTGGGATGTTACTATTGTGTTGATCATCATTCTTTTATTAATACCCTTCCTTTCCCCATCTGTCTGGATCCAGCAGCTGTCAATCGTCTTAGACTATAAACTTCGAGGGATAGGAACAGTCTTTTTGCTCCCTCTTTATAGCAAGTAGCATGAAAGATTCTTCTTTATAAGCAGCAGTGCCTAGACTGTGTGGTAATACAAATAATAATAAATATCAGTATAACTGATAAAATTCTATTCATGAAACACCTATTTCACAGTTTTTCTGGTCTGAAATAGTAAATCATAGAATCATAGAATAGTTTGGGTTGGAAGGGACCTTTAAAGGTCATCTAGTCCAACCCTCCTGCAATGAGCAGGGACATCCTCAACCAGATCAGGTTGCCCAGAGCCCCGTCCAGCCTGACCTTGAATGTTTCCAGGGATGTGGCATCTACTACCTCTTTAGGCAACCTGTGCCAGTGTTTCACCACCCTCATCGTAAAAAAATTTTTCCTTATATCTAGTCTAAATCTCCCCTCTTTTAGTTTAAAACCATTACCCCTCGTCCTATCACAGCAGGCCCAGCTAAAAAGGTTTTCCCCGTCTTTCTTATAAGCCCCCTTTAAGAACTGGAAGGCTGCAATAAGGTCTCCCCGGAGCCTTCTCTTCTCCAGGCTGAACAACCCCAACTCTCTCAGCCTGTCTTCACAGGAGAGGTGCTCCATTCCCCTGATCATTTTTGTGACCCTCCTCTGGACCCGCTCCAACAGGTCCATGGCTTTCCTGTGCTGAGGGCTCCAGAGCTGGACGCAGGACCCCAGGTGGGGTCTCACCAGAGCAGAGCAGAGGGGCAGAATCACCTCCCTCGTCCTGGTGGCCACGCTGCTTTTGATGCAGCCCAGGATACGGTTGGCCTTCTGGGCTGCGAGCGCACATTGCTGGCTCATGTCCAGCTTTTCATCCACCAGTACCCCAAGTCTTTCTCAGCAGGGCTGCTCTCAATCCCTTCATCCCCCAGCCTGTGTTGATACAAGGGGTTGCCCTGACCCAGGTGTAGGACCTTGCACTTGGCCTTGTTGAACCTCATGAGGTTCAGCCAGGCCCACTTCTCCAGCTTGTCCAGGTCCCTCTGGATGGCATCCCGTCCCTCAGGAGTGTCAAATGTGCCACGCAGCTTGGTGTCATCTGCAAACTTGCTGAGGGTGCACTTGATCCCACTGTCTATGTCATTGATGAAGATATTAAAGAGTACTGGTCCCAATATGGACCCCTGAGCGACACCACGTGTCACCAGTCTCTGTCTGGACATTGAGCCGTTGACCACTACCCTCTGGATGTGACTATCCAACCAGTTCCTCATCCACTGAGGAACTGTCCACCCATCATATCCATATTTTTCCAATTTAGAGAGTAGGATGTTGTGGGGGACCGTGTCAACAGCCTTACAGAAGTTCAGATAGATGACATCCATAGCTCTTCCCTTGTCCACTGATGTAGTCACTCCATCATAGAAGGCCACTAGGCTGGTCAGGCAGGACTTGCCCTTGGTGAAGCCATGCTGGCTGTCTCCAATCACCTCCCTGTCCTCCACGTGCCTCAGCATAGCTTCTAGGAGGATCTGTTCCATGATATTCCCAGGCACAGAGGTGAGGCTGACAGGTCAGTAGTTCCCAGCATCCTCCTTTCTACCCTTTTTAAAAATGGGTGCAATGTTTTCCTTTTTCCAGTCACCACTCTGAAGGCATTTTCTCAAGAAGCTGATGCCAGATAAACTCACTGGAGAAAAATTCTGAAACTTACGAGAAAGTTGTCATGGCATGGAGGAGAGTAATGCTACGATGCCTGGCCCATTCCTTAATGCATCATGGATAAATCTTAACCCCTACAGAACCTGAAGAGTGGCAATTTAAAGTGCAGGAGGTAGATGTCATCTTAATTGCTGCTGTCATTTGAGAGTGAGCCTTGGAGTCCTGGCCCTCTTAGTTCCCTGCTTGGCCTATTTACTGCATCCTGCACTCTTGACAGGTAAATGTTACGCTGTTCGGCAATGTCAAAAAGTGTTTAAATCATCCCTGTAAATTTGAGTGCTGTATTTGCTGTTGCCAGCACTTACCAACTAAAATTTTCAATAGTTGTCATTTAGTCCCACAAAACAGATGTGAGGGGGTTGAACAATGACTTTCAAGTCTATCTGTTATAACTAGAAATGTCAGTACCAAAGAGCTATGGCATCTTTGGACCTGCGTATTTTGAGGGTGAGGAGTGTAAAATCCAAGGGGAAGACTGGGCTTAACATACTTGTCTTTCTCTCTCTCCCCTCTTCCCAACAACTGTAACAAATTACAGGCAGTGGAAGTGACACAGAGAAGTACAGTAGGGATGTGGAAAATATTGATTGTAAGATATATAATTTATTAGCAATATCATGGAAGTGCCATTGAGAGCTAGAAAGCAGTGCCATTTGGGGATATTTCTTTGGCTTATTAGCTCTTTCAATGCCATTGCATTTCTTAGCTTTGGCTTCAAAACCAGTGCTGCTTTGAAAAAAAGCCAACAAAATCTAAATGGTGAAGGAGGCTCTAGCGGTTTTTGTGCTGTCTGAATAGCAGAGAAATGTGTATTCAGCTTCAAGCTCTGCCATCAATTTCCTGCATCACCTCAGGCAAATCTTCCTTTTGACCTATCACCGCTTTGATTGCTTAGCTCAAGCTATTATGTAACTAATATTCAAAGGAAAGATGGAGAATTCCCAGAGCTGACAAGCAAAAGCTTTGTAAATTTTGAGCACGAGGCTAAGGATGTATATGTGAGACTGAAAATTGAAAATAAAGTGCACTTTTTGGAGAGGAAAAAGTTACGAGATAATCAGCAGAGCAAGGCTGCACCCTGAAGGGGGTATTTGGGTTTTTAATTTTCCTCCTACTTGGTTCATCTTCTCATGAGAGCCATTTGTTTATTGCATGACCACACTGATCTGAGAAGCTTTCTGATAAATTTTTGGGCTTCAGTTGTACTGCTGTAATGAGAAATGCTAACTCTGATTACTGGTAAGACGTTGACTACGGGGCAATGATTATCACTTCTACATCAACATGTTCACCCTTGAGCTACTTTTCCCTGCTGATACTTAATCTGACATTTTAGCTGTCTATCAGTATGTCCTCATCTCTTCACTCACAGATCTACATCCAGTTTTTCTCGTGCAAAAAATGTGACTTGTTTTATTTGGACTTCATGGGGTGCTTCTCTTTCTTTGAGAAAATAGACTCTACTGCAACCACCTCATTTGCTTCTGCAGAAAAAACAAAGTTAAAATACAGCATGAATTACTTCTATCATTAACCTCTTCCACATTCACATCTCAATCTGCTGTCACACAAATGTTGACATCATCCTTTGTCTTCCTGCCGCTCTCATTATCCCCTCTCTTACTATCATGTGTGTCTACTTCATGCTGCCTTCTTTTTTCCCTTCCATTTCTCAAAGTCCTTAAATTTCCTCTCAAATAAATGTGGGTAGTCACAGACCTTCCCTGTCATGGAAACACCAGTTGGATTCCCTTCCTGTAACTATCACTTCATCTGTTTTATTCCTGTCACCTCTAACCTCTCCAAACATGCTGTCCAAAACTGTTCCAGTTACATCCTACATCTCCTTCAGCATGGCTCATTCCTTCCTCCATCAGCTGGAGCTGCTCACGTTGGTATCTCTAGTTAGCATCTCAGGCATGAAGGCCTGTGTTTTGTCATTGTCTCGTTGACTGATGAACTGCTTTTGAAACTCTCATTCCTCTTCCCAAATCCAGTAAACACTTAACCCCGCCCCTTCCTTTAAAAAAACCCCTCCTTTCCCGATTCTTCACTTCTGCTTCTTGAATCTTTAGTACTGAGTTCTCCTTTTCTGCTGCTGAGAGTGTGCTAGGCACACATTTGTGTTTTTTCCTCTTGACTCTCTAGACGTTGTCCCTGGCCACCCTTATCAACAAATACAGCTTTGAATACTGTCCTTAACTCATGTTTTAATTTGTCTTCCCTCTCTTTTTGTTCCCACTTGATGGTCTTGAGGTTTTACTGTGTGTAGCACAGCAGATCCTAAGCCTAACCGTTCTTTTCTGACTGTATGACCTAAAGTCATGTCCTGACAATTTTTCTTGTCTCTCACTGTGACCCCTGCAGCTTTGTTTATTCAAAGTGCTGCTGCGAAGGGGCCTCTCTCTGGTTTGTCGTTTTTACTGTGTTTCCTCAATTCTTAATCCTCTGGTGTTACATTTCCTCTTTTGCTGAACCAAAGACAATTTTCTTCTCAGTCCTAGAAGGTCTTTGCAGTATAATCTTCCTTCATACTGGCTTATCCTATTGCCGTGTCAGGAGGTTAACTTCTACCTTTCTTTTGTCACCCCTGGCAGACTCCTTTTGATCCCTCTGAGAAGCAAAAGTTACTTCTTTCTGAGAGCATGGAAAGGCTTACAGAAAGAATTGCACCACTTTTTGATGGAAAATTCTTTGCTTTGGTACCACATGCTTCCTGCTGTCCTTTATATAGACATGAAAATAAAGGATTAAATAACCCAGTGATTCCTTTTCCCTCAGTCCTTTGCTCCTTTAGTCTGGCAGGGGATCTCCTCTGCCCGCTGGAATCTCTTTGAGTTCTCTTGCCAGCACTTCAGAGATGTCTCTGTGCAGCGCTGGCTGGAGCAGAGAGGCATGGAGGCAGCTGCCAGCCCTGCAGAAAAAAGCTCTGGAGTTGGTGCTGGCAGGAGGCGGGAGCAGCGAGACCGCAGGAGCGAGTGCAGAGGACGCCGGCCAGAGTTAAACACCCATTGATTGACTTCCCCGCTGAACTCTGCAGGGGAAGGTGAGAGCTACCCATCAGTAATGGCAAATCTGGGGATTCCCGGCGATTATTGCGAGCGCTGTCATGCTTTTCTGGATTACGAGGAGCAGGCTGCTGGGGTTTTTGTAGAAGCATAATAAAGTAGAGGTAGATATCAACTGGAACGATGCATCCAAACTCTCTCCAGCTTTGAGGGAGTAAAGTCTGAACTCAGTCTTCTCGATTTCAGTCTTTATGCTGATGTTAGCTATTGACATAACCTCACATTCTTTATCAGTGTTTCCACAGGTAGGTTGAATATTCTGTTTGTCTGGTTCTTTCTGAGAAAAATAAAATACTGTGCAATATTAGCAGGGAAGATGTATATAGCACCAGCGGTTCAGCTTCAGAGGGCCTGCCGATGCCACCTGCATCAGTATTGAATAGTAAGCAAAAGAAGATACAATTCAACACAAGAATGACAGAATGAGATTTAAAGGGGGAGTAGCAGCTGTCATCCACACATTATTTTGTATAGTACATCTTTTTTTTCCAAGCTATGCTGTCAGATGTTTTCTTGACTTCTGTGCATATGGTTGTAGTAAGTAGGAGAAGTTTCATGAAAATAAAAATTGATTTAAACATAATAAACTTGTATAATCATATGTTTTGAATCTGGATCTAATTCATATTTGGATACTTGTTTATCTATAGGAACATGTCAATAGCCTTTTTTATTTTTTTCCAGCTTTAGGCATTATTAGAAATAAAGCTTGCCTACTTACGGAATTCTAGACATCTAAATCTGAGTGTGTTAGTCATAAATGAGAAAACTGGTATTATAAAAATTGTTCTTTACATTTGCATGCCTAAAATGTTTTTTTTTTCAAGATTGGTGCCCAAAAAGGAAGGTTGCTGAAATTAGAAGATAATTTGGCAAAATAAGAGGTTAGTGTCAGGCTCCAGGTGGTGTACCTTTGGCAGAAGAAGGGGCCGAATAAAGAAGGAGGAGCTGTGCTACAGGCCAAAACTCACTGCCTAGGGGAGGAGAATCACAGAATCGCTGAGGCTGGAAGGCACCTCTGGAGATCCCCTAGTCCAACCGCCTGCTCAACGCAGGGTCAGCTACAGCAGGTGGCTCTGGACTGTGTCCAGTCAGGTTTTGAATAGCTCCAAGGGGGGAGACTCCACATCCTCTCTGGGCAACCTGCGTCAGTGGTCGATCACCCTCGCAGAAAAAAGTTTTTTCATATGTTTAAATGGAGTTTTCTTTATTTTAGTTTGAACTCATTGCCTCTTGTCCTGTCACTGGGTGTCACTGGATGTCACTGGAAAGAGCCTAGCTCTGTCTTCTTTAACCCCCCATCAGATATGTATATGTATTGCTAACAACCTGCCTGAGCGTTCTCTTCTCCAAACTAATCCATCCCAGCTCTCTCAGTCTCTTCTCACGTGCTAGATGCTCCAGGCCTTTAATCACCTTCATGGCCCTTTGCTGGACTCGTTCCAGTATATCCATGTCACTCTTGTACCGGGGAGCAAAGAACTGGACTGAACACTCCAGATGTGTCTCACCGGTGCTGAGTAGAGGGGAAAGATCACCTCCGTCAACCTGCTGACAATGCTTTTCCTAATGCAGCCCAGGATGCTGTGGGCAAATAGTATGGCCCTGCAGTGCTGCTATGCTCTTCAAATTTTACACTGATCTGAGGCGTAGAGGGGTTTTGGAGTAATTTATATACCCCTCGACAGCTATTCAAGTTATCACACTCATTAAATGCTCTGTGGTTCTGGGGCACTAATTAGAACATGCTTTTTTGTAGTCCTTGCAATGGGGCCTTAAAAAGCCAGCTCAGTATTTCTGTTCATCAGCTCAGCACGTGCTCTAGAGGAACTTTTTGGACTGACTCAGATTTTTCAGAACCTTTTTATCAGGGTCCAGTGTCAATCTCCTGGGCAGGGACCAGGCTGCTCAGCTGTTATGCAGGAACAGTGAACAGTCCTGCCACAAGATGAGCAAGAGGTTGAGATGACTGTAGATTTTTATGGAAGTATATCTGAGGCAAGAAGCAATTAAATTTATACAAAGAATTGGAAATGAACAAAGCCTGGAGAAGGAAAACAGGAAGAAGTAAAAAGATCTGAGCCACATAGAGTGAAACTCAGGGTGAGGGTTGCTGAAGACAGAGAAGAGAATAAAACTAAACTCTTTAAAGGAAAAAGAAGTGTCATAGTTGCAGCTGACTCTATTGAGAACTAATTAAAATGTTTCAGTTCATGTTGGACATCTTTATTTAGTGTTTCTGAGCTTGAATTCCCTATCTACAATATTGTCTCCTTAACATATATTGGAATTTCCCATTGCCTTCAGTGAGGTCATGATTCCACCTGTATCTGAAAAATAGGGGCAATCACTCTTCCCAATATCACCAGAATTTCATAAATTTTCTGGTGCATGTGCAGCAGTCCAATGGTAGTGGTGAGCCCACAGGAAATCCTATAAATACTGACACTGAAAGTCACTTACTCTAAAAGCTACATGCATTTGTTTGGTAAATGCTGAAGTTTTACTGTTGCAAGCTAACAAATGGTATTTTATTTGTGGAATGTATTTCCTGTATCTTATCTTATCTTGATCATAGAAGGCCCTAAAAATACTTTGTAGAATACAAAGTAAATCTGGATTATTTCAGTGCCAGTCTAAAGGGAAGGGACATCATTCATGAGGGGGACATTTAATGAGCCAACTGTCCGCTTTCAATAGCCTGCAATTCATTCCAGCACTTGGTTATTTGGCTCCCTTTTCATTAGCAAAACAGTTTGAGTTTCACTGTTGAACTAAATACACAGCTGTCGTTACAAAAGACACCGTGATTCAGAAAAATATAACTGCTTAATGCCTTTGTGTTTCACAGATTACACAAACTTTTAAAGGAAAATGCATTTAGCTTCTGTTACCAGTCTGAAAATTCATGCAGTGAGAAGTATCACTCGTCCTGTGTAAACTGAGAAATACAGTTGTAAATATATGTAATTAAAACTGATGTATCTCACCTTAATGGCTCCAGTGACCATGGTGATAAAAATCTAAGACATTTGAAGTATGAAAGCTATATATATTTTATGTGTATGTTTAGTAATCATATACTTTTAAATAACAAAATAATAATAGTTGGGTTAGTATTAGAGCACTCAATCCAAACTCATCCGCCAAAGTTATTGGAAAATTTTTCATAGTGGGTTTTGAGTGACGTTTAAATACTAGTTTTCATGCATGGATTTCATGGCATGTTATGAAGGACAGCAGGGGCGGTCATCCCCATTTTACAGCTGGAATAATCAAGACATGGAAAGATGAAATGAATTCCTGAAATTCTTGCAGAAGATCAAAACACAGTCAGGAAAGGATCCTGTGCCACCTTATTCTTTCCACCTCTGTTCCCATTGTAGCTCTTGGTGACTTCCACAGATTTCTGTGGAAACAAAAAAGGAAAATCCTTTTGTGAAAATGCACTGTCTCTGTCAAGATGTATGGAATTTTCTGCCAAACCCACGAAGCCCATGAATGTCTTAGGAGATGTCTTTTACAATGACAAAGTTCAACCTATTCCATGCTGACTGGCCTTATGTTCCAGCTGAGATACAAAGATGACTGTGATGGAAGCTGTAAAGATACGTACAACATAGATACACACTTATGTCACTATTGTCAAGATTTATTGCTCGCATCTTTAATCACAAAACATTTTATTTTACCAGTGCTCAAATTCAAATGGGATAGAGGCTGTTTAACTTAGAGGGCTATTTGCTGTTTTGTGTAATCACAGTCCTTTCTCCAGAGCAGGAGTAGGGAAAATTACCCATTTTATGCATTAGGGAAGTTACTTCTCTTCAGAAGTGTCTATAAATATGGTCTGCAGTCGTTTCATCTATGGCTGTGAGCTCATCGGTATCAGGACAGAGCAAGGCTCAAACTTTGTCACTTCTTAGATAAAATATCCAATACCTATGATAATATAAATGTATAAGACACACACACTCAAACGTGTGTTTATATGTATGTAAACGTACGTATGTATGTATATACATATGCATAAACACCCATACACTCTTGAAGTATTTCGGATGTTTCACTTCCCCCTTAGTCTGAGCAGTGTGACAGTGCACATTTTTGCTGACATCCCACGAAACGCTTAATCATGTGCTACCTTGTACACATATACGTGGTACCCGGACAGTCAATGAGATGAATCAGCTGTTTACGTTTACCCACATACTTGATTGCTTCACAGTGTCAGGAGCAACACATTCAGGGACCTGCCAGATAAAGCCCTAGACGTGTATTCCAGCAAATGGAGAAGGCAATAAATTCCCACAACTGGCATCCCGCTTTTTGATAAGACTTTTCTAAGTATTAAGGCTGGATTTTCAGTGTAGAAGCCGGGTTTTATGCTTCAGTGTTACGTGCCATCACACATCTCTCTGTACAAAACAGCAATGACCATTCAGACAAACTTTGTAATTACATGCAAACATGTAGAAAAGGCAACTACGTTAAAGACCATTTGAAAATGGATTCTAACGTGTAATGCTTCTGAGGATGTGGAGAATAAAGTCCAAAAAAGGCGTGACAGGAGATTACTAAGTTTGAAACAAATTTTGTCTGAGCATCTGCATTCTAATGCTTTTGACTAAATTATAAACACATTGTCTATCTGTTCCCATTGCAGAATATCTTGAAAATATTTAATAGGTGGTGCTAATTGCTTATATTCATAGTCTCTGGGGACTCCTTTTGCCAGTATCTGTCATCTTCTGGAATTGTCGAGCACCAAAGGATTCAAAATTTATTCTGACTCTTTTATGACTTGCAGTCCAAATAGAGATAATAAGTCACACTTTCTCTTCACCAGCCTGTAGTAATGTAGCCTCTTATTGATCCATGATTGCAGGCAATTAGAAAGCGTATATCCATTAGGCTGAGTATTTTTGAACACCGTAGCTATATGCAGATTGGTTTAGACATTACTTTCCTTACAAACATTGTCCTTCTGTTTCATGCCTTTTTATTATTTTCAATGCATCAGAAGAGATTTATGCAGGTCATGGGGAGGCCATAAAGGAGAAGGTTATGTGGGTCAAAGAGGGAGATGACAGGAGCATGGACTGGTATTTTAACAGCAGGTACAGAGTGAAAAGCTTGGCTTTTGTTTTAAAGAGAAAGCTATGTCAAAGTCTATTGACATTTAGGTGCCTGGCGGAAAGTATGGGTAGAAGATTACACTGCAAACTGCAGATGGCGGGTTTATTCTTCATACTGTGGGAAAGAAAACAGAAGATTGATGAGTTTTAAGATGAGAAGCCAGATAGAGGCCATCTAAATTTATTGTAAAGTAATAAGGCAATAATTTCTGATCAGTTCTGTAACTTTCATTGCCACTGGACCAGGTGCCGTGTACTATGATGCTGAGGCTGTCTTGGGAAGTCCACCAGAACTGGGATTGTACTGGATAATACAAAAGAAGGCTAAGAGTTAACATTTTTTTCCAAACTCAAGCTGATGGCAATCGTTTAACTTTAGCAGGGTAATTGTCAGATGAGTATGGCTGAAAGAAGAATGCTGGTCCAGACGGGATTTGAATTACTACCCGGATGAAAGGCTGCATAACCCCTTAGCAGCCACTGAGAAATCCTCATTCCTAGTTTCACTGCTCTAACAGTTTTCTATAGTGAAAGGTCAGCAACTATTACTGAAAGTTCTTCACGCTGTAGTCCTTCATTTTGCACAGGATCACTTTTTTCTTTGTGCTTGGACTAAAAAATCTCAACAGCAAGTCATTGTGACAGTAATATATTTGTAGAAAGTTATAGTGTGCAAAAACTGCTCTTAGGAAGATGAGGAAGGTTACTTGGACTATTTAATAATCCTGTGGTGTTTGGCTTTATTCATAGTCTCTGTGGAGTGTCAACTGTCCTGCTGTCTGCATGAAGGACAAATGATAAGCCCTTGATGTCAGTTTGAGGTAGGAAAAGTGTTACTACCTGTTAGCATTACAAACCCTAGTGAATGACTAATAGAGAGATCAATGCTTTGGGCTGCATCTGGAGTTAATGTGTTGAAGAAGTTCAATACTAAGTCTTTTCCCCCACTTAGCTGATACTAGAACCATAACTTATTCCTGTAAGTGAAATGTATTTATTATTATTTTTCTTTCTAACAGTTTTCTAAGTATCTGCTCTAAGTTTAGGATAATGCTGAAAGTAGAATAAACCTTATTGACTTGTTTGGTTCACTTCCTCCAATTGACATTTCCAAGCTGATAAGACGCAGCAATCATACTTTCCTGAAGATCTCAGCATTACAGAACAGCATATTACTTAGACTTTAGATGCAGTTGACCTTATGATGAGATGAGTAATGAGAGAATTAATGGTCTTTAATAGTCCCTGTGATCATCTAAGGAAATTTGGCATAGCACCTTTTTTTTTCTTTATGCTTACTCTTTCTATGAATAACTGAACTGAGTTCTGAGTGTTGTTTTCAGTGTTTCAGTTGTGACATCTGATGATGAGTAACTGAATCTGAATCAATACTAAAGTAGAGATGGCTTTATCGATAACGATAGGAATTTATTGATGGAAAAGCACTAGGCAATTCAAAATATAAAACCCTGAAAGCACTGCAGCCGTAACCTTGGCAAATTCACTAAGCAGACTTAGGTCCTATACGTATCTCCATGTAATACGACTGTCACCGGTACTACCTGGCTGTCTCTTAATCCATAAGTGTCCATACTGTGTTCAGTTTTGGGCTCCTCACTACAAGAAAGACATTGAAGTGCTGGAGTGTGTCCAGAGACGGGCAACGAAGCTGGTGAAGGGTCTAGAACACAAGTCCTACGAGGAGCGGCTGAGGGAACTGGGGATGTTTAGTCTGGAGAAAAGGAGGCTGAGGGGAGACCTCATTGCTCTCCACAACTACCTGAAAGGAGGTTGTAGAGAGATGAGGGTCGGACTCTTCTCCCTAGTAACAGACAACAAAACAAGAGGAAATGGCCTCAAGTTGCACCAAGGGAGGTTTAGATTGGACATTCGTAAAAATTTCTTCATTGAAAGGGTTGTCGGGCATTGGAACAGGCTGCCCAGGGAGGTGGTGGAGTCCCCATCCCTGGAGGTATTCAAAAGACGTTTAGATGAGGCCCTAAGGGATATGATTTAGTGGGGGACTTGATAGTGCTAGGTTAATGGTTGGACCTGATGATCTTGGAGGTCTCTTCCAACCAGAACAATTCTATGATTCTATGGTTCTATGATTCTATAATCTTGCCACCAGCCATGTACAGAGCCACCTGTGAGTTGACACTGCTCCGTGGTTAACAAGCTGCCCGTTAATCATTCGAGAGAGACTTTAACTGACAGCTCCAGAAATGGGATCCTCAATGCAGCTGGCGGGGTCTCCGCCATGTCAGCGCAGCCCCGGGCTCAGGCTGCGCTCGAGGCGCTCTTCAGCTGGATGTACCTTCTGCCGCGGCCCAGGGACCAGGTGTGTCAATGCCGGTGCAGGTACAGAATAGTGCGCTGCGTGGAGCAACACCTTGCGCCCCCAAAATTCAGCTTCAAATCTTTACTTGGGCCTGATTTAGAGTAGGGACTTGAACTTGCATTTTCCACGTAAGACAGGAGTGTCCTGGCTGCCAAGCTGCTCTTGCTCTTAGAAAGGCAAGGTGTCTGTAGATACACAAAGACGTACAGGTTGGCGTTCCAGACGGAAATGAGTAGGTGTCCCTGGAGAGGTCAGCTGCTTTGCTTGAGGCCAAACCCTTTTTCTGTGCTATCAGGTCTTACCCGGCTTCTGAGGATCTCGTAGAGCGGGTCTCTGGCCTCCCCCAGCTCGCACAGCGCAGGGGCGAGGAGAGGCCGGGGCCTGTGCTATGTCAGCGTGGGACTGCGCTCCCGTGGGCCTGGGCAGCAGTGGCAGAGGGCTTAGATGTCTGCTAGTCAGCTTCCAGGCGCGACCAAGAATGTCCCAGAGCTAGGCACTGTCTAAGAAACATATAGTATCCTCCATTTAGGGCTGTGCGGTGCCGGGGATCGTGCCAGGGGTCAGGCTTAGGCCGTGTTTGGCTGCAGTACGGAGCTGCAGGGCTCTGCTGCCCTGCACGCAGGCTTTCTGCCTGGGGAGCTCAGTCTTTGAAAGCGCTATCTGCCAGTGTCATCTTTTCCTGCTGAAAATTAATAATAACATTAAAAATAGCAGTAGTATATTCTGCTATTATAAATACATTAAGAAAGAGCCAAATAAATACTATGTGTTCATTTCATCTTTGCATTGCTCTTGGGTGAATGGGCGTCCCTGGTCCTTTAGCATGGCTGCTTCTGGGGGCGGCAGGCCCGGATACCTGTTTGTGCCATGGCAAATTGCTGTGCGTGGTCCCTGTCTGTGGCCTTCTCAGGCACATTTCCCAGTCCTTCCTCCTCCCCAATCTCCTAAACACCTTTGACTGTCTCTCATATTTGTCTGCTGAGAATGACTTTTGCATAAGCCATGGGGCAACCTCCTGAGAAACAGTCGTTGGTGACTGTAGTTTCTCATTACAGACATGAACAGTGTCATATTCAGGAGTGGTGACAGCTCCTAGAATACTGATAAGCCTTTTTTTAAACCAAATTTGTCTCTTTCTCATCCCGCAGTTCTTCAGTGACTCTGACATTGTTTTCCAACTGTGCAGGTGTTTTGTTTTTGTTTAGCAAAGTGTCAGGAGCTGTCAGCACATGATTCATTGATATAATTTTGTGATTATATTTTCTGTGCAAGGAATTATAAAGAACCATGAAGACTGATATGAGTGGAGAGTGAATGGGATTGCAGAAGCACCAGAAGGAACAACAGAAAAATGGCATATTATCAGGTCTTCAGGATCTCAGTGAATCTATGTACGGCTTCTCAGGACACCCAGATTAGAAATCAAGAGACACTGAGTACGTCCTAATAGCTAATGGGGGAGGAACAGAAATTACACTTCCTTCCTAAAGAGTACAGAAAAGCACATCCAAAACCAACCTGTCATCACCAACCTAAGAAGAGCCCAGAAGACATGATGAGGACTCAGTAGCTGGCATCCCTCACCTTCTGTATCACCCAAGACAGAGAGGTCAACCACCTGGGTACTGCTTTATTGTTTTAACATCTTTTATTCTGGATTGGGAGTTAATATGGACTCACTGTCATGTGTGTAGACACATATATAATTTTAAATTGCTTAAATTCATGTCCTTCAAACTATAAGCCCATTGTCAGACACTGCTGTCAGATATAGCATGTCTGGCAAAAGCAGATTTGGCAGGAAAAAATTCTCACTTAACTGTAGCTGTAGCTATCTTGGGCAAATGTAGTAGGAATAACTCATTTTTGCCAATCAGTGTAAAAATTCTAAAAATCTGAACTAGTTAGATATCATGGCATTAACATTGGCCCTTCATTTTGACCATTTTGTGGTAACAGGTCTTCTTCCGTACTCCCTCTGGATATATTCATGGAGTATGGAATTGTGTATTGATTGTCACTGTACTTCAGGAATGATGACTCTTTTAGGTAACTTCTTGTGTAACTTCTCAAACTTTTTATGAATACCACTATGTCGTATCCATTGTGTATCTTCCTGTAGTTGTGCTTTCAGCTTACCAGTGCAAAGGAACATTGATGGCTCTTACAAGAAAACTTTGTGATTCTCCTTATCTGTTGAAGCGGGCACAATGGTAAAGCCTCAGATCACTGTGAAATACCCTTGCATTCTGTATTATTCACTTCTTTTCATTCCAAAACACAGAATGAAAATTATATGTTGCTTTTGTTTAGCAGTTTAAACAGTTTTTACATTTTTCCTCAGATGAAAATGTCCTTTATGCAGGTCTTACCTTAAAAAATACATTATATTTTCTGGTGAAAAGCCTTCGGTGTCAAACTCCAACTCAACATCTTCCCAAGATGTTTAACACTTGTGCAACAGGATTCAGTATTTCTCAGGGCATTTGCCAGATTCTTGCAGATGTGAATGCCTTAGAGAAAATATTTGATAAATATATTTGATAAGTTTGATAAAATATCAGTCCTATTCCCTGATGTTATAACCTGTAGGTAGTGGTGATGCCAAATCCTGTGGCCTGATTTTATCACAGCTGGTAGTCAAAAGGCTCATTCTGACTGTGCACTTCTTGAGCAAAAAGGAACCGGAGTGATCAGTGATTGCTTGCTCACTCCCTCTCTCAATATGGTTATAATAGGAGTGAAGTGATCAGGTGCTTCCTTTGTTTCAAACCACTTTTTCTGTTTTGAAGCCTGGAAAATTCAGGTTTACTACAAACATTATAACTCTCCATCATGTGTACTTGAAATAATGCTTAAGTCAGTGATTAATGTGTAGACTCCCTTCTCTCGGTCAGGCATGAAAAAATGAAGCTCCCATGACCACTGAAGAGTCTGCATCATCAGTCATGCATGTGAAGACCCCTGGACTATATAAATCTCTGGCAGGACAGAGAGAAAACTGACCATCCTACCTGTCCTGCAGAAGAAGGCAGCATCTGGCCGGTGACGTACTCTGCCACAGCTGATGGAGCAAACAGCTGTATTAAACACCAGCTGTGAAGTATCACACTGCTAAAAGCTTGCCATGTTTCCTACATCGTGTTAGCCCTATGGCTGCACTTTGGTCCCTTAGAACAATGGGCTGTGAGCACAAAAGAAAAAAGCTTTGAATAACACATCAAAGCTCCCTCGCTAAGAATCCAGGCAGTAGATCTCATGTTGTTCTTGGATAGAAAGAAAGTATTTTTCCTTTTCTAAAAATAAGGACTTTGACATCTCAGATGATAGACCCTGAGCTGGACCTGGTAATGGGCAGGGAGCTGCATTCTATATCAGTCTGTCTGAGGTTATTATGTCGACTCTGGGAGACATGGAGAGAGTCTTCTCCTAGGAATGTGTATTAGGCAAATGGGGATCCAGAAGTTGGCAAAGAATAGCAAGGACTGTACAACCTGTGCACCAAGATGAACCCAGGGATCCTGCATCTGTGTCCAGGGCTCCAAGTGCCAGCTCTTATACAGCCCTGCTGCACAGCCTTGGCTCATACTGCTGAGATAGAGCTGTGATAAATTCTGCAGAAAGGTCAGAAAGGTAAAATTTTAGATAGAAGTAGGATTGTGGAGACAGGATTATTAGCTGTTGAAGCATTCAAGAGGAAAACACAGCATGGAAAGGTGTAAAACCTTAAAGGAAAAAACGAAGGGTATTGATTGAGGGTTAGTCAGGAATCTTAGGGTCATTGAATTGAGTCATCGTTGTTATTGGTGTCGATGGAGCTGGTGGGGGATGGCAGCTCAGCAACACCTAGGATCCCTTCCAGACAGCTGCAGAGGATGAGCCCTCCCAGCCTGCAAAGACTTTTTAGGGCTGGCAAGCATACTAATGCCGAATAGCTAGGCATTATAATATAACTGGTTTTTACTTTTAAGCATGTATATCCTGCTTGAAAAGTCTGTGCCCAACTGAAGATGTCCAGATAAACTGACCCTCAAAACAGACTGGAACAGCCAAGAGCACAAAAACTGGAGGTCAAGTAAGTGATTGTGGAAAAATGAACTTACTGCTGCAAATTTGCTAGGCTTCAGGCTATGGAGAAGCAGGAAGACCTAGTGAGCGGTTTAGCTTGGAGGAGAACTGAAGAGGAGGAGACACCAGCAGTTTTTCACCGTAGTCAGGAAAGGAGGCAGTGAGGAGTCATACCAAAAGTCCCTCTGTATTAGAACAGTGTGTTTAGCATGGCAAACTCCTGGCATGCTCGAACTGTGCACTTGAAAGATCCCTCTCTGCTCTCACAGTTTCACTGTATCTCTTTCCGCTAAGAGCATATTTCTCCTGAATACTAATAATCCGTAGTAAGATCCTTTTTCTTGGTTGCACAGCAGAAAAAACAGAAGAAGGTGCTTCAAAGAGTCCCTGACCACTTCTGTCTCAAGCTACGCAGTGGTAGCTGCAGAGGGTCTCTAAAAGGTACAGAAAAGGTAAGTATTGAAACAGTTTTCAAAGTCCTAACAGAGGGAAATTCATATTCATAGAGAATATGCATCATGTCTTAATTCTGTACTGCTCACCAATCAAGGCTGACAGAATTTCGCTGTGTTTGCTACAGATGTTTTCCCTGAGGCTTTCCACACTTTCTTATTGAATCTTTTTCTTACTGACCCCAAAATTCATTCCAATGCTTATTTAGTTACTTCTTGTAAAGGTTAATATCTTACATCTGAAGGGTCTCCTGCAGGAGATTTGCATAGCTGTCTTAAAATTGGTTCTCTTTAGTGGTTGTTAGAATTAAACAGTACCTGAGAGGACAAAAATGAAATTTTCATGTCTTAATATTCCTCCTCATCCAATAGCTACTAATAATTAATGTTGCAAGGTGTTTAAGATGCTTACATTGATATCTCTGGTTATTGACTATTAGATAAACTTCATCAAGTTATTCTTGTCAGTTTACAAGCACAAATTTGTTTTTACCTTCGTTGATCTCAAGTCTCGTTATTCTTGCCACTTCTTTCAAGTCTCTTGTCATTTTCTAAGAGTTAAGAAGGAGTTGTTAAGTCACCTTTTTCCTTTTTGTGGTGAATGCAAAGGTGTTTCTTTTCATTGGTCTTGGTCTATTCTTTAAGCTCTTCCATTTTTGGAAATCTTAAGTCCTGTCCTGGTTTCAGCTGGGATGGAGCCAGTTTTCTTCCCAGTAGCTACTGTGTTTTGGATTTAGTATGGGATTTGGTATGTGAAGAATGTTGATAATACACTGATGTTATTAGTTGTTGCTAAGAGATCAAGGACATTTTCCAGCTTCCCAGGTTTTGCTAATGTGCAGGTGCAAAAACTTGGGAGGGGTATAGACAGTACTGTTGACCCAAACTGGCCAAAGAGAGTATTCCATACCATAGACGGCATGCCCAGTATAAGTGGGGGTCAGCCGGTGGGCCAGGGTCCTTTTTGTTCATTCAGGCCTTTTTGCTCATTCATTCAGTTGTTCGTTCCCTCACTCACCCTTTCTGGAACTTGCAGTACCAAGATTGCTGCTGGGGAAATTGCTGCTTGGGATCATTCTGAGATCACTCTCAGTTCCTCTCCGTGATCACTGCTCCAGATGGGCTGTATTGGTCATAGGGTCATTGGGTCATTGGGCGGTGAGAAATTGTGCATCGCTCATTTTATATATTCTGTTATAATTATATTTTATTATTATTACTATATAATATAATTATCATTATATTTTTCTTTGCTGTCCTGGTGAACTGTTTTTATCTCAACCCACAAGTTTTCCTTTCTTTCTGATTCTCCTCCCCACCCCACTGGGGAGGGGGGGAGTGAGCGAGCGGCTGCATGGTACTGGGTTACCAGCTGGGGTTAAACCATGACAAGTCCATAGGTTTACTGATTTTAATTCAGATATTTAATTTCATTCATTTATATTGTCCTTCATTTTCAGATTTCCAAGAACTGTATTACCCACGCATCTGATACATAACATTTCTTGAAATTTTATGAGAAGTTATTGTGGCAGAAATAGTTCTGCCAAGGTTTAGACCAAAGCTGAGAAGGATTCCTTCTGAAAGAAATAGTTTACCATTTGCTCACGATAAATTCAAAGAAGAGAACTGGAAACTTATAACTGTGATTTCTTTCTCTATGGTTTCAGGCCATGTTTCCATAATTTATGATCCTTGAGGATAAGTATGTTTTCCTTGTCTACAAGATCTAACATCTTTTGCAACTGCCATGGACTGAGACTATACTATTCCATTTTCTTTCTGAATACTGATAGATTTATACTTCCTTTATTTTCGTTATTGAGTGCATAATTAGAAAAAGACCTTGACTATGGTAGTATAATAATATCACTGTATTATTAATATGAAAATAATTTACTTGCTTTCTGAGGATAGTGGAGATCTTATTTGGTTTTTAAATTATTAAAGCTTACCTACAATGCAGATACATGGCTAACAGACTTCGTTATTAGTTTTCCAGATAACGTGAACTTTTAACTACTACAAGACTCTGCTAAGGCTTGTAGTTAATTGCTTCTTGTCAACAAGAAGATTTTTTGGTGTATATCCACAAAAGTATATTTCGGACCAATAATGACTGAATTTATTATGACCTTTCTAAACTCAGATTCTGGATTAGATGATATAATTTACTGCCAGGAAGGGACTTCTCTTTTTAAACTAAATTCAATAAGAGAAACTTCTTTTTAAGCAAAATGAATGCATTGGAGGTGGGGAGGATGTCAGATATGGTATATCATAAATCTTATGATCTTATTATGAGCTTACTAAGATTCAAACCAAAGGTTTGTTTTGATTCTTCCATGAGAATCATGGTTTATCTAACCAAAGTGACATGATAAGCCAGCACATTTATGCTGCATTGTGTTACCTTAAAATCAGGGAATGCATTTGTTTTAGTGTGAACTCATCAATATGAGTTTATTAACACAATAACTAGAACTGGTTTACTAGTTATACTTTCATTTATGAGAAAACGTTTCCATGTTCTTAGAATCCAGCGGAAGGTACTGTGGGCAAGAGTATGAATATACGTTACTAGTAACTAACAGTCCTTGAAAACAAGGTGTGGTATTACCAGCAGAGTATAGAGGCAGGACAGATTTACCAGGGCGGGGAAACAGGCTGTAGCATGCCTCCCAGCATCACCCGAGGGATCTGAGTTTCTCTGTCCCACGTTGTGATTCACAACCCCTCAATTCACACTGCTTCTAATCAGAATTTGAATTTGTAGATAATTAAGTGCAGCTACTTGTAGTTTGTAAAATGTTTAGGCTTCTTTAGATGAACTTTGTGAAGTACAAAGTATTTTCTAAAGGTGGTTAAAATATCATGTGCACTTGGATGCACTCCACCAATATCACGGAAATAATCTTCGTGTCAGCGCCAGTCATTAAATTATCTTGCTTTTCAGGTTGGTGAATAGATCTTCAGAGAAGGCCACAAAAATGATCAGAGGGCTGGAGCACCTCTCCTGTGAAGACAGGCTGAGAGAGTTGGGCTTGTTCAGCCTGGAGAAGAGAAGGCTCCAGGGAGACCTTATTGCAGCCTTTCACTACTTAAAGGGGGCCTATAAGACAGATGGGGACAGACTTTTTAGCAGGGCCTGTTGTGATAGGACAAGGGGTAATGGTTTTAAACTAAAAGAGGGGAGATTTAGACTAGATATAAGAAAGAAGTTTTTTACAATGAGGGTGGTGAAGCACTGGCACAGGTTGCCCAGAGAGGTGGTAGATGCCCCATCCCTGGAAACATTCAAGGTCAGGCTGGATGGGGCTCTGGGCAACCTGATCTAGTTGAGGATGTCCCTGCTCATTGCAGGGGGGTTGGACTAGATGACCTTTAAAAGGTCCCTTCCTACCCAAACTATTCTATGATTCTATGTTATGCCTCCTAGAAAGAGAAAGGATACTGGCATGACAGTCAGGAAACATGGATCATATTCTTTATCACTGACTTTTTTTCCATGCCCTTGGCAAGTCATTTTGCCTCTTTGTGCCTCAGTTTCTTCTCTGATTTCTCACTGATACAGTTTATAATCTCTTTGGGACAGGAATTGCTACTCACTAAATGTTGGTAGGGTGCCTTACACCACAGAATGACACTAGTAGTATTAGGTGAACTAGTCACGTCAGAAAAAGATGCAATTTGAACTTGACCATGGTCACTGCTATTGGATATACTCATACTCTGAAGGCATACAGGATAATTTTCTTTATATTTATCCCTGGGTAAAGACATGCAAACAAACTGTTACAACAGCACACTTAGCTGCAAGCTCATCCTAAACTCACTGGCAAAAAGTTGTTCAGCTGTTGTTACTAGAAATATCATTGCTTTGTATATGTATGTGTGTATATAGATATAGTAATGGGTATATATGTATGTAAATATATATACACAGATATATTTGAAGAGAGAAAGAGTATGATAATATTTATAAAATGTTACTGTCATAAACAGCTGTTTGGTGGTTTTTTTCTTCCTTGGTATGAAAATGTTATGCACCGAGAAAATGTCAATTTATGCACCTGTATCTCCTTCTGTCTTAAAAGAAGACATGACCAAAAAGCATGAAATATAACATCGTCTGCATATTTAGCAGAAATGTATCCCTCTTTGGTTTAGAGACAAGGACTTGCAGCGTTCAGATTTCCTAACGTCTGTGCTCTTATAAAACATTTCAGAGGTCTAGTGCTCTGCCTTTCTTTTCTCTGGGCCTCATTGTACCAAAATGGGGTATCATGTCCAATTGCAGTCTTACTTCACAGCGGTCCACATCACAGTAGCAGATGTCAATGTTTAATACTGTCTATAGCTTTAATTGATGACAATGCTCAATGTAGAAGTACATTTTAGGGCACTGAAGATGGACCAAGGATTCATATTCTTCAGGGAACTGATTAATTTTAAACTTATTTCTTTCCTTGTGTCTATATTTAGTATAAGAACAAATCATTTTCATATAATTTTCTGTTCTGGTTACAATCTTAAGGGTGTCAAGGGAATGGATAAATGGATAAATGTTCTGCTATTTTCTCTTTATTATTATAATTTTTCTCACAAGATTGAGAAAAAAGGGAGAATATAATGAGAATAAAAATGCACAGTATTGAAGCATTAAAATTTGGTGATAATTCATTCCTGTGACAGACTACAGCAAGTACAGAATGCAGTGTAAGATATATTCATTCTCCCGACAAAACCTGTAGAAGGAGCAGGAAATGGTATAAAAGTAATTTACTCTTATGACAATCGTCCTAAGGCAGCAATCTCATGTCCTCTTAGAAATGTCCCTTGTGACAACACAGCTGCAGATATTTTACTTAAAGCTACTCATCAGATTTATTTCTAATGTATAGAAACAATACTGGGTTTTGTGCATAGGTCATTAATTCTACTTTAAGAATATGAATATCATTTTTTCTGTCAGACTATTTAAAAGGAAAAGATGTCTTCACTCTGAATTTCTAGATGTTGACATGATGTGATCTAGCAAAACTAAAACCAATCAGTTTTTGACTTTTCCCTGCGTGGGTTTAGTTCTGAAGTACTGTTTTATTTACATCAATGAGAATAGTAATGGTTCAATTTAGAACTCTGCTCCTCAATTTAATCCCACTGCAGCTACTGAGATGTGGAATAATAGAGGACATTTTTTTCCTAGCAATGTTGGCATGAGATTTGTGGGCTTGAAATATGTCACTTGAAATTACATGTCCACACAAAATTTAGCAATAGTAAACACTCAAATAAAAAACTATTAGAGCACAGAGCATTATCTCTTTCCCTAAATTGTTTCAATTGAGTTTAATATCGTTTTACTGAGAAATTGTCCCAAGAACTTTACTGTTTGGTGATTAACCAATAAATAGCATGCAATGGATTTTAGTTTTAGATAGTATTTTCCCTGTGTTAGAAATCTCAAAGCGCTCTGCCAGAAAGGTTTAGACACTGGAAATGCCGTAATTGTTCAGGTGGATGATGTAGTTGCTCTATGCTTAGCAATAGCTTGCACAATGATGTTGGTAACTAGAAGGGTTTTTTTGTTGACAGACAGAGGCTTACACAGACCCTGGACTAAGAACGAAGGGGTAGCTGAGCTTTCCTTTGGGCAGGGTATCGAGGAGTTGGAACAAAGGTGTCCCTAGTGTGTATCGAACAGCCAAAGCCTACCTCAGAGTTGCAGAAAAATAGAGATTGTATTATCTCACAAATGGTAGTCATGAGACTAACTTGAAAGAAATCTAAATCTAGTCATCTGTCACCCTGAAGGATCCGTGTAGTAAGGTATTTAAAGTAGCTAAGATTAGAGTAGCTTCATTTGCAATTCAAATTGCTACAGACTATTTTTTGAAAGCGTATACGAGAGTCCTAGGATATGAAGTGTAGTTCAGTGGGGGGTTATATTTGAATTGTATTAAGGTAGCATTTCTCAAACTGTCTTTTGCCCATATCTGGTTTTCCCTCGCTTCTAGTTTTTAAGGGAAGGCTGAGACGTATGTACTCAGCCACCACCCTGCACCACACTCCGGTTTCTACCTGTGTCGCCCTGGCGCAGCGCTGCTGTGGGACGGCTGGGCTGCCTTCACCGCTCTCCACCAGCTTCTGCAGGCAGCGCTTGCTCTGAAGTGCATCTGGAGCCGGCACCCACACAACAATGTGCTTGTGTATTACACCTGGCTTAAACAAATTAAACCCAGGCCATGTGAAAAGGTGCAGGACTGCAGATCTCTGTGTGGTGTGGGGAAGCACTTTCCTCTAGCACAGGGGTTGAAATGTGCCTGTCCGCAGGTTTTTCTGGAGGGCTGGCACTAGGCTAGTCCTTCCTCAGCCAGCTTCCCATGAAGAGCCCTGTCCTTGGGCCGTAGGTCTCCCTGCTCACTGCAGAGGAAGCCTAGGGGGTTGATTCAGCAGTTTGGATTCCAAGTGGTTAAAAAACGCTGCAGTGCTCTGGGCTGCAGAACTTAAAGATTTTTTTTGTTTTTTGGGGTCTGACTCCAAACTTCCATTGGTTCCCATGAACATCCCAGGCAGCATTTACAAGCTAAGAAACTGCAATTTAGAATCACAAATAATTAATTTCCCTTCTTTTCACTGCTTTGTCAGGATGACTTGAAGGTTTGTGATACTGCAGGGCCCAAACAGAAATGAATAGGAGTTTTCTTTCCCGGTTAGCAAACCAACATACTCTCATCTCTGTCCTTCCACAGGCTCTTCTGCTCTCATTCTGGGGCATGGCAAACCCAGCCGCGGTTCTTTAACGGGTGTGAAGTATACCAAGGCCTAGCTGCTCTAGCTGGCAGTATAATGTAGACGTAATGCTTCTCAGTATGAGTGGTTCTAAAAATGAAGATTATCATCTTTGTACGTGATCTTGCAAAAGTACCACAGGTTCAGTTCTATCCTACTGGAATTATCAGCCTGCATGGTAGGAACAGCATCAAGTAGAAAACATTATTGATGGGAAAGATTCATCCACTATTATTTGAACAAATGGGGATTTTTAATGTAAGAAAAAAAACCTGTCTTGGTTCTACCAGCTTAACAGTGTTATTTCAATGAGTCCCATCTCACCCCACTATGTTGACATCTTTGAGTGGTCCAATACTCCTCAGTCACTGCAAATATACACCTCATTCTTGCCTCGCAGGCTGCCTCTGGGGCAATTCTGGTCCTGGCACCACCACCAAGTTTTTAGATATGCTGGGGTGGATCCCTGTATTCCCAATGCTGTTCTTGCTTCTCCACTGTAAAGTGATGGTAATTATGCCTAGTTACTATCCAAAATATTTATCTTTAAGCCCTTTCAATTGCTTTAGATAATTAATTAGTGATGTTTGTTCACCATTTTTAATATGGCCCATGTATTATTATTATTCTTTATAACCAATATGTTGTTTCAGCTACAACCCCCAAGAGTCAGACGTTCAGTAACCAAAAGCAGAGCACAGGCAGTACAGTAAAGCATGGAGCGAATACTGTTAGAGATCACACCAAGGATAACTCAGGACAAACAATTGGCTCAGGAGCCAGAGAAAAACATCATGAAAAACAACAACGTGAGAAAAGGGCATGCAGCAGGGCAGAATATTTATCCCCCAATTATAGCAACATGCTGCTTAGTTTGGTGACTGTAAAAGCCATGCTAAACGAGGATGCATTTCTTTTCCAAGAGAGAATATGTTTGTGTTAACAATAAGTGATCATTGCTTTTTAACAGTGCAGCAATTCTGATCAGATGCCGGAATGAGGACAAAGGAGGTTGAATTTATTTAATTTCTCTCAGGTAAACAAGGGGTCACATACGGCGGCACGCTAGACTTCCGATTTCAAATGGCAGTGTCTTCTACAGAGCTAGCAACAATGTCAAAACTTCTTTCAGTCAGCTACTGGCGTAGAGGAAGCAAGTAATGATTGCGAGAAAATGTTAGTCTTTAGAGCTTGGAATTGATGTCCTTAATTTCTTGGTAGAGGTTAGATATAGCAGTAAAACTATATTTTTAATCTCAAACCTTCTCTAAAAACCTACTAACAAGAAAATGCTATAATGAAAATCCATATCATGCTGATTATATTGTCAATAATAATGAAAATGTTTCGGTTGGTCTTCGTGAAAGTGGGTTAGATATCGCAGTGTCTCTGCATAGAAGTTGCCAGCTAAGTGCATTTTTTTTCTGGAGACCTGTCAAAACCTAACACGGCAGTATGTTCCTTCTGCGTGAGATGAAACAGCTACACTGCCAGTAAGAATATGTCAACATGGTAAATTTTCGCCTCTCTGGAAGTGGGCAGCTTGATGATTGCAGCCTGATTGTGACACCAAGGAACATTACTGTCGACTCTGCTACCTCAGATCAGAGAGGAAACACAAAGGTATGTCAGCCTGGATAATCTTTCAAACACTTTTAAAATGCAAACGGTGGTTTCCCCCTCTTGAAAGACAAATTGCATGTCAAAGGTAGCACTACGCACTAAATAGCCCTGTGGTGGTGGGATGCTTTTACCTCTGTTCTAATTCGGTTGCAGTAAAACACATGCGCATGCTGAATAATTTGGGTTTGCATACATACATGCAATATGTATGTATACATAATTTGTGTATTTCCTGGTTAGAAGGTTTGCAGGTAGGTCTCTTGCTCAGCAACTGCAGAGACATCTCTGAAGCTAATCTGTCACCGCTATCTCCCTGCAAAGGCAACATCCCTTCTTTTGTACGTCCATTAGCAGGTCTCTCACAGGGGGGGTGCTCTGAGCATGTTTTCATTGCTGCTGTTCTTATTTTTAAGCTACCTGAAACGAGATATTTTTCTAAGAAGTAAGGCCTCTTGGAGGATATTAGAAGTGACATTTTTCATGTTACTTTTCAAAGAATACAGTAATAACGGTAGAATAATATTTGGTACTTCTGTAGCAGTTTGCATTTGCTATTCTCAAAGTGCCATAAAACCGTTTTCTAATGTATATCTTTAGACAAGTGCATAAGCACATATCTAGGCCTGATCCTCTTCCCTCTTGTGTTGGCTTTGCCCTTGCAAATAGGTTAATTTGGCTTTATTTTTCTGCCTGGGGAGGGACTGCAGATCTCTCAGACCCTGCCTGTGTCTGTCCCATCATGCCAGGGAGGGCTGGAGGGGGCGGTGAGGGCGGTACGGGCTGGGGACATCGGTGACAGAAAGTGTCGGGGTGTAAGCCCCCATGTGAGGGAAGGGGAGGTGTAAAGCTTTCCCTGGGTTTTCCAGGCAGCACTAGTCTTCACGTCAGCGCCTTGCTGAGCATGAATGAAGACATATTGCAGAGAGCAACGCTGTGCAGGCACTTCTTCAGTCACAGTAAATACTGTGTGGTGGAGGTATGGCCAAGTAAGAGCAATCTGAAGACAGTCTTCATGATCCACAACATGAAGACAGTTATGTGTAAGCAGCTCCCATAAAACTCAGTGCTCTTGTTTTCCAGATACCACCTCTGGGAACATTTACTATGGTTGTGGCCGTACCTAACTGTGGGGATAAGGATGGGGTGCAGAAGTATTGCAGATGTATTAAGAAAGTTTCTTGCTTTAAAAAAAATTCAAAGACAAGATTGTCTCCTTCCTGATCTGACATGGTTTAAGATAACATGCTGTCCTTTAGCTTCCTGAGTGATGCAGTAAGAGCGTATAACACTGTTCCAGTAAGATGGAGAAATATTTTATTTCCTTTATGAGAGAGAAAAAATTTCCGCTTAGTTCACAAGGGATGGTGAATCTTTGAGAAGTTCTGGCACAGTTGTTTGCACCTGTACACAACACTGGCTTTGCTAAGGAGTTTTGTACAAAATGGTATGGGTTCATATTGTATGTGACATAAGGACCGCTGCATGTCAGAGAGACTGCAGCTTGACTCTAATTTGATGCTAGAAGAAGCAGTTTGAGCAGCAAGGCACACCAAGAGCATCACACTGTCAGGTGTGGACATGCCCGTAGGCATCCACATGTTGAATGCCGCACCAAAAAAGTCACAACCTGCAGATGTTTTAGGAAAAGCCAATACGTCTGCACATGCCACTCAGGGCCTTACACGCGCGCTTTAGCTGCAGATTATAAGAGTGACAATCGGCTCCTAGAAATACGTTTTGGCAGCAGAATTTGAGGCTCATCATGGCCAGGAGCCCCCTCACCGTATAACAGGAGTCATTGTACCCACTGAAGGGATCCCAGATCTTCAATACCAATTTTCTCAATGGAACAGCTTGATTCCCTCCCACTGTGCTTGTAATAGCTTGAGACTGAGTATAAGAAGTAGGTTTTATTTCAACAATCACAACATTACAGAGATCTTCTTTCAGTCTTGTTCATTGTTGCTGTTAAATTCAGAACATATAAAGAGGCAATAATAGGGCTATTTTTTTCAGAGTAATTCACAGCTGCCGAAAGTGTGGGCCTTAGATGTGCAATTCTGACATAGATACCACTCTTGGTGTGCTCTGTTAGAAGCTGAAAAAGTTTTAAAGTTTGTTTATTTTCTCCTATTGCCTTGAGTCTTTGGGGGAACTGTGTCCATTTCAAACCAGCTTGGGATAACTCTTGAACTTGCTGGGACTTTCTGCATTTCCTTTCCTGTTCTCCTTCATTCTCTGAAATTTGTATACATATGCTTTTGAATATTCATGTTTGCCCTATTTTTTTAGGATTTGTGTGAGAACTTCTCCATTGTGCTCCTCATGTTGCATGTTGCCAAGTAAATTGAATAGAAACTACCTTATTCTTGCTTAATTTAAGTTTTGCTTATTAAGCTCAGCCAGTTCTGAATACTAGCGAGCTGTCACTTCTCTGCATAACCTAGAAATCATCAACACATTTAAATAAGCTCCCATAGAAGTTACTTCAGCTTTTCTGAATTTCCTAGTGGTTGTTCATTAGCTGGCAATAAGACCACAAAAAACCCCTCCTAGCCTATATTTATTTCTCATATTTATTTTTTCCCCAGGATCATAATTGTTGATATACCAACATTTAAGTGGTAGGTTTTATATATTTATGTATCATCAGGAAGAAATTCCCATGATTCGTAACCCAGTCTCAAATTCTTATCCTTCTTCATAATTCTCAAGAAACAACATGCACTGGCATTTTGTATCAAGGCCGTAAATGTCTTAGTCCAGGCTCCTCACTATAGGATCTCTTATTTGAAACTACACTCCTCAATGTTCAGCTCCATGCTCTTTTGTCCAGTAATTAACTTGGAAGTCAGTGACCTCCTTTTTTGTAGCTTCTTCCTCAGCATTTTCTCTCTAAGCCAGATCTTTTGCCTTTGATAAGTCCAACTCTCTGTAGCCCTAGAGAGGTCATCGTTCAGCTGGCAACATTTCTTTTGTTGCCTGGAAAGCATTTGCTGATTTTCACCCTTGTTTTTACCTCCTCACTGTGAGGGAATTGATTTCAAAGGCTTAATTGCCTGCTTACCACCTATTGCACTTTAAAATATCTTTTTTTCCTAAATGCAGAATTCAAAGCAGTATTTTTACCATTATCTTATTTACTGAGGTCGTATCAGGAAAAGAATCATGCAGTTAGCTATGAAAACAGTGTCTGCACCATTTTCCTCACAAGTAATTCTATACTTTGTGGCATATTTTGAATGTTTCTGTGGAGCTTAAACTACTGTTGAGCAAGTGTTGATTGATTACTACAAGAACAGGGTTTTTGGCAAGAATTAAGCTTAGCATTGGCAAGTTGCATGGTAATTATTAGAGTGTGAAAACCAACACAAATACATGCATTCTGCAGGGAGCTCAGTCTCAAACCACATTTACAGTTACGTGTTCCTCTTGGAAGTGATTCTGGAAGCCAGAGTTACGCTGTTTAACGTGAAAAATAGAATTGGTAATATTTACTGCTGAAATATCTAAAAGTGTTAAAATTAATTTCAAAATAAGGTAACCAATATGTGTAGGAGGTCTTCATCAGTTACATTTGTTGCTAAAATGCTTCGTATTGCTTTCATTTCTCTTTAGTGATTCTGCTATGATATTTGTTGGAAGAGTTTCCTTTTGTTTTTGTCTTCAATGATTTAATTGTAATTCTGTCCAGAAATTTCAGGGAAACCAACCATTTATAATTTGGTAAGGTTTTTTTATTAAGAAAGATGAAATACATTTACAAAGTAAAAGTGGAAGCATTTTCATCTTGAAATAGAAGGAAAAAATCCCAAGGACAATGCCATGAAAATAAAATTAAACAATTCAAGTATAAACCAGTATCTACTGTTGTGCTAGTATCTGCAAAAAACAGGGTGTAACACCAGTATCCAGGAGAAGTTCTAATCTTGGAGCACTGTTCTACAGAGAATGGTATCTGGACAAGGAAATTCACTGGTTGGTGTTGCTTCTTTAAGACAGGAGTCTCCAGATCTATTGTAGCTGCATCCCACTTGACAACACTTCAGTTTTGTCCAGCTGGGCATAACCTCTGACACAAGGGCTGCTCCCACTTCTGGTTTCCTCCACCTTCCTCTCTCCTGTGTCTTCCTCTTCCTCCTGCTCCCACCAGTGCCACAATCATGCATCAGCTTGACTCTCTGATCAGTTACTCACAAGTGAGGAACTGACCATCTCTAGAAGTTATTTAACCTCTTTCAGACACCTTTCGTGGGATACTATGAAACACCTTTTTTTAGATGTCTTTTTCTCTCCACTGGTCATTGGGTGAGTAACTCAAACTTTGATGTCCAAATTTTTAAATGTCTTAAGTTAGGACAGATGAATCTTACCCATCATCTCTGAAATCAGAAGTTTTACTCTTGGGAGAAATTTGCTGCTGTAGAGTCCAGATGGAGAATAACATGCTCCTAGTAAACAGGCTTTTGGGGATCCAGACTCATAGGATGTACTCTGTGATTAACGCACATTAATGGGAGTCACATTGCTGTAGCATTGCTAGGCTACCTTTAAAACAGCCCTTTGCTCATGGAAAACTCTTATTTATCAGCTTTACCTGGAGTTTGCAGATATTCAGACTTTCACCATGAAAAAAATTGTAAAGACTGTTCCCCCCACCCCAAAACTTGACATACTAGTTTGAGACATATTAGAGCCATAGTTTATTTGAGTATGGAGGAAAAAACAATGAATGTGGGTTTTGTTGGGGGTTTTTTGTTTGTTTTTTGGGGTGGGGGTGGGGGTGTGGGGGTGTGTTTTTTGTTTGGTTTGGGGTTTTTTTGGTTTTGGTTTTGTGTGGTTTTTTTTTTTAGTGTGGTATTTGTCTGCATTGTGCCTTGCTCAGACATTCTTGTCTGAATGTCTTAAGGTCTGGAGATTTTCAAGGCAATCTAGGTCAGCATATGAATTTTAGAGCTCTTGGAAAATTTGATGATAAACAATAAGGTCATCTTGACATTGGATGTGATGGTGCTACGAAAGCTTCTGTATTCGTTCATGGAATGTATAGATAGGTGTTGTATTTTGAAAATTTTGCACCTGCATGTGAGGATTTTGATTTGTATTTCCACCTTCATTTAGATTACACAAGGAGGTAATGTTCTCTTCTGAAATCCCCGTATTCTCTTCAGAAAATGATGGCTCTGCTTTGACCTTCTTTAAAAAGAGACGGGATAATTGTAGAAAAGTGCATCAGCTAGCAAAGTTGCTATAAAAAAAGGAAAATATTAGGTGAGACTGGCTGTTTTAGGATTATTCAGTTTTCCAAATAAATGGAATAACTTAAGTATTTCCATTAGGATCTCAGCATCAAAGATCATTAAAACTCTGGAACCCTGGTTTATGTGGAGAGGGGTGATTTTGTTGATTATGGATTCCCATCTAACTAAGTTGGGAGAGTTGAACAGTCAAATACTGAATGACATGGAGAATATAGCTATTTATGTAACCACATCACACCTTCAGATACTACTGTACCAGATGTATAGCTCAAAATCTTAAATGTTTTGAGGTAGGAAAGATGCTCCTGTGGATAGACTGAGGCACAAGACAATGAAGCCAAGACCTAAAAAAAAAAAAAAAAAAAGTATGTATAGTTGCATAGATTCTTGTGGTTTTTTTTTCATTGGATTTCCATGGTCTACCACGGGGTACTGCCTTCAGAACCTAGCTCTCTACATGCAATGACATTATGTATTGCATGTGTTTGCTACCTGTTCACCAAGTACGCAGTTATGATATAACATAATATATACCAAAGGATGATAGAATTATTATAGTAAGACCTTCTATTAAGACTTGCACAAGTCCCCAAATTTATCATGTTTTAATTTTCAGACCTTGCCTAAGATAATTTACGTAGGTCGACCATGTACTTCTCAAGAGTGGGTGATTTGACCTGCATGCAATGTAAGGGCATTGCTGATATGAGAAAAAAAATTGTGTAGACATGGCTTATGAAAGCAATGTTCAAATCCAGACTGGTAATATAAACTAAGCTTCTAGACTTGTATTTATAATTAAATCTGGGAGCCACTTCATAGTCAGATGACAAAGTGCTGAAATGTGGAGAGCTGCAAAAAAAATAATAATTCTTATATAAGTGGAAATTGCAAAAGATGATCTAGATACTCTTTACAGTTGTCCAAACTAAAGACAGAAAATCGTGTTTGCTTAGAGATGCGTTCAGCTTTTGCACTTAGCACCCTGAAATCCGAAGTGCTTTTGATTGAGAATATTTTGTCACCAGTTTTATGAAGTCTTACAGAAGCATACATTGCCCATTATGTAACAAAAGCAGTGGATCAGCTAAGTGTGGTCAGAAATTCTGCAAGCAAAACTGACAAAGGCCCAATTCTCTTCCAGCTTTACAGAGAGACTCCTTTGTCTTAATAGATTTGCTCCCATGTAATTGCGGGCAGGACTGGGGCAGAAGGGGCACACTGGGAAATTCATTTCCCTGCCTTCATAAACAAGGAGTTGATTCTGACATAATGTGATTCTCACATAATAGATGATTGTCACATATGTTGCAAAACCCACTATTGTCCCCTCCTCTATATAAGGCTAGAATTGAGCCCAGTGTTTCTATTTTAAGCACTGAGATACAGAGTCTAATTAGTGATGTGCTTATGTATTGTTCCTACACCAGAGAAATAACGCTTACAGAAGGCTTGCACTTGTGGAACATATGTTTATTTAGCCTTTCATAGATGTATTACCTAACTATGGCTTTTATGGTTCAGGCCATGGATTATTAATTGAAACAGTAAAATAAGCAATCATCTTTGGTTGCCATAGCAAAGCTACCCAAAATATAGTTGCTGAGGAAACCATACTGAGAATATACACAATATATAACCTAATAATGTTGATATACAGGTTTAAGACTACAAGGATATAAAATGTACTTGTACTCTCATTGGGCAATTAAATATTGAATCTGATAGATGCTTATTAATTTCTTTCTGAAAGTCTTCCTGTTGCATGTAAAGATATAGCTTACTTAAGTATCAGATACGTTATCTGTCTGATAATCTTTAGACTATATAATGATTTTTTTTTAAATTCTGCTTCGTTAAGGGAAGAAATAGACTTTGGAAAAAGATTACAAATGGATGAAAAGTAGGCAAACATCATCATGACGAATGCTGCTTTTGTAATCCAAATAAAGGGCTACAACAATGAGAAAGAATAATTAAAAATATAATTTTTCCCTGCAGCATTGTGGTACTTCATTTCTGATTGTCGGAAAAGGCTGGAATGACCTGCCACTTCCAAGATGGGTCCTGTAACATATATCTTTTCTGACAGAAGCATGTGTATAACCCTTTGTGATATGCTTCCAGTATAGAGGATTTCTGAACCTCTCCATGCAACCTGTTCAGGGGCTTTGCTTCCTCCATTGCTCGTAAGATTTTCCCAGTGTCTACCGTGGATATTTATTGCTGCAGCTTAAGCCATTTACTTCTTGTCCTGTGCATCGTGGACAGAGAACAGAGTATCTCATTCCTTTCTGTAGCATCTCTCAGTGTACATGAAGACTGTTACCATGTTTCCAAATTAGTTGTATCTTATTTGATTGAATAATAGCAGTTTTCCATTTTTCTTCATACCTTATGTTTTATGCTTAGATTGCCACAACTTTCTTGAAATTCTGTGCCCAGAAATGGATCCCATATTCCAGCTGAAACCTAATCCATGCTAGACAGAGCAAGGGGACTATTTCACTTGTCTTCACATATTCTACATTATAAATCCTAGCATGGCTGGTTGTCTTTTTCTTGGGAGTAGGACATTGTTCACTCATGTTCAGTTTGTGATCCCTGTAATCCCTAAGATCAATTTTTGAAGAACTGCTGCCTAAATCAGATGTTGTACATCCTGCATTTGTGCAGTCAATTATTGCTAAGAATAGAAACCTGCATTTATTCATGGTGAATTGTATCCTGTTCTTCAGTAGATCATTTCTTGTTTGTCAAGAATATTTGAACTCTGATGATACTAGCCAAGATATTTGCAGCCCCTTTATTTTTGTCTTTCACAAATACAATAATCATAATAATGCAATAAAAAGAGCATAAGAAGCCTTTCAATTTAATCTTCAGACTCTTAATGAAAATGTTGGTTAGTACTAAAGCCAGGCCAGACTATAGTGGAACTTCAATACATCCATCTATTTTTGACAGCTATTTACTGTCAGCTGCTATCTAGCCTCTGGTTGTCCAACCAGTTTTGCATCATGCAGTAGGAGATCGAGCAAGACCATATTTCCCGAATTTGCGTATGACAAGTCTGTCCTGCTAGACTGCTTTCCCTAGACATTCAGCAGGCTGAGATTTCCCATTCCCTAAAGGTCCCATACTTACTTCTACCTCCTGCAGATAAAAAAGTCTCTTAGCATAATCTTCCTTGTCTGTAATCAACTGCTCCCCATGACTGTACCGACGTTCTTTTATTTTCTTAACCGTGAATAAACCTTCCTTCAATTGGTTCAACTTTCTCCATATTCTGAGTCTCCAAGCTGCTAACTTGGTGCTGAGTATACAGGGTAATACCTCATTATTTGCCTACTCTTAGTGAGAAAGCTATATCCTTTAATATTGACAAGTGAGTCGTGAAATTTTCCACAAAATATATGCTATGACTGTTTAGTCACGTCCTTAATCATGTAGTAAGATTTCCAGCTCTTCTTATTTAGCTTCACAATTCTGGCGAAGATATGCAGACATTTAGGGTATTTAGCAAATCGACTCACTGTTGTCTCTCTCTCTCCCCTATACCCTGTTATGGATAGGATTAGCTTTTTCATCTGGGTTTAGACCTTTCCCAAGGCTGATGTTACCGCTCTTGTATTTTGTCACAACCCCATCACAATAGATTAGCATGTGACATGAGGAAGACACTGCCTTTGGCCAACATCACAGGGAAAATGACTGTGGAAGGAGTCATGTCCCTCCTGACGATGCCATCTGCATGTCTGTGCACCTACTGCTCCCGCCTAACCCCAGCCCTTCAGCCTTTACTCAGGACCCTGCAAATATTCTCAACCTGGGTTCTGCCAGGGCTGGGCAGGAGCAGGCTGGTGGGTTCGTGGGGCTGGGCTGGGGTTGTGATTGGGTCAGCCCAGTGCCCTGTGGGGCTGTAGCCATGAGACAGGTCTGAGCCCCACTGGGAAGCCCAGGAGACAAGTCAGGGTCAGCATCAAGACCATCAGGGCACCAGGCTGGATGCAGGCAGAGCTGCAAGGTGCCTCCAGCAAGCACCAAAGGAGGGGGCCTGGGCTCAGTGCAGGTCCCACCTCGAGGAAGGCCCCAGAGGAGGTTTTTCACAGCCCTTTTTCACAACTTGGCTGTTTTCTGTGAAGTTGGATCCCAGGTTACTTGCCTGCACCAGATCAGGGCAGACCTTGTGCATGGGCAGTTAAACTCCAGAGGAGGAGTAATGTCACAGTCCATTTGGATCTCTCCAATTTACAGGACAACGTATTCTGTAAAATAAACTTTATTTTATGAGCTCATTAGGAGAGAAAACAAACAAATATGGGCTCAATCCCCTTTGTACAGACTAGTCCAACAGGTGAATTCACTAATTCATCACTTAATTGATGAGGTTTCTAACTCATTCTCTAATTCTTAACTCTCAACTCATAACTCATAACTCGTAACTCATGCACGTACGAGCAAAATAGTCAATGGTGAGAGCAAGGATTGTGGCTGCAGGAGACAGCAAGCTGCCGGTGACAGTGGCTGCATAATGATCTTTAGCCCTTTCTGACCACTGTGTCCTGCCTACGTGTTGCCGTTGCTTTGAGCTAATGGCGCTGCTCCCAGCATACATCAGGCCTTGGCACCGGCTGTGTGCTGGCCAAAATCCGAGCAGGAGTTGAACGAAAGTCGCAACTGTGGAGAAAGACGGTTAGAGGCTGCTCAGGTCAATGATAGCCTGTTGGTGCTCCTGAGCCCTGGCAGGTTATTTACGGCAGTATCCTTAGTGCTCCTGTGGGAGCAAATAAGGGACACAAAATCCTTGGACCTCTTTTAGTTACTCCTGGAAGGTGACACAGTTCTTGGTCTCCAGGTGGTGCCGGAGTGGTGTACAGGGTTATGCTGTGGCAGGCACCTGCTTTAAAACAAGTTACTTCACACAGAAATCCGGTCGTTCACAGACTCATCAATAATTTTAGCCAGAAACTTCAATAAGGATTTTTAGGAGGCTGAGCTTAGGAGGTTGTACAGATTTATTGCCTTAATGGTCCCTAAGCAAAGCCTGAGTAGTCTGGAATGGTTCTGAATTGTGTCAATGAGTGATGGATTAAAGATTCCCCAGGTACTGTGTACAAAGCGACACCGCTGACCCGAATGGTTCCTTGAAAGCTATTCTGGTTTATTGTGTCAGTGATCCACAGATAATAGGTCTCTGGGGGACTTTTGAACCAGGTTTTTCAATTCATGAGGCAGTAAGGATGCTCTGACTTGCCAAGTCTAGGCAAACTTTGGCACATCTTGAAGCATATTTGAAGGGCTTGAAGCAATGTCTCACAGACTTTTATTGAACTTGTAACAGATTTAAAGGAGGAACAGTCAGGCAATGTAGTGATTCTGGACTGGGGAAAGGCATGAGTGGGAGGGAAATCATGCAATGCTGAGCCAAAATCTTAACTGTAGAAACAATTTTCAGGCACAGAGGTAAAGAAAATGATTTCATATATTTTCAAGCCTTGCAATAGCTGCACAATATTGTGTCAAAGTTTTTGACTTGCTGCAGACTCCCAGTAGAATATATTTACATTCTTCTGCTAGAGTGAGAAGTAATCACACAGTAATCTCACAAGCAAACTTAAAAACATTAACAGTTCTAATTATTGAGTGATAGGTAGCATATTGATAGTTTTGTTTCATGTAATTAAAAAATGGCAGAAGGAAAATTTCAAAATTAATTGCCACAGTTTCATGCAATGATGTGATATGGAAGTAGGAAACTTAGCTCTGGAAACTAAACAAAATCTGTCAGCAATGGAACTTGCTACTGAAAAGGACTTATCTCAGCTAAAACATTTCTGCTTATTCAATTCGGTTAGCATGACCTCACAAAAACTGGTATTATCACAGTCATGTCTTGTTTCATGTTTGCATGCTCCCAAATTTAATTCTTACACTAAAAAATTGTTATTAAATAAACAATAACAAATGCATGTAGTACATAGCATGTTCTCATTACTTTTTAAAGATAACTCTTTTATGAGTAAATCATGGAATTATAAAGACTTTGTCCTTTAGAAAAAGACAATTCAAAATGTAAACTCCAGTGGATCATTAAATGTTTCTGCCAAATTCTGTGTTTTCAGAAACATAAATTGCAATTTAGACATCTAGCTACATTTTATCAACTTGTGGATGAATAGTTAATTAATACTGTTCAGGAATTGTTATTATTCATGAATTCTTGTTATTCATGTCTGGATCCTTGTTTATTTAACTGAAACAAGATTACTTCGGAATGTGGACTGAGCTCACTAGCCTTAGTTTGCACAGAGTGTCTTTGCAAACAAGTTCCTTACTTTTGAATCATGCTTGTTTGTGGTGGATCGTTATGAACGTGCTGCTTAGGCTTTACTTACGCAACATTAGGGTAGTCCTTGAATGTTTTAACAAGAAATGTAATGACTATTTGGCCTTTAGATAACAAACGACAATGCAGCAGTGTACCAGTGTATAGTGATACATACCAACTATCAGAAAATTGGATTGCTATCTTCTGTCAAGCCAATGATGTGAATGACAAGTGTCACTCTTCCTTAGTATCCAAAGTGGCACAGCCACAACTGGTACATGATACTCGTGTCTAGTAACATGAGGCATTTAGTTAACAGGTGGCCTGCAATAACTAAAATAGATGTGTGGGAAAGGTTGCATTGAAATGCATGCTGCATACCTCTTTTTCTAATCTTTTCTCATTGCATGAGCACTTTCTGTTCTACTAAATTCTGTATTAAATGAACATTGTGTCTTATAAGAACTACAGCAAGAGAAAAATATTCTCACTTATCACATTACAGAAATGCAAAGCTTCAAACAAGAATGTCAAATTATTTTTCATGGTAAGTTTCTTCATGTGAGGCTGCACTTACTGTTTTGAATTCGTAGTTTTAAAGTTGTGCCTCCATTACATTACAAGTTGCAGGTGGCCTAATTAAAACCAAGACTTATTAAGAGTCGAGTGGGAAGATCAAATCATAATGAAGGAAATATTATGAATAATATATAGTCATTTATATTCAGCAGAAGCTAAAATAGGTAGGCAAATGTTGAATTAGTCGTCTCAAATTTATAGAGAGCACTTTCCCCATTCTCCCATTTGAACCTTCAGAGGACCTAGCCTGTCACACACCATTCGTGTCTATTGTAGCCTCTTTACCTCTTTATTTCACCTATAGTCCTGTTGTTGTACTTCAGTTTCTTTGGTATATCTAATTGTCTAATTCTAATTAAAGGAACCTATAGACCTTAAATAGTTCATGCTCACTCACATGCAAAACACTCAAATGCTACTGGAGGCTGTACACCTGTCCCAGGAAGGATGCTAAGAGAGAAGATAGTTTCGCAAAAATAGAGCGCTTATAAAGAGTGACCTTAGGCAAAGCACAAAGCTGGCATATGCCACATGCACCTGTCAGTTGTGATGGTGACTGAAATAGGCCGAGAAAGAAATACATTTCAAAATGGAAACCAAAATAAATGCTTCAATGATGAAAACCCAAACTGTGCAGCAGTTGTTTGTTGGCGTGCCACACAGCCTGCACATGTGTTGGAAATGCATCTGTCTCGTGGCATTCTGAAAAGGATTGGAAACAAAAGAGAGGCATCCTCATTATGTGGCATGTTGCATCCTGTATCAGTGTTTCAGTGTGATGCCAGTTATGTTAGAGCCTGTAGCAGTGACGGGAAATACAAATACAAAGACCCCTTGATAAACCTTTCTTTTTTTGTCAAGAGGATGGGGCCAGACTCTTTTCAGTGGCGCCCAACGACAGGACAAGGGGCAACGGGCACAAACTGGAACACAGGAGGTTCCATCTGAACATGAGAAAAACTTCTTTACTGTGAGGGTGACAGAGCACTGGCACAGGCTGCCCAGGGAGGGTGTGGAGTCTCCTTCTCTGGAGATATTCAAAACCCGCCTGGACACAGTCCTGTGCAGCCTGCTCTACGTGACCCTGCTCTGGCAGGGGGGTTGGACTAGGTGATCTCCAGAGGTCCCTTCCAACCCCTACCGTTCTGTCATTCTGTGATTCCTTTCCTTCTTAAAAAACATAAGAGATGAGGGAAATTGTTTAAAATGTACAGAACGGGCAGATTGAACCATATCAAGAAAATTATGACCAGTTGCTATTCAGTGCAGTGTTTTAATGCTGCAGTGTGTTTTGCACTGAGCTTTTTCCCACAGTTTCCCTCTCTTCAAGATTTGTTGGATACAGTGCTGCAAGGACACGTTCAGGTAACAAGTCATGTAACTGATCCTCATGTAACTGTAGTCTATGGTGACAACATCTGTAAGCACAGGTATATATGGTTTCAGGATAAGACAAGGTTATATGTGTCTTAGAAAACACTATGTGCCACAAAAAACCCTACAGCTTTTTGCATTCTTTTTATTTTAGTGGTCAAAATGTGCAGGTGCTTGTTACCTTTTTAAATCAAATGAGAATTCATGCCACAAGACATTATGCATTCCATTTGTGCTACACATAATCTGAAGAGATTTGGGGTGGGGGACACACAGAGAAAAATAGGTTTAAGCCTGTTGGGAATTGCTTGTTCCTACGCCTTATTTACAGTCATATCTTTCTTTGAAGAGCTTTTCCTGAGGATGAAAATGATTTGAAACAATGCAAGTGGAGTCCATATATGAGGGTTTAAAAGGACATCATAAAGACGAAAATCATATTTAAAATACTTTCCCTGTGAGATGACCAACGCCATGTGGTGCGTAACAATATCTTGTGACATTAAAAGAATTTTTGCAAACCAAATTAACTTTTATACATACTTCATATTTCTTTCAGCTCAGACAGTGAAGCTGGCATGGTTCTTTCAGTCAGTTTATTGTTCTTATGCCTGATTACAATGCTGGCATATTTGTCGCTAGCCCTCCCAGCTAGTCTGTGTCTCTAGGCACAGCCCCGAGCAAGACGAGCGGCACAGGCTGAAGCACCACAAAAGCAACCCTTGGAGGCATTGTGCATCAAGGACACTCCTCCTCTGCTCATATGTTGGGGGGGAGGAGAAAACAGGAGGCAGAAAGAAAATTTCCAGCATGTCTTCAAAAATAATAGCTCACTGCCTTGCTCACAGTGGCCAGCTATTCTGACTGCAAAGTGGGTGAAGATGGAGGACTTTTGGATGGAATTCACTTTTACATTCATTTCATTTCACCACTCTGAGGTTGTTTACTAGCCCAGGCCTGCTTTCAGGATCCCAGGGGACTTGCTCTCCTTTTTGCCAATGAAATGAAAGGAACAGGCTACCTCACCACACAGTGTGTATTTGATGTGTGATAAAATCGGCCTTTCAGCCTCAACTCACATTTCTAAACCTGATGTAGGAACTAAATAAATGACTTAATGGGTGTTAAGTAAACACTGAAACTTTCTCTATGATCTTTCCTATTTTTTTAAGGTCCTACCAGCCTCAAAAGAAGTGGAGATGTTTAATTCTGACAGGAGGAGGAAGTTGGAGCATTTAGAAAAAGGGCAAAGTAGAGTATATGTCTAACTCTGCTGAATGTCTTTGAGACTTCAAAATCCCTGGGATTGGCAAGTTGGGTTCCTTTGGGTCTAGATCCCACTTTATGAATTCTGTGGCAGTTTGCGGGACCGTTAAGGCCAGTACCTGTTTTGCACTTTTGTGACAACTGTCAAGTCACCATAGAAAAGTCTTTGTCCTGCATTTTGACAAGAGTTGTGGAAGGTGTCTCACACCGTGGTATAAATGGCACGCATTTCTGCAGTAAGGAAGGTTGGATTTCTAACTTCTGACCAGCTTCCAAAGGGCGATATTTTTCCTTCTTTTGCTGACTGGGATTCTCAGGATACAACTGTGCTGCACAAAGCATGCTTCATGGAGCCATCTGCGCTAGCCTGGAGAGCAGAAGTATGGGGCTATGCTACCCTGGTTCTCCTCCAGAACAGACATATCCTGTTGTTAATGAGCATTAAGTATACAGTATTGAGCCTGTGCACAATACTGTAAAAATTAATGTTTAATCATGTCTCCTGTATGATAGCTAGTGTGGCTGTCTCTTCACAGCATTGAGTTCTGCCATATAGATATATCCAAAGGAATTTAAGGACTGGCCTGAGGGAGCCTGGGCAGAGTGAGGATCTCAGATGTCCAATTCTCTACTGGCCTTACCAGTGGAAGAACTTTTCTTCCACTAATATTTGCAGACAGCATTTGCAGACAGAAATGGAGTGTGTTCTTATTTGTAATCTTGCTTTCCCATTTCAGGAGGAAGAAAGATATTTTCTTAGAGAAGGCATGATGAGTTGGCTAAGGGGCACAGATAGCTTCTTGGCTCAAATGTGGAGGAGGAAGCACTATGATGACAGTTACATATTTTAATAGATTCCCAAGGAAGCCTTAGTGGTAAGGTTCTTATTTACTTACCCTAGCATAAAAGACTGTTACATTCATTTTAAAATAACTTTCAGATTTGTTCTTTCAACATGGTTTGGATGCATGTTTCAGTTCTTTTTTAAGAAAATGATTCCACTAAGCTAACATAATACATACATAACAGCTATAGAAAATAATTAAAAAGGGTATTAATCCCTTGCATAGAGAGAAGATGTTAAGCCAGGAATCAAATGGAGAAGACTGCGGCCTCTTTCATCTTTAATAACTGAAGTGTGGCCCCTGGAGACTGAAGGTCACTGCATGTAATGTTTCATAATGTGATATGCAGTCCCAGCATATAATGCTCCAGCCTGATCTCAGGGGCAGATGGCAGGAGTCACAGGTACAAATATACAAACTTACAATTTCATGCTGTTTAGATCAAGATGAAATGCTATGTGATGGCACCTGTAGTCTCTGAAGTCTTTGCAGATTTTTCCTCTGCATTAAAGATGAAAAGACTCATAGCTCAATAGGCTGTTAGCCTGCTTTCCTTTTTTTTTTGGTGATCGTTCTGTCTCTCTCTGTCACTCATTTCCCCCACCACAAACACATTTTGAAATCACTGGCCAATTTCCCCAAAATTTTACTGAGGTGAAATCCTGAAGACATTAAGCTCTTAAAAAACTTCATAAAAAGCAGTGGCTGAGTAGAGGAAAGACATCAGAATAAAAGCCCACACTGGCAAACACCCATTTAAATGCCTGCACTAGCTGATACATGATCTGAACAGTTATTTGTTTGGTTTGGGCTCTGTCTGGACAGGGACCCTGTGCACAGGTCTGCCTGGCTGCAGTGCAGAACAGCTGGGGAAGAAGTGCTAATCTAGGGTAGAAAAGGGAGCTGGGGGCTAGAGGACAGGAGCAAAAGTGGAGCAAAGGAACCGAAGGGGCAGTGAGTACAGTGCCTGGGGACCAGAGACAACCCAAGGGCACTACAGGGCCAGCAGCCTGCATGGGTGGGTAAAACAGAGTTGTGTGGAAGGTGGGACCGTGAATGTACATCAAACTGTGATCATAGAATCATAGAATTGTTCTGGTTGGAAGAGACCTCCAAGATCATCGGGTCCAACCATTAACCTATCACTACCAAGTTCCCCACTAAATCATATCCCTTAGGGCCTCATCTAAACATCTTTTGAATACCTCCAGAGATGGGGACTTCACCACCTCCCTGGGCAGCCTGTTCCAATGCCCGACAACCCTTTCGGTGAAGAAATTTTTACGAATGTCCAATCTGAACCTCCCCTGCCGCAGCTTGAGGCCATTTCCTCTTGTTCTGTCGTCTGTTACTAGGGAGAAGAGTCCGACCCCCATCTCTCTACAACCTCCTTTCAGGTAGTTGTAGAGAGCAATAAGGTCTCCCCTCAGCCTCCTTTTCTCCAGACTAAACATCCCCAGTTCCCTCAGCTGCTCCTCATAGGACTTGTGTTCCAGACCCTTCACCAGCCTCGTTGCCCGTCTCTGGACACGTTCCAGCACCTCAATGTCTTTCTTGTAGTGAGGGGCCCAAAACTGAACACAGTACTCGAGGTGCGGCCTCACCAGGGCCGAGTACAGGGGGACCATCACTTCCCTACTCCTGCTGGCCACACTATTTCTGATACAAGCCAGGATGCCGTTGGCCTTCTTGGCCCCCTGGGCACACTGCTGGCTCATATTCAGCTGGCTGTCGACCAACACCCCCAGGTCCTTTTCCACCAGGCAGCTTTCCAGCCACTCCTCCCCAAGCCTGTAGCGTTGCCTGGGGTTGTTGTGTCCCAAGTGCAGCACCCAGCACTTGGCCTTGTTGAATCTCATACCATTGGCCTCGGCCCATTGATCCAGCCTGTCTAGATCCCGCTGTAGTGCCTGCCTGCCCTCCAGCAGATCAACACTCCCTCCCAATTTGGTGTCATCTGCAAACTTACTGAGGGTGCACTCGATCCCCTCATCCAGATCATTGATAAAGATATTGAACAGAACTGGCCCCAGTACTGAGCCCTGGGGAACACCACTTGTGACTGGCCGCCAACCGGATTTAACTCCGTTCACCACAACTCTTTGGGCCCGGCCATCCAGCCAGTTTCCTACCCAGCGCAGAGTACACCCATCCAAGCCATGGGTAGCCAGTTTCTCCATGAGGATGCTGTGGGAGACGGTGTCAAAGGCTTTACTAAAGTAAAATTATAGCAGGGGAGCCTGTGGAACGTGCATGAAACTAGTTCTATTATGTACAGAATCATTTTTAAAAACTACAAATAGGCACTATAATTTGGGGACTTGCAGCTGCCCTGTTGAGCATTCTTTTCCCCGAGGTGCCACCAGCGTGGCCGAGGGGCTCAGCCGTGCCCTGTGGTGGGTCAGCTGGAGCCGGCTGGAACCGGCCGTGTCCGGCACGGGGCAGCCCCGGCCTCTCCTCACAGAGGCCGCCCCACAGCCCCCGCTGCCAGAACCTCGCCACAGACACCAGTGCAATAAGGGGTTTGAGTAGTTAAATACATTAAAGATTAGGGCTTAACAGCAAGCTTCAAAAAAACATGAATTCTTAAACAGTCTAAAGAACAGCAATACCACATAGAAATGCAGTAAACCCTTTTGCTAGGAACTATCAGGCGAAAATTCAGGATGTCCACAGCTGCTGGACCACCAAGTGGTTGGCCACGGACTTCATGGCTTATGTTTAGAGTCCTAAAATATTGGACAATTACCTGACGCTAGAGACCAGAGTGCCTTCTGTGGACCTTGTCAGTGGCACTTGTTTTTCAGAAACGCTAAGTGCATACTGCTCCAGCATGAAATCAAAGGCCAGCTCTTAATCCTGTTTGCTTCAGCCTCACTCTGTACAAAATGAAGGTAATGATACATCCTTATTTCCTTAATGTTGTAAGGTTCCAGTCCTTAAATGGGAGAGGGGAAGAGTTTGCCAGTATAATAGGCATGGTATTACTTTTAGCAGGTGTCCTATCTCCATGATCTCACTCCCCTTCCAAACTATGATTTAGATGCCAATCTCAAATTGACTCCTCCTAAGTGAAAGGCTACATTCAGCTGCTTAAACATGCTTAATTATGACCATTTAAGATACCTTTCATTTCCAAGAAATCTGCAGGGGCTTTTACCTCAGACAGCCCTCGTGCCCTCCTGGCATGGCAATGGGAAGTGAGGTGCCACACCAAAACACGTATCTAATAGTCGTCAGGTCCTACATTCAGGCAACTGAATCTGGCCTGAGGCATCTGACGTCTTCCCTGCTAGAAAAAGAAGGGCAAAGATGGCCACCTAACTCTACAGTCAACCAGCTGCTGTGGGTGCATCATGTGCATTGCAAATTAGAAAAAGGTTTGACAATGAAACCGTTAAAGTGTTTGAATCTTGATGCAACAGTGGTGTTTAAGTCTTAAAGGAAAACAAGATCTGGGGCATATCCTGCTTGTTGTAAAGCACTGGCTGCACAAGGTGCTTTGCACATCCCACATGTGAAGCAAGAAGATGTGATGACTTCTGTGGTGGATTTAAGAGATGAGAGAGATTACACTGAAGAAAGGAGGGCAAGTGTTGCTGCATGTGGTGAAAATGTCCATGTCTCAGTTGATGGAAGAGGAGCTGGCCATGCTGAGGGAGGGAGGAAGGAGCCAGGGCCACCATGGAGATGCAGGGGTTGTCCTGCTTTTGGTCCTGCCACTGCTCAGGCGTTCACTTTGCTTTGTTTAATAATCTGACTAATAAACTTGCTTTGCTTTTTTGTTCTTGTTGTACAGTGAATTACCAATAAGGATGGCTCACTCATCCCTGAATCTGCCTATGCTTCCTCTGCAAAGCCTGGGTAAGCCTTCAATTATTTTTCATCTTTGGATGAAATCTTTGAAAACAAAAATTCAATGTGAATGTCAAAAAGCTCTGCAGTGTGTGAGGTGTGTTGGTTATGCAACGTTTTGGTAGAAGACATCAGCATATATTTTATACTCTTTCTTTTCAAAGATGAATACGTTACAGGCCACACATCACTGAATATATTTTTTGGTTCTTAAACTGAATATTATAACTAAACACCATTAATTTCATTCAAGTGAGAAAAAAGGAAGACTCTACAGAACTTTCTTTAAGGCACCTGATTGTTGTTTATCAGAGTAGAAACAGTGATGAAATTATTGCATTTCTGTTATTGGAAATAATTGCATTTCTTATCAGAGAACAGTTACTACTTGCATCAGACCTGACACTACAGAAAGCTAAATCCTTTACTAGCCAAGTGGAGTTGGAGATGGCAGACATAAAAGGATTAAATCAAGGGATTTTAAACACTGTTCACATCACATAAACAACAAATGTGGCTGAAAGCAAAGCGTAAGAAAAATTATGAAGTTTCAAAATACACAAAGCAAGCTCATCTCGCTGCTGTGAACCCACCCAGTAAACTATACATTTCACTAGAAATTCTGTAGAAAACATGGGATGCAAGCATGTAGAAAGGTTGGACATTTTGTGAAGGTGTATCGCCGTTCTCAGTCTAACCAACAGACAAATGAAATTGCTCTGCCAGACGCTAATGTTCTGAATGTGGGCAGACGCTGTCTGAAATACCTTGCAGATGCACTATTGTGTATTGCTAATGTTTCTTCTACATTAGGAAACCAGCCTCAGGCTATTGAATTAGTGCTAGATACTGGATCAGCATTTTCTGTACTACCCCAATTTACTTACAATGCTTTAGAAGCTTGCTGCTTTCTGAGCCTAGGGTACATCTATGTGAGGAATTGAATACCTGAGTTTAACTTTCTTCAGGTGAATTTTAGCTCGATACCTACTATTGCCTACTACATTCAGAACTGTGCATAGCCATATTTCCATCCTGAGCAGAGGCTTCTGGATTGCACCAGCTAGTTCAGGAGTTAGTGGCCACTCAATGTCTTCAGCTTCCTCGGTGAGAGTTCCAGCATCTGCTGTTGTAAAAGGTAGTACAACCCCCGCCACCACTACTTTGCTTTGCAAAAGGGTTTGTCTGCTAAAATAAAAGCCAATCAAATATGACATTTGGATGACAAACTCCACCATTACTGTTCCCCATTAGAAATGGAGAGAAGTTTTACTGTGAGAGGTTAAAGCAGCCCAGTAAAGCACCAGTGAAGAAACATCTTCTGATGAGATCTCTTCGTGCTCAATGACAACTGTCCCCCAAAGCAGATGAAAAAAAAGACTAGCAATATTGGTCTAGTTTTGTGGATATAGACCTAGGGTGACTGAGAATCACTTACACATGTGAAATAAATCTTTCTAGAGCATTCTGGAAAAAAATTATTTCTTCATTTCACTTCTAAGCTGTAGCATGTGAACCATTATATTATTAGGACAAGCATACACCTGACAGCATTTGTTACACCAGACTGCTGGTTTTTATATGTGCCGGAGAGATTTCTACTCCATGCACTTAAAAATGTCAGTAATTGTTTAGTTTGGATCCAGTTTCATCTTGATGGTGTATAAGATTTTTAAAAGCCTACTGTAACACACAAAAGTGTCTGATAAACTATTCTACATTAGTCCTTTGTAACTTTGTTAAATGTCCTGCCAGACTACTGGTTGTCTTTTTTTTTTGTGATTTGTAACTTTTGCAGACGGCGTTGAAATGTCAATGTCTTGCTGTTACAAATGTACCACTGAAAGTCAAAGCATTATTTTTTTGTCTTCAGTCTTTTATCACAGGATGCAGAGTTGGTTCAGAATTATGCTTCAATTGCTTAACTGTCTAGATCACTAATTTGTAAAATTTCAGGCTAGTCCTGGATTGCTGTTGTGGAAACCATTGAAAGAGTAAAGCTCAGTCAACAGCAAGTCTAGTACTATTTGTTTTGGTGGCACCCATAGTTGAGACAAATTACTCCTCTGATTATGTATGTCTTGTCCAGTGGTGGCAGAACCATTGCAATTCATTAAAAAAAATAAGCGAAGAGGAAATAGAAAATGTGATATCCCGAGGCTCATAGATCAATGGCATGGAGGGAACTTCTACGTTCATTACAAGTATATGTACGCCAATATAATTTAGATTTGTTTGACATACTGGTTTAAGAGAAACTACAGAAATGCCTGACAATCCAATGGCTGAATGTTCTCAAATGCCTTGATTGATCTTTAGTACAGTTCTTCATACTAAGCAACAAGTTTCCCTTACAAGATGGATGTGTGATATCAGATGTTCTTTAACTCACTGTCTTAGAAATGCTACGGGCAAAATGTGCAGTTGTACTGTTGGTCTGGACTAGATATTGAAGTAAAGGCTGCTCTAAAATTTTGCTGCATGAAAGTCACTTTATGGGACAGTAGCCGTGTGTTGCACTGTCATTCCAATTTGTCCTTTTCCCTAATTCATTGTAAGAAGAACTTGTGAGTGATACCATAGTGCCATTTGACCTTGCAGACCGTGTCTCTGATAAATTACTTTAGGAAGGGATCAGACGTAGTGCTTATGTTACCGCTCACTTTCAGCAACCATAAGTGAATTCTCCTTTAGGTGTCCTGTGGAGCAATAAGGGTTAGCATCTGACACCAAATTGCAATATACATCCTCAGGATTTGAAGCTTTGCTCAGAGAGAAATATTGTATTGTAGAAGATTGTCAGTATGCTCTTTTTAAGATGATGGAGGAATTGAACGCTTCAGTATATGTTTGGAAGAGGTTTTACTGAAGCTAATGTAGATGAGCCTTGAAAACCTTTGCTGCTGATTCACTCTCTTCTGAGTGAGGTAATTCAAAAGGGAGGATGAAAACTTCAACGCTCTGCACTCTGGCTCGTGCCAGTTTTTTCACCTGATTGTAAGCTGCACGACTTCTTCTGGGAGTAGAGATCAGGACCACTCATTCCTTAAACGAGTGCCCTAATCACAAGGTCACAGTTTGGCATATTCCTCATAAGCTCAACTTTTGATCCCATGACTCTCGCTGCCTTGCTTTTATACTGACTCTGCTTTGGCAGGAGGGGTGAACAGCAACTTTAATCTATTGTTGTGTTTGTCTTCTGGGGAAGTTTGAAATCTGTCAGCTGGAAGAGAGCCTAAAATGCATTTTCCACTCCGTAGGTGAGTGACCTCACCACAGTGCTGTTCTGAAGAATGTGGAGAATGTGAAGAATGCCATTACCTCTCCTCCAGTCCTGGTTTCAAAAGTAGATGTGATCAGTTAAGCAGCCACTACTAGAAGAGGACTCAGGCTCTGTAGAGGGGTGGGAGAACAAAGTAAGCTGCTTCCTGATGCTTTGTTTTGGCAGTCACTTTTTGGCAGTACCTGGGCAGGATCTTACTTTGTAAGTGGTGTTTGAGGCGTCAGACTCCTATAGTTTCTATTTCACTTTGCTCAGTACAGGAGTCCTAAGGTTTGAAGGTACATAGAAGTCATGGAATATATTAGAAATGAAAGTTTTTAATTATGCTGGACATTCCCTAGCCTATTGCCATCACTGGTAGAGAAGTGACAGCAATATGCATGGGAATGCCAAATGTAATTAAAAATGTTGGTTTCAAGTAGAATCTGTGATTTTTCTGACACCTGCAATGTCACAGTCTTTAAATGGATCTCATCCCACTTGAAGGCTGACAACTTACCTGAGCTTCAGAAGGAGAGTATCAAGTGGGATAAAATAAAAACTGTGCCAAAACTTTGCTCTTTGAAATTCGCACTGTACTTTCTCTGAAGTCTGAAAATGTTCCATTCACATGTTCTACAACTGGCAGTAAGTTGAGACCGTGTGTTTTGCCATGGCACGTGGGTAGTGCTGGTTGACCATGGCATAGGCAAGAAAAAGCCTGAAGCAGTCCTCGCTCTCCAAGTGGAAATGCAAAACAAAACCATTATCCAAATCCATCTCTCTAATTCTCCCTTGACAGGTGTCAAGTTTTTGAATGGATGCAGTGGATGCCCCAGAGATGTTCCGTGGACACCAGGATGGGGTTCGTCACACCTGATTCTAGAGGTCAGTAATGTAGATGACTCATCTGATGTAGTCAGCCTTGACTGCTGTGACAGTCAGTAGAGAGAAATAGATGCATTTGCAAGGCTTAAGTTGTCTGATCTATTTTATGTGCATACTTTAGGACGGGAGGAGTCACACTGCAGAAGAACCTCTTTCCCCTCTATAGACAGTAAAATTTACAAGACCAACACAATTGCAGATGTCTACATTGCAAACATTTGCAATGGCGAATCAGATGGTTCTAACCCCATGTCTATGTAAGTGTGGTGTCTTCAATCAAACTGGTGGTGGCTCACCTGAAATCTCTGTGTTCAAATTGTATTAATTTACAATAAAGTCACTGTATATGCTGGAATCCCTCCTGATCTAAAGTTAGTCTGAGTGTGGATTTGAACCCTTTGCTTTAAATTCTTCTATATCTCATATAATCCCTTGCACTTTGTCAAAACAAACCCTCAGAAGAACTTGGGATGATTTTGTCTTCTTTCCTTCTTTTGAGACATGTTAAGACTTGGTTAAGATATTGCTAAGCTGGCATTGGATGGACTTAGCAGGAATGAAAGTGGGGAATGAGGACCCATGATGGCATAATGTAATTGTCTGGACTTAGGAGCAGACAAGTTAGGGTGGAATTAATGCAGCTGCCCTTGAAGCTTGAACACTGCCAGGGAAGACACCTCATTCTTCTTGGTGACTTGTATGCTGGTGTACTGTGCTGTTTTTGGCTGGGATAGAGTTAATTTTCTTCATAGTAGCTACCATGGCGCTAGGTTTTGGATTTGTGCTGAAAAGTGTTGGTAATGCAGGGATGTTTTCATTACTGCTGAGCAGGGCTTACACAGAGTCAAGGCCTTTTCTGCTCCTCACCCCACCCCACCAGCGAGGAGGCTGGGGGTGCACAAGAAGTTGGGAGGGGACACAGCCGGGACAGCTGACCCCAACTGACCAAAGGGATATTCCACACCATAGGACGTCATGCTCAGCATATAAAGCTGGGGGAAGAAGAAGGAAGGGAAGGATGATCAGAGCGATGGTGTTTGTCTTCCCAAGTAACCGTTGTGCGTGATGGAGCCCTGCTGTCCTGGGAATGGCTGAACACCTGCCTGCCCATGGGAAGGAGTGAATGAATTCCTTGTTTTGCTTTGCTTGCGTGCACAGCTTTTGCTTTACCTATTAAACTGTCTTAATGTCAACCCACGAGTTTTCTCACTTTTACCCTTCCAATTATCTCCCTTATCCCACCAGGGGGGGTGAGCAAGCAGCTGTGTGGGGCTTAGTTGCCAGATGGGGTTAAACCATGACATGTAGAAAGGTTAGCTGCATCTTTTCAACGTTTCAGCCCTGCAAAATATTCCTCCAAGGTTGCTCTAGAACAACAAAGCCTTACGAAGACATTATATTGCCTCCCACAGCAAAAGTTGCATTTATGCTGGTGCTCTAGACACTTCAATGGCAATACTTGGGCTCCTGTTTAATATTGTTCAGAATCAGACTAAACTGTAGGTATTTTTCAGTGTTTCTGGGTTTATAGGCACATTTTAACTATTTAAATATCACAGCAGGAACTTGACGTGATTTTAATTATCAGACAACTATTTATACAGTAACCAGAATTAAATTTTTTATTTCCAGGGGGTAAAATTAGCTCTTTTGCTGTTACTTGCATTGCATAACTTCTGCACCATCTGACTTGCTAACGAGCTTGTCACCTACATGCATTAATGCCAAAGATCTGATGTCAAGGACGCATACCATGTTGGTACAGGCTGTGCAGTCCAGAAGCTGATATGCTCACTCTCTGGGGTAGGCATCTGTCTAGCCAGTGTAAGCAGCATGCCCTGCTGTCATTCCAGAGGGGAAAAATGCTAAGTGACAGCTTAACGAGAATTGAAACAGTGAGTGAGGCATAACAGAGAACACTGGAAGAGAGAAAAACATAAAATACGGTTCCTCTCAAAAACTTCTTATTTCATGAGAACCCAAATTTAAATGAGTATATTTCTTCCTGCCTGCTTGCCAAAGAAAATTAAACTCTTGTCTCAGGAAACAAATTTGTTTTACAGAGAAAACAGTGCTATTATTAATTCATTTCCTTCTTAGTAGAAAGTGCCAGACAGAGATTATCACTAAAACAATACATTTACTGTTTCCAGAGTATTTCATCATTCTACTCAACTAGCTGAAGAGGTCAGCAGGTTGTAACCTACAAGATGTGAGAAAGGACTAAATGAAAACATGGGAATTTGACAAAACAGTGCCAGAGAGGGCTGAGTAGTCAAAAAGAACAAGGAAGGAGCACTGGATGCCGGCTTTGGCTGGAAAGCATTTGGAGAGCACTCTTTAAGCCAGACCCAGGTCCAAAGATGGAAGTGAAAGAACTGCGGCTAATCATTGTGCAGAATCAATACAATTAGCTTAACAGTGAAGGAAAAATGGGGCAGTTATTAAAAATGAAGTAGGATATATTGTTTTTTGGTTTGTTTTCTAAGGAAATCATGCTGTCTGGACCAGTTTCAACTAACCTGGCTTCAATAGTCATTCCAGCTCTTCTCTGACTTCCATTTGTTCTTCATCTTACTTGCATGGTTTCTTTTAGTACTAAGATTTGTTGATCATAATAATCTTCTTGTCATCATGATCCTACAAAGCCTTCTGCTTAAGGCTGCAATCCAAGGTTTACCCTGGGTTAATACTGCCCCTTCTCCGAAAAGTTTCTGAAAGCGTGTAAGAGCCTGACTCCTTCCTCTGCCACAGCTTTGGGCCAGGAAGTGGCGTCTGGGTCTCTGTCACTGTGGCACTCACTCTTTGAGGTCATTTTCTGCAGCACTCCAGCAGTCTGTCTCAAAAGCCTTTCCTGCAAGCCGCCTTCTGTTCTCAGCTGCGTTCAGTGATTTATTTTAAGTGACTCTGCTTGGTGATCTTTGTCCCCCTCTTTGAGCAAAAGAGTTTATTTGCAGCGTAGACACAGCAATGCAGGCTTTATTCAAACATTTGCAAAAGCCTGGCTGTAGTATCATGGTGCTCAGCATATGGAAGCAGGCAGAATTTGTCTGCTTTTGCTGGCAAAAACACCTCTTTTCTGCTGTGGTTAGACTGCCACAAATATTCAGGCTAGTTAGTTAGTAAAGTATAAGCTACAATGATGTCAGTCTGCAACTGCAGTGCAGACGTAGCTAATGTCAGATTAACAATTCATGTATGTGAAAAGCTGAAATGCAATGCTGATTTTATTTTATATTATTGGTGCTCATCGGAAATCCACCTCCTGATGGGGCATACTTATTTTTAAATAAATATCAGGTATTGCAGAGAACTTGCACAGCAGGGAGTCACAACAATCTCTCTCTTGGTAGGGTTTGCTAAATAGGCTGTGGGCATACATCCATCTCTTATCCAGGGTCATATTTTATTTACTTTGTTTTCAGTTGTGCCTATTCCTTATCCTAAGTTTTCTTTTACTGCTCATTTTCTTTGTGTCAGTTGTAATTTTCCAGGTCACTTTGTTCAGGCACCTTTTACCATATGCAAAGAGACTCTGCAAACAGGATATACACAACTTACAAGTACAGAATAGTTATTTAGTGGCTAACACAAATACAAGATAGCGATGATTACCGTGCTATTCAGCTAAGTGTTAGTGGGCTCACCACAGAGCTGTCACTGCTCATCAGTCATGTGGGGAAGGGCTGGACTTCACCGCTCCCAGGAGCACGTCCTCAGTGGTAGTGAGTTGCTGTTTTCCAAATCCCTGGTTTTCCCTTTAAGATTTTATACCTTCCAAGGTTCATCTTTTTCCTTTTGAACTTTCCTCCTTGAGCTGCTAGCAACCTGTCTCAACATGCCTGTGTCTACACTTTTACCTTCCTTATCTTACCTGCTTCTGCTCTACATACCTTCTCAGTGCTTTTTCTCACAGCTTCACAGTTTCCTCAGCAGCCTGAGCCGAGGTTACGTGGCTGGGCTGTATCAGAGCTGTGCCTCCGATTGCAGAGTGCCGAATCCCTCACAGGGGTGGGAGTCACACTTCACCACGTCACTCTTCATGTTGGAGTGTCTGGGACCAGCTCATGAAGAGCTTTGGAGATTTTCCTGGACAGGTGTAGGCTTGTTAGAAGATATATGCTAACTTCCAACAGGTTCTCTTCTGAACTTGCAGTCCTTTGTGGTTTACTATTATTCACTGCTAACTCTCTTCCTCGGGCCCTTTTGCTTATTCTTTAAAATGATTCCAAATCCAAAGTAGTCACAAGTATTCCTTCCCCAAACAAAACAGTCGCTTGGCTTATGTTCATTTATCACTGATGAAAGAGAGTATTTGGCTACCCAAATCTTCACCCAGTCTTTGCAGTTTACGAGTCTACCATTTCCTTTACCTCTTGTTAGAAAGGAGAAATCTGTGGACTCCACAAAGCGCTTGGGCTGCTTCTATATCTTGTTCCTCTCTGTGAGGTGGAAGATGGCTACGTTGGGATTCAATGAGATTGCAAGTATGTCTTTTAGTCAAGCTGAGGTATTTATCCACCTTTAGCTGCCAAATCCAAAGTCCCATGTAGCTCTGTGGAGGCCTTTCTAAAGCTTTGTGGGAGCACTGAACTAACAGGGTTAGAGCTGGTTTGATATGTGCACATGCCTCTAGGTGCGGTTCTGACCTGATGCAGAGGGGGAGAGACTCCTTGCAGGCTTCCTCTCTGCTCACTCATGGTGGTGACAAGACACAAAGTTGATCTTAGAGCCTGATCAACATCAAGATCAACATGAGTTTTGCTCTTTATCTCTCAGTAGATTTTGTAGCAGGGCCCAGATTGTTAACAATTTTAGGTAAGGCAACAGCTTTTTCATGTCTGTATGTGAGATTTGGGAAAGGAACTGTCTTGTATCAGTGTATTTAGGACATGCATCTTGTGTTGTGTCTGTAAAATGTCGTTCAGCACATTGGACCAATTAGCCTTGGTGGTTTCCTTCCAAAAGAAAGGGTCTTATACATTTGCTTGTAGACATTCAGCTTCCATGAATCTCTAGCTCTGATTCCATTACAGACAGGTCTTTCAAAGGATCGTAGAGATAAAAGAACATGTATTTTCTTGATTTCTGCTTGAAAGACACAATGCAAAACTAAATTGTATTTACACTATATTTAACTGAAACGGCACTTTCCTGACATATATAGTAATTTATAGCTGTCTAGATTTAAGAAGTGTTCCATGTATTTCTTTTCATGTTTTCCTATTTTCCCAGTAATGAATTTACTCCAAGGGACACATCAATTTTACAAGCCAAAGAAAGGAACCACTAAGTCCTTTTTCAGCACGTGCTATAAAAATGGAAGAAGTCAAGCTTCAATAATAAACAACATTTGCCACTGTAAATAGGCCAATGTGCCAGCACAGGTAAATGCTTGACAATCACATTAATCACTGTGAGGGGGGGGGCTTATGCAACCAGACACCGTGCTCTGGAAGTGCTTGGGCACGCATTCCCTTCCGAGACTGATTTGTAGTTTGAAGAACAGCTGGTTGCTACTAGTCATCAGTGTACACTGTCCATTTTGAGCAGTGAATCAGAGCTATTCAGCCTCAGTGAATCCTGACAAGCAGAAATGGAGCCATATTCTATTTTCTGAAATGTCTTCTCTCATTACACATTGGTGCTCCTTTGACAGCTTCTCTTCCTGCTGTCATAACTTCTTCTGTCATCCAGCTTCCAATGGGCTCAAAACAAAACTCTGAATTTTTTATTAACTAATGACTGCTGATATTCAGGGCTTCTGTACTCGTATAATCAGCGCAGAGTTCTCTTAATTCCTTTTTTATACCATATGACGGCACAGATGCAACTTTTGCGGTAGCGAGTTTCTTTGACTTTCCACAGGGCTTATTGTATATTGCAATGGTGTCCAGAGTTCATATTTATCAGGTGAACATCACTGTCAATAGAAGCCAAAGCATTGCATCAGGAGATATTTGAGGTGCTACACCCAATCTGAGGATGACTGACATCAGTCATCTCTCTGTCTTCAAGTAAATAACATATGAAAGTTTAGTTCATTAAAAAAGTAAACAGAAGTTGAAGTGTGTGTTTCATACCAGTCTCTTTAGACATCATAGTATTTTGCTCTAAATTTAATGAAAAGATTGAAACGTATATTTGACAAGGAGGGTTTTTTTTCCACCTGCTATCCTAACAGCTGTATGATATATCAAGATATGAAGTTAGAATAACAAATTTCCAATATGATGTAAAAATTACTATTAAGCTGAGTGTTGTGGTTTAAGCCCAGTTGGCTACCAAGCACCACACAGCTGCTCGCTGACCCCCCCCCCATCCCTAGTGGGTTGGGGGAGAGAATCGGGAAAAAAAAACCTTGTGGGTTGAGATAAAGACAGTTTAATAGGGTAGTGAACAAAGAGAGAAGAATAATAATACGGATGATAAAAGAATATGCAAAACAAGTGATGCACAATGCAATTGCTTGCCACCTGCTGACCGATGCCCAGCCCATCCCTGAGCAGCGATCCCCCCTGCCCAACTTCCCCCCAGTTTATATACTGAGCATGACGTCATATGGTATGGAATATCCCTTTGGCCAGGCTGGGTCAGCTGTCCTGGCCGTGCCCCCTCCCAGCTTCTTGTGCACCTCCTCAGTGGCAGGGCAGGGGCAGCTGAAAAGTCCTTGACTTAGTGTAAGCGCTACTTAGCAACAACTAAAAACATCAGTGTGTTATCAACATTATTCTCATCCTAAATCCAAAACACAGCACTGTACCAGCTACGAGGAAGAAAATTAACTCTATCCCAGCTGAAACCAGGACACTGAGTTATTCTACCATTTCCCAAGTGAGATTATGAGACAATTCCAGAAGCATTGGAGTTGTCCTAATGCTTTCCAGCTTTGCCATTATAAATAAGCAGACAGTATTCAGTCCTGGGCTTAAACTTCTTTGGTGAAAGGATGTCCTGTACCTAGTAGTTGAGAATTCTTTAAATTATTTAACAAATCTTCCTATACTTTTGAACCATTCGCGTTAAACTGTTTTTTATGGATGCCAAACATTGCCACATATTTCTATTACTTGTCACCCCTGTGCTGCCACTTCAGATCTAGTCAGTGGTTGACATATGACCTGAGGAAATACTGTGATCAGGGAACTAATCACCAGAAAACCTAGAGTATGTTTAAAGATGTTGCTATACCCTGTATGAATTAAAGACGCAAGCAAGTACAGAAGGAGAAGAGAATACCCCACACTTTTAGATGTGGCCTGATTTTTCAAGGACTTGAACGTTTGAAGCTCCATTTGGCTTCAGTAGGAACCAGGGTTATTCAAATCAGTAAAAGTCAATCCAGCAGAAACTAGACTGTGACAGTCAGGATCCATTTGTGGCTGATTAGTTCCCAAATCATGTTACAGAATAAAACAATATTTAAAAATGAGTCATCTTTCATATTCAAGGAAATGCTTCATGTATTTTTTGTGAAAAATTGGGAGTTTTCAGTCTTCCTAAAATAAAAACCTATACAAAAACTCCTTCTGAAATATGATTAATAGACACAAAATTTGGTCATATAAAAATACTAATTACTTCCGGCTATCGAATTACATAAAACAATGGAGTATCTCATAATGTTTAGACTATGACAACTGGAAAGCAAAGCTAAAGTTTGGAACTGGTAAGAGATATTTCATGGAAAAAAGGGATTGAACCAGTAGCTTAGGATTTTTTGGAGGCTTGGGGTCACAGGGTGTTCTGTGATGGCTGTGGCAGGGGGGAGGTGAAGAAAGAGAGCGAGACAGTGCAGGATCCTTTCTGCATCTTGATGAGAAAAGTTTGACAACAAATGGCTTAATGAGATAACTGTTTCAATAAAACAGAATGAGAAGAGATAGATAGTGAGGAAATCTTACGTCCCTTCAGATACTGGGCACCCCACATTTGTGCAGCATCAGGCAGAGCCCGGATGGATTTTCCCACAGTGCCCGGATCCTGATCATGGAGAGGAGCTCTCCCTTTTAGCCATTCAAGCTATTATATAATTTCCTTACAAGAGAACAACTCAATTCATAAAGGACGTTCTCATGAAAATGTCTTGCTGCGCTGTTGTTAGGTAAAGGCAAGGCCACGCAGGTGGCCTTGTTACCGTGAGCTGAGCTCATCGTGCGGCCAAGGATTGGTGCAGCCCAAGGCAGGCCTGTGCCTGTTCGGCTTTGCTGTGTGGATCACTGGCTCCCATGTGTGTAGCAGGCTCCCGGTCACGATTAATACGTGGGGCTAGAGTTAAGGCTTTTTTTGTTAAGGAAGGGGATCTAACCTTTACCATCCCTTTTCACCATTTTCTTAGACTCAGTAAGGCTGGAAATTGATCAAAAGAACGTACAGGTTGTGGTGGATTGACCCTGGCTGGACACCAGGTGCCCACCAAAGCCGCTCTATCACTCCCCTCCTCAGCTGGACAGGGGAGAGAAAATATAACGAAAGGCTGATGGGTCGAGATAAGGACAGGGAGATCACCCAGCAATTACCATCACAGGCAAAACAGGCTCAACTTCAAGAAATTAGTTTAATTTATTCCCAATCAAATCAGAGTAGGGTAATGAGAAATAAAACTCAAAACGCCTTCCCCTCACCCCTCCCTTCTTCCCAGGCTTAACTTCACTCCCGAGTTCTCTACCTCCTCCCCCTCAGCGGCGCAGGGGGACGGGGAATGGGGGTTGTGGTCAGTTCATCACACGTTGTTTCTGCTGCTCCTTCCTCCTCAGGGGGAGGACTCCTCACACTCTGCCCCTGCTCCAGCATGGGGTCCCTCCCACAGGAGACAGTTCTTCATGAACTGCTCCAGCGTGGGTCCCTTCCATGGGGTGCAGTCCTTCAGGAATAGACTGCTCCAGCGTGGGTCCCCCTTTTTAACTCTGTTATCCCAGAGGTGCTACCACTGTCGCTGATGGGCGGGTCCATCTTGGAGCCAGCTGGCATTGGGTCTATTGGACATAGGGGAATCTTCTAGCAGCTTCTCACAGAACGCACTCCGTTAACCCCCCCACTACCAAAACCTTGCCATGCAAACCCATTACATAGGTTTGAATAAATACAAGTTTAAAGTATTAATCTAAGAATTTTAGCTTCTAAGCAAATTGAGTTCAATTGTAGGTGAAAGATTTAGAGGAGAAAGAAACAGACATCACTTTAGCCAGTGCAATTTTGGGTAGAGTTGAGTGGTATGATCAACTACATCTAGGAAAAAAGTAGACTAAAGTCATTTAAGAGAGATATGGCTGGAGAAAGAGGCAAATAACCAGAGTCTTAAATATCGGGATTGAAAAGCTAATTAAATGTAAATAATTGGAAGAGAAAAATTAAGTGTATGTACAGGTACCTTATGCATATCAAAGCAGATGACCAAGGGTTTGTATGTGTCTCAGAATACAAATACAGAACAGATATAGTTGCTTTGTTGGAGGATTGAAAGTGGTGAAGGAGCTGGAACATGGGAGTGGTAGAGGGCTGCGGACATACTGGATTCACAGCGATGACTAGGGAAAGCAGCACCGTTGGGGGAGGTAAGGTGCCTTGGTAGACAGGCATGCTAAAGCCATGCTGCTGTGGGCTGTAGAGGAGGGGAACGTGGACTGCAAGAAAGTTAGAAGGCCCTGGGTCTGCAAAGGTGACTGGGTCCTTACAAAGATACCTGTGGTCTTTTGCTGCTCCCCCATGATGCTCTCAAACCCACAGGGGTCACAGGACTGGAACGGGTAATGAGCATAGCCTACCACACACCCCTCCCGATGGTGATATCAGGAGGATCTTCAGGAGATTTCCTCTTTGTTCCTCTCCTGTGAGTTTTGTTAGCATTCTGGCCTGAGGTACCTAGATGAAAAAACACAATGCCATTGTAAATGCTTGTTATACACTGGCACTGCGGTAACGGAGCTATGCGGTTATTGATAGGATAGAAATAAGTAGGAGCTACTAGGATGCAGTTTAAAAGGGTGACATAAGCCCTTTAACTGGCTATTTTTGATGTGTGCAGAAGTCCAATTTAAAATGATTTACAAGAACTGAGAATGTGACATTGTTGATGTGACATTTTGAGTTTCTCTTCTCCATGTCTGTTCTGTGTAATGATTGTTGAGTTAGTCTGCTTGTGTATGGTGAGAAAAACCAGATTTTTTTACTCTAGCTCTAAGCTATGCTGCAGGCAGATGGAAGTATTTTCTTGAAATAGAAAATGGCTGTAATAAACAAGGAAATATAGATGAGGATAATCATGATGGCTTCCATCAGATCTGTCAGTCCTGCACTTACTGCCTGATTTATCAGAGCAGCATGGATGTTTCTTTTTCCCTAAGACATCTGGCTTGCAAAGTAGTTGGTGGGTAATAATCGATTTTGAAAGTTTTAGTTAATTTTAAACCAGGAGAATTTAAGCCAGTAACATTTTGGAAAAGTAAATTGTTTTCCTGAATAGCACTAGGGTGGTTTATTCATACCATAAATATGTCTATAATACGATAAACAATCATTGATTGTTCTTCCATATAGATTCCAGTACTGCAATTATTCCCGTTTAGGAGTCTTTTACACTGATTTGTTATTGATCATAATGTTTTTTACACATTCATTGCTCCCCCTTCATCCAGGAATCCTTGAATATTTAAATTAACTAGAGATGGGCCCAAACCACAGATATGAGACTCATACCCGAGTTTTGTCTCCTTTCTCCCATTTGCTCCGAGAGCTTTTTCCATAAGGTTTTAGTTCAGCTACATCACACTAGCCACACGTAATCACCATTTTGACCAACACAGAAGCAAGTAGGAGATGGGATATAGAAGGTTTGTGTTAGAGGCAGTTGCAGAGACAGCTTTTCTGGTGGGACATAGGATACGGATGGATATGGATGGAGTGTCGGTAAGAAACATGCCCCTTGTTCTTTCCACACTTCCTAGTAGTGTATCGTGCACTGATAGGTGCTGATACAGCACAGGCAAAAAGACCTAGAGCCTATCAAGATTTGTTTCTTGCCTCCAATAATGGTCTTTTCTAACTGTTTCAAAGGAACATACAAGAAACCTTGAAGAAGGAAATTACAGGACAAACCATCCAAAGGAAAATTCCTTCACAAAAATGGCTAGTTTAAGGATGACTGAAAGAGAAAAAAGGGATTTCCAGTAATTTTATGTGTAAAATAGAATTTGGATTCAGAAGTTGTAATGTTGATTTTAGGATTTTTTTGTCTCTAAGAGGTCTTTAAAAAGTATGTCAGATGTACGTTATCAACACTGAAAAAAAATCTTTTTTCAATGTCCAGAATAAATCTTCTTATGAAATTTATTTAAAAATGTTCAGTTCATGTTGGATATTAATTTCCTTTGTTTAGTGGCTTTAAGTTTAATTTAAACTTCATCATGCAATTTTTCCCTCAATTTAATTTTACATTTATCCCTCAAATAATGTCTTTTTGTAACTTCATATTGCATTATATAATCACATTGTTCATTAATTTCTAATATATACATTTCATTAATAACAAATCCCTATGTTTGTAAATGCATTATTATTATTCAGTATTCCAGATCAAAACATCCCTTATTTAATAAATCATAACAATATTCAGACAAGAGCTTTCTTAATACACCTTATTGTATTTGTTATTTTTATTACAGAAACCAACATTTGATTCTTTTCTGAGGGAAGAGTAAAAATGGGAGGAAGGAATCAGTGTTATTCAACCTAGGTTTTATACTGTGTCGTCTGTAGCATTGGCTATAGATAAAAGCAGTTGCATTTTGATTTACATCAATGTTTAAAATAACTGAAATGGCCACTGATTGATTTAAGCGAAGCCTCAGATAGATAAGCAATTTATCACAGCTGTAAACCTTATATTGTTGGAGGAAAATGGAAGCAATTTTGCTGTTTTTTCAAATCAGACTTCTCTCATGGTCAATGTACTGTGGCATAATGCGTTGCTGTGTGTTAGCATGCAACAAGTATACTTCAGTCTCAGTGAGGACAGGTAATGCCAACTCCATGTACCTCTCACCTGCAGTGCGAAGGATTCTCTTGCTATATTTTTTCCACCGCTCCATCCTGAAGCTTTTCCAGTGAAAGAAGATGACCTGGGATTATGTTATCCTCAAAGTAACTGCAGATAATCTAAAGATATAAGCATGTCTATTCTGCCTCGCTTGTGGTGATTTAGAAAATGAAAATGAAGAAGATTATCACAGGAAGGCATAGATAACAGCACCAGTATTTTGGGATGTTTCTTCATTCTTCCTCCCCTTTTTATATATATATATATATATATATATATTTTTTTTTTTTTTTTTTTTTTGGACTCTGAGCACGGTACTGGGTTGAAGTACCGGATGCTAGGAGTGAAGCTATGATCACCTCAGTGAAGACCATGAAATCTGGAAATATCCTTAGAAAATCCATTCCTAGATCATTTTCAGACAGGCTTTGACTATATGTGTTAGAGAGTTTACATAAACAGACCTCAAATGTGCCTGTTTATATACAATATTTTTGACAAGTACTTTGAATTTACAAAAATTCAGATGAATCCCAGTTCTTGCTTTTCTTCACAGGCGCTGCATTTATGCTGGATGCCCAAGGGGTTAAATCATATTTTAAAAATGCCTCTGTGTTCTTGCAATTACCTGAATTTCCCGTATACTGTATTTTATATTTATTGAGTATAGGAAGAGCACTCCCTTTTTTCTGTCAATGGCTTTTGGAGGAGGATGCTTAACAGTGGCATTAATGGCTTGCAGCTTGGAGAAATTTGCTCATCCCAAGGGCACTGGGTATTACAACAATTGACACAGAGGTGCTAGCATCAGCAACATTGTGCTTCTCGCTTTCACTCCTAGTGGCATTGACGGCCAGCTTAGAGGGGGCTAGAGAATATCAAGTGAGGAGCCTGGGGACTGAAGTGGCAGCTTTTCTTCTTTTTTTTGTTTTAGATTTATGCCTTTTAAGTCACTCCTCATTGATGTCTGGGAAAGACGCCTAGCAGAAAAATACACAAGAGGAAAAAGTAAAATTGTGGAATGCACCAGACAAGAGTTCCTGGTGGTGACAAGGTCAATCCAAGAAAATAATTAATTAAATACTGCAAGTGCCATTTTTGTTTCCCACTCCAAGCTGCTATTTTAACAATGAATTTACTATCCTCAAGAATCTGTTTTTGCAGAACAAGAGAATTAATGTTTCTCATTTGTTTCTCTTTATTCTTTATAGAAAGCGGGAAGAGTCAGTAATAAAGTTATTCTTGATTCTCCAGTAAGGAAAGATCAACCAGAATTTGCTTATGTCTGTTTTTCTCGCTCTTCCTATATATACCACAAATTTTAAAAAATTGTCACAAATGACAGATGGCAGTGATAGATTCACCTATAGGCCAGATGGACTAGAGGCCTGGGGCGACATAAACTAGGACAGCATGGAGTAGTCAAAAGGGGAGAAGTGATTGCCTCAAGATGAAAGCCAGCTTTGCAAAATTTGACTCCCCCAATCATCTGGGGTGAGTGTTGTTTTTTTTTTTTTCCCCTCAAGGAGTGATAGATTATCTTCAAAGCTTCTGTTTTTTGCCACAGTGACTAAAAGCAGGGATAGTGCAACACATTTTCCATCACTGAAGCATGTGATGCAGATTTTCAGTTAGGAAAAGTGGGTTCTGTTCTTCCCTAAATACATATTTTGTTCATTTCTTTATCAGCTAATCATATGCATGATTTAATGTCTTGTGGTGCAAGAGAATACAACAAATATTAAAGGATTACTTATTGTAATGATCAAAGAAGAAAAAGATGAGCATCTACAAGTAATGGCTCCGGTTCCCCTAACCCCTGCTTGATGGTTGTGTGTGTTTGCTACAAATCAGGATATGATTTTGGTCGGACTCCTGAGTTTAGCAGTACCAAGTTGGGCTGCTGTGCTGGCTGTCAGACCGTGGTAGGAATGATGGACATCCGTGGCTGCAACCTTATCACAGTGCCAACAGGGCAGGAGCACTGCAGCCTTGGACTCAGAGTAGGGCAGAGGACTTGTGGCAAGGTATAGAACTTCTAGAGCTAAAGGAAGGACCTGCCACGGCTTGAGAAAAAGCATGAAGAATTAGCTATGTTGTGATGCAGATATTCACCGCTGGGCTACAAAAATAGCTGGAGAATAAAGGGCAAATATTTTCAAGGTTTCAGTAAATGGAGTAGAGATTAAGCAGTTTTTATTTCTCCTCTGGGTGACAGAAAGTGTTATTTGATCAGCAAGCTATTTTCTTCATAGTGATTTATTTAAAATAATACGGAAGAAAATAACTCTTTAACTCTGGTTATTAATTAATATCCAGTACTGGATATTGCTTAGAGTTTTTTGGTATATTGGCTTTTCTGAAGTCAGGTATGAGGTGGGTATACAGTAGTTTGAGGGGTTTTTTTATCTGTTTACCATAAAAATACATGCATGAGCCAAACTTTTATGTGTCTGCCACTTCGGAAGGGAAACGTGTTGCGCATATTGACTGGTGGATCAGCAACCATTAGTGCCACTAGCAATAAACTGCCACGAGAGAGGAAGCTCACTTAAACTGTCAGCACGCTGCTGATGGAGAGCCCTTATTTTGTAAGAAAAAGTTTTCCAAACTTGCTTTTCGGATCAGCAATTCTTTAAAATGTTGTGAAAGCCTTTTTAGCATTCAAGAGCTTTTACGTTTGTGCTATTCAGATCAAATAATGCAGTAGGTGTCGTTTCCTTTCTTTAGGTAATTTGCCTTGGAAATTATGTGGAGTTGCGGTTGCCTTAACCTGCTTGGAGACAGGTGTTTCTAAGGTTAGCTACATAATGACGCAGCATTGCTTGCCCAGGAGCGTGGCAAATCTACAAAGCAGGACCCTGGAACATCCTACCGAGTGCCCAGCTCCCTTGCATGTCTTCCCTGCAGCCAGAAAGGAGTGGAGGTTGCTGTGCAGGCAGCACTGAGAGGTGGCACCACACGGGCCAAAGGAAGCAGAAATGTCCTCCAGGGGCCATAGGTGGCACTGAAGGCTCTCGGACTCCACAGAGAGAGTGTTTCAGCTATGTTAATTGATGTAAGATGAAGTCTAATGGCTTTGCAGAAGTTCACAATGCAGCATGAGGGTCCAATTCAAGCACTTTCTGAATCAATGTAAAGCAGAGTGATAAAAGAACAAGCAACGTCATTATTATGGTGACCTACACTGGTTTTATGTTCTCATAACACTCTGTAATCATAGTCCTGATTTACAGAGCAGCATGCACTGTGAATACTGTCCAGTACCTCTTATGTCACTTTCCTTTTCTTATTTTGTACTGTTTTATATGGGAGTATACCGTGACAAAATATACAGCAACCAGTGTAACAAACACCTTGACCGCAGAGCACTTTCTGTTGTGGTGGATGTGGTCTACAGGCTCTGAATCACGTTCGCCGAGCAAGGAGCTGTAGCGGTTCAGGACACGATGGTCCTGCGGAGCAGAATAACCTTCTGCTGGAGGCTGTCACGGCAGCTACGCTGGCTGCCGGGAAGCACCCAGCTTGCCTTAGCTGGTCCGGTTTGCAAACCAGTGCTTCAGCAGCCTTTCGGAGGCTGTTTAGGATGTTAGAAGCCCTGTGCATTGGAGTGGCTGATATGGGAACAGGCTGCTTTTTAATGCCTTTGCTATGGGAGTGGTAGCCTTCAATAGAGGCAAGGAAACAAACAGCTGAGGTTGATAATGTTTTAAACCACCCCAGTGAGTTAGCAGCAGTCATCTGTTAGAGCTCAAGAACCCTACAGACCACGGTAGATGATATTACAGAAAGAAAAAGCTCTTCTGTGGGCAGCAGCTTTAAAAAAGCCTGATTTTCTACAGATTTCTTGTGCTGTTTCCATTAAACACTCCTCCAGTAACACTTTCTGAGCTACTTCACATGCTCCAATGCTTGTCTCTCAGCCCTCAGTATCCCGCCACAATGGTCCTTCTGATCACATATTATAACTGCTATTGCAAATTCTTTCACGTAAAAACTGAAAAAAAATTTGATGAGCAGGAAAAACATAGTATAGCCTCATTCTTCATCTGATCTGGTAGCTGGATTTTAAAAAAATCTGTTGAAGTGGCTTTTTTCAGTAGGAATGGTGTTTTTAACTAAATGAAGTTAAAAGTGTCAGCTAGCTATTGAATTCTGAGCAATTTGGAGGAAGGAAGCATCCTATGATCATCTTAAGTCTATCTTGGCAAAACAGCAGAGACTTCTAGTTTATTGTTAAAAATACTATAGAAAAAATACATTGTTTTTAGTTTTTGATGGGAAAAAAGTAGATTTTTTTTTCCAGAAGGAAAAAAAATATTTCTAACTAACTCTACCCAGTTTGCCTCTACTGAAATAAATAAATTTAGGCTGAAAGAAAACTAGAAAAATAGATGGGGAAGGATGGGGTTTCATGAATTACCCTACACATCTTAACACACTAACTCTCAGAAAAATACAGTGCTGCACCTTTTGTAATACCATGGTAACTCACTTCACACTTGCAAAAAGAAATAGACTTGAAGCAATTGGTCCCCCCTCTCAGAAGTCTGTTTTATAGCGTACTTACCAGCGTGCAATTGTCGCTGCTTTTCCATACTTGACTCTTTGGAAACCAGAAGCTGCAGGATGAGATAGGCTGCATTTTGATCAGGTGAGGCTGGCGCAGAAACTGGATCCCGGTACATGTACTGCAGACCACTTAGTGAAACAGGCATTGCGAAAATAGCGTATTTATTCCTGAATGGCCGCTTTTGTATTAAGGTCAAGAACAACTTCAATTTATTTCCATTTATGCAGATGTAGCTGTTGAATCTTCCAAAAGAACTGGAAAAGGAAGATAAGAAGGAGAGGGAGAGACAGATGCATAGAAGGGAGAGAAAGAAGAAGGTATGTAAATGTAATCGAGTCATAAATTAAGACTGGTCTGAGACAGATGAGGAAACAAGCACAAGGCAGTAATGGTGGAAGAGACAGAAGAAGAAAATTTCCTGAATGAAAACAGACAAAATTGTGGAAAAGAAAATCTATGGAGAGAAATTAGAGAAAAGAGAGACGTGAAAAAGGAATATGAAAATGAAGCTTTCCATTATAAGTAAAGTTTCAGAATTAATATGTGTTTTATGCAGCAACTGACACGATCTGTCACCAATAATTTTTACTTTTATTACTTTAGCTCACAGTCATGGATAGAATGGTAATGTCTGAAGAGGTGGGAAGACAGAACAAAAATGTGTCTGTGCTAGAATATTTGCAATCTGAAGTTAAAACAAAAGACAACGTATGATACAGACAAAAGGAGAACACAAGGAAATGTTTCGACAGCAGTAACTGAAGGTGTTAAACAGGCCTAACTCATGTCAGGTGTTTCTAAATGTCACAGGAGGATTTAAGTGGGAATTTGAAGGACAACAGCGAAGTAGATTTGAAGACAGTTATTGGAAGGTCTTCTCAAGCATGAAGAGCAATAAGGAAGAAAGACAGACCCTGGGTGTAAAAGTTAAGAGGCAGTTGTGACTGAGTGGCTAGTGGGTCACGAGTCAGGAGGAAAACAGCAAATGCATTTTGATGGTGTCAAGAGAGCGAGGGGGAGAATGACCCTGCAAATAGAGAAGACTAAATTGTGTTTGTGTCTGAAGAGAAGAACATGCTAGTGGAGAAAGAGAGGGGTGAAAGGACAGAAGGATTAGGTTGAAATTTGATTTTTGCAGTGCTAATCTCAATGGACATGAGCAGCCCAAAACTGCATTCACTGAGACCAAAGAAGCAGATACTACAATAACAGAAATACAGAATGATGAGAGTTTGGGCAAGACTTCCAACTAGGTGGTTGGATGAGACCTGTATTGAATGTTTTTATGCAGAAAGCAGTGTTTAGATGTAGCCTTGGGGCCAAAGAAAGATGTGGGTCGAGGATGGTGCTCTCTTTATGGTCCTGAATAAGAGATGAAAAGGTGGGACTATCGGAAATGATTTATGAGGGACATAGTGAAGAGAGATCAATGGTGAATGTATATCCAGTGCTTGTACAGCTTCTCTAGGTCTGAGGCCTATTCCAAAGACTACTTCTTTATGTGTAGAAGTTGTGTAGAAATACGCTATACGTATGAGGCTATACTGGCAAAGTAAAATGTAATGTCTGATGGGGGTAGAAGAATGAAAAGTGACTCTCTATAAACTTGTGCTTGTTTTTAGAAACTTAAAATTATTTTATTCTTTCTTGGCTGGCATTCTAAATACCAAAGTAAATTTTAAATTGTAAAGGTCTGTGTATTCAAGAAAAGTTAATTCACTGAACAAAGCAGGAAATTAGTCATAGTTGAGGTTTTTTTAATAAAGTTTGGTGAACAGTTTTACTGAAAAAGTTCAAATATACTTGACCAACTTCTGTGAAGAAAATTGAAGATACTTTATTCTGAAAACTTGTAGCTGGCCTTTTTCATTCTTCAAATAGATATTTCTATGTATTGTGCATATGTGAACTGAATATAATGATAAGACTAAGCGACTGCTATTTCAGTTAAACATAATGTTCTCTTAAAGTGGATAATTATCAACATTGTTTTCTAGATGCTACTATGGGGTTTATTTTGCACTGTCACAATAATTTTCTCTTTCTATTTTTCGCTACTTGTTTTCTAAAAACATTTATTCAGAAGTGACATTTTTATGCCTCGTGCAACTATTGTATGTCACCATGTGGTTGGAAAACAGAGGCAGATAGGTATGAATTGATCATCCTGAACAATTCTGCTGTTCAGTACAAAATACAGGTATTACAGATGCGCAAATTCTGCACATTTAAAAAAAATATTGGCTACACAGTTGTGTCTCAGATCTTAAAAGAAACATTAGCTTTGGGTCTGCCAGTCTTCCTTTTGTATTTGTTTTCAATAGACTTTCAAATACTTGAATTTCTGTGCATGGAATGGTCCAGGATTGGTACATCACATGTCTGAGTATTCACAAGTGGAGAGGTACATATTTATAGAATAAGACTGTTAAGATAGTGGGAGAACAGGCTCCTCAGGACGAGTTCTTAAGTCCAGTCACTGGGACTGCTAAAATAGCTGGATGAAATTCCTTTCGGCATTTGACTGACAAAAATATCTTTTTAAAGAAGTCACCAAGTTAGTGAAGCATCTTAACGCTCACAGAACTTTTTCTTGCCTTTGTTCTGGTTATGTACCTGTGTACCCAATACTGTGCACACACACAGAAATTCAATCCTACACTCGTTCTTCTGACTTTTTGCAGGTGCACAGCTGTGGGCCGAGCAAAGTCTAGAGCAAAGGAATTCAGAGTTACAGGTATTGCAGCTCCCTAGAAAAAATGACTCTCAGGTAACCAAATAGGCCCCAGTTCTTGTGTACAGATGTTGATCGATGCTAATCTTTGTTTCCAGTCTCAAGATTCTGAGGTCAATTCTTCCAGACTCTGTTGGTTTATATAGGAACAACCAAATTTGTGACACAAACCCCAGTCTCCCGCTTTGCTGCGTCTATAAACAGACCACTGACAAATCAGGTAATGCTTCTGCTTTCCTTCCCTGATAAAGCCCTATCATTGTCTTGCATGGAGAATAAAATAACGTAACTGCATTATCTGTCGTTATTACTTGTTACCTGATTTACTGCTTATAATTTACATGATTATGTCTAGATAAATTAAATTTGATAAAACGAGTGGTTAAAACAGCAAGTTAAATGAACCAGCTGAAGGGGAGCAATCACTGGTAATGAACAAAGATAACGGAATGCACTGGAATAATTACTTTTTATTTTCTAATGAAGTGTTATTCTTTCCTTTTCTTTCCTCTTATTTTTCTTTCTGCTGTTGGCAAGTAGCTTACTTAAATATTCTTGAAGGTCATTGTTTGTTTTTAAATTGAATAAGGAAACAGAAGTTGTAGGCATTTTTGTGATTAATCATTTGTACTTTCTTGTGAAATCTTGGTGTGTAAAATGGCAACACAAAATCATATATCATGTCTCAAGTAACTAAAATAACGGCTGCTGTAAAACCAACAAAGAAACTGTTGTCATATAGAGGTCAACGGCATTTAGGAACGGAAATATTTGTAAAGCTTCATTAATTTTACCTTTATTTTGCCAGTATTGACAGATACATGAGCTGTCCTCTTTGGCTATTATGATGATAATTTTGGAACCTCAGGTTCAGACTCCCTCACAAGAGTTTGTGGGGAACTGTCCCATTTCTTCTTTGTCTCAGAATTCCCTTCTGCTCTGTTTAAAGAGAGCAACTCAGGTAGTCTCTGTCCACTCCCAGTCCTAAGTCTGCTATTCCACACTTGGCACCTACTATCCTGATATATTTGTCATGGAGAAGAATAAAGAAAGTCTTTTTCATTACTGGTGTTCGCAGCAAATCTCAAGATTTCATGCCATTTGCCTTCCTGGCATTGCGATCCCATACACACTTCTCTTTCTTAAAGGGCTTCCTCTTGCTCATTTTAACCAACACTTTCCAGTATTTTAAGTGTATCTGCAAAGCTCTAATGTTACTGGAATTTAAAATTCCTTTGAAGACTGCTGCTCATTCTTTCGTTGGCCAGGAGATATTTATGTATGTATATTCTTAGCCATGGAAAATTATTACAGAATTTGTAAGCTGAGGTCTGACTCTGTGTGGCTTCTTCTGAAAACACAGCACAGAAAATACCAGGTGAAAGGTAAGCAAATGTGCTTTTAAGCACTGCAAGTACCAGGTCAGACTGTAGGCTAGTTCACAACTTAATGTGAAATAATATTCTGAGTATATGCACTATCCACAGGGCTTGTGGAAAGGCGTGTACTGAATGAGCCACCTACTGTTTTGCACAGATACCCATGGACAGAACAGTTTTAAAAATCCAAATTTATTAATATCTTTTACATAAGGACATGTTTATATGCGTAATCAGATTTCCCGAATGGAATGGTCAGTCATTGTCCAGAAGGTGATGGGAGTCTTTGTTACAAACGTCCCTTGCAGTGAAAACTTCAGCTGTATCAAATGAGATTCTTTGAACTGTTCCAGTGAATTCTTATAATTCAGCTGGGCCATGGTCCTGTGTGACTACTCCAGCATATGCATGAACCATTGCTATCGATTGTCTTGAATTCTGTGTAAAAAATGTCCCATCTTAAATAAATACAAAATACTGTCCTGTGTGACCATTTCTGCATCTTCAGGAACAGTTGCTACCGACTATTTAAAATAATCTATATAGAGTTTGGTCAATTCTACGGCAGAAACCGCCTGGAGGAGTCCCTTGGACTGCCAGTTTCTCCACCCAGGGAGTTAATCAGCACATCTTAAGCACAAAAATAGTGTCTAGTAATTGGACTAAGCACAGCAGGAGCTGCCTGGGGGAAGTGGCTGTCCAAAATTCCTACCTGGATTCTTCCTGTAAGGGGTGTGCTGGTTTTGGCTGGGATAGAGTTAATTTTCTTCATAGTAGCTACTATGGGGCTGTGTTTTGGATACTGCATTTTGACTCTTTCAAAAAACTCAGACTGTGACAGATAAACTTGCCAGTATTCTGTCTGTCAAGGACTATACTCTCATCACTGAAAACATATAGTTAGTTTAATATTGATTTTTAACTTGTTCCTAAAACACATGCAAGGTCTTGGAACATATGTTAACATCTGCAACACTAATGACCAACTCTTTACAATTAGCATTGTAATTCAAGGTATTTCCTAACCATGTTCACCATCACCATTCAATGCAGACGGCATTATGGATCACAATTAATACAAAGGCCAACTACTGCTCCTGTGTCTTCCTGTCAAGTGAAAGGTGGTATCCAGACAGACCCCAATGTAGCTGCATGCCTCTCATTTCCATGGGAATTTCCTTTCGTCGTGAAGGTGCAACTAGGATTGGCACATCCAGGTTTTTATAGCCCTGATTCAAATTCGATGGAAGCTTAATGTTTCCTGACACACCTACTTTCACTTTCAAACCACAGAGGAAATCCATAGTACCTTAAAATTAAAAAGATTTAAGGATGTCTATTTGTTTATGATTATGAGAGATTCCAACTGCATTTCTGTAAAAAGACATTTTTATGAAAAGAATTGGAAATAGTTTCTGTTTGTGGTTAAATATTGATAAATATTCCGTGAGATGTTATAACAATAAATGGATGTTTGATGTTTGAAAGTTCTAGGGATTACAGTTGTTCATTTCTTAATATTTAATTGCTCCAACGGGCTCATTTTAATTGTTTCTGCTGTACCAGTCAATGAGTATCAAATTCAAAAATAGTACAGCAATTGAGTTATCCTCTGAAGAATTAATTTGTTAAATTTGGACATGAAATCCAGTCCTTAAGTGTGAAATAGTGACATTTTAATCCTGCAAATCTCAAACCATTTAACTATGAAGTAGCTACTGAAGTCTTTGTAGTATACAGTCTCATGCATTATGCTGCCTGCTTTAAAGACAAAAATTCAAACGAAGTTACCCAGTAGCAAGTGCAATGAAGTTCATGATAGGGTTGGAGGTACAACCAAAATAAGTTATTATACCTATTAGACAGAAATACAATGTTATTTGGATGTTAAAATTCTGCCATATTGAAGAAAGAGCAAATATTTGTCTTGGAGGCTGATTTATAACACTTTTAGCTGTCTTTCAGATGGCCCATAGGTTTGCTATGTTGCAGGCATTCCCGAGAGAGAGGTACATTGGCATAGGCGTAGGCAAGGTAGTCAAAGGGCAAGAAACTGTAATTTATTTCTTGTCTGCCATCAGTTTACCTTCACACAGATAAAATGTTGCTCTCACTGAAGTCAATAAAAAAAAATCTTTGTAAAGGATGCGTGTGTTTGTGTGTCTTTGTGCATGCACTTGTGTATGTGTATGCATGATTATGCACACACACCAGTAGGAAAAGTTCTGATCAAATTGTCTTGCTCGTTTTAACAAATAGGAGGAATGTCATGATTTCTTCCCACGTAGTCAGTGTTAAGTGATTGAGTATGTGGCTGCATTTCGAGTCTTGTAGGCCAGCACAAAGCATGTGTGCGGCTTATATGTAAGGTAGCTTATGTGTATGTGAATAGTGCAATTCCAAGCCAAATGTGTTATATTTGTGTGTGTGTGGAGGGCTAACATGTTACAAATACATAGCAGAGAGCTGCCGTAGGAAACTGAAATGGTCAGCATGCTGCTAAGTGTCACACCTGTTCTGAGTGCTTCATCTATAAAAGCAAAGTCGTGTACCTTTTTACACCTGATAGCAATCACAGCATTGCTTCGCAATAGTGACAAAAGGGAAGCAATGGAAAACTGTAGCTGGTCTTCAAAGAACCTGCCCTTATTTAGACATTTAATTCCAGTTAGCTTTTATAAGTAAGCACTGTGCCCATGGGTATTAAAGCTGCCATGTGTAGAATTTATACTGCAGTGGGCCTGTTGGAAGCTTTTAACAATGTATAGAGATAATAACGTATGAGATCTAATTCTCATTTCAGACATATACCAATGCACAGAGTTGACTCACTGACTTCAGTGGGATTATTTACAATTTATGTCAGTGTAAACACAAGAGAATCACCCTGGTTGCAACCAAAGGTTACTGGCTGCTGGCTTTTGGGTGACACGTTTTTCTGGAAAGCACAGCATAATCAATCCATAGTCAAAGAAGGTCAGTGGTACGTTGAAGCATCCATTTTTTTTCTGGGAGAACTGGCAGGGCAAGAGAAGAAGGTTATGAAGATCAAGCCACTAATGGCAAAGGAAGGAGGTCTAGCACAGGAAGGAGGTTGAGAAGGACTGCCAAGCAAAAGCAATTAAACTCAGGCAAGTGTCCTTAGAAATAATTCTCCATCTTATCAACTTTGCAGTTTAACTCCGCAAAGTTTCTGTGACAAGAGTAAAGGAATGATATTTGAGAAAAAGATGTCAAAGAGAACAAAGGAAACCATCTAACAGAAAAATAAACAAAAAAAGGCAACAAAAAGAGAAAAGAAGAAAGAAAAAAGAAAGGAAAGAAATAAACCAAGGAGAGGTTAAGGAAGAAGAAAGAGATTTTGTCTTTTCTGCCAAAATCAAGATATCTTCTCACTCAGGTCCGGGAATGCTGTCTGGGTAGCAGCTCAGTAAGGATGACAAGAGGTCTCTTGTGTTGTGTTTCAGGCAAACATTTCTTGCATTTAAAACTAATGCAAAATTCTTTTACTTTAAAAAGTGGGCACTGCAGATGACATCTACAGGTGTATTTATAGTCCAACACTTCGCCAATTATTTAATTTACATTTCCATAGTAACTATTAGCAGAATCCAGGCAAAGAAAACATGTACAGTCATTGTTCAACAATTACGCTGCCGCATACCCAGCATTGTTCATTTGCATGCGGCGGTTTAAAAATACACACCCATGGGGCTTTTTCTTACTGTTATTTCATTCTATCATGGTAGCACCTGGAGTTCTCGGCTATAAAATACACAAAACCACAGGAAAAGGCTATTCTCCAATCCAGAGAACCAGCAGTCCAGATTTATAATAAGATGCAAAAGCCATGCAGACGCATAAGGGGTGAGGACCGAAGGGAGGGGCTAAGGTGACAGCAACCATGGGCTTCCTCCGTACGTGTAAGGTGGTCACGTAAGCCACAGATGAAATCCAGCGTCCCCCAAGCCAAATGTCGGTGACCTGGCAGCATTGTGGTAGGAAAAGCTGTGAGAGAGGGATTTAGAACATAAAAAGCTGAGACCCTGAGGAATGATGACATAGAATTTTTTTCTCATAAACTTCTGTTCCTGTGGAAGTTGAAGAACACTAGTGGGAATAAGGACCACTGTCAGAGACAAAGCAAAGCAACTGCGTCCTTTTACAATGCTAGGAAAAATCTCACTGGTCTTGTTTTCACGGGAAGCGCAGACCTAGACAGGAGTGCTACAGGAGTGGTCAGGGTAATCAAATTCTGCTTCCAATAGGTTATTGGCATGGTTTTAAAAGGGATCTTTGGAGCTCGTTTTCTTCTAGCCGCCGAGGCAGAGTGCCTTCAGATCCTGTTGAAGTCAAGGGTGAAAAATGGTGACTTTTTTATGCTGGAAAGTGTCTCTGCAAACACAAGTTCCTCTTTTCACCATCAACTATCATTTTCCTGTCACTGACCATGAAAAGAAGTGGTTGCCTCAGGTAATTATATGTACAGGAAGAAATTCTCACTGCTTTCTGAATATCGCCAATAACACGTTTAAGTGATTTACTGTACCTTGTAATTGGTTTTCTGAAAATATGAATATTTTACTGCCACTGTGGCAACTCTCCACAGCATCTATAATAGTGACATTCTGCAGGACATGATTAATGAGTTTTATTTTTTGCTCTGTCTAGAAGTAAGAAGGTTAGAAGTTTTAAAATGGTTTTCTTTTTGAGAACATGCAAAAAGATCATAAAGCTGCATCTGATAGATGTGTGAGAGCTTTTCTGAAGGCCCAAGCAGCCAAAATAACCCAGCAACTGTTAGAAACAAGCTAGAGAAAGCCCATCATGCATAAAGTAATGCCATCTTCATATCATATACTTCTTTATAGCTAATTTGGGGAGGAGGAATTAGCCTATCTCTGAGTACATGACGTGAGAACAGGAAAGCAGACAAGAATGTCCGTGAATGTTGAAGCCTGCTTTACTGTAGTGAGTGCCTTTGAAATCCTTTAAAAATATAGGTGGGGCAAAATACTATAAAGGTGAGGTGAGCCTCTTGGTATTCTGTGCAAAAGCAAAAGAAAATCAGCTTTATAAAGTATATTGGAACTGAGATGTTTGACACTTGCCCTGGAAGGTTTGCAACCCTGAGAAGATATTTTGCTACCCATTTCTCCTTGCTTACAAGTAGGAAAAAATAGATGATGATAAAACAGCGACAGCACAAGGGGCAACGGGCACAAACTGAAACACAGGAAATTCCATCTGAACATGAGAAAAATCTTCTTCACTGTGAGGGTGACAGAGCACTGGCACAGGCTGCCCAGGGAGGTTGTGGAGTCTCCTTCTCTGGAGATATTCAAAACCCGCCTGGACGCAGTCCTGTGCAGCCTGCTCTAGGTGACCCTGCTCTGGCAGGGGGGTTGGACTAGGTGATCTCCAGAGGTCCCTTCCAACCCCTACCGTTCTGTCATTCTGTGATTCTGTGAAAATAAGCTCTTTCTGTTGAACACTCTCTATGCTGTTTTAAAGAATCTAGTTTCTAGATCACAGTAGGAAGGGTTCTTAAATGGAAACAATAATAATATGAGTAATTTCAGGTTCCTTGGCACCCAATGCTATTCACAATCCCAGGTGAGGCACCCATGCTCTCTTATAGAGAGCAAGGAGAAAACTGTAAGCCTAAAAAATGGTTTTACTAAAGCAGAAATACAAAGGAGAGTTGAAGTGTTTGCATCCTGCCTATGACAGGCAGTTTACTCCTCTGAGCCAGAGATGGGCACCTCTTTCATAACACGGAACTGAGCTTACTTATTTTAAGCATTCAAAGAGAAATTGTTTATTCCAAGAGACAACTGGAAGAGCAAGTCCCGATGTCCTTTTAACCACTAGACTGGTAGCTGGGGTACTTACGAGGTGTTAAGAGACTTAAGCCCTGACCTTAGGGCTTTGTTTTGATAACAGGAGGTGGTTCTGAGTGGGCTTTACCACTATGCCCCATGAAAATAATTTGAATTTGCATTTGCTAATTATTTACAAGCTAGTTCATAGTCATATATGCCTCTTCTACTATATACCCGGCAGTCTGATTAGAATAGTCTGTAAAGCTTTAGAACATTTGAAGAAAAAGACAAAGACGGAGAGGCAGATGGAAAATAGGAAAAAAAGGCAATGGGGGATAATGTATGACAGATCATGCCAGACCAACCTGATCTCTGCCTTTGTTGACACAGCAAGCACTACAGGCAAAGGAAAGAGAGCAAAATCTTAAAGGATAAATTCACCTGGCCCTAAATACAGTTTGCTGGGGATGACAGAGCACAACACAAGAGCTGTAAAGCAGGAAAAAACCCAGCTAACAGGGAGACTGCTAAAAAGGGAACAGTGTTGCTGGAGGAAGGTAGCTAGTGTAATTCCTCAAGGATAGGTCTTGAGGCCAATTGTATGTAATGTTTTTATGGGTGACCTTGGCAGAAAGAGTAGCTGTGTGTTGAAATCTGCTGATGACACAAAGCTGGGAGCAGCAATCAATACAGAGGAGTATCAGAATATCATATAGGAAGAGCTGGATGACCTTGAGGACTGGAGTAATAGGAACAGGAGGATAACATATAGTATCAAGTGCAAGGTCATACACCCAGAAGAAGAATGACTGCCATAAACTGGGAATGCAACAGGTGCAAATGAGGAAGGAGGGCAATTTTGCGAGTGTAAGTCAACCACAGAATACCTGTGAGCCACTTAAAGGACATGACTGTCAAAAAAGTACATGCAAAGTATTTCCAGCGATGCTAGAAATGGACAAAACCATTACTCAAATGGTCAAGAAGACATTTTTTAGAGTCTATTCAAGTATGTACATGAAAATCTCCCTAAAAAATTAAAACTGAATAGGTGCTGCAATGAAAGAGGAGTTTCAGGATATGGATATGTGAATGAGTTATGGCAAATTTGGGAAGGATGTAGGTTCTGGAACACAAGTCCTGTGAGGAGCGGCTGAGGGAACTGGGGTTGTTTAGTCTGGAGAAAAGGAGGCTGAGGGGAGACCTTATTGCTCTCTACAACTACCTGAAAGGAGGTTGTAGAGAGATGGGGGTCGGACTCTTCTCCCTAGTAACAGACGACAGAACAAGAGGAAATGGCCTCAAGTTGCGCCAGGGGAGGTTTAGATTGGACATTTGTAAAAATTTCTTCACCGAAAGGGTTGTCGGGCATTGGAACAGGCTGCCCAGGGAGGTGGTGGAGTCCCCATCTCTGGGGGTATTCAAAAGACGTTTAGACGAGGCCCTAAGGGATATGATTTAGTGGTGGACTTGGTAGTGATAGGTTAATGGTTGGACCCGATGATCTCGGAGGTCTCTTCCAACCAGAACAATTCTATGATTCTATGATTCTATGATTTACTAGGTATCACGAAGTAGTCTCTGCTAAGTGCCTGCCTGCACTTTTCTCAGTAGTTTTCGTCATTCCCACTGAAAGATAAGCTGTCTTGAACTTACCAAGGAGAAATACTATGGCAGCTTCCATGAGGTACCTAGTGAGATATGTAAAGGCATGAGTTCTTGTTCAAGTAATCCTACCCTAAAATAAGTTATTTTGCCCCATCTGGCCAAACAAAAGATGAAAAGAGATAGGATTATGTCTGTAAATATGCAAAGGAAGTAGACACCAGAGTTGAAGAAAAGTTCTTTGAGTTAAAGAACAAAGTAGCCTCAAGACTGAGTAGTATTTAATTGGCTATTTTTTGGCTGGAAATTATCAAATAGTTTCTGATCATAAGAATGGTAGGTGATCAGAAGTTTTTCAATGAGCATATTGAGGGCAAGAAACCTAACCGCTTTTGGAGATATAACTTGAAAATATTTTCTTAATGAGTGCCAACTGTGTTCGTAATTCTTGTTAGCAAGAATTTCATGTGTGGAAAAGGTATGAGATGGATATTTAGGTTGTGAGAGTGTCTCGGGGCAGGAGGCAGTTCTCTGGGAAGCATCCCTTCCCTTTTCTGCTTTTTAGTGCTTGATTATGACAAATAAAGACTCAGTGCAATGCACTTCTGTGTTGTTTGCCTATTACTCTAATCCTGTTCCTGAACATCTTATAGTGCTCTTGAGCATTGTAATGAAAAGAATATGACTTGAGTCTATTTAACAAAAATAGAACCTCTATCTATTAATAACACAGAGAGTAAATGAGCAGTGAGTGTATGACTCTGAGCAGATGAATTTCAGTGTTCCCTTACATGCTAGTGTGTTTTTCTCATTTATATTTTTTGTCTGACTTCTAAAAAATTATAGATTATGAATCCTCTCTTTCCTGCCATATTGAAATGAGGGAAACTTAAGATGGTGACTGGTTAGGCTGACATTTATACGAATGTCATTATACAAATTATACACAATTACAAATTACATAAAAATAAATATGATACATTTAATAATTCCATAAATGATTTAAAAGAATGACCAAATGCATTTGGGCAGCCTGAAGATGATATAAAAATGGGAATTCCCATAAACACAGAAGAAAAGCAGAAGCTCACATTCTGTGCTGAGACTTAAGGGCAGACTTAAAGGTAGAGTGATAAGAAAACTTGGCAAAGACCAAAAAAGAAAGATACTTTTCTAGCAAGCATGTGTGTTAATACATCTGGAGAAACAGTTCTCTACTGGAACTATCTACACTCATCATGTTTCCATGGATACAGCAAGACTGTAAATATTCTTAAGGCATATATTTTTGACTCTTTAATTGAGACCTCAGTTTGGGAAAGCATAACTATAAGCACATAGCTAGACTACTAAAGGGAGAAAATCGAGGTAGAGAATAGATGATTTCCATAACTTCAAGGATGCCTAAAGAGATGTTTTCACAAAATGAACAGACGCTACAGACAGAAAAACTTCCTGGTTGTCTCACTGTAACCAAATGGGACTGTTTAATTGCAAAGACTCAAGCCCCTCAGCAAAATGTGTGGACCAAGAACCAAGAAGAAATGTTTAATATTTATTGGTGGGGGTCTCGATAGAACAAAAGCAAGTTGCAAGAAGCTCAGCATACTGTTTAATTTTTCCTGGCTGCTTTGCCTGTGGAGAGCGGTAACATAAGTTACTTCATGTTTCATTTTCCAATCTTCATTGGCTGACTGATAAAATTAGTAAATAGTATTCTGTCCTTTTTCTCCATTTTGTGTCTATTTACCTGGGAGAAGAGCTGGCCATAACTCTGAACTGATGACTTGTGAACAGTTTTGATATTTTCAAGTGTGTTTTCATGAAATATCAAAAATATGTTCAGTATTTCCCATGGTGTGGAGTTTCAAAAAACTTAACTTGCAAATTCTAATTACTTTAATGGAAATGCCTGAAAAGTAATCTGTATTTCTACATGTTTTTATTACATTTTCATAGAGTTACAACATACAATATTAAGAAAGATGCCGATTAGTAGAAATTTAAAATCTCTTACATTCCTCTCAAGTTCAAGCTGTTTCTCTCCTATTTGCTTTCTAATGAAATAGTTTTATAGCACAGCTTTCATCAAATCCATTTTGATAAACATTTTTGACCAACTACTGGTAGTAATAACAGTTTGGAGCAAAATGATGACTGATGATAACCTGTTGATAAGCAATTTCGCTTACCTGCTTTAGAAATGAATTTTCAGGAGCACAACTGATGGGTTTCTTTTTGAATAAATCAAGAGCAGTCAACATCAGAAACCAGGCAAAGAGTTTAAATAGCCTATTTTATGTTTTTTTTTCTAAATTTTGTGTCTAATCTTTGTAGTCTAAAACTTAATACTTACACTGATGGGAATATTACTAAAATAAGGTCAATCCCACACAGTTTATGACCGGTATATTTTTAAGTGACTGTCGTGGTTTAACCCCAGCCAGCAGTACAGCAAGCAGCAAAAGCAGAAAGCGGCGACCAACGAGCACTAGGGTCTAATATACAGTAAGGCAGGCAAGGCCCGTGGCAAGCACAGGAGCCTGCCCATTAATAGCTAAACAGCAATAACAGCTATAAATTCGATCTAGCACATTCCAATCAAACCTGTTGTTACCTTGAACCCTTCGAGTCCCACGTTGGGCGCCAAAAAAGACTGTTATGGTTTAACCCCAGCCAGCAACTAAGCCCCAGGTAGTTGCTCACTCGCTCCCCCCTGGTGGGATGGGGGAGAGAATCAGAAGGGTAAAAGTGAGAAAACTCATGGGTCGAGATAAAGACAGTTTAATAGGTAAAGCAAAAGCCATGTACAAAAGCAAAACAAGGAATTCATTCACTCCTTCCCATGGGCAGGCAGGTGTTCAGCCATCTCCAGGACAGCAGGGCTCCATCATGCATAATGGTTATTTGGGAAGACAAACGCCATCACTCGGAACATCCCCCCCTTCCTTCTTCTTCCCCCAGCTTTATATGCTGAGCACGACGTCCTATGGTGTGGAATATCCCTTTGGTCAGTTGGGGTCAGCTGTCCCAGCTGTGTCCCCTCCCAACTCCTTGTGCACCCCCAGCCTCCTCGCTGGTGGGGTGGGGTGAGGAGCAGAAAAGGCCTTGACTCTGTGTGAGCACTGCTCAGCAATGACGAAACCATCCCTGCATTATCAACACTTTTGTTTTCAGCACAAATCCAAAACCTAGCGCCATGGTAGCTACTATGAAGAAAATTAACTCTATCCCAGCCAAAACCAGCACAGTGACAAATATTAATCTCACAAATCAATGCTGTAAACAATCTGATTATTAAAAAATGCTGTGTGACCAGCAGTTCTTGGCATTACTGAAAATCATGCAATAGAATTCTATACTTGCTTTTAAAAATTTCTCTCTGTAAATTAGATACTGGGCAGATGGTATGTTTTTGCTATCAAAGTACATGTTTTGCTCATATATCTTCGTGTTGTATAAAGTCACAGAACTAATATGTGAAATACGTTTTCCTAGAGGAAAAGGTAGGCTGCTCCTGACACAAGAGTTTGATTCAATAATGCTTTTCTGATACTGAGCTTTATTATATAATTCTAGTGCTTTTTAAAGCAAAATTGCCCTTCTTTGCAAAGTGGTTTCTCCTTAAAGTGAGGTCACAAAATATGGTATAAATCAGTTGGGCCTAAACAAAATTTGACACTGTTTAAATTGAATTGACTTGTAAGCCACAGAATAATTAACAAGAAAAAACATAGAAGATATTTTAACTCTATTAGTTACTGAGCTATTTACTTTCCAATGGTTGTGAACTTCTGAAGTTGTCTTATTTTGATAATTAAAAGAAGGATTTTTTTTTAACCATGAGAAGACATTTGGGGACAAACATTTTAATAGGGCTTGAAGCGATAGGACAAGGATAATGGTTTTAAACTAAATAAGAGTAGATTCAGACTAGATATAAGGAACAAGTTTTTCACAATGAGGGTGGTGAAGCACTGGCACAGGTTGCCCTGAGAGGTGGTAGATGCCCCATCCCTGGAAACATTCAAGGTCAGGTTGGACGGGGCTCTGGGCAACCTGATCTAGTTGAAGATGTCCCTGCTCATTGCAGGGGGGTTGGAGTAGATGGCCTTTAAAAGGTCCCTTCCAACCCAAACCATTCTATGATTTATTCCTGTTCATAAGCCCATGAGTTAATTTATAGATTTAAATTGCATTAATCATCGTGACTGAATAAGAAAGGACTTACTTGGTGGTTTTTTTCAATTTTCTGAAATTGCAGCATTGTCATTGGCCTATCAATAGAATTTAAAATATTAATTTTCCACCTGCAGCATGTCTGCTGTGGTCAGTCCCTGGCATGCCGGGGCTCCCAAACTGCGCCAGGAACTCTCTGGGAGAGTGTGGGCTGGCGCAGGCGCAGCCGTTCCCGAAACTGCTGTGCCAGCTCCGTGGTGTGGGCACTGGCACTGCTCCGTGCAATAGCATGGGTGTAACCTCAGTTCCCAACCTGCCAGTGAACTGACTGACATAGCTGCAGCTGGTCCTGTGTTGCAGACAGGGTAAATGATCTCTTAAAATCCCTTTCTGGCTCCATAGTGAGATGCAAAAGCCTTATCATGATATGATATTAAAAACTGCTTACCTCACTAAGATCTTTATTAAGACAAATTGAATTAACTCATTCTGGCACTCCAAATTTCAAGCATTTGAGTCCTGGACAACACTTCATTGAATGTCCATTCGTGATGATTTAACTTCTTGTCACTGCACGTAAGATTTCAGAGCAGGGATGGTCTGAACCTGTAAGAAATGACCCAGGCTTCCTACTTGTCACATTTTTCTCCTCATTTTTCCTCTTGAAAATTACTTATTCCACACCTTGAGAATCACAAAACTAGGACAATCAAAGAGATATTTCCATCAAATACACAAACTCACACAGGATTTCAAGTTTCCACTGTAATTTGGTGGGGGATAATTTTGTTTGGGGGACTGAGGACTACGCTGGAATTCAAAACCGGTAATTAGAGGATTTCAGAAAAAAAAGTGGTGACGCTTACCGGTAGGCTGATGCCACAGGCATGAAGAGTGCTGGGCCATGGATCCCAGGGAGGGAAAGAGCAGGTCCCCCAGGATGTTTTAGCATTCCAGTCACATGCTTATTTCAATGTGCTTTGCATACTCCAAGATCTCCTGCTCAGAGTCAGGCTCTAGCCAGCCAGGAGGGACCTTGGCTTTTACATTGGCGACACCTGTGCCAAAAATGTCCTTCCTCGCATTTTAAGAAATACTTGGCAAGTTTGTACTCCTGTTTCTGAGGCTGACAGGCATTTCAATTGTATTATGAAATTGATACAAAGATGGTATTTTTGACAAGAAAATGAAGATCAGCAGTATCTGATCAGTCAGGGCTCTGTGAAACACAGCTGTTGCCCGCTGTTTGTCCCAAATGGGAGGATTTGTTTTTACATCTGAAGGCCAACCCAAAGGATAGAAAGTGTCAGGAAAGGGGCAATTTCCTCTGCGTGGACACAAATTGCCACTCGTAGTGATTCTAAAAGAGTGAAGAATACTTTTAAAAAAAATTTTTTTTAAATAGTACTTTTAATGTGAATATGTATGTGAGGTGTAAAAATACATTGAAAAAAAATGTTTCTTCTTATGCAGTACTTAAGTTCTGAAAAGTCATCACTGTAATTTTTTCTTTAATATGACTTTTAACCAACCAACTTGAACCAATAAATGAAAAAATCTTCTTAATTCAAGTCCATGACTCAGATTAATATTGCAAGGGACCTTAACGCCCTCTCCTTCCAGGAGTTTCCCTGGCTGCGCCCTGGACGGAGGCTGACCCAGATCCCTGCCTCCAGCCCTCCATCCTGACCTCACTTGCTGACTGGAGGCTGCGGCTCCCGGCGGAGATCCCGCCCTGCCTGCCGTGCCCCGGTGCTCAGCCCTGGCTGCTGCAGGGAGCCTGGCCTGGGGGCTACACGGAGCCGTGTCCCCAGGGCTCCCCACAGCCCCAGTTTGACCTCCACACCCTGCAGGAAGCTGTGGTCGATGTGTAGGTGCGGATCCTGACAAATATTAGCTCTTATTACAAAGTTGGTTGAATACGTACTCATTCAAATGGTTTCAGAATATCTGCTGCTTGATGCAAGAAATTAAGTGTTTCTCAAATGTGGTCAGATCCAATAGACTGGAACAGTTGAAAAGGAAATTTTCTTATCCCTCATAAATTATGTACAATTTAACATTCTTGTGTGGATTAAATTGTAATGCTTTCATGCAGGAAAATTTTAAAGACAAATAAAACGAGTAAAAAGGTTGTATTCTCCATGTATTACTCCATAAGTGTCTGCTTCCATCCCTGTTTCAGTTTCGTGAGCTCTTGTCAGTTTTCTGGTTCAAATTAAACACAGTAGGGTTTACATTTAATTTATGTTTATGTGGAACATGGTCATTAAAATACCAAGTAGTAGCTTCTACTACAGACCTGCAACGAGTGACTGCATCTATTATTTTTAGAACCTGATCCTAAGCTAGCTTTGATTGAAATTCACCTGTCTGCAGGTGCTTGCAAACGTAGCTAAACAGACATGAAACACCAACAGCAAGATGTGGCATAAACAGTTCACAGCCTTAATTCCGTATCTCTGCTAAGACAAAAATTTTACCTCCTAGGTACAGAATTCCCATGGAAATCAATCTATGGATCCAGTAAAAATAACCTCTCTCTGCTGAATACAACAGTGTTTACTTATACGGCTAAAATGTGTCAGGCCTGATTCCTTTCTATTTTAAGGCTCCTCTAAGTAGAACCTTTTGAAGCCTTACCAGGACAGCGAGCAGAACTGAATTTTTCAGTCTAAAAGATGACGAGCCAAGGCTAGGTCAGGACACGATGGGGCAAGTTCCAGAGGAAAGACACTGGAAAACCAAAGCTGCTGATCAGCTTGCTTTAGGGAAAGGCGGCTCATGGGCCATCACCGCTGCGTCCCGCGCACCGACTGCTCCTTCAGCAGCAGCAACCAAGGACTTACCAGTGCTCTTCCACAGAAAAGGAGGCAGCGGGAAATTCTGCAAAGGCTGTTACCTTAAGTACTTGTGAAAAATAACACCACTCATTAGTATTTAACAGTGTTGTGATTAAGGAAACTCAGTTTTACCACCTGTTTTTAGATACGTGCTAGTTCTAACTATTATGCCAAGTATCAGTAAGCCTGTAAAGGATGATGCTTCCAGGGCCTGCATTTTTCTCCTGGCAAATGAGGAACCAGCCGATGTTATAACATATCTCTTTTCACTTTAGAAATATCTAGTTCAGTCTCACCACTCCTTGAAGTACTATAAATCATGGCACCTATGTGCTCCAGCTTATTGGTAGTCAAAATACCCAACTTCATCACAGCATTCTTTAAGCATTTGTCCCTAAATTTTCAAAACGGGGAATGTAATACAGCCTGCAACACATTTCATAGCTATCTAGTCCAGTAGGAGGATTTATGGGGACTTTATGTGGCGATGGCATTAAACACAAGCTATTCAAGCTAGTCTGTGAGCTAGGGAGCTGAGAGGAATTACCGAGATCCACCATGAAAAAGAGTGAGAATGAAGATTAACTCTGGATTCAATACAAAGGATGCCTCTCTTCTATACTCTGAGAGATCATACAGGAATGTGGATTTAGCAGCTCAGCTCTTATGAAACTTAATAGGCATTGCATGCTGCAATGTCCATGTATTGCTTGAAAATGTAGGTTTGGATACTTATGACTTGGACTTTCAGCATATTCCAGATGTAGTATTACTAGTGGTGTATCTATATGTCTGAGAACAAGGACTGCTTGAGCAACTAGAAAATGTCAAGATAGATAATTATTCATGGAAAAAAGCGCAAAAATCTGCAATGGATGTTATTCATATGATATTGTTTAGCCATTTATAGAGCTGGCTTAATAAAGGACTGTGAATAAGTGATGCAAAAATTGCCAAAATTTACAATGACTTCTTTATAAAAGATATTTTCCCTAGCTCTAAATAGAATTTGGACCTAAATCATTACCGCAGAATGCAACATGAATACTGAAAATGAAGGGCTCATTTATATCCACTGTCCTGATTTTATCCCTTGAGTACTCTAGATAAAGGACTGAATATACTAAAGGAGCAGGTGATAGGTATCTAAGGAGGAGTTTAAGATGGGCTTTATATGTTTATGTTTCTGACTGTAATCCTTGCTCCACTACAGTCACCTCTCTGCCTCCACAGACACTATAATTTTCATTTTATTGTGTCCCAGGAACTATAGTTAAGTTTCTGAACATGCCCAAAGCTGCCCTTATCTTTTTGAAACAAAACCTTTCATTGCCTGGCAAAGAAACAGAAAATGAGGTCTTCCACCAGACTCCCAAATGGACTCTGTCAGCCATTCTCAGTATAATTATTGGATTAACATATGTGTAGGTCCAAGAGAGTACAAAAGAAAAAGACTTATAGTGCTGGATATCTTTTACGTAGTTAATTCAGGGTGCTAAATGAGAAACTTTAAGGCTTCAGTGTCCTTCCAGGTCCCAGGACCTTTAATACATTTTGTTCAAAGAAGAACTGTGTTTCTGATGCCTGCAGAACTACTGCTGTGCTGCCTAACTCTGTCGGTGCCGGAATCTTGTTTGCGGGCAGGCACACAGGCACTAACCGAGACTCTTCTCGACATTAACTAGTTCTGACTGTGCTGCAGTCCCCCAGACTAGCGGTCAAAGTGCCTAGCTGAGAAGAAAAAGCAAAGGATATCTCAGCGTCACAGCGTGGTGTTTCACATCCTTACTCATCTTAATTTTGCTCTAAGATTGTTAGCTTTTCTGTTCCAAGAGGATGCATAATAATTAACCCATTGGTTATTAGTTATTCCAGGATGGTACTTTCTCATCCTCTTTTACTGTAGCTCCTCCACTTTAATAATATTAATCAGAGAGGAACCTGAATTTGGTTATCCCATAGCCCTGCAGGGACCATGACCATATCATTACCCTGGGATTCAGCTATATGCGACCAAGAATCCAAGGTCCAGCTCTTATATGGTCCATATGCATAGCCCTGGCTCAGACTTCTGAGGGTATTGTGAAGTGAAAAGAAGTGTAAGAAAGGCCATGGAATCATGCAATGCAAGGCAAAAAGGCAAAACTGCAGAGAGACGTGAGGTTGTTGAGACTGGGCTCATTAGCAGCTTGAGGTTTCAGGAGGAGAAACCCCAACTTGGAAAGACAGATATTTCTGAAGGAAAAAAGCCCTGGATTTGGAAGCTAGCAAGTCAGCAGCATGGAGGAGCTGCTCTTGGGACCAGTGGAAGTCAGATATTCCCCATCTGACTGATGCCTACCTGGCCAGCAAAGACATGTTATTGGGGTGATGTGCTCATTAATCTTAGCTACTTTTTGTGTGTATTGATCAATAAGTAACAGTTTTATACTTGACCTGGTGCCTAGCGTGCTTGCAAAGCCTCTTTGCACGTGAAAAAAGATTGGTTTTAGTGTCCTAATTCCTACCCAGGAAATTCAATGAGCCGCTCTCACTTCCCTTCTATGTTCAGCTCTGACAATAGCCCCATGAACACGGTGCCATTGTACGAAGCGGAGCAGTGCTAAATAGAAAGACTTGAGCTTGTATCTCTGATTCAGGGAGAAGATTTGAAACCCACTCCCAAGAAAAAGTACAAGCTGGCTCACCGCTCAAAGGACTCTGCCTTGCTGCCTTTTGTGGACACATTTGCAAGATGAGAGCCAGCTGCATGGGATCCCAGCTGGAGGAAGATGTGGAGAGAGTCAGTCTGAGACTGTAGCCAAGCATCTCACTGCTTAAGCATAGATAGTTCCTTCTTCGTATGGCTTTGTGCATCTTTTTCTCATCCTTGGTACCTGCACTCCAAAGTGCCTTTGAGGTTCTTTCCCTGATCCAATAAATTGTTTATATGTATGACTTGCCTTAAGCATGCAAGGAACATTCATACATTTAAGTTGCCTACACAATTAGGATCTTTACTAAATGAGAATTGCCATAAAATGTAGTTGTTATTAAATTAGGGCATAATTTGACCCCAGGGTCCTGTAAACCTATTCGAGTTTAAATGTTTGCTCTGTAGTTAACCTTTGCTTTAAAAACATTTCCTTTACATCTCTTAACCTAAATACTTTAACAACAACGCAAGATTTCTTTTCTTTTCTTGTATTGAGGCACATTCACTGGTCTGAGTCACTGTATTTCTTATTTCAACGATGAACTGGATTTGACAGCCAAGTTGCATTAAATCTCTAAAAATAGGACTGCATAATGAAAACGCTGACAGACCCTTATCTGTAGTAACATTAGTGGGCACCACTTTAACCAGGAAAATGACTTTCAACTTATTTACTGAAAATGAGATCAGGTGACCATCTTTAATTTCAGTTAAAATATGCAGTCATGCATGGGTATGAGGCTCAGATGGCCTTTTAATAAGTTTGTAATTTGGTTATCTCTCTGAGCAGACTTAAGAATTTATCTCAAACACAAAATTTATATTAATTTTTCTCATGCTGAAGAAGCTACTTGGAAGGACTTTTTTATTAGTTAGAGTTATAACTGTTGGGTTTATCTTGAGCACTTCTCAAGTTTTCATTATTGGATTTTAGCTTATTATATAGCTAGACTTCATCTAAATTGTAACCTTTCATTATCACTGTTACATTGATTTCTACACGCCTTCGAGGCATAACTGACCTTTGTACGTGAAGGTGGCATTTCTTTTCTCTGTATTAAAAAGGTGATCCATATGTGTTATTAAATCATTAAAAGACAACATTCATTGTCCTTATATTCACAAAAGGAGAAAACAGATCACCAAGATGGAGCTATAGAACTATCTCTATCTTTTTATCACAATTTGTTCCATACAGCTGTTATATGTATGTTGTCATCGTATACTCTTGTACAGAACATGGATCAAATCCTCATCTGGGCTTCAGAGAAAAACAGCGGAGATGTTGTCTTATATCCTCTTATATCATGACAGGACCTTAATAAAGATTTAGAGGAAGAAAGTCTGATTTTTCACTCTTCATTTGATTCAAAAGAAATTGTTTTTTCCATTTCAAAATTGCAGGTGTATTAATAAACTGGAATCAAGAATGCATATTAAATATTATTCTAAAATGTTTTTTTTAAATTATGCAATCAATATAAATCACCAAAGCAAAAAATATTGTCTTAAACCTCTAAATATCTTTATTCTGTGTACCATTTCATGTTTTTTATATTAACTTCTGGTCAGTAATCAAGTTTCCTTATTAAGGAACACTATTTTGGTTACATTGCAAAACATCTGATAATTAGAAAATGGCTGCTAAAAATGTCTATGTAGAAATTGTATTTGTTACCTTGTGAAAGCATATGAAGATATGGTCATGAATTATGTGATAAGTGATCTTATGGGAAAAAGATATTTTATCTTTTTTCTGTATTCTCCCCCCCCCCCCCCCCCCCCCCCCCCCCCCTTTTTGTTATGTGTCTGGATTGTACTTTAGCTCCTTCAACCCCCTCAAATTTTGGAAAAAAAAAAAAAAAGATACTCCTTTCTTCTTATTTTTTGTTCACTTGATCTTTGTGGGACCATAGGTGAGCACTCAAAGCATATGCGATTGCTTCTCAGAAATCAAGAGTGGATCCAGATCACTTTCTAAGGATCACCCCAATGTCCTGGCCAAGGCTGGGGTGCATGCCAAGGAAGGAGTACCACATACTTAGCCTTTTCTGATACTTCTCCTCAAGCTGCTGGTCACTGTCAGAGACAGGAAATTGAGCAAAAAAGTCCTTGGACTGGAGGTTTTCCAGAGATTTATCACTTGGCTGAATCTGAGTAAATTTTCACAGGTTTGATATAAAATTTCATGTGAGGGGTATGAATTAACTCTTCTGACTGATGTCAGCTGCCACCTCAGAAGCGTGAGGTCAGGAGAGGTTTACAGTAAGACTGCCAGGCTTCACGTAGGTAAAGCTGTATATTGCATCTGCTCTCACTATTAGAAATGACTGCATCATTTCCCAGAAAAACTAATTGGACACAGGCATCACCCAGCATGAAAAATTTCCTAAGATGAGATCTTTCTGTGCTCTTCCTTTCTCTGTGGTGCAAAGTGAGCACAACAGTGCTAGCTGGAGCGGGGGATGCCACAGTCTCAGGGTGCCCACTGATTAGTCACACTTGTCAATACTAGATCTGGTCTCCTTTGATGGTATCTTCATCACAGACGACAGCATAGGTAACACAAAATCTTTCTTAGATGCAATCCGAGAGTTTATGTGGCCATCTCAGACCAATTTTCTGCAGCCATAGAGTCAGGTTGCATGCTCCGACATCTCCCTGCTCCTTGTGGGCTGCACTGATTCAGCATCCATAGCTCCTGGGCTGGGCGAATTCAGAGGAGGTGCTATGTATCTGCGCCTTTCCCTAAATGCACAGAGCAGCTGAGGACCAAGTACTGGACCATTTGGACACTGGACCCTTATGTAATGCTTTATCAGCTATTCCTCGTCTCCTGGCAAGAAAAGACAGCAGTTGTATGGAGGCCTCCCGTAGCCTGAGGCTCACATGACTCCAGTTTGGCCCATCTTGGATTTGGGGAAAGTATGATATATTATTTTTATACAAACAGGCTTGTAAAAAGAAAAACACATAGTCATTCAAACTACACATGCCCTTTATTTCATGAAAAACATGTATGACTCATGGAGAGTGTTCACCATAGATTCTCTTTTGTATTCAAAGCCAAACTGGGTTTCTATTAAATGTATATTATTATCAAGATCTGACTCTTATGTGAGCTACTCAATTAAGAAAGGATTCCCCCCCCTGCCCCGCCTTAGGTTAACTGTGTTTTCCATTGCATTTAAAATATCATGGTTTTATTATAATGAGGTTATGTTAATATTCTGAAATTCAGATCAGTTAGTCCATGTCAAAAAGATAATTAAATAAAGCATACAAGCTTGCTTCTATTTTCAAGCAAAGTATCAATCAATATGAATATAATTAGTCATCAGTAGCCTGTACTCTAGAAATCATTTCAGTTTGACAATTCAGAATTTTCTGGATGGGTTAATAGACAATGTATGGGATTCATATGACGCATGCATGTACAAGAGAGAAAGAGAGAGAGCGAGCAAGCTCTTTTTCCCATTCACATATTAGTTCTGGTTCTAATGGCTTTAGTTTTTCAGATGAAAGCTGAGAACCTTTGAACTTGTCATCATATGCACAAGATTATTAATAAATGAACCATCAATAGGTTGTATTTCAGAGAATAAAGGTCAAATAAACAGTGCTAGAATGTTCTGCAGAATTCAGTTTCATTTGGGGGTAAAACAGATGTTTTAGTTTGAATCTAGAACACATGATTTCTGCAATCATTCTAAATGTGGCTAATTTCTCACTAAATAGTAAGAGTGTTGAAACAAGGCTAGAATAACCAGCTCATCAGCAGTAAGCTATTTTGTGCATGCTGCCAAATTTTACATACTACATATATATATAAAACATATATATATATGAATATAGGCATAGACATATAAATAGTTGCTTATCATTGGTGTCAGTTCAGTTTTCTGTCAAAATCAAGCTTGGCACAGATTATTCTGGGTCACCAACATGAGAGAAAATAATTAGAAGATGCTAGCTTAAAGAATTAAAAAATCAAAGGGGAAGTTGCCAAATAATGAGATTAGTTTTAAAGTCACGACAGTTAAAATTGTTAAGCTTTTCTCTGAACTCCTGAGAACTAAAAGTTTATGTTTTTCTAATGAAACCAGAGACTCTCAGGTAATAACATAGCTTTGGGAACTGAAGTTTTGGGAAAGCGCTGAACATCTCAAGATCTACAAAAAACGCTTGTAGAGCTGAACACTGCCATCTATCTATCTTTCTTTTTCTGACTTTTCAGTCTCTGTGTGCTGGAGGTACTCTAAGCAGGCGATACAACCGTCCGTTGACTTTGCTCAAAAGTGTTGCTCTGCAGCCTAAACCAGGGTGTGGGAAATGGTGTGATGAGGCCCACCTGAGCTTCAAAACTGAACTACTGTTCCAACCTAAAATATGAATCTAGATGTATCCTATGTCGTGGTGCCTATTTTCTCTAATCTTGTCTTGTTAGTACTATAATGTACAAAACCACACAACAAGCAGAATGGGGATAATGCTGCTAATTAATAAAGCCACATATTACATGACTCTGGAAGCTTTGTATTTCTCTAAATTCTGGTCTTTAAACATCCGCATCATCATACTTAAACATACAACTATATGAATTCTTATAATTTTTTGAAAACATTAGAATTGAGCATGAATTAGTGTTGTCTAGTGACTTAAGGTTCAAAAATATAACCAGTCATTTTTGGGTGAGGAGTTAGGAGATTGCTAAGCATTTCCTGAAGATCAAGTCCTCTGAAGGCATCTCAGTTTCCTTTGGCCTCTCTGCCCTTGGATCAAGTTAATGCTTCCTTAGCAGGCACGCTGCTCGCTATGACATGTACCGATTCCATTCTCCTGTCTCTCCAGATTTAGTAAAGCAAAGGTTGAGATACCACATTTCCCGTTGTTGCCAAAACAGACTTTACTTCATAGAATTTTGTCACAGACAGCAACTGCATTGCCAACAACCTCTTATTCCTTCACAGGTAGACTTACCTTACTAGTATCGAGATATTACTCTAACAGGTTTATTGGCTATGCCCAGGGCAGTGCAGTGGTAGTGCAGATGAACAGCAGAACAAAAGTATTTCTGGAGAGATGTAATAAGGAAGTAAGAAAACAAATATAATTGAAAGGGAAAGCTGCTGTTTAAATTACAAAATGGTATTAAAAAAAAACCCCAACCTTATTCTGGCACAGTTTATGCTGAAGTAGCGCAGCCTGTGTCCTGCGGTTGTGCAACAGGAGAAGCGCACAGTGCGGTGGCCTTGTGTCCACATCTAATTGCTCCTCCTGGGGAAGAGGGCAATGTGTGAGGTCTCCAGAAGAGGACCATCAGCGAGCATAAATATTGTAACCTAACTGAAGCCTGAAGAGGTATGTGCGTATTCTAAGAGCCTGGAAGTGCAGCTGTCCACAGGCTCTATAGAAACCACAGGTCATGCGAATGAGACCAAAGGCTTCACTGCCAGTTGTTGGTATGTATATTTATTTTGGTATTTGTATTTATGTTGGTATTTATATTTGGCTTTCAATCCAGAATAAGGGGATAATAAGAATGTTTTTATTCTCAGAGGGAGAGGAAGACCTAATGTGGTTCTTTTAGCAAAGAAAGAGAAAAGAGAAAGGCGGTGTGAATGGATAGGCTAAAGCAGCAGAGAGGGCAGTGTTGGCTGCCTGGGAAAAGCAGAGTACCCCACTGCCTGGACTGAAGGGGAACAGGGTGCTATTTGTTGCTGCTTATCACTATGTGACTTTGCCTCGTTCTTGTATTGAACTGCAAATTGACTGAATATGCAGCTCAGCACTAGAAATGCTGTGGAATTCACTCTCCTGACTGTCAGGAGAGAAGATCAGTCTGTGATATTTCTGGCAGATCCAATATTACACTACGGCATGATTACAGCATGCCAGTAGTATCCCGATGGTGTTATTTTCATGCAGCCACCCCAGAAGTATGTACAGACAGGAATGACTTCCCAGAGCTGAGATGCTGAGAAAGGAGCTGCCATTTCTCCATCTGTCTGCCCCTATCGTGTTACTTGAATTCCATCACCGGAGTTCAGGCTGCCATGATCTAGCACCGTGTCACAATTACGCTGCTGTAAATGTCATTGCACTGGTTCACGGCAAGATTCATTGAACACAAACATGTATAGAGATGGGTACTTAACTTTTCTTTGTGCCTTGCAAAAAACTTCCTCTGGTATTTAATCTTCTGAGCCTGTTTGTGCTTGCTTACCTTCAAAAGGATCTTAAACCTTTTTATATAAAGAGTTATGGATGAGGCAGTAAGTTTGCAGGCAATAATGAGATACCTGCAGACATTGTGGAATTCCTGTCATGTGCAGGCTAGTCACTAAGTTGTTCAAAACCTGATTGCCTGAGGAAAGGTACTTGCCTTCACAGAGTTCTTCAGGATGTGAACTGAGCTGCTTTAGCTTTGCCAAACCTTCCTGCTCTGAAGTTCTTAATCATATATGTAAATTGGCCAAACTCATTTTGCTCATAGCTGAGCCAGGTTGAAACAGGGGTTTGGAAATGCTTCTGAAACAATGCTATCCTGCTGATGTCGATCATCAAAATCTTGTCAAGAGCGTGGAGTATTATTTAGGTTGCAGATTCATGAAGAAGTAAACAGTTTTTGTTATGAATTTGGGCAGTACTGAGCGTAGCAGGATTTAATTCAGTCATGGAGGAGTACAGTCAACAGTGCAATATGTACAACATGAATTTCAGATAATTTTACTGCAGTCAGTAAAATTACAGTAGATTAAATTATAGTAGATTAAAACATGTTGGGTTTTTTTTTCCCCCAATATATCTGCACTCTGCATGAAGATACAATTGAAATAAAGAATTCAGATGTGGAGCTCTTAATCTTTTCTCTTTTTTAATATACTGAAGTGCTCTGACAGAACACAGGTAGCTGAACGGATATGAAAGGAACCTGGCATCTGGGTTTGTACACGCTCAAATCTTAACCAAGGAAAAGGGTAGTAGCACTATAAATTTACCCATTAATTTAAATTTAACTTGAAGATTTGATCCTCTAACTCTGCGTTCAGTGCTAACAAGTGATAGTGGTTGAGCTGGTGAAGTTGAGGTCTTTCTGGTAGGCTGTGATTTCTCTAGAAGCTTTCTGGCTTACCTCAGAAGAACACAGAGAAAAGTAGAGGGCTGTATCACTGACTTCACTCCCTGTGTTACGGGTCGTGAGAGAGCTCCTTGCTGCTGGATGGACTCATTTTGACTCTCCCTTCTGCCAACTACCACACTGCGTATAACCAAAACAAAGGACGGGTGAGGTGGGGGAAGGAGAGGTTATTTTTCTTCTACTGCTACATGTGCAAATGTAGGAGAAACTGTGAAAAGTCTGAAAAGCTTTCCTGCCTGCCTGGCTTCTGTTGTAGACAGCTCTACAGATCGGGAAGAAAATCTCAGTCTAGCTCTTAATTGTTAAGAACCAAGTGCTTCCCTCCCCGTAAAGAATGGGTTGGTTTGCTGCTGTGCAGATGTGCCCTGTCTGGGTGACCTCCTTTTTGGTCTGACTTCCTTTGAAATTTATCTTTAAATAAGATTTTGATATAATGTCTCATATTATCCTACCTTTTAGAAATTGTATCCAAAAAAAAGTTTCTGTAGTCCCTTGTCAAGTTTATAATGTTTACACTTTTGACTTGTTGGTCTCATTAGTAAGCTTATATATATATATATGCACACCCACAATACTGTTGTATCATGAAGGCTAACTTGTGAAACAAGTTCTGTGTGCCTTGCACCCAGACTTTTCATAATCCTGCTTGAGGTAAAGAAGGAAGAGAAATATTTTGCAATGTCTGCCCGATTAGCATAGTTATATAAAACCAGTAAAACTAAGGTTAAAACAGTACCATTCCGCAACTGCTTGAAGGAATCAAATGTCTGGCACCCTCTCTGCAAGCAGGTAACAGACATCTGAAGAAACTTGAATGGGCTGGCACCTGGCAGGTCATGCTCACCTGAATAAGCTAGAACAGACTAGTTCTGACATGGAACAAGGAAGCAATCCTTTGGACCTAACTGGTCTTGAACCATGGGAAATGTATATGGAAATGCCAGTGATTTGCAAAAGAGCTTAAGGAAGAAAGAAGAGAGCCACTTCTGTTCTGGGTCCCCTTATCAAACATCTTGATCTCAGAGACTAAGAAAGATCAAAGGCTGCAGGCACCAGAGCCCAAATCATGGCATCAGACTTGACTAATATGTTTGATTAATGCATCACTCAGTTGTTAACAGATAGATTGCCTATTAGTAGCACATAAATAAATGAGCGTTTGATGTTGGTGTCTGTCTCAGAATACTCTCATCATGACTGTACCTAGTTACCTAACAATAACAGCTGCAACGCTGACTTAGCATCATACCTGGCAGTTAAAATGTAATTGTTTAGCAAAAAAAACTGATCTAAACCTCCAACATAATCAAAAGTCTTAGAACTACCATGAATTTTTTAAGATAGTCGTTTGCTTTATGTTTTTGTCCCTTGTGGTTTGACTTTGGCTGATCACAGAGAGGTGCTAATAGGAGGCTTTCCCTTGGTGTCATCAGAATAGTCACAAGAACATTGACATAACTAATATGTTGCTAAAAATCTATCAGCAAGTGTAACCTTTCATTATGTCACCGCTGAATAAAATATTAGCATAGTTTGTATGTGTATCTATCTAGGTATATGATGCTCATTTATGACATTTCTCTTCTAAGAAAAGAGAAGAATACTCTTGTGAAAGCAAATGAGGTCATCTACCAGATATTGGTTATATCTTAAATTATTTATTCACCATTAACCTTTTGTAAGCTTTATAAGTAGGATTTGCACACTAGTCTGCAAGGAAACAATTGCTTTCAAGAAAATTGCTTATGAATGGCATGCAGGATGAATGTGTATGTATCAGCTCGGGAAGGGGTTCCAATCTTCCAAAAGAACCATACTGATGGGTGTAACACCTTATAATTAGATACTATACATGCTTGTAAGGTTTGGTATAAAACTTCAGTATTTCTCAAATACTACCAAATGGAAAGACATCCAGACGATCTGAATAACAAACTCGGTTAGTGCTAGTATGATATTTTCCGACTCAGCTATTCAGTAAGAGCACCTCAGAGCAAGGTTATGCAAAACTGATTTGTGAATATATCATTTGAAAGCTGCTAGAATTGGTAGTGGAAGATTTTACATAGGGAGCTCTTCTTCCATATTTCGGTCATGATAGCAATATGTCTGAATCTACTTGTTCCCAGAGTGAGAAGACAGACATCCAGTTGTGTGACATTTAAAAGGGGTCTTGTCAACAGATTTCATCTACTGGTTACTGTGGTCTTTTGCTGAAGCTAAACCAGCCACTTCCAGTATTCCTGATGCAGAGTTATTTTGGCAAGTAGTATTTCAGTGTTGATACCTGAATAGGCTAGTCTTGCTGCAGCTTTACACCTGCATCTGCTAAACATTAATTTCTCATTTTCCTCTGTTTAGTATCACTGCCTTCATGTACTCAGTAGAGTGGAGCATTAAAATTACAAAAAAAACCACCAATGAAAATGATTAAAAATAATTTACTTCTTTCTTACCATCGAAGTTACATGTTCCAGTGTAAAAGTAATACTAGAATGGTAAATATGAAACATCAACCTTGGCAGGTCTTTTGCAACTGTATTTCTTATACATTGTTTTGGAGAAAGAATTTTGCAATTCAGATGTTTTGGCACAGGTAGCAATGGAATTATGACTTGATTGGGACATATGGCAGGAAGGAAAAGAAGAATAAATAATGTCTTGAATGACTAGTGCTTGAATAAATCTTACATACATATTTGCTAATTGTAGCAGTTGTAGTTGTATCCACTCTCAGTTTCTTTGCTTTGTACACATACCCGTAACACGTCTGCCTAGAAAAAATTTAATTGATATTTGGATTGAAAGTCTTTGTGGAAGTTCTTCATGTAGGTAGGTTAGTGTCTCGATATTGGGGCATATGTGCTCAGTGCAGGCAAGATTCTTCTGTTGTGCGGAAGGGCACCACACACGAGTAAGGAAAACGAGGCAAGCACCCTGTCTGTCTGTCTGTCTGCGCTGTGCTGTGGCTGCCACAGGCACAAGGACGGCTCCCCACCGCAGGCTGGAGGATCCAAGGTAGGAAGGGCAGGGACAGGGGATCTGCTGCATGGGTCAGGCTTGCTCTCTAGAGCCACTGAAATTATTTTGAATAAAAAGAGCTTTACTATTGAAAATGACCTTTTTCTCTCCAAACTGATTTATGTTTGTGGGAAAAACTGTGTGAAAAACTGTCCCATGACTTCTTGTTTACTAAAACCCTTATTTGCCAGAAAAAAAAGTCCCCTGCTTGTTCCTTTCTTCACAAGCATTAAACAGTCCAGGAAAAATATCCAAGCCAAACAGCCTTTTTCAGAGTTGTTGTTTTTTTTTTTTTTTAATGTAAAAGCAATCTCAGTTAAATTCTTCAAGGAAATGTAGTTCTGATTTTGGCTCTAACCCACTGGGAAGACACTGTGTGACAGAGGTCACGCAAAGAGACGGCGGGTTGTGAGAGAAAGGGAGAGCTGACTGCAATTGCTAACGGCAGCCAGGGTAGCTGTGCCCATTCTGCATGGGTACATACACCTGTAGCATGTCTGCCCTATTTCCATTGACAAAATATTGTGCTTGGGGGGAAGAAAAACACCCCCAGGAGTTTTGGCCAAAGTAAGGCTCTTCTAGACATCGCGTTACTGAGGGCCTGTACGTTAAAGTTGCAGTTTTCCCCTAAAAGTAGTTTAACATCAAGGAGCTTAATTCGTAATCTAAAGAGAAAACCCAAGGTCTTGATCCCATGCTCATTAAAGCCAGCAGGAGTTTTGCCCGTCTTTTGAGTAGGAACAGGTTCAGGTTGCAAGTGAGTCTACCTTCCCAATGACTCCTTCGTTTCAAACATCTCTCCTCTTTTTTATTCAGCTAGGAGGTTTCTGTGAAGACTGCTTTTGCATGCTGTCTTGTAAAACCTTAAAGAACTCACTCAGCTATGTCAAACTACAGTGAAGAGCTTTTTGAATTATCAAACTTGTGGAACAGAAAGAAAAACTAGCTAATTTTAAAATGACTTAATACACTGAAATGTGCTAAATGAAAGTATTACGTGAATGATTTCTTGATATACAGGTATATTCTGAAAGTCACTTTAATGCAACGCTCTCTTTTCTTCCTCTGTAACATACTGATCATAATTCAATTCCTTTAAAAGAATTTATTGTTCCATACGACTGTTGTATTAGACAGCTTTACACTTCTATTATTGCAACTGGAGCATCCAACTTGGTGCAAGATGCAATAGTTTTGAGCCAAGACTGTGTCTTTTCTTATTTAGACATCAGCAGTACTGTGCTGTGCTGCTCCCATCGCTCTAAGGTTAAAGCCTGTTTTGTGAAGGTGGCTTTTCCATGCTCTTTTGTAATCGTTCTTTTCTTGGTTGTTATGGAGATAAAGCTTATGCAGTCCTTTTTCTGCTTACTTTATCATGCTCCTGGTCCAATAGCACAGTAAACAACCTATTAGGCAATCTATTTATCTATGTCAGTGCTGCAAGTTCACACCTCTATAATTTAAGGTATGAATCTTTTTTCAGGTACGTTTGTCTGGAACTGATTCTTTTTTTTTTTTTTTTCCCAAGTTGTGCTAGCTTTTGTGGGATTTTTAAAAAGATCTGTTAAAACTGTTTTGGTAAATATGTCTTTTCCTCAAAATAACAGTGTCAGTTGTCAGCTGAGCTTGTGTTTCAGCTATTAAGCACAACGTTATCCAATCTAATATTTTGCACATAAAATAGTTGATAACACATAAGGTATTTCAGATTATTTTCTCATGAAACTCAGTGAATTAAAGTGTTTCAAATCTTCGTCTTTTCTACTAGCTGGTTATAATTAATATTTACTTGAAAGCCTGTCTATGATTAAAAATAAATAATGTTAAAGGATATCTTTCTTGTCTGCATTTCCCACTGAGAAATTAGAGATAGTTTTCTGACCAACTAATTGCTCAAATTTGCTATATTCCATTGACGAATCAATCCTGAGTAGGTCCTTATTTTTAAAGATTTTTTTTTTTTTTTTTAAATTTAGATGACATTAGCCCTGAAAAGTACCGATGTGTCATGAATTACCTACAGGGATTCTGAATCCATCTATGCTTCCTACCTTGCAGAAAAATGCCCCGAGTCAGAAATTACTTGGTTCTTGAACGTTGCCTCACGGGAGTCTGTCCTGTGAGCCAGACTTTCTCGCTGGGCTTCGCCTCCCAGCGCTGTGCCTCCCCTCACCAAGAGGTTCTTCTGTCCTGGGAGAGGCGGCTGGACACGGTGCCCAGCCTGTGCTGGAGACTCAGTCCTAAACCAGTTTAGGGGTGTGTTTCTGATGAAATCCTAGCTCTCTGCAGGGGAGAAATCAGTTCTCAAACACTGCTTTGAAGGCAGGTTTCTGTTGAAAATCGGAGGTTTGTAAATTCCCTATATCCTCAGTTGCGCAGGTAAAACCTCTGCTGCACTGAAATGTCTGAACATTCAACTGCATTCATAAATTGCTGGAGAGTCTTTGTTCAAGAAAAAAAAAAAAAAAGAATTTCTGGCAGCTACAAAATAAGTTACATGGAATATCTTCATGGCTGTATTCTGCTCTTCAGGGACCACATTAAGCATAAAACATCAACCTTCCTCACTTCCTGAAATTCGTTAAATATATGTCCTGGTTTAGGCCAGGATGGAGCTAGTTTTGTTTTCAGCAGCTCCTGTGTTTTGGCTTTAGTGTGAGAAGAACAGTGATAGCACACTGATGTTGCTGGTTGCTGCTGAACCACCAAGGACATTTTGCTGTTTTCCAGGTTCTGCTAACGTGCAGATGCAAAACTTGGGAGGGGTAGAGACAGGATAGTTGATCCAAACTGGCCAAAGAGAGTATTCCATACCATAGACGGCATGCCTGATATAAGCGAGGGTCGGTCGGTGGGCCACTAGGCTTTTGGGCTTTGGAGGCTTTTAGACCCTTAACTTGCCTTAATCCTCAAGCTTCCCTTTGGGTTGCTTTCTGTTTCCCTATTTTTACCTTTCTGTTTTTTTCATTCGTTCGGCTGTTTGTTCCTTCGCCTGCTCTCTCTGGAACTTGCTGTTCTGGGATAGCTGGGGGGGGATACCCCTGCTCCCTGCCTGCTGCTCAGGACGGGCTGTATCGGTCGTCGGGTGGTGAGAAATTGCGTATCGTTTGTTTTATATATTCTATTATCCTTGTATATATTATCATTATTATCGTTATTAATATACTTTTATATTTTTTTTTCTTTGCTGTCCTGGTGAACTGTTTTTATCTCAACCCGCAAGTTTTCCTTTCTCTCCAATTCTCCTCCCCACCCCAACAGGGAGGGGGCGAGTGAGTGAGCAGCTGTGTGGTATTGGGTTACAATTTGGGGTTAAACCACGACAGTCCTTTTTGGCGCCCAACGTGGGGCACGAGAGGGGTCCGGCCAGCTCAGCTGAGAGAGCATCAGACAGAGGGTCCAGGGTTTAAAGCCCCTGATCAGGCTCAAAGGGTTGAGATAACAACAGACTTGACCAGAGTGTGTTAAAACAATTTGTTATAAGCATCCGCTGTATTACTTTAATTGCTGCTGGTCACAATGTTGTTTGAATTGTTTACCGAGTGCTTCTCAGAGCTGTATCATGTGTCACCTTACTGTATGCTGTTGGTCACTGTTTATGCGTGGTTTGTTACCTCTGGCCTTTGGATTAAGTTTATTGCTTCGGTGTGTGGTTTAGCACTGGCTTATGGCATGGTAAAATCATTGGTGTTTAGACCAGTTTACTACCTGTATTCATATACGCTGGGGGGAAGCGATGTGCAGAACGAAGCGTCACCAACAGTTACAGCTTCGTACTTCGGGACCAATCTGGTGGGGACTATCAGTAATTATTCCTTTATTTTTTCCTTCCCGGGGGGTCAACAGGGAGAAACTTCCTCCTTTGCTTTCTCTTTCCCATCCTGGGTAAAAATGCCTTCCTTTGATTTCTCGTTGCCCTCCTGGTTAGTTACGGGAGTTTCTGAGAACTTGGAATACCTTTGGGATGTTCGGACCGGATTGTTACTCCTATCAGTAGGAATACATTTATGTCAAATCTTGCTTAAGCTTAGAAGCCGGTGCAGGCGTAGGCTCAGGACCACCCCAGCTCCCTGCTACAGCCCCCGCGGCCGCGCCGTCCCCCGCCGCGGGCGCCGCGGCCACCCCACGCTCCGCTATGGGCACCGGGGCTGCTCCGCTCCTCGCCACACGGGCACGGCGGCTGCCCCGGCCCCGACCCCCGCCGCAGGCACCGCGGCCGCCCCAGGGCCCGCCAGGGCCCCCGCGACCGTCCCAGCCGCCGCTGCGGCCCCCGCGGCCGCGCCACCCCCCGCCATGGGCGCTGCAGCCGCTGCACCCCCCGCCGTGGGCACCGCGGCCGCGCCACCCCCCGCCATGGCCGCTCCACCCCCCGCTCCGGCCGCTCCACCCCCTGCAATGGGTGTTGCGGCTGCTCCAGCCCCCGCCGCCTCTGCTGCACCCCCCGCCGCGGCCACCGCTGCTGCCCCAGCTCTCGTTACGGGCACCGCGGCCGTCCCGCTCCTTGTTGCAGGCACCGCGGCTGCTCCACCCGCCGCCGTGGGCATCGCGGTTGCCCCGATCGCTGCTACGGGCCATGGGCGCTGCAGCTGCTCCACCCCCGCGGCCGTTCCAACCCCTGCCGTGGGCATCGCTGCTGCCCCAGTCCCTGCCACGGGCACCGCGGCTGTTCAAGCCCCAGCTATGAGCACCGTGGCTGCTGTGACAGGCACTGCAGATCCACCCGTGCCGTTATCAGTTGCCCCTGTACAAAAGAAGAAAAGCACAAAGAAATCAGCTCGCGTCCCGAAAGATGAGGATGAACCAGGGACCTCACAGGAACAGGGAGAGGCAGAAGCAGAGATAATCACCCAACCCCTATCCCTGACTGAGCTGCGAGATATCCGTAAAGATTACGGCCGTAATCAAGGTGAGCAGCTTGTCACCTGGCTGCTCCGATGCTGGGACAACGGGGCCAGTAGCCTGGAACTAGAGGGCAGGGAAGCCAGGCAGCTGGGATCCTTGTCTAAGGAAGCAGCCATTGACAGGGCAATTGGAAGAGAGGCAGAAGCCTGCAGTCTGTGGAGGAGACTCCTGTCAGGTGTGAGGGACAGGTATTTCTTTAAGGAAGACATTATATGCCACCCAAAGAAGTGGACCAGTATGGAGGGAGGTATTCAGTATCTGAGGGAATTAGCTGTGCGGGAATTGATTTACCATGACCTGGATGACCCACAGACACCCGTAGATCCAGATGAGGTCCAATGTACCCGACCCATGTGGCGGAAGTTTTTACATAGTGCACCATCATCATATGCCAACTCATTGGCAACAATGAGTTGGAAAGACGATGAGGCACCACTGGTGCGTGCAGTGGCCAACCAACTCCGGCAGTATGAGGACAATATCTCTTCCTCCATACGGGCCTGTGTCTCGGCTGTGGAAAAACTGGCTGAAAGAATGTGCCAGGAGTTTCGGCAACTCAAAGAGGATAGGTCCTACTTGCCACCTGTATGGACCAGAATCTCAGCTGTTAGGAGGAAATTTTCCCCTGCTCAAGAGAGACGGTACACACGGCGAGGTACCCTGTGGTTTTACCTCCGTGACCATGGAGAGGACATGAGAAAGTGGGATGGAAAACCCACCTCAACCCTAGAGGCAAGGGTACGTGAGTTGAAAAAGAAAACAGCTACAAATAAGGGTTCTTCTAGGAAACGTGCTGCTCCAGTCTCCAGTGGGCAGTTCCCCAGATGGGGTAGAAGGGCTTCTGATTCGTACTTACAAGAAATGAGAAACAGGGATGAGATTCGACCCCATGCGTCCCACACGAACCCATTTGTTGACAGCGGGTATTATAATCAGAATTAGAGGGGCCCTGCCTCCAGCCAGGTGGAGGAGAGGGATAACCGAGTTTACTGGACTGTGTGGATTCGATGGCCTGGCACATCAGCCCCCCAGAAGTACAAGGCTCTAGTGGACACTGATGCCCAGTGCGCCCTAATGCCATCGAACTATAGAGGGGCCGAACGCATTTCTATTTCTGGAGTAGAGAGTTAACTTTACTGGAGGCCGAAGTGAGCCTAACTGGGAACAAGTGGCAAAGGCACCCCATTGTGACTGGCCCGGATGCTACGTGCATCCTTGGCATAGACTACCTCAGGAGAGGGTATTTCAAGGACCCAAAAGGGTACCGGTGGGCTTTTGGTATAGCTGCTGTGGAGACAGAGGACATTAAGCAGCTGTCCACCTTGCCCGGTCTTTCAGAGGATCCTTCCGTTGTGGGGTTGCTGAGGGTCAAAGAGCAACAGGTACCAATTGCTACCACAACAGTGCACCGACGGCAATATCGCACCAACCGAGACTCCCTGACCCCCATCCATAAACCGATTCGTCGACTGGAAAGCCAGGGAGTGATCAGCAAGACTCGCTCACCCTTTAATAGTCCTATATGGCCAGTGCAGAAATCTAACGGAGAATGGAGACTAACAGTGGACTATCGTGGCCTAAATGAAGTCACGCTGCCACTGAGCGCTGCCGTGCCGGACATGCTAGAACTTCAGTACGAGCTGGAGTCCAAGGCAGCCAAGTGGTATGCCACCATTGACATTGCTAATGCATTTTTCTCCATCCCTTTGGCAGCAAAGTGCAGGCCACAGTTTGCTTTCACCTGGAGGGGCGTCCAATACACCTGGGATCGACTGCCCCAGGGGTGGAAACACAGCCCCACCATTTGCCATGGGCTGATCCAGACTGCACTGGAAAAGGGTGGAGCTCCAGAACACCTGCAATACGTTGATGACATCATCGTATGGGGCAACACAGCAGAAGAAGTTTTTGAGAAAGGAGAGAAAATAATCCAAATCCTTCTGAGAGCTGGCTTTGCCATAAAGCGAGGTAAGGTCAAAGGACCTGCACAGGAGATCCAGTTCCTAGGAATAAAATGGCAAGATGGACGTCGTCAGATTCCAATGGACATAATCAACAAGATAACAGCGATGTCTCCACCAACTAACAAAAAGGAGACCCAAGCTTTCTTAGGCGTTGTGGGTTTCTGGAGAATGCATATTCCAAATTACAGTTCTATTGTAAGCCCTCTCTATCAAGTGACCCGGAAGAAGAACGATTTTAAATGGGGCCCTGAGCAACGACAAGCCTTTGAACAAATTAAACAGGAGATAGTTCATGCAGTAGCCCTTGGACCAGTCCGGGCAGGGCAAGATGTTAAAAATGTGCTCTACACTGCAGCCGGGGAGAATGGTCCTACCTGGAGCCTCTGGCAGAGAGCACCAGGGGAGACTCGAGGTCGACCCCTGGGGTTTTGGAGCCGGGGATACAGAGGATCTGAGGCCCACTACACTCCAACTGAAAAAGAGATCTTGGCAGCATATGAAGGGGTTTGAGCTGCTTCAGAAGTGATCGGCACTGAAGCACAGCTCCTCCTGGCACCCCAACTGCCGGTGCTGGGCTGGATGTTCAAAGGGAGAGTCCCTTCTACACATCATGCCACCGATGCCACATGGAGTAAGTGGGTTGCACTGATCACACAACAAGCTCGAATAGGAAATCCCAGTCGCCCAGGAATCCTGGAAGTGATCACGGACTGGCCAGAAGGCAAAGATTTCAGAATGTCACCAGAGGAGGAGGTGACGCGTGCTGAAGAGGCCCCACCATATAATAAACTGCCAGAAGATGAAAAGCAATATGCCCTGTTCACCGATGGATCCTGCCGTATTGTAGGAAAACATCGAAGATGGAAAGCTGCTGTACGGAGTCCTACACGAAGAGTTGTGGAAGCCACTGAAGGACAAGGTGAATCACGTCAGTTTGCAGAGGTGAAAGCCATCCAGCTGGCTTTAGATATTGCTGAGCGAGAGAAGTGGCCAAAGCTCTATCTCTACACCGACTCCTGGATGGTAGCGAATGCTCTGTGGGGGTGGTTACAGCAATGGAAGCAGAACAACTGGCAGCGCAGAGGCAAACTCATTTGGGCTGCCGAACTGTGGCAAGATATTGCTGCCCGGGTAGAGAAGGCTTGTTGTGAAAGTACATCATGTAGATACTCATGTACCCAAGAGTCGAGCCACTGAGGAACATCAAAACAACCAGCAAGTGGATCAGGCTGCTAAAATTGAAGTGGCTCAAGTGGATCTAGACTGGCAATGTAAGGGTGAACTATTCCTAGCTCGGTGGGCCCATGACACCTCAGGCCACCAAGGAAGAGATGCAACATACAGATGGGCTCGTGATCGAGGGGTGGACTTAACTATGGACACTATCGCACAAGTTATCCATGAGTGTGAAACATGCGCCGCAATCAAGCAAGCCAAGCGATTAAAGCCTCTTTGGTATGGAGGACGATGGCTGAAATACAAATATGGGGGGGGCCTGGCAGATTGACTATATCACACTCCCACAAACCTGCCAAGGCAAGCGCCATGTGCTTGCAATGGTGGAAGCAACCACCGGATGGCTGGAAACATATCCCGTGCCCCATGCCACCGCCCGGAACACTATCCTGGGCCTTGAAAAGCAAGTCTTATGGCGACATGGCACCCCAGAAAGGATTGAGTCAGACAACGGGACTCATTTCCGAAACAACCTCATAGACACCTGGGCCAAAGAGCATGGCATTGAGTGGGTGTATCACATCCCCTATCATGCACCAGCCTCCGGGAAAATTGAATGATACAATGGACTGCTGAAAACTACACTGAAAGCAATGGGTGGTGGAACCTTCAAAAACTGGGACACATATTTAGCAAAAGCCACTTGGTTAGTCAACACTAGAGGATCCACCAATCGGGCTGGCCCTGCCCAGTCAAAACCTTTACGTACTGTAGAAGGGGACAAAGTTCCTGTGGTGCATGTAAAAAACATGCTGGGGAAGACAGTCTGGGTTATTCCTGCCTCGGGCAAAGGCAAACCCATCCGTGGGATTGCTTTCGCTCAAGGGCCTGGATGCACTTGGTGGGTAATGCAGGAGGATGGAGAAGTCCGATGTGTACCTCATGGAGATCTGATTTTAGGTGAAAATAGCCAATAGTTTGAACTGTATGATGTTAATTGCTATAACATACTGCATATAATCATTTATATTATGTATATATTGTATATAATCATGTATATAATCACTTCTATAGTTGTGTTCTATATCAAAGGTATTACAGCAAGAATCACCTGACTCAATGAAGAGCGACCTCTGATGAAACCGAGCAAAGTGCGGCAGTGATGGACTGACTTCAACAACTGGCGCACAGTCGAGATCAACACTTTTGACCTGCCGATTGCGGACAAGCTACACCAGCCGTGCCAGATACACCAGCTATAAGTTCCAGATGCAGCATGCAACAATCCGACACCACACACCATCTCTCCTGCCCTGAGAGACTGTTAAGACAGATGCAACCCAGGATCGTGGACTAAATGAACTCAATAGACATTTTGGAGGGATGGTCCATAGACTATGGGGATGGTATCTGTATATGTATTAAAGACATAAAGTGGCAGTGATTAATTGGAAAGTGAGAGACCTGAGCATAACGTAAATGGTATGGAATAAGGGGTGGACACTGTTCTGGTTTAGGCCAGGACGGAGCTAGTTTTGTTTTCAGCAGCTCCTGTGTTTTGGCTTTAGTGTGAGAAGAACAGTGATAGCACACTGATGTTGCTGGTTGCTGCTGAACCACCAATGACATTTTGCTGTTTTCCAGGTTCTGCTAACGTGCAAGGGCAAAAACTTGGGAGGGGTAGAGACAGGATAGTTGATCCAAACTGGCCAAAGAGAGTATTCCATACCATAGACGGCATGCCTGATATAAGCGAGGGTCGGTCGGTGGGCCACTATGCTTTTGGGCTTTGGAGGCTTTTAGACCCTTAACTTGCCTTAATCCTCAAGCTTCCCTTTGGGTTGCTTTCTGTTTCCCTATTTTTACCTTTCTGTTTTTTTCGTTCATTCGGCTGTTGGTTCCCTCGCCTGCTCTCTCTGGAACTTGCTGTTCTGGGATAGCTGGGGGGGGATACCCCTGCTCCCTGCCTGCTGCTCGGGACGGGCTGTGTCGGTCGTCGGGTGGTGAGAAATTGCGTATCGTTTGTTTTATATATTCTATTATCCTTGTATATATTATCATTATTATCATTATTAATATACTTTTATATTTTTTTTTTCTTTGCTGCCCTGGTGAACTGTTTTTATCTCAACCCGCAAGTTTTCCTTTCTCTCCAATTCTCCTCCCCACCCCAACAGGGAGGGGGGGAGTGAGCGAGCGGCTGCGTGGTATTGGGTTACAATTTGGGGTTAAACCACGACAATATAAAAAGAAATGATCCTGAGAAATACTTTGGGACAGAACTCTGCTTGTGGAAACATAGCATTAGATCATCTTATTATAACTCTTGGGAGGGGAAAAAAAAGAAAAAAAGAAAAACACAACCTTTTGAGCTCTCTCTTTTGCTCCATTCCTGTAACTTCCATCATGGATTATTCTATTGTGAGACTTAATCCTGTAGATAAAATGACTCCTCTTACTGCTGTGCTGACTTGGGTATATTGCATTATGCGGTAATTTTCTTTTAATCCTTATCAAATAAAAGACTTGCTAGGACAGGTTTGTTAAACCAGCTATCTATTATAGCTTTATTTTTCTTCTAGTGAGTATAGTCAGTATCAGCAATGATGATTTTAGGAAACTTTTCCATGACACCTCAACAATGAACATGCAAGATGTTGTCTACTGCTTATAACATAATTTCTTTTTTTTTTTCTCTAAAGGAATTTAATATAATTTGTAGATACTAGTCAGACTATGAGGACAACTATCTTTATTTTTAGCATCAATTTTTCAATCTCCATAATGTCAAGGGAGGGAGTTCAGTCTCGGTGTGGGATTCAGTGGAGTTGTGTCTGAGTAAATCAAGGCTGAGTCTAGTGTAATAAGGTTTAGCATTATATTACAGTCTTGTAGTTTTGGGATGGGGGTTGCGTTTAGTGTTATGTTACAGTCTGATGGGTGCTCATAGAGGACGCAGTGCAGCCAGTCCTACTTTGTCACCACCATATCATGAGATTTTATAATGGGGGAAAGGGCAGGGAGAGATGTACAGTTCCATCTACCTTCTTATAAATTTATGTCTCTATACAACATGCTTACATACATATGTGTATGTATATATGTACTTATATATGTACTTTTTTCACCCCTGAGACAAGAAAATACAGGCTTTTTTTTTTTTTTTTCCAAATTTGAGCCATAGTTAAGTCCTCAATTCCTTGCTCAGGATTTTGTGGGGGGCTGACCTTGGCAGGGTCACCTTGCCACTTAAACCCAATACAGATTTAAAATAAAATGCCATTTCTTTAACATTTTTAAAGTGGACATAGTACTCCTATAATTGCCAGTCTTGGATTTCTTCATATTAGTGCCTACTTATGCTCCTTTTACGCTATCCCACAAAGCACACTTCAGCCTTAACTGGGTGGAACTATCTCCGAGAGAGGTGCCAGCTGGTCTTTCTGCTTGTATTCAACCCTTGATCCCTCTGCAGAGAGTGGCACCGGCAGAGCTCATGCTGGGCTTGTAAGCATCAATCTTAGTGATAATGAGCAAACTCGGTATGTTATGTCTGTGCTTTCCTGTGAGCAGGGCCTATGACTCCACTTTGTCCTCTAGGGAGTCAGCAACTCTTAATAAATGTTAGCCAGTTATAAGGCATTATCAGTCAGAGCTCATCGTTGACTGGCATTGAACCAGAGGAATAAATGCAAGTTGAAGCTGATTGATAATGACTAATCTCAGCACCATCTGTCAGTGGTACATCTGTCCAAACCCTGTGGTTCTGCATCTTGTCTAGCACCACTTCGGATGGGGCCGAGCTGCCAACTTTGCTGCATCTTGGCTTAAGAAAAGAACCCTTTAGGAATGAGCTGCTGTACTGCTAAAAGGTTCCTGCTGTTGTGATGCTAGGGCACACCATATACAACCATTTCAGCAAATGCCAACTTTGTTCTCTGTCAACAGTTATGTAGGAATATTTCACTGAAATGAATTGCCATACAATACATCAGCCTTGTCGTATCTCCTAGACTCCCTGACTGCACAGATTAATCTTGGAGGGAGAAACATATTTCCCATGCATTTACTGTTTGTGGAATCTTATGGAGAGAGAACGCATGATGGTAAGGTACACGGTTTAGTCATCTCACTTGGAGGGGTGCATATTTCTCAGGGGTGATGAAGCAATGAATAAATTAGATTATATCAAGTGAATACTAATAAACATTACCCCACCACCACATATGCAGCATAAACTGTGTCTTACAGAGAGTATTTAAGAAATACTTCAGAATTCTACAAAATGTTCTACTTTAATTCTTCAAGTTACAAACCCAGGTTACCTTAACGCAGCCTAGGAAAGAGAAAAATAACTATGCTTAAAATGCCTCTGACAGCTTTCTCATACACTAGAGTGTCACAAGCTTAAATCTGAATTGCAAAATCTACCAGAAGAAACAAATGTTGTATTGCCATCTCTTGTCAGAGCTGATTTTTAAATCCTGCTGATGATAGACTCATCTATCCAGGCTTTTATTCTGTGGAGGAAGAGCACCTTTTAGCCCTCTTGTTCACAGATCTCAACCATCTTCTTTTCCTACCCTTTTCCATAGGGCAGCAGTGTGGCCTGTCTCTCCTCCGGTAGATCAGCTTAAGCGGCATTGGCGATCTGCAGGTGGGGAGTGTGCCAGGCTGTGGAGCTCCTTGGACCCCACCAGGGAACAATCCCTGGCTGCAGGGCCGTACCCCAGTCTTGCTCCTGCTTGGCATCAGGTGTGGTGTGGTCGCTGCAACCCACTGACCAACTGTATGCGGTGCAGAGAGTCAAAAAGCAGAAGGAAGATGCAGGGTTATACCACAAAAGCATCTTCCTTGCTGAGGGAGAAGCATGGAGGAGTCAACTGCCTGTGTCTGAAGTCTGGAGTGAAATTGGTAGTCTTCATATTTGGGAGAAACATCTACATGTGCAACAGACTAATGGAAACAAAAGGAAACATATCTGCATTTCTAGTTGTCTAGAGCAGACATTTTCTACCTCCAGTTGCAACAAATGTCACTAACATAAAGTTGCATTTAGCTTTAATGTGAAATTTAACTTAGCCAGTTTGGGCTGCACAAAATGAAATTTTAATAGAACTCAACTCTTGGAGAGTTGGTTGGTGCTTTTGAATAGATTTCAGTGTTTCAAGGTAGTCGCTTAAAAACCAAGCCACCTGAGTACACTTGTCTTCCTCTGAAAAGAAGTCTATATTAATGAGGGAGAAAGAGTGCCTTTTTTCATAGCTTGGTTCTGGTAAGTGCAAATATTCTGAGAGAGCACAGGCACAGGAGACCTATATGCACATTTACAGGGATTGTGAGATCTTCCATAATTTAATGAAGTTATCAGTGAGACTGCTGCAGGAAAGGTTATTTTTATGGAAAAAATATTTTCGCTGTTTCAGCACTCTGTCACTGATCCATGAACTTCTTTGTTAACAGGAAAATATAGTGTTATAATTGATCCTTATGCTGATAGTTTAGGGCTGAAACATGAAAATAATAAGACATAATGAGGCAGTCCTGAGTGAAAATATTCAGATAAACAAATGTGATGGTAAACAGCTCTCCATTAATTCTAGATTTCCACAGAACCAGCATGCAAACATTTAATTGCTTCTGAGCCATAAACATCTTCATAGCAACCAAAAGTCAAAAGAACTTTTTCATTTCATTGTAACTTTTTTCTCCCGAAGGCTTTTTGCAACAGCTCGCTTTCTTTCCAAGAAAAAAAACATATGAACCTGTTTTTATTCCAGTTTACACGAAAAAACAGAGCTCATTGCCATCCTTTCTGATGAATTTTAGTTGTCTCCGTGTGAACTAGTTGTTTAGACTGTAGTTGAAGTGAATGAAGGTCTAGGTGTAATTTGTAGTATCTGAGTATCTGAGATCCATATGAGGCTAGAAAATACAGCATAGAGCCAATGGAAGGTCTGTTCATCTCTGGAATGGTGGGCAGAGGGCAGTAAGACCACTTCTAATAGCATAAACCACATTGGTGTGGATAACTGAGTGGAGTCCATGGTGTCAACTCTGGAGAAATTTGCTACTTGGTTTCTAGGCTCCAATGAAAGAGCCCCTCTCCTCCCACCCCCCACCCATGTCATTGACTCAACATAGGTGTCTAGTTTCATTTAAGACGTCCTAGGATATCCTACCTGCCCCCAACTGACACTATAGAAAGACACATATCTGCTATAAGTCCCTGGGTCTCATTTGCCCACCTTGTATGGATGTGCACCTCATATGGCACTAGATGTCTGTGGTCAGGCAGATTAATAGGGCTCTTGATCTCCTTTGCTTATAGTGGGAACTTACATATTTGGCCATCTACTGCACATATAGATACCCATATAGAGATACCTATATTTGTGTGTCTTCACAGAATCACAGAATGACAGAATGGTAGGGGTTGGAAGAGACCTCTGGAGATCATCTAGTTCAACCCCCCTGCTAGAGCAGACTGCACAGGACTGCATCCAGGTGGGTTTTGAGTATCTCCAGAGAAGAAGACTTCACAACCTCCCTGGGCAGCCTGTGCCAGTGCTCTGTCACCCTCACAGTGAAGAAGTTTTTCCTCATGTTCAGACAGAACCTCCTGCATTCCAGTTTGTGCCCGTTGCCCCTTGTCCTGTCGCTGGGCACTGCTGAAAAGAGTCTGGCCCCATCCTCTTGACACCTGCCCTTGAGATATTTATAAGCATTGATAAGGTCTCCTCTCACTCTCCTCTTCCTCAGGCTGAACAGCCCCAGCTCCCTCAGCCTTTCCCCATACGAGAGATGCTCCAGTCCCCTCATCATCTTCGTAGCCCTCCGCTGGACTCTCTCCAGTAGTTCCCCATCTTTCTTGAACTGGGGAGCCCAGAACTGGACACAGGACTCCAGATGGGGCCTCACTAGGGCAGAGTAGAGGGGGAGGAGAACCTCCCTCGACCTGCTGGCCACACTGTTCTTAATGCACCCCAGGATGCCGTTGGCCTTCCTGGCCGCAAGGGCACATTGCTGGCTCATGGTGAATTTGTCATCCACCAGGACACCCAGGTCCTTCTCCGCAGAGCTGCTTTCCAGCAGGTCAACCCCTAACCTGTACCAGTGCATGGGGTTACTCCTCCCCAGGTGCAGGACCCTGCACTTGCCCGTGTTGAACCTCATGAGGTTCCTCTCCACCCAACACTCCAGCCTGTCTTAATCATAAACTGAATCCCATTCCTTCAGCTTGATCCACTTGTCCACACGTGGCCGTCTAGTGCCACTTCAGACAGCCCACACTCTCCCACCTGGCCCCTAGAAGCTGTTCCAAAAGGACACGAGTCTCTCTTAAGTTTTCTGTCTTATCCACCACTCTTGTGTGTTTCTTGGTTACCCCAAGGTATCTCAGATTTCAGTAGATGCCTATGTATGAGCGTTTGAATTGAGCCCTGTGCTGCACGCATGAGGCAGGAGGTGTTTCAGTCTTTTTTGTAACCCTCTTTTCAACATTATAGAGACTATATCTATACATGTACTCAACAAATTACCAGAGATTCCTGAGAGATTTTGCAACAAGCAGTCCAGAAATTCTCCTTTTCTTGCAGCCAGCCACACCATTCTTTATCTGGGGAATCTACAGCCAAGTGTCAAAGTAACGGTAATGAAGAGAGAAGACAACATTGGGCATAAAGGGCAGCTGAGAATCCAACTAGACCAGTCCAAATGCATTTTCTATTAGAGGGGCAGTAGCATCTTCACCCCATCTGATGCTGTGTGTTTAGGGTACTGGGCACAGACTTTTATCACACTATATCTAGCAACTTCACATTCTTCTTTGCATGAATACGCACAGGGTCCATCTGCAGCAGTGGAAGGTTGCTGCTCCAGCTAATGGAAAAGAAGTAATTCCTGCTTCAGAAAGCATGACTGGATCAGGAAATTTAATCCAGAACCTGGATTACTGCCATGGATATTACATGTACCTTCTCTCTCCTTTCCTTAGTACAGTGACTCAAATCTCCTGCATTTTAAGTTGATTGGAAAGAGCACAATGAAACTATCTCTTCATCTCCTCCCCTTAAATTCCTTAAATGTCAAACCCAGTTAAATCATTTTGGTAACACATGCAAATTCAGAGCATGATTGGTTGACACATCTAAGATTGCACTTTTTATCATAAATGTAAACACTAACTTCCTCCTCCTGATTCTCGAACCTTGCAAGGCACTCTCCCTAGAACGAGATTTACGACTCAAGTTTTTTCTTGTGGTATGCCTGGGTGTGTCATTTGGACTGAAGCATCAAACACTTTCTGGCTAAATATCTGCTTTCATGCAGCACTGAGCTCCAGTTCGCCACAATTTACTGTTGCTCCACTACTTGGTCATCCTCAGATTCCCATAGGATATAACTAGCTTCTGCTTAACATCTAAAAAAATATTGCCAGAACATGCTGCAGAATACAATTTACAAGCACAAGCACTGCTGTACTTCAGCTAAAAGCCCTTTCACTTCTACGGTGGGGACTACACTAATCAAAAGGCCTCCTTATAAGCAAAATGGTTGCTACTGCTCTGCCTTTCTTCTTACTTTCCCCTTCTTCCCCTTGCCCTTCCCTCTTCCCCTTCCTCCTTTTCCCCTTTTCCCCTTCTTCTCCTCCCCCTTCCCCTTTCCCTCTCCTTGCCTTGCCCTTTCCCTTTGCCTTCCCTCCCTAAAAGGGAGGACAGTCATGTGATTCACAAAATACCCCCACCCCAAAACCCAGGAGTTTTAGAGCAAGGTGAGTTCCTTAACTGTTCTTCAGTTAACCATCATAGTAGTCTATACCTTGGTGTTTAATTAGGTGGTTGGCTACATTAATAATACTTACTGCTTTTTCAAAGCTGTGCGATAAGTACACACATTTGAGTTGCTCCACAGTTGAACTTACACGGTATTACTGATACGGGTGGGAGTTGCAGATTAAAGTCCCTTACTGCTTTTAGACAGCTTAGTAATGTAAACTACTGAGAGGTTAAAAAATTAAAGAAGCTATGAAAATACCAGAGACTGGTTTTTTAACCTTTGTGCAAATAGGCTGAAGTAACACTGGGTAGGTTGGGTTTTTTTAATTATTATTTGGCAGTGTGGAAAAAAGGAAATAGATGAACAAAAATTAAAAGAAACTGTCTTCTTCAGTTAATTTTTATCACCCTGTAGCTTGTCCCGCATGGGTCATCTTGGCAAATGCTTTCAGCAAGGGCTCAGACGAAGTCCTTACGTTAGTCCAGCACCAATGAATTCAGTTCACTTGAAGACAGCTATGCTCAGGTCCTACTCAGCCGTACTGAAGATTCGTCTGGTGAACAAGGGATAGAGGAAGATTTGTTATGAGCTGTAGTTAAAACAAAATTCTGTGACTCAGCGTGTTTCAGCTGACAAAATTCATAATGAACAGAAAGAGATCCTCCTGCTTTGTCTGTGATTGCAAAGATGCCCACTACTTTTCTGGGCTTCGATTTACATTACAGTTAAACTGGGATTTTTCCCTGAGCTTTCTGAGGCAGAGCAGCATATATATACATATATACTGCATTTATACACAATTTTGGAAGAGCTAATGAGTTCTTGGTGAGTCCCTGCTCCTGACCATGACCCTGCTGTGTTAAGTGCTCAGATTCAAATAGATGGTTCAGCTCCAAAAATAGGCATTTCTTTCAGTGTAAGAGCAGAGGTGATGAGTAGATAAAGGGGGACAGATTGGAAGGTGTAGCCTACATGCTTTGATATTTCAGCATTTAAATTTGTGCCACAGAACAGAAGAAAAACAGTTAAAAAGAAAGGTGGATCTTAGCTAGAATATTATGGATCCTTACCCACATGTAGAGGGCAGGGGCATTCAACCCAGAAAAATCAGGAAGAGGAGCATGGTAGTCACAAGTCATGCGTAGTAGCTTTTTCTGGCACCATCTGAGGAAGATTGTAGTTGATTATTGCTTCAAGCCATACGCGCTCACCCTCCAAGAGCTTTTCTAGTCAGACTGCAGAAAAAAAAAGGTAAGAAAAAAGAGATTTGAACAATGCTGAACTTAAATGAATTTGCTGTAAATTCTGTCCTCTACCTTCACCACTTTCAATACATATAATGGCTTCATTTCTCTGCTGCGAGTGAGTTTTGATCTACCACAGGTTGTTTTATGGACCAGACAGAGTGCACAGTAACTGCTTGTCACCTCCATAGATTAAACGTTGCATTTTGCTATTCACTGTTTTTAAATTCACTGCCTCTCTTGAGAAAAGAGCGCAGGCAGGTGCACCTGAGGTGACGATACGCTTGTGTGGATATTAGTATTTTATTTAGCTGGGTTTACGCAAGACGGTAATATCTCATAGCCCTGCAAACCCATGCATAGGCAACTGAAATAGGTTCTCAAGTGAAACCCTGTAGATACAATGAAGAGATCTTGTATTTGATGAATCCAACAGCTGTCCTATTTCCCTGTTGACTGTTAGCTGAAGGGTCGTCAGTGATTAACCTGTAAGCCAGAATGTGGAGAATTAAGAGAGTTTGTTGACACGAGTCAGGAGGACATTGAAAGGACTGAGATGTTGCCTTTCTTTCTCAACTCTGGAGCCCAGGTGATGTAGAGGGGGTATCAGTGATATCCTGGAAGGACCAAGACACCACCTCTTAAAGAAACTTGTGGAAGAATGTGTTTGCATGGGCACTAAATTATTTTAGTGTTAATGCAATATAAATGCTATGTAAATGAATATTGCAGCTGAAATCCTATTAATAGAGGTAGGAGAAGAAAAGAGCCCTATCTGTGTAGGAAGAACTGCAGTATCTCTATTAGCTAATTCCATCTTATTTTTAGTTGTGCAAGAATTCCAGCTAATATTTAATATTTTATGTTATTTATAATATTTTCTCTGTGTATTTGATGTTTCCTTTCCTAAGAGCCCTTCCTCTGAATACTGGCTGGCAACAATTAGCATCTGCTTATCAGTATTTTAGTTAAGTTTCTCTGCAGCCCGATGCCACGTAATGCTTTTTGAGCAGACAGAGAGCTCTGGCTCGCATGCCAACAGCGAGTTGAGCGGAGGGGCAGGGAAGGGAGAGCTACAGAGGAGGTTGCTCAGCAGCCCCCTTCCACATCACGCGGGCGCAGGGAAAGAGTCAGACCAGAGCGGGCAGCGCAGGCAGTGGCTGGCACAGGATGCCAGCTGTCTGACTGCTGTCAGGCCTCTGTGACGGGAGAGGAGGGGTGTCATCCTTTCACTGGGTTAGCGCTGTCAGAAAGCATCCATCATAGTGAGGTGAGTGTCGCTCAAAATGTATTGCACACTCACCACCTTTAATATTCTGCAGGTGCGGTCTTCAATTAGGCATGAGGTTGATTTGCCAGACAACAGTAGCAAAGGGCAGAGAGGACCCCAGATTTTTTTTCTGGTTTCAGACCAAATTGTTTTTATTCCTGTAAGGAACTAACATTAAAAACTAACCCCAAATGCTCTCGAATTTAGGGACGTGGGTGTTGAATTTTGAATTGGAATTCCAACTTTCTTCACTTTAGGGCATTCAGATTCAGCACATTAGAGCAAAAGAGGCTTGAACTGTCAGTTCTCATCCTTTGAATATTGCACCAAGCTGGTAGGGCACATTTGCAACACTCACTGAGATACGTACTTTCCCTTCTTCTTTCAACTGACAAAGTACAGAGAACTGTAACTCATTTAGGAAAAAGACCTCATATTTGACCAAATTGAACATGTTAAGAAATATTAGGTCTGATTGTGGTTTTGAATTTCCAGATCACACAGGGAAGAATGGGAGTCCCAGGAGGAGCTCTGGTCTGTTTAGCCTGAACCCTCCCTTCACCTGCATGATAGTACATGCTGCCGTGGCAGCTCCTGCCACTCTTAAATGAGCATAATGTGCTCCCATCTATATATACAGCAAGCTAATTCCCTGGGGCCAGAACCAGTGAACAGTCCTGCCTGCACCTATCATGAAGCAAGTGTTGCTGCTGGCACTAACTCGTAGCAGGGCTAAGACGTGTGCTTCTTACCTGCATTGGTGTTGGCTGCTGCAGTCAGTTCCCTCACTGTAGATGCAGGATGTACCTGAATGAGCCCAAAAGCGCTCGCTGCTCTACGGTTTCTGAGGCCTGTGTCAGTCAGATGAGAAGAAATCAAAATCTAGTGAAAATGACGTGGCATCTAAGGTAAGTGAACATATGTTGCATGGATCTCTGGTAATGATGTGAAAGGGTGCCATGATATATTCTGAGTAAAACTGAAATGTCAAGATGAATGCAAGAGGGCCAAATTATAATGATGATAATATGGTGAGCACCAAATTGTGAAAGGTTTCCTCTCATGGCTATCCAGTAAGACATTACTGCTGCAGCAATTTGACTACTGAATGAGAAGATAATTTCAACAGGGGCTCAGGACAGTTGCAGCACATTAAAATGACAGTGGCTTGTTCTGAAAGTATGTAAAGAATATGCAGGTGATAGTGGAACTTCAATAAAACTGTCAGGATACCCTTCACATGTGGTCAACCTATGTTATAAACAAGACGCCTACTAAAGTTACAGTAAGGTTGTAATGCAAGCACTGAAAAGTCACAAAATGCCTGAATTAAGCTTTCTGCGTGTCTATCTGTACAGCCCTGGGCTGTCCCCTTGTTGTGTATGAGTTGTGGCAGTTTGACTGAGGATCACATACTGTTTTTTCTGCAAGACTGTCTCGTTCAGTGCCCTGGGTGGCCAGGACTCAGTGATTGAGTGGCTCCTCAATATTTTTGCTTTACCCTCATATTTCAGTGCATGGCCCATGGATACATTCACTTTATGCTCCTCAAACCCTTCCATCTGACAGAATCACAAATGTCCTTGGGGGATTTTTCTATGGTGTTACTCATTATAAATTTTATTTGTGCAGTATTTTTGTGGTACGAGGGGTGATATTATCTGCATTTTATATGTGGAGAAAGGCAAACAGATTAAGATTAAAACTAGCCTTTAATTTGGGCAGCTAGTTTGAGGCACCAAAGACCATATCTTTTCTAGAGTATTTAGTACAATGACTAATCTAGCTTTAGGTAGGAATTTTCTGGTAGGAGTAGGGACAGGATTATTGTTAGACTGTCTTAATCACAAGACCACTCTTTCTCTTACAGAAACCCTGTCTTCCTCAACACAAGCCTTTCAGCCTCTGTTACAGATGCATTGAGGGACCTTACATCAGAAACCTGAGTCATCCCCGAAAATGGTCCACCTCATGCAGCTTTTATTCTGAGTGCTTGATTCCACTGTTTGAGCTAATGGAGAAACTGGGGGATGATGGTAGGTTGTCATCTTTCATGTGGTCTAGACAGTGTTAGAAGTAAAATACGAAGATTACACAAAACTCAACACTGACAAGTCCAACCTTTGAACGGTTTTGGAAATTCACCTTAAATCTAGTTATTTTTCAGTATCGTTCACTGAAGGCAGAGCAGCGTGGGCTGCAGCAGCATAAGCAAAGTGGTGCACAGGTCACGGTTGCAACAGAGCTACCCCAGTCTCCCTGGCGGGAACAGCTGGAGGGAAGCAGATGGCACCAGGTGTCCAGCATAAAGCCTTGACATGTTCAGGAGGAAAACTAATGAACAGTTATTGTCACTCACCCATACTCCTACATCTTCCTACATCCTCTTGGCATTTCTTAGAATAACTGTAGATGCCTCATGGCAGCTGTCACATTAGCCCTTCACCAGACAAGGAGACGGGAAACTAACTGTTATGGCTTTAACTGATTGCAGGGTTACATTTCTCCTAGCAACTTTTAACCTCAAAGCAGAGAGATGCTTTAGATCTTGTCAATGTATGTTCCCCTTAAGATAAAGATAATTAAAGTTTATAACAAGTCAACATTTTTATTTAATCTGTTTCTTTCCATGCCTTTACCCCTTCTAAACACTGTGTTCCTCATCACATACCTAAAGCCTTGGACTCCTCCCACAGGCTTTTCAACGCAGGTGCTCACTGCCCAAACCTGCTGACCCCTATGGACTCAGTGTCTCTGTGTCCTTACCATGCGCTACCCTATAGCAGGGCTCTTTCACACTCAGAGCCTGGTTCCTTGCCCCAGTCTTTCCACCTCAGTTCTGTCTCCTTACGCGATATCTCAGTCACCCCCCTGCCAGTCCCCTTCCTGTCTCCATCCCAGAGCCTTGTTTGACCTCAGTCCCCCCCTGCCAGCAGCCATGTAGCTGTCAGCGTCCCCTCTCCCAGGCCTCTTCTTTGCAGTGCCTTTTGCTAAAACCTCTATTGCTCATCCTACTTGACTTTCCTCTTCGCTGTGCTCATCCATGCTCATTTTGATCCTCCATCTTGCCTCGTGTCCATGGCATTCCCGGCTGGGCGGGAGAGACGGCCTCCCTGCTCGTAGCTCCTGCGCCCAGCGCTGCACAGCTGGGGCCAGCAGTTACGGGGACAGCCCTCCTCTGTCCTCCGGCCAAAGTCCAGCCCAGTTACGAGCATCTGCAAACAGGGGCTTATAATGCAAAGTGGCAGATGAGTTTAACTCAGCATCACTACTCACTCTGCCGGTGATGGTGCCGTCTGCAGCAGTCAACAGAGAGCAGAAGACAGGTGATGTGTGTCACTTGCGTTACCTGTCCTTACACAATGAAACCATTTGCTAAAAATTTATTTTTATCTACCCAAGAGCTGGCTAAATTGCACAGTTCCTTCTGCTTATCTCTATACGTCTGACATGCAGCTCATATAAAGGTAGTCATCTGGTAAAGACAGGAACAATGGACAAGCTCCTGAGAAAATCTTCAAATAAGATATAAAATACTCTTGTCCCCACCAAGCAATCCGTGATTCTCTGCCAACACAGCTGATAAAATTAAGGCTGTTAACAAACAGATATATCAAAATTCAAGGAGGCAACTACCTACCTGGGCCTGTCTAAATAAACATCTGTGTATTTATATGACAGCCTCATGAAATGTCTAATCTTCAAAGCATTCACACTGCAAGAGGGCTGTTCTGTTTCATGAACAGGTATTGCAATGATGTAGGATTTGTGTATGGAGATTTTTTTTGTTACTGATTTAAAATCAATCAAATGGCAAATCAAATTGGCAAATGGAACTAGCCAAGTGAGCTAAGACACTGCTGAATGTTCATCTAAGGGGGAGCATCATGTGTAAGTGAAAAAATGTAGAGCTTGCCTGCAAGCATTACATTCTTTGAACCTGTCCTTGCGTCTTTTAGGGAATGGTCTGTGTCTTTCAAAAACCAAGAAACTTGGGGATGAAACCATGGAGGAGCAAATATATAAAGAAAATTGACTAGCTGGGTATGACAGTTTATAATCTAATAACTGTTATGATTTTGAGACATTTAAATTATGATTCTTGCACTATTAAGAAAGCTTGGAAAATTTTAAAGTACAAAGCTGCCACGCAAAAACATAACAGGTTTGGAGCATTAAGACAATGATCCATCTAGTGCCATACCCACATCTCAACCCAGCTGTGATTCTTCAGAGGAATGTACTCAAATCACTGTAATCGACAATTGCGGAGTCATCGGGGAAATTTTTTTCCAAAACCTCCTCACAGTTAGTAGATGATTTATAGATGTTCTCCTTCTGTAACTGCTTATCCTTCTTAACATCCTGGCAAGCTCTGAGATGCAATATTAACCAGTGCGAATGTAAATATGATACATTAAAAATAAACAAGAATCAAGAACTTAAAATTTCCTTTTATCAGTTATAACAAGTTGCTTTTGATTTTCACTGAATAGTTTAACTATACGTAGCTCTTTGTGGTTCATTCCACTCATAAAGCCAAAGAAAATAACTTCCAAATAAAACTAGGGGTGAAAACTTTAGGCTGGAAATGCTCATTATGATATGTTCTGATTTTTTACATGGTGCAAATCAGATAATCTGAACCAATAGTCCCTAGGAAGGAGCTGGTTTGGAGTAGGACTGTCAATACTGAGAGATATGAATTTGATTCAGAGACTAAAGGTTATTATACTCTTCCCATAATTAGGTCTCCCAGTGGTTAATTACTGCCACTATTAAATATTGACGTTCGATATTGGCTTTGCCTTTTTTTCCAGGTTAAAGATTTCACAAACATTTTGATGAAGTGAATTCGGTTTCGATTATTTAATGGAAAACAATTTTGGATACCTTCAATAATTCTTTCTTATTCTGACAGCTCTTTTAAAGTTGAATAATATGAAAGATCATCCTACGGAAGGCACAGCAGACATTAGGCAAAATCCCTTAAAAAAGAAATCCGGGATTCTAGGACAGCCAACGATGCACTGGGATAGAAACCATCTGCCTGTAGCAATGCCACAGGATGTGCACACAAGATTCTGTTCCTCAGTGGGCACCAGGGTGCAAAAGACTGAGAATAAAAAGAAATGCAAATGCAATTGACAACATCCAGGAGGACAAAACAGCCTGAAGAGCCTAAGCATGAGATCTGCCACGAATCTTCAGTACTACTGCAGAGCACTCCCCAAAGGGACAGATGGTAGGAAATTCTGCAGTCATATCTGGTTAACCTGAGTCCATTTCTAAAATCGATATTACATATCCTTTTAAACTAGTTATCACCTTTTCAGTGGCTATCATCTTTTAGAGACCATGCTCAGATAAATTGAGAAATCAGACCTGGACTACCTTTATCTGATTCTTTCCCAGGCAAAGAAACTCTGTAAAATGTCCATTTAATCCCACTCCACAGACATCATAATTTATCGTTTTCATTACCGGAAGAAGTAAATGAGAGAGAGTAAGACTGCATTTTTAGAATACATATTTTAAATCTTATTCTAAATTACTTCTATTTTAAAAGGTGTTTTCTTCATTAGAGATTTTAGTTTCAATTTTGCGTGATTTAAGAGGGTAAAACCCAAACGTTGTTAAAGGCAGAATATTTAATTGTGTGTCTACAATAGCTGGATGAATCACAGATACTTCCAACTCACGGAATTTAAAGAAGAATTCTTTTTGGCCAGGCACCTGGACCTCCTCTGGTCTCCTTTTTTTTTTTTTTTTTTTGCAGGGGTTGTTGTGTCTTACTCTCCTAGAAACTACACATCAGGAATTGTAAAGCCACTTACAATATCACTTTGCCCTTTTTAGTAGATGGTGAGATTTTTGCTCGATTCAGCAGGAGAATGGCTTTCCAGACAACTACGTGAGTTAGGTGGGAGTCGCAGATCTGCAGCATGGGAGTACGAGGACAGGAATGAAGCTGAGACTCCACACCCCTCTCAATAAATCTTACATCAGGCTAAGGTTTTTAGGAACAAAGGTTCACTTGTGCAGTTCAGAAAAGAAAAGCTTTACCTGTTTTGATACCTGTACTGCTACGGTCTGAGAGTTTTCCTCTGCCTGGTGAGTCATCGTCATGTACGCAGAAAGCTGAATCAACACTGTGACCTTACTCACTAGTTACACGCACTGCATGGATATAACGGTTTATCTCATGTTTACAGTGCAGAGTATTAAAAAGAAAATGAAACTCAATTAAAATATGATTCACATACCAAAATTTGATTAAAATAGCACTGATCCCAGGACCTGCGGTTCCCTCACAGAAGGATGATCCTGTTCATTACATTAGTTATTTTATTCAGTCCTAGATTTGCAAAAGGTTTCCGATGTCGTAGCACTGAGAGTGGCAATACCTCGGGATTTCCAACATGCACCTTGCGGTGCTGTGGGCACTCCTTCAGAAGGGGGCAGCCAGGGTTTTGTCCTTGCTCAAACAGTATTTCTTTGTGTTGAGCAGTCTTAATACGATAGTATTCTGGAAGAGCCCTGGAAGCAGAAACCAGAGCCTGATCCTCCCTCTCCGACTTCACCTGAAAGCCCTGATCCTCACGCTAGTCACACCTCAGTAACGTGAGGGAAACAGCTTCAACAGGAGGGACAAAACAGCCGCGACAACCCGGACACCAGAGAAGTTTCCCAGGAAGGTGGAAACGGGCTCCCTTGGCCCGGTGCTCCATGGATGAGTGCTGTGGCTGAGCCCACTGCTGTGCCCTTCCCGCCTGGACCAGCACCCCGGGGTCACCGGCTCCCCCGTGCGCCCAGAGCCCCACCTGGGCAGGGTGAAGGGAAGGGTGCCAGGTCTGCAGGCTCCGAGGGAGTTTGTGGCACCATCTTGGTAAGAATTGAGGAACTTTATTCACTAAAAAATCAGGTGTCTACGGATTTCAGGCACTGACAGCAGCTGAGCAGAGTTTTCAGGGATCTATATTTGGACTGGAGTCCGGAGAGGCAGTTCGGTAGGATGTCAGCGTGACAAATGTGACAGGCTTATACAAATCTTCACCTTCTCTTCAGAAAGATAGTTAACAGGGCTTGGAATGATGGAGGGCGCATATGCGAGATCCATTTCATGCCATGACTCCGGTCGTCTGACTCTCACACTGCTCCGGGAGGAGAATCCAGGTGCTCGGTGCTTCACCAAATTTTTCTTCTGATGCCATCCTTTCCTTGACACTGCCAGCAAAACTCTTCCCTCTTCCTATTCCCCTCCCCGAGCCAACAGGCACTTTAAATATACAACAAGTACAGCTGAAACTTTCATTTAGATTCCTGACGACTGGCACCACAGTTATTATATCCCCAGACTGACAGTTCCTGCTGATTGGTGCCACTCAATTCAGAAAGCAATATCGCTTTGATATATCAACCTGGCAACTGCCTGCAGGAAGCTATTCTAGTCCTTCTCTCTGAATTTCACTCTAAGAAATATACTCCTTTCAACGGGATTTTTCAGGGAAAGAAAGGCAGAACATTTAAGAGAGGGGATGGGAAGCTCAGTATGCCCCCCATAGCCTTAAACAAGAGCACCTTTCTTCTTATTGAGGAGGTAGTAACTCTACAGGAGACAAAGACCCTAGGAAGAGCCTTTACTCCAGGATTTTACACACTTGAAAAATCCAGGTCTTATTCATAGAAAAAGGAAAGGGTTTTTAAAAATTTACCGCTGACCTATAAATCCTTTATGAAAAATTTGACATGTTGGTGTTTTAAGAGTATGTTGTTTGATGTTTCAGTTCAGGCTTTGTTGTGGAGCCCAAGGGTCAAATAGTCAAGATGTTAAAGAGCAAAAACAGTTGGGTGAGTTGTGCTCAGCAGCACTTCTGCTGGGAGGATTAGGAGAGAGTTCCCTGGGATACTTACAGTACTCAGCTGCTGCCAAGTTAGGGGACAGCCCATTGCCCAGTGTGGGAATCTGCCTGTGCTAATATTTACAGGTGGAAAATAAAGACAGTTTTATCTCAAAGGTGGAAACTAACACAACTGGAATATAAGAAGCAGGTAAATGATATTTTTTATAAACTTTCTAGAAGGAAGGGAATCTGAAAGCAAGGAATTGTAGAACCAGAGTACAATTAGATCAAAGTCAATACGTATTCCCATATACATTCCCACTGATGACCCAGTATGAGGCTAATCATGTTCTCTTGCTTCTAATTGCCAAAGTGCTTTCTATTGGTTCTGAAAGACGGTATCAAACAACGTTAGGCATGGCCAGCTCTTCCCAATCTTATTTCAAACAGTGGTCTCAGGACAGAGATTTTCCCTCTGTCCCATGGCACAAGCAAAATCTGAACTTGAGTTCCCTATGCAAGCAGCTGGGGCTGACCTCCTGGGATACCCTGACGTGCACAGAAGACAGTCTTGGGGATCCATCCCTTAGCTCTGCTGCAGGTCCTCTGCTTTCTTTTTTTAATGCTTCAGAAAGTTTCACTTCAGTTCCTGGGGAAGAATTGCCTGGCTACTACTTATTTCTAATAGTCTTTCCTATTCCTAAGTAGCCGCTTTCGTAGAGGTAGGCTATTCGCACAATAGCAGTGCAAGCCAGAGCCTGTGGTTCCACATGAAAGCTTTGGGAGCCGACATGGGTGTACGCTGTGAAGTGCTTTGCTGGAATTGCCAATAGCAAGAGCCCAGGGACTTTCCAGAAATGCAGGTGGCTGCTTATGATTTCTTCATCTTCTCTGAATGTGATTGCATTCCCTTTAGCTATTGTGTGTATCATCCTTCCATTTAGAGTTATTTTCTTAAGTGTATCTGGAGGGCAGTGGAAGGCTTTTAGTGAAGCTGTATTGCATGCTTCAGTAGTGCTGCATGAGAATATTCATTCAATGGTTTATTTAAGAAGGAAGCAGATGTTTTTGACATGTCAGAAATGTAAGAACACTTTATCTTGGTGAACTGCTTCTACCAGTTCCTACAGATATTATTCACCTATGCGTGTCTCCAAAGAAAGAAAGAGCATTTACAAGCAGCAGAGAAGAACTGAATTCTCCAATGTGCTGCTGCAGACAGAGGTCACAGCATCTCTGTGCACTTTGTTATTAATACAATTGTAGGTGGAGCAGGTGGCAACACCTATTCTATTAAATCCTATTAATTGAACACCTAGTTAAAAAATACCTTTTTTTTTTTTTTTGGATTACAGAGTCACAGACTCACAGAATGGTAGGGGTTGGAAGGGACCTCTGGAGATCATCTAGTCCAACCCCCGATTGCTATATAGCTACTAGCTACAGTGATTTAAAGGCTGGTTATTCAGCACATTTTCCCAAAGATTTGTACTGATTTCCTTGTAACAACAAAACCACAGTTTGTTTATCTTCTTACCCTTCCTCTTCCTGCTATCACCTCTTGGTTCCCTTGTCAGGGTGTAACATTTTACACTTTATCTGTCTGTTTGCATACAGGCAGTAAAGTAATTAGGTCTCCTTCTTCAGCACACCTATGAAGGAGTTGCCATCATGTAAAAGAGGCTTTTTTATATTTCTTTCAAAGCTCCTGTTACCTGCATGAAGCTGTATTTCTGAATGACTTCATTGCCAAGAAGTTAGAATATGAGGTAACTGACAGCTCTCTGTATCTGCACACCCTCACATCCTCATTTACATGCAGGAAAGTGAGTGAGAAAAAGGAAAAAAAATCCTATATTGCCATGTGACTGTTAAGGCAGCTGCATATAATATTAAAAAATCTAGACTTTTGGTGTTTGTGCTGGAGCTGGAAGAACATGCAAAATGTTTCTGTCCAGTTGGCAGGTACGTTGATTAATGGACTACTATCTAAGGAGAGCACCGGAGAATCAATGGGTTGCGGTCAGGCCCCGTGGCAACATCGTGCAGTCATCACGTTTGCGAGGCTGTGCACATACACCGCGTCTGAAAGGAGCAGCACTAGTGGCCTTTCCTCGTACTCCCCCGAACCGCATTATGAGACACGTTGGCCCGCACAGAGAAACGCGTCTCATTCCCCACACTATGAACCATGAAAAGGAATATTGCAGTGAACCTACTGCCTCCTTTCTGAGCATTCAGTTAAGTAAAATTTGCATTTAAAATCGTGCTCATTCAGAAGGGTATAAACCTCCCCCCCCGTAGGACAATATTTTGGATGGTATCAAGAATGATTTAAAGAGTCCTTTGTGAGATGAAGAGAAAATTTGGGACTATTCTTGTACCTGGATTGTCTTTCTTATGTAGAGAAGACAAAAAATGTACCCATGAAAACAAAAGGATGACAAGGGAAAGTGTTTCGGAAAAATGTTTCTGTTTCTGGTGCTGACTCCCTTTTACACCCTCTTTGTTACAGAAATGCAGCGCCTGGTCAGACAGGCTGCTCGTATAGCTAGCAAGTCCTTCCCAGCATCTGGCTGTTGAAGGCATTGATTTATCTCACTGTGTCAGTCATGGCTCACAACAAAATGTTGAGATTTGCAAACTGCATGCTTTTTTTAGACATAAAATGGAGAGGGAGATTTAAAAAAAAAAATATAGGAAAAAGCTGACGATGGAAATGACCCCTTGGGAGCGATAGTAGGATCTGTATGCTTCTCTCCTAACCATTCCTGGAGATTTCATAGAAGCAGGCTGAGGTGGGGAGGCTGCCAGTCTCTTTCCCTCCAGCTAGTTATCACTGAGATGTCTCCCAATCATGACTAAGCCTCATGGAGGACACAGTGGTACTGAGGATGATGAGAAAGCCGTGCAGGTTTAACTTGCTTCCAGTATCCCATGCACCTCTGCACTCGCCATTAATGACCTTTCCACTCAAGAGGGTTGGCAGCGTTGTTTGATAAACTTAACTAATAAAAACATATATGGATAAAGAGTGTCCTTCTCTTCATTCCCCCCCCATCCCCCAGCATATCCAGTGAAATAGTCTCAACATATTGAGCTAAACAGGGAGGATGTTTTGCAGTTTTCTTTGGGAGGAAAGGAAAAGCCTACGACATCTCAGGGAATTCTCAGAAAATGTGAAACACTTCACAGTGTGAATCAACAATCTGATTTATAGTGTGTGCAATACCAGCCACGTCTGGGTGTGTAAGATGCCATTGTAGATGTCAGTGAAAGAGGAGCACAATGAATGGAAAAGAAAAGAAGAGTGTGTGTGGAAAGCTGCAGAACTAAATCCAAGCCTTTTATAAGTGGGCATTACTCCATTGATTTCTCATAAATGATAATATTCTGCTGAGAAGGACAAAATGGATATAAGGTTTTGACAGACTAGTCTCATGCAACCTGGGATTCAGTCGCTTCACTTGTGAAATGTCTTCTACACTAACTCAGAGGAGCTGGTGCCCCAAGACCCGCTGCATAAATACTCCATCTATGTTTCTCCCACAGCAACAGAGAGGTGAGCGTGTTATTAACAATGAGTCAGACCACTGAATTCTCTGTAAGTGCTCTCAGGACAGCAAAGCATATTTATAAATTCTCAGCATTTTCCGGCTAGCAGTCTTATAGCAAGAGTACCTTCACAAATTCCACTCACAGCTATTTGCAAACTTCATTGTTAATGGGAAAGATTATTTCAGTTTTGCCAGTTGCATTTGTAGAAGGGCTGCAGTGTTGACAAGGTTTTCTGGGTTTGCTGTTGTTTTCCTAGAGCTACTCTGCACATTTTCAAATGAAGTATTTCTTCATAATAAGATATGTCAAATTTCATTTTGAAGTGAATCAAAGAGATTCTGCATTGAAGTGCCTGGGGAAAACTTTAGAAACTGAAGCGTGCCTGGAACTAAAACTTGAGGTTAGGCAGTTTGTCCTAAAACTCTGGTTAAACGTCAAAGATTCCCAGCAGATGATAAAGGATACCCTCTGTAGAAGACAGTCCAGGATAATTTATAACATTTGATTACTTTCTTGTTTTGCTACATTTCAGTGTTTTGGCTTCACAAAGTTCCCCTGACACACTGCTCACATGCGTATATTTACTTGAGAATAGGTACTTCTGGAACCCGTTAAAGGCACTGCCTGAGCCTGAGATCTGGTCTTATTTCCTACACGTAACAGGCTCAAGGCCTCATTTATAATTGCTTGGCAGCTTCCAAAAAATCCAGATTCTAGAGGCAATGATGTTAGTGCTTCAGAAGGTGGCAGTCTGCCTCTGAATCCTGAGGGAAAACACGCGCCAAAGTCGGGAACCAGAGCGGTGGTGAACAGCACGTAAATCTCAATACTGCAAAGTACTAAACACTCCGGTGCTACTCCAGTAAATCACTTAAACGAGTGACCAGTCCCTTCCCAAAAATGGCCCCATGCAAACATGCTGGGCTGGATTGAGTCAAAGTCTTTGGTATGATGGAAAGCTGGGCTCATGCCTCTTTCTGTGATACAGGACATATAGCTGGGGTTTTTTCATCAACTCTAGGAATAATCTGCATAACTGAGTTTTCCTACAGTGGAGTCAGTTTATCTGTTTATCTGTTTCCAACAGCACACCGGTGGGCAGAAAAAGGAAGAAAACAAGTAAAGCATCCAGGATGTTATGAACAATTGACCTATGTTTGGGGAAAAAAAAAAAAAAAATCAAGTTTATGCAATGGCTTAGTTTTTGAGTACTCGGATTAAAAATTAAGATTTTCAGAAAATTATCTACATTTGCCTTATGAAGATTGTCCCCCATCAGATGCTTCAAGATGTGTACTGATAAAGAAAGGCATTCAAAATCAACAGTCACTTTGAACAATATAACTGCCCTAAGTATAGAAAAATCTGAAATTATGTCTCGGTGTGTATAGTTGTGTGTACATAGATATATATGTATATATATGCTGTTTTCATGTTCATGAAAGATGAACTTTTGTCAGACACTATATGAATGATTCTGAGTGGATATTCATCACCAATTCCTCTATTGAAATTACAAAAAGATACTCACATTAAGAGAAAAACATCTGTAAGTATATTCCAAAACTTTTGCCATAGCTGTAAAAATTGTGATGTCCCAGGAAAAGGAAATCTGTGCACTGAACTTTTCAGTCTGTTAGAGATGAAGGCTCAATGCCTTTAATGGTTTGCTGTTCTATAGACATGAATAAGAAGGAAGCTTCTATCCAGTTTGCTCTATGGTATAATGCTCAAAACATATTTAGAATATCATTTCTATGATCATGATTACCCAGTCATAGTTTTAAAGCTTCTTCCCTTCCCTTCCCTTCCCTTCCCTTCCCTTCCCTTCCCTTCCCTTCCCTTCCCTAAATGATTACTAAAAGTACATTGTATTGAAATATTTAAATCTTTGCCTTTTCTGTCTCTCTTCTGCACTAGAATCCATCAGTCTTAGGGTACTCATCTCACAAAACAGCAGATAGGAAAAACTCGTAAGTTACACCCAAGACATGATGAGCTCCTTGTCTCCATTCTTTTTACAAGAGACTTCCTTTTTTCCGTATTTATAAAAAACATGTCTTTGCAGCGAAGATTTCCCTCACCTCAGCTTTTCTTCTGTGTTGCACCTCAGGCCAGCCAGCATTCACTGTATTTCTGTGTACAGCATATGTTGCTCTTTGAGATCCTTTAAAATAATACAGATTTTGCAATTATTCTGATTATTTCAGTGCTGTTATGTGGTTTTATAAAACTCTTGCTTTTTTCTTTAATATTAGAAGTATTAGAATAATACAAGAAACAATATTTTTTATGCAGAGAAAACGTACATAAAGAAATGTTTTCTTTGGACAATACTACTACATTAAAGTGTCATTGCGTAAATAGAACGGCTTCATATAAACATTAATCTTGTAGTGCAATAAAAATGATTAAACGTCATAGCAAAATGGAATTATCAGCACCTGACCACATCTGTGAAATATTTCAAATACAGAGGAGGTCTGTAACATGTTTGCTTTGTTAAACTTAGAGCATAGAATAAAAACATTCACTTCTGCGTTTTCCTGATTGCATTTTTTTATTTCTTTACAAAGGGAGCATCAATGCATGTGAACAAAACAGTTCCACTCAGTAGGGCACATAGCTCAGAGCATTCTGTCCCATTTTCAGTGACCTGGAAAGCACAAAGGCTGTTGTGCTGAAAAGAAGAAAAAAAGGAAGAAAAAAGAGAAAAAGAAAAAAGAAGAGAGAGAAAAAAGACTTACCAGGATAGCTGTAGACAAATAGTATTTTCATTATCCACACAAATTTGAAACCTATCAGTTTCCTTGGAGAAAGCGATTATCAGGGAAATGGCAGCATGGCGCTCTATCTCACCATGGTTTCATTTGGGAAATGTTGAGAAACAACAATGATAATGAATTTGAAAAGCAACATCTCTGTTACTGTCATAACAAAATAGTAATAAATGAAAGACAAAAAAGCCAGACACTGAAGAAAAGGATGGGACAATGTCTCTCATAGGAGAACTCTTATCATGTAGGACACCACTGACTAAAGCACTATTTTATTGCACGGTCTTTCTTTGTGGAGTATTACACAACATAATGAGACATTATTCTGGTTATACAAAATCAATTGGAATAAATTCCAGAATTATCACACCGTGATTACAATTCAACACAGCCACATTGAAATAATGAAGACAATAGGGCTTCTTTCCACTGCTGTCTACATGACCTTTTCCATAGTCACCCTGTAGCTAAAGGATGCGCGTCACTGCTTCCTCTTCTTTCCTGTAAAATGACTGTGTCACTCACCTGGCAAGCATTTAGCCTTCGGGGCAAGACACGGGCACACAAGGGACTCAGCACGGTGCGTATTCATGGAATGACTGGGAAGGGAATTTTGGCGGCAATAACATTGGGTGAGGTAGAGATGACGCTCCAGATGATGAGAAAGGTCACTGAGCAGGCACTGGATGGACACGATAAAAGCTTTGTTAACAGCGGTAGTGATTCACGTGGAGTTTCCACGTGCCACAGAAGGTGGCAGGCAAAATTTAATGGAGCTCTCACATTGGGGATGGGACCAGTGCATGAATGGGATGGCAGGACATGCAAAAGTGATTAGTCAGATAGAAGAGGAAAAGCTATTTCTTCAGTAAAAGATCCCTCTGACTTAGGGCCGTGATGATTATCTGTTACTGTCTGTTTTTAATGAGACTTCTTGTTGGTGGCCAGTGGATAATTCTCAAGCACTGACAGCGCAAGCTTGACTCAGGACATTCTGTAGCGGAACAAGTGCAAATGAAGAGGTAAATTTGCAAAAGGGTGAGACTCACTTTTGTGGATATACGTTGCAAAATTTACATCTGCAGTTCAATTATGCATAGAAATTTGAATAGTGCTTCTTCTAACTACCAGATGGCAAAAAGGTTAAATCATTTACCCGGAGAAAGATATGCAAACTGAGCATGCATTTCAAAACATAAAGCACAATTTTTCTTGCAAACTGGGAAAGATGACCTTGATCTGGCTAAAAATGTCCATCGGTGACTACCACCTTCATTGTAAGTTATTCTTAATATGCTAAATCCAAATATCTGTAGAAATCCATATCCATTTCTTCTCATATTATTGTCAATCTTTAGGTATTACGGTGCTGAAAAAAAAATCTGGTTGACACCAGCATCCTGCATCTTCCATCTTTGTTCTAGTCTTATATATAGCTGAGAGCTGGTCACTCTTGCTAAAATTACTGGCATTAGAAGTAGGTAAAAAACCAACAAAAACAGTGATACAATGGAGCTTACAAAGACTATGGTATTTTGTTGTGTGTAAACATGCAATTAGCCATGTTTGGTTTTAAAATCTACGAGACGTGTAACAGCATGATGGATGTCTTCTTTATAATCCCTCCCATGAAGATTGTTCAGAAATAGATTCAAATTTATATTTGACGTTATTAGCAACTATTCCTGATTTTTAACTGGAGAATGTGGCAGATCTATAAAAATAACATTCTGAAATAAAACTAGCTTTAAATATGAAAAACTTCAGAATTATACTACCAAAGAATAAATGACTGTCACTGATATGAGAGACTGTCTGATTCAGAGGAGTCCTATAAAAATGTAAGACACAATCACATCAACTAGCTCCTCAATGAAGTGAGAAGCATAGTGATGTGGCTTTAAAATCATGTGAAAATCAGATACATTGTGGGAAAATGTTGCTGGAATGGTGACATCTAATATGTAAAAAGGCTATCCAAAACAATACCAATCAACACCTAGGAATATTTTACTGATATACTTGATGTGCTTGTGGGAAAAAAAAAAAAGGAAGAGGTAAAATAAAACTTAATTTAAGATGGTGACTTGTTGAATGAAGAAGTGGGGTCACAGAAGAAGTATAATCTTTGATTAGCGTATTATGTAAAAACATATTGAAACTATGAAGAAGAATTTTTCTAAGTGTCCAGTGTCTGTGCAAAAATCATGTCATGATAGTAACCAAGCTGAAGCCAGATGCATAAACCTCAGTGCTAATACCCATAGTTGTAATTTTAAAATACAATAACAAATTATTATTATGTTGCCACACACATTTGCAATCTTAAATAACACACGTAAGACTGCAAAAGTCTGTCTGTGTCATGAAATTGCAAATGAGTTGTAACGGATAGTGGCCCACGCTGCACTCAGCTCTGCAAAACTACTGGATGTGAGTTTATTTGCACATTATGATTGATCTGATGAGTTAGCAAAAACGTTAGAATATACAGGAAAGCAGTAATTAAAAAACAGAATCATAGAATCATAGAATCGTTCTGGTTGGAAGAGACCTCCAAGGTCATCGAATCCAACCATTAAATAGTGTTAGAAAAGCAACATCTGGACAGATTCAAAATATCAAGCATTAGCTGATATTAAAATATTCCATTGTCAATGTCCATCAGACTTGACAGATTATGGATTCTTCTCCAGTTTAAGTCACTTCAGAAAAAGCCATTCTAAGAACAAAAATTATCTTCTGGAAAATAATGGTTCTGTCTGTTGTGTAGGGGTAGAACCTTATACCTGAAAAACCTTCAACTTTTCTCTCTACTTCTCTCATTTTCTTCTGCTCCCCTCACTTTTCCTACACGTTATATATCTTTTACATTCTTTTCCTTTTTTTCTTTGCATTCACTCATTTATTAAGCTTCTCTTTCTGTTTCTTTGTCTTTCACATGTGCCTGTTTATCATCTTCCTTTGCTCTTTCTTTTCTCTTCCACAATTTCCCCCCCCCCCCCAAATTTTTTGTAACTTCTTTCCCACTAAGTCTCTGCTTCTGGAGGGAGCAATAAAACGCCCAAGTCTTAGCAGTTTGATACTATCAAGTCTTCTGCAGTAATTTTGGAGAAATGGCAAGATCCCTTGGAAAATGCACTGATTAAAGAGTAGATAGGCTCCAGTCCTGTGCTCAGATCTGTTACTATTCAGCTTTGTGATTTTGGGTAAATTTTTGACCTTTGTTGTCTTGCTACTTTTAATTTGCCTTCATATGGGCACAGCTAATGGAAGGTAAATCCTTCAGTTTTAATTTGATTTTTTTTTTAAATCAGTTTGCTTGACCAGGTATAGACAAGAAATACGGTGCTCACTGATAAAGTGTGTTGTAGCTGGCTACTGCTGTCTCACATTCACCAATGGTTGGTTGGTTGGTTGGCTGGTTGGTTGGTTGTTGGACTTTCAGTCCACTTTCAGTGGCAGCTGAAACCCCTCGGCCTGCTACTCCTATGGAAATTGCTGGCCCTTGTTTTAGTTACCTGCACCCTACTTTTTAGCTACCCGTACTGAGAATCACATAAGGCACTCTCCAGCGCTCGTAAGCACCTTGATGATGCCACAGGGTTGTTGCAGAAAGTTGCGTGCAGTAGTATCAGGGTCCTGAACTGAGTTTTGAGGGCAGCCTTTCTATACGTGCTTACAAGGACTGGGGGTGCTGTCGAAGGGATCCCTCATGCAAGCTGTCCAGACTGCATTGGCAGAGGGAGAGACACACCAGGGGTAGTTATAAAGATGAATGTCCTTTGGAGTATGTTTCCCTGTCATGCCAACTGGGCAGCTCTCAACATAGCCCGGAGTCGCCTCATGAGCAAGGCAGAATGAACAGTGATGCAGTTTGGCCTTAAGGATCCTGCCAAGGATGATCTAGAAAACCGTGGAATATCGTGAAGTTTGCTGTGAATGAGTAAATAGGTCCTTAAAGTGTAAGTGTTGTTAACACTGTGTGAACAGTCAGGAAAGGCAGTGCTGTGAATAAACACCTGAAGTCAGCAAAACATCTCATGGCGCTTCAGTAAGGTCATTACTGTGCAAGTTGATCTGAACTGTGTTTTATAGTCACTGCAATAGGTGTGTGAATTTTTAACTTGAGAAATATGTGGGTATTTGTCATGAAAAGGGCATTACGAATATATATTGTCTCTGTATCCTTTTCTTTTTCTAGACTTTGCTCTCCTTATTTTTCTTCTTTTGTAGTCTTTTTTCCATTTTCTTGTATCTTTCTTTAGTTTTTCTCTTCTTCCTTTCTCTCCATCTGTTCCTTGCAAGATGATGAAACAAATCTTAATATGTGTTAATGAGCATTCCTAAGTACATTTAAAATTTACATAAGGAGGAGCAGAAAGAGAAAGAGCGAGCTGAGGAGAAGAAAGAGCATAGCTCAGTGTTGCTTCCAGGTTTAGCTCATTTCCATAGTCAGTTGCAGTAAGTCCCGTGGCATTTGTTGTGGCAGGAAGGAAAGAAGTGAGAAATGCAGACAGTTTATTTTAATTTTTTTCATAAAGTAATGTTGAAATTCCACAGAACCTCTTTGAGGCTCCCAGCAGAGCTGCTTAGTCACCATGATATTTTCCAAAACACAGTCATTACCTGTACCTGAAGATTCATTTCCAAATTAAGAATAAAAAACAGCAGCACTTTTTTTTCCATGAATGAAGCTGAGAGCAGAGCAATAGCAGTCATGTTCATTACGCGCAGCTCTACTGTTTTGACCCCCTCAAAATTCACAACACAATGTAAGAACCTCAATCCCTTGTACCAGGGGATGAGCCCCCATGAGGATGAGGTTCTACTGCAGCCAGCATTGGAAGATGAAGAAGCTGAAGAGAGCAGGAGAAGCCTGGTGTACAGCAGCGTGTTGTGGTGCTTCTACGTGTCATGGGGCTTACAGACTTTGTACCAGCTGAGTGTGGGTTTGTTGAGCACAACAGAAGGAGCTGCCCTTGGAGCCCATGGTGGAGGAGGCCGGGGGCACCGTGGGCCTCGTACAGAAAGGCTCCTCCAAGGACCAGTGGCACCGGGAGAGAGAGGGTTGTTGCTCTGTTACCGTAAAAGGGAAACAGCAACATCGATGCCATCAAAACTGCTGCTATGCTCATTCTTGTTTCAGTCCTCATCTCTTAAATGAAGATAACACCTCTCTGGAGTGCTTTGAGGAGAAAGCTGTTAGCAATTAAGAGCTGCTCAGACACTATAATAGTGGAGGCCATATAAATAAATATAGCCCCAGCTCCTAATGAGAGGGAGACACTGTCTTCGTGTGAATGAAGGAGAATGTCAAACTTCACCCCTTCCTCACCATTGTTATTTCCCTCCTGCATGAGCATTCCCCTTAAAAGTCCCTGCATCCTTCTTTTTCCTCTCGTGGTGTAACAGCATCTTCTACTCCCCTGAACACCAAGTTGCCAGCTACTTTGTAGTGAAGGGGCAGAGTAAAAAGGCCCTTTTCTAAAAGCTCAAATCAAGCTACAAATGACCAGGCAGGTTCCTTCTTCTCTGGATTACTGGTTTGAAATGTCTTTGGCAACTTCTCTACTGAAAGGAAAGCTCTGAAAGTATGTGTCAAACTAAAGCTCACCAGATCCCAGTCCCACTCCTTATCTTCTCAGCCTCCTGCGAGTTTGGCTGGCATGCTACTGAGTGAGGCTCCCAAGCCCACAGAGCCCAGGCATGTGGGACAGTCCCCCTGCACAGGCAGCAGGCGTTGGCTGCCGGATGGGCAGCCAGGAGCTAGATTTGGCAAGAGGTGGGCTCCCAGATGTGTCTAACAAGCATCCGTCCCGGGTGAGCCCTGTTCGTGCTCACAGGTGGATATCTTTGAACTGCAGTGCCTGCTGAGCAGGATTCCCAGTACGTTGGCAGGAACTCGCACAAGTTTTGAATAGAAACCTGCCTGATGATCCAAGTTCCTTCAAATGACTGCCTGTGTTTTGGCTCAGGCTTGCTGAATTAGAACCCTCCTCACAAAACATTTTGGTCTCAACAAATCAGCATTTTGATGGCAAAGCAGCTTTAGCCAAAGAGATGTCTGTCACTGAAATCCATATTCATAAGTATTCTGCTCTGTGAGCAGGATGGGATTCCTGGTAGCTCCTGTCCCCACAGACTGTCCTTGTAAGAAGAACCAGAGAGAAGGCGTGCCACAATGTGGGAAGGCATTTAACTTCCTCTCACCCTTTCACTGGGATCATTCCTAGTCCTGCACAGGTATAAGGGTCTGGATCTGCATTTATACTTACATATTTAGATTATTGTCACTGTATACTGTCTGAGCTCTAAGTAATTTATGTATTTTTCGTCACAGCTCTCCTGAACCTGCTACCTGGTTCACAAAGACTGAAGCACAAAACACAGTTCCTTAGACAGGAATAGGTGCTGAACAGAACACAAATCTCAACACACTGCCTATTATTGAACCATCATTTTCATATTGCTGTTTTCACAGCTTCTACCAGCATGTTTTCTACTTGCAGTCTGTTTCCGACCCAGAGAGATCAAATGAAAAATTACCAAGACTGGAGTCTTGTAAAGATTTCCTGCCTCAAAGCTGTTTGCACTTATTTTACTGTGCAATGGAAGGAAAAGACAGGGTCAATCCAACACTTGTCTTGAATTTTGGAAGGACTGAGTACCAGTACATATGCACTGAAGTACTTTCCTTCAGGAAGCTGTCTTTTATTGCTTTATTTGGGTTGAATTATATGATTCTTGTATTTACTTTGTTAATAATAGACTCTGTATACGAATAATTCCAGGTTGCTTAAAATATTTCCAGCAGAGTACAATATGTTATTCAGATTGTAGCGGATCCTTTCCTGAAATTATTATAGTAATATCAATGATAGAACTTAGAAGATCTTTCATAATAACTTCTCTCTCTTTCACTTTTTGTTAGAAAAAATGACCAAGTTTTTTGTTGCTGTGCTGTCTGGAGGGATGGTGCCATATAGCATTCTTGCTAATGCAGCCATTTTAATAGAATAAGCTTTGACAAGTAAGTCATGTATGGAAAAGCTGGGAAAATGTTTTCAAATAGTCCATATGCATGAAAAATATTGCTTCAACCATAGCTTCGATACATTTGCACAACAATAATTTAGGATGCTTCTCAAAGAGTTCCAGTTATCTACACTGCTTCATGCATGGCCAAAGGATCTCACACGTAGCTGCTTCTTATTTAAGAAGTTGGTGAAGGTTTCTATATTAGTACCTAACAGAATTACCAAACCAGTCATTTCCAGGTTGCTCCTATCTTTACATTTACACTACAGAATGGAGTAACTGAGTCTAGGCAGCACAAACTTTTCCTTCCCCTTTGAATAATGTTAGGCATGTAGAGGAGACATGGTCTTTTAATACAGAAATCTTATACGCTTACCATGTTTTAACACATATCCATGTGCATATCACTGTAGTTAAGAGTCTTGTCCGGGACAAAAGAATTAACCTTCTGAGCAAGCTGAAACTGAAAACACTTAGACAACTGATGCTCTCTGGTCATCAAAACAAAACAAGGAACGACTTTGGTTCTTCTTGGCACCTGTTCAATGAAGAAGAGCCCTATGCCTTTCATGGAAACAAATCTTCCATCCAGTCAGACACCTCCTAACTTCTAATTACCCATTAACTTCACCAGAACTTCCATCCAGCCTCTTGGCTAACTCTTTAAGCATGTCCTTTTCCTCACCGGCATCTTTATGGTCTTGTATAGATTCTTTCCTCAGCTTATTTCCTGAAGGCTTTCTTACATTCAGGAAGGGTAGTGGTTGCAGTTGTTGAGAATGGGAAAAATATCTGACTGTCAGGAGCATATGTTTGGCAGCTGAGTGAAGCATATGTCACTTTCTTTTTCAACGGATTCACGTAGATTTTGAAGAGCACTACAAATAGTACCAGGCCTTTGAGACCTTGGAAAGAAGGAACAGTTACACATCACCTCCCTTTCTATTTCTCCATTGGCTGCCCCATCTTTGTTGAATTGAACACCAGCATCCTGTCTTCACTTTTAAGATTCATCTCAGCTTATCTCGCCTGCTAACTCTCCCTGCAAATTCCCTCTCAAAATTATAATTATGACAAAATCCATCTTAAACTTTTTGAACAAGAAATACTGTTGCTCATGCTGCCCCCTGAGGCACTCCCAATAAATATCTCAAAGCAGCTCTATTAATGCCCTCAGAACCTCTCCCAAAAATTGTTTACAAATATACCTGCAGTAAATTAGATGTTTGTTCAGTAGGAGTATGCTCATTCCTCCTTAGCCTGTTTGGAATTGCTTTTGTAAAAAGCCTAACACAGTCGGGTCATGGTCAGTGAGTGCACATGATACTGCTGTAGGCACCATGGTTGCTATATTATGAAGGTAGACACATGAGAGACAGTTCAGTTGCCTAAACAATCTAGTGACATCTGTAATGCTAAAAAGTACCTGAGAAGTAAGCATAGGGCTCCAAGGATGGAGATCCCACAGCTCTCTGGGTGACCTGTTCCAGTGTCTGAAAATTTTCATGGTAAAAAATGTGCTCCTTATATCAAATTCAAATAAGATTTTCCTACATTGCAGCTTGTGACTGTTGTGCCTCATCCGTTCACTGTGTGCCTCTTGAAGAGATTTTAGCTCCTCCTTCTCTGCACTGTCACGTTAAGCAGGTTTAGATAAGATCCCCTCAAATCTTCTCTTTTCCAGTCTGAACAAACACGGCTCTCTCAACCTCTCATACATCATGTGCTTCAGACCCTTACCATCTTGGAAGCCTCCCCTGGCCATGCTCCAATGTGTCCATGTCATTGTTGTCATGTGGGGAGAAATGACATGGACTCCAGATGTGGTCTCACAAGTGCCAGACAGGACAGAGAGAGGGGAAAAATCACTTCACCTGACCTGATGGCTACACTCATGTTAGCCACAGCACAGTTGCTGTGGAGACACACCGCTGGCTCATGTTCAATTTGCTGTCGATTGAGTCCCCCAAGGTTGATTTGTTTGTTTGTTTGGGGTTTTTTTCTTTTGGCAAAGCTGCTTTCAGGACAGTCAACCCCCAGTCTGTACTGCTGCATGGGATTACTCTGTCCTAGGTGCAGGACTGCATTTGCCGCCAGATATCACATTTTATCGATGTCAACCCTTTTTTCCTACTTTGGAACTGCATTTCTTCATTTGGTGAGAGGATCCTTATTGCCTCTCCAGTCTGGAAATGCCAGCAATATCTGATTGCAATAATAGATAGATATACACCAAAATGGAGTTGTGCAAGTTTTGTAAAATACCAGCTGATTATCTCAAAAAAACCCAGTAAATGCATTTCCCAGCCTGGTAAACGCATGGATGGGGTTACCTCAAAATACATGTTTTCATTCTCTAACCAATAGGAAGAAATGCTTTTAGGGTGGCCTACGGACTATGTTTGGGTCCTTCTTTCAATCTTTCACACCACTCTCTTGTAAGTTTTTAGCTGCAAAGTAAAGCAGCCAGGAAAGAAAAGTTGATCACAACAAACACCTAATAAAAAAGCATAAACACACAGAAAGAAGAAAGAACAGAAGCTGCAGATCTCCATTGCAGGCAGTTGTAGACAGAATTTGGAACAAATTTGGTAACAGATGCTGCCAAATTTAATTGCATTCAACATCGCAAATCCTACTCTTGTCTCTGCAGGTATGAGGCATTTGATCACAGCCAAGATACATGTACTCCTACTTCCAATAGGAGAAAGCTATAGTGTCTTTGGATGCAAACTAGTGGATCTGCCTTAGAAAGGAATCTGTGAGCACGAAGTTTGTGTGCTGTGTCTCCACCTGACGTATTAGTCATAATAAGGAACAAAAAACTCTCCAAGGTGCTACTACGAAGGCATGATCCCCATTTTACTGAAGTCAACAGATATTCTGCTCTGTAGCCCAAAGGGACCAACACATGGGGATAGAAAGTGCCAAGACAGCATTAGAAGTTAGTAGGCATAGATATCTATGCACTGAGAACCATTAATAAATCTAGGAAGAAGGTCTAGCAGAAAGTGTCCCTGCTCATGGCGGGGGGGGGTGGAACTAGGTGATCTTTAAGGTCCCTTCCAATCCAAACCATTCTATGATTCTAAGAAAACCTTCCAATTTTCCATATTTTTTATCTCTATTATTTATTTGTAACTACTTCTCAAAGAGTTATGATTGCAGTTTCTTTATTGGTTGTTCTGAATTTTAGCCAGTCAAAACCTGTAAGCAGGATAGGCCCTGAAATGCAAACTTCTAAGTCATTGCTTGTGTGATAGAACTTCAGGCTGAAAAGGCTTATACAAAACATTTCCACAATGCTTTTCTTAAAAAAAAAAAAAAAAAAATAATTGAAAATACACAAAAGAGTCCTGGTCCTGTTTAAAAATTCTAAACACAAAAGTAGACAATGATGTCAATGTAGGTTGCATTCAGTAAAAGGCATTCTCTTTGTTGAAGCGTCATATAATCTCACTCAAAATTTGCTGCTATTCTCATTCCTCAAATAATTAATTCTGTAGATCAGCTTCTTCTCTCCGCTGTAACTCCAGTTATGCCCTTTTCCAAAATATTGAACTTAGTACAGGCTCAGTAAAGGTATATTTTTTTAAAGCCCACAATTTAGCTTTAAACTCTTAGTCATGAGTAAAAGTTCTCATTGAAAGCAGAGGAATAGGACCAGGTTTTGAACACGTTGGCAATTTTTTGTTTTAATTGAGGCAAAAGATTCTGAAGTTCAAATGGCATGAATCAAAGCACTCATGCTGGGGAAAAATGACATGATTTAGAAACTAACACAGAAAAACAGACAGAAACATTCTGACAGACTATTTAAACTTTTATCTAGTTTGAGGGTGATGAATGGGAAAGAGGTGAAGAGGAGGAAGAAGAAGGGAGGAAAGTCTAGGAGATTTGGTAGTTTGTCTTTAAGTCATCTGAATTTTAAAGCACTTAGAACTGAGTTACTGCTGCTTTAAAAATCAAGGCCTTCTTTTCCGTACTTTCACTTGGATTAGAGAAGATTTACTCAGCCACAGTATTCCCCTGATGCAGCAAATTGGAAACTATTTCAACTGCCCAAGCTCCAGGGAAAGGTAAGAAACACAGAACCAAGATGCTTCAGACCTGTCACTTCCAAAAAATTCTCTTATAATTGACGTTGAAACTGCACTCAGAATCTGGGACAGCTGGAATGGAAGACGTCTGAGAGCTACTTATAATTTCCTGATCTTGTGCACTACCTTAAGATGGCCCAGCAAGTCACAAATTACTGTAGCTTTTGTCCCGACTTCTAGCAACAGCAGATGAAATCTGTAAATCCTTGTTCATGTTGAAAAATGATGTAGAGACTTTCCTTAGAATGATGTTCTTTCAGCAACAAGCACTCCATCCAGCACAGAGAATGAGAGAGCAACCACACTGAAAGGACTCTACCACTTCAGTTTCCTACGTTCATGATCAAAAAACGCCAACTGTGTTCTTATGTCTTATTTTTTGTTTTGAGCAGCCTCTACAGAAGGATGCAACATTTCCAAACACGTGCACATATTTGACATGCCGTCCAGCAGAAAATATGCTGTATTCACAGACAAATTACTGACATCGACTCAGGCACCTAAACGTGTGAAGAGGTTGACCAGAGTTCCTAAGCCAAGCTGAAGAGGTGTGTGTCTAAAGCTCTGTCCCTGTCTCTTGGACATACATACTGTCTGTGCAGCTCTGAAACACGTACCTCTGCAGAGCTTGAAACCGCTTCAAGCACACAGGCAACTATCATTACTTTGGGTAGAAACAAAGAACTTTGGGTAGAAGAAAATGGAAAAATGGACAGAAGAGGAGGTAATATTATCTTCCATCACTTATGACTCACTGTCCAGAAATGTGAGACATATTTTTCAGGATGACTTTAGGCTACAGAATAATAAGCAGAAGCAGCTATGTTGAAGCCAAAGAATGAAATCAGTGGATCCAGTGGCTGCTTTGGTCATTATCTGTACTACAATCTTCTTTTTTTTTTTTTTTTTTGGCCAGTATGAGCAAGAGCATTCCCTTGATTCACAGAATTGTTTAGGTTGGAGGGGACCTTTTGAGATCATACTCATGACCTTCTTGAACTGAGCCTGCATATCAAGTCCCTGGATCTGCAGTGCACTGAGCTGTGCTGTAGGCCGTCATGTACCGACTGGTTGTGACATTTAGCAAGATTATTGAATCTGTCCCAAACAGGCCTGAAAACAAAAGCAATAAACTTAATGAAGCAGGTATTGCCACAAGGAGCTTGAGGAGTTGCCGGCTTCCTGCTGACCAAGCGTTTCAGGTAATATTCATACATGCATTTCACTGTATCTTTGTTCTGATGATTGGTCTGTCATAATGGACTGCAATTGGATTCATGACCATTACAGGTATTCCATTACCACCTTTCAATCAATCTTTTCAGAAATGTCTCATTTAGAAGGAGCCTGAAGTTCAGCAAGGGAAACTGCAGACATTTTATCCATTGTTAACAATGGACACTTTCATTTTAGAATTCACGTCAACTCCTGAAGCTTCTTTGGTTAACAATAATAAAAACTGGGACTTAGATAATAACTCCTATCTGGAGATATTCATATCACTTATTAAGAGTAGTTAATTTATAACTGCTATAACCCCCGAGTATTTTTCTCTGTTTTATGAATAAGGAAAATGAGTCACAGGGCTCTAAATGGCAACTGTGTTTTACAATAACAAAGGGTCTAGTCACTTCAGCAGGAGCAAACTTACCCTACGTAACATAGAAGATGAGGGTAAAGACAGCAGTTCAACTCCAAGAACAGGATTAAATTCCAGATTAAGACTGAAATGTAGAACCTCGATTAATTTCCTAAACACACGCATCTAGTGCCATTTGAACTGGCAGTATGACACAGGAGCTACAGGTTACATGTGGTTTCCTGGACTATCAGCTGGAAGCCAGGCAAGATACCATCTGCCATCTAAGTTGGCACAAATGCCTATGTCTAGGCAACTGAATCAAGCTCTGAGTGTCTACAACTTGTGTCTCTATGTGAGACATTGTTGGGGGGGGGTGGAGAGCAATGCTGATCACCCTGCAATAGACATCTAGTGACTGAATAATTTTCTGGACTTTTTTGGCTGTACAGGCACAGTTCTGTTGCCTAAATATAGATGTTAATACCATTTTACCCTATTGTAAATTAGCTATATGTTTGAGGCCAAAAGATATGATGTAGGTCCTTCAGGAGATGCATATCCTTCTGGAGTGGAAGCTGGAGGCCAGGAAGGGTGCACACAGTGTCTCTAATGCCATCAGATGATGCCTACATTTCAGTTGAATCATACACCAAGACACCTCAAAGTAGGTGTCTAGATATATATGTCTATGTGTGTCCAGGGACTAGGCTCAATAGCTGACTAGGTATGTTATGTATTTTCAGGCCAGATGATCCTGATGAACAGCATCATTAGGTACTTAAAGATCAGCTGATTATATTTTAGAGCCATTAAGAATCATATTAAAGATACTGTGGGAAAGAAATGTTGTATCAAAAGACCAGAGAAAGGAAAACCTTCCATTAAAAAAAGTTAAAAAGGAGGAGCCAAGTACTACAAGCTATATCTGAGTTAACTTCAGTTCTTTCTGTACAGTTGGACAAATCATCATACCAGCTCTTCATAAGCACCTGCAAGGCAACAAGGAAATGAGTATCAGCCAACATGGATTTGCCAACAACAAATCACATCTAGCTAATCTAATTTCCTTCCACAGCAGGATGGCAGGTTTTGTGGACAGAGGAGAAACAATATGTGTCATATACCTTTCCTTTAGAAAGACATTCTTTCTAAAATGAAATTCTCATAAGCCAGTAAAGAAATGTCAGTCTAAATGATAATACTACAGAATAGGAAACTGTACACAGATTGTAATTATTAATAGTTCACTGTCGAGATAGAAGAATGTATAGAGGGAATTTTGCAGGAGTCCATTCTATTGTTCTATCAAATAATTTCGTTAAAGAATTGGACGATAGAGCAGTGAGTTTACTCATTAAGTTTGCTGATGATACCGTACTGGGAGGGACAGCCAGTATGTTGGAGAATAGAAACTACATTCAAAATAGGCCTGTTAAATTTGAGAGACGGCATGGAAAAAAGGGTGAAATTCAGAGCAGATCCATAGGATGTACTACAGTTGGGCAGGAATATTCAAATCCATAAAAAACATACAGAGAAGAAATGGCTGGAGACCACAAAACTGAACAAGAGAGCTATGTCATGCTATTGTGAAATGGTGAACAACATGAATAGATATAGAAGTGGGCATATGGCCTCTAAAATATGTGAAATCATCTCCCTGCTTAGCTGTGCATTGGATATTGAAAAGATCTCAGCTGAAGTATCGTATTCAATTTGGAACACCACCATCAAGAAAAATATGGACCAACTGCTTAGTCTGGAGGAAAAGAATGAGAATTTTCAGAGGACTAATAAATATTCCCCCAGAAGAAGAGTCGGAAGAAGTGCAGTTGGTTAGTCTGGAGAAGAGAAGGTGGAGGGGATGTGTGTCATCGTTCTTGGCACCTGTATCGCACTGCCTGCTGCAAGGAGAATACAAACAACCAGCTTTCCAAGTCCATGGCGACTGGGACAATCTGCGGGCTTCAACTGAAGGATGGGAGGTTTAGAAAAACTTTCTAATGGTCAAATGAGAAGAATGGGAACTAACTGCCTGGGAAAGCTGAGGAGTTTCCAGTGTGAAAGGCCTTTAACAATATATCTCACGAACCACCTAGCTAAGTTGGTTGTGATTTAGAGTCTCTTCTGGAACCTTCCACTAATAACATGGAAAATAAACAAATTCCAGTAGTTTCAAAAGAGAATAAGATAGACATTATTGTCATAACATTTCTCCATGGAAATGTAAGAAATAGAATAAATAAGATGCATAAAAGGAAGAATCCTATGCCTAACTGAAGATTCTATGATTATGGCGGAAGAAATTGAACAGTGCCAAATGAGCATCTTCCAGTGCTTGTTCAAGGATTCAAATGTGCTTTACGTAGTTATAATACTTGGTCTAAAAGACAAATGGAGACACCTAAAGCAAGCGGATCATTGATTTTCTTTAAAATAAAATAATTCTTACACTATTATTTAGAATGTCCATTTGGTTTTTCAGAAAATATAGCTACTTCATAGTTGACTATCTTTAGTATTTCTTACAGTAAGTGAAAGTAGCTTGGATTTCTTTTCTAAAAGTTTGATCCAAAGCTTTCCAAGCAGATGGAAGCATTTCCTGCTAACTAGCTTTTGAAAACTGAACTCTAGTTACTGATCAGTGTATTATTATTGTTTGTCACATTGCAATAGGAGTCAGATGTTCTGACCAAAATAGAATAAATGTAGAAATATCTACTGAGACAATAACGAGAAGAAAGCAAAACACGATTCCTACACAAAGAGTTTACTGTTCTTTTATCATGATACCAGTTATCTATTTTATCCAGATTACTAATCTATAGCATTCAAAGCAAATTGACTGTTTGCAGACTAAAGATGACCAAATCACAAAGTATATTAGGTACAAAGTTATGAAAAAAATCCTTGAAATGCTGAAAACTCTCAAAGATTGAAGTCTTTGAAACCAAATTGGTTCTTTTCTCTCTGTTCTAATGTACAGCTTAAGTAGTACTGAACATGATCCATACAAACTGTGCGCTGCATACAGTTAATCACAAGACTGAAGATTAGTGAATTAAAGCATAATAAAATAATATCAACCAGCAGCAGCAGCAGCAAATAAGCCCACCTCCACAGCAGGATACTGCAAATGTTTCAGAGAATAAAGAACATTTCAATTATAGGCCATATGTGTGATATTATCGTGCTGTGCTAGCCAGGTTGAAATTAGCTTCCCATTTTTCATCTCCTTCACAACCTACACAAAATCATCTAATCTGCTAGGATTTCTACATGCCACTGTAGAAGTCTGTGAACTTTCCATCCAAAGAATTCTGGATTTAAATCAGGAGCACAATTTATACGGTGCAATCTTCCTCCTCCTCCACTGATTTTGCACGGTTCAAACAGATAAATTTTGGCCAGGACCATGAATTCCCACTTATTGAAGTAACATACAGCAGAACCTTACAGTCTCTGAGTTTCTCCAAGAATGAAGAATTATATTTAGTTTCTGTTAAGCTATTTTATTGCACCAAAGAACGGTTTTCAGAGAACATATCTTGCAATTCTAATGATTTTTGTTTGTATATATACATGGATACATAGCTTGTATATTTTAAAAAATTCTTTATTTTCTTTGATTTGGCATATTAATAGCCTGGTGTGCAACCTGCAAGTTTGCTTTGCTTGTTTTGCTGAAGAAAGTTCTCCAAATGGCTAGAGAAAAATAAGGAAATACTCCAAGTGAGGAGTACTACTACTACTAAGAATATAAGAGGAAGCTGGATTACATTTTAGAGGCAGGGATAATTGTAGTGCATCATTCACAGTTTGAGGAAAGCAGCTTTAGTGTTCACACAGCCTTGTTTGCTGAGTTGCTGCTTAGTTTGTAGAAATAACGAGGGGGGAAATGGCAGACTCTCATTATACTCACCTTGTGGTTAGGTTTTCTACTGGCTAGCTTGCAACACCTACCTTGTGTATGCTTATTAATTTTGAACACATACTTTTTTTTCCGCCCATGATCCCCTGAAAAAAATAGTGATCCAGTTTGAAAATTTGGAGTTGGATTAGTTAAACTGTACCATTTGATGAAATTTAAGCAATTAAGCTATTCTGAATTCCATAACACCCAAATGCATCACTTGAAAGACTTCACTGCAATTCTCACCAATATCCCCAAAACTATTAATGGCACTAACCTTGTATAATTTTTGCTGATGCCACAAAATTTCCTGGTAAAGACATTTTGCAGAAATGCTGTTTTAACACTTAAACTTACATTATTTTGGACTAGATTCCTAGTCTTACTTAAATTAATCTGTATCTGTAATATCACTGGCTAAAATGTGTGAGTATTTCAAATTTATAAGCACCAATTAATAGCAGTGTCTTTTTGCTACCAACACACTTGCTGCAAGTGATTTCCTGGCATTGATATGCAGCACATATGCTTCTTCTAAGAATAACTAAGAAACAATCTGCCTAGAAATTATCTACCCCTGGCTCTATAAAGCACTGTTCATCTATACTACCAAAAATGACAGCTGGTTCTAGCTTATTTACAGAAAAAACCCCAAGCCCACTATTTTCATTACTGTTGCTGTCATCATGCAGACACTTAAAAGAATGCAAATGCTATCAAAGAACCAGCTTAGCATAACCATTCCTGCAATGAAATATTATAATCTTATATAATTTTATGTAAACTACATGATGAAACTGTATAACAAAACCAGTACTTATATCCATTGCTGACTTTATAAATAAGTACCTTGTCCTCATCTCTCGCGTGCATGCTTTACAACAAAAAAAGCCATCTGCCATCTATCACAAAATACTGTCATATATTTTTGGAGCCACAGTGGTACGCAGGTGTCTACCCACCATTAAATTAGCTTCCACATTTTAAGCCCACATTGGGCCTTGTTAAATATTTGCTGCCTTATCTAAAGCACCCAATTTTCCACCAGTTAACTTCTCTAACAAGTAAATTTCTGACTCCGGAGCTGCATATGCACCAATCATATCATCGTCGTACCAGGCTCTTTCCTGCCAGCAAGTCGCAAAAAGTATAGTTAGATAAGGCATAAAACAAAACAGCCTGTGGAGACCGTGGTTCATTTTTCTTCTCTCACTAAGCTATAAGAAAACCCACTTGAACTCCAGATTTCTATTTTCAAAGGAATTAGGCTGAGAAACATGCCTATTAATTTCCCCTGTTTGTACCTCAAATAAAGAAGCATTCATTGGGCCAGGGAGACAAATAGAGAACTTGGCATAGTGCAGTGCCCATGTCAGATGTAGGCATCTTAGATTTGAGTCCCTACTCCAGTCCTAATTAGTTATACAAAAGGAAACCACTTCTATAGGAACAACAAAGAGAAATTTATAATATATCTACTCCGTTGTTCAGCATATTTTCTGAAGAGGCTAATTCTAATCTGTTCTCCAGAGGAGACAAATGAGGATGTAAGTATATGTTTCTGCCTCCCTACATAAACATACAGAGAAGCAGACAACTAAGTAAAATGCAAAAGATAGGGGCAGGTAAAACTTTCTGTGTTCAGCATGAAAAGGGACTGGCATGGCTTAGAGGAGAAACTTGTTTCCCTTGGCTGTCTAAGGTCAAAGCCTGGACTTGGCTACTCTAGAATGCAATTCAGGGCATCTTATTGAGGCACCTGCTCTAAATCACCCTCTCTCCCCTGGCTGTGTAAACCTAAATGAAGCATGTAAAGTAATACTGCCCTTAGCTGGGCAGTATTAGGCAGTATGACAACCTTGGAGAGCAAAGCAGCAAACCCACAGGCAATGTTTGAAGAGAATAATTTTACCCATAACATCTATTGTCTCTTTCTCTCACCTTTTTTTTTCTACATCTAAAAATAGATGCTCCAACAATCTCATGAACAACTATATTTAGCTCCTCCTCCCCTCAAATTAATCTCTGCTGTGGTACATCTCATTTTGGAAAGCCACCTGAGAAAATTACTTTTGCATAGATTCTCTTGATACGAATTATCTTGAAGCCAACAATATGACTGCAAATATAAAGCAGAGAGGATCTATTTCTTTGTGTGTGTGAAGAATTCTGTGGATTATTAGTAGGAAGAATGTTAGCATAAAAGGTAGGACCCAATTTAAATATCTAAAAGCTGTAAATATGCATTTAAGTCATCATCCTAGGCTCCCTTTATAGCTAGGAAGATGGAATTGAGCCCTCCAGAGAGTGACTACAACATTGGGTGCTCAGGGAAAGATTCACTTGTCATAACACAGGTGTCTGCTGTCACTTTTGGCATTTCAGGTTACCAGGCTGCATGTCACAGGGGCAGGGGTGTCCTACCTATCCTGCATCCCATCTGCCAAACGTATGCAGATATTTGGATCTTAAGAGGCCCAAGATACCTATTTTTGGGAAACTGATTCTTGCTTTTTACTGACAATGAGATGAATTGCCTGAGACCTACTTCTCTCCATTGATGCTAAAGTAAATCTATGGTAATCTGCTTTGAGCTAGACGCCCAACTTTCAGATGCCTAAGTGAGAGCAGAAGAATCTCAACTTCATGAACCTTTGGCATGAAATAATGAAGTCAAACGAGCGTAAAGAAATGGTGCACTGTGTTTTTGTACGCACTACTAGAAGACAATATTATGATCAATAATGTGTCTTTTTTATTTCATCTAAGATGTGTCTGCTGCATTTTGAGAGGTCATAACCATCTCTTTTCCCAATAGCTTCTACAGTCATTTTCAGAATGCTAGTATGGTGTTTTGTAATGTTTTTTGACAGGACCCAGTGGTGGTTGTAAATGAAGGGTGGGGTTTTTTCCCCCTTATCCCTAGTTAAAATACAGAAGACTAGGGTACTGTTATAATTTTTCTATTTTAAAATCACAGAATAATACAATAATTTATTCAACAACAATTGCAAGCAACAACCTTAGATTTATGGATTTTTCAATTTATTTCACTAGGTGGCAAAAAATACTCTTCTGTGTTAACTTTGCTTTTTTCAGTCTCAAGGTTACACGTTTCTTAACCTTGGATTGTATCTCAGCAGTATTGACTGCTTTAGTGAATATTTCATTGCCACTTGCATAGATATTCTATTCATTATAGCACAGTCTCATACTATAGGCAGGTCAAAGAAACGTATATTATATATGCACAGATATTGAGAAATGAAGTTGTCAGCATCGTTCAGTATGTCACATAAATATTTCTCTTAAGAATTATCTTCTGCTTGGTGGAGTTTTGTATTTATATTCATAAGTATGTCTCCCTTCTGATAAAAAACAAGATTATATAAATTCTATTTTTCCCCCAGTGCCAGCAAAACATTCTAATACTGTGGTGCTCTTTGCAGTTTCTCTATCATGTACTTCCTTTGCTGTTTTCTGATTCTCACCGATGTTTATTCCCTATTTTAAATTACTTTTTACCACTCTGATGCACAAACCTAGGCTCGCTGCATACTTTCTGTGGTCTGCTTCTGTTCTTTCAGTCTCTGCAGAATTGCAACTTTAATTAAAGTGAATATAAAAAAAGTCAATATTTACAAAAATGGTCCAGGTTCTGGATGTGTTGATTTCAGGATTTATACCACATTAATTTTGTTAGAGGAAACTAACATTTTAGTGGCTGTTCTGACTCCACATTGCTAAGTATTTAATTAATAGTAATTGCTATAAAAATATCTGATGTTTTTCCATACACAGTGTGATTAGACTAGAGAGCAAGGATATCACTTCAATTGTGCAATCAGTCCTCCCCAAAACACCTTAAAAGTTTTCTGCTCTCTTGAGATGGCCAGATGGGATTTGACTCAAATAAAGCTTTCTGGGAGTTCCTTACCCGGTAAAAACAATGCTCTTGATGGCATTCTGTGGTGTCCTCTCTTATCTCAGAAGAATGAGGACAATTTGGATCAATTTATCAGAATATTCCTGTATTTTTATCCTTTTCAGAAAACTAAGGTATGGTAAACCCAATTGGTCAAACCCCTGTCCACACCTCATAGAAAGAAACCCACCCCAAAGTAAAGCAAACAAGTCTGTGTACTAGGTAGCAGCTGTCTTCTTATTGACCCACCATTCTTGGCAATCTTTAATGTATTTCCCCCCATTATTTTAGATAAAATGACAATATCTCAGCATATTTGGATTTTCTTAAGTTTCAGCCCACACTGCTTAAATCAGGAAATGTGGATCTGTAACAACAATCTCCCTCTTTTTCCCTGTGTATTTTCTAGACAATAAAAGTTTCAGGAATAAAATTCTGGCTGCATTAATCACAAACACCTTGTTTTCAAATGCTATGTACTTTGGATAGGGAGAGGGAATAACAAATGGGGTAAATTTCCTAGTGTAAATGCTTGTCTCTTCATATTAGTTTGTTTTTGACCATTTCAGAAGTAGATGCCTGTATTGGTAAAAATAAAGATATCGTTCCCTGTTCTTCCCATATGACTCTTTTCTTTCTTGTTTGCTTGCTTTTTTGCTTTCTTGCAGGAATTACTTCTCCCTAGTCTTATAGGAACTTCAATAGATGAAAAAATAGTGCCGTTGAGACACCTTTTTTTCAAGCAAGACTTCCATTCCTTGCTGGTTTTGCAGCCTGCCATTTCAGGCAAGGCTCATTTCTGCAGGTGGCTGAGTCACGTGATTTGTCCGTATCTTTTAGAAATAGAAAAAGAGCCTGGCAGTTCCCGCATCAGGAATAGTAATACAGAATTGAAGTTAAAAGCCTAGTTACATTGCTGTAGCAACGGGGCTTGCACATTGGAGGGCTAAACGGTTCCCAAACTGTCCTGTGGCAAGATAAATCCTGGCTGTTGAATGAGGATGCTTTAAAATGAAATACTCTACAGCTCAAATAAAAGGAAAGAAACCTAAAGAGCCTGGCTGGGAAAAGATGGCAAACTGGCTCTAGGAAGCTGTGCCTCATCGGTCGTACTTACCCCACTCCAAGACCCACTGTCACACGATGAGGCCACACACACGCATGTGAACAGGAACGCCCCAACTTACCCAAAATGCCCCCTTCCCTTAAAATAACGTCCTGTTGTTTTCTGTGAAATACAGTGAGATTATGGTGGCCAAGCTGGTGTCCCCAAACAAACGCTCGTGCCACCGTCTGTTTCAGAGCGCTCCCATCAGACAAGGCTGCGTTACGAGGGATATGCAAGGGGCACAGCTGAAGATCTACCAGCTACTGACTGAATATTAATTATCATTACTCAGTAAATGACTGCTAGATAATCTAGGCAGCATAAAGGGCAATGCTGGAACAATTCCAGCATGGGAGATGGATAGATTTTCATTTGGTTAATATTGTGTTTTCTTCGAATGGTGCTTGCTTGGAGTGTAGGTATATGCTTCCTCTGAGAACAACGAGTTATGCCTCTAACAGGTAAATCTGGCAGTACAATTTTTAGACCCTCAGAGTGAAATACTCACTTGTGTGCTGAGGTACTTGGCTTTCTTTACGGAAAGGGAATCAGGCACCTCAGAAAAGGATGTAAACAGCAGGGATCCCCTAAAGTATTGCATGATATTTGTAGCAGTGTGCTTGAAAACCCGTTTCTCTCCAGAGCCCGACTTCTCTGGAGAAAACCAATGCTGAAGGAAGCTGGATTTAGAAGACAAAAATATGTTATTTTTTAATAGCACATTCATAGCATTATTCTTTCAAAAAGCCTAAGCAGGCTGCCTCTTTTGTTGAAGGAGGTGGCATCCACCATTTACGATAACCTTGTGGTTGGACCTAGGAAAGCTGAGTTTGATTTCCTCCTCCTTTCTTCTGAAAGACTGCCTTAGACACCAGGGGTTCTCAGATATTCAACACAAGAGGCGTGCAATTCTGGCATTAGAAAGATTAATGCATAAATGGCCCCACATGCATTGCTCTAGTTAGAAGCACCTCTTGGGAGTGCCAGGACATCACTGTGGTTGTGAGTGTCTGCCCTTACCCACTATCAGATAACTTGAGCTCATCTGCTTGAAAATAGTGATCAATCTTAATTTTGTCATGTGGCTTTTATATTAGGAAGAAAAATTTACACCAAAAAAAAATCAGGTTTACCCCAATAACACAATCCACATGAAAAAAGTCATGGGGCAGAAAAAGCTGAGCAAAACCTCCTTGCTCAGCCATGATTATGCTGTACCTCCTCCCACTCTTTGTCTGTTTTGATGATAGGCTTTGTAAGTAGAAATCTTTTCTTTAGTTTTTAACTGTGAAGCAGCTAGCATGCTGCTGGTGTCACAAGATAAATGATTAATAATTATCATCATGAGAGAGAGCAAAAGGGCAAACGATGGCCCCAGATCAGTATGGAATCCTATTTTTGGCTGACAACAGCAAGTTACAAGTCTGACAGGTTTAATAAAGTGCTACTGATATTTAATAATTTTTTTTTTTTCAAGTTTGTTTCAGCTGGGTACAGAAGGATATGCATTTTATCAAAAAATATACAGCAATATCCAAAAGATCCCAGTGCCAGGAGACATTATTGGAAACCACATATTTAGAAGGAATCGAAGTAGGATTAAATATTAAAACTGGTAGTAATAACAGGCAATACTGTGCAAGAAATACTGTGTCATAAGACTCCATGTTTCAGGACTGTTTTGAAGCATATGTATATCCAGAAAAAGCAGACAAGAAGAAGATGTAGGTCCCTGAGCTTTGTTTTTCCCTTCTGCCTGAATATAGGCAGGGCCTTTCTCAACCCCCACACTCTTTTTTTCATTTAATAATAATGTAATCCCTCAAAACCATGATCTCTGCACACTGTGTCTTGTGTTAATGGCAACACTGTGATGCCTAGAAGTCCAGACTGCAAGGTGGTGTGCAAAGAGTACAAGAAAGATATAATGCCACAGAAGGAAAGGGCTGAATAGTCAAAAGCCAAAAGAGATGCTGGCCGCATCTTGGCTCCTTGGCCCCTAAAAATCACCCCAGTCAGAGTGCCCAAGGCAGACCGTCTCACTGAATCAACAGCACAGACCTGGAGGACATCCTGGGGTCCTCCTCTTGAGTCCTCACAGCACATCACGCATGTCGCATTAGTTAAATTTTAATTGCAATACCTGCCAGGACCAAAGAAACAAGACCTAAGATTTAATGGACAACCTAACTAACATGAATGAGCAAAGAGTAGTGAACAACTTTTCATACCCAAATTGGTACATTAAACAATCTACATTGCATTAATCTTCTCTGTATTAGTATAAATTAACAGTATAGAGTTCCAAGTATGTGACTGCATGTTTCTTGCCAACAGCATCTGTCCAAACATCTGGAAGTACAGACCTAAGAAAATAAAAAAATTAAAAACAGAAAAGTGGTTGGTAGTCAATAAGAAATTGAAAAAACCTCAACTATTCAAATCAATACTTTTTGTTCTAACATAATCTGCGTTATTGAATATCAATACGGACTTGCAGAAAAGGACCCAATGTCCTTCTTAATTATAAATAAGGATTTCCTTTTGTTCCCTAAAGCCCCATAGATAACTACAATATTCCTAAGCAGCTTCTCAGAATACTCTAAGCACTTTGAAAACTCATGCTAAGATACTCATGTTTTAAACTAAGTCACTCACCTTCAAGCAGATGATCATTTAAATCACAACATGTGGCAGCATAGCTAGCTACGTATGTGCAGGTATGTAAAGGAATCCTCAGCTGGCACAGAGTCAATGGAGCCTCTCCTGTAACATCCCTATCCTTGAGGCTGATGGAGAGGAGAGCAGTCAGAAAAGATGATGGCTCAGGAAATTTTCAGAAGAGCACAAAGGGTCGGACAGTGGGCTAAAGTTAGAGCAGCCCTCATACTGCTTTGTATAGTGTTTTACATTTGGTCCAATGATAGAAACTTTCACTGATTACAGGATCTTCTGGCTTTTTAGTCTTCTCTCTTCTGGAATAATGAACATTTATGTAAGTCTCAGAATGATGATGAATATATTCCCTTCTGTTATCAGAACTGGCTGAAAAAAGCATCTTTGATTAGCCTGCTGGGTCGGACAATGAAGTCTCTGTGAGGATCATTAGTGGCCAAGGAAGTGGAGGCTTTTTCTGAGCTGTCTGCCAAGCAAAGAGAGTAAGCATTTTACTCTTCCAAATTGGAACCTTTTTCATTAAAATTGATAAAACTAAGAATCTGGTATTTTTTTTCAACCACAACCTCTAAAGCAGAATGTGCTTTTCAGCCATTCTTTTAATGTATGGCATAGTTCAGAGATGGATTTGAATTAAAGCAACGGACAGACTGCAGTTGGATTTAGACGGGTGATCAAAGGGAAGAGGCAGCCTCTGGGACTTGTCTGCCTTCGTATCATGTGTAACACACTGTATTATTGCTTATGCTTATGGTTATCAACACAATCGCAGAATTCAACTAGCCAGAACGTTCCCTGGGACTTCTTCTGGGATTCGGCCCGTTTCATATTCCTCATATTCTTGCTCTCAGAGCAGTTTTGTGGTTTTAAGGGACAGTATCAACCTGCCCCTATGGCCTGTATGCATTTCTGTTGTCCCCACATGGAGAATGAAAGACTTAAATAACAAGCAAAACAGAATTGCTGAATAATTTCAGTGCTCCGCTCTTCAAACCGTTTTGTTGTCTAAGAGAAATTCCCTCCAATCTAAATATTTTCACACATCCCAAAATCTGAAGAGGTTCTGCAGGTGCTGCTACCTAATAACTGTTTATAGAAATCTAACTAAAGGTGGTATTTCATACCAACAAAATCCAGTTTAGCTCAGCATAGCCCAGATATAGAAAGAAAATGTTCCCATAAGAAGAATATGTGGGCTGACCAAGACGTGATCTTTATTTATGGACTATCCATTTCTCATCTGAGTTGTAGAGGAAGATACTATAGTATAATGAGTGTACAACAATTTGGAATAGCAATAGTATAGTAATCTATGCTTACCTTTGAATATGTGTCTGTGTGTGATTGATACATGCAGTTCTTACTCACATCAAGCATGTGCACACTGATAATAAATAATGTTTAATCAAATGGGAATCACTGACACATGAAGTTTGTGTTTCATGGTACACATTAAAAATATATTTCTCTTGTAGTGATAATTTTGAACCCATCACCATTTATAATTGCAATTAACTGAGGTACAAATAATAATGTTATAATGAATTGCTAACAGCCCAATTGCATCAGTAATTCAAATAGTTAGCCAGCTAAAAACATCCTTTGTGATTGCCCTAACCATAAAACTGTCAACTTCAGAATGATAATTATTTCCAGTATTTGGGGTTTTTTTCCAGCATCGACGTGGACTCTCTTTTTCTTTGCTCGGTTTTGTATTTTGTTACATAGTCTGCCACACACTTTCATTCTGACATTACCCTTGAAAATCCCATGCTGAAGAATATTTCCTTTTTTTTACACAGGCTTTACACTGAGCCAGTCAGTCCTCTGCCAGAAGGAAACCTGGGTTCCCTGGTGCGGTGCTGGAACTAGACTGAAGCTAGGTCATGTTTTAATAGCTGAGCGAGTGCACGTGTGACTGGATGTGTGGGTGGGTATGCCATTCCCTGCCTAGACTGTTGAAGGTCATTTCTCACCGCGTGAAAAAAAGCAAACCTCGATATTAGCCATTGTATAGGAACAATTTTTCATCTAGACAGTTAAAATCAATGAAACAGTAGCAACTTACTCCAGAAAAGAATAAAGAATAATATCTTGTGAAATTAAAATTATTTTACCTAGAAATTTCTCTCTCTCTCCTTTTTTTTTTTTTGAAAAATTTTGAAAGAACCATGTTGGAAATAAAAAATAGAACTGTTTTTAACTGAACTTCCCAGTGGTGATCCAGACAAAGTAAGAAAAGGAATATTTCCCAATATTAGAGTTTGATTTCTTAATTTTCCAGTCTATTTCTTGTGAAATGTGCATATATTTCAAGCACTTAAGTCTCTTGTATCAATATTACTTACCTCAATAAATATGGAAGTTTATCTATTACGAAGACCCGAGGAGATGAAGCAGCAACTTAGATATATCTGCAAAGACACTCTCTTTCTTGTGGCAGAGATGCTGGGGAGATCTATTTTTATATTCCACAATAAAGAGGATTTCTGATTCTTTTGGGGAAAAATGCTTCTTTTAGCCACAAACATCAAAGGAAATTTTTTTTGGCATGTGCACGGAGCCAAAGCTACTACCAGATGTGAGCAAAGTGACAATATTGCAGTGATGAGACTGAAGTTGGAGCAAAGAATTACACAATACTGCAAAATTACTGACAGGAAGGAAAAAAAATACTTCCTAAGAGCTGGAAGTAGCTGTATCCTCACCCTGGTTTGACCGATTACCCTCCCGTTCGCCCAGGTGATGTATAATCGTATTTGTCCTATCGGATTTAGGTCTGTTCATAGACAGTCTCTCGACCAAGAAGATTGATGTCTGAATAAAGATTTCTTGATGAAGACTTCTTTTACTGTGTGACATCTAATATATTTGTACCGTTTCTGTGGCATTATGTGAAGCGCAACATATTAATGCAAATTGAAAACTGTGAGATGATTGTATTCTGTCTTTGCACCTATTATCTCACCTTTGACATAGGTTTATCATCCAGACAACATCCGCTGCGAAACATTTCCCTGATATGCTCTTCACATGCTCCTGCCCTCTCTTTCTCTTGTAGTATTGATTTTTGCTCCTCTCCTGGAACCACAGCTCGACAGGTCATTCTTCCAAATCCCAGTGCTGCAGCGCTGAGGCTATTTCTTATCAGTGGTCAGGGAACATGAGTTACAGCTTCTGACGGGACAGAGCTCTGTTAAAGGGTCTTCTGAAGCACTGTACCGAGCTCGTAAAATACAGTAGATCCTGTGCATTGATCGCTGAAAGAATGCTTGCGGCAAATTGTTCACAGATTCCTTAGCCCGTACAGAGGTTTCCCGGTTAACGTCCTCAAACCTGGGAGGAAGGTTTAGAAACCTAATATTTATTAGTAGCTAATTAACAATTTTCACTTGCTTGTCAGAGGGGCTCAACACCAGTAGCTTACAGCAGTTTCAGTGAGAAAGCAATGGTCCTGAATATCAGCACTTGGTCTTCGCCCACCTTGAAATATAATGAAGTGCCTATAGATTAGCCCTTAATAATCTGTTCAGATCCTAATTATTAATTATTAGACTCTGCAGTTTGTAATAGATATTTTATATATTTATATATAGTATCATATCCATTATATAATATATTATTTATTTTAATATATAATACAAGATAATATAACATAGAGTGTGAGGTGACATGGGTCTCCCTCCTCTGCTACTTTTGGGGAATCTTGAGTTCAAATTTTCAAACAAAAAGGATGTTGAAATCATCATCATCCCTTCACGTAACTCATCTGCTCTAGGTATTTCTTTTTCAGTTGTTCTTCAGTAATTTCATAAAAATAAAAGTCCTTCTTATTTGTTTTTGAAGGAACTCCTACCAATACCAGTGGTCTCCTTAACCAGAAGTGAGATTAACATCTACCTGTCTTCTACGGTTTTCAGTTTCAAGAGAAACAGCATTTAAAGTGTGAAGTACTTCATCATGTACTGCTGAGCTGAGGCAGGAGAATATGAACCTGTCATCTTTCAGTCCATTCCGTTCTCCAGCCTTTCCAGAAGTCAGCTTATTATTTGCTGATTCTGCATGCTTGATCGAAATTCAGCTTCTACAGCTTTCACAGGCTTATGCAGACCCCAGCATTACATAGAAGGTTGAAGAATAATACATGAATGAAAGCTTAGAGAATAAGCTCCAGAGTATAGTAACGAGGATGCAGCGGTGCAAACTTTATTAATCTTAAACTTGTCAAGAAATTCAGCTGTACATAGCAATAAACGATATAGTCTTGTTAAGCAGTGTGATTCATTGGACTACGAAGATCAGAGATTCAGAAAGAAATCAATCTGTTTTAGAGCCATCAAACCAATTACAGCTGCAACTGCAATATTTTAAGGTGGCCTAAAGCTTGATTTATTTTACCATTTTTATACCGTAAATGGGATTGCTTGTAGAGTCACATGCGGCGCTGCTGCAAGTGTATATATTTCACAACCAAAAAGAAACTCTTTGTTTCTATGCTTGATGACATTAAAATGAGTGCTCCTTAGTGAGAGATTAGCGGCTGATTTTCCACCACTTCTTTCGATTCTAAACAAGGCAATTACATTTTCTTAAGAAGAAATAAAAGTTTATTTATGGTCTTTAGAGCCATGATATTCTCCTTAGTGGCATACTGAGTGATAGCCTGAAAGATTTTAGTGTAGTCATAGTACGATTTCATTCTTTGGACTATTTGTGAAAAAGGTTATCTTGAAGCAGATCTCTGAATCCCTCTCTGAGGCTTTGAAAGTATAACATCTCTGAGGCTGCATAAACAAGAATTCAGAGTATTTAATATGAACAAATTCTTGGCAAGACCTTACATAACACAAACACAATATGTAAATCCATTGAAGGATGAAATGGAACTAGTTAGATACAAGTCAAAGCACTTTGATAAGTCACAGCTAATCAAATACAAGTAAAAATAGGTGCTGAATCTTTAAACAAGATTCAGTTGATTAGATTGGGATCATTCCATATTATTCAGGAGCAACAATTTTATGCAAGATGAACAAATATCAGGAGCATTCATCGTTCTTTTGGTTTTTAAAAGTTTACTTGTGCATGGGTTCAAATTTGTCTTATTATTACTGAATTAAAGTGATATAATATTACAAACTGGAAAACATTGATTACACTAAAATGGGTTTTAAATATGGTGTTGAATATAAAAATGATGACTTTTTATTAAATATCAAGCTGGAGGCAGCCATTAAGTCAATGGAAAGGCACTGTAAACAAAGTTCAGCCATTATTGCCTTGTGATTGGGTTATCATTAAGTTTCATCATCCTTCTTGCTAAATCCTCTATTTGACATCCCTCTTTTAGCGGAAGGCAAAAGCAAGAACAATTTGCTACGTAGAAGTTAACCTGTTTGTCAGACAGCTCTTCAGCCTCACCGCTTTGAACACTCTGCTTGTAGAGGAGCTCTCCAGTCCACTCTCTAGGACGTAGAAAGGGTCGTTCCAAGCCTGTAAGTTCTCTGAAGAGAATAGGCAATTTCAGTTTAAATAGAGGGTTAGCCTGCACATTGGAAGTAAAGTTATTTCTTACTGTGTTTGCCTAGTACCAAACACATTAGAAGCCAGTGATTTGCCTTAGTCAACGCACATGTGGACTGTGCAATTAGTAGAACTTGATAAATAATCTTGCAATCCAGATAAAGCAAAGTTTATGTATCCAAAAGAGCGTATGATCCCATTTGTAAGTACTTCATAATTCTTGTTGATAAAATAAAGCTGTCAGAAAATAAACGTCAAAAATGCCAGTAGGGAATGAGAGTTATTCCTAGATTGTGCAATCAGTCGGGGAATATGGTTCAGTAGGCCCTACCAGACCTGGGTTATCTTCCTGTTTCTGTTATTTCCACAACTCATGCTACTTTACTTATACTTACCTGTTAGACTCCTGTTTGGACATGTCTCTAGGGGTTTTTTTCCATCAAAACTAAGATGACAGAGGAGGCTGGCTTGCGAGTGCAAATGGAGAGCACTCTTGGACTTAGGTCCTCAGAGGTAATCCTAGATGCTGTGTGTTGTATACGGCCTCTCAGACGAGGATAACATGACACTTGTTAAGTGCTTGGCATTGTGGATCTTCCCTCATAAATCAGGACCTAAAAGACATATCTCAGTTGAAAGGGAAAAAGTTCTCTTCTTCAGAGAGGTGCCTTTTGGAGAACTGTTATTAATATCTATGATGTGCTCAGCTGCCACCAGAATGGATGCTACACAAATGCTTAGAACCATGCATCTTGAAGCACGGCAATATGAGACAAAAATACAGTCAGGCCTCCAAGCCCTATTTATAAAGCCTAGAGAAAGTCTGAGCTTGGCCCTTTGGCCTGACTGAATAGGTCATGAGAGACAAGGGTCAGCAGTGAACAAAAGGCGCTGGGGGTTCCTGGGACCCCTGAACATCTCAAACACCAACTTTAAATGTAATTGTAAAACCTTTGTCATTATGGAGGTATCAAATAATATGACACATATATCAAATAATGTTTTTTTCACCTCTTCTTCTAACTGCCACTTACCAGTCTATCCAAAATCACCACTCATTCCAAGGGTACCTAGATGAGCTGGTACCTTTTGTGTTCTGAAGAGCTGATAAATATCTTGGGCATAAGAAGTGTTTGATCATTATGAATTCACATGCCATTAATTGTAATATACTCATGAAAGGAATTCATTTTATGTTCATGCAGCTGTCGCGTGTACTGCCAGGGGTGTTATGTTCTAATTTAGTGCCAGTCAACGGGCATAATAAAGGTGTTACTCATCAAATCTTGAGCATGCTATATTTGTGTATCCGATACTGCAACCAAAGCACAGGGTAGATGTAAATAGCTTCACACTTACATTAATATGCTATAATTTCATGGCATCTTTAATGTCTATTCATCAGGAAGATAAACCGATAGAACAGAATAATTAATTACATTGCATTTTATTTTTAACAGAAACTGAGCTTAGTATTACACTTTCACCTACATTGAACCCACCTGATTAGTATTATAGAATTAAAGCTGCTCTAAGATGAATTGGTTTCATATCTTTAGTTTCTTCATGCTTCTAATATCTGTGAATTGCATCGTACTGCTTAGGTATCCTGCCATCTTTTCAAACTGCAGTACATACAAACAAAGATCGTTTAGCTCTTCTTTGATAAAATAGCTAAGAAAGGAAGAACATAATAAATGAAAAATATGTTACACAGTTCTCAAAGTCCTATATCGTAGGCCCACCACAAAAGATGGGCTTTGTGGCATGACCTTCATGCACTAAATTCAAACTATTTTATATCCAGGGGAAAAAAAGTAAATTCAGAAGTCAGGCAATCCCTGAAGTATGCTGCCTCTGTTCTAAACCTCTGGTTCTGCTATATCACCAGGTTGTGACTGATCATGAGCAGAACAGCCATTCAAGAGCTGACAGTCCATATGTGACTTGTAAAGTGAAGGTGCGATGGAGTTCAAGAAATTAAGATTAATTAAGACATAGACTGAATTCATGGTTAATACTGACTCATCAGCTCCAAAGTGAATATCAGATAACCTTCAGCGTGGCTTACACCTATTATACACATTATATTCTGTATAAACTCATTGGATGTACTATTAGTATTATCTATGAAAAATAAATCATTTGTTGTCAGAATTGTGAATCTTGCACAGAAATCAGCTATAGATCACTAGTCTGAAATGTAAAAATGTTTCATGCAAAAAATGTTGGACATTTCTGGCATAGGAAAATGAAGTATCCTGCATAAATTAATTGTATTTGTTAATTTTGATGGAATAAACCCCTGAGGGACAGACATTAACACAGTTATGCCATTGTGCGGCATTAAATATGTAAATGTAGTTTGGTGTACAGGGATATAGAGTGTATCATCCCCTGAGTAGTTCATAGGTAATAGTCCCTAGCTTAGTCCAAAAGCAAAATACACGGGAAAATTAATACCAAAGTTTGGAAATTAATTATTGAGAGCTCACAGCTCAAAAAGCAACAAACCTAAAATCTACAGTATTTTAAAGTTAGACAAGTGTTTATAAATGTTGACCAAGCCCTAGCCCCATGCATTGGTTAGAGGGAGCATTCAGATGAAGATATAAGTTGTGTAAACCCTACCAAAACTGGGAGGAATTTAAGTCTCTACATGAGAGCAATGAAAAAAGCTTTTTCTCTAGCACTGTCCAACCAGTAAAGTACCTGTCGAAACTCATCAGGTACCTCCTTGCATAACATGAAGGTTTCTGCTGGGAACCAGTGTACAAACTGCCCGTTCTGGACAGCCGGCCACCACCGCAGGCTGCCGTGATGCCTGCCTGCCCGCCCGCCTGCGAGAGCCTCGTCCAGGCGTCCTCACGGCTAACGCGCATCAGGAACCGTGAACCAGCGCAATGCACAGGAGTCATGGCTTCTTTCACCCAAAGCCTAGCTGAGGATCAAAGTCTGGTCTCTTCTTGTGATAAATCTTGCCAGAGCTATATGCTGAAGAGCTTGGTTTTGTTTCCATCTCAGCCTGCAGATGAAGTTAGAGGGGAGCACTTTCCAAAGCTGTTCACAGATTACTGCTTGAACAGCTAGGCTGTTGGCTAACACCCACGGTGAGTGCTCTCCTCTTGAAGCTGTGCTACTATGCAGCTAAAAATGCAAATATCCTTGAGCCAAATACAAGTGAGCAAATAGCAGTAGGACTCTGTAACCTAAGAGTTACGATGCTTTGCTGTGTGAGATCATGGCCTTGTTCCTGTCATTGTTTGCCTATGTGGTACACAGTAACTCAAAATTTAATAGAAAGTAACCCTCCCATTATCTCTAGTTCAACTTGCTTTTTTTGATTGTGGTTATTTTTTTGAAAAAAAATGATGCCAAGGCACAGAGAGATTTGTGTGGGATTGCTGAGACCAGGATCCTTTGGGCATAGGAAATTTTGAACCCTCTCCTAACATAACTAATGGTATGTCATACTCCTCATAACATCAGACACTTCCAGACTCCTTTTCTGGAAGTGTTTATTTTCAGTGATTTCCTCCTGAGATAGCAGAGATGGTTTCAGATAGTGCAGTCTGAATGCAAAACAAAAGGCCAGTGCCCTCTGACCAGTGGAGATGGGAAAAAGCCATCCTAATTAACGCTGTTACTCATTTACCTAAAAGCAGCTGGGAGTTTAATTAGTTCTGTAACTTGTTAGTTTTGATGGATATCTGCCCTCTGCCATGGAGCAGCTGTTATCTCACCTCCAGCTGCTTCTTGCAGATCAGCAGCTCCCAATCTTTCTGGAGCCGGGCTCAGTGCTGCCTGCCTTGCCTTGCCTTGCCTTGCCTTGCCTTGCCTTGCCTTGCCTTGCCTTGCCTTGCCTTGCCTTGCCTTGCCTTGCCTTGCCCCTCTGACCGAGCACTGCTTCCCCACCAGCTTTCGCCAGCGCCGGACACTGCTCCCTTCAGCCCTGCAGCCTCCGTGTTTCTCCCGATGCCGAAGCCCTGCTGTAGCCTTGCCTTGCCATGCTCCAGGCATCTGCTGGTGCTCTGGTCTCCCCCCAGCCGCCTCTTCCTCCCTCCTTCTCCTCTGGTATTTAACACTGTGATGTTAACACGGAGATCGGTGCCAACGACCCCAGCAGAGCTTATGAGACTGGAGTCAATTCTGTATCTCACTGTGACTCGTCTCCACTGTGACCCTCCCTCATGGACCAACAGCCCTAAACCTGCTGCTTCAGGAGTGGACACAGCAGAGACAGAGAGCTGAGTGTTGTCAGCTCAGGCGAAGTGATTTCCCTCATGAAAAGAAGGGGGGGTGTGTGTGTGTGTGTGTGTGTATATTTATGTATATAGTTACATATATATCTAAAAAAACTAAAATAATTTGAGAAAATGAACTTCTCGTCAATCTGAACCAGAAAATGTTAGCCCTGTCTCACTGGAATGAAAATAAAAGGGGGCAGGGAGCAAAGGCTTCAATTAAGTGCTTAATTCAGTCCAAAGCAAAGTTTTCATTTCTTTTTGCTGTGTAATCCTTTTAAGTGTATTTGGCTAAAGTCAAAACAAAATTGATTTAAATAGTTCTATTTTTATATTTTCAAAAGGTTTTGATCTTTCTTTTCCGAATCTATCAAAGCTATTCATATACTAATCATTTTGGTACTCTCTAAAACACAGTTTTCAGAAAATAAACCATTCATGATAACAACTTTGCCCAAGTCTGCCATTAACCATTTTCCCTCCTTCCCTGTCCCTTAGTGTACCTGTAAAATAGATGGTCTTGGAAACAAACCTTATTGTGTTCCCACTGAATGCCCCGCTAAACTGGGACATTGCTTGGAGTTTGCATAAGAAATGTCTTTTCTTTATGGCTGTAAAAGAAAGGGGAAAAAACTATAACAAAAGGGTTGTGCTAATTTTATATTTATATTTCTGTAAAATTAAAAAAAAAGCAAGAGATTTAACCTACTGTCAAATAAGCCTGTGCTTTCTCATCTAGCTTTGTATATTGTATTTATTACATTTATTTGTTATTATGACTAGCATTAAATTTGGGATGAACTTGGCTAGATGCTCAATATTTTCATACAACACTGCCGGGCACAGCAAAACTTTCTTAAGAATAAAAGAGAACCTTCTCTTAGGACTATTTCTAGCATGAACACAGTATTACTCCCTTTTGCTCAACTGTTTTCTTTCTTGATTTTTTTTAATGATCCAAAATCTACCCTTGTCATCCACAGCACAGAAAAAAACATTTTAAGATGTTTTACTGGAGTGACTCTGTGCTCACAAAGTCATTTTTCACAGATTATATCAGACCACATACTAATAACATATGCATGCTCACTACCAGCTTGTCTGGGACAAATGATAATTTTGACAATCTCCAATGCATCACTTTCACTGTGTTTAAGGATTTATTATCCTGGAAATGTTCATGGGCACTGTAGGGGAATCAGATCGTACAGCCTTGCAATAATTTTCTGAAATCTCTTCCTTAATCAACATTTCTGTTCTTTAGCAGTTAAAGGGATTCTCAAAGTTAAACACAAAGTAATGCTGTTATATCTGGACTTTTTACTTTATATTTTTGCTGAATCTCTTTTTAGACTTGAGTACATTTTCATGTCTCACCTTCAAAAAAGTGAAAACCTGTGAGGATCCAAATGTTACTAATATGGTCACCTGTGACCCAAATATAAGATTTTTTGGGTAACGAGATACTGACTTCAGGTGGCAAAGATGTTGCCATCAGCTGTTTGAACATTTCACATTTAGCCTCAGCAAATTTTTATAGTGCTCCAACTAAACTACTTGCTACTCAAACTAATTTATTAGGCTTAGTAAATCTCATGTTGATGAAATTTTAAAATTGTTGTAAACTGCATCAGTAGAAATGCAACATTATGTTTTCCCAGTATTTTTGATGTTTTAGTTAAAATGCACAATTTAAGAGATAATGCTTGAGGCTGGATCAAGCCTCCCTGAAACTAGTAGGTTGGCATATACAGTACAAAGCTCTTCAGTGCTCCTGGGAAAATAGCTCCGCGTAGGTAGTGTTCGAGAGGGGACGTACGCAGGGCAGTCAGAGGGGACGGAACAGGGCGGACGAAGGGCTACGTCCGCGGAGCACAACGCAATGCCGCGTGGAGGTGCTGCCGCTCTTCAGCTCCAGAAAAGTACCCATGCCAAACTGCTCTGAGTATCTCACTCTCCTCTTTAGTTACCTGTGTTTAGTTGTCGAGCACAGAGCTATGCTGTGATGATCTACTGTGAAAGACCAGGAAACCTCGGTACGGTCTGAGCAAGCACTAACATATGACTCACGGGGAAATAATCTAGACAGAGGGCTCTCAGCTTGAGTGCTCACTGAAAATATTTGTGTTGTGAATAGAGAAAGTGTCTTTCTTTGTCTGATTACCCTGAAGCTCAAGAACATAAAAAGAGAGATTTTTTTTCCACTCAGAAATCCATAGAAATCTATCAGAGGTACCTGAATTATTCTTTTTCTTCTTCCTTTTTTTTTTTTTTTTTTTTTTTAATTTAAAAACACTGAAATAACCTTCAGAGCCCTAAATTTTAACTTTTTACTAGCCTGAAATGGACCATCAATATTTTTTCTTGTAGCTTTCAAAATCAGGTTTCACCAAGTGAAAAGAGTTCTGGACACTGAAACTATAGGTCTTAGTCTGAAATTTGTTCTCAGACAAAATGTCAAGCAAAGTCAAGGATCAGAAATCTGTCACTAAGTCATACAGACTGCAAAGGCTTCTCAGCAGGCTTAATGTTTTTCACCAAAACAGTTACACAGAAGTCAAGTTTGCAAGTGTCAGAATCTTACAACTGAATGCTGTGGCTCTAGTGAGAGGTGAAACACTCCTGTGAAACCTGACGTAAGCCAGGGGAACAAAGTACGGATGTAGTTACATACGTGTGTAAGGATTTCAAAGCTAAAACTCTGAAATGCAGCAGCCTAAAACACTTCCAGAATTACTCCACATCTGCAAGATACCTTTTCTTACTCTCATTTAGTTCTCTCTGTCTCTTCTGGTACTCAGTCCTGATCTCAAATGTAGGCGGCAATAAAAGGAAAGTAACTTACTGCTTATACAGAGAGTGAGAAGATCTGGGGTGGCATTTTTACTTGTCCCATTTAAGGAGAAACCTTTGGGACATCTTACACACTCTCCACACGTCAATGTAAAATGACAGCAAAGAATTGGCAAGCTCTACAGCTGTAATTGAAAGCTGAAGTTCTCCCGTATTTAGATTCCTTGACACATTCCATGGCTACCTCTACCACATTAAACCATCTCACAATTTTATGTATTAAATCTTTCTCTTTTCCCTTCTGGACAAATACAAAACTTGGATACTTTAATAGTTTATAAAATAAAGAGGTTAATAATGGGATTTTTTGGAGTCAAATTATTTCCACATTTCTCTGGTAAATCTGTTTTTAAAAAAAAAGTAGACTCATCACTAACAAAAATAGGTTTCAGATAACAAAGTGAATATTCCACTTAAAATAAAAACCAATTCTTTCAAAACACTGAAATCTCAAAATAGAATAAAAGAAAACAATAATTCTACAAAGGAGGAGAAGAAGGAAGCTTGGTCCCATAACAGTGATAGCTTTCAGAATGAATCTCTGTGTGCGTGTGCATGCGTATACATGCTTATGTTTGTATTTTTTGTTCACACATCTTATACTTCTAATTAAAGAAGCATTAGCAAACCCACAGAAATTATTTGTTACTCTAACTAAAACTCCATTAAAATGGTGTCTCTTCTTTCTTTTATCATTTCCTGTCATTGTTGCTTTGCTGATATGATCATAATTCAAGAATATCTGTAGAAGAGAAGCATGAGCTTCAGCTGTGATACAAAGGGAGACTTGTATGTGCCATGGTAAAGCAATGCTGTCCAGGCTACAGGCTGCGTTCGGACTGTAAGAGATTTCCATACAGCTCGTCACCTTTTCTCAATAAAAAAATGAGGAAAACCTGGTCAAGCAGCAAAATCAGATCAATCGGGTAAATGGCTTCTTGTATGGCTGCTCACAGATCAACAAAAGAGCCTGCTCTTCTCCCAAGAGTTAGTAAGAGATTTTTCTCAGCAAGGGTCTTGCTTCCCCTTTTCTGGTGGGCAGCTGCAATGGCAGCACAACCTGTTCTTCCTTTCCCTGACTCCACAAATTCCCATTTGGCAAAAGTCGTATTGCTCTGCCAAACACAGAGGTTGCTACTGAGACAGTGGGGGAAATACAGGCCAAGGAAGGTCTTCAGAATGGTAGCTTCCCTTTGCAGATGTCAAGGTTGGACCATGGAGAATTACTACAGCATGAATATGACACTGGTATAGTGGTTTTGTTTAGTGGCCTCCAAAGAAACATAGAAAATTACAAACTTGAAAAACTATGCTGCAAAAATTCAAGTTTCTAGCCCCATGATCACTCCTTGTCTCTCATCCTTTCCTTAAGCAAGTATAATAGTGAAGATGACCAAAAGAAACAAGTCAGATACAGCCAACCCTGAAAAACAGAGGACTTGCAGTGGAATTTCAGCAACATCTATTAACAGTGAATTAATCTTTTCTTGGGATGTGAAGATGGATCAGATGACTGTCACTGTTTTTTCTGTATTTTCGTCCTGGTTTAGGCCAGGACGGAGCTAGTTTGTTTTCAGCAGCTCCTGTGTTTTGGCTTTAGTGTGAGAAGAACAGTGATAGCACACTGATGTTGCTGGTTGCTGCTGAACGACCAAAAACATTTTGCAGCTTCCCAGGTTTTCCTGATGTGCAGGTGCAAAAACTTGGGAGGGGTAGAGCCAGAATAGTTGATCCAAACCGGCCAAAGGGAGTATTCCATACCATAGACGTCATGCCCAGTATAAGTGAGGGTCGGTCGGTGGGCCACTAGGCTTTTAGACCCTTAACTTGCCTTAATCCTTAAGCTTCCCTTTGGGTTGCTTTTTGTTTCCCTATTTTTCCTTTTTGGTTTTTGTTCGTTCAGCTGTTCATTCCCTCGCCTGCTCTCTCTGGAACTTGCTGTTCTGGGATAGCTGGGGGGGGATACCCCTGCTGCCTGCCTGCTGCTCGGGACGGGCTGTATCGGTCGTCGGGTGGTGAGAAATTGTGCATCGTTTGTTTTATATATTCTATTATCCTTATATATATTATTATTATCATTATTCATATTTTTTTTATTTTTCCTTTGCTGTCCTGGTGAACTGTTTTTATCTCAATCCGTGAGTTTTCCTTTCTCTCCAGTTCTCCTCCCCACCCCACTGGGGAGGGGGGGAGTGAGCGAGCGGCTGCGTGGTATTGGGTTACAATTTGGGGTTAAACCACGATAATTTTCTGTTATCTTCTTGTATGTCCTAGAATCTGCCTAAATGTTAATACCATTTATGTTCTTTTAAATATGCCTGGATTTTTGTAACAGGGCCTCTTGCATACTTAATGTTAAAATTGTACATGTGTATGTCCATCATAAAACTAGATTACCCGAAATATTTGATGCTACTGAATTCAAATGATTTTATAAGAATGAATATACTTCTCAAAAAAAAAAAAAAGATCTATCTATTCTGAGAATTCAAAAGTTAACACTTTAGTTATAATATCCCAGGGGTAGATAGAACTAAGAGTGTCTTTCATGCTCTGATGTTAATGCATTTCTTACATTAACGTGTCTAGGTATATGAGTAATCTCAAGGCTTCCCGAGTTTGCAAAGTTTCATTCACTGAAGCGTACAATGCTTTGTACTTTCAAATACACACTCTCAACGCCCCTCCAATTTAACATAGTATTTATCTGAGCGTATAGAAAGATTGTTGTTGGATATGTTGTAAGGTTAGGAGACACTTTTCAGGTGAACTTCATGACAATGTAGTTCTTTTCCATTACCAGCAGCAGACTTCACTTCACTCTGAAGAACTTCCTTTTGTATTTATAGTCAGGTATAAGAAAAGACATGCTATATAATAGCCGAGTCTAACATAATGCTTAACATGAATTAAGACCTTACATATCCAACTGAAAAGGCATGACATACATTTAACTGTGTATGCCAACACTTAATATGTACTGATGCTGAAATTGTAATGAGAAGTGCAATTTCTTGTGTCACATCGTGACAGTTTTGAAAGTTAAGAAATACAATGGTAAATAGTGAAAAATAACCACCTTCTTAAGGAAACAACGGAGAACATGGTTGTCTTAGCTGATGGCAAAACTTGAGTGTAATGACAGCAACTTCCCTGTGGGTATCCCTCAGTTTCCTTGGGAACACTAGCAAATTGTTACTTTTTTTGTTTTATTTTCATTCTTTGTCTACAGACAGATTCTGCAAGAGTACAGAAATGCCTACTGTAGAGAACAACATCTACCTGCAAAAGGATAGACACAACCATCAGCGACGTTCTTCAAAATCGTCATTCTGAGAAGCTGGAAGAGTTTAGAAGAGTTTTTTTTTTCCCTACATTAATGTGTTAGCCTCAAATAAATTAGAGACAATTAGGTAACAGAAAAGGCATGAAAGCCCTTAGGAAAGGAGCAATCAACTAATGTTTAAAATGTTGACTACTCAGCTTATATCAAAGCTGTGAGAGAGCGTGTGAGAAGATCTCTCACTTTTTCCTTTACCTTCTCTGCTCTCAAATCCTAACACAGACTACTCCATGTATGACCGCAAACACGCATGGCATGCCCATCATTTTAATTATAGTGGGACAGGAATCTTTTCTTCTTTTTAATAAATGGGGTGGGTCAAGGAGTGAATCCCTCCAGAAATACCTATTTTCTAACTGATTGTATGATAAATGTGTCTTGTTTGACATATGCGCACTGACTTTTTGTTTCACATTAAAGGTTACAAACGAAATGAAAGGCGAACATTAGCAGTGATCTCACTGGGTATCGCTTTACTATTCCGTATTAGTTTTGTATTTTTGTTTGTGACAATCACAGCTGAGCTTCAGAAGGCCACGTGGATTTGACAGGATCGTTTTGACTATAAGGTATAAGCCAGTTCTGCTATGGAAATTTAAAAGACACTTTACACACTGCAGTCTGACTTCTACGTTATTTAACATGTCAAAGGGCTAAAAGAAGAATGTCAAGCTTGACACTGAAATGTGTACTTTGCCTGACATAAAGAATGCCCTTCCTGTAAAGACAGAAATTGATTCATAATCAAACTTCAGGGAACTAGCTCGTGTACTACACTGGGCCTTCGTGGAGCTTTAACTTCTAATGCAACCAACTGAAGAAAAGCAAGCCTTTCACTGAAACAAAACGTGAAGGAAAAGTACATATTTGTTAATTCCTTTATATATCAAGTATTCTGATACCACATATTAAAATCACTGCTGAGAGTTATAAAACAGTTTTGAAAAGTTTAGATTTAGACATGGCATTTATATTCAAGATACATGAGATATGTATTGAATTTAATGAAATGTTTGACAATCAGCATTCATCAGTATCTGACAGTAAAATTTGTATTATATGAGGCTGTAATGTGGCATTAGTTCATACAGGATGAATACTGACTGCACTGTGTTAGTTACCTGGGAAAAGAAGATCATAACATATTAGTGTCAAAAATTGCGATGTTAGAAACTTGAAGACTGTAAGTATTGTAATTATGAAGGCTACCCTGGCAAAAAAATGATATAATGTACTCAGAAAACATTACATTGGCACATATACTACTGTTACTGAGGCAAATTTAGATCCCTTGCTGTTCTATAGAAATAGCGACTTGCATGCTATTGCAACGTGTATCATTAATGACCACTGACTTATGCAATTTTTATTTATTATCTCTAAATTGCTGACAAAGCTTTCAGTTTTCTATGCAACACAGGAATGAAAAAAGAGGTATGACCACTACCTAACCCTAAGGACAATGCTGAGGTTACAGTCAGAGCAAGAGACAGGTTCCTTCTAAATTGGGATTCTACCCTGAACTGATATCCATTAAAGCCTTTCCCTCTGCACTGAATAGATGAAGACTTTGGGAAGCTAAGCTTTTGGTTTAGGTACCTTAAATACCTAACACAAGATAGGCAGTGTAATTACATCCTTAGAAGCTTGTCTTGGTATTACTACAGTCTACATGACAGCAATGTGTTCAGCACACGTGGACATGCACATGTGCACATGCCTGCAGGGCTATGATCTTATTGGCATCACGGAGATGTGTTGGGATGAATTCTGTGACTGGAGTGTTGGAATGGAAGGATACATGCTCTTTAGGAAGGACAGGATGGGGTGTTGCCCTCTATGTCAATAACCAGCTGGAGTGCATGGAGCTCCACCTGGGGATGGATGAGGAGCTGTCTGAGAGCTTATGAGTCAGGATTAAAGGGAGGGCAGGGACAGGTGACATTATAGTGGGAGTCTGCTACAGGCCACCCAACCAGGAAGACTGAGCAGATGAGGCCCTCTATAGACAGATAGAAGCAGCCTCACATTCACAAGCCCTGGTCCTCATGGGGGACTTCAGCCACCCCGATATCTGTTGGAGGGACAGCGAAGCAGAGCATAAGCAATCCAGGAGGTTCCTGGAATGTGTTGATGATAACTTCCTTCTCCAAGTGACAGAGGAGCCAATGAGGAGAGGTGCTATGCTGGACCTTGTTCTCACCACCAAGAAGGGGCTGGTGAGGAATATGAAGCTCAAGGGCAGCCTTGGCTGCAGTGACTATGAAATGGTGGAGTTCAAGATCCTTAGGGCAGTGAGAAGGGCGCACAGCAAGCTCACTACCCTGGCCTTCAGGAGAGCAGAATTTGGCCTCTTCAGGGATCTGCTTGGTAGAGTACCATGGGATAAAGCCTTGGAGGGAAGAGGGGCCCAAGCAACCTGGTTAATATTCAAGGATCACCTCCTCCAAGCTCAGGAGCGATGCATCCCAACAAAGAGGAAGTCAGGCAAAAACACCAGGAGGCCTGTCTGGATGAACAAGGAGCTCCTGGACAAACAAACACAAAAAGGAAGACTACAGAGGGTGGAAGAAAGCAAGGACAGGTAGGCTGGGAGGAATACAGAGAAATTGTCCAAGCAGTCAGGGATCAGGTTAGGAAAGCTAAAGCCCTGGTAGAATTAAAGCTGGCCAGGGACATCAAGGGCAACAAGAATAGCTTCTATAGGTACATCAGTGATAAAAGAAAGACTAGGGAAAATGTGGGCCCTCTCTGGAAGAAAATGGGAGACCTGGCTACCCAGGATATGGAGAAGGCTGAGGTACTCAACAACTTTTTTGCCTCAGTTTTCACCAGCAAGTACTCTAGCCATACCGCCCAAGTCACAGAAGACAAGAGCAGGGACTGGGAGAATGAAGAACCATCCACTGTAGGAGAAGATCAGGTTCGAGACCATCTAAGGTGCCTGAAGGTGCACAAGTCCGTGGGACCTGATGAGATGCATCCGCAGGTCCTGAGGGAACTGGCAGATGAAGCTGCTAAACCACTATCCATCATATTTGAGAAGTCATGGCAGTCCAGTGAAGTTCTCACTGACTGGAAAAGGGGAAACATAACCACCCTTTTTAAAAAGGGAAAAAAGGAAGACCCAGGGAACTACAGGCCAGTCAGTCTCACCTCTGTGCCCAGCAGGATCATGGAGCAGATCCTCCTGGAAACTGTGCTAAGGCACATGAAAAATAACAAGGGGATTGGTGACAGCCAACATGGGATCACTAAGGGCAAATTGTGGCTGCCAAATTTGGTGGCCTTCTATGATGGGGTTACAGCGTTGGTGGATAAGGGAAGAGCAACTGTCGTCATCTACCTGGACTTGTGCAAAGCATTTGACACTGTCCCACACGACATCCTTGTCTCTAAATTGGAGAGACATGGATTTGATGGATAGACCAGTTGGTGGATAAGGAATTGACTGGATATTCGCACTCAAAGAGTTGCGGTCAACAGCTTGATGTCCAAGTGGAGACCAGGGACAAGGGACGTTCCTCAGGGGTTGGTATTGGGACTGGCGCTGTTTAACATCTTTTTCAGCAGCATGAACAGTGGGATTGAGTGCACCCTCAGCAATTTTGCTGATGACGCCAAGCTGTGTGGTGTGGTCGACACACTGGAGGGAAGGGATGCCATCCAGAGGAACCTTGACAGGCTTGAGAGGTGGGCCCGTGCAAACCTCATGAAGTTCAACAAGGCCAAGTGCAAGGTCCTGCACATGGGTCGGGGCAATCCCAAGCACAAATACAGGCCGGGCAGAGAATGGATTGAGAACAGCCCTGAGGAGAAGGACTTGGGGGTATTGGTTGATGACAAGCTCAACAGGACCCAGCAATGCACGCTTGCAGCCCAGAAAGCCAACCATATCCTGGGCTGCATGAAAAGAAGCGTCACCAGCAGGTCGAGGGAGGTGATTCTCCTCCTCCATTCTTGTGAGACCCCACCTGGAGTACTGCATCCAGCTCTGGGGCCTCCAACACAAGAAGGACATGGACCTGTTGGAGCGAGTCCGGAGAAGGGCCACAAAGATGATCAGAGGGCTGGCACACCTCTCCTGTTGAAGACAAGCTGAGAGAGTTGGGCTTGTTCAGCATGGAGAAGAGAAGGCTCCAGGGAAACTTTTTAGCAGCCTTCCAGTACCTAAAAGGGGCCTACAAGAAAGCTGGACAAGGGCATGTAGTCATAGGACAAGAGGTAATGGCTTTAAACTGAAAGAGGGTAGATGTAGATGAGATCTAAGGAAGAAATTCTTCATCATGAGGGTGGTGAGGCACAGGTTGCCCAGAGAAGTTGTGGATGCCCCATCCCTGGAAATGTTCAAGGTCAGGTTGGATGCAGCTTTGAGCAACCTGGTCTAGTGGAAGGTGTCCCTGCCCATGGCAGGGGGCTTGGAACTAGATGATCTTTAAGGTTCCTTCCAACCCAAACCATTCTATGGTTCTATGATTCTATGCTCAGAATGATGAATGATGATATGCTCAGAAAGATGGAAGTTAAACTCCATGGGAAATCCCATGAAGCAGTGAAGCACAGTGGCTTACAGCAGAGCAATGGATTGTCACCCAGCAGCATCACATGGGCTGTCATACAGCAATGGGTATGATTCAGACTGTCAAGAAACTGTGGGAACAGATATGGGGGGGAAGGAGGACTTGTGCTAACTCTGTGCGCAGGCATTTAATTCATTTGGAGGGCTAACCCAATCCTTTCTGATGACAAATGGTTCTGTATCCAATTTCATTAGTATAAAACGTGGCGGAATTTTTGCATTGATCAGTAGCTAGAGATGGCACAAGTCAGGCTACAGTCTAGCTCTAATCATTCACAAATTTTGCAGATTTGCTACTCAAAGCTGCCAGTGATAGCATCAGAGCTCAGCATGCTCAGATCTGGTGCTGTCGCCCATGGCCATGGCAGACATCGTTCCCAACAGGAAGACTGCTGCGTGACTCAGGGAGTTAAAGAATGACCCTTGACAAGAAAGAACTAGTGTCAAGTTTTAAAACACTGTAAATCCAGCCAATTGCTTTTCTGACCCTTTAAAATTATTTTCTGGCTGGCACTACTCATGGAGATTTGAAAGAAAGCAATACCCTTCATCAAACAAAAATTGAAGAATTAATTTCAAATGGGCTCACTGTGGTGACTAAAGCTAGAATTTGGCAAGGATCAACATATTTGTTTTCCCTAAATGTAGTTATATTTAAATCTATTTTCAGCAGCTAGAGACAGCAATCTTAAACATTGATGTTAGTCTAAAGCATTATGAATGCATATGCAGTGTTCCAAAGGTTTTCTGTATTCTGACTATTTACAGTGGGGTTAGTTATGGTGTATCACATGGACCATCTTTATGTTTATTGCTATATAAACAGCAAGAAATTTTTCCATGTCAGGTCTGTCTCCTCTCCTGTTTTAGTGGAAATTCTCATTACCTTCTACCAGTCCACCTCCCTAATACTCATTGCCAAGGAACCTGCCATGCCACTTATTAATACTGAAATTTTCTACACATTTGAGAATCCAAGACTCAGGATGGATAGACATCTGATTTAGATGAAGACCACTGTTTGGAGGTCTTTAGGAGTGACTACCTCTTTCTTAATTTATTTTAGTTTCAGTTTACGTTATAAGCAACTGAAGTTAGCTCCTTCAAAAGTACTGGATGACGTCACTGTGTCGGATGTACATAATATTGGTGATGTAATGACTACCTTGGTGCATTAGCATGGTTCAGAAATCCCTTCTCCACTTTCTCAAAGGTAGGAAACTACCCAATCCCCACTTGGAAAACATTTTCCCACTGATTTTGGTGTTGGTATTTAAGCCCCTCATTGAACGTGGATTGGTGCTGCTCTTCTGCCTGAATCCTACCCGCTGCCAGACGAGTGCAGGAACAGGCAGAAAAGGGCAGAAGCAGATGCCCTTTTCCAATTCATCCTTCAACAACAACAAAAAAACTTTTGAGAAAAATCTCTCCAGTGTTTGGCAGCCTGTATGGAAAATCAAAAGCCACTTTTAACAGTGCTTACTAGTATGAAGAAAAGAACAATATTTTAATACCTATAAATCAAACCCTCTTCATCCTTCAATAAAAGGCATTTAAAAGTAGGCAATGAATTTGATCCACTGTGGCCCACAGTATGTGATGGATCACACCTACACTCCTCTTTTGTTTATTTCAGACTCTAGTACAAGCCACTTCTGCAAGAGAAAATTGTTCAGTAATCTCAAGGACTAAGCTAAATGGATTTTTTAAACCAAAGTATTAATAGTTCACATTTGTACCATTTAAGCAATTATATTATTATATTAATTCTGAGCAACCATGCTTCTTTTGGCTGTCATCTTTCTTTTAAGCCTTTCCCTTAATCAATAAGGAATTGGAAAAAGAAGAGTAAATGGATCATTTAAAAAAAAATCATACATACTCAGTGGGAGTCCTTAAGTGAGTTGTAATGGTTCATTTTAATATTTAAAATTACTTACTAAGTATCTATGTTTATCTAGAATGCAAATATTGCACAATTTCAACCCTAGAAAATCCCCTATAAAACTAATTGGGAACTGAAGATAGGGAAATCATTAAATTTTCAACAAAAAAGATGACATGTGAACATGGGGCATTTTGCTCGTTGAAGAAGAAAATAATTGTTCAATAAGGACTTAAAAAAAATCAGGAATAAATATTCATGGGTTATAGATTGCCAATAGTAAACTCACTGGCAACTTCTTATCATGTTTATGTTTGAGTCTCACAGGCACGCTTTTTGAAAGAATACCAGAAATAAAGCCAATTAGGCAAACCCAACTGATCCCTTCAACACTGCGTTCCTTCAGGTAATTTTGCTGTCCAAATATTACCAACAGAGCTGAACGTATTTCCCTGATTAACATAAGAGCTCTCTATGTGGTGGGACATAGAAGTGTGTAAAACTAAGGCATCAGCTGGCTGAGAGATGAGAAAAATAGAGTATCCACTCAAGTGTATGTATCATCCCCTTATCCATGCGAGGCATACGTCCAGCAGTTCCAGCACTGATGGCAGATTAGTCTCTTGCAGCTCTAAAGCTTTTCAGCAGGCGGGGGCCTTAAAAGAAGTTTCCGCAGGGTAAGTTTGTGTGTGTGCACAGACACCCAGGCATATAATACAACAGGGTTTCAGAGAACAATGTTGTGCAAAATATAAAACTGTGGGTCATTGATTATAAAAATAATATTAACAAGACGTGAACATTTAGTTGTTATATGCTGCAAAGCAAAAATGTTCATTACTTACTCGTAAAGGACCTTGTAACTTTCTCCAGTGCTCCCTCTGTGCTCAGCCCCAGTTCCTCCATGCCCATCTCAGCAAACCTGGGGATAGCCAGAGAAATCCCCACGGAGAGCTTCCGATCAAGTGCTCATGAGGACTCTGCTACACATTTAAGTATTAGAAAATAATAAAAAAAGCTATAGAAACGCGTTACAAGTTGCAACAGATATCCTGAGACATATGGCTGCTGGAAAGAAATCCACTGGTCATTTTGTCACCTTGGCAGAAAGGTTTTTCCTTGGTTCATCCCTTTGAAGGGGCCACCGACCCACAGTTTCTCCTTGAATCCTCTTGCTTTCTTCAGAAAATATTTCTTAACAACAACAAAAATAACATTTTCAAAGTTGCTTACAGGATACAAGTGGCTAAACTCCTGTTCAGAAGCCTTCGAGTCTCCAATAAAACACGATAAACTGAGGGAAGTAAGAATGCATGACATTTTGAAAAAGGTGACATCCTCTGACTTTCTCTTTTCAGCCTGTTGCCTTTTTCTTCTGTTACATTTGGTCCATCTTTCTGCTTTACCTGCGTAGATATCTATCAGTTACTAGCAGCAGATATATATGAAGCGAGAACGACAGTCCTATCTATTGGCTTAATTTACAGGAAACTCAAGTTTTGATTAATATCATTAATACTTGGCAGTCTAGAGTGGTGTGATTAGTTCTGAATAAAATATCAAGAAACTTTTTGGTATTATTTCATGGATTATACCATCTTACTAGACCAACAATTTTCAATTTTTCTTGCTAGTGAAAAACCTTAAATTTATAACGGGGTGTGTGTTAGACTTCAGCTCTGACATTGTTTTCCCTTGGCTTGTTTATGCTCAGGTATAAATCAGTAAGAAGGAAAACTGAGATCCAATTCTAAAAGTAAAAGTCACATCATCTGCATGAATTGTCTGAACGTTCACACTCAGCTATAGTATATAGTCCAAAAAATCACCCATTTGGTCTCAGCTACTTTATAGGAACATGTTTCTGCAGAAAGAATATAAGACAAGAGTTGAAATAACCAAGCACAATCAAGTCTTTCACCAGTGCAAGCAACAACATCGTGTAGAACCTTTTACAAATATATCAGTTTTCATTCCAGGTCTTTTGACCTCTTATCTCCATTGAATAATATTCAGTCATCTCACTATTTTAACATCTTGGATTTTTTTTTTTTTAATTTCTAAAAACACATGTTCTTGTGGAAACACTGTCCATTAGCTTTATCTCATGGAAGAGGCTCTTCTCTCTCCTTATTGTTGTTTGTGAGATATTTATTCAAAGCAATAATTTGCCCTCTTAGCTTTCATTTTATACTTAGCTGTTGCTTAAAAAGAGAATTAAGGCATTGTTTGGTAGATGGTAACAGCATCAGCTAAAAATGCACCTGTCACTTAAAGTTACATTTCCTTTTTGTCTGTGACTGGATAAATTTATCATACATGTGCTATCCCTTGACCTAAACAATAAACAACTGGAAGGAAGGAGTCTTAAATCGGCCAGACTCTGGAAAAAATATATATTGGCATTTCACTGTAATTGATTGTGCTACTGAGATTAGAATTGTTGAAATCAGAATTTAAGCCTTCATTTATCAGACAAAAAGCTAGCGAGATGGAAAGGAACTAAGTAATTACCTCAGCAACTCATCTGTCAAACCTTTCACCATTCTTCAACAAGGGTTTACTGAATGGAGACTCCAATGCACAGCAAAGAGTAATTGCAACATGAAAAAGTGATGCTCATTTTGGCGGACCTGCACTTAACAGGACTGTGTTTTTTCAGCTGTCATTCCATATTTAGTTTTCTCCTTTATCCTGTATTGTCCTAAAGCATCTAATCAAAACCAACTTAGATACTGCATGAATTAGAAGTCACTCTAAAACTAGTGAGATTATCACCAGCAATCAATGCTGCAATATAATGACAGCTTAGCAAATTTCTGACTTGCATTTATTTTAAGTAATTCGGAACTCTAAGTGGGAAGTAAAAATCAAAGGAAACTGGGATAAAGGATACAAGAGCATCTTAAAAATAATTCTTCAAAGTAGTCTCAAATTTAACTAAGGTATTTTTAAAATATTTAATATTTGATTAAATGGAATCAGAATTCATACTAATCACACATTTACTTCTCAACTAGAAAGACTACTTGAGTAGAAGATGTTGAAAAGTTCGTTTTACAGATTACAGGCTAAAGATTCAGTAAGGAACTTGGTCCTTCAGATGAGAAGTCAGATAGAATCAAAGCACCCAAGTCCCAAATTTTGACCTATAAATCCAATCACTGTTATTAAACTTCATTCTGCTTTGCTTGTCCCAAGCCCCCCTCTTCAGTCCCTGAGACCAGAATTCTTATCAGCATTATTGGAACATGCTCATTACACACCGATGAGATCAGGCTTCTTGTAAAACAAACATTTGGTTACATTCTTTTAAAAAGACCTCTAGGCTCTTCTAAGCAAGATGGTAATGCCTCCTACTCCAAAAGAACTAGAACCAGAAATTCCTTTTAGAATATGAATAGAATTTCCTATTTCAGAAAAAGGATGCTCAAGGCCCATAGAGAATCATAGAATCATTTAGGTTGGAAGAGACCTTTAAGATCATCGAGTCCAACTGTTAACCTAGCACTGCCAAGTCCACCACTAAACCATGTCCCTAAGTGCCACATCTACACGTCTTTTAAATACCTCCAGGGATGGTGACTCAACTACTTCCCTGGGCAGCCTGCTCCCGTGCCTGACAACCCTTTCAATGAAGAAATGTTTCCTAACATCCAATCTAAGCCTCCTCTGGTGCAATTTGAGGCCATTTCCTCTTGGCCTATCGCTTGTTACTTGGGAGAAGAGACCAACACCCACCTCTCTACAACCTCCTTTCAGGTAGTTGTAGAGAGCAATAAGGTCTCCCCTCAGCCTCCTTTTCTCAAGGCTAAACAGCCCCAGTTCCCTCAGCTGCTCCTCACAGGACTTGTGGACAGAGGTCATCAGATGCCAGAAGAGGCACAGTTGTAGTCATTCCTCCGGTGCTTTGTGTCTCCTACTAGAGAGATCCAAGACATATGTGGTCTGTTGGATTGGGTAACAAGGCTCCTTCCTCTCTATGTCCCCACAGGAGGGAACCTAACTCGGGTTTCTGCTCCAGGTATTACAGTTTAAACAGTAGACACTGAAGCTTCTAATGTGTTGGCTTCAAAGTCCTTTACTGGATTAAGCTATAGGTAGCTAAGCTAAGCATTAATGTATAATTATTTGGATATTACCATAAAACTATTACAATTAAAGCAAGTAAGCCAATGTGCTGTATGCACTGGCCTTTTGAACCTAGCATCATCTTGAGAACCGCTATAAAAAATTCTTCTCAGTGATACTCTAATTTACAGTAACATTTAAATGCAAAGTTACCATGCATGAATGCTTTGTCATTCTCCTGAATTAATATCAGGCAGGTCAAAGCATGTGCTAGCAACTAGATTCAAATATTGGTGGTTTTGAAACTAAGAATTTTAAAATGACAGTGACTCATTGATGTCCCGAAGCAATGCAACGCATTGAGGAGACAGAGTACAAATTTGGCCAGAACTGATTTTGGCCAATCGACAATTAAAGTGTAGCTCGCTGTCTCAAATACTGGACACTCCCTATGCCTTATTAGTACCCAATGCCTCACCAGTTGGCCATTACTTACTATCAACTAGCTTTTCAACTATGGAAAATAAAACAGATTTTTAATATCCATCTTTACAATGATACCTGAAAAATTCAGGGCTCTCTGAAATCTTTTTTTTTTTTTTTATATAAAGCAATGAAAGTGATAGATGTAAGGCCCCCAGCAGATGGCTTGGGTCTTGACTATACAGCCTAAGATCAGAAGAGCATTTATGCTCCTGTACTTTCCAACATTTTTATTTTAACATTTCACAGAGGTCAGGCTTTGGGGAAACCAATGTGTCTGTCTCTGAGGTCTCAGACAGATTGCCTTTTGAAAATCAATCTTATCCCTTCCCTCTTTTGCTGATTCCCAAGCCATATGCTGACTACTGTCCCGCATCTCCCCATAACGACGCGAGCAATGAAAAGCTATAGCTCGAGCCTACTTTCCTGGAGTTGAAAAAGGCACAGACTGTATGACCTACCTGCAGACCAAATAAAGTGCCAAAAAGTGAATCCTGGTCAGACTGAGACAAAGTAACAATGTCTGTGGGGTTTGTCCCCTTCCTCTGTAGCGTTGCAGAGATGTGCTACAGAGGGCTTTCCCCGTGGTGTCAGAGGCTAGCTGGGCTATGGCAGTAGCAGAGGAATATTATTACTTGTTTATGGTTTTGGGGATAAAAGAGTGATACATGAATACAGGATAGCATACTTGACTTTGCTACTATATTTCTGATGGGCAGAGGACAACTAAAAGAGTTATATACTAAATATTTAAGTCATGCTTTTAGACAACTTTGTATATTTAATCACAGGCGTGGTAAGTCTTAAGGCATGAAATATATATAGCTTTTTCTGAACAAAGCACTGAATCTCCACAAATGAGAGTCAAAGAAATTACTTTCTTGGACTTCGAATGACTTTGTAATAGTATCTCAAGTTAAAATTTTAATTCAGTTTATACTTTTAATAGGTATTTGTTAGTTTTGTTTTAACCATAAAACTGTTGTGTAACAGCTGCATGAAGAACATTCTTTAATTTTATGATAGAGAAGGTTACAAAATCTTCATCAGGGGTCAAAGATTTATTCTATTATGGCAACCAGTTTTTGTTTGACCTGAAGATACATTGGCAAAGCTAATAACTTGAAAAAAAAAAAAAAAAAGAAGTTAATTTTGGGAAAAAGAAAAAAAAAAAGACTATGTCATAAAAACCTTTTCATCCTGGTACATGACTGTTAACAATTTCTACATCTAATAACCAGAATGAAACACTATCTTCTTTTTCAGGCTTCAATTCATGATTTCTTTAAATATAATATTCCTTTTTTAAGGTTCCCTGTAACATGTCAGGAGCCTACTCATATTTTGGTAGAAAAACCAAGTTGTTTCTGTGCATGGTAAATGTGTAAAACAATACATCTGTCAGCTCTTCGTAGGAAGTCGATGACCCATTATGTAAACTGTCTCCACAAGATAAATCTAAGTCTTCCACTGTTACCACTTTCAAACAAAAACCAAAAAGGGCGTGTGCTATGCTGAGGTCATTCCTGAAATACGCAGTGTTTTACTAAGGGGTTCGGAGTCAGATCTGTGTGCAGAAGAGACAGAACTTTCCTTAGTCGTAGGAATATGTAGCTCAGCCTGAGACCGCTCACGCTCCGGGACACAGAGCTCTCCGGGAGGCTCCTCAGCAGCGTCTCTGGTCTGTCTGTGCCTGTCTTCACGACTCTTACTTCGGATCGACAGTACAGCAACTCATTTGCACTGCCCTTACTAGGGGTTTTATTTCTGTATGTGATGTAAGGGCATGCAGGCTTCTGTAGCTGAGCTGTAATCCTCTCCTACATTAGTGATCATCTAGTACCTCCAGCAGTTTCTCTTTCCAATAAAAGAGTTTTTTTCCAATAGTCTAATTATTATTCCTGGCTCTAGTGTGCTCATGGCTGAGAGCTCGTCACATATTCCCCAGGGAAGCTCTTCTGAGGTAAAAATAGATATGTGTATCTTTTCCATTGTCCGGTGAGATTTTTCTAAACTTTTCCTTACCAAGATTGCTAAGATCTGATCAGACAATCATAATAAGCAAACCTCTAATGTAAGAGCATTATTCTCAATGCACCTGGTCCATCAAAGCTCCAGAAATAAGACAAATTGCACAGAGTCATTTTCCATCAGGGAAAAGAAAAGATGATTTCACTATGCTCAAGGATTGACAGTCCTTCTGGCAGCTCTTTTGGAAGAAAAAAGAAGTCATTCAGAAAAGCATTTACATACTGTACTTTATATAAAGTACTTATAACAAGAGGGTTTTCTTTGAAAATGGAAGAGATTAATCCTCAAGGAAATTTAATTCTATTACAGAGAAAACATTTTATTTAGTTCTTAATTTTGGAAATAATGATAGAGGTAATTAAGGTAACAATTCCATGCAATGTATTTCCAAGTAAAATTAAGATGTTTACTCTCCAAGCTAATTTTTCTTTCAGAAACAGTGTTGAGTGCGTCTTCCTACAGAACAACAGCTTAATATGAGTTGGATCTAATGGAAGACCCGAGCACATGGAGCTTCCAGCATCTAAAGGGCTGCAGAGACAGTTATTTCCTGTAAAGAATGCAACAAACCCTGATTCTGTTGAGTTGTTCAGAGCCCTAGTTCACACATACTCTGTGGTGGGATTCACAGACACGTATTTCCCACCAGACTTACCTACAGGGCTCACTCCATGAGTTGTTTTCCAAGTATTCAAAATATGAATAGTGGAAGGACAAAGCCTTAGGATCTGCTGCCTGTGACAGCAACTACTATGCATGTTACTGCAACAACAGGCATGTAGGAAACATACATTCAAGACATTGCTCCAAATCCGGCTGTGCTCCTCAAAACAGTTTTCTTCCAGTCCAGCTGACCACCCACGTAGGCGACTGGGTATTATGGATAAATGTCTGGTTTGCTTCTTCCTTAAGGAAGAGCTCACCTTGATTCGGTGCTTAATTCCTCTTTTACCTGACTTTCTCTATCAGTTACTAGAACAGGCTCTACGCTTAACGTCATGTTTATGAAACTCCTTGATAGGCACCTAACTTGCTCCTTGTGTTTTGTGGGGAACTTGGGTCCCTCACTTGGGCTTGAAGTTACTTTATGAAAGGGGAATATGTACACTTTAAGGAAAAAGCCTTTGGTCTCTATGAAACTAATTTATACACTCTCAAAAAAATGAATGTTTTTCTGTTTTAAAAAATATTTGCCCTCTTTCATAGAACAATTTGTCTATGTTTTTTCAGAGTAGTGAGGGGCAAGCAGAAGTTTGAGAAAATGGGAATTGTGATAAATTACTCCTTTTGCTCTCAAGACCTAGAGTAAACAATATGTAATTGAAACTGATGGAGGTACTGAAGTTTAGCGGTGGTGTAATTAAGAGCAAAACATGGGTCATCACATCTAAGAAAGCTTCAGGTTTTTTCATGAAGCATCTGCAGAAAAGCACTAACATCAATTCTCTGCAGATTGAACTGAAATGTGAGGAATGAACTATTATAGCTTTGCCCTTTTCCTTGTTTTCTTTTCTTGGGCTTGGTTTTCTCTCATATTATGAGTTATTCCTTGGACTTATAAGATCAATGGCAGGGATGCATTTATATATCAAATATCTACCATATACTATAATTTCTTACATGCTTGGAAAGATAGATGGTCATTTTACAATGCTCCATTTAATTAATAGAAATCAGTGATACATAAAACATAAATATAACATATATATTTAGAAAAAATGCTTTGTATTTAAAAACAAGTACTGCTGGGTAGTTATTGCTAAGGGACAACTAGTTGGCCATAGACAGTCACTGTGTGCGATTTCTGCCTAGCTGACACCAAATAAACATATTTAGAAATGAATGTAACTTTTTTTTTTTTAAGAGGTTAGAACCCTCTTCATGTTTCTTCCATTCAAATCCAGCTCTTTTCCTACCAACACTGACTTTCAGACGTGTCCCTTTCTCGCATCTTTTTTAGAATCTTTTATCTGCAGAGCCCAAAAATTTCAATGGAGAATGGCATTTCCCCATCTGGAGCAAGTCCTTGGAAAAAAACTCTGTGGGCAATGAGAGGAGAGGACAATTGCAGCAAAAGGTGGAGCATTTCTCAGACACATAAGGATAGGGAGTTTCACAATCTCTATTATACCTTGGTTGTGAGGTATGACCTCCATCTTCAGGGAACTGATCAAACTCACCCCACTTGGGTCAGATAAATTACCCAGTAATTGATCTTGCTGTAGTTTAGAGGACTAACAGGACATGAGAGGTAGCAAACTAGATGGCAACGTTGAGCTGAAGCCCCACAAGCTGTGGAGGAGCCATTTGTTTACAAATAAACATAACCTCATACAATTAGCTAATGAAAGCAGATGTTTATGCTGAAGATAATTTTTGCATAGTGTGTTAAGCCAAGTACCCAAGGATGAATTAGCCTAGAATGGTAGCACAGGGTTAAAAATGGACTCCACCATGGCTCCACGGCCTCCTTCTGCATGGCCATGGTGTGTGGATGGAAGGGAGTCTCCTGTGGAGATGGGAGTAGGCTGCAATTGGGGGTGCCAGGAGCAAGGATGGGCTTCAGCTGGGGGAGCAGCACTAAGCTCAGGGAAAAACGGCATAACCATCCCTCATTGGGTGCTTCTATTGGTCGCTTTTTACTTCGTGCAAGGAGACTTTTCAGTCAGAATATAGCCGATTTAAGAGTACAGTGCAATTATTTATTGGCTAATACACATGATATATATCTAGGATTAATGAGTTACTGAACTAGGTATTAATATTCTCACCAACCTTAACGAGACATTCAATGTGTCTTTGCTGGCCAGGCAGTCATCAGTCACGTCAGATAGGGCTGGTCTCCATTGCTCCTTGGAACGAGCTGATCATCACAATTGCTGAGTTTTCACCTCATTTTCAGCTTTATTTGGGGGATTTTATACACTTCAAGACTTTTTTTTCACCATTGAATCCTTTCCTGCTAACTACTGCAGTATCAAAACTTTTACTTCTATGTGTTTCCTATCTTGCACAGTTTTAGCTCTCACCTTCAGGACAATTTTCTCAGTAAAACCAAGGTTACAGAGCTCTGCTGCACCAAACTAGGCCTTGCAACACAGACAGCTAAATCCCTCCACTGCCAAATTATCCTACCTTTTCCCCTACTTTTTCTAAGTTATCTCTCCCCCTTGCCCCCTACAGTTTAACTAGTTAGTGTTCCTAGTGGGCTAGTGGACTTTGCTTCTCGTCCTGTATTCAAACCCTGTTGACTCAAAGGCAAAATTTGCTGGGGGTCAGAAAGGGGAGGAGGAAGGGAACGGTGTCTTTGAATGGTCACGGCTGGCGAGGTTTCTCCTTGTTTTGCACGCAGGTTGTGAAGTTTGCATCCCAGGGCCCAGGTAATGAATCTGATTCCCTGCAAATGCCTGGTTTCAGCATGTTCTGAGGAAGGCCAGGAAGAAAAATCGCTTGGTCAAGTGACCTGGACAGGTTTGTCCTATTTCAACACTAGGAGAGCTGCTTCACTCCAAAGTGGCTAGGGTTTTGGTTTTGCCCGATTGAAGGGGTTCTGGCTCCCTCTCAGTGCTTGCAAGCCCTTTCAGGAGTGACCTGGGGCAGCCAGCCCCTGCCAGGGTAACCCGGCCACACTCTCAGAGAAACGAGAAAGCATCTGGAACAAAAAGTGGTGCAGAATAAAAGAAAGGGGGTAAAGAAAAAGAAGAAAGTCATCTTTCATATTTCATCACTCTTTCACTCAACCGTGCAGTACAACAGCAATTTTATAAATGACTCCCTCTGAGAACTAAGTCAACTCTGTCAGATCAACAAAAAGTTAATCTTCCTTAAAATATTTCAGTTAGGGTTATATTTATTCCATAACTTCTTCAAGAAAATTAATCATTCAAATTCTCATTTAAATCCTCCAAATGGGGCTTCAGTGATACACAGATGTAAATAAAAACAAGAACTAAGAGCTATTATATCTTTTGTCAATTTTATCTCATTAATTCACTTTCTTTCATACCCAGTAGGGGTGTTTGTGTTTCACTTTTGATATAATCTCAGCTTTCGTTTCCAGGCTGACAAGTTTTCGATGACATAAAGGAAGAGCATGAAGTATTTTACATGGTCTCTCTGGTACCTAATTCACTCGTTATTCACTAAGAAAAACCAATATTGAAAACTGTCTTTTGCCTCTAGTGCATCCTTAACATTGATCAGTTTAAAGAAACAAAAATTCCCTTCCCAAAATCTCATATAGAACCTTTTATTTTGAAGGACCTGCAGCACTTGTAAAGAAGTATTTTTCTGTTTTCAATTAATGTGTGGTTTTCCTTGAGTTCTTAAAGTAAGTTTTTCACGATGTACATATGGATGGAAAAAATGAAAAAAATTGGTGGCAGCTTCAAGGTTTAAAATATGTATTTTCTAATAAATTTTGCATAGATTATTAAAGAAATACAAACTTTAGCACAACCTATTTTTCCAATGACTTCTGCTAGGATAACTTCTTCAATAGAAAGTGGGAATAATTTGAGTTATTCTCTTGAAATATTGTTCCTGAATATATAACTTCCAATAATAGAGAAATCGGATTATGTTTAATCTTAAAGAGATGTTATGAGAATTCACAATCTGCCACAAACCACTATGTGGTTTGTGAGTGCCAGTTTGAGCTCAAGTGCTGTTCCCTTAAGTCATATAACTCTCTTCTCCTGTTTTATGCCTCATTCATCTTGCACTAAGAAGGCAAGGCAGCGCTATCACAGCCTGATATTACAAACTATTAACAGCTGAAAAGATCTGACTGCAGGGTGAGCATCTTACCTCCAGGATAAAGCCTATTTTCACCCTGCAAGGAGCTGAAGGTTGAAGAAGAGAACAGGTGTTGTAGCAAATGCAGGATCTGAAAAACATGGTAAGGTTGGTTAACTTTAAACAGACAGCAGCTCACACAGACATGTGCAAGCTGATGACAGATAACAAGAGAGCTAACAGCGTAAGCATAGTGAAAAACAGCTCAGCCTGGGTCAACCACTCACAAATTTGCCCAGTTCTTTGAGATACACTGATATTACATCTATATGGCTCGTGGCATCCAAGCTAGCTAGCCTAAAATTACATCATGTGTATCTCCGAGAGCTGAAGTCATAAAGGGAAAAACAGATCAGATAAAACAGACCTACAGATTTTTGTAGCAAAAGGTCCTTTCTACCTGAGGAACAATAGAAAGCAGAACACAAAAACATCCATGCTGGGTGGTTTCAAATTACATCTGTTCCAAAATCCCCTGCAGCAACCAAGATTCTTAGAGAAATGCATTGGAAGACGGCAGCCACGCGATGGTGATGCTTTCCCGGAACATTTCCTCAGATTGAACAATCTGTGACTTGGGGACTTTCTGAAGAAAGAAGCAAACTGACGGTGCGGGAAAGAGAAGTGGAGAAAGATGCAGGAGAGCCTCTATAGACACATGAAGAGTATCCTGGACTTTTGTGAAAGGGACAGCTCTCATGAGAGGGTTCAGGCAAGAAGAGTGGCATGTTGTGAGAGCAAGCTTAGTCCTTTGCTGTTCCTAGGCAAGGACCCAGTCATGCACTTGTAGTGTGTTTGGGCCAATGTATTGGGTTTACGTGACAAGGTTTTGCCAGTGGGGGAGAGCTGCAGGGGTGGCTTCTGTAAGAAGTGATCAGGAATTGACCCCATGTCAGACACAGACAGTTTCAGTCAGTTCCAAGATGGCCCAAGCTGAGCCAATTGGTGATGTTGATAGCACCTCTGTGATAACATATTTAAGAAAGGGTAAAAGTGCTGCATGGTAGCTGGGACAGAGGAATGAGAAAAATGTGAAAGAAACAGCCCTGCAGACACCCAGGTCAGTGAAGAAGGAGTGGAGGAGGTGCTCCAGGTGCCAGAGCAGAGGTTCCCCTGCAGCCTGTGGAGAAGATCATGGTAAAGTTGGTTGTCTCTCTGCAGCCCATGGAGGACCAGGGTGGAGCGGATATCCACACTGCAGATTGTGGAGGACCCCACGCTGGAGCAGGTGGACATGCCTTGAAGGAAGCTGCAGCCTGTGGAGAGGAGCCCATGCCAGAGCATGGTCCTGGCAGGAGCTGCAGTCCATGGGTGACCCCCACTGGAGCAGTCTGTTCCTGAAGTACCCTACGGACAGGACCTATGCCAGAACAGTTCTTGAAGAACTGCTGCCTGTGGGAAGGACCCATGCTGGAGCAGTTTGTGAAGGACTGTATCCTGTAGGAGGGACCCCACGCTGGAGCGGAACAGCATGAGGAGGAAGGAGCAGCAGAGATGAAGTGTTATGAACTGACCACAATGCCCATTCCTCATTCTCCCTGTGCCGCTTGGGTGGGAAGGAGAAGGTAGAAGAGTTGGGAGTGAAGTTGAGCATGGGAAGAAGGAGATGGGGGAAGGTATTTTTAGGGTTTTTTTCTTTTTCACTAGCCTAGTCTGTTATTAATTGGCAATAAATAAATTAATCTTCCCCAAGTCGAGTCTGTTTTGCCCATGATGATAACTGGTGAGTGATCTCCTTGTCCTTATCTCGACCCACAAGATTTTCATGTTATTTCTTCCCCAGTCTTGTTGAGGAGGGGGAATGAGAGTAGCTGGGTGGGTGTCTGGCAGCTCGCCAAGGTTAACCCACCACAACCAGTCACTCTCCAAACCAGATATTCATGGTGCCAGAAGCAATATTTTGGGGCCAAAGCGAAGACAATTTGACTTAGTGGCATTAGGGTTCTTACTAAAAGGGCCCAAATGTTGCCTGTCACAAAAGCAGCTGGAATGCAAGTAGACTGGATTGGATGAGCTTTGTGTGGGCTCCCGTGGCCACGCGCAACCTGCAGGTGACATGGTAGAGGGTGGGCCGCTGAGCACACCGGACTTTAGGTATTACCATAGACATCAACTACAGCCTCCATAGACGACTTCTGGAAGACTACCAACAAATAAGAAATAGTTACATGCCAGATTATGTCACAGGGAACAGGCAGCTTCCTACCATCTGCTGTCACCTTTGGAGTTCTTCTGTCAGAAAATCTTATTTTCAGTTTCTTTCTCTGCTTGAGGGCATTCAGATCCATATCTCCAAGGAATGAGTCTTACCCACCTGTTTATAGAGGCATCTGAGGGCATAAGAAAGTGCTCTCAGCTCTATCTCTCGACATTGTTCCACAGTGCAAAACAAACCAAGGTCCTGATCTTCAAGCATTAAGTATTTTGTCCAGCCCTTGGAACATGGAATGAAAGAGTTTCAAATGTCCTAAGTTACCGGGCAAGAGAATTTTATTTTCCTTTTCTGACCTAATGAATCCTGAATACTTTTCTGCCTGGCAGCAAGATCTTGGCTGGAAAAGTGGACATTATCTTCTCTTCATCCTCAACAAAACACACAATAAGCTGGCAGCTGATGCACACTCCAGAGCACTGGGAGTCAAATCTCTTCAGCAAGGGAGGAAACTGCACAAAACTTATATCTGATGGGAGCTGCTGGTATTCTTGGAAAAGAAAGGACTTCTCCAAGTCCAGCCATGTGATAAAAAAATCTGCTGCTGCTGTAATTCCCGATTTGGTAAAGCTCCGGTGGGAATTGCACAACACATCCACAGGGACACAGAAAAACACCTAACTTCAGAGGCAGGTGCAAACTTGGCACTGCACTGCTCTATGCTATGGAAACGAAGCTAAAGTCTCTTATCAGTCCTGGTTTGCACTGGTGGCAGATGAGGAAGAAACCAGGAGCCGCAGCAGGGTCCACGGGATCACAAGGCAGCAGTACCTCAGGAGCACTGCAATTACATGACGGTACCACACAGCGTTGCTACTTGAAAAGAAATAAAGTTACTAGTCTAGAAAAATAGTTTGTTAGATAAATAAAGTGAGGTAAGTAAATTCATTGGATGAATTTAGAGAAATCTGAGATGATTTTGAAAATTTCTAACAATTTATCTTAAAAACATGTCTGCACTGGTGACATTCTGTATTGACCACATAGGCAAGCATAATATATGTTCCCATATGATTCGCTGTTCAAGTATTTGCTCTTGCTTTAGTATTGATAGTATAGTAGGAAATACATGATTATGTGCATATTTGGAAATTTTCTCTCATGTTCTGCCACCTGTGTAATATATTTCACAATTTCTGAAGTTACACAGAACACATAGAAACCTAAATATATACAAATGAAATTAACAGTATTTTCATTAAACTGTAGGGCTTCCCATCTTACTAAAAACAAACATTTTCTGTACCTGAATTTTTATCACAAGAACGAACACCTAACTCTCCTATGAATCATCATTACATCACATTTTTTAAGACAGATCTATTTGCAAGCATAATAGCAGTTGCTGAATAGTTTGAATTCCAAATGATGCTTGATATGGCAGCTTTGCACACATAAGCGCAGCCACTAAATCTACTTTACAGTTAGAGCTCCCCAGCAGCAGAGAAAGATGATGATAGCTGTTTGAGAGAAGAATGAATAGCTCTATCCATAGCAATGTCCTCAGCAGACTCATTTCAGTACAGGTTCTCAGCATTTGACCCATGGCAGCCTAAACTGTAGATATGATCTTTCAACTGTTATTCTGAAAAATATAACACCAAAAAAGTCATCTTAAAATTTACCATGCTACCTTGCAATGACTAAGCCGACCCATATGTCACACACAGGTTTGTGTTATTCCATAACATTTAAGTATGGGGAAATTCCTATGTGGAGTAAAAAACTCTGACGTTTGGGAAAACTCACTGCAACTCTAGGGGACAAAGACAGGGGGGTTCTGCACTGCCAGAGTCACAACCTGGGAATCATCTTACACAGTTATGTTCTGTCATTCTGTAATATTATACCTGCAATAGAACTCGAATAGCTAATTTTTTTAAAAATTTGTCTGGTAGGTTATAAAATGACATATGAGCTGCCAAATGCTGTGCACCAATATCCTTCAACGATGTGCATAATTTTACTAGGTGAAGTTGTTGACCTATTAATAGTTGTCCACTACATTTCAATTGAGGGGCATCTGGATGACGAGAGAGAGAGATTTTATATACTCTCCACGCATAGATAGTAGGATTGCGACATGGTGGCTAGAATTTTAATGCAGTGATTTAGCATCATTCAGCTGGTTGCCATTCCATGGTGAGTGCTGTAATAAACCCAGACTGACAAAGAGTGGGAAGGAAAGCTAATTTTCCTGTGATGTCTTTTTCACAAAATGATTTATTTTAACGCTTATATTTGTTGTCACTATAAGCCTTAGAAACCTGTTGATGGCCAAATCCCTATGAGGTCAGTCATTTGAGATCTGAAGATAATTTTCTAGGATGCCAAGCTTATGTTTCCTCCAGAGGTGATTTCATTACTGATGTCATGACATAAAGCATTTAAGACTGCTGCGGCTGGTTAAATGTGTCATTGGTGGATACCCCGAGACAAACACGGAGACTGACCCAAAGCAGCAGAGCTCACACATACATCTTCTACAGACATCTGCTAGATTTGTAGCAGCCAGGCAGGAAGAGAGAAAGTTCTGTCATTTATTAAATAAAAAGGATAATGTAATTTTCACTAAATGTCAGACATACCTCAGGAAACAATCCTCTTATGGAGTCTATCCTTTTTTTGGTATGTTTATTCACCTCTCCAGTTACTAATCTGATTTTGTTTTTCATTAGATCTTCTCCATCTAACCTTGCTGCTTGATATTAGAGCTGATTTAAGGAATTAAAAAGTGAGACCAAATATAAGACATTAAAAACAATCATGGAAACGGGATCACATTTCATGATTTGTTAATTTTTGACAAATGACACATTCACTCATTTGGAAACAATACTTTGGTAATATTATATCAAGTTTTATTGATCCAAGGTAATTCTTCATAGCATAACAGAAAATGACCAACATGAACGTTTGATAAAACTATTAATCGCAAAATAAGGCTTCCACATAAGACTTGATAATAACAAAGGATCTCATTTTGCTGTTGCTTGCTATTTCTGCTGAGACCAAATTCTAATCATCTCAGGTAAACTGAAACTAACCACTATGGAGGGACTCTATTTTGCCAGCAGAAACAATCCCCATTCACATTCATGAACACGAAAATGGAATTTGGCCCATTTTGGTTAAAATGCAATTACAGTGCAACAGAAAAACGGGAAGATTAAAGGAAATCCATCTCATGTGGTACATTGCTATTTGTATCCCCTAGCACCCCAAGTTTCCCTCCACATATATTTCATTCTTTCTCTGTCTCCAGCCGAAAGAGGCTTGAGCAGCTGGGTGGCTTGAACAGCTGGGTGCTTTTTCATACCTGTTGACAGCTCCTCAGTGACATTTAAGAGTAAGTGGTGACGCTGAAAACCCCAGAGCTTGTCTTGACTTTAAATGCAGCTGACTCTAGCTTCTTCATCTGAAACGAGTTTTTGAGAGCATCCTGTGACACTTCATAATGAGATCTCTTGCTATTCGCTAATGACCACTGTAAATTTTTTAAAAATCCAGTTTAAGTCCAATTATTTTGACAATTATTTCTTTCCTCAGCAAGAAAACTAAACAATATTTAAAATAGAGCTAGGTGCTATATTTCTAGTTGTGCCTAATTTTAAAACATTTTTTCTAGCTGTCTTTATTGGCATGTTATGTTACCAATTTTTTCCCTCTTGCAAATGTCACTGTAGCAAATGAACTGGCAGCTTGTCACAGTGAATCAGGAAGTTCCTTCCTGTGTCCCTCACCTTCGGCGCAGCACCGTGAGAGCAACGCACAGCCTGCATATTTTGTGGCTCTTTCTAAAACGGGAATTCCCACCACCATGAACCCAAAGCCGGGGCTACATCCCCCAAAAGAACTTACTCTTCACATGTTTGGGTTGGTTTTTTTTTTGGTGCTTCAATCCATTAGTTTTGTTTCTCCCCATTTTCAGACATATTCCACTTCGCCTAATGCCTGACCCTTACAGCCTTCAATGCCTCGTTTTCTGCCACAGAGGAAGCCCCATCGATACCTAATTGATGGCACTGGGCAACTCTGGCTCCTTCTCTCCTTGGATTTCACGTCAGCCACAGCCGTCAGCTCCTACTTCTGGATCTGGCCCTTGCCGCGCCTGACCCTGAGCTGCCTGACCAGCCTTCCCGCAGGCCGGGTGCGGGCCGGGCTGCGGAGAGGTCGGTGGGGAAGCCTCCCGGCGTGGCAGCACCCGCCATGCGCCCGCACGGCCGCGCCGCGCCGGTTGCTGCTGCGCGTGGGACGTGCCCGACGGTGCCTGGTCCTGGCCGTGGTCCCCACCGCCCTCCTAAGTGAGGCGGCAGGCAAAGCGCTGGGCCGTTCGCTGGGCGTTAACGCGGCGCCGGCGGGATGAGTTGGGTGGGTGGGTGGGTGGAGGCTGCCATGATTCTGTGATCGATAGAGGCCCCCGAGGATTGAGATCAAAGGTTAAATGGCTTTTTGCTGCCATCTCTTGATAAACCAGAGGAAAAGGCAGCAGAAGCTGATACAGTGTCTGGGCAACACCCACTTAGGCCCCGGCAGGCATTTAGCGCTTGCTGATGAGGATGAATTTACCTTCTGGGTGGACAGAGCGCTAATGAGTTGTCAGGAGTGTTTGACGGATGGAGCATCAGGGCTGCGCTGGGAAAGAGGTTCATTATAAATAAACCTCACCCTCACTCCCCTGACTGAGGGCTGCAGCAGGCTCCGAGGGAAAAGTGGTTTCTGCCTTTGAGGGAATGAGTAATCTGCTAATGGCACAGTCTCTGTGTGCTATGGAGAGAGCTTTCCGCTGTACAAACAGGCTGGAAACGCAGGCTCTGTCACCGTGAGAGACACTACGTATGGACCCTGGGGTGGTCCAGGATCAGTGGCTGCAGAGCTCCACAGGGACCCCGAGTCCCTGCCAAATCTCAGTGACGGGGACATTTCTATAGCTAGACTATTCAATCAGCTCCCTACAATTTCACATGTCCCACATCTTCCCGCTGGTACCTACACAGCTCCCATTTTGTTGGCTAGCTAAATCTTCTGTGTTCACATGCATGGATCACCCCCAGGATATCTGCAGTAAATATCCGCCACAGAAAACCAAGCAGGTCTGTAGACCAGGCCTCAGAAGCAAAGAAATCTAAATAAGCACACTTCCCTTTCCTTTTTCTTTTTGAAACTTATTGTGAAAAATATAGAAATGAAGATTTTAAAAATAAAAAATATGCTAATTCTCAATTAAAGACTCCTGAAAATTGTTTTGACGAGCTCCAAGGCTGCCATAATTTCTACTTAGCCGATGCTAAGCCCCTACTTCCCCAGAATGGGGAAAAAAATAAAAGCAGAATACTTTCAAATCAGCAGAGGACTTACTGAGAAATTCCTTTAAACCAGCATTGCATAAAATGCAGCTGTGGCCTCTGAACAGAGCCCAGGATCCCTGCAGAAAGCGGAGAGCCCTGTGATACCAAGTCACATTCCTCCTTGCTCTCTTTTCTGTTCCTCTGCCACCACTCAAATTAAGATATTGCCTGATGCTTTGGTAGTCTCCTGGGTGAGGTGGGATCGAGAAGGCAACAGAATGAATCCTCATTAGCTGGTGGGTTCTGAAATGTGTAAGTACTGCATAAAATAGAGTTTTCCTGGAAAGTTTTCCAGCGAGACCTTGAGTGAGATGGTGTGCCTCCATCATTAAGTGGCAGCTGAGTAAAGGGGGATTTTAGACTGAAGTTTTGGTCTTAGATACCTTCATCCTACCTAAATCCTTCTTTAGAGGTGCAGGGTTTTTTACTGGATCTGACCCTGAGAGAGAAGGAGAGCAAAGTGGCAGGAGAGATTAGAAACAAATTAGCAGAACACCAAAGGAATTAAGATTGTGATAAACCTAAACTAGTAAAAAATCAATAGAGGAATTTCTGCTTTTTACTTCACTTATTTGTCCTTTACTTTTCTCTGGAAATCATTTCCCATTATTGAAGATTTCTTGGAAAGTTTAAAATATTTTTATCATTTTTATTGAGGTAGCCATCAGTGGAATTAAAACTAAATTATAATAACAAGAATCAATATCTCCCAAATTTTAAGACATGAAATAGGTATCATCACCAACATGCACACAGCAAATATATACTTTTCATTTAGTTAGACTGATGTTTGTATATAACATTTGGCATTATCTGGCAAACTGAGAAAGCAGTACAACACTATTGTGTCTGGTCCAAACTCATCAATGTAAAGAAACACTGTCACAGTTTGAAAAACGAGAAACAAAACACTAAAATATCTGTTACACTGCTGCTGGTGGCCTAGGCATATTCCTGACCGCTAATTGAACAACCTTTACAATTAAACATGGAAATTACCTTGTTAAGCCTATGAATGTCCTTGAGGATCTCCTTTTTAACAGAACTTTGTACCCTATCCAGGATAATAATGTTGTTTATTTTAATGGACAGGAGAAAGTTTCAGTCCCCTTCTTTCCAAAAACGGCTAATGCAAATGTAGTAGAGAGTAGTGCACACTTATTAAAGGAGAAGGCTGGAAAAGCCAAGCTGTTTCCCTCCCTTCCCTTAGTCACACACTTTATATGAAGTAAATCAGTTTTAATTGTGTTAAAAAATTCTCTCTTTTTCCCAGTTTTAAATTTTATATGTTATGGCCACAATATTTCAATGTTGTGGCCTCAACTGTAGTGACTTTGAGTTGTCCTAGACCCTCTAGTAAGACTCCTGGTTGCACAGGGGAGAGTTAAGACCAATGGCTTTCTAGTATGAATCGCTTAATCCCTGCAGGACGCTTGGAGAAAAGAATCCTTCTGAACAGGAACATGATTCCTGTACATGTATTTAGAGCCATACTCCGATGCCCTGCTGTATCCTCTAGGAAATTCTAATTGTGTTTAGCTGTCATCTTAAGCTCTTATGTGATTTAATGATATGGGATAAGAAGATTATTCTGATAGGATATTAAGGGGAAATATCAATTTGATTTAATCCCATGTTTCTGCACCAGCATCCTCAAATGACCTGTGCTGCTGAGCCACTGTGCTTCCTAACGAGAACTAAGCTTTCTGTCGTTGTCCCGTAAAACTTCCAACTGGAAACACCAGTTCAAGAGCTGTTTTTCAGCTTACTCAACTGTGGCCTGAGGCAGGCAGGCAGATAAATACACAAATACAAAAGCTTTCATTGAGAAAGAGACAAAAATCACACTAAGGTATTAAAGGTAACAATGCTTTCTGGCAGTGTACTGTCCAACTGTCCAACTTTATGACCCACAAGTAATCATAACTGAAGTTCTCATATTGATAACCAAAAAGTACATGCTTTCTTAGGTATGAATTATATTGTCTCCATATGGCTCCGTGCATTATAAAATGTTGCTAAATAACTATTTAGCTGCTCCCCATTTCCTTCAGCAGCCAGCTAGAAAATGAGAGTCCAGTTGAATTTTGGGAAGTTATACAAGGCTAAACAAAGTCTTATCATGGAAGAACAAACTAGAACTCCTGCCTTCTGCACCTGATTGTCTAGATGGCCTCAGACAGATTACTTCATTGTACGTCAAAATAATTTCTATGTCAAAAATGAAAACTCTCCTTTTCTTGACTTTTGTTCATGTCATGCTATTAGGTGACCCAATATAATTTCACAGGTTTATAAGCACATGTTTACTGGATCAGATTAAATCACAGGCTGGTGCTCTGTCTCTGACAGCAGTTCACCCTCGCTCCCCGTTCGCATCCACAAACAACAGCTTCAGCTTAGGATAGACTATAAAAAGACGGCAGTGAAATTTCCTTCAGAGTACAACTAGACTCCTGCAAATCTGTGGGCTAAGGTGTTACTTCCTACCAATTCCAGAGGCAACTAGCCGTGAAGATAAGAATATCCTATCAGGCTTCATTAATTAAGATCAATATGTGAAGTGGTAGCAGGTTTAGATGCAAATTCAAACACATTGTTGTCCATTTTTAGCTGTTATGTGCTAGAATATGTCAATGCTGTCATGTTGCACGGTAGCATGTTAGAATGCAAAATGGACATACAGCTTTGTCAAAACCTAATCTTATGGCAATTAAAATTTTAAGGACAATGACTGGATTCTTTTTAGAACAGATAACCTGGCTCGCTAAATACATCATAGCAATCTAAACATCACATAACTTGAGTAAATGGAAATGTACTTTCTTGTTTCAGTGCTTTGAGATTTGCTATTTCTCTTTTTCTCTTCAATTAACAGATGAGTTTCAGCATAAAAATGGAAGAGAAATTCACAAACCCTGTAAAAATGTGGATGAGAGAGAGGAGAGATGGACTTTCCTTCCAGGATGCATCCAACACAGACTGGATTTCCTGCAGTAGTAATGGCCAGACCAGATGGAGCTGTTCTGAGGACTTTTACATTATTATACTGATAATCTCACATTTAAAGACATGCTAGAGGATGCTAATATAGCCATTACTTTGATATAGTAAAGGAATTTAAGGGATAAGCTATTTTTCAAGAGATTTTCCTCTGTTGAGTCAGATCCTGTGCCTACTAGGGGACTATGTGATCAGAGAGGGAACTATGAAGTCACTGAGACACGAGGAGGCCTCTGCTGAATGGGGTTGTCCATCAGGAGCTTTGGAAACTCACTAACTTTTGAACTTTGCAACTGGAACTTCACAACTGGGCTAACTTTTCCTGGATCCAAAATACAAAAAAATAAGGGGTATGTAGCATTCAACACTTTAACTCTGTGGAGTACAATAAGAATTCCTTTAAAAAAATTAAATAATCAAACTCTTGGGTATGTGAAACAAATTAATGTCCAATATCTCATGAAATTTTAAATCTTTGGGACAAAAGTACACTGAAAACAGAATCAAACATTTTGCCAGTACATTTTAGCAGATGTAGTGTAATGAGCAATAATCCATTAACATTTAAAAGATAAAATCAATAAATACAGGCATGACTGCAATTATTCTACTACCCTAAAAAACTCTGTATGAAGAGCTCACTAAACAGCAAAACTATGAGGAATATACAGAACTGTGGAATTCTTTAGTCAGAAAACAATTCTTCCTCTCTAATTTTGCTGATTTTAAGAACTTTTCACCAAATCTGTACGTATTGTGTAACGATCAATGTATCCTACTAAGGATTAGCCTGCTGTATGAGCCACCCTACCCTTAGTATTGCCCATTGATGGCACATGTTGACATGACTTCTTCACTGTTCTATTGTTTATCTCTTTCTTGTCTAGACCTTAGTCTACTTTGTGTATGTATAGTCCCCTAGAAATCCTCTATTAATTCCAGTGAAACATTTCCACGCTGTCCCAGAACAGATCCCGGTAGAACACAGTAGCCAAAGCAAAGAAACCTGCGTATGGGTTTGCATACCCAATGCATTAAAAACAACATAAGGCCTGCAACTAAGATTTGATTCAGTGCGATGTTAAATTGGAATCCGAATGTGATCGCACAGCAAATTCAGAACATTTCATCCTTTAAATTTAAAAAATGTATCAGAAGTTTGTAAATTAATGTCTACAGATGCAAGGTAATGCACAATTAAGTAATGTAATCTAACATATGTCCTACATACTTAGGTACAGTGGGGGGCAGCCATAGCATTAGAGCACCAATCTACGTATTGTAGACCATATGTTACATTTGTAGACCACTTGGAAGCTGCAGCTGGTGCAAAATGAAGTTCCTATTTGCTTAGCAGATCTGGCAGTAGGAGAATACCTTATGCTCGTGTTATTTTTACTATATGTTCCCACAGTACAATCTCACGCTGTTGATGCTGATTGCTGAACCTGTGTATGTTTTTGATGCTTGTTACCTGAAAAGCTCCTTTTTCTTCATGGTGATTTTCTTGCAATTCGTCTTATGTCTGCAGTAGTGTCTCCATTTTTCTTTATATCTTACCTCTCTTAATTTTAGGACAATTATGGTGCTAAAAAATTTCTTCACCCTGTTGCTATTCACTTTCATTCTTGATAGGAGTTTTTTGAATCTCTCTTCTCATCCCACCAAATTTTTAATTTAAAAAAATCACTACATTTTTTCCGGGAAATGTTTCACCAAGACCTACATTCTAGAATGCCATTAATTACTGGAAGATTAGGAAATATTGATGATTTATGCTTCTCAGTTATTAAGAGGTAGGTCTGAAAAAGTGTCACACCTTATTAAAACAAATCACTGTATCCTATATCATTCTCAAGAACCAAGAAAAAAGCCTTATTTTAGATCTTGATCCTCTATAATTAAATTTATTTGTCTATATATATGTATTTTTTGTCCTATGGGGTTATTTTTTTTCATTTTTCACTAGGTGATGTGTGACAGGCTTCCCCAATATACCACCAAACACAGCACACCAAAACTTCCTAATGTGTCCAGGTCAGTAATTAATTTCTTCTACCAGTCTCCATCGGAGTACGCCCTGCGATCGATCAATCTTATTATGATGCAGTATCAGAGCTATACAGGCTTGATTAATTACCCAGTTTTTCAAGGGTGTCATTTGCTACTAGAGAGAAAGAAATGTTTCCTCCCCCAGCAAATCCCTCTAGCATACACAAAGCATTCAGTTATTTCAATTTTAGAGGAAGAATGATGGGCTAGGGCGGTGACCATGGTACACCTAATAGTACTTGTCCATCTTTCTTGAAGATGCCAAGCTCCATCCTTAGCTTCTGCAACTCTACGGAATGTTTATATCTGTGCAGTTCATATCTGTTGACCTGCATCAAATGAATGTCTGGTTCATTCTCTAGTTCTCCTCCCCTGGTTCTGATGCACATCTTTTAAAAGAGAGGATTCTTTTTCTTGTTTCAGAAAAATGGGGTGATGCTGAAAACCTGCTAGAATGGCATCTAACAACAATTTTGCATAGAAAATTCATTTCAGAAAGCTGCCAGTTTTTCACCCTGCCTCTATAATAACCAACCTACATAATCACATAATGATCAAAAACAACACCAAAACATATTAAAGACACATTTTGACTCTCAAAGATGAGGCAGGGAATCTCAGGTTCTCCTGGTGTCCTTTCTCATATTCAAAACTGTCCCTTTAACATTTTGAATAAACAGGAAGAAAACTTCTTTGACTTGTGGCATTACTGTCATGCCCCTGACAAGAAAGCTACAGGATGTGCATTTATGCAAGCGTGCAGTGTTCCTGGTAGATCTGGTCTGTAAAGTACCGAACTCAGTCGGTTCTGCTCCTCTCAGGACCAAAACCCTCTTATCAAGATGGAGGTGCAAGCCCAGGGCTGACATTTCTGTGCATCCGTGCTCTCAAATGCAGCAAAGCCCTTACAGACATATTTAACTTCAAGCGTTGGCTTAAGCCCCTTCTGTTTCTGGAAAGCATTGAAGCTTTCACTTTAACACTGTGCTGAATCAGACTGCTGGTTAGGTGCTAGCTTTTGGCTGAGATGTTAGATTGAAACCTCTTCTGCCTGATTTCTTTGACCAGCAGCTGGGAAAGAAGAACAGTCCATGTCACTAAAAAAAAAAGAAAATAATAAGATTTGAGAGGGATGTGCTTGCCATGGTGGCCTTTTTTGCTGGTGTTGGGGGGGGGGGTTGTAATAGTCTTGACATGGAAGTATATAAAAGGGTCTTCGCTGAGTGTGCATAGTTACTGTTCTGCCTGTGCCTTTGCAGAAAGTAATCAGTTTTGAAGGTTTTCAGAAGCTTAAAGTAAAAAAAAAAAAAAAAAAAAAAAATCACATGATGTTCTATTACATCATTTTACAAGTGTATCACTCTTTTGTTTCCTCTAACATGCGGCTTTCAACTTTCAAGAAAAGCACTCCCGGTGATTGACACCACAATTGCATATCTGCCTTTTTAGCTAGAGAAAGATTCAGCAGGGTGACTTTCACCACCCATTTAACACATTCTTACACCTTTTTTTTTTTTTTTTTTTTTTTTTTTTAAAGCGTGGAAAGCCGCCGGGGAGGCCACCTTTTAGTCCCCGCTGGAATTTCACCCGAGGCGTTCCACAGCTGCCGCTACCTCGAGCCCCATAGGTTGCCGCGTCGTGTCAGTCCCGCGCAGCACCACGCAAGCGGGAGGTGCGAGCGTCCCGGGCCCCGGGCGGCGGCGGGGAGCCGCCGGGGGAAGCTGCCGGCGGGGGGCGCGGGGGGCGCGGCGGCCGCGGCGGCGGCCGGCGGGGCGGTGCGGGGCGGAGCGGGGCGGAGCGGGGCGGCGTGCGGCTGTCTTCCGGCGCCCTCTGCAGGAGGCGGCGCGGAGGTGCACCCGCGGCTCCCCCAAAGCCGGGCGCTGGCGGGGCTGCGGTTTAAGTACCTCGAGAATCCGGTGACTCGTAGTAACTCTTTGGCGAGGACAGATATTCAGCTGCAATGTAAGCGTGCCAGGATTTAGCAGTAGTCGGGCAAGTGGGGTGTTTTTTTTCACGGATTGAACAAAAGATGAACTTACAGGGTGCTCTGAAAGTTTTAGAAGTGTTTCCCCAAGCGTCCACAGAATAGGTGATGCTAAATGCTTTTAGTAATTCGACTATTTAAAAAATTTCCCCTACTTTACATCTCTCTCTGTTGACAGAATGCATTTCCTCCTTATTGGAAGGGCTCTATCTCTGTGCTTTCTTAGAAAGAACCAAGCATGGATCTTACGTAAAGTACACCTTAATTTATAAGGAACAGACCATATGTCTCTATGGCTGTGGAGTGTTACTTAGTGCAGAGTGTCACTCATAACCTAAACTTAGGTTTTGTATTGCAAAGCTGGTTTTTGCCCTGTTTGTACTAATGACAGGCAATATACTGTTATTATGGTATTGCCGCAGCTCTAAATGACAGTGATACCAACAATACTGAAATTAAATGTGCCAATAGCATTACCATATTCACAACACTCTGTGGACTGCTCTGGCCCTCTTCACCTAACCTTCTCATGCTCCTGCATCTTCTACTCCCTATTCCTTGTCTTAGAGTGAGGTGGTGACCTTTAGAGGGTGTCTCTAATAATGGGAAAAGAGTGGGGAGGAAGAAAGATTAGATTCCATCTCTGGTGAAACTTTTCATTAGTAAATGCTGGATCAGATGTGGCGTAAAGAGGTATCATGGAGTCCCACGGGGAAAAGAATGAGGCAGGGAGGTGCAAAGAGGCAGATCTCCCATGGAGAGATTGCTAGGGAGAGATCCTGACATCCTACGTTGTGGAGGAGTTAGTAAAGGGAGAGATCCTCACACTAGCACCCTTGAAACCCCTTTGACCCCTGTCCAAAGGCATGACATTACTGAAGAGTGTATAGAGACAATTACACAGCAGTGTTATGTCACTGGTATTACCTGACGCTGGCTGGGATGACTTCTGGCAGAGGAGGTCCTTGGCCCATGGCTGGAGCCAGTAGTCACTAAGATAATGTCAGTGAAGCTTCTTGCTGTGACTTCTCCATCTGTACATCTGCAGAAGTGCTTTTTCTGAGTTATTGATAGCCTGCATTCACAACTACCGCTCCTCTCCAGTTAGTGGAGAGAAATATATTAACCCAGAGCTCAGTACATAATGCAGACCTGTTTATCACAGATGAACGACTGAATTCAGACAATTCTACTTTTGTGAGCACTAGAGACTCTGCCTCCCAATACACAGCAAGCTCCTACTTGCTTAGAACATATATCAAGTAGATGTACAAGACAAAAGCCTATTTTGGTTGTGAAGCTTTGCCTTAGAGGAGGATCAGATTGCTCAACATCCACCATTTGTCAGGCCAGTTGTGTTTATTGAATTCATTTGAACTGCACTGGTTTGTTCTGGCACATTCACTGGGTAGTGCTTGAACAGGCAGGAGAGAAGGCTTTGGGGGTGGGAGGGAGAGACTAAAGACAATGAGGCAGCAAACTGACCTTCCTGCACGCTTGTTTCTTCTGCTTTCCTGCGCTCCACTGACAGCCAGTCCCGCATGATGCATGGTGATTGCTGAAACCTGCTACCTGCTGTGTGAGTCTGCTACTTTCCAAAGGCTGATTGTAGCTGAGAAATGGATGACCCTTGCTCTCACACATCCACACACAATACGAATAATATTTCTTGGGCAGGAACAACATGGGGCTTTTTTTTCCTCTTCTTCACTCCACGTGGGGAAGGCACTGCCTGTTATTGACTAACCTCAGTTATGGACTCTGGGCTAGTTTGATATAGCATGTAGCATTTTGTGGTCTGTCACATCTGTTATTACGCTGCTTGTTTTTCCCTTGATGTGGTTGCCTGACATGGAAATGCCTGCAAACAGCATGCATGCAAACGGTTCTTTACTCTTAGTAGCATCCCAAGTAGTACTTTCATCGGCTTCACGTTTACCTCCTGTAATACGATTTATTTTGTTGGCAGTTGGAATGGTCCCTGCTGTGAAGCTCGTGTGCTCTTTCTCCAGTCCTCATGTTCCTTTTCTGTTGTATGCCCTCAACAGATGTGAGAAAGAATAAGGAGACATACGATGCAAATGTCTTACAGAGGGCATGAACTCAGCGTGTTTCACAGGCTGCCCAGGTAAAATATGAGCTGTCATTAGGTGTTACTAATCATGTTGTGGGGCAAGATATTTAATAACTTATGAGAGACACGCATTTATAAACTGCAAACAGACTAGGACTAATGAATGAGAGCCTACTTTCAGCAACAGATGTAATTTAAGACTTTCCCCCTCACCTTTGAGGTGCTCATTCCTCATCTCCTGCAAGAGATCACTGGTCCTTGGTTGTGCCCCTTCAACAGTGTGACTGCACCATCCACCAGATCTATGTATGGATCTTTCTCAAAAAATAATAAGAGGCTATATTTTTTGAAAAACATGTAATTTCCCAGGTCACATAAGCAGTGTAACTGGCACAAATAAGGTGTGTGTGTGTGTAATAACCTCTCGGAGATGAACCAAAAATAATTGTCAGTGAGTGGGAAACTGGCAAAGACACGTCTTAAATCAGATGTGCTGCAACCAGAATAGTAATGTGGAAAAATATTCTTATACTGTGGTAATGCCTGAAAATATATTGTGTGCTAACAAAGCATAACCTTGTAGGAGACATGCATAATCCCATCCAAAACATACAGTCTAAGGAGAAAAAAAGATGTTGGTAAAAGAGATAGTTTGCAATTAATTAAGCCATCAATGAAATCTTATGCCTTTTTAGATGTAAAATTATTTCAGCACTATCTAAAATATATTTAAAGGATACATTACATATCATCTTCTCACCTGCCCTCTTTTCTTCAGCACCATTCACAGACATTCTGAACCAATATTCCAAAAACTGAAAAGATTTGCAGTTTTCCTTTCAAACTAAAAGTATCTAAGATTAAGGCAATGTTGTAACATTATCACACAGATTTGGGAAAATAAAGAAATTACATAATTGCTCCGCGTTCTTCAGTTCCTAATAAGTTTTGATCACACGGGTGGAGAAGAAATCTATCAAAAAGTTGTACAAGTTTAAAATCTGGGTTTTTTAATTACTATTTTGAGGCAAGTCAACTTTTGGGTTTATAAAATGATGAGCATTTCACCAAGAAAGCATGTATTTGCATAAAGCAAATAATACATAAACTAAAAGTTCCTAAAATGTGACTTGCAATGTTTCAAAACACACAGGGAGCAAACCATTTCTCTCTGATCTTGGCATTAGCCATGGTGTTTTTACAAATCGTAAGTCAACAGTTATTTTTGCCTTGCCGTACGAGAAGGAGCCATCTAATTCAGGCCACAGGAGGCCCCCACAGAGCAGGCAAAAAAGCAAACTTCCACAGCCTCCCTGGATTTCGTATTAATAGATGTGCAGAATGTCTGCGCTGTGGTCTTAGCATGCAGAGGAGACTCACAGCTGACAAGATAAATAGAGTATTAACAGTTCTGTCAAGGAGTAGACACCCAAAGTATAGAGTCTATACTTTGGATGCTGATAAACAGCAAAGCTCAGTAAAAGAGAGATAGTCACTTTAAATTAGTTATTAGAACACTAAATACAGTACCTTTCACACTTTGAAATAATTTCTATAGTAATAAAAGTCACCGTGACAATATAGTACCATTGTTGCAAATTTCATCTATTCCTCTCTTGTTTATAAGCTCCACTGTAATAATACTTTGCCCATCAGAATTCATTGAAATGCATTTCATTATCCCAATCAGCCCCCTGAGTCACTGCTTTATTGTATTACATTTCCTTCCTACTGTATTTGAACTTTTTTCTAATACTAAAGCTGATTCCAAGCCCATTACAACCAGTTGCAAATTAGCTTTTATTCTGCTCTGACTGCTGAAGTGTGTTTTAATAAATTCATGCCAATAATTTTATAACCTAATATTCATGCACTTTATCTTTTAATTACTCTACCCTAAATTAATCTAGTTATATTTCTGATTTATTTCATGCTTTTTCTTGGTCCCAGGGTGGGCTAGCACCTTCCTCATTCTCATGAGCATGGACAGTTGTATTATGTTCTCCCTGATTTTAGGATTAGAAATTAGCATGATGTACCAAAGTTTTATGAGGGAAAAGGAACACATCATGTTTTATGGGCATGTTTTCTTGGGAACACACTTTTGGAATAACCTGGAGAAGCCCTACAAGTGTGGTGTATGTATATACACAAGTAGAAAACACGGTGATGAACAATTTGTTGAGAGCAATAAGGAAGGTCTAGCTCCCTGATTAGCACCAGCTAATGGGCTACATGCTCTTGGAGAAGTTAACTGCATAGTCCCCCTTCCTCATCATTCAGCTCTTCCAGTGGATACCAGCATACAGATACTCCTCCACAGCGCAGGATTATGCTTGCAGTATCTATACACATTTCACAGATTTGAAGTACACTCATGGTAGAACTATGCCTTTAAAGCAGTGAGTAGCAGGGCCAGAGAATATATAGGACTGCTCCAGCAATGCAATTAGAATAATTTAAATTCCACACTTTCCAGAAGTTTTTTTCATCCAGGAAAATTAATTTCTGTTGTGATAGTCTTTGTTGATTAAAGCCCTGTCTTGGATCAGAAGGCTAAGAAATGTAATGCTAGGTTCTTCTGCAAATGTCTGTTTGATGCTAATGTATGAAGACATATAGATATGTCTTCATCTAGCCAGAGAAGAGATCCACTAAGAGAGAAACAAGAGGAGGGAAGTCAGCAAGTCCCATCTTTCAGCTGACTGACACTTTCCACTGTGAAAGATTTTGGGGAATATTTTCTTTGAGAAGTTCCCACACCTCTGAGGCTGTCAGTGATGCTGAGACTTACTTGACAGGGATATGCTGTTAGACTGGGGAGTACACATTCTTTATCTCACAAAATTCTCTATAAGTTTGTTGGGATAGAATTTGCTAACAATCACTTTTTCCTGTCTTTGCCTACATTTTCCAGGTCAACTTTTGTAGCATGTTAAAAGTAATGAAACAGACCTTGCTACTGAAGTTGCAGCAGCAACACATACAGTGAAAACACACGGGTGTTAAAAGTGGGAACAGAGTCAGGGCCCACATTTGGTTTCTTGATCCTTTTTTCTCTTTTTTTTCTATGAGTCATTCAAATGGCTTGAGATGATTAAATAGGCAGGGAAAAATATGTATCATTTATGGGGCTAATTCCACTACCTCCACAAATATATTCCTCCGTCCCAATAGCTTAGATCTAAGACTCAAGCATACCAGGGGATAGAGAATGTGCTGAACTTGGATGCACCGGTATCTTGCCTGAAATTTCATTTGCGGGGGATCTTAGCTCACTCTGCTTTAAACAGCAACAAATGTTTGCCTGCCTGGTCTCAGAACAAAAGCTTTGAGGTAAAACTTGCCTCCCAGCATGGGATGCGGCGGGCACTGCTGCCATATCCTGGCTCCATGGAGAGAACTTGCCTGACTTGCCTGTACTTACTAGTGTCCCACGTGTTTCTGGTACAGTATGAACTGCTGCTGCGACTGAATGTTGAGAGAAAGTTGATTCAGAAGTGTCTCTGAAGATGATTTCTGTAGGAATTACTTGGTAGGTGATACAGCTAAATTAGTTCCACAGTCAGTCTTACTCTAAACTAGAAGAAACCGAGACTAAGGTAGGGAGAACAGATCAGGAAGAACAGGTGCAAGCAACTCGAGAAGAGAGGAAAGACTCTGAAGAAAGAAGGAAGATGTAGGAGATGCATTCTACCACAATGAGAAAAAAGAAAGAAAATAGATCTCTAGAGCAGACTAGTTGGAGAGAGACAACAAAATGGAAGAAAAAAGAAAAACATGAAACCCAATTTTTTTTTTAAGCATGAAATAATTGTTAGTGTAATTTGCTGTATTTATATTTCACCGCTTTCTTTTACATTTGCATTTCAGACAATAGGAAAATTGGCATTGTTTCTAAGAACTGCTTTTACTACTTCAAGATAATTCAAATTCTGAGTTCCACACATACTTTTCTTTTTTATTTTTATCTTTTATCTTTGCATCCTTGTCCTTCTCCAGATTAACTTCATGGAATCAAGACTAATCACTAGAATCAGAATAATAAGTTCTTCTGTCCCTCAGACAGTATTGCTCTCTATGCAGTTAAAGATTCAAAGGTGTTTATTTATACTGGAAAAAAATTTCCTATTAATTCCAAATTGTTATAATTCAAATATTATCCTTCTCCGCTGACTTATCGTATATCTGCACTTGCCAATGTGTTGCTCTTCAGATAAAAACCCTCCCTTTTTCCTTAGTATTTTTTTTCCTTTTTATTTTCCACTGTAAACCCTCCTAGCTCAGGTTGACAGTATGTTTTAAGGTTGACCTTTTCCACTAGATGGCACATGGGGCCACATGAGTGGCAGGAGATACACGGGTTTCTGGACGATGATGTAAAATGCATGTAATGCTTAAAAAAGAAATATTCAATTTAAGAGCAATACATTCCTTAACTACTGTTAACTGGAGTAACTCTATTGGCTTCACTGGTGCGTGCTGATCTATAATAGCCAAAACTTAATGTGTACTGCGTATAAAATTTGTTTTCTAAACTGTGTTATTTCCCATCTTGGAAGTGGAGAATTTCTGTGTTTAATATGAACAGTGTCCCATATATTATATCGTAATATCTCATTCTTCATAGGTCCTTAGAGACCGTTGGTAAGAAGATTTGAGCATCAGATAGAACTGAACCTGTTTACTGTATGACAATGCTAGTAAAGGAGTGTACAGGCACAGTGCAATGGACAAAAATATGCAGATGACTTCAGTGAAAGGGAATAAAAATGGAACACATCATTAATTCTTTGGAGATCTGATGTCTCTTTAAAACTGGCCTGAATTATGGTCCTTGCTTTTAATTCCTCCAACCTCTTCGGTGATAATTACTGAAGCCTGTACTTTATCTAAGAATTTCTGAGCCAGAATTTGCAAATCCTTCTTTGCTGCCAGAGGACTGGTTGCCCAACAGCCTTTGACTGCCCATCTGCTGTTGGAAGAGGCAGTTACTCAAGCCTATCTATCTGTTAGATCAATTTAAAAAAGCTTGCCTGACCTGGAGGGTGAAAACCTCGGAGGTGAAACTTCTGGGTGAATCTCAAGCCCATCATTTGTCTGGGAGCCACAGAAATTGCCCCTGTAAAGACTCCCTTGTTGCTCTAATGGCTCAGATTACATTTGGCTTATACCAAATATAGCGACTTCTGCCTTTCATTTCTTGTCTCGGGCCACAGTGGAATTGCTGATAGCTGGGAAGCTGTCCAGCTCACCAAATGAAGTCCATGACTACATTCCACAGGGTCCATGACACTTATTCAGGTCCTCCCAACTGACATTTTCCCCACATGGAAAGTCTTTAAAGAGATTTACACTTAAAAGCCTTTATGCAACTGGTGCAATCACATAACATTTGTTGCTATAGAGTGATTTCCAGCTCTTTTTTATCCTGAAGTGAACTCCAAGCGGTCTCTAAAAATAGGCTTTCAATTTTGTTTTTTTATTATCACAGTGACCATTGTGCCATTTACGACTTTTGCACTTATCAAGACTCTAGAATAACCACTGACAAAAACTGGCACAAACCAAACCATCCTAGAGCTATCTTTCTTTCTTCTTTGGCTGTTTGCCCAGGCTAAGGAAAACCTAGAGTAAGTAAAGGTGACTTTTATCGAAGCTACAAATCTGAGCTACAGAGGAGGTGACAATTCCCATGGCAAGGACTTTCCATGAGAAATGTTCAGTTATTTCTTCCCGAAAAGAAACGAGATGACAGAAGTGGTCAATAAGATATTTGATTTCAAATACTATGCAGAAGCAAAGATGCAAGGCACAGAGACTGCGTGTTCATGCCAGCCATTCCCACATAAAAAGCAACAACTGCTTTGGATAAGTTGGATCTTTTAAGTGGTCTCTAGAACTCATCTGGAGAACAGACTGTTAGAGTTACCCACCTTTGTGATATGAAGGCAAAGTCACTAGTTCTGCCCCAAGAACACAACATAAAACACATGAGCATGGTATGCTCATCTCCTGAGGACAGTACATACAGAAGCTCTCTAGTACTCTCCACCATGCCACCAGCACCTGCTGTGCCTCATCTGACCCTCAGTCTTATGTCCCTAAAGTTGGCCACAGAAACCATTGCTTAGCTTTTCTTGCCTAAAGACAAGAATGGCATCCAGGACTGAATGGAATGGGCCTGAAGAACATCAACATCAGCAACGCTCTTCTTCATCATGAAGAAAAGGTCAACCTGGAAGCTGCCTGAACAGGAGTGAAAATATCTTCTGGGTGGCAGAGGTGAAACACCCTGTGCTGTAGTTGTCTGTGAACCATCATCCATTTTTGTGCTGCGCAACTGTGTGACCTTGGTTTACCTGTTCTGAAAAAAATTTTGAGCTGTGAGATAGTATGTAAGCCAAAGCTGTGACAGATGGGAAAGATGAGAAAAACGCTGATAGAAACGAAACTGTTGACATGCTAGCAGTTAGTAACTCAAGGACTCAAGAGAAAAATACCATCATGATTTAAACTGTGATCTGAGCTAGAAATCAGTAGAAATCCTGGAGACTTCAGAAAGATCAAGGAACAGCCTATTCCAACTTCTCTTGCCTGACTGGTGACCGCCTGGCCAGGATGCAGTGTGACTTTCTGGGTGTCTGCATTGGGATGGTGAGCATGTTAATGCTTAGGCTAGGAGCATGCGAATCCCAGCTATCTACATCTCCTCTGGGTATGACCCAGGAAAAAAATTGCTAACTACTCTTGAATTTATTTATCCTACATACTTAAGAGTTTCAACTCAGCAAGCCCTTCAGTCCATGCTGTTACTGGGTGTTATGGATGCAAAACCTGAACTTTCTCTGCTCAGAAGGTGTCTGTCTGAAAAGGCAGTCTAGAGCAGAGAGTCCGAAAAGAGAGAACAGGAGTAATCAAACCCAGAGGCTCTGTGTTTTCTAACACACATCGTGGTGGGAGCACCTCAAACTCACCTTCCATAGCTCTGGGTGTTAACCCCTGCACCACTGGCTCAGTCAGAGCTGGAAGTGCCAATAGTCATTTGCCTAGAGAGAAACATACCTCTTCATCATTGCTAACATGGACACTCAAATGCTAGCCTGATAATATGGTTATACGTAAAGATCACCAATTCACAATGTTCCTGAATTTTCCTTGCAGGCCAAATATGTGGAGAAGGAGACAATGGCAAAAAGTATCCCTCAAGGACCTGTCAGGACATCCTTGAACTGCACAAGCAATGGTGTACAACTGTGTTTTCTGTCCCCCCAGCAAGAGTAAAATAAGTCCCTAAAAATCAATTCCTGCCACTGCTGCTAGACCCTGCAAATGAATTAGCTGCAGTTTATAATCATCGGTGTAAACGACTGCCAAAAAAGCTAATGAAACTGGCATGAGCACCTGATCACAGTCCAGCAGCAAAGTCTGTCAACAAAATAAACACACTTCGTCCCTACACTAGGTATGGTGGAACAGCTTGTTAAAAATGATCCTGGGAATCGGATAAAATGATATATTATTGGAACTGGAACAGTTCTTCCCGTTCCCTAGAGGTTAAAAGGAACAAAAAAACTGGATAGGCACAAGACACTGATAACTTAGGAATAATATTAGCCTAGACCTAAACAACTGCAGCTTCTGACATTCGTTTAATAGTCATATTAATTATCAGCGGAGTAGTTCATAAAAAATAACATAAAAGAGCCACTTCAAGCGGTCAAACACTGCTTCCTCAGCATATCCTGAATCTTGCTCTGTGAGCATGAATGAAATGTGAACCAGGGTTTTATTTTTATCCCTGACTGCCCAGTCACTGTTTCAGTGGAGTCCAACTAACTGCAGTGTCATAGGTCTGAAGAGAGCTGGTTAGTACTTTCAGGACAAAACAAAAATGGTTGGATAGGAGCATGTATATTTAGGCAAACCTCTTCTGAAATACAGGCAGGTTTTCCATCTAAAACCTGCCTCGTTTCCTAGAAGTTTGTTTTGGAGGCCGCTGAGGACTAGAGAAGTCTAGTGAGTCTTTTGCCTAGGGAGACCAAGGGTTGCAGGGGCTGCGCAGAGCAATGGTATTCCTGTGTGTCCAAGGGGCCTCATTTACCATCTCTACAACTGCAGCCCAGAGCTTCTCAAGTCCTTATCGTGCAGCAAGAGCCCAAAAGCCCAAGAAGGCACAGAAGCAGCTCAAATGCTCAGAAATTGTAGGCATTGCTTTCGTTACCATTTTCTTGCTCTGGCTCTTCGCGGTTTACATATCCTGACAGATGTGTAACTGTTGTGGCAGCCAGCTGCCGTATTTTCTTCAAGGTGGCGGGAAATCAGTGTCACTAAAGACACTGTTTATTATTTGCTTCTTTTTTGGGTAGAGTTTCTATAGGTCAGGTTTTGCATGAAAGCTTTCAAAATTTTGAAATTTCCTTCAAAACAGATGTGCAAAACTGCATCACGAGGAATTTAGAATTCTGTCAGATTTTTAAATTTCTTTTGAGGCTGATGGAAAATGTGCTAAGAAAGGTCATGTTTAATGGGTTAAAAATCGATCTTATTGGCTTCATAACCCTGTTAAAACTGTAACAGCATTGTTCTACAGCTTAAAGTTCCTGGGTTATACAATAGGTATATTATAAATATTGAAAGTGTGTTATGATTTGTTGCAAAGGTCCTTTACATAACCATGAAGTCCTAAATATACCTCAGCTAAGGAAGTTCTCATTTATTTAGCTATTCACTTTTGTTGCTATTCACCTCCCAGTGAATATTTGCCTGTAATGTCCTCTCAGCCTGAGGAGTGGTGATGAGTTCTGAGAGGTTCCCCTGGAAATACCATCCTCAGATGCTACGGGTGTGAACTCTCCCATCAGTTTTGCATGGCAGTTGTTGCCTGTCATAGATGGAGGTGCAAATTTATGTTGCTTGTTTGCTCCAAGAATCTCGTATTCATAAGTACAGCAAACTAAAACCACAGGAAATGTAAACAGCAGTAGAGCGAATGCAAAGCCATATTCTCCTGTCTGGCTTCTCATAAATATGAGGTCATTTTTGCTTGCTTGCTTGTTAGGTTTCCTGCATGCTTTTTCATGTTGTTGACCTTGAGAGTTTGCAAGGACTTTATCTGACACATTTCCTCAGTATTAACTTCATTTCCATTTCTCTCCCCGCCGCCCCCCCCATGTCTTTTATTCAGTGAATTGGGCATGAATCATGAAAATAGAACTACAATGGTGAATATGATTTTTATGCATTTTGGTAGAAATTTCATCTCAAACTATGCAGCAAATGAGCATGAATTTTATTATTATTTACACCAGTGCAGCAGAGAGGACCAATTAAGCTATCTCCCTGAGTTCCCAGCAGAGTTACTGGAAAGAGATTGAGAGCAGGAGCCTAGTTTAACTGCCCTCCATGCACCCTCAAGGAAACTATTTCTCTCCACCGCAAAGAAATTAAAGACTGGCGTTGTGAATGCCTCTGTCTTACCCTATCTGTTGCAGCTTCAGAGTGCTGGAACTGGTCCAGCCCAGCGGGCACCCCCTGGGCTCCTCCAAATATCACTCACTTCCAAGCAGAAGAGCAAAGAACTGAGCAACCCTTCCACCTGTTAAAACATATGGACAGTATAGCAGGGATTCCCAGCTGGCCAAATCTGACCCTTTCTAAGCTGCTTTGTACAGGCAGACCAATCTGGTGGGCTCAGAGCATACCAGAAAAGGAGAGTCATTCGTTTACCCTTTCCTACATTTTCCATGGCTCCTGGAATTTCACAACCTAGGATCTGGGATTTCTAATGGTGTGTTTCAACCTTATTTCAAAGAAAATTAAACCTTCTGAGAGTAAGTATCATTATGATAAATTGGTTTTGTGATGCTATAAATTGTCCACATTTAAAAATATATTTCCTTATATTATAAAACATATTGCTACATCATAAAAGAGTGTTCAGTGGCCCTGAAGAGCAGCTGATCATATGGGTTTCAAAACCTAACTTGAAAATAGTACGGAAACATTTCAAGGTCTATTTTCAGTTTGTTTAGCAAGCAAGTGCTTATGGCATTAGAAAACTTCCACCACAGTAGCAGAGGATGCCAGGCAAACAGTTGGATGGCTTCATCTGAAGGAGCAGTAGCAGCTGTATGACAATAACAGTATGTATGGCCATAGCAATATTCTACAATACCGCACCACGGACGTTTTACTACTTATCTGCAATAGTGCTGTCAGTAAACTTACAGTACCCAGGAGCACCGAGTCTAGTGATGTGCAGACAATGCAGTTTTTCTCACATGGTCAGTAACAAAGTGCCTCCTCAGTAAGAGAAGATATGCCACCACCAGAGCTGTAGATCTGATAACTCTGAGACGTGGCAATTTGTATTCGTGTCTTCAGTAAGAAGACCATAACTGTCTCTACTCCCAAATCATTTATTTAAATACCTACAAATTCCAAGGGGACAATTAAACTTGCAAATAACTCCACAATCCTCTCTGTATTTATTAATAACATCGTATCTGTATTTATTTTTTTATATATTATGTATGTACATATAATCAGCTAGAATTTATGGTGACTTCTGCTCAGGACTAAGGAGAGGGTCCCACAAAGGGGAAGGAACTGGTGAGTCACTGTTTTGAGTCACACCTTCTATGAGATGACGTAATCCTGCAGAACAGTCGGGGCAGCTCTCAGATCTGGGGCAAAATTCTTGATAGACTTCAATTTTAGATTTTGAACAGGGCAGTTGTCTTAGGCCCCTCAGGGTCCCCCCTGGGTTTACACACTGTCTATAGGGTGAAATCACCCTGTGTATCTACTGCACCACTGGTGGAGGACAGATCCTAACCACTAATTTCAACCTACATCCTCCAGAAATCTAATACTTTAGACTTCTTGCTTAGCTTTGTCAAAGAGATCCTGTCACTTCCTTTGTCATATAAATCTAACTGAGGTCTCCAGTGTTTACATACTGCTAAGCAAGCAAAGAAATCTGAACACACATCTTCAAACAATCTGATAATATGAAATCTGATGGATTATGGAAAAAAGTACTTGTGAAAGACACAGGAAGATAAGGAAGATTTCTCTGGAAAAAAGAAAGACAAGAACAGTGAGTAATATCTTTGTCAATAGCTACTGGGCACATAACAAATTAAGTGAGTCTGCTTGCAGTATAAGTTCAGCCCTGAGAATTTAAATGAGTTTTGCTCAGGAAATGAGAACTTGCCTGAAAATGTTTTCAGTTTTTAAATTTACAGATCAAAAATTTGCACTGCACAGAGTGCTTGCCTGCTCTGGAGTTAGAGGCATCTGGGCATCTAAGCACGTTGCGTGTTAGAGCTTCCAAGGTCTGGGATACAGTTACAACTACCCCAGAAAAATACAAAGTGTGGTGTGTTTATGACCCTCCCTCGTGCATCTTTTCAAATGTACGTGCTGCAAATCCAGTTGTCATCCAATCAGCCCTCTCTTGGAATTAAAAGCTGGAGGGATCAGCAAACGATTTCAAGGGGAACTCAAGGGGAGAGGAGAACAAAAGCTGAGCCGAACGTGATGTCAAACGCCGCAAAAGTTCTGCCTCCAGCTCCATACTAGGGGGTGGTGGCGACCGAGGTGCTGGCTCCCCGCTGCCTCGGTGGGGGTCCCGCTGCCCTCCGCTGCACCCCTGCTCTCCCCGCACACACGCCATGGGCTGAAGCCCAGCTGTGGGCTCCCACCAGCTGGAGCCAGAGCTCAGCGGATGGCGTGACAGGACAATTTCATTAATTAAAACTGCAGAAAACAAATCTAGGGGGAAAAAAAAAAAGAAAGAAAGAAGCTTTTTTTGCCAAGTTAGTAGAGTAACCCAGCTTACCGTGTGATCAGATGAGTATCAGAGTGACGCAAAGGAGGAAAAGATCAAGCAGCTGGGAGCAGAGGCGAGGGGAGGAAGGAACAGAGTAGGTGGGAGAGGGACTGACACCTCCTGCTTTTATTGGAAGCAAGCCCTTAGTTCAGTTTAGCTGTAACGTGAAACCATACCCTGGGTATATATACCCAAGTGTTGCTGCTACCTGAGGACAGTGTTCAAGGCACCTCTTGAAATGAATGAACAATGTACATCTCATAACACCAGTTTTTTGGGCCCTCTGCTAATTCAAATGGGCATCATCGCACCAAATTCTGTTTACAGGTGATTTATAGTCTCATGTTTTCAAAGTCATACCCAGCACAGTAAGAACTGAAAAGGACTGTTGGAAAGGAGGGTACAGAAGGAGATCATTGTCATTCTCTGCACACCTGGACAGGAGTCATGTCCCTGTGTCTGAGAAACCCCATTCTAGAAGAGAATACATGTGTTTGGGAATAATTTTTTGCTGATAGATATACTGTGGAAAACCCTTGCTGTATGTCCTATCAGAGTTCAACAGAAATCGTCAAAATCTGAACACACGCTGTGCCTAAGGATAATGATGTCAGATCACGATGGTCCTTTCTGTTATTCCCTTTCAGATCAGTAGACAAAGTAAAGGCTGGAGCCTGCAAACAGTGAAGTCAACGTGAGGTCTGTCCTTGCCAGGTTTACGGGATCAGCCCATATGTCTCACAGGATGGGAAATGGTAACATCGTGATGATGCCACAGGTGAGAAATCTGAAGTGTAAATCTGTTGGCAGAGGCTGGATTTGACACAACCCACGGGATCACTGTAGTTGGTGATGATAAATGTATTTCCTCTTCATAACACATTTGAAAACTTCTTTTTCTTTCAGAAGAGAAAGAAAGAGTACAGAGGGAGGAGGGAAGGGCCAAGCTGTATGACTGTAGTGTGCTTGTTAAAAACAAAATTTTTACATGTTTTAGTATGGGTCTATGATCAAGAAAAGTAAATAGCTAATACCAATGAGTTCTACTTACACAAAATATTTATTAAAAACTGAAAACACACCAAATATTTCTGAAAGTAAAAACAACATGACATTTGTTTTCAGGTCCACATCTAACCTGACAAATGTTTGACTGAACACTAACAGCCTACATTGACTGAAAATCTGGATACGTGTAGTAATAAAATAAACCTCTGATTTGTCCATTTCTTTATACAATGTACAGGTGTTGGGGGTTAGAACCTCAAAAAGACAAAGGGGCCACAGCACGAAGTGTTGCAATGCCCTCCTGTATGTGCCCTGCCTTGTAGCGATCGATTAGGCTCCAGGTTCATACAGCACATGGGAGAGGTAAGCCGGTAAAAAAGGAATAACCCGCTGTCAACAAGCAGGGTAGGAGCTGTGTAAACTGCCCAGCAGCAAACGCTGTTTTTAATCAATATTCATTGACCCATAGGAAATGACAGTAACTTGGTAATGCAGTGTCTGGGAACTCAGCTGAGGTCTGCGTGCTAATGAGCAGCTATTTTACGTGGACACTTATAATACTGGCAGATGCTGAAGGTCTCTGCTCCAGGATACCCAACAGCCTGGGAGCCCTGAGAAGCCGAAGTGCAGCCTGCAGTCTGTCCCAGGTGGGATGGAGGAGGGAATTCTGTCACTGACCCTCAAGCAGATGACTTCATATCTTAGATTATTTACTTTGAAAATATTGGGTCATTTCATTATTTTTTATTTATGTTAGTCTGGTTTTCTATATTGAAGATTAATCAAAACTTATCAGCGTAACCTGGAGGAACTCAAACACAGCATTTTCCAAACTCACCTTTCATGACTCCATGTTAACATTGATCCAAGAATATCCCAGACATTTCCCTGTCTGCTTTACTGCTTTGGTGCTAATGTCCACCTTCTATATCTTATAACAACTTCTACATGACATAGTGCTTAATTTATATGTCCTCTTCTTAGATGAGCTCCATCACGTTTCTTTTGTTTATAAAATCTGTTATCCGATCAAAGTAAGATACCAGGCTTTTCTACTGTGATTATCCTGGAAAATCCATAGTGCATGACATCACATTTTCTGTTTACTCACATGTCTTTAATTATTAACATCTGTCCATTTATTCTAGTATTTTTGTGTAATCTTAAGATCAGACTACAATTTCATCAGGTATTCAATTTGATTTTTTCTTTTTTTTCTGAAATACTGTACGTGCTGTTCTCCAAGCAGGCAGTAACCATGTAGGTTTATTTAGAATACCTGCTATTATACCTGCTCTTTCATTTGTCAGCTCTTCAGAACTGTAAGATAGAAATTATTGGATCCCTTCATCAAAAGAGTGCTGACTATTTGAGTAAATATTTTCATCATGGTTTGGGCAATCTGCTCTCCAAATCCTCATCCTCGTTGCCGGTCTCGTCTTTGCCCCCACTTCCTACACTATTGCCTTTATTGCAAAGTACTGGCTGGCGTAGTAGGACATAACTAAGCCCTGTCTCTGTTAGCAGGATTTTTTTCTCCATTCAGTACCTGGGAATTCCAGAGTCCCCCATAGTGACATGGGGCTTCTCATGGGAATTCTGGTAGTATTTTTCTCTAATAATATTCTCAATATCTCTACCCATATTCAAAGTGTGGATATTTATAGCAGAGTCTGATTCCCATTGCTATGCAGAAGAAGGGGTTTTTTCATCTTATCCTTTTCCTCACTTTCCCCTAAAAATGTTTAGACTTGATGATAAAATTCTATGTTATACTTTATAACTCTCTGTTTTTTTACAAAATTTTACGTAATGGCTTTAACCAAAAGTCACAAAATCGGTGTTACATTAACAAAGAAAAATCAAACTATCACAGGTACAACCTAGCACTACGCAACGCGCTTACTACACCTTAACTGATAACTGCATAAATGGTGTGCCAGTTTTTCTCTGAGGTCTCCATGAGTTTACCAGTGAAAGCCAGAGAGATCTGTGGGTGCTCTACTTCTCTTAAAATCAGGCTTCAGATCTCCTTGTTTCTCCACTGCTGAATCATTGTTCTATTAACACCCAGTCTCAAGCCAAAATCCAGTCAGTGCCATCATAAACTCATTTTGGTTCACAAATTAACCGGTAAATTGGGTTCTTTCAGAGAATACTTGTGCATGGCCTTTCCTTTGTCTCTGAACTGCAGAAATGACGGTCCCGTCACATTGTCCCACAATGTGAACACGAGTGGAGAAGCCTGGTAGGACTGTTCAGCTTTGGAATGTATTCACTGTTTCTGAGGGAAAAATCAGCAACAAATCTAGATTGGTCTTTCTCAACCATTCATTCAGTATTAAAAGCAGGCTCCTATCCGTGCCTAAATGTCAGAGACAGAAACTAACGAACACGCGAATAAATTGCAAAACCTCACACTTTATTCTATGCTCTCCTATAGCACCATTTTGAATTAGAAACAGACTTTAAACCATTAACCTATTTCATTTTGTAAAGATAGTTCTGTAACACACAGAAAACATTAAGGGGATATTTCTTAAATTTTTAAAACTAATTTCCAAGCTAATATGAAAGTTATTACTTGAAGCTTAATATTATCATATGCACCCGTAAAGGTTGGTCAATTACAAGTTACCCATAAAGCCTTTTTTGTTATTTTAACATCATAAATAGTAATCTGGCATTAAATATTTGTGATCTGGGCCAGTAACCTTTTTCAGTCTCACAGGACTTTTTTTAATTAAACTATATCTTTGTCCCATGTCTATAATCCTCTCTTTGACATTTTATATACAAGACACCTTGCTGCAAAAAGGTCAAGCAGTACAGTTATAAATGGAAAAGAGATTAAAAGTATTCTCAAGCCACAGTGATCTAAAAGAGAGTTAAATATGGAGTGTTCTTCACAGGCTTCCTTAGATGAGTTAAGAGGAAACCCTGTTGGCAGATTTTTATTATAAGAGCAGCAAAGCAAATGAAAATTATTTGACAAAAAAATGAATAATGCACAATTTTAATTTGCATATTGGAATAATTATCTCTAAAAGAACCCTATAGGGTTTCATCTCCATAAAACTTTTATGTAGACCATTGCCAAATGCGGCTTATGTGTTTATATAATTTTTCCTTCTAACATAGTTTCATTACAAAAATAAAACCCCAAAACAACTACAGTAACATCTTGCTACAGTTAGTTACATCTTCTTCTTTTTGGTTTTTTTTTTTTTTTTCCTGCAAAAGAAACATGATGGAAATAAAGAATTCCTTCCTGAAAAGTCTGTGAGAAATTCAAGAACGGGAAATGGCAAGAGATGTTACAAGAGCTGGTGTAAGTCAGAGAAGGGTAGTTATAAAGTAGTGTAAGTAAACATATCCACAGTAAAAGTGAGTGGCTTCTCTATTTTCATCAGAACATTAAGCAGAAATTGAAGGAACATTTTTCCCTAATATTCTCCAGCTGGCATATTATGACCTCCACTTGCTCACTCTATGCCACACTGGAATAGCTTTAATGGTGTACATGGGTACAACTAAACAATACATTACTTGTAATGTCTTAAGTAACCTAGCAAAGCATGGTACCCAATTGCTGAAATGCTGTTGTGTATCTTTCAGAGTCTACTTTCTTACCCCCAAGAGACCAAACCCTGATCTGGAAACTCTTTACTGCTAATTTCTTTCTATCAATTTTATGTAGTCCAGTGAAAGAAGGATATTTCTTCTACCTCTATGTCATCAGAGTGCCTGTTGTTTAGATGCAAATGCTGGAGACAGCGGGGTTTACAATGACCCCTAGTTCTCCATTTCCCTTTCTGATGGTCTGTTAGTATATGTGTTTTCAAATGGTCCGCTGACTGGCTTAGATACAAAAGAGGGGTTTTACGCCATCTGCTTGAGCCTGTATCTGAGGCATCTAACCAAGGTGTGACGCAGAGCACCTAAGTTTAGGAGCTGAGTTCCCTGTAGTCTGTCTTCACAGACAATTATTCAATGTGCTTAATTTAGCTAAGTTAGTGGGGATACCCAAAAGATCCCAGTGCAGCTACAGTATTTGTGGGGACAGCAAAACCAGAGTCAGTATACTTGCATTACAGACCTAAATTTATATCACAGTGCTACTATTCAAAATCTTAAATATAATATGAGCTTCAACCCTGTTGTTTCTTTCTTCCTTTCTGCCACTTTAATCTTTGTCTGTCCTAAATAAAAGGTTACTTACTGTTTCCAATTTCTTTCAGCTGTTGGTATCCAACAAATCCAGCTCCTGTCCAAAGAAACTAGATACCCTGTTCGTACAACATCACATCTGACAGGGCTAGATTAGCAGCCCCAACCCTGTTGACTCAGTCTTATTAGGTCTGTGTGCTAATGAAATAAACATTCGAAAGAGAATCCATAGCAATTTATAAGGTAAAACTTGCTAGCAGTGCAAAGGCAAAGTATAACAAATGTAAAGCTCAACTACACGTTAGTGTGAAGTAGCGTGTTAGTTGGACACCCTCCCCACAAGCACACAGCTCCGTTAGGCATGTGAAGACCTATCTGCTTACTTGTGTACAGAGTTTTCTGTTGTCTTTTCACCTGTTCAGAATAAAAGCAAACTTGTGACGGTCACACTCCACATACCTCTAAGGCAGCTCTCGCTAGACGAGGAAGCTCCCTTACAACGGGCACCCTGCAGAGCCTGGGCTTTGGGCTTGGCATGCCGTGAGACTCCCCATCTCATCTCTCTATCACTTGCATGCTCTGGCACTCCTATGACTCAGGACTTTCGGCAGCTTTCATAAAGCACCATACATTAGAAATCTGTAAGAGGAAAACAAATGCCATTAATTATTTTTGTATTACTCAAAGTATGTTTCCACTGGAAAAGAGAACTCTAACTGTATTTTAAGCTTATTGTCAACATTGCAATGGTCCAGAATTGTTTTAAAACCAACAGATCCATCCATCTGAGAATAGGGTTATATATCTTACGTTTCAGTCAATCTAAAAGCAAGCTGGCTCCACAAGTGTCTCATTTTTAACCATTTTTCCAGTCTTCTCCATTTGTGCTGGCTTTGGCACTTGCCCACCTCCAGAGTGAACAGGTTCAGCTCACTAAACTGACAGAAAAATGTTTGGTTACTTAGTTATCATTATTCATCTCTTTGCAAATGTTAGTTTTCTGCTGATTTAGCTCCCTAAATCTGGTTTCCATGGGAGTGGATAAGTCCCAGAAACAGTGCCACGAAGTAGCAGAAGCATAGGATTGGGACCAGGGAGGAAGGGGACATAGTCTGCTACTATGGTGGCTCAATAGTGCCACAAAACTTTTCCCTCTGGCTCTCTTATGCCCATGGTGATTCTCACGTGATGTGTGGTTTGCCTTGGCACTTCTAGGTTGCACTCTTTCTCGGTGCCCTTGCAGATGGTATAGTCAGAGAACAAGGAACGTAATTGTGTTTTGATCGTTTTCTGGTTGTCTGGGGCTTCATGGGATCAGAGAGCCTGAAAGTCACCCCAAGCACCTATGGCATTGCACTTCTGCCTCAGTTTCTATAACCATGCCAAATACGTCTTGGTTTATTTCTGAACATATCTTTGGCAATACTGTGAGTAGCAACACTATATTTATAAGAAGTGAGAGAACATCAAACATCAAAACGATATAAAGTGTCATTTGCTAGTTTCTGTGAAAATGCTGAAATGATGTTTTAGGAAAACTGTATTATTTCAGTATTCACTGAATAGCAGTCACTATTCGGTTGACTAAACAAAGTTGCATATGTTGGCATTTCCAATACATAAGGAGTCCCACCTGGCCTCCAGCTTCCACTCCTAAAGGTCTCAGGACTATGTCATGTCTGCCAGCCCTGTGTGGATGTCTCAGATGACCCCAAAGGTATCTCAAATGACAATGTGTTTTTGCAACTGATTTGAATCCCATGTTCTGTTACTGGGATTTAGGTACTCAGGTCATGTGTCAACAGCTACATGTAGATGTCTACATCCAGGTGTCTTAATCTCAAACTGAATCCCATCCTGAAAGCTCAGCTTATTTTTTAAACACGTGTCTAGTGCCATTTTAGAGGTTCCAGAGTATCTCAGGTATCTACATGGGGGTGCCAGATATAACATAGGATATATGAAAGACATCTGTGCCCCCTTGCAATGACAGCTGGAGTCAAAGGATCTCTGAGATGGCACTAGATCTTATGGTTAGACAAGTGAATCGAGTCCTGGGCTGTCCAGGTCACAAGTAGACTCTCTGAAAGGAAATGTCCCAAAATATGCCAGCCTAAACACTTTTCAGAAGCTTTTTTTTGTCTGGACCCCTTTTCTTCAATTAAAGAATTCGGGCAGCTCTTTCTCCCAGCTCCATGCCCACAAATGTGTGAATATCTGCACTTTTCCCGTCTGCTTCAAATTCCTGCAGCCCCAGCCTGCAGTTCCTCATCTCGCTTTGCAGATGTATGCTGCCCAAGGCATATCTATCTCTTGGTGGGCTGTGGCCAGGGAGCTGAAAGGAAAACACACTCGTACCTCAAGCTGCAGGAAATCTGTCTCCAGCCTTGCTCACTTGTCGTCCCTCAGAGGAAACATTCAGTTTTCACATGGCTTCAAAAGAAGACATGGAGAAAATGCAAGGGAAAGGAAAGACATAGGCCAGCTGACATGTTCTCAGAGGCTTCAAGGATATACTGCACAACCCCCCCCCCCCAAGGTTGTCCACCTTGACAGCTGAGAATCAGCAATTTAGAACTAGACATATAGAAACACTGCAGGAAGCACAATAGGGAAACAAAGAGTATATTAGTTTCTTAATCACTGCTGTCTCTTATTTGAAATTAAGGAATGTATGAAACTGCATATATGTTTTTTCCCTCCATGGAATTCAAACTATATTGCGTATGTGATAAAAATGATTTTCCCGTAATAATTTACTTTCCCATTCACATCAATATTCATACCCTAGTGTACGGCTTTTCCATTGCATCTGTCCACAGAGCAAACAAATCTTTATGCATGTTCTTCAATTAACTTTACTTCGAGCAGACTCCATTAACATGTAAATGAAAAAGTCACTCTGGCCTGGTCTACAATGCCCTAGAAAGTTTCACTGGCATATTTGGTTACAATTATGAAGAAATCATACCTTTGACAAACACAGCTAAACTGCCAAAAGCCCTAATATGGTGCGTGGAGAGAACACTAAGAACTAATTTAATTTACTATTGTCTCCCCTCTTGGAAAGTAGCAGCATCTCATTAGTTATGTAACTGTGACAGAACTTTAAAGCATAGTTATCTATACTTTGCTAGCTCATCAGCAAAAAGAATAGTCCATAAATGTAACAAAGCCACAATTCTTCTTTTCAAAGGTTAGCAAAAGCTATAAAGGTTCACTTTAAGCCAGCACTGAGGTTGTTGGGATATCAAAAGCTATGTTGCTCTACCCCCACTGTTGTTGATAATCAGTGGGAACTATAGTTACTGTTTTGCTAAACACTATCCCAGACCTTAACTGTGATTACAGTAACCAAGTTAGCACCTGCCAAAACTTACAGTTCTGCTAATGAAAAAATTCACACAGAGTGCTGGTTTTAGCTGCATTCCACTTTTCAGTACCAATCTACTTCTTTCACAGGTGATCATAGGTTATGAGAGAGCTTGGGATGCAAAACTATTTGTGAAATATTTTCCATTTAGTCATTCATTGTGTATAGCTTTGCATATTTTTCCTAATCATTTAATGTGCCACAGAATAAGCCTATCTCCAGTATTCATCACGATTTTCACAATCTTTCTTTCTGCAACATTCTCCAAAAATTTAATATCACTAGCAAAGTAAATATCCTCCCAAAACAGTTATTTCTTTCATGAAAGAAAAGCCAGTCAAAGAGCCTTTAACTAACTGCAGTAGTGAGGTAAAACATAAGAACATCCCGGATGTTTGGCTTGAAGACGTTCCCTGGTATTTTCGCCTTCTTTTTTGGGATAAACCTATTTCTACACACCAAAAGGCAGCCTATGCCCCCCTTCAGTGGTTTTGTTCCTGCAGGTTGCAGTTTATTTTTAAAAGCTGGGCCCACAGCTCTGCAGCAGCTCTGCAGCTCCTGTGCAGCGTGTCCCACCGGCCGTGCCGAGGAGCGAGTGGTCACCTCGTGTTCTCCATGCACGCACGTGCCCCACGGCTCAGGGGTCCACCTGGGAAGTGCTGGGCTCTCCCAAAGATTGCTGCAGGTATTGCTGGTGGGGTATTTTTTTTAAGTGATGGTAATACAGCTCTCCTGGCCTCTGCAAAATGAGAATTTACCTGGAAAAATTGGCCATTCCTCCTGCGAACCATTTATGAATTTACAGTGTGTTAAATCTTGAGTCACCCCCCATACAGGCTGTCTGATGGGTACTTACAAACTGCATCCCATCCACCAACCAGTTTTTGATACACGACGGAATTTTTGTTCTCAATCTGCTATTGTTAGTATTTGGCAACATTCTGTAGCAAGGGACATTGTCAGCAACTGTTTGGAAGTCAAGGTAAATTATACCTACTTGTATTCCTAGCTAAACCTCTGTGGCTTCTTTCTTGGATTTCTGTAAGGTTGGAAAAATAAAAATTACACCCAGAGAAGCTGTGAAGATCAATTTAAAAATGTATCATACATTTATAGCAATAATACCTTGGTAGTTTTAAAAAGGTCTTTTAATGGCTGGTTATGGAAATGATTTTGGACAATTTCCGTGGCACTAAAGCACTGTTCCCTTTTCTATAATTCCCAAGGTCATCCTTTGTTCTTTCTTTAGATAAAAATCAATCCTCAGGAATGGCTCCTACTATTAGAGGTATATTACATATTTTAGTTAGTAGTTCAGCTACTTTTTGTTTTTCCCTTTAAAACTCTCAAATGAATACAGTCCAGCCCCAGGGATTTTCTACCATTAACTTTATCTAGTTGCTCTAATGCCTCATCTTCAGAGGCCACTCTCTCTGACAATGCCTCATCTGTAAAAATTAACCTTGAGTTAGAAATGTCTGCCTCATCCTCATTAGTGAAGACTGATTACAAAGAATTCATGTAATTTCTCCACAATCTCTTCATCCTTTTTAATTACAACTTTAGTGGTCCAGTTGACCTAGACACTTATTTAGTGTGTTCTTCCTGATACAGTTAAAGAATTTCTTACTGTTGGTTTTAATGCGTTTTGACTATTAGCCTTTTTAAAAAACTTTTCATTGAAAATTATAATTCAATCTATACGAAAATGATTTTTTCCTCATGAGAATTCTAACTGCTTATAACAAGATTGATATCTGTTTTTCCTTTTGCATAACTTCCTCAAGAGGAGTGTTAAGCGGGCAACTCAGCAGATACTAAGGGGCATTGCCCACTATGATGTCTATTATTCAGGTCACTACTAGCAAGAATTTTGCAAATGCAGACTTGGAGGAAAGGGATCTCTTCTGTCCACACCATCTCCAGCAAGATGCATCAACATTAGGAAATGTGCGCTGCATCCCAGCTGGAGCCAGGTACTGCCCGCAGAGTATCCTGTAAATTTGGCTTCATCTAAGTGCACGAGGCATGCCTCCATTTGGCTAACCTGCCTGTCCTCTCTTTCTTGATTAAATTTTGTGTACAGCTTAGGAATCAATCCTTTCCTCTTGAGTTTGTGTATTAGGATTGAAGACAAAAACTTTTACTGCATTTGGTCATTGTATATTCCTTGGTAACTTTTAAATCCTTTACTGAAAGACATGGTCCAAGTGGTACCTGTACAGACCCAGTCACGTCTTCATGTTTGATAGGTGTTTAGAGAGAAATTCTGCATTGTTAATAGAAGTTGCACAAGGGGAGCGAAAAACATCTTTCACCTACACTTAACTATCTCAGGATACCCTGAATAAAGATGTCATTTTTTTGTTTTCTGCATGAAATTGTATCTTACCCATCATTTCTAAGAAATCCACTTTCCCAAGCCATTCCTACTTTGTGACAATTGCACACCATTGAATAAGGTTTCATAATAGTTTATAATACCTCTTAACTGAGCGATACAATTATATAGTTTCAGATATTCCAATACTTCCCATTTTAGAAAGTAGAATGCTGAGACATTCACCTTTACTCATATTTCCAGAAGTAACTGCTTGTCATGTCTCTAAACACAGACACATAACACACACATAATAGAAGAAGAAATGTTGGTACTAATACCTACCTAAAATTTCATCCCTACATATTCTGCAAGGACTTTTGTTATTTAAAAACCATTGCATATAACTATATTCTATTTTTTTCTTTAAATTTTTCATACATTCTTCCTCTATGTATTTCTAATATTCAGATTTACTTTTGCCAGGAATCCAGATTTGTACATTTCTGATTTATCCTCAAGAATTAAATATCCAGAAACTAAACTGAATTTTCATATTTAGAAATTTGCTTTTAAGAAGAAAACTCAGTCTTGAAGAAAATGCAGCACATCTAATGCAGAGAAAACTGTGTTATATTCTGACTTTGATCTGTCCTAGCTGATAGTCTTTTATATTATTGTGTTATTCTTTGTATATCTGTCTTTGACCTCATATAATCACACTGTAGCTCTATTCCTTAACGTTTCCTAAACTGTTGTTTGTAATACCTATTGCTCTATATGTCTGGCTTTGAGGTGTTCTGCTGCTTTATACTACCCATCTAAACTTTTGTTGGCAGATAAGGAAAAGTATAACTCTACGTACTGATTGGGGTTTTGCCTGGGAGTGGGTGCTTCTGTAGCGAGGCTGTGTCCCAGCTCAGCCGGGTATGGAAACCAAGAGGCAGTCCTCCTGCTCTGTCCCTTCCCCAGCCTAGAAATTTCATCCTCGACATAGGAGCAGATTTCTGTAAGTATGACACATACATTAACAAAACAGTGTCTTTTGCTGAAAAAACTCATTGCTGGTTCAAGTAGTCCCTAGGTTTTCTTTGACTCGGCCTCTTTCATTGCTTATTTTTGGATTTGCAGGCTAGTAACAAGATGCCACGCAAGCATGAGCAAACGGACGCGGCTGAAGCAGTGCAGTCGCTGGTGCCGTCTACCTGCGTTCAGCAGGGCTGCATTGGCCACAGCCAAACCAGCTGCTTGGGAGCTGTTGGTTAGGAAGCACTATACCACATTTTGCCCTGAAGCTCTTGATGTGGGGTTTTTTCCTTTGTACAACACAATTAACTTCCTTGTGCTGGTGTTTTAACTGTGTTTCGAGGTTGTTGGCAGTTTTAAGAACAAATTTTTGAGATACTCAGGATCAATTCTTTTCATTTTAATCTTATTCAAGTTATTTGGTCTCTGTTGTGTCACAACGGGAGACCATCCCTGTGTTTGGGATTCGAATACTCATGCACTCTTATGTGTGAAGGCAGTTTACCTGTTAAAAGAAAACAGCTTAATGAAATCATTTAAGTTTTATTTAAAAACTGCAATCTTATTGACAGCTACTGAGATGCCAAGAAACTAGAGGCTAGACTAAAGCCACGGAGACTTGCAAAGGGACTTGACCTGAGCTCATACCTGTGTGACTGCAGACAGTTTCCACCGATGATAGACAGCACGGTAGCTGACTTCGAGAACTAGTCTTGTAATTCAGAACAGTCTTCTGTAACATGGGAACATGCTTTATGCTCCCCCTAAGGGGGAGGAGAGTATTGAATTCGTATCTTCCGCAGCCTCAACCAGTGTTCCGTCAACCAGGCTGTTGCTTAAAGCAAAGACCAATAATTTTAAACAGAAGAGTGAGTCTGGCTCAGCTGCTAGAAGGAAAGCGTATGAGACCCACACTTCAACAAGGAGTTAAAGACTTGTGGTGGCTGAGCTGTCTTTCCATGTCCCCAGGTGCAAGGACAGACACCAAGCGTTTGAACTAGCCTCAGAGGGACCCAAAGCCTTCGTGGAGTTGGCTCTTTTCTTGATTGGCTTCTCACCAAGAAGATGAAAATGTGAATTGGTATCTTAGCCATCCTTTTAGACCATCAGTCCCAAATCTGTTGTTAGTTGGGGTCCAATTCTGCCACCCCTTTGAGCAGCACCTTAATGCACACGTAGAGCCACTGAATTCAATGTGACTAATTGTGCAGTAAAGTACTAATCAGGTTGAATAATGGCAGCAGAATAGGGCCCTCGGTAATAAGAATTAATCACACCAGATCTTTGAAACTGATTTTTTCATTGTACAGCTGAGCTGACAGAACAGATGAAAGCAAAAGAGACAATACTCAGGAGCATAGTTACTGATAAATAATTACAACAAGGACATTATAATTATTTAATTAAAATTTGTGCATGGGGAGAGATTATGAGTCTTTCAGCTTGCTGCCTCATTTAGATGATACTAGTCATTAACCAATTTTGCTATAGTCAGCTACTAAATGTCCACACAGCCTGCCTTATTTTTTAAACCTCTTCAATCAGCAAAACTGGCTGCATGCACTGTGTAACGCTGCTGAAGAACAAAGTGCCACACTTCCTAATATAATTAAAGGCAGTCTCAAGTTTTTAAAGGAAACTTGTACTTTAATTAATCAAGACCATCAAATAAACAGGAACAGCAGAGTGTTTATCTCTGCTTCTGAAGTTATTAATTACCAAACCACACAGAGACCACTGTGGAGGTGACAATGCCCCTGTAATTTTTTCCTACTGAAGTTATTTTGTTCCTTCCCTTAATATCATTTTCTACTGGCTTTTGTCTGGGAATATAAACATCACAGACATATGATGTGTCAGAACAGTGGTATCTACACCACAACAAAAAACGCGTTTTCAAGATCACCTTCCCCAGCAATTTCTTCACATCTGCTAATTTTCTACTTCAAGGCTGTCTTTAGGAACTTTTTCCCAGCATGTCTTTCTGCAGCTTGCCGTCTGAATTTGCACCCTTAAAGCAGGCATTTTGCAACCAGCTGTATCTTTCTGTTTTCCAACTGGCAGATATTTTATTTCTTCTTATGTTTTCCCTCAGTTTCCAGCTGGTAGGTGTTCTAACACCTCTAATGTTTTCCCTCAGTTTTCAGCTTCCCATTGCCAAACAGATGGCATGTTCTCACATTTACACAACAAATCCTAATGTTCTTTCGGTTATACCAATACACAATAGGAGTGATACTTCTGCATCTGAGAGAGTTCAGGCTATGTAAAATAGGTATTTGCAATGGAAAAAGTGAGACCCACAAACATAAGGAGATATGAGTACACAAAATACACAGAATTTAATGTGACTCACAGAATTTGACTTGACTAAAAGAACACAAGAGCTTCAGAAATTAATGTATAACTATCATAGAAGAGCATCATCTCTTTGTGGGCTCTTTGAAACACTTTGTTACATTTTATAGCATTACTTCAACACTTTCTATTTTCCTTCTGTTCTAACAGCCTCTCCAATAAGGACTTATGTACTCTGAAAATCCAGTAACATTGGAAGGAAACCATTTAATTCTCTGGTGCAAAAGAGTACTCAAGGTCAATATGTGAAATTATTTTGGATTTTCAGGGGGAACAGGACATCCGGACAAAAACCAACAGATGTCCGTAGCCACCTGATTGAGAAATTTTAGATGGGATCGTCCCACACGGCAACTTCAGCTCCCTGGGCTGAAAGCCTAAGATGCTAATGTAAAAAGCAACAAAAACTGAGAATGTGAACAGCAAAAAAATTCATTTAAATCTCATGGATCAGAGTCCTCTTAAAAATGCTTAACCAATAGGCATGAAATAGAGCGTTTTGACTCCAAAATGAGCAGGATGAGAAATAAAGCAAAAATATCACTGTAATTATGAGGTCCCACAAACTTCAGTGTCTGGGTATTCAGCATGAAAATAGAAAAACCATGACTTTCAAATTCATTCCATCATCTGTATTTCAAAAATAATTGTTCTGTGATAATCAACTACCAGAAACACTTGATTGGCAGTAATAAAGAATAATTGTATTTATTTAATTGATAGTAAAGTGATAAAATCTCTTCAGGTTTTTGCTGTGTTCTCAAAGAATTTGTTAGTTAGGTTGCTTGCAATGCTTACTCATCACCCGAAGCCCCGTTTCCCCTTTCCAGTCATGAATAAATTAGGCTACCTATAAAAAACATTGATAGGAACAGATAGCAATGCCCAAACTTTTTCTTACCCTCCCTGCAGGGACAAAATTAGTTTTTATTGTACTCAGCAGTTCTCTAGAATAACGCGTGAACCATATCCTTTAACAGTTTCAGTATTAAATGCAAGTGTTGAAGACAGCCCTCATTTACTTTGAGATCACTGTTTCTTCTCAAGAACTACGTTTTATACCTTCTGAACCAACTGAAGAAGTCGTGCCTAGTTTCCCCTGAAACAATTTTTTTTAATTAATTATTAATTGTTTTAAATCAGTACTTATCACTTTCCATTTCTATTTTAACATTTCCAACACAAATGATGAAACTTGAGGATTTACTCTATAAATAAGACCAGTTCTATTCTGAGGACCAGGCTGCTAAGGGAGGAGGGAGTTCTGCGGTTGTGCAATCTGGCACATCTAAACTCAAGTTCGTTCCATGACAACCTGACTCAATTTCTTGAATATCTTGTTACATAATAGTAGAGGACTGAGTGCCAATAAATTACACTGTGATTTTTTTCTTTTTCCGACAAATTTTACCAGTTCCTTTGTATGTAAATCTTCCCCACATAGCAGTCATTTTAAGGTGCATCCTAAATGAAGATCTGTGATTTGTCCTACCTGGACCATATAATTCATTTTCTGCTGAAATTTGTTGGGTTTTTTGCTATGAATGAAGAGTTGTCAGCTCTTTATAAAGGGAATTTATATATACATCAGAGCACGGCTTTTGATACGTGAACTAAATGCGCTCTGTTTCAATGGTGTTATCAACTCCATCCAGTCTTCTCATGAGTGATTTTTAATGCAGCTAGAACTCTTATGAGAGCAGCGGATGCACTGGTGTATGAACTTGCATGGACAATATTCGTCTGTGTGATCTAGGACTCTTCTTGGACATGAATCATAGAATCATAGAATTGTTCTGGTTGGAAGAGACCTCCAAGATCATCGGGTCCAACCATTAACCTATCACTGCCAAGTCCCCCACTAAATCGTATCCCTTAGGGCCTCATCTAAACGTCTTTTGAATACCCCCAGAGATGGGGACTCCACCACCTCCCTGGGCAGCCTTTTCCAATGCCCGACAACGCTTTTGGTGAAGAAATTTTTACGAATGTCCAATCTAAACCTCCCCTGGCACAACTTGAGGCCATTTCGGACTTGTTTTGGAGGATATCATGGGCCAATTGCAAAAGCTCTGTTTAAGATCGCTCCAGGGAAATGCTGAAGGATGGAGACAGTGTTTCAGACTGTACATTCATCATTTACTGAACACTTTTGATGGAAGATGTCATTTTCCTTCAAAATGCACTTTTCTGAACCTTTTTCTAGATATATAAGCCCTTAGAAATTGAGATAAGTCTCTCTTCCAAAACACCATTGGAAATAATAGTGACACAAGTCCTCTATTTTTTTTTTAACCCACTGTGCTGGTTTTAGCTGGGATAGAGTTAATTTTCTTCATAGTAGCTACCATGGCGCTAGGTTTTGGATTTGTGCTGAAAAGTGTTGGTAATGCAGGGATGTTTTCGTTATTGCTGAGCAGTGCTCACACAGAGTCAAGGCCTTTTCTGCTCCTCACCGCACCCCACCAGCGAGGAGGCTGGGGGTGCACAAGAAGTTGGGAGGGGACACAGCCGGGACAGCTGACCCCAACTGACCAAAGGGATATTCCACACCATAGGACGTCGTGCTCAGCATATAAAGCTGGGGGAAGAAGAAGGAAGGGGGAGACGTTGGGAGCGATGGTGTTTGTCTTCCCAAGTAACCATTACACGTGATGGAGCCCTGCTTTCCTGGAGATGGCTGAACATCTGCCTGCCCATGGGAAGGAGTGAATGAGTCCCTTGTTTTGCTTTACTTGCATGGGTTGCTTTTGCTTTCCCTATTAAACTGTCTTTATCTCAACCCACGAGTTTTCTCACTTTTACTCTCCCAATTCTCTCCTCCACCCCACCTGGCAAGGGAGTGAGTGAGCGGCTGTGTGGTGCTTCGTTGCCAGCTGGGGTTAAACCACAACACCCAGGCATTTATAATTTAAATTCACGTCATGTCCTAAGGAAACACATATTAACCAAGCTGTGACAGAGGGCAGCGGAACATTTTGATTCTGTCTGTGTAAACTAGTTATATATTCTTGGAGCCAGAGAAAGTGTGACTTCATGTATGTGTGACTTAGTGGTTAGGACACTAAGTGCCCAAGGACATTAGAAGTCGACATTAAGGTTGGAGAAGACTGTTCTGATAAGTATTTCACCTAAAGATATCTGACAATCCAGTGGTTACGAAAGTGTCTTGGGAAATGTAGGTTCACATCCCCTTAGACTAAAACTGAGTGCATGTCTCCCACATGGCAACTGACTGCAGAAACCACTGAGCTTTTGGGAGGACCACTTCAAGCAGGATTTTTTTCAGAGTCAGATTCATTAGATTTGATCTAACAGAGTGTGTCTGACAAATCATGCTCTGAAGACAAGGTGAATGGAGAATCATTCCTGGGCCAGGCATGAAAGAGATGTCAGGCTGCACTGCACCAAGCTGCAGCTGGCCGTGGTCAGCAGCAGAACAGCAAACATACAGGAAATACCCCTGGAGAAAATGCTGATGCTTATGATTTTGATACCTCCCAGGATACTGAGCAGGCTAGAGGATAAAAAGAAAGGGGACCTAGAGCTTCATTTTGGCTGTAGGTTTTTAAACCCTACCCACAATTCTTTTTCTGATCTGGCCATTAAAAGCTTTGCCTTAAAGAGATGAATGTATGTAGTAACATTGGTGAGTAACTTGACCAGAAAACAAACACATCGAAACCTTTTGTAGGAAGAGCATGACTCTTGCATGAGAAGCTGAGACAGTCACAGAAGTAATCAGCCAGCGCTGCTGCCAGTAGGTTAATTGGCAGAGAAGTTTATTTGTATTCAGGAATATATCACATTTAATTCAGGCTCACAAATGCCATGAGTTATTTCTTTTTATAATAGACTAGCAGTGGCAATGACAGGCTAGCATATTGCTGCTGATGACACACTGATGACACGCTGATGACATACTACCTCATCTGCCAGTTTCCCCAGCTATTCCAAACCTTTAAGACTTACATGCTCAGAAGTCCTCTCCATTTTACTGCAGTGAAATCGCTCTTGTACATTCCAGTTTTTTCAATGTGTGTGTTTTAGTTCTCATGATTTCAAGTGTTTCTTGTATGTAGATGAGGTTCAAATTTCTTTCCCAGTTTTCTCTGAGGACATTGTGCTTCAGAGCCATTTCCTGCTCTTTATGTGAAGTATCTATTGGAATGCCTGAGAAATATTCTAAGATAAATAAAAATTATATTTTTAGGTTCAGATGCTACTCAGAGATCTTTTTGCTTTGAGGTGAACTCCTAATTTATTCGCCGTTTCCCCGGCTGGCAGTCTAGACAACATGCCCGTTCAAGTCAATCACATGCCAACAAGCCGTCACTGCTGTGTGAACTAGTTCATCTCCTTTGCAACAGCAGTCATACAGCTGACTGGAGACACGAATGGCAGCCAGAGAAGTGCCTTCCTGTAAGGATCCCATGGCACAGGGCACCTAAGAGACGAGTAACCAAAAATTGGGCTGTGTAACTTCCCATGGACATGGGAAGGTATGGCTGAGCAGAGCCAGGTCATGGACCACACTGAATTTGACCCACTTCATCTCAGCTACCTTCTCCACACACAGCATAGATGAAGCTTTTGCATCCTACTCGCACCCTGTGTGAGAAAACTGTGGGGCACTCTTCCCCTCCGGTTTATTGCATTCCTCAGATGGGTTTCCTTCACAACATTGCTGATGTTCTGTTGTCTTATTTGAAAATACACAAGTGGCCAATGAGAGGGCGGCCCTTTTGGGCACCAATCCAAAGCAATATCAAGCCTCCCGGTAGCTTCCCAGCTGGGAATGCCACAGTAATTAAAATTAGTCACACATACAAGATGAGCGGATAAGAGTGAGAGAAAAGCTAAAGAAAATGAATTAATGGGAAGTGTAAAAGTGCAGCTAGATAGCGAAAATTAAATACAGAGAAAAATTATTGTAATTGTGAAGCCTGGCAGCAAGACAGTGACCAGAAAACACACAAATTATGCGAGTGGCATTCAAGCACTACAACTAGCTTGCGGTGCTAATGATGTACTGGATGTACTTGACCAGCTGGCTTCAAGGACCTCTGGACTCCAGGCAGAGAACTTTTCCAGGGCTATGTAAATTGAGAGAAAGATGAAGGAACATTGTGGAAAATATGTTCTCCAATACCGTTCCCTCTGCCTTGATACCTGTATGGTCAAACTTCAAGAAAAATGGTGGGTGCTTGAGACGGGAATCTTCTACTACTGATTACCCATTTTAGACTTAATAGTACGACCTTTCTTCACTATGCTGGAGAATATTACAGTTTACTTACAGTTTACTTCTAACTTTATCAGTCCCACTTTTCTTAACAATTCGTGAAGGCGGCGAATATGTGGGAGATAGTAGACATCAGGGAATATTCCTCCTTGGCAGTCTAGGAGGAGACTGATTGAAGCTTTGGAAGTAGGGTTTTTGCAGACATGGGAAGAAGTCTGTGACATAGGAGTGCTCAATATGTTGATGATGGGAACTGGATAAACTAATTTTCAAAAAATTTAATGACCTCTTCCCAGTGGAGGTCTGGATTTATGCCGAAACAGACCACTTCCATTGCTATCTTTTTTTTTGTAATGGTTCATTTTTTGGCCACTATTTAATTTGGGGTTTGCTTTTGACCTCTACATATTCTCTAACTCTTCATCTTCCTCTTATTGAATAATCCATGTTGATAACCAAATTGGAAATTTTCCTAGGTATTTCCAATGTGCCCTCGCTATGTTACGCTGCAGACACTCTCTTGCTCCTGCCCGCCTGTAGAAAAGGAAGGAGCTGACTGCTTTGTTGATGTTAGAGAAAAGCCTTTGAACTGCTTCCACTGTAAAAAGAACTTACCCAAAACCTCAGATGGATAGAAGTTCCCTGGAAGAAACAGCTCTCTGTCACTGCCCAATGGTATATAGAGGAATATACCATAACAGAGAGAATATTCATATTATGTCAGTAACTTCTCTAGTCAGAAATCCCTCATTACTTTTTTATGAATGACCCAAACTGTGCACAAGGCTTGAATTAGTCAGTTGATGGGACTGAACTTCATGCATGGTAGCTTCTTCACAGTAACAATCCGTACATGGGCACTTCAGACATCAGCAAATGGGGATACATTAGCCTGCCAGGTACGTGACAGTTACATCAGTTAACTCCCAGTAACTTCCTACTCCAAGCTGTGTGGTGTGGTTGACACACTGGAGGGAAGGGATGCCATCCAGAGGGACCTTGACAGGCTTGAGAGATGGGCCTATGCGAACCTCATGAAGTTCAACAAGGCCAAGTGCAAGGTCAGGGAAATCCCAAGCACAAATACAGGCTGGGTGGAGAATGGATCGAGAGCAGCCCTGAGGAGAAGGACTTGGGGGTGTTAGTTGACAACAAGCTCAACATGACTCAGCAATGCATGCTTGCAGCCCAGAAAGCCAACCATATCCTGGGCTACACAAAAGAAATGTGACCAGCAGGTCGAGGGAGGGGATTCTCCCCCTCTACTCTGCTCTGGTGAGACCCCACCTGGAGTACTGCTTTCTGCTCTGGGGCCTGAAACACAGGACCTGTTGGAGCAAGTCCAGAGGAGGGCCACAAAGATGATCAGAGGGCTGGAACACCTCTCCTATGAAGACAGGCTGAGAGAGTTGGGCTTGTTCAGCCTGAAGAAGATAAGGCTCCAGGGAGACATTCTAGCTGCCTTCCAGTACCTAAAGGAGTCCTACAAGAAGGCTGGAGAAGGACTTTAGACAAGTGCATGTAGTGACAGGACAAGGAATAATGGCTTTAAACTGAAAGAGGGTAGATGTAGGTGAGATCTACGGAAGAAATTCTTCACTCTGAGAGTGATGAGACACTGGAACAGGTTGTCCAGAGAAGTTGTGGATGCTCCATCCCTGGAAATGTTCAAGGCCAGGTTGGATGGGGCTTTGAGCAACCTGGTCTAGTGGAAGGTGTCCCTGTCCCTGGCAGGGAGGTTGGAACTAGATGATCTTTAAGGTCCCTTCCAAGCCAAACCATTCTATGATTCTACTATTCTATGAATTGTGCCCCTTCTAATAAAATTTTGCTGGTGTCACACAGTGAAAAACCTGAAAAGAGGATGCTATAGCCTGCTAAGGGCAAAGAACATCAGTGATTCTAGAAATGCTTTTTCTTTCCTTTTCATTTTCTACCTAATTGCATGTATTACTTTTAGCAAGGATCCGTATTTATTTGAACCTTCGTTTCCTGGAGGTAGACAGTGACAAAAACTGCACAGACAATGTAGAGCACCCCAGGAATATGGCAGCAATCATGAAAGCAAAGCAAAGCAGCAAAGCAATTGCCATGACCGGCTGGGTAGCCCAGGGAGGAAGCACGCACCTCTGAGGGGGGATCGTGGCAGGGACCTTCCCTTGAGTCATCTCCAGCATGAAGTTCTCATCATTCGGCAATGGAAACTTAGCTTTGTTCACAGATTGGTAAGACAGTTGTTTAGGATTCCTACTTCAAGTTAGCTTTCTAGGTGATTACTGTATTACACATTATACTTGAAGCCTAGATTTATATAGTCTTTGAGCATGCACAGAAGCTTATTAAAATTAATTTTTTCCCTAAGGACTTCTTCATTCTGCTTTTTCACACACACTCTTCACAAGAGAAATGGCTCTTCAGAACTCATGGTTTTTGTCATAATAATTGCTTTACACCTCTTGGCAACGTTTCACACCATGTGTGAAGTATTGTTTCATTAAGGTTCATTAAGAGACAATATTTTCATTACAGTAAAAATCACAAAAATGCCTGCATATTGTTTTTAATGTTAATCATGTTACTTCGTTTATAGAGAAGCATAAATGTATATGCCAACATGCACACAGACACAGAAACAACTTTGCAAAGCACTCTGGGAACTTAAGTGATAGGATAACAATTATTATTAAATGAATTATTTAATTCTGATTGACAATAGGGCACAAAAAATAACTTAAATTGCATGGTTGGAAAAGAAAATTATTTTTTTAAGGAAACCTTAAATTGCTATGAGAACTTCATGGTAAAGCGGAATAAAATTGTGCATTACAATTTATTAGACCTGCATGTTCCTTCATTGTTTTTACGATACAATACTCATTTCTGTTCAAATGAATATTTCATTTCTTCTTTTATGGAAAAAGAAAACTCAAGGGTTAAATTACTAATGTGAAGTTCTAGTATTGGTTACACAGGATATATTTGTAGACTACTAAATAGAACAATCACGTCAAGATCTGCTGGCCACTTTCTGCTTGTTTTCAGGCAGGGACCTTTTGCTGCAGTCAAGTCTCGTCTAACGATTGTGAGAAGCATCTAGAGCTTTCCTTCCAGAACAGCCTAATCACCAACTTACCTCCAAATTTTTTTATTTCACTGCGACTAAGAAAAAGTTTTTCACAACTATCAGCCCCAGTAAAAAAGTTACAAGATTGCTCTGCAAAGGAGGTGTTATATATGGTTGCTTATATTGTAGTTAAGAGATGATATGCCAAATAATGATGCTCAAAAGTGGGCAGTATTGTTCATCAGTGGAATCTGGACACTGCAAATGGCTTCCCATGTGCAGCTCTTTATGTGTAACTGTTATCACCAAGAGCTGTTACCTAGGAAACAAAATGCACTTACATTCTATGTATGAGTTTCTTCAGAGTTACCTTTCTCACTAATACTCTAAGACATTTTAACGCTTTGATCCAATACTTACACCCTTGTTTGAATACCACCAAAACCACAGTCATGAAATGGCCAGATTGGCTAGTGTGAGCTTATTCAGACAAAAAAGATTTTTTCTTAAGGCAAACTATCTTTTATCTATTATTTTTTTCTTAAGAGGGTGAGTGTGCTGCTTGTATACTTGTGGGAAGTAGTTAGCAGTAAAAAGATGACACAGAAAGGATTAAAATATGTAGCCATTTTGTAACCAAATTCATATCTTAAACTCAACATTCTTTTGCCAAACACTGACATCAAAACATTGGAAATCTGAGCAGAATTTTATAAATAAAAAAAAGAACATTGAATCACGCAACTGGTGTTCTTATTCTACCCCTGAGATTATGGACGTTTGGACAAGTGTCCCCAGATTTTAACTATAGTGCGAATCTTCTTGCCTTTGCATACATACATAATTCAATTGCAGTTTGCTGTCGAGATAATGGTCCTGAGGTGCTTTTTTTTCCTTCCACATTACATGTTGGTGGCAAAGACGACACTGAGTTTTCAAAACTTTTGACTCTGGAAAGGCAAATATTGAGGATTATCTTTACAGCTAAAGTTAGCAAGAAAGTTTTCTTGGAATTGGAGAAGGATGGTCGATCTGTAATTTGGGATATATAGATACAAAACTGTATGTAAATATGTCAAGCCACATATGAAATGAAGTTGCTAAAAAGTGCTGAATCTCATGGTCACTAACTCTGAAGCTTGTTGCATTGAACTCTGAACTCTGAAAAGTAAATTTTGAGAGTTCCTGAGTATATTTTACCTGATGGATGCGATGTTGTTAACAGATGAGTGTTGAGAGGCTATGGCCAAATGATTCTAAATAAATCCAGATCTGATCACGCTCTATGCTGAGCCTTTCATAAATCTATTGCAGTGAAGCGACTGGTTTGTAACACGAGATAATTTCTGAGAGGAAAGGAAGATATTAGAGGTCTATCTGCTACAACAAAAGAACAAAGGATTATCTGAAACAAAAATACAAGATGAGGCTGAGAGCATAAGCCAATGATGAATGTGTATGTCAATAACCTAAGGTTTAGAAATCCTCACAAGAACTCTTTGTATCAAAAAAAGGAAAAACGTCAGAAAATTTAGCTCTAAATGTAAAAACCGTCACAGTGATGCCCAGAATGAGACATTGTGCCCACGATAGCCATCCTTGACAAAGTTTTATTTGATTAGCTATAGCAAGCAGCTCTTCACAGTATGTTCGTTACGCAAATTGGCTTATTTTTCTCTGTGGTCATTCCATACAAGTAAAAACCTCACATTTTTTCAACTCTTGTTTAGTGAATTAAGGACTCTTCTTCTCTTTTCATCATTAATGAACTAATTCTGCAACCAAGCATTAAAATTACGTAAAAATCCAACCACCTAGTTGTCATTAGGCAAGTCTCATATAGACGTCTTTGGACTAGAGTGGAAAGTCATTTCGTTTGCATGAAAAGGGGCTGGACAACTTGGCAGGAAGACACAGCATTTCTTATAAGGCTTTGTACAGGGAGGCCCTGTAGAAGCAATGCTCTGCAATGTGCCTTTTGTGGGAAAAGAGAAGAGGCAAAGATCTGAAGGCAGCAGGGCTAGAAAAGTCTAGATAACTTAAGCCGTCAAATCAGTGGTGACAGGCTTACAATTAACCTGTTGATTGAAATGTTTGCGTTTTTAATGCTCAGGAATTTTGCTAACTGTAGTGATTTTGTAAGAAATGTCCAGCTATTAAGTTACTGACTTGAACTTTCCATTTTCTGCACTTAAGCAAAGATTTTTTGTTGGGAAACAACGCACAGAAATCAATCTGGTGGCTTCCAGAGCATCGAAGTACTCCAGATTCTGGAGGTTACGATCCCCGCAGCAGAAGGAACCTTTTGTTTTGCTTTGTCTTGTTTTGTTTTAACTGCTCACCTCTGGCAGAACCAGAAGTATTTATTTTCTCTCTCCACACTGCGAGTTCAGCAGGAGCTTAATTACCAGCCAGCATATCGTGATTGGCCGAGGACTATCAGAAATGAGCAGATGTATCAAGGTTTGCACCACGGCTCAGGAGTAACAGCTACAGTCACTCACCAGCCTCAACTGTCAGCTCCATCTTCCTCCTGCATAAAAATAAACATTTCCCCCACAATAAAGTCTTTTTATAAAAGCAATAAAACAACTCAAGGGAGCATTGTTATCATGAGCTAATCACCCCCTTAGGGAATTAGAGGCACTTAGCTGCATCTAGAGCTTCAACACCTGAGGGGCTGTGATTATTTCATGATAACCAACAAGGCATGACAGACTGGGAGGTTAATTAGATAATATTCAAACTTGGTAATATTGAGTTTGAAGATTTCTTTTGAAGTTGTACAAGCAAAGCTCTGCTTATAAAACAGCAGTGGGATATCAGCACAGAAAGGATAATTAACATTTCCTACAAATGAACCAAGGTTTTGAATAGCTAAAGGAAAAAATAATAAAGTCAAAGTACTAAACCCTGAGGCACTCCTTTAACAATGAGTAATCCTGATGAGTTCACTCCCTGGAATCTTGGGCAGAAATTGACTCAAATTATATAACGCCGTTTAGTTGCTAACCCCTAAATGGTGGAGGCACTTCAGTCAGCCTCGTACTACTTAACGGTCCATTGTCTCAAAGAATTTAGTGGGATAGTAAACGCAGTATTAATAATAAATAATCACCCCAGCTGCAATCATAGCCATTGGTTTGAAAAACTGTAAGAAACTGTGCCACTGAACTGCGAGAGATTAAAGACAAAGGATGCTGCAAACATTTAAAATTATACAACCAGTCATTCTTCTGGAAGAGCGTTTCAATTTTGCGGACAATGGCACTGAAGTTTCAGAATGATCTGCATGTGTATGCAGGGATGGAGCTGTGCTGCAGACATGTATTAGTGGCTAGTTGCTCTGTGAGGACCTGGCCTACTAGTCCATGGCCTGCTGCCGTTTCCCCCACTCCTGGTCCAGCAGCTGGGGACTGTGGGGTGAAGTGGCCCAGCTGGCTGATCTGGCTGAAATTACACTATCAAAAGAAACAATTGGCCTTTGCATCAGCTCGCTGACCTGAGTCATGCTGTGGCCACGTGAGCTATGGATCCCACGCAAGGCATGTTGAGGAGCTGCAGCTACCGAGAAGAGCAGGATGTTCCCTCTTGGTGGACAGCTGGCGGTAACATCACCTTGTAACACTCGGTTGGAATGCAGCTTCTAGAAACAACCTGTAACTTTTGAAGTTAATTATTTGTATTGACCATCAGTTAAAAAAAAACAAAACAAAACAAACCCAAACCTGGCTACCTCTAACTGGTTTACTTATAAAATGGAAAATGAAGGTGACTGTTGGTGTCCCAAATAATCCCTGATTTGGGTAGCTTTCTGTTTAAACTAAATTTTGTTGAGTTACCAGAACTGGCGTTGAATTAAAGAATGTAGTCAAGCACTTCTGGTCCTAAACTGTCTATATTCTGCAGGACACGTCACTACAACAAAGCTGAGATTGCCGGTCAGTCAGAAACTTGCCAGCAAAATGGTTCTTCATCATTAAATTCTGATTTAATAGAATCAAAACATTTCACTGGAGCCTGTCGGTTCCATCAAAACCTTCAACAAGGAATCAAGTCATTTCATGCGTTTTCTCTCCAGCCTTCCAGCCCCTGCCAGGTCAGGGGCTGGCAGCTTGCCTGGCTCCGTAGGCTGGCTCCTTCCCTGGCTCCCCGCTGCCCGTGCCACGGGCTGCCAGGCCACCGGCCTCCCCGCGCTCCCGGGCACTCGCAGCCACACGCTCTGCTGCTCCTTCAGCATTCCCCGTGTCAGTGCCCTGGCATGCCTAGTGCATGGCCGAGATTTCTCTCTTCACAAAAAAAAGATGAAAAAAGCCCCTACATATAATTTGATGGGAAGTACAGATTTTTTACACACTCTTACTGCAAAATCATTCATAAATCTTCACTTTTCATTTCCATGCTAAAAAAAAAAAAAAAAAAAAGTGGAATTCTGGAATCCTGCACAGAACTTAAAATTAAATAGAAAAGAAAAAAAATCAATAGATTGCAGATAGGAAGGAAAAGGATAGATGGGTACTGGAAAAAAAAGTAGGAATAGAAACATACAGGACTCACATAATTTTTCTTGGAAGCTTAGGTGTTTGTAAGTCATTTCTTCTTTTTAGATATGAAACAATGGGCAATTACAAGGATGCCCCAAAACATCTCGTGTACCTCCGAGAAGTGTATCAGAGTGGGATGAGCCAACTTCTGAAGGTGCCTGTTGCAGTGGCTAAAGAGGACAGTCTGATGGCCACCTTGTACTAGATTTCTAAGAATAGATTGCTCAAGTTGGCTGAGAAGTATTCCACGTGAAAAGCTGCAAAACAGAAATGGAGAGCAAAGGATAAAAGCTACATGAAAATACTTAAGCTACATCTTCCTCAGTGACACGCGCACTAATCATCATCTAGAGAGCGGACTGCTCTTTTCAAAGTGCTCTTCCTTATATCATTTGCCTCCTTCACCAACATCCTCTTTAAGTGCTTTCTTTTATATTTACTTAATTATTTATTCCTTTATGTGTTTGTATGTTTTTATCACTAAGACATCAGATATTTAAGTCACTAGGAACACATCCTACTCTTAGACTATTTCGGATCATTTGTCCTTTATCTTACACTTACAAAATGCCTAGTGACACTTGTGGAATAAAGCACATGAATGTTTAATTAAATGAATACACTTAAAGTGCCAGTGCAGTTGCATTTTAGAAAAAAAAAAGTGAAAGCTTCTCCCACTGGATGTAATCCAGCACCCTCTATAATCACAGGAGAGACAGCCACTGGAGTCACTGGAGTGCTTCAGACTTTTCTGAGAAAATATATCTTCAAGACTAAAGCTCTGGAAAAAGATACACCAGGGTGTCGTGTGGGTTCCTTAGCGGTCCCTGTGGCTGCTGGTCAATATAGCCTTAGCTCTTTCTGCTGTTGTTGTCAGATATGTCTTTGAGTTCAATAAATAAGCGTCAGGGTCTCAAGAACCTCAGTGCCAGTAGGGATACGGGGAAGAGGTCTTCGCACCAGGCTCGTTTGAAAGAGTGATCACAAACTCAGTTCTGTGGCAAAGATTTGATCAAGTCTACTGCGCACAAACATGGCCCTAACACAGTTTGGCCAGTAATGATCGGACCAGGAATTAAAATCCAGCCTGCCTGTGGCAAGGTGAATGGCGTCAACCCCAAAAGCCTTCCTTGGGAGCGCATGCTCATCTCCACGTTTCCGCTCTCATTTATACCATGCTACTTCCGAATTTGCATCACACCAAGCCTTTGCTTCATGGCCAGCAGTGTTAGATGTTTTCATTTCAACATCTGCTTTTTCATCCTGCATCTAGCACAACTTTTATTTCCCCCATCCTGATAAAGTTGCACACTTAGCACCTGAGCATCCTCATAGAATCAATCAAAGATGCAGTTTGGAACTTCTTGCTAGATAATGATTTCAGATATCAGGTTTACCAGCTACACCTTCTAAACCTTTTTATGAGCAATTTACATGGACCACAATTCCAGTGAGGCTGACAGAGAATATACCTGTGCGCATGGGTAGGCTAGTAAAAATCCCTCCTGTCAGCAGGTACACCAGCAAAAAATAGAACTTAACAGTGACCTGCTTTCTGGTATGAAGCTCATTTGGTATTCATAAAAGCCATGAGGATGTTAAGCTTGTAATGGCATAAACACTTAGCTACAGTTTTTCTTAACATTGACTCCCATGGGGTTGCCGGAAGGGAAAAGAATATATGTGAGTCTATACAATAACTTATTTATATCCTTGCCTATAGCTTTCAGTGTCATCTATACAGTATACGTAATCTTTCTTGTTAGAGCAGTGAATCAGGATCTATACATGAACACAGATATCTATGTACATTGCGTGTTACCAGCTTATTGATATGTAGTAAAATTCTGCTACTTTTACTCACAATGCACAGCAATTTACTCCAGAGAGGAACCCTCTGCTCCTTCCTGTGTTTGCACTACATCTCCCTGGAAATCTCACTTTCTGTTTTCAGTTAAGAATTTCAGAAAAGGAAATAGTTTGTTTCAGATACTTCATTTGGTATCTTCTTTTTGCCTAGCTGAAAATTTGGGAAAAAACCCAATCAGTCACGAAGTATGCTGTTTAAAAATAATAAGAAATTGATTCAGCCATCAGCCCCTCAGCCACAAATGGATGTTTTAGGTCTGGTTCTGTTCTTCTCTGTCAAACAACCGCTGTCAAAGGTAAACCCATTAGAAATACTGTCTAAACACTGAGAGTAGATGGGAGAGACAAGAGGAAAAGAAATAACTGAGAGTCGTCTCACAGAAGTCAAGGACTTTTCATGTGAGTAAAGTTACTCACAAATAGCAAGTGTTTGCAGTCAGCCTTTTATGCTGTAATTCAATCTAACTTCAGAGAAAAAGATTAACACTCATTCTACTTTGCTTTGTTCATGGATGCTTTAGGTAAAACTTTCTCATCCTTCGCCATTTCTTTCTCTGGTAATTACAGCACATACCAAACTCCACAGGTGAGAAGTTTTCAAATGCTTTCGTGGGGGAGACCACAACTTAACAGTTGCAGCTTTGCAAGCTGCTTTTCTCCCCACTTGACATTTTGTGGGCAACCTCCCTTCCCATTACCAAGCAAGTAACATCCCTGTGGCAATTGCAGCAGTGGCTCACATGGAAAAGTAATACGAGGAAAGTATTTAACGTATGTGCAGCTGTCTGTGGTGTCACTCTAGCTGGTGGAAACAAACTGAAGAGATCAACCATTTATTTGGGAAACACCACTGGTCGATAGGCCACAGTTCGTTGCTATCTATGTGTTTATGCAGCTTACCAAGAATTTAAATGTCAGAAAGGAATCTCTGGAGAGGGTCCTCCCAGCTCCCAAATGTACATCCTCACCCACAGATATCCCATATACTCAGTTCATGTTCTGATTTAAGGGTGTTTCAACTAGCTTTTGGCCAAAATTCCTGTCAAACACTTGGGAGTTTTAGAACAATTTGTTGATTCCTTTGGTATTTTTATATATTCTTACAAGACTCTGCATTCGCTCTTTCCTACTAGCAAAATTGGAAGTGGCAGTCCATATGGCTCATAAAAAGGCTGAAAAATCTGTTATGAAATTTCCAATCTAATTGTAAACCAGGTTATAGTACAAAGGAAAATAGGCAAAATACGAACCAGAAGTTAAGAAGTTAACTGAAGAGGGAATCTAAAGGTACTAGCAAAAATAATAAGGCCAATCTATTACGACCAATAAAGAGGAATAATATGGAATATGGAATACTAAAGAATCATTAATACATATTTCTCCTCTGTTTTGAAAGGAGGAGGTTAATGAATTCATATTTTATTTCATTTTATATACCATGCATTTTCTTCCCTCAGTCACTGGGGAGGATGTTAAACAACACAATGTCTCCATATCTTTAGGGCCAGAAGACTGCACTCAGGAATGTTAAAAGAAATGGCTTTAGAAAGAAGTGTAAACCTAAGTCTTCACTGCACAATGCAGAGAGGTACTGGGATGCTCAAGTTAGCTGAGGTCTCAAAATCCCTGCAACGGCCTTCTGGTAGACTTGTTAACCTAGCTGAGAAACAGTCGAATACTGGGCCACAGATAATCAACATCAACATTGCACAGATGGAATCCCAGAAGACTCAAGACATTAATGACAAACTGATACTTTAAGAACTGGATGATCCAAGTAGCTATACAGTTAGCGTAGGTAAGATCGTACATAGAGTCTGGATGCAACTGGGGATTACTTAAGTACAGTATCAAAATCCCCATTTGTTTATAATGGAAAAGTCTGTTCATTTATTACTCTTTTATGATATTACCCATCTGATTGATAAAGGTGGCTATAAAATTCTTCAAGCACATCTATACTAGCAGGCACAGACTATTGCTAAGTTTCTTCTACCCAGCTAGGCACAACACGCTTTGCCTGGAAGCCGTGTAGATGTGTCAGCACACGCTATGCCTGAGCTCTTGGGGCAGCTTGGACAGAGAGGGCGTGCACACACATATTCCCCAAGACTTCTGTAAAGCATTTGACCCCAGGTAAGAGCCAAAAGATAAGCTGGGCACCCACAAATTAGTAGACACTGCAACAGCTCCTAAATGTTGTTCTTAACCCCCAGAATATATTCAAAACTTCATATATACATTTCTGTTTCCATTAGAGTATTTGGAAAGTAGTGGTGCAAAAGGACAGGCTGAAATAATCTGCGTGGGAAGCACCCTAGAGCTAACCAGGAGGAGACATTAAGCAGGGGACAGACTGAATGCCATCTCTTTGAGTCATCAGCATTTGAATCAGAGATGCAAGACAGCCTGTTGCTGATGTTGGACCCCTGTGCAGCAAAGAAACCACAAGTCACGGAGCCAGGAGGAGAACTGAGGAAAGGGAGACTATCTTGCAATGGTTAGGACACATACATTGGAAAGCACGTTCTGGAATTTGGAACCTGAGATTCTTTTTTTTTTTAACCTGAAATCTCTGCTGGCAGCCTGACTGCTAGCTAACAATGATGTGGATATTCACTTGTTTTCTTTTTAGCAATAAAGTTTACCATTCTTCAGGGTGTAAGAATCCGTGTGGTGGGAGTGTATGTCTGGAACACTGGGTCAACAGTAAGATCTCGTAGATCATATGGGGGGATGGAACACAAGTGCTGGCTTGGAGCTCGATATCCTCTCTTTACATGGACTCCTCTGAGGTGCTAGTCCACCTGAAGATGTATATTCCTTGGCTTTCTTATAACATCATGGCCACTTCCCAGCATCATATTCTCAGCATTACATGTGGGCATCTCTCTCTTGGGGAAGAGCATCTGCAGTAGTGGTGGTTCTCTACTTCAGTTATGGGACAGGACTGGTCAGAAAGTGCTGGCCACAGCAACAATCAAGACCATGAAAACAAGCCATGAACTCAGCAATGTAGTTATTTCTCTGCATTTTATTAAATGTTACTAAAAAGCTGCATTTTACCAAATCAAACTCTTAAGATGGTTTTAATTATTAGTGTACTTTTTGGACCAAATAGATGTTCTTAATCAAGTTAGTCTCTTACAAGATTAGGCAGACCTCTTCATCAGAAACAGAATACATGTATTTTTTACTACCAAAACCCTCAGGTTTGTCTGTTCACTTCTGACTAACTAAAAGTTTGTAAGAGCAGTTTTTTAACCTTGAGAACATGTGTATGTGTTCACACCCTGCCCCCAAAATGTGCTGTATGTTTTGCCAGAAATCCTTGATAAGACCTTACAAACCCTTCCTTGCAAAGGGGAAAATGCCAGTCATTGGTGCAAGGTCTGTGTCTCCCAGACTTTTTTGTAGGCTGATATTTATGTCATGACGCAGAGCTAGTTTTTCTATCCTTTGGTCTGTAGGAAGGCACTCACCATTTGGACCCAAGGTCAGTGCAGGAATGTTGCTCATCTCATAAAAGAAGCTCTGACTCTCAGCTCTTCCCTTGCCCGGGGAGCTGCCACCCACGCGAGAGCCGTGGGCTCTGTCCCACAGCCAGCTGTCTGCCTTTGCGTTACAGCAGAGCAAAGACAACCCCAGGCAGCAGGGACAGCTGGGCCGAATGAGGATTTGGGTGAATTTTTGGACCTATGGAAAGGCAGTTTCCTAGCATGTGCCTGGCAGCTGTGATCAGTCTACTGGCTTCTCCTTCACAGGGCTAGAGTTTAGCAAGTTCCAACACCACATTTTTCATCAGACAGACTCAGAAGAAGCTGGTCTAAGCTCACAGCATCCCAAGACATTGGACTGCAAAGCAGCTCCCAAACGCCGCTAAACACCAGTGACAAAATTGCGCAGTTCGGGTCGGTCACCGCCAGACCCCAGCACAGCTCCAGCCTGTGCTGAGGGCAGGGACAGCCCCGCTGAAAGGGGTCCGGGGGCCGAGAAAGGTCGCTCTTTCGGCCCCTTCTCTGCAAAGCAAGTTTTCCTCCCTGTCCCAGAGTAGGCAGAAACAGTTTATCCGTTAACCACTAGATGGCACCTGGTATTTGGCAACCATGTCCCTTTTTAGGCTCTTTTTTTCTCCCCCTCGAGTTGAAGCTATTACAGGGATGGGAAACTCTGGCAGAGCAAAAATAAAACCAGCCTCTTATCGGTGAGATGTCCACTGCCGTAGGTCTATAGTTAAAATTAGTGACCATGCCTTTTTGCAAAATATTCTCCAAAACTGCCATGATCTCTCTGACGCCTCGGCTGCGCCTGGTGAGGAGCCGGCGGTGGCCTGGGCTTCCCCGTGGGCTGCGGCGGCGGCGCCTGCCCTTGCTTTGCTTTGCTTGGCTTTGCTCGGCTTTGCTCGGCTTGGCTTTGCTGCACCTTCCCCCAGAGCCCTGCTCCTGTGGGGCAGGGACACGGGCTGGGGACATCGTGTTCGAGTTACACGGAGGGAGAATTTTGTCAGGCATCTATGTTCAGCGCAGCAACGCTTGCTTCGGATTTGACATTGAGCTCACTTCCAGGGAAATTCCCAATGGCGTTAATGTGAAGGATACAGGAGGGGTGTGTGTATGTTTTAGCCATACATGCATTTAAATATATTAAGGCATGTGAATTCTCAAATTTTGGGCTGCTTGGAGTGTTATTTTTTTTAATCTTAAAAATTTTGTTCCAAACTCTTTCCACAAATTTCTATTCAATGTAGTGGCTCACTATCTTTTCACAGTGGTATCTTAGTTGTCTGTAACACTGAATCTATACTCATTTTTGTGGGTGAGTTTCTGGGTTCATTGGGAGCCTTTCCCTTACGTTCCATGGAGAGGCACTGGAATAAAATGCAGGTTTCTTGATCGCAAAGGGTCACAGTGTTGGAATTTACCTCTCCTCTGCTTTTGGCAACAACAACCTCTGTGTAAATCTGATAATATGGCTGGCAAATACATGTTAGGTTAGAAAATGGTACAGCAGCTGCTGTGCTACTGGTAGTAACTTAGTCAAATAGATTCAGTAATGTCCAATATTTAGACATGTACTCTTGCAAATATAGTGGGCCTTTGGGGTTCAGGAAACCTGATAAAGCAGCTCCCTGATTTTGGACACTAAATGTGATAAGGCTAATCATAATAAACCTCTTCAAAAGGAAATTCCCAGCCCTTCCTGTTATATTAGGACCTAGAAACTGAAAAACAGTATTTAAGGCTAAAAGCTTATCAGAGCTGGTTTTTTTTTGGGGGGGGGGGGGGTGCAATTTTGGGTTTGGGGTTTTTTTCTTGAAAATTAAACTTCTGTAGTGTTTTCCTTCCCTGCTCTGCAGGGCAGTTGTCACCTTTGAAACATCTGGGAGGTGTCCAGCTGCTTCAGTGATGGAGAACACTGAAGTACCTTCATAAATAGCATTAGGAGAGCAATGCTCTGGATTAGGTACCGTGTTGGAATAAGCATGAAATGTGAGTAGAGGGACACCTCTGTTGCAATCTCATTCTGATTTCTGCTCTGATTAAATCTCTTAGCATTGCTGCTGTTAATGTTTGTTACAGTAATGTCTATAAACCAAATATTGCAAGAGACCCCATTGTGTTAGGCACCATGAAAGCAGAGAGCAGACAGCGACCTCTCAGCTGTTGTTTCCCCATCTGTCAAGTGAGGACAATGTGCTTGCTTTCTACAAGTACATGAGTACTAATTAATCCATATTTGTAAAAGGATATGTAAATGCTAAGTATTACTTATTAATTATATTATAAATGAAGATTAGTGGAGAGGCCATGGAGAGAACACACAGACGGCGTTATGAGGGCAGAGAGAGCAGTGCAGGGTGCAAAGATCAGCCTGGAAACAGAGGAAAGGAAGCAAAGCAAAGTAAATGGATAACAAAAGAAGAAGAGATGGTTTTGCTTAACAAAAATAAAGTGAGAGTGCAAGGGATGTGAGCAATAAACAGGTGAGTTAAAAAAAAAAAACAACGCAACAGCGGTCTGGAACTGGATGGAACATGTTGGAAAGGGAAATGGTAATAAAAAAGAAAAGCTAAAAGAAATAGGCAAGAAGAGCCCTAGTACTGTATATAATGCAGTGATGTATATATACTCTTTATTTTAAAGTAGCTCCTGTACCCTTAGAGTGTTAAAGCCTTGTTCGGCATAACAGAGCACAGATACTTCAGTGAAGCGATTAGAAATGCTGCACTACCAAGGTGAGTGAGCATGTAAGTGTTTGTAAGATTGGGGCCTCAGCATGGACCACAAGGCAAGTGATGAAAATGTTATAGACACATAATACTGTATGATACTGTGTTATATGAGCTGTTCTGAACTTTGTGAATAGCTCCATCAAGGGACATTCAGGAAATTAGGGAAAGTGGTTCTGGGCAGAGCAACCACCTCTTCTTTCAATCACATCCAATGTCCATGGAAGCACCTGTGGGTATTTCAGTTTGCTTCTATACGGTATAGGTCAAGCACCTGCTTAACCTTTCTAGTTAGAAAAGTGTATTTTGGTAACACAGTCGCAGCACATTTTCTCCCAAATACTGAGAAAAAATGTTTACAAATATTCATATCCAAGTTCTAAACTAAATTTTAGTTTGCCTTCATTCTCATCAATCTGTTATTTTCTTTCCAGGAATGTTCAAGCACAAAGCTTTTACTACCACGAATATTCATGAAGTGCAGGCTTTGAAGGCGAAGTGCTCAGTTAATTCAACAGTCAGCTTTGAAATTGCACCGAGTTGTAAATCTTTCAATTTTCTCTTTGAGTTGTAGCTGAAAAAATTAAACAGTACAATGTCACCAATGCAGAAGACCAAAACAACGTACAGTGCTTATTTCAAGAATGTGCAGTAAACTGTGAATGGTCCTACACCAAGATTTACTCAATGAGGAAATAACCAAATATTCAAAAGGAATGGAGAAATCCAAGAATTATATGATCTGCTCAGACAATTCACAAACAGACCCGACAGGCAACATTTTCCCAAGAGTTTGCTCATGGAAATTATTTGCTTCATTTCAGTTGTTAACAAGCATGAGCAGCTGAGCTCCACCTCCGGTGCAGCAGAGGAGTGATCTCCAAGGTTTTTCCTACCAGCATTAGTGGAAAGTGAATGAATTAGGTTGGGACAGTTCTCTCTCCGTTATTTCCCTGACCCTCAAATCCAGAAGGCTGCTTTGAGTAAATGTGGAGAAAAACATGAAAAATTATATATCCTGGGTTGACTTTGATCTCTAAAAATGAAGAGGATTTTATGTTAGGTATATAATAATATTGCTAACTTCTGTTCACTAGGCAATCCTTCCTTTTCCCTCGGCTCTCAGTTTGACACATCTCCAGCATGAAATGGACTAAGATTGCCATGAAACTGAAAGCTGTGGGTGTGAAAATTGGGGAATGCATAGACAAATTATTCTTTCCTTTTTAAACATATGCCAGTGAATAGGTCCTCTTTTTTTCTCATCGGTTTTCTGTATTTCTTGGTAAATATTACTATAAAGCTAGACTAGAAAGCCCAAAGGAAATTCCTTTAGAGGAATTCCATTAGAGTCACAGGATATCAGAGACCAAAAACCAGGGATGGACTCAGCCCTGAAATGGCTGAAAACTGCTGGAAAGATTGGTCACTTTTTTACCTGAGTTCCTGGGCATTGGAACAGGCTGCCCAGGGAGGTGGTGGAGTCCCCATCCCTGGAGGTATTCAAAAGATGTTTAGATGAGGCCCTAAGGGATATGATTTAGTGGGGGACTTGGTAATGCTAGGTTAATGGTTGGACCCGATGATCTCGAAGGTCTCTTCCAACCAGAACAATTCTATGATTCTATGATTCTATGAAGGGAAAAATGAGAGAAAATGGGAGATCACTGCAGGGCTTTAAAGAGAGCCGGGAAGCAGCTGCAAATGTACTGATTCTGATGTAACTGTTTGGCCACCACGGAGTGTTTAAAGAAGCAAATAGAGGTGTAGGGGTAAATCTCACAAAGGATGGGCATGTTAAACTATAGTTGCTATGTGCATTGTCTGGTTGAAGCACTATGAATGCTTCCCTGCCTATTAAATATTGTTCAGAGAATGAAAAAATCTAAACATTGAACATAAAATATGAACAAGAAATGCTGTGATTCACAGTATTTGTTGTGTGACTCTGTTCCTTCAGTGCACAGTAAACTTCTACAGCATTGCTACCTGAGACCATGGCATAAAGATACTTTCTAGGAAGAGTCAATTGTTAAAACATTGGCAGAATATTCTTTGCAGTCTATATGGCACATCGGTTGTAGCAATTCACCGCATGTGATGTCTGGACAGAGCAACATTTAAGGTGGGTAAGAAGAATTCCTGGATAATTGTGCGAAGCTAAATCTTTCCTTACTTGAGCAAGCAATCCCAAGCAAGATGGGCAGGTTTTAACAGGAAGGCAAGGAGCACTTACTTATCAGCTTCCACAGGCCTGGCGAAGGGCAGGACGCTTGTTAAACTTCTGTGAGCCAATGGCTATGGGCCTGCCTCTTTAATGGCCAGCTAGCCATTAAATATATCATGCTAACCACATTTCCAGGAAACAGAAACACTGAGTGGCACAGAATCTACCGCTCCGTTGTCACACACTCGGGTACCTAAATCTTGACATGCGCAATTTCAGGACTCCTGAGAAGATCTGTGATATATTTACTTCAGTTTGTAAGTGGAAAGCAGAAACTGTTCCAGCTATGTCTATATACATGGAGGAGGGAGTCAAAAGCAAAATGAGTATTGAGGGTTATCATATATGTGTTTGCAACCAAGGCCAGCCCTAGTGATTGCCAAAACAAAGGCTGGGCAGCCAACTGTTGGCTGCCTCGACTAAATGACATTGAAAGTCTAAGGCTGCTCAACTATCTTAAGAGCATCTGAAAAAATTATCCATAAACTGGAGTTTTTGCATGTATGTGTTTGAATGTTATCTATGTTATGGTGGAAAAAATAAAAAAAAAAGTCTTTCAAATCGCCAGTTATGTTAGGTTTAATTGAAGGGGGTTGGAGATAAATAACTGTCAAAGATTTTACAGAGATTTTGTTACCAATGGCAGAGAAATCTCTTGCTTAATGTAGTTAAGTTAGTTACATGAATAGGAATGGAGAAACTCAGACACTTCTAAAAATAGTGTTGTTATACAGAAAACAGGAAAGGAATGTTTCAGTTCTTCTCCTTCCATCATGCTTAACTTAAATGAAAGTCAGCCTACCTGACTATCCTTTAATGAAATTTTCTGTCAAGGTAATTACACATTACCTGGTAGTTAAATATCCAAAATACTTATGGAATATATATTTTAATGAAAGATATGCTTTCATTAGCTAGCATTTATCTATTGTAGTTGTTTTGCTACATGTGACGGCATTTTTAAATTTGCCTCACCTTGTTAAATATCTCAAATATTTCATTTTAACTTACTAATGTTGTAATTTGGAAATAAGAATGTGACAAGCACATCTGTAGTTCAGGTAAAACATTTTAATAAAGGACTAATATTTAGTAGATATAGAATAAGTGCACTAATATATCACTGACTTGCTGGTGACTGGTAGCTGTTCTTAAACTTCATTTTCTATTTTTTTCTCCATAACTCATCTAATTATCATCCTTGTAATATCTCCTTTTTGAAAGTCTTTCTTCACTTTGGCAGTTTGTGAAGACAAATCTAAGGTAAGAAAGATATTTACATATAAAATTTGTAGAAAAATATTATTCTGTTTTGCAACTGAGAATGTCAAACCAAAGGACTTCACGATACTTTTCACCTTGCAATCTCTTTTTATGAGTTCAGTATGAGAGATATGACCATGATTTGGCACATCGTTGGTTCATTTAATTTGCATCCAAGAGCCACAGAGCCATCTACCTACCTGCTTTTATATGTGCTGGTAGGGATATTAGAGAATGACATGTTCCTTGCTGTGACGTATGCTTTCCAGGCTGGTTTAGTTGAATCACTTAATGCTAGATCCACAGAGACATCCAGACCCAGAGCCAACCTACTTAATTTTAAATTTGAATATAAAATGAAGTGAGTGTCCCTAGAAAGGGCTTTGATAATCTGATAGTCGGTATTTGCCTAAAAGGTAGGAAAAAGTGTATCTGATTTCCTTGAGGTAGAAAAAGGACCCGAGCCTTGCTCTTCCTCATTAGATTACTACATTAAAGGATTGGCCTCTTTTTTTTTTTTTTTTTTTTTAACAAGCTGGACATACATCACAAGTTAGAGGTGCTTTTTTGAAGAGCTCAGTCCTATCTGTGTGCTTTAGGGATGCCCTGAGCAGGTTGGATTGAACTGCTCACTGTGGGCGAGGAAATACCTTATTCGAGGATTTCAACAGCACTTAGATGGAGGTGGAAACCGATTTATTCAGGAGCTTTCAAGACATTCGAGGCTCTCCTTTATATGGCGCTTTTATCTAAGGACTTCAAAGCACTTCATAAAATAAAATAAGTATCATTTCCTCATTTCACTAAGTGAGAACCCAGAGAGACGTAGTATTTACACAGGGCACTTCACCTGTCTTCACACAGCCATGAGGCAATCTCACTCCTAGTCCTGCCTTCCCGGCATACTCCAGGTTGTACTAACCTTCCTGTGTTCAGGATTGCTAGCTCAAACACCTCAACTCATAGGAGCTGTTAAAATCAACTAAGATAATGTTTAAATTAGGCATGGCCAAACCCTTTGCGATCCTAAGATTTCTCTTCCACATATGCTTTATAAAGAGAAAACAGAGGTATTCTTCTTTGCAGGTTTGGTTGAAAACTTTTGAGACTGCTTGTTTGAAAACTTCGCTTTGAGAAAATAGCAGGCAATTACTGCCTGCCTTTACAGCAGCAGTTAGCCTACACAATCATTGTTTCCAAATCTGAAACACAAGACATATATGTATATCTGACTCTACACAGAGACGAAGAGATGCTGTTGAGTAATGCTGTAATGAGAAATGCCCGAGATGGATGAGAGAACCAAAAATCAGTATTAGAAGAAGGATGCCTTAGCAGTCAGACCCTGGAGAGCATTACAGATAGAGCAGACTGATGAGTCAGGGTGTTTGGTCAGGTTTGAAAGCAGAGAAATGTTCTCTGGTTGCCTGGGTTTTCATGTATTTAAAACCAAAAAAACCCAAACAAAAATCTGAAAAATGACACGATTAGGTACATTATTGTAAATAAGCAACACTGCAACAAAGAAACTTGGCTGTTACTGATTTCTTATCATTGCTAAAATAACCCAAGTCTGAATTAATAACCGACCAGTTTAGCAGGTAAACAGAAAATTGATTAGGAGTGTTTGAATGAAAGTGTGGTAGAAATGATTTGGTTTTGCCAACCTGAGCACAGTCACGACCTTTGCCAGAAGCAACCCCAGGGAAGCCAGGGAAGCTTTAGGCTCCCACATTCATGGCAAACCCTAGCGCAAGCAGTCAAGACCCCAAGAACCAGACATCTTCCAGTTCCCTAGAATTACTCATTGGAACGATCCACATTTTTATTCTAATATTGAGAAGCTCGAGTCCACAGAAGCCCTGGGAATAGCTGTCTCTAAAGGGCTCTCTAAATGTGGCTGAACTCTCAAGTCCTCTCGAGGAAATCTGAGTTTTTGCAAACCACACTCCAGAGCCCGAGTTTGCTGCAGAACTGCCGAGCAGCCCTGGCTCCAGCCCACGCTCAGCTTCTGCGGTCGGTGCTGAGTCCAAAAGCCAAGGCTGAGCCAGAAGCTAAGGAGCAAACCGCTTTCAGTTTTCTTCAGAAATGTCTAATTTTCATACCCAGGAGAATAATGTTGACAGACCTCTATTCACAATTCTAGAATTCTTTGAAAAATACTTTTTCTGACTTCCAGTCACTCTGGTTCATGGCAAAATCTGTCTTCGAGATCTGATAACAGTTTGAAAAATGAGATAGAGTAGACACCACAGCGCAGGACGTTGAAGGATTTTAAGGAGCTTTGTATGGATCATTATAGCCGAGCTGAGATAAACAAGTGTGAGCCTGGAGAAATATCTGCTTCAGTAATGTTATTCTGGGTTATAACACAGAATCAAAATCAGTTTCTCCCAAGCCCAGCGTTCGTGGGGAGGCAACTGCAGAGTCAGTTTTTGGAAAGTTGTGTAAGGAGGATGCATAGGCGCTGGCACACACAGAGACAGGGCGGTGAGACCACCACAGCTCACAGCTGGAGTGTGGTTGGAGCTGAGGCTGAAGGCACCAGCCCTCAGGCATAAAGGAGACTTGAGACTTCATTGGGGTGGCTGCGAGAGAGAGTGTCTTTACAGACCTAAGGCCTACCTCGTACGTCTCCATCTGCATTGTGTATGATAAAGCGGGGAGAAGTGCAAGAAATTAAATAGAAAACAAGTATAATGTGGTTTGTTATTTATAGTGCTTTATTACTCTTCATTGGACCTGATTAAATGTCTAGGACACGAATGAATAAGATGAAGTCAATACAAGAGTAGCTTGCTCATGGTGACTGTCATCCATTCTGGATTGTCCTGATTAAAATCAGTAAGGGTGTAAGTGCAGGAGACAGCCATGATAACAAATAAGACAGAGAAGGCTAATCTGTATTATCTTGTCCTGCCATACAAATTAAATTAAAGGGATCCATTTGAAAAAAAGAAATAAAATACCTGTACACTCTGTTTATAGCAATGAATGTCTACACCTGAATGCTGAAGGTGGAGTAAGCACCATTTTGGAAAGGTTCTTAGGGGATGACAGATTTCAGTATCAGAAGAGAAGGGACATTCAGAAAACCACCAGTTCTTGCTGCTTGAAGAAGGTGAGGCACACATTGGGATTTTCTCTGTTCTTCGGAAAGAAGCAGACCATTGTCAGAAACTGAATACCACACTAACTGTAACAGTGGATTTGGTTTGCAGCTCTTTTGTTGTTTTTTTAATAACAAAATAATTGTATTCCTATATTGAAGTGTCACAGTAAAAAGAAACTTGAAGCACAAATTTAAATATGATTAGCTTGTTAGTGGTGGTTTTTAGGAGTCTTATTTTTTTCCCTCAGCTCCCATCCTATTTTTTTTTAAATTTCTCCAGGGCATGTCATATATAGTGAAAAATCTCAATGGAGGCCCACAGGTATCACTGCTGTTTAGTCAGACTTCAAATTGGGCTCTAATGGTTTTAGATAGAAGAGCAGATGGAGAGGGTTTGTTCACTAGTCGGTGCCCTTGCCTCAGAGTTCACCTCAAGTTGTTTTCAGAAATTCTCACTTCATGCACATTACTTATTTATATCATCACTTTTTTTTTTTTCCCCCCACTTCATAGATAATTGCTACTTAATTGATACTGCCTTTATACAAGCCTCCACAATAGCAAGCAACAAGACACGCTGCTAAATAGAGGAATCATTAATCTGTGTATATATTCTGGATTTCCTTTAAAGATGGGCTGGAAATAAGCAAAGTCATTAGTAGTTTGTTTGCAACAGTGTATTTATGAAAGCTCCATGGAGAATGTGTCAACAGTCAGTATGTAACAGAGCAATTAACACAGTACTTTTGTACTTTTGACTGTTAGCATGGGAGTAAACAGAAGCAGATGTGAAGTGTTTGTGCCGTTAGTATTCACAGACTGTTCTGACATATGCAAATACAACTAATGCTTACAGAGCTTGCAACCCTTATTGTACCATGACCTGACTTACCAAACCCCGGGACAGGACTGCTACATTTGCACACTTTCCTAATAATTATTAACAATACGCAGATATAACCTTTTTGTTCTTAAAGCGCTACAGACTGCAATGGTAAAGCTTCACAGATAAATGTGTTGACAATGTTATGCCTACACGGCTTGTTTTAGGCACTGCTTTTTTCAAAGTAAATAGAGGACAAATAATAAAGCAGTAATGAAAAATATGGACAGCAAGATAGAACAGGAATCACCTCTGCAATACTGGTTCAGATCTAATTTTACAAGCCCGTTGAAGTTCAATAGTTAATACATGCATCAGATTCTGTGTATTTAGGACAGAGTTCAAAATGAGACCTTTCATTGCCACTGTCCTAAAATATATATTTTGCTGAAGCAACTCCAGTCAGGCTGTTAAAATAAGATGCTGATACTGAAATTATTTTCTGCCCTGTAAAAAAAAAAAAATCACGTACTTGACCTAATAAAATCACCTGCATTCTGAAAAAAAAAAAAGGGAAAAAAAGAAAAAAGAAGGCTTCTTGAGTCCAGTTATTTTTCTTGTGAACTATATATATCTGATATACCTGGAGTTACTACAGTGATTTTCATCTTCAAATACTATCTTAAACCGAGCTATGTTTCACAGGTGAAGGTCAGATGAGATTTTATTTTCAAATTTTCTGTTACAGATATGTGTTTCCAGAATAGGAATTAAACAAAGCTGAATGAAATCACAGAATTTACAGTGGTGTTTGGCATTATTTACTACGCGGAAAACGTTTTGCCTAGAAAGAAAACAATTCATAGAAAATATTGCCAAAAATAATATTGACAGGCCATCTCTTCAGCCCCATTTCCCTGTCTGAAGGCAGAAACAATGCACAGCTGACCCTAACCATACTGCCTTTTTATTATCTTTAAAAGCATAGTGGCTCATGGAATTTAAATCCTCTTTTGCAGGTAAATATATGCTTGTTTCTATGGTTTTTTCCCCATTGCGGATGAGTTTTAGCAGGTCTCATCACAGAATATTGTGTTTCTCAACTGGACCCACAATGAGGCATCTTCTTATTTTGGCTCTACTGGGGAAAAAAGGCCTGTTGCAGCATTAGGGGGGAGCAGAGGCTGCTCCCCGGGAGACGGAGGCAGGGGGGTGCAGGGCTGGGGGCTCGGAGCAGCAGCCCCGGGTCCAGCCACTTCAGCAGGGGCTGCGCGGGGCTGGGGAAGGTGTTGCTGCAGCTGGACACCTGCGCTGCCCTCGCTCCCATCTTCTGCGTTTCAGATAACCTGTGTTTCTGCATTCGCTGTTGTAGAGTAGGTGTTTTACTGTATTCCTGCCACTAATGGAAATATTTTCCTTAAAATACTTCATTTGTGTACTTGGGGTTTCTTGACTTGTCAAGATCATAGGGACAGGCTGAGTTTTTGATGGCTTTGAGATATTTGGATGCTTGAGAAAGTAGTAAGGGTGTTAAAGATGCTTAGGGTTTTTCCTTACCAGGAATTTTAGTTCTGTCTTATGGGGGTATGTTTTCTCTTCCCTTTTTTTCTTACTTTTCAAGTTGCTGATAATATTTGAGGTATCTGGAAAGGTTAGTTTTTCAGGAGGCTGACGCTGGTTTTTCAGATTTCTTTTGATTCAGGTTTTTTTTGTGGTTTTGACACCTGAAAAGCACAGGTGTTACAATTAACTGCAGACATTTATTTTCTCATTCAGAAAGCTATGTGACATAATCATTATCATACCTTCCCATTTTTCCTGCCTGCCTTTTTTTTTTTTTTAATTTGAAAGATATCACTTGCTAAATAAACAGCGAGCTGTGAAGAAATGAAGACCAGGGGTGTGATGGTTAGTAAAGCTGGTTAAAATAAACGCCATTCAGTATCACTTTGCTATTACACTGCCTTATCCCTAAAATTGGACCGCTGTCTAAATTGCAGAAACATTTTGAAGTAAATATTTATACTGTAAGCAGTCAAGGATATTGTATACTGTTGTGGGCTTATGCCAAAGCAAATACAGTCGATGAGTTTACCTGGGCCCTTTAGTCCCAATGTGCCCTGGGGGTTCGAGCTGTTCTGCCAAGCACCAAGACTGAGAGTGACTTTCCTCCAAGTTTCTGGTTCATCTCATCAACTCACTTGCGTATCTAAATAATCATTTGTCCGCAGCTGCAGGCAATCAGCATTTTGTGCATACAGTGTAGATTCCCAAGCCAAATTATGAGATAATGAAAATACATGTAATTACATGTTGGTATGCTAGTCTAAATGTAATTTACACTCGGGAGATGGGAAAGAAGAAAAGATAGTAACAGGTGAATAAGAAAACAAAGAAATGCGTTTTAGAAATCTTTCCTGATCTTGTTTTTCAGCAAAACAGGTATACTCATTCATGCTGTGTAAATGGTTATTTGTGAATGAGAAAGTTCGGCTCTGTTTGAGGAAGCGCGCAACAGCCTGTGATTTCTGCAGTGTTTAACTGAGCATTTGGGGAGAAAAGTCAAATTTGTGCATTGCCATTGCTGATTCATTTTCATATCAATGTAAAATTCTGAAGGCTTTCCTTTGAATTTTAGTATAAAAAGCCACACAGAAACACTTACTTCAACAGTGTTCTGTGTCCTGCTATTTATTCCTTGAAAAGATTTGGATCGCTTTTGCTTTGCAGGTGAGAGACACCTGCCAGGTTTTTTTTTTAAATGCAAATTTCTTCACCAAAAGGGTTGTCGGGCATTGGAACAGGCTGCCCACGGAGGTGGTGGAGTCCCCATCCCTGGAGGTATTCAAAAGACGTTTAGACGAGGCCCTAAGGGATACGATTTAGTGGGGGACTTGGTAGTGATAGGTTAATGGTTGGACCTGATGATCTCGGAGGTCTCTTCCAACCAGAACAATTCTATGATTCTGTGATTCTATGATTTGCCACCTTCCAGACAGTCATGGTCAATTCACCATGAAAATTGCAGAGTGCTCTGACACCTTTTTAATGGGTCTCACTTTTAAGACCTCCCCTTTTCATTGATGTGTAGTGTAGAATCCCGTGCCTCCTCGTCACTCACCTTGTTTAGGAGCGCCTGTGCAGTGCTGTCCAGAGTAGACAAGCCCAAATTCTTGCTTGGGAAAGTTACTTAGCCTGGATACGCAAGGGATTTGTGCTGTGAACTGCCTGCATTATACAGCAAATCATGCATCAGCCGTTCGGCCACCTGGCAGCCATGGCTTATCATGTAGGTGATGTCTACCTGTCTCCTCTCCAGTGACCCGGCGTGTAGGCTTTGGATGAGAAGCAGCTTGGTAGGTTTAGAGAGGCTCTTGCGGCTCTGAATGTTATTTGATACAACTTCTTTTTAGTCTCTCCTGAGCAGATTTTAAATGCAATATTATTTTAAGCTTTCACGGATTATTTTATTGCTGACAAACAGACTGCATTTTCTGAAAGAGGTGTTTTAGATTGAAAGGCATACACATTCCCAATACCTTGATCTGTCAACCCTTCTCTGACTAACCTCAAATTATTCTGTTTTATAATTTCTGTTGTTAAAAATTGAAGTTCAGCATTTTGGAATGCTTGACTCTGAAAAGAGATATGTTACCATAAAGAACTATTAGTGAAACATTTTCCCAAAGAATCCTTTTTTGTGTCATAAGACAGATAATTTTGGGGACCAAATACATGCACACTGTTTTTAGGAATTAATTTACACAGGCCTATATATGCAGTGGACATAATGAAACGTTCTCATTTTGCTTATAGTTTTGGGAATGGGAATTCTATGTTCATTTAATGTCTTTTTTTCTTGTGCTTTTTCTTATACAATTTTTTTTTTAAAGAAATTTGAGAAACTCAGTTTGCAGTCATGTTACCTACAGGAAATACATATATTAACTTTTTTCAGTTTATATTTTTTTTCCTTAATATTACTTTTTGAGTTGTGTTAAAATTGCACCATGAAATCAATTACAATTTGGGGGGGCCTATTCAGTGTGTAACTTGAAGAATTTAGATGTACTGAACTCTAATTGCTCTTAAGTTTGCCATTATTTTTATATTTGAAATGGTAATTCTATAAATTTTAATGCATGGCATTTCTTGCTGACTTTTGTGTTTTCATCATTAAATACATCTTCAGTGACTAATACTTCTCTCTAAGTTAAAGAAACATCAAACTTTTAGTATAATTCATCACTTCCAATTGTGTGAACGTAGGATGAGATTCTGTTCCTGCCTTTATTTACTACATAAAATACCTGGAGCTGCTTTGAAAGCCTTCCTTACACTGCGTGTTTCCCTGCAGCATACAGCCAGCCACAAAACAGATGTCTGGAGGCATCTTTGTGAGGATGAAGGTGGGGAGACAGATGAGACCACAGAGTAGGATACCATGGGGAGAATGCTACAGAGCTTAGGACTTCCATAAGAGGTTGCTATCATATAGACACTTTCTATTTATTACCAGGAACCTTGAGCACATTAGGAGCAGTGGTCTTAAAAGTACTTGCCTTTCCCCTAGCTCCCGTTATGCTGAGCAAGAGTTTACCAAGCTCTAGTAAAATCTTCATCACTGAATATTTTTAGCAGGACTGGATATTCCTGAGTGATTAGCTGAAGCTCTGCCGCAGTTGCTAGACTTGCAAGAGGAATTAGTTCCTCATTAAGCAGTGATGTTCATGATCCTGTAGCCTCGTCTGAGCACAGAGAAGGTAAAAGAAGAAAACTGTTTCTTTGTGGAAATTCCTTCAACTGTTCAGAGCCTGTTCAGTGCTGTCCTGGAGCTGACTCTGAAAACCCATTAAAATGCACAAAAGTATGTGAAGATAATGAACAACCATGGGCTTCACGGAGGAATTTGGGGTAAGATATGTTAAGCTTAGACTTTAGCTGTTAGCCTGACTAATCAGCATGGTCCCTTTGGTCCCTTTGGGCCTCAGAGGCTTTTTTTTTTTTAATTGGGGCATCAATATGCACATAGCTGTGTTGAGCAGTGGAGACATCCCTGTTGCACACACCCAGTGGGGACAAAGCTCTCCAGGGGACCAGGCTCTGTGCTACGCCCCCAAGATAAGAGCACCATCCTTGCTCAACTTGTGTGGATGTGCTCCTGGGCCTGCTGTGGCTGGGCTTCAGCAGGGAGCTGTGCGTCCACGAAAGACCCTTCTCTCATGTGTCTGATAAGTACTTAATTGTTCCATACAAAGCGCAACCGTTCCTACAGTTGCGAGGATGAAAGGACTCCAGTCATCTTTTTTAGTCTGTTCCCACACTCGATAGCTACAAAGTTCAATGGCACCAAATGTTCACGAAGGAATGCTCTTTCAGGAATGAAATATTTTTTCTTTTAATTCTCAAATCTCCTCTAGATTTTATTTCAGAAGATGTTTGATTTTTCTTGCTAGTTCACCATTTGTGCTCAACTAACCATTTTCAGACTAGCGTACATATACGCTATGCTCAACAAACTGGCAGCATCGTAAGTATAAAGTATGGAGATTTATATTTTGTAAAAATAGGTGTATGATATAAATTTATTTAAATGTATTGCTTATAAAAAAAAGGTAAGGCTCAGGGCTTCTGAATGTTAAATTAAGATAATAATATAACACAATCAGACAGATCAGCTGAGTCTCAAGCCATGTCACAAGGAACAGGTCCAACAGAACAGCAAAATAAGCTTCTAGCCAAATAGTCTGCACAGACTTGTCTTATATTGTAATCTGTGCCTGTACACCTTAGACACATTAAAAAGAAACAAAGCATCAGTACCTCTACTTTACAGCTGGGGAACTGAGGTTCAAAACGGTAATGCGACTTGCCCTTGTTCACCACACAGAGACTCCGAGTCTCCTGAATTTGGATTTCCTGGTTCAAGCATCATTTTTTCAGACTGCAAGTCTGGGGCAAAGCCTGGGGCAGGTCCACACGAACGACTTCAGCCTCTATAATTCTGCTGGCTAACCGTCATGAATGTGCCTGCAGAGACTCCAAATGCCACAATACAGGAAAAATACCAGGAAAAAAAAGTTCTTTTTCTTGCTACATCCTTTGTAGAGTTTTCAACAGAAAAAAAAACTCCTTCTGCTGATGTAAGTGCATCTTCCCTAGGGCCCTGGTGTTGGTATGTGGGAACGGCTGGCCCGCAGTTCGCCTGCCCACCTGGATCCTGCAATTCAGCTTTGTAGGATTCTGCCCCATGCACTGAAGCAAGCAGCCCCATCAGCTACGTTTGTGTCTTCCCCAAACCACCCGCCTGCTCTTTTGCCAAAAGTTACCAACCCACACTAGTGAAGAAAGAGACAGACGTGTACTCTTAACCCTGGCCACTGCAGTTCGCAGTCCGGAATAATAGCACAGGCTTACCCTTATTTATGGTTTAAACTAATACACTGGACCACATGCAGGACTGCCTGAAGTGCAAGCAAACATTCCTTTTGACATCCCTGTTATGAGGACAGTAAATGCCATCAGCTGGACAGAGCTGCAAGCTAGGGCGGTATGGCATTTACTCCCACGATAGGTGAAGTTAGTGCATATGTGGATAAATTCAATATTTTCCAACCAGCTGAGCCAAATAAAATTCAGGCACTCGAGAGAACCCGATGAAGCAATAGTAGAGCTGTTATTTCCAGAAACTTCTGGAGCCCAAGGGAAGTCCCAGAAGACTACAAGAATACAGCTGTAGTGACCATCTCTAAAAGGGGGGAAAAGAAGTTGTAAAATTAGAAAATTAGTTACAAACAGACAATTTTCCTTCAGGGACCAAAAAAACTCTAGGCACAAATAAGCAAGCAAACGGTGAGTAAATAGCTAAAACTAATTAAGATCAGTAACAACGAGTATGGATTTGTCAAATGCCAGAGAACAGGAGCAGGAATTCAAGAGTATTTTGACAAATTGGAAAAATGATGGTAATATCATGTTTTTTATGGAGTTCAGTGTCCACTTTCCCATCTGTTAAAACTCATTATTATTATTAAAATCACAATTTTATTCTCATCCAGATCGTTTACTGGAGTTGTGCGTGCTTCGAGCACAAAATAGAAGCATGCACTGATCTTGCACCCTGAAATAACTGTGGAGTTGTAGACAAAAGTTATGAGTATTTTATGAATTGAGACTTCAGATAGTTTCCTTAATCTTTGATAATTTCACATTCCAAGTCAAAATAAGACTCTCTAGACTATATCTGTAGGAGTATGTGAAGCTAAATGGTATAAATTCAGCCTCACGCCTCAGTGCCTCAGTGCATACCTTAGGTATAAATACGCTTTCATAAAGGCCTACTGTACAGCATCACTAAATTATATAAACTCGATTAATGTGGAATCGAGGTGGGTTCCATTTAGCAACTTGACAAACCTTGGCACCATGCTACATACATTATTTGTACCGCGCTGTTCTAAGAAACATGCTTTTTAAAAAATAATTTACCTAAGTAGCATGAATCACTAGCCTGAAAATAAATACAGAGACCCTCAGTGGGTCCTTGATGCCTCCATTTTCATTGGGAACTCATTTATCTCTTTGTTTTATGCCTGTTACATAGAATTATAGTCCCCCTGGAGACATTAGATTAGGGATTATAAAATCAATGTGGTGTAAAACCATTGTTCCAGCACTTTCAAGCCATCGCCACAGAATGAGAAAGGGGCAGCTGGACCCTGACCCACCGTGTGGGACAACATTGCCCAGCTGAATGATCTCTTCAGGAACCGCTAACTTGATAGCCTGTGTAAAGTTAGATAAGGGGTGATATTAGTGTTCACTGAGATATAAATAATTATTCAGCTCACCAAGCAAGGTAGCACTGCACCCTGCAGGACCTAAATCAGACAGCTCAGTACAAGCCAAAAAGCACTGGATTCACTGCCCGTTTATTCAGCTTAATCGAGACTCCAGATTTGGTCAAGTATAGTTGACTTTCCTCAAAGCAAATAATTAGAATTGGCAGCATCTGGAAGGATTACATTCTTACAAGGTCTGATATTCCTATGTACACAAATACATTATTTTTCTGTGATATAAACATTCATTTTAAATCCAGTGACTATTTCTGCATGTATTGTGTTTAAGAGATGACTGAGAAGACTGGCTTGAACTAACTGTTCACCTATGAAATAAGTGTAGGCTGAAATCTTTATTAGGGTAAATAATAGTGTTGCTTTTTAACCCATCAGATCACACAGCATGGTGTATCTTTTCTATTCAGCTCTGAAAAGGGGCAAAAGTGGTAAATTACCCCATGGAAAACCATACTTTTATATAAATCTCTGTCCTAATATGCATAACAAAGAGGTTTGGATAATTCAGATGGTTTATATAAACATATGCTTACTCAAACCAGTAAAAAACCTCCAGTTGCTCTGAGAGCCATTCAATACCTCCGTGAATCTTCATTGACCTGTACTTAAACATAATAAGCTGATTCAGATAACATGATTTATTTCTGTTACCAGTAGCTAAAATCATCATGAACCCAAGAGCAAAGTTAAGAGTATTTTCCAACAATCTCAACAGTTTCCAGACATCGTCAACCTCTGCCGTACACATGGCATGGGAAGAAAACTAGTGTCATGCGTGCCCTAACATTGCCACCGCTGCATGTTGTTGTATTGAGAGCAAGAGACAAAAAATACAGCGCGCACTGTTTCGATATCAGAATAATTACCTTGTAAACATGGTTTGATACTGTTTACATAGTGAATTTGGTTTAATTACTGCAACTCAAAATGTTTTAAAAGTTAATTTAAAACATCCATCTGCATATTAAATTACATAGATGTCATTGTATTAACCAATATAGTGCTTAGGAAAACAGGCGTCGATGTTATTGTTTAGGGTAACATCGCATTTGAGAGGTGTTGCAGTGAAAGTCTAAACATCACATGCATTTCTTGATAAAAACCTTTTCTTCAGTAAAAGCAACAAGAGCGTGGCACCAGTGTGATACCTCTTCTATAACTAACCGCTCAGTTTTCATGATCTCTAGTCTGGTTTAAATCGAAAGGAAACTACTGCAAAGGTAACATTTTTTTCTATTATTTTATGTTGGCAATTTTTCTTCAAAAAGCTGTAGGCTCGGAACAGATGTAAAAAACCACATTCTTTCTTGAAGCTTTGACGGCAACAGGGGAAGTTGAGCAGGACAGAAGACTGTCAACGCTCCTGTTGTTAGTGACCAGCCAAAGCCCGGCACCTGCTTGTGATGGCTTTCTCACACGGACATTTCCACTTGAAAAATGTTTGTAATAAAAATAAAGAGGTTAGGCAGCTGGGACGAGAAGTGATTCACCTCGTGCTGCCTCTCCTGTCCTCTGCCTAAACCCCAGGCACGTGCTCTCACCGCGCTCGTTAGAGTGGAGGGAGACCCGGTCCCTGGGCTCTCCTGCAGGCAACTGCTCATCACGAGGGAAGGACTTTAAAGCCACAAGTGACAGCTAAGTATCGAGCTTCTGACTGTCTCTTTGAAAATCCTCTGACCATTTCTATTTCACGAAATGCTAATGCATGCATTTTCTTGCTTTCCGCAGCTTGTTTTTCTTTGGAGTTACTTTCAAGACTGGTGAATTACATTCTTTTTGCTCAATATATTTTAAAATTAGTTAATCACAAATACATTTTGTTCATGCAAGGAAATAATATAATTTTTGTTTATTAACCAAAAATACAGCTAAGTTTCCCTAAGATATTTATACCTGAGTGTAATAAATTAGAGTAATTTCAGCTTGTTACTACCAGAAAAACATATAGATGTCCATTGTGGTGAATTCAAAATTTATGCCCTACATCCAGACTTACCTCCTCAATACTCCTCAATACTCCTCAATACTCCACTTAATTTTGTAGGCACGTAAGGATCCTGGACTAGACCTGTATTGTGCGTTAGGGACCACTCTGGGGCCCGTTTACGGCATAGACGAGGTACCATGTCTACAGGCATATAGGATAGTTGCGCATAAAAGTCATCATAAAATTTAGACCTCCAACTGCCCAATTCTGTTAAAGCAAAACTCATCCCCAAGCAAGACAGATAGTGGGGATGCAGGGGCTTGGGATTATATTTCAGAGGTATCATGGATATCCTTTACTTGCACCAGTGAGGTTCCTCAAGCATCAAATGTGCAGAGCTTCCCCAGGCAATGAGGAAACTTGAACTCACATCTCCTGCTTTCCACAAGGACACCTTAAGCACCAGGGTCTCGGGTATTTTATGGTGAAATCATCTTTTCTCCTGGAATGAGCCAACTCCAGGAGAACATAAAACAGAACACAAAAAGGTGTGCACACCAATATAACCTCTCTTTCAGCGTATTAGCACGGAGACAGTGTCACCTCTGTGTGGCTATACAGCTTCCAGCCTGAATCTGGCCCCATTCCAACAGCTTGGAGCAGGGACAGGAGCTCAGTCCGGTCTCATCTCCCACATGAATGTGCCCCATGTTCCACAAAGACCACCTTTTTTGTGAATGTAAATCTTAGATTTTGAGTTTGAAAAATAACACTTCTGTCTCATACCTTTTTTTGGACGTGAGCTGAAGTCAAGGTGGATAAGAACCAGCAAGTTAAGGACACCAGAGTGAAGCTGTCAGTCCTGCTACGCAGTTATCTATGATGATGCAGATTTCTTCTGTGAACTTGGTGGATGCTGAAATGCTTTGTATAAGACCATAATATGTTAGAGAAAGGAAAAAATTGTTAAAGGAGTTTTAGTTAAAGAACATCAATGGGTTTTGAGTGAAGACTTTTTCTAACACATTGGCTTGCCATACGGATAGTCTTATAGAGCACCCAGTTTCCACATGCACCTATGTGGCACTTAATTTGACTTTTTCTCCTATTTTAATTTAATTTTCTTTTTTTTATTCGCTTGTTTTGTTGTTGGGGTTTTTTTTTCTTATTTAACGGGAAACTAATAATTTTAAAAGGGAAGTGGTAAAGTAACATTAGAGATGAGGCATTAAGGACAAAGAAAAAACACATTAAAATCAAAATGCCTCAGAAGTTAAGTTTGCTCTGAGTTAAACCATTTTCTCTCCTACAATTTTCATTTCATTATAGTCTATATTATTAAAGTTACTAATGCACAACAAAAAAAGCATGTGCATCCTCTAATAATGGACTCACGTGAAGTCCATATAATGTGCCAACCTGTGCCCTGGCTGACATTGTAAATCAATCTCTATGTGCAAGGGATAATTTGGATTTACTATTTGTTACTACATTTTAAATAAGGGAACAAATAATACTGGGGATTCCTACTCACACATTATTTTATAACTTTATTAATATTATCTACACAATGTGTTGAAAAAGAATCAGAACAGTGGTTCATAGTGAAAAATTTTCTTATCCAAAACACTGTGTTCTGAGGTTCCAAGAAAAACAAATATTTGGTAACACATCGAGTCTGTGATACAGTCTACACTCTAAAAGGGAAGACAAACAGCTGCTGAGAAAGATAAAACAAAATGGTGATTAACAAACAGAGGGACATCAACATAAAATGCAGCTAACAAAAATTGTTCTTGGTTTCTGAAAGTCACACACAGGCTGCACAATTGTTAAGATGTACATAATTTTGTTAAGACCTTCACCAGACAGTCATCGTATTTGATGCATTGCTAAGTTTTATAGAAAATGCCACATGAATGTCAGAAATTCAGTCTTCAAAACAGAAAATTTGTTGATGAAGGATGTATGGAGCTCCAGTTCCTGAAACTTCTCATCTCATCACTGCCAGGTAGAAATGAATGGCAAGAATTTACCCCATGTGCATAGAGCTAACAAGCCAAATCTTGAGGAGGAAAAAGAGGAGCATAAACAAGTTCATGAAGTCTAGCAAAGCTGCACCAAAAGAACTATTTTAAACTGAATAGCTGGACGCACCCAAAAAACCCACTGTAACTTCTAAGCAAACAAAAACCTCTGACTCCCGCCAGTGCCAGCTCTGCATTAATGACACCGATCCTGCCGTTCACCGAAGGACTGCCTTGGTGTGCCGTTGCTGAGAGTGTGGGCACCGAAATAACCGCGGAGACCATCGGCCAGGAAGTTCCAGCGACCCGGGGATGGGCAAGAGCTGGGATGGGCATGGAGTCATGGTCAGGCCAGAAGCCCCGTTATGTTTGTCAGGCCCCAGGCCATGGCAGCCAGGCTGCCCTCATGCCCCAGACCTTTGCTTTCCACCGATCACCTGCTGCTCTGCGTTGTAGTGGGGAGGGAAGGTTTTGACCTCTGGGAAGAAGAGGGGAATGTAAATGTTCATGTCTCATTTCTGCGATAAACCAGGGAATTGTTGCAGAGGGTGCTCCTTTCCGTTTGACATCTTCTGGAAAAATAAACTGGTTCTGAAGCTCAGCGAGGGTTGTGTGGGGCAGCCAGCAGGCAATCACTAACACCATGAGAAGATTTTCCCTAGGGCAACCAATCTGGACATCTGACGTGCTGATGGCAGCCCATCCCATGGAAAGGTCAAACTATGCCATTCCCCTCCTGTGGGAGCCTCTGCAGTGCCCTCAGCTGCATCCTGCACACAGCAACCCCGTCCGATGGGGCGAAATCCTCGGCAAATGGAAATGCTCACGTTCTTGGCATCGTGGTGATCAAGGGATGGGTCAGGGCAGCCATACCTTTCTCTGAGAGGGAAAGGCAAAGGAGGCCTTACCAGCCTACCTTTTTGAATGGCAGGTGGAAGGAGGAACACATACGTGTACTTAAAGATTACTTTTACCAGTAATATGGTTATTCCCAGCAGGGGACAGTATGTGCTAAAATACGGCAGTATGTGCCTAATTATACAATTACACCCACACATCCCTGTCACCCCCTCTTTGCAATTTTCATCCGAGGAGACAAGCAGAGCTTGAATACAGCATGTTTTGGTGCTGGGTGCAAAAACTCTCGCGCAGTCCATCTCCTCAAAATCTGAGTTTTTACATGCACAAACACAGCTTAAAACCTCTAGTGAACCCTAATATACACTGCAATTTTGAATGCAAACATTAAAAAAAGCGTACCTTTTACTGCGTCAATAGGACATGTAGTGATTGTGTCAAACTTTGAGGCTGGATATGGCTACAGGAGCTGAAATATCAAAGACAAAGCAGTACTGAGTTTTGTCAGTGAAGGATACACCCTTCATAAGTGAATCCAGGAAAGAGGTGAGCTGTAAAAGTAGCCTGAAAGAAGTAAGTGCTAGAATGTAATTGTAATACATCAGAAAAAGGAAATGCAAAGGAAAAAAAGAATGTATGACTAATGCAAGATGTAAATAAGTGTAAGTGGCGAGATAAAATTATAATTATTTTATATTCACTATTCCACTACAGAAATATTTATTCTTAATTTGAGTAAAACTAAATATTTTATTAAAATGGGAAGATTATTTATATATACTTATATCACTTCAGTCACATCAATATACTAGCTTCTTAGCTTGCATCTATACTCCAGGATATACTTTGGATTTTTATATAATCTGCATATTCTGGAGAGTCAGGTGTCATGCTCTCCAGGGCCTATTTGGCTCTTGCATGTTCCTGAGTTGATGTGAAGCACAGATCCACTAAACGTGTTGAAAATATTTAGTTATGCAAAGCTACACAGTGAAGTTACACACTGGTAAATTTACCAGGTTTAGACCCAAGACTGGATCCAAGACCCTCTCAACTGTGAAAATACAAAAATACAATTTAATGACTATGTAAAACTAGCATTATAAGTGTCACGGAAGATGCAGTTAGTGAAACAGTCATGGGATAGATGGTGCTTTTCCTTCTGAGGCAGACGTAGGGCTTGCCAGTGTTGCCCCTGGACAAGTAAAGCTTCTGCACCTCTTTCTTTGCAGGCCCAAGACTGCCGGGTTGCGAAAGGGCAGTCAGGCTATTCCATTTTTCTCCCACTGGGAATTTAATAGCTAATACTCATAACTCCTACTTCATGACTGAGAAAGTGGGCTAGTGAATGCTAACAATGTTTGGTTTATCTGTGCTTCTAAACCTAGACAGCTCTGCATGAAAAAGGTCAGAGTCTACCAAAATGACTATTTCAAGGACATTTAATATAGATTGTATACTTCACAGGTAAAGCAGCAAAAGCATTTTGACATTAGGATCAAATGCCAACAACAGCAAGCTTCAGATTTCAAATTTGTGATATGATTTATAAGGAGCAACAGATAGGATGAAACAGAATCCTCTCCAATGAAAACTAAAAACGAAGAGACTTCCATATCCCAGCCTACAAGTTGACTCTCTCTCTCTCTCTCTCTGATCCAATGTATGGTTACTTATTTCTTCATAGTTGAACAGAATAAGGATAGTTGGGTCCTTGTGTCCACCAGAATGTAAAATCCAAGATCAGGATCCTGCTAATACGTATATGCTTATAAAAGGAAAGATAAAAATGGTCCTGTATACTTCCATAATTGCTAAGCGTGATGCTCTCTTTTGAAATGCGGTAGCTTGTTTGAAATGTGGTAGCTGACGCCATATGTGTGTTCCTAGAGGTCTGCAAAGTCAAATTAATTTCATCCAAACATATTTACTTAAACCTCCATGAAAGGGTAATTCTGAGGAAGAAACGCTTTTGTTACCAGGGAAACTTAGCAGGCCTGTTCCTGGGGCCTCAGCCGCCTGTATATTTGGGTTTCACGTTGAAGATGATGTGCCATCGAGACAATCTAGGCCGAGATGTAAGCCAGAGGCCAAGGAGAAGGAGACCCTGTAAGGCTGCCCTGAGCAAACGGAGCTAAAAAGTGTTCAAGTGAATACATGGATTCAAACTCGGAAGTCCGATAAATGCTTAGCGGGGGAACTTTGCAAACCCACGCCAGCCTGTTAATCACTAAAGGTTCATCACTATAGAGAATTTTGTGATTGCTCCATGGACAGTATTTCAGCATTTTTTTTTTCACTGCAACCAGTATTTTTCAAAGAAATGTAACAGATTCTTGCTACCTAATTATATGTTCAAAAGATCCAAGCTGAAAACAGAAAAAATCATGGATTTTCAGCTGAACACAGTATTTCTACATATATATGATACAAATATATCTTGGCATTCTAGAAAAGTCGGAGGTTGTAGACACCATAACCTAACCACACTTTTCCCAAACACCGTAAATTTGTCATAAGTATCCTGATTCTGTACAGTTAAAATCAGTGGGAACTTGTGCACAAACTCAGGCGAGCGGTGGATCAAGCCCTGTGTACGCTGACCTCATCCTACTGCCAACAAGACTTAGAGCCACCTTTGCGTTTTATATCCGAAAGGTGATAACCAAAATGAGGATTTTCAGGAATATCAATTTGAGAATCTACGTCAGAGTTCTGTTAGCCACAAAACTTTTTGAGGCTGCAGTAATGTAAGAGAGCACAGTAAATACAAGCCGCCTTTCTTCCTACGCCCCCGCCACACGCACACGGTTGCTTGGGTATGAAACTCCAGCAAATAATCTGACAACACAAACACGAACCCTTTAAATGTTTAAAATATCCTGATTACAACAGTATTAAATCTGTGTCCCTTTACTTGGGAACTCTGGTCTTGACAAGGACTAAAATGACTCTAAACCTCATCTCTTTTTCAGACAGAATTTTCTAGCTCCTGCTGTGTGGCATCTACCACTAATCTGACATGCCAGAACAGTGGCAGAACAAAGGGGAAACCATTGTAAATGTATTTATTTTCTAAATCTGCATAAAATGAGTATTTCAGGGATGCACTATTCAACCTCTGACTGCAAAGTTTTGTCACCCCTAATCAGTCTTCAGTGTAGAATTTTATCAGTAAATGCAGAAAGAAATAGTAGCATTTCATAACTCCATCTGGAGGTAATAAAGTGTGGGTCTGTCTGTATGGGGAAGTTACAACAAAATATGTCAGGGCATGAATATCAAGCACAATAACTGCTGTGCTCTAAGTCTCTCTGTAGATGCTCTTCAACACTAAGACTCCGGGTTTTTTTCCAGTTTAACTTAATCCATTTTCACAGTGGACTCCTACAGAGGAGTTAGTGTCCACACAGAGAACTATTTCTTAAAGGTATTCTGAGATATTTTCCAACTAGACAAGCACTAACTGTTAATATATTTTAAAATAGATATTTCCCCGTAGTAATAAAATAACAATCCTGAGTACTTTTTCAGAGGAAATTAGAGTTCCTCGGAGACTAAATCACCCCCATCTGCTGTTTTGCAACCCATGTTGTATGGCAGCGTCTCCTACTTAGACATGCTAAAACAGTGCATGAACAAAGAGCAACTCTGGCACATGCATACATTTCCCAAATTTACATAAAATTAGAATTTCCAGAATGCATAATGTGCCAGCCATCTCAAAGTATTGTTAGTCTGACTTGTCTTTGAACCAGGTTGGTACAGTATCGATTATATATGAAAAAGGCTGTTACTTTCCCTGTAGTACATGCCATATTGCAGAAAATGCCACTAAAATTTAAAAAATGTGCCAGACTCTTCATGTAAGGTGGCACGCAGAAAGGAGGCACGTTCTTTTTTTTTTTTTTCCATTTAGGAATGAATTTCTTCATCAAGTTTTTGGCTTTCCATGCCTGGCAATGTGAAAGGCAAGCAGCCAGCCGCATTCCCTGAAGCAGGTAGCTGAGGTACCTGTTTCACTGACCAGAACTCGGCTTACGCGTTATCCGTGAGGAGGGGGATCAGCCGGTGAATCGCATCGCTGCTTCTACTTGGGACATTTCAGATACAAATATTATGATGCTACTGTGAGTGTTACTTAGTGTCAGAATTTTAGATTAATTTTCAATATCTAGAAATTTAATCCACAGTATGAATTGCTCCGGGTCTGACCTAATGAGTGTTACTGGCATATCACATCTTTATTGCTGTTATTTTTAAGACAGATATGTGAGAAGAGGGACTACACGGAGAAAGCATTTCCCTCCATTAGGAGGAGAGCAAGCCAGCCTGAGCTGTATCCTGTCTGCTGCAGGTTTAATGTGAAACTTATTATGAAAAGTTTCTGTGTATTTCAAGTTTAAACAACATTATCAAAACACTGTAGATTTTGTTAGAACTCACACTGAGGGAAAACAAAATGTTAATGCAGTGAAAATTGTTTGAAAATATTCATTTTACCGACATTATTAGTAAAAGGAAAACTGTATTTGGAGAAAAATTGCCCCAGCATATATTAAAAGGGTACCCTGATATTTTTTAGAAATTCTTAAATCAACGAAACATGGAACATTAGCAATGTTCAAAACTGTATGTTTCCAAAAAGAATCTCACTGTTTCTTGAATAGTCTCTTGCTCTGAATTGTACCAAAAATGCTAATTCAGCTTTTGATATCCCATTTTTATTTTATTAAAAGAGTATGAGTTTCCACATTTGACTAGTTTCATTTAGCACTTTTCATGGCACAAAAATGCCATGGAACACAAATTTAAAGGAAAAAAAAATTCACTTTTTTGTTTGTAAATATTCCCACTAAACCTGGGGCGGGGGGGGAGGGAATCAACTTCAACTGCTGGGTGTTAATCGGATGAGAGTAGGCTAATGGAGTATCTCACCACAAGTTGTTGTTGGTGAACTCAACCTTTGTGTTACTGGTACTCAGCAGCCCGTACTCAGCAGAGTTTGAGGACAGCTGGGAGATGTTTTCACAGCCTCCAACTCTTCCTAGGAATTTCTGTACCTTTGTCTTGTTCTTCAGTTCCAAAGCAATAATAGATCTAATTATTTACTTAGTTTTACTGATTGGAAAATATTTCTTAGTACAGATAAAATAGGGGGAGTGTTCAGTTTTGCCCACATAATGATACTGTAGATCCATACCCTGATCTTACTGCCATAAATGTCTATCTTGGCGGTTGAAACCTTGATGCTGAAAAAGCTTGCAGAGACATTATGCAGACACGTTGCTTTTGTCCTTACCAAAGAACTTCTAAAATCAGCACACTTTCACCCTATTTATCTGTTAAACATGACAAGAGTTTAGGTTTTAGGGGGTTTTGTTGTGGATTTGTTTTCTTACTTTTGCATTGACAAACTTTCATTTCAGTGAAAAGAACTTATACAATCAAAGAAATTGAAGTTCTGGAGAATCTTCTGTTTGTCCTTTTTTTTTTTTTTTTCCCGACTAGTCCCAACCTAATTGGGGACAAAACTTTTTCCAAAGATGCCCTATGAATAAATAGGGTATGTAATGACCAACCATTACACATCATTTCCTCACTCATGTGGAAACCCCCATAACTCATGAATGAAATCACCACTTGTGAGTCTTTCCTTGGAATTGGGTTAGTCATATTTTATGGTGAATTTTATGCCCCCTCTATTCATGTATATTACTCTTTCATCTATACATACTGTATTTATATTTTATGATCCAGTTTCTCATGATAAAGCTTCTACTAGCCTAATTAAGACAAAGATCATTAAATATTACTGACAAATAGAAATAATAATTTGGGTTTTTTTTACCATTACTTCCAAGTGTTTCAATCAGCTAATGTGAAGAAGTCTATCAAATATAAAAAAAAAACAAAACAACAAACAAACCCACACCATACATCTACTTTTATTTTCCTTCCCTAGAGACATAATGCAAACTCCAGCTTGGCTGATGTTTTCTGAAATGTGTCACTCTGTGACATGGCAACTACACAAACTTTGCTGGAATAATACACTTCATAGTAGTAAATGGATTTCAGACAAGCAACTTTCTGTAGCATACAATTCTATTTTATTTTTTGGTACTCCATTCTTCAGTAGGTACTAGTTACAGTGAGCAAGATATTCAATAAGGGATATTTTCAGTATTTCTATTCAGTCTAACTCAGCACAATTTTCATGCAAAAACACCATAATAATGTAACATTATACCATGAACTTTAGATGATGTTTCCGCACAGAAGATAATGAGGGAACTGTGACTTATCGACTTCAAGTGATTTTATCTGTCTTTTGACCCACTGCTATTTCACCGGCAGAAAGTAAGTCTGAGTACAAATATTGCACGTGAAACTGTACTTCTCCTTATCTTGGGAACACTGATAAACTTTTCCACCATATCTGAATTTGTTTTACACAGTGCCATATTAGGTTTCCCTTATAGAGAGTAATACAGTGCTAAACTAAACATCTGACTTGATAAAAACTGGAACTACCTTCAAAGCCACACCCCACGAGTTGTATTTCCAATTTAAAGCAGAAGTTTGAAGTGCATGGATGCCTGGGTGAAATGTTCCTGTATACGCATGAAAACTGTGTGTTACGGAATCCAGGACTGCTTAAATATATCATGAGCACAGCATTACAAACGTACCTTCAGAGGCTTGCAAATTCTAGCATTGCTGTCTGAGTAGCCACAACAAGGAGCACTTACTAAAGGCAGCAGGAGGTAAATAAAGGCAAATCCCCAGCAGCCAAAGGTTGATGATAACAAGTATTTTGAAAGGCCACAGAAACTGACCTTCCCAAAGAGGAAGCACCTCCATTTACCTAGGTGAAGGCCTAAAGAGACATTAAATTCTATTCTGCCTCACAGATATGCTGCCTAAAAACTAGCGAACACCAGACAGAGACAAACAGGCCATGCAGTCATACTTGGAGCCCTTTGGACCTATCAGGACATAAGAGATAATAAATTATTTTTGTGTATAAATTGTTTTGAGATAGTTGTATCCACGATAGTATGATTTTGGCTGTGGATTGTCCATGCCCCGGATGCAGACAACAGTTTAGGTCCAGCAGGTGTGGGAGAGCATCCCTTCCCAGCCCTGGCTTGCAGTTTCGGGGAGGGCTTGACTCCTTTCCATATGGCTCGGAGATGGAATGAACAAACCCAGCTGGCTCCCTGGAGAATGAGCTCATGCAAACTTGCAAGGCACTTTCAGAGCTGGAAGCACTTTGAAACATCACAGCAACACCCAGTCAATCCCCCTGGAATCAAGCTGGCTCCTGCCACGCTTATTTACTCTGGCCACGTAGGACCTGAACTGGTTCCATGTTGCTCCACTAACTTTTCTCATGCTCCACAGTACTTTCTACTTACCCTGCAAGGACACTTTTAATTTGGGCCCAGTACTATTAGGACACAGGAACCATCTCAGGACCAGCAGTTTGCCCAGCCTGGAGAGTTTTGTCAAATGTACAATGAGAGCACAGAGCTCCTTCCTAACTCTGTGGGAATCAGAAAAGGTCCAGAAACACGAACAAAACCAGTAAGCCCAGTTGGACCCATCTGCCTTCTTGGACAGACAGCAGACAGCCTGTAGTCTCTTCAGGTATTTTATCTGAGATTTAGTACAACCTCAAGCACTGGCTGCCCGTTATTTCAGATATGGAAAGCTGTTACTTCTCTGATATGCTTTTGCATTGAATTAACGCTCCTGTGCTGTTAAAAGGCTTGCAGGTGACTGAACTGCCCTGTAATGGTTGCAAGGAGAGAAGGATTCAAGTGCAGAAATACATTATGGCTTGCCGAGGTGACTGCAGTGAATTGGTACCTCTGTGGTATTGGTCAGCATTGGCCTGGAGGAAGAGAATTTATGAGGTTCCACAGAATCGAAAGGCCAGTTGAAGCCTGAGGTGCAAAGAAATGAGGTACTGCAGTCATGACTGAACCTGCATGTATGTGTGATTTCCAAAGAAATTGCTGGGCTCTGTGAGTAGGGGGAGAACTGCAGAATCAGACATCAGGCATCTCCTCAGCTAGCAGGAGCTAGCAATGCTGGATCATTGCTACCCCGTGATACTTTGCGACTGCAAAATTAATGGGTTTGCAAAGAGCTGAAAGTATAAGCAGAATCCATGTCAAAGAAAGGAAGTCCCAGAATAACTCTCAGGATGTCAAAACCATCAAGGTACCTGAGATCTGCTCCTCTCAACCACCACAAGTGACCCTTCCTTGCTATTTCAGTCCCCATAGGACTTCAGCTTTAAAAGACCAGTGTTTTCTGACTCAAAGCGAAATGCTGGACTGTGTAGCCCTTCCTAGGTCTCCAGTCTGGGTGCAAATCTCTCCTTTTGTCTCATTTGGGACCAGAGCTGTGTGCATGGCATCTGTCCTGGTCTCCTGTGTGCGTAGGGAAGCTGGGCACCAACTAGGGCACAGGTGGGTCACATCCCAGATGGGAGCAGTCAGGGTATGGAGGCCCCAGGCATGCCATTTGTGGTTGATTTTTCGACATGGATGGAGTCATTCTTTCAAAACACACTGGATTAAACCAGCTCATTGTTATTACTCTGTGTAAACATTTTTTACACTTACTCTACAATAAATGTTGGAAGGGTGGTTATAATATTGACTCGAAATAAGGAATCATCATCCTGAAAAGACTGAGGAACACTGGCCTAGAACACAAAGAGGTTATTAATGCTTTTGAAAAATATGCCACCTGAGCTTGAGTCAATAGCCAGTGAGGCAATTAATAAAGAGCAAGACTAACAATATGTTTGTATTCTCTTTGTGTACAAAATGTAACTGAATAGACATAAAATCCATCCTGCCATTGTCTTTCTCTTCCTGTGGTTGTGATGGAAAGGAGATGAATGGATTTAAGAGTGGTTTCCTATACCATGGTAGTCTTGTACAGTATCCCATTAACATTACAGAATAGGATTGGTACTGCAATGAATTATCTAGACAAGAAGCTCTATACATACTTCTCTATCACTCATGCAGGGTATGTGACTAGACTTTCATACAAATTCACCAACTTTTCACAGAAATAAAACATAAAATATGGCTACTCCTGTAAATTCTTTCTCTAGGAAAGCTGCAATCCTGAAGGTTTTAAAAATACCCATTTCAAGGAAAGGAAAATGCCTTTTACGCATTTTGTTTGAAATGTTTGGTTTATAAAGTTACATTGCACTAAACCTCTCACTTTATGTTAGACTGTTGGGATGCACGCTGACAGCTGATTTCAGAGCAAAGTGCTGCTGGAAAGGCAGGCTGCCTTCTCCCTGCAGCCCCTGCTACATGCTTCCTTCCTCTCTTCATACTGGAGCATCCTTTTGTGCAGCGAGCTGCGTTCAGTTAGCAACTTATTTATTTTTCTGGCATTCTAGGTGGACCCTGGCCTGCGTGACAATTACATCATGTCTAAGTAGATGGGTGCAAACCAAATCAAGCTTGCTTTATTCATATTCTAAGGTAGGTTATTAGCTCAGACACATGTAGTTACCCTGTTTCCAAGCCAGAGTTGTATTCCATCACAGATATATATCTGTTTGTACATACCTTGAATGGTTCACTCCCGAGCAAGTTTTAAAGTTGTTTTAGAGTAACAAACATTAACTCTAGGGGGTTTGCCAAAGTAAACACAAAATCAAACAGAAGCAGAGCTTCCTGATAGCCGGTCTGTACAGTACTGTTCAAACAGCTGGAGCACCGGCTGCGGCGAGTCCCAGTGCCGAAAGTCCGGGTGGGAAAGCACAAATGGATTGCAATACGCACCGCAAGGTAAAGCGTTTTGGTTACAGCTGATGAAAGACTTGCAATAATCACTCTATGCCTTGGTGTTTCAAGGACCTTAGAGCCCAACGTGAGTGGCAGTGATTCTCTCTTTGCTGGAAAGGCAGCTAAAAGAAGATCAAAATTATAGGGTGAAAAAATATTTGGATGCATAAACAAAACCATTCTTAGCTGTCTGACAGTTCTGAGCAACTTTACATTGAATTTTGTCTGATGCATTGGCAATTCCTGATAACTTTGTTTATACTCCAAGGTTGTTATTTTTAAAATGTTGTCAAATGCCATTTACGTTCAAGGACACACTTTTTTGTCTGTGAAGTAACGCCAATCTTTTGAAACAAAATGTAAACACAGAGAGAAATCAGGTCCTAGAGCAAAAAAGTTGCCAAGAAAAAAATGTGTTACAAGTGGCCCAACCACAGATTATAATGAGACCTGTTCAATGAACACTGAGTTTTCCCCATACAAATACTTGCTTAATCTTCCATCAAGTTCTTTTCTACATTTCTATATCATTCCCACTTTCCATAAACTGTGTTTTGCATGCTTTAAAGGTGATGACAAAGAAAAGAAAATCATATTTTAGAATCTCTGAGAGGCAGGATTAATGAGTGGCTTAACCTCAGTTCCTTTGAATGGGCATTTATTGATCCTCACAATAACATAAAGAAGTGAATGATGGAGAATTCACTTACTCACTTTGTCTAGCTCACTTCTCTGCTGTGGTGGACTAAAAAGGATTGAGGCTAATGGCAGTGAGACTGTGAAAGTAATATATGACACCTAAGAGGCTTGTGTCATTTAACATACCAGGCATTCTTAGTTCCTCTTACAATTTTACCTTTGCAATTTGCAACTATAGGTGCACATATGCTATTTTAAAATGCAGAATTTTGATAAATTCACATAAGAAAATTATGTGCTCACTTTACAAGGTCAAAAGCAATTTTTTTTTCACTGACAACTCAGCTTGACCATGTTGGACATTTAAAATTCAATTTGTGTTCTTTCTGCCAAATCTAGTACATAAGCATCAGCAATAATGGTTTGGAAGCCACATGTCTGTACAGTTTTAGCTGTTATTCCTAATGTGACCATAACTATAGCATCTAGGTGGAGTATTGATAGCCCTGTTAAAGATTCATGCAGTGCCTGGGACACAGCTCTGTTCTCCAGCTACATCAGTGCTGCCGGGCTGACAAATACAGCATTGTTTTTCTCACTGCGGTGTGACTCCCAAGCACATCTCACAGTAACAAGATAGTACTTTTATAAAATAAGTTTCTGAGCACTACAAGATGCAGTAATAATTTGTGAAATAAAAATAAATGAAAAATTAACATTTAAACAAACCATCTGTAAATCTCATTCTCATTTAGCTTGGTGAACTGGTTTTGGCTGGGATAAAGTTAATTTCCTTCGTAGTAGTTACTATGAGGCTGTGTTTTGGATTTGTGCTGAAAAGTGTTGATAATGCAGGGATTTTTTCGTTACTGCTGAGCAGGGCTTACACAGAGTCAAGGCCTTTTCTGCTTCTCACCCCACCCCACCAGCGAGGAGGCTGGGGGTGCACAAGAAGTTGGATATTCCACAGCATATGACATCATGCTCAGCATACAAAGCTGGGGGAACACAAAGGAAGAGGGGGACATTTGGAGTTATGATGTTTTGTCTTCCCAAGTAACTGCTAGGCGTGATGGAGCCCTGCTGTCCTGGAGATGGCTGAACACCTGCCTGCCCATGGGAAGGAGTGAATGAATTTCTTGTTTTGCTTTGCTTGTGCGCGTGGCTTTTGCTTTACCTATCAAACTGTCTTTATCTCAACCCATGAGTTTTCTCATTTTTACTCTTCTGATTCTCTCCCCCATCCCACTTGGCGGGGGAGTGAGCGAGCGGCTGTGTGGTGCTTAGTTGCTGGCTGGGGTTAAACCACAACACTTGGCTTACTCTGGAATTAGTAGCAACTACAATATCTAAGATCAAACTGCTTTGAAAACAGTGATGTAATCTTCAATTTATGTTGGTACGTCTTAGTGTAAACTGTAATAATTCAAGAATTTTACAATCACTATTCACTACATGATCTTATTTGTCCTGATTTTATACAAGTCGACATCCTAACTCTGGGAAAGAATCTTGATTTACACAGGTGGGAGAACAGCAATGGGCCCTTCCATGTAAATATTGCAGGTGCAAATTCTGTGCTATATCATGACCCACAGTGCCCTGTTCACTACAGCGTGACAACATCATGTGTGGGACCTTGCAGCTAATATTTCCAAAAGCAGCTCCTGTGCCCATCAAAGATGCCTGGCCCATATTCTATTTCAGCCAAGCACCCAAAATCACAAGGCACCTTCACAAATGTGCCAAGTGTTATGCCTCTTTCCTGACATTTCACTTGTGAGCTCCCCTATCGTTTTTTTCCCATTGGCCAGCTTAAAGTCACATCTTGACCTGACAGCTTGCTGGAAAGGTATGTGCTGCAGCACATCTAAGCTGCTATGGAAGCTTAAGAAACTAAAGAAATACATCCAGCCAAGTAGATTTTTGCTTCCCATTCTGCTGGTTGTTTCTCTGCTACCTCTTGAGCAACTGCAAGGAAAGAGGTGAGCAGTACAAACAATATTTAGTCCAAACTACGTGTCCTATATGTCCAGAAATGTTTTTAATCCAGAGAGGAAGATTCAGCTACATTCACAGAGTCCTGCTCTGCTCTGAGATACTGCAAGCTCTCATTGCTAATAATGCATATGAAAAGCAAAGGAAATACACACAGACGTTTCATGAGATATGTCAGGATATACACTTGAGGACTTAAGGCTGGGCTTTGGTGAGAGAAACCATAATAATAAAGACATCAAACAGCACACGAACTTCAGCATCTCCCCAGCTGCAACCCACAGAAGGCAGGGGCTGATGCCGTAGCGCTGCCCTCCCGTGCCGTGCCACTGCCAGAAGATCTACTTTCCATCGCGTGGGCCCACATCACTCCAGCCGTGTGTAGGCTCTACTCTGAACCACCAAAATCACCACCACACACGGCTGATCTTCACACCTACTTCTGACCCTTAAGTAGCGTCCCTATCAACTGCTGCTCTTCCTAGAGCTGGATGCGGCCGCCTGTGATGCCACGGGCTGTGTGCGGTGTGTGTGCTGGCAGGCAGCAGCATCGCTGCCGAGAGCTCACAGAACACACGCTCAGACGGCCAGGGATGTGCTGTGGGATCATGGATGTGGAGAAAGGGTATCGTGGGTCATAGAGAGGTGGGTCAGGCACATACCATGCCTCTCTACTCGGTGCAGCAACAGCACATGGGTCTTAACTTGTTATAACTTGATTTTTCCCCATTTTATTCTGAGAAGTGAGACTCTGAGATCAGCTTTATTTTGGGGCTGGCTCAGAATGGTTTATCTCACACTTAGTGCAGTCCCATTTTGATTGGCAAAAGCTGTGGCCTTATAATAGTTAAGCTGGTAATAAACTACTAACTTAAAGTGTTTTTTCCAATTAAAACAAAATCTACATTTGTTTTATAGAAATAAAAATGTCTTACAACTTTACTTCCTAATTATAGCTTTAAAGTGCCATATTCTTTCAAAAATTATTACAAGCCAGCTAAAGGGAGAGGTGAAAAACAGTTTTATCATAATTATACAATTGCAAAGTTTTATAATAAAGAAGTATTTCAGAATTTCCATTTGTCTAAAGTCCCTTGTAGATTTCTCCACAGTTTTTTAATTGCACAATCAAAACCAAACACCTGTTTGAAATTAGCGTGCATCCAAACAAGAAGAAAAGACATGCATTTTTGTCAGTGAGAATAATTAACCACTGGAACAGACTATCAAAGGATATGATACATTCTCATTCACCCTCATTAAATCAAGAGTGGGTCTGTTTTTAAAAGACACCGTCTCTTATCCTAGGATCGTTTATTTGAAGTTCCACGACCTGTGCTATGCAGGAGATCGTAATAATGATGGTCATTTTTTGCCAGAGATGTCAAAGAACATTTTGGCTCCTGGGACACTCACATACCACATCTCTGAGCTCTGGCTCCTGTCAGCTGCCGTCAGACGGCAATCCTTCTTTCCTGAAGATGAAACAGCCAGCAAGTTTTAAAGATATTTGTCCCCATTTGGTTTGCATCTCTCACATTGCCCCTAGTGCACCCCTCCACCTGGCCTTGAAATCTCTTTACTTGTTAGAATAAAAATAACATAGTAATTGCGCTGAAAAATGTTTTACAAAAGAAAAAGTTATCCCACATCTTTTATTAAGATGTAAGAGCCCAATTAAGAGGTATTTTAGCCATCTTTCATTGATTTCGCTACCCTAATACCTTTAAAAACACAGCTGTTACTTCTTAGACTTAAATATTTGGACCTTGTTATGCCAAGAGTTGCTCAAATACTGAATTAAATGCTGTCCCAGGTATGAATAGCTTAAATACCTGCTGCAAAGCAGCGAGCCAAATTCCACTCCAATGCAGAATTTTCCCCATTTCTATCCTAAGTATTTCCCACCCCTGCTGCTCTGGCTGGGGGTGCGGACTAGACCTGCCTCTCGCTCAAATAACCAGAGGATCTGGGAGCCCGGGGGATGTCCCTGTGCTCACTAAAGGACAGAGCCAGCCGCTTGAGGATCCGTCACCCAAACCCAGCCTACCTTAGTCCCATCCTCCAGGCACTGGAGGAGGATAGATCCTAAGTAGGGGAGCTACTGCTGACCTAAGCAGTACTTATAAGTCAGGCAGCACAAGGGGACAAGGGGACTGTGGTGTGACGGTTTCTTTCTGCTTGTTCTCTAGCCTCTCTTCTGCTTTCTTCTCATTTCATAGCTCAGTGGAGATGTCTGCTGCTCCCAGGCAGCAGGCAGGATCCTCAAAAAATGTCCTTGCTGTATCTGTAATTTTATTCGAGGTTTTTAATTTCCACTCAGTTTCAAGGGATGAACAAGTAGCTGTGGTCTTAAGTACCTTGCCATGGGAAAATATTCAGCCCAAAATACAGAGTCTTTGTAATACAGAGCACAAGTAATAATAGCAAAGAGGTGCTGTTAATATCGTGTAGGGAAATAGGTTATCATTGTAGCATATAACAAAGACTGTAGCCAAAATTACCCCAAAAGTCATACAGTGTGATTTGTTAGACCTTCCAGTCACCCTCAGACAACACAGACCTGCTCCACAGGTTGTGTCCTAGGCACCTAGTTTTTAAATAAGCATTTTTTTGTCAGTGCTGTCCAATGCTCAGATTTTTACTGGAAAGATTTTCCACTAATACTTTGAGTGAATTGATTCTAAGCATCAATGTGAAATTTTCATCAATTTCTTGAAATTGCAATTGTGTAATTGCAAAATGACATAATGAAACTTATAATTTGTACATTTTTATTTATTTATATGAAGTCAATAAGATTTTATGAGCAAAACCACATGAAGAATTTGTCTGAAGTTCATGTATTTCAGACTGGCATTTGTAGAATAATTTGCTTTGCATGACTTTAAGCCTCTCCAGCCGCCTTCAGTTCCTCAGCACCTTCAGCATCACCGGGTCGATATATGAGCTATTTCTTCCTTTCTTCCAAACAGATGTGGGCTGATTGTGCCATACTTTGAGCCAACCAAAGACCAATTTCCCCTCTCAGTAGTTCGGAGTCGTTCATCCCAGGGAGGGCTCACTGGTCACACTTGGCAGTGTGCTCAACCATTTTTGCCCAGCAGGAGAGCAGCCCCATGCTGACCCAGCGGCCGAGCCGACCAAGCCTCCGCCTGCCTGCAACGCACCATTTCGACATACCTACGGTCACAGCACAGCTTCTGCAGGAGCCTTCATGGCAGGAGGGGGAATTACAGGATGGTTAATAAACAGCTTTGCCACTGATGTCAAATAGGAGGAAAAATATTGTGAAGACATCAAGGTGGGTATTTGAAGGGGGATTGAAGTTTTTAATGATGCGGTTAGAGAGGTTCTCCCTGTAATCTTCAGCATCTGTAGTACTGAAAGAGCTCCTGTCCTTTTAGAAGAGAAGCTGTTCAATAGACATTGCAGGGTCAGGAGTTTGACTTTGCTTTTGCAGTCACTTCTCTCTAGACTCACCACAGCAGAGCTCTATCTGCTTGACTGCCAGCCTATCTGGCATCAGTCTGTTTTGGGCTATGATTTGCTTACCACTAATGTAATGATAATAAGCTAAATAATCCTATGTTTTTTATTTGCATATGAGTAAAATATCTGCTATATTTTCGCATAAATATGCCTTTGTGTTAAGCAGAAATGTGAAAAGTCAAATGCAGTCTGCGTAATGTTGAATCGCATGGGAATGCTTGTGGAATATGAACATTTAAAAGGACATAAGTATTAAAGAACTGGGCACCTGAAAAGGAAGTTCTCTTAATTATAGCTATGGTGTCAGACAGGAGGCAAAATATTGTCAAGAAAGAAACAAGGTAGGTATTGAAGGGGAACGGCAAGTTTTTATTACTAATTTAATTAAGAGTAACATTAAATTCTATTTCAAAAATACTGTCTCTTCTCATGCACTAAAGAGGCTGGATAATGTTAGCCTATATTCAAATAAGGTCTTGAATGCTTAAAACAAGAATTAGGTGGAGCTGAGTTATGTAAAGCCAAGATTGTAATCCAGTGATTCATGATGGCTTTTCATCGTAAGGCAGAGCCCACAGCATGCCCCAAGTTATGGTCTCCTGGTCATCCCCGGCAGGAGACCTGACATATACCCGATGTCCCTTCCTTTCAGTGACCCTGGAGAAGGAAACGCAGGTGTGCAGAGGAGTGGTGGGACAGCCCAGTCTTCCCCAACCTGAGTTTGGAGCGGGAAGCTCTCTGGAGGTAAGACTCTCCAGAATATTGGCACCTCTTCCCCACTCTGTACACTCGGCCGTGGCTTCTGCCTAATTCTGGATTTATTTAGACTCACCCGGTACCTTTCTGTTCTGTTAGCACTGGTTTATTAAATATACAGTTAATGAGATCACAGTTGTCATGAATCTAATTTATAATCAATGTTTATTGAATTTGTAAGTTCTTGACTTTTGTAGAATTAAAAGGAAAGTACACGGCATGTCATGCTATTGCCTTATGCAGTATCAGACAACACACTTTTGAAAAATCATGTTTGCTTCTCACTTGATATATCTACACTAAAAGATGATGTACAGCTACAGGTGTAAGTCTGCCCAGATCAGCTAGTCTAAAAGGTCGCAGTCACAGTTGCTAGTGTTGAGTTTCTTGCACTTTATGTCTTGCAATGTTTGATAATTTCAAGATAATAACAGCTTATTTAAACATTTCTTTATACCAAATTATGTATCATATAATTAATAAAACAGTGCATTACTGTATGTGCAGTTTACCATGCATGTTAGCATAAGATCGAAGGCAAGTGTCCGTGCTCCAGAACATACGTGGCTTAGTTGATTGCTAATGGTCACATGAGTGGGTGTACATGAAACGTGGAAGCAGAGTCCCAGCAAAGCGGGCTGATGGCACGTCCTGGCCACACCATCCAAACACTCTGCATTTACAGCAGCCTGCCCACCTCGCCTGCAAGGCTAACAGAGGCATCGCCTTTGCCCCCAGGAACACCATCTTCGTCAATCAGCTTGCTGTTACTGATGCTGTTGCTATTACTAACAGACAAGGAGGGGAAATGAAATGGCTTGTCTGGGTTTGCACCCTTTTCTGGAGAGCAGCTTGTCTTAGAGAACAGTGATGTGCTGATCGCAAGCTCAACCTGAAATTAAAAGAATAAAATTCTACTATTTCTGAATCTCTTGCCTGCTGTGAACAATGCAGACACATGCTTGCTTGCTTTTTCTCTCTCTTTTCCAGCTCTTCCTTTCTTCCCTCTGTTTTTTAAAGGTTTATTAATAATCCTGCCATAATGCTACAAAAATACTGCATTATATAAAAGGTTGATGCGCTAAAATTACATCATAAAATTACGTAAAAGAGTTCTAGTTAGTACTTAGAAGATCCTTTTATTAGCCAAATACTTTGCTATGGGTAAACCAGTAGTTTATCAAGCAGTATTTCTCTTTCACACATAATCTCTTATAACAGCCTGACTTCTGCCCCCCATACCGTGAAATCACGATGAGCACAAGCCAAATGGCCCTGTGACTGCTGGCTCATTTCCCATAGGTTTGCGCAGTTCCAAGGATGGTCAAAGCATTGCTTAGTGTTTCTAACTGCCCCAAGGCATTCAACAGCCTAGACCATTCAAGGAGATAAGAAACCTACAAGAGAGAGGCCTCCTACCCTTGTCATCTGTCAGTCATGGATCTTGGCTCACCCATAACAGAGGAACAGACAGGCATGTAACTTGCATGAAGAAATAAGGAGTTTCTGAGGAGTTTAATCAGGACTTTCCCCCAAACAGGTCACTGTTGTTGTATTTAAAGAGTTCAGGCTGCTCCTAATTGTCCCTGATTGCCCTGGGAGTAGAAGGTATTCCTCCCTAATAAAGGGACCTTAATTAGTAAGCTGTCTCTTTCACTGTCTGTCCTTTGGCAGTTCTCATTCCCCCTTCAGAGACACCAGGGAAGTATGGCAGTATGGAGCAGTCTTCTGTCTTCCCCTGGAGAAGGCAGTGCCAGGAGCACAAGCAGTTGGCACACTCAGCCCCAGAAAGATCCCCTGGTGGAGAGGAGAAGAAATTTCCACATAAATACAACCAGTATAGTGGCTCATATAAGTCTATATGTCCTATGATCTCCCTGCCATTGCACATATGTGAGGCACGCTCATGCCCTGTGGTCCCTGGGAACCTGAATGTCCTCCTGCAGCCATGTATACTAAGAAGAAATTAAAGACGCTCCTCAGTGGCTCTGAACTGTACTAGACAACACAGGGATCGCAAGAGCTTAACTATTTACAGATAGTTTTATATTTCTGCACTAATAACCACAGGCTGGCATGTACTCTTGTTTTCTCCTGATGCACATAGCTTCACATCATTGGGGACTGACCTGAGTAAATGGCCACAAGGCAGGTTCGTGGCTCCAGCTGGAGGCTGTCCCCCCCTGGAGGGCTATAGCATCCTGAGAAGGACCCTGTGTTTCTGGTCCTCAGAGCTATGCTCTAATCTTGAATCATTGAATATTAAGGTCAAGGGCAAGATATTCTCCACTATAATTCCATTAAGTGGTAATTGATAAGTTACAAAAAGAAGTTAGCATATACTTTAATTTTAGCTACTTTATATAGCTAATACCATATTTGTGTTACCTGTCCAACCTACTCAGAACTTATTAAACTCTCACATCTCTAGAGAAGGCTGTTCAGAAACTTTCCAATTAGCCATTCTGTTTATTATTTCTTCTCCACTTACCCATGAAATCTAGTTATCACCTTTCCACCCACTTGTCCTAGTGCCACCCACACATATATGCACACACGCATCTCCTATGTACCACCAAGTCATACATACCTCACTTATTAAATGACTCAGCTCACCTAGTTCATGCCTGCTCAGAACGCAGAAATTATCAGTTGCCTTCAACCTACCCATCTTGTTTCACAAATATTGTTCTCACTCGGGCATATGCAGTTTTGGTCAAAAAGTCTCCCCTGATACTAAAGAAGACAAGAGTTCTGGATTACCACCTCAAGTCTGAATCCTCAGCAGCATCAAGACCTTCTAGTCAGCAAAGCATCTTGAGTCCGTCATTATCCATGTACTTCTATGGTTTCCTTTGCAGACAGTGCTCTCAGAAGAGCTGCAAGCCTTAGAAAGTTCAGCTGAGAGCCACAAAAGCACATGGTTGCTTGAAGTGGGACTGTGTTGGGATTTAAGCACCTTTGTAGGTCTAAGAGAGAAATCTACAAATTCCACCTATCTTTAGAGACATTTACACATTTTACCACTCCAGTTCCTTGGTCCAGTCGATGTAACCAAGGAGAGCAATCCTGCCTGTGCTTGATCAGGAGAGGCCTGACTTTAAAGTACAGTTACAAGATCAAGCTCTTCAAAAAGCACGGTGGGCTTAGCCATTGGTGGTGCTACCCCTTTTCCTATGATACCTTCATGGCTAGAACAATTCTCCAGTCCCAGTTCGTGAGGCACTGGTGTAGACCTGGAAGAGTGACTTCATAGACTAAGCAAGAAGTTGACTTGGCTGAGGTGACATGAAGGTCTTGGTGTCAGTTTTATATTTTATCTAATTAGAATTTCACATAAAATGCACAAGTTGTTCTTGGAACAGGGATTATATCCAAATATCCCCTCTTAGATGGATGTCTCTATCCATGCTTTAAGGGGTTAAACTTTTCCCTTCTCCAGTCCCAAAACTCTGGGATTGTTTTCTGCAAAGTGTTCTGTTTCTGAAAGCAGCAGCTTAGGTACCTCAGCGCACAAGAGGGCTGCAGGATGTGAAACCTGATCTCATAAAAACGTGTCCCCGTGACCCAGCATTAAGTATCTAATCCCTCTGACAGGGCAAGGGTGTAAGACCCAACTCTGCCATCAGGGTTTCCTATTAGGTAACTTTGGCAGCTGCCTATTCAACACATTGTCTATTTTGATTTTCATTCATAGGTTTGATGACTAGAGAACTTAGGTGTTTTATTCAGAGATGAAGATACCACTCAGGCACAAAATTTAGTATAGTGACTCCAAGCATGACCATATTAACCTTCCTTTAGGGATCTAGTTCGTACTCTGTCCTCCTTATTTTTTATTTCCAATATTAAACAGACCTTTAAAGCCCGCAGCTTGTTTCTGTAGCCTAGCTACTGTTGAGCCAAAAGTCACTAATGGATAAGAAACAGCAAGCAATTAGCAACAACAAATATTTGGGGCATTAATGATGTAGCTTGTTCTCACTATCTCCTAGCAAGATATCTGAATACAGAACTTCCTCCTTCTCCTCTCCCTGCTGCCCCAAATTTAGATATAAGTAAATTCAACAGATTAGAGATGCCACAATATGAAAATTAATTTATTTGATACATGTACAGTTCAGATCATAGCCATGGGACATACCTACCATGGTATGGGATGTATACGTCTCATACACCTGTAGTAATGCACACGAGCCTTTTTTCAGTATATTATTTTTAATCTCTGTACTATAACAGAGTTGAGCCTTCCATGACCATGGGCCTGCCACATGGGATCATACCTTCTTTCTGTGGCGTAGCCTGAAGGAATAACTAGAAACTACTAGACATGAAAGTTTTAACTAGAAATATGTTACTGAGGCCTAGTAGGCAAGCTAAATATGAATCATTGCAAAAACACAACACATCACTTATTCCCTGAAATAAGTAAAAGCTGAATATTTTGCCAATGTTATAAAGGTGTTGTTTTCATACTACAAACAGAAGTAAGAGGATTTTTAAAAGATAGCTTATCAAATGATAAATAAAAAAGATAAAATTACTTGCTTTGTTGTTTTAAGTACATAAGTACTTAAACGTTCGGGCACCTGTGTTCACAGATCAGTCTAGAGTCCTGTTTTGCAATCATAAGGTACGATACGGTGACTAAATATCTTAAATATAGAACATAAAATCCCATTCCAAATCTGAGAAATGCTAACAGTATTCCACTTGTATGTAGATGAAATATGCTTATTCTAACATTCAAATATTTACCCTAAATTCCAACTCTGAATGACTGTACGTGTTAAAATGGCAGACCCAGATGCTTAACCTGTTGGACACAGGAATACAGCTGTTTGAAGCTAGCTTTCTGTAGAGATTGGAGTAACTTAGCTAAATTTTAGCTGGTATTTAGCAACTGGTTTAAATATATTATGACACACACTAAAAGCCCACTAATTTTTAATGAATGTCTGTATTAATAGATCCTCTCTATTTATCCCCTGCATTCTTTTTGCAGGTCATATTGACTCTCCTGGGCTCTCCGTAACATTTTTCTGCCATTCTCCAGAGACAGATTCAATCCAATGACTTTCTTCCACCCATAGTCCTGGGCCCATCAATTATCCCTGACCCCTTTTCTTGCTGTCCAATCAGCTAAGCTGAATCCTTGACAACCGACCAAATATTTTGGGTTCAAATAAATGAGAGAAACCACTTTCAACTTGCACATTACATACATAGGATCACCACACAAAGGTTCCCATGGCTCCAGGATGTCCCGAGTCCCAGGTAAAACAAGCAAAGAGTAAAAGATTCCCCAAAGAGTCCCCAAAGTGCACACTCCTTGAAGCCCCCAAAATTCAATAAAAAACGCAACCAGGCTTTCCCACTTCCATGGTGGCTGAACTGCTCAGCTCTGCTTGCAATAAGGCCTGTGTCCAAGATATTTAAAGTTATTTAGCTATCTCAGATGCTTAAGCATTTGAACTACATCTGATGTAGATTTCTCTAAAAAATTGACATTACACATCACTTTTAGGACCAAAGCTCCCCTGGGATGCAAGCTGCAAATGAAAGTCTCTATCCTCAAATGGAATGCAAAGTAGCTATTATTTTGAGCAGAGAACCACTTTCAGCTTAACTCAGTTGTGAAAGTAGGAACCCAGCTATGCACAGAGGTACTTCCAAACCCTGGGGACCAGAATCCTCCTGACAACAACCGTAGTCCAATGGTTAAAGTACATCCTGCTGGATGGAAGGCCCAGGTTTCGTAAAGCTGAAGATACTCGGTTTAGTGGATAGAGCATTTACCTAACAGGACAGGAACCTGGGTTTTGGTCCTTGCTTTGAATTTTCTGAATTTTGCTTTAAACAGTTATAGGGTAAATTAGATTGAAGAAGGCTTTGAACTGGGAACTGAATCTAAATATTCTTCTTTCTGTGCATGGTGGTTTTAACTGTTGGACTAAAATGTGTCTTATGTGCTTGTTCTCTCTGGCCCCAGGAGTCTGGTACTTGACTGCATGGTGACAGTTTCAGCAGGACAGATGCAGGGTGCTTTCTCACCTTTTTAGCCCTCTAACTGAGGATCTTGATCCTGTCAGAATATATTAGACACTACTCAAGAGCTCCCACTGTACTGGGAAGCAAAGCAATACCTGTCGTCTCTACCCCAGTGAGGCTGAAATGCTGAACCACTTTGACCGGGGACTTGTCACACTGCACAGAGCAAACCACCAGAAGTAAGGGAATGTCACGCTTTTTAAAAAAGTGCCTATAAACATGAAAAGGCTAGGTTCTTTCAGCATTTGTAGTCTTCAGGTAAAGAAGTGTTTGCGATCATTATTTTGGACTTACACAGATTCAACCTCAATCCTGCTTTAAGTCTAAGTCTAAGCTTTTTATTGGATCTAGCCCCTAATGCCTATTGAATTAATTTCTTTATCTCAATGAACATTTAGCTCCTATATACCTTTGAACATCTGGACCAGTATTACAGCCTTCCACGTCACTCCTTAATGCCTCTAACCCATCACTATAACTCATTTACGGATTGCTGTCAAAAGTTGTCAGAGTATCCAGCTGTCAACACACACATCAGCAATAGATCACCCACACATTTGCTCACCCCACTGAATGCACTGCTCCCACAATGCTCCAAAGTTTTGCCGCCCTGAAGAACAGGAATGCCAAGATGCCTCCTGTAGCAGAGTCCCCTAACATCCTGAAACATGTAAATAAATTTTAAAATTACTTTAAAAGATTTATTTCAGAGCTAAGCTACAAACTAAATAGCTTCACTATTATGTAGCTTCAGCCACATATTGCAACCAAACCTTTCACAGTTGTGGTATTTCACAGTGGCAGTGAAACGGATATAGTTTAAACCAACTCTTTTTCCTTCTTAAATTCTAGGGCACCAGTAACATTATGTAGCCTTGGTGCTTCTTTTAACATCCTACCTATGATGGCATTTGTGACCATCATCCAGAAAATTGCTGAAGTGCAACATAATCTGTCCATCCTTTTCTTTCCGGACAAACTTTGGGCATGACCCTATGTGGGAGATCCGCGATGCGGGAGCAGCGGAGCTGCCAGCGTGCCTGCCGTGTGGGACTCCTGCTGCGATGGATCAGTTTGGGCTCTCCTTAGGGCAGATACCAGGCTTTTCTGCCTCACCCAAACCACGCAAAGCAGCCTCACTGAACACCAGGGCAATGCCCTGTGTTTTCTCTTGGTGTTTGATTAGCTCTAGGTAACAAGCCATAGAAAAAAGCAATAAGCCTAATTCAGACATGCTCAACACAGTCATAGCACTCTTTTGTAAAATTTATTTAATGCTTTGTAGATATGCTTAAGCAACACTGATGAAAAAATGTCATTCAAAGGCTTTGTCTGGAATAACACTTAGTTCAGTGAAATTCTCAGTCATCTTACACAGTTCTCATTTACATAAACCAAAAACATTCGTGCACGTGAGTGAATGGTAAGAGGCCTGTGGCTGCGGCCTTCAATCTCATCAGGGTGGAACAGCACATCTATTCTGCTACGCAGCGACATCCCGAAAGTTACTTGATGTTACTGAAGTCAAAGCCTTATGCTTTTCAAACAGGGGTACCACTGGAGCTCTAAGTCAAAGCAATGAAATAAAAATTTGGAAAAAAATATTAACCTAATGGATGTCACATTTCTTAGAGCATTGGCTAACTACACTAGCAGATTATCAACTGCAATGTCAGTACCAAAATACTGAGTTAGTTTTTGTATCTTTCCTTGTGTTGTTATGTACTACACAAAACCTTAGAAAAAACTCCCAGAAAAATATGAAGCTTTACTGCAAAAGAAATTAATGCAAGAAAATGGTGTTTTTAAGTACTAAAGAGATATGAAGCATTGCTTCTTCATATCCTGCTAAGGAGCAACAGCTGCACTTCATCTTAACTTGACGTGCTTCAGAACTCATATTCATATAGGTATTTAATGATCCAAACATAATGGTCCTATATAGTATAATTACTTATATGAAGGCTCAACTTCATATGTAATCTTTTAAAAAAGATGCTTCAGTGGAAAACTTGGTTTGGTTCTAACCATGAATAAGCTCTTTAACAGTGAAAATGTTTTGAAGGGATTGGAGACTATTGACCATGGATCTTGAGCACATTTGACAATCAGACAATGTTATTCCTTCTTGACAGACTCCTTGTTTCTTCCTCCTTCGCAGTATAGCCAATACAAGGAGAACAGGTAGAGTGCCAGACAAACCATCAAATCATAGTGGTAGAGTGTGGCAGCAAATAGAAGAAAGAAGAAGACATAAAAGATTTTGCAAGCAATATGTTTTAAACCTGGAGACTCACTAGGTAACTTAGGTGCTTCGCTCTTCTGGTTAGAAATATCTGCAGAATCAGAAATGTGCTGGCTTTCCTTCTGTGAGTCATCAAGCCAGTTTAGTGTTTTTCCCTCAGTTATTAAACAGTCAGATTGAGAGCCTGTCCCTCCAACTTCTTCGGTAGGCTTACTAATTAAAACCTCCGGCCTCGATGACTTCTCTTGTTTGAACTCTGCTTGATGGAAACATTGACCTGTATTCTTTCCTCTTCCTTCTCTAGAAATTGCTGTGTCTGAAGTGGAGGGTACTTCTTTTTTTTCAGCTTCAAGAGAGAGGTTTTTATTCATACATGTCATTTCATTCGGTAGACTTAAATTGTACCCTGACTCAGCAGCAACCTTGTCAATGACTTTGAATTCAAAGTGTCTGTACAGATGCTCCGTATCTCCTGCCACAGTGGACCCTTCAGAAGATGCCGCTGAAGAGCTTTTATAATGGTAACTGGGCACAGCATTTGTACCAGAAGGTGGCATTTTTGTTTCAGCTTTAGCATGTAAATAGGAAAGTGTACCAACATGGCTTTCTTCCCCACAGAGCTCCTCTGCCTCCTCACGGTGTAGATGCTTCTGGGCACTCGGGGGACATTTAGATACTTCTGAATATAAACCCTGCCCCAAACCTTCTTTCTTTCCTGTAGCAGAAGCCTTTACTGCTTCTCCTACAGGTAAAATATTGCCGATGTCTGGTTGTGCTTTGGCACGTTTTTCCCTGCTATTGCATACAGACATCGTTTCTCCTTGCACTGTTTCATGTACGCGTGCATTATAAATATCTAAAACTGATTCCTTTTCAAATTCAGTGTCATATAATACACCCACTGTGTTGGGTTGACAAAGAGCATAATGTGAACCATCATTTCTCCCTTCATGTGTATCAAACGCTGTTTCCTTTTCCTCTGTGGGCCTGTCACTTAGTGCAGTCTCTTGAGGTAGCTTAGCAATTACTGCTTTTTCACTGGCAGACATTTTTTCTGGAGCACTTTCTGATGTTGTTTTAATTATATAAGCTGTACCTGCCTCTACTGCCTCTGTAATACCCTGCTCGGAGACAGAAGACTTTTCACAACTCTCTGCCTCCTGGCAGGTAAACAACTCCTTTGTGGAAGCCGTGCTCCGAGGCTCTGCGTTCCCCCTCGCTCCCCACCGAACCTCGCTACCCGATTCTTGCCACCTCTGCTCTGCGGGGTTTGCTTCCCTTTCCTTTCCTATCAGTCTTCCTTTATTTGTGTTGTCTGACTTTCCTCTGTCTTTTAACCTCGTGAATCCTCTGTGTTCCCGAGTGTCTTTGGCTCTCCTTTCATCCCCCGGAGAGGATGCCGGGGGATCCGCCTGTGCAGGCCTGGGTGCCTGTTTGTTGTCGTCGGCTGACAGAGGCGTTGTGTTCAACGCTTTGGCGGCGCGTTTTCTATGTGACTTGAAAGGCTTGGGTGCTTCCTCCTCGCCGATTAGTGCTAAGTCTGCTACTTCGATGACTTTCTTCTCCTTCCCCGCATCAGCGTTACAGCTCTTTTCTGACATTTCACCAACTCCTTTTTTTTGCGTGTATTGGCTTTTTGCGGAATCTATTGAGACATCAGCACGTGCAAAAGTGTCGGCATATAAATCTCCTCTTAAATGTACCCGAACTTTGCCTTCAATCATCTTGATTTTTCCTTCATTTTTGTCAACGTCTGACAACAATGAATCCAGAGTTTGGTGAGACATTTGCAGCACCTGGTGCTCCGGAGCTGGATTAGCATTGCCATCCAGCGTCCCTGCTATGCATGCCTTTAATTGCATGGATTCATCATGCTCTGGAGAAATGGTTTCTGGTCTCGTTTCACAGGCCCCTTTCGAGGTATCAGCAGCATCCTCACTGATGAATAACCTCTCCATCATCTTACTTCCCGAGGCACTATCTGCTTCACCTTTTGAAATATCTGTGTGGCTCTCTCCTTGTTGGCTCGAGACAGTAGCCGTAATATCGATAGCCTCATGCTGCTTTGTCCCAGGAAAATATTTCGCCGATAAAAGGCTTTCACTGGTACCAGTACGTTCCAAAGACCGCTCACCGCTGTTTACCAAGCCAGCAGCGACTTCCTTCCCTGATGGCTGACTATCATAATCTCTTAGGGAACACTTAACTTGATCTTTTAATTCTCCTCCTACCTCTCGTGAAGTGTTTTCAGATGAGGAACTGATGGGCACAGGGTGCCTCAGCAAGTCACTGCTTCTTTCTATACAGGTTAGCTTTTTCTCCAATCTTTCAGTTTCACTTGGAAAATTAACTGGTTCTGTTGTGTATAAATTCCTTTCATCTCTGGAAGAGGTACCTCTAGCTCCTGTGAAGTGCTGATTTAGCTGAAACAATAGAATAGAAAAGAATGATCAAAAAGCGCTTTGCAAAAATATGCCAAATGAAGGAGGCAGGATTTCGTTATGGAAAGTTTTGTTTTCAGTAACAAAGCTTTTATGGAAACATGTTCCAAACCATTTGCAAAATTTGCATTGTATGTATTTTTTAACATAGGTAATGAGCTTTATGGTGGTGCTGAAAGGAGCAGGAAATAAAATAGCATTCAGAACCCTCTCTCTTTATTCATGAGTTCAGTAAGCTGCTAGTGCATTTTATACAAATTAAATCTGAAGAGAATATTCCCTTAAAGGGAGGCTAATTCATTCTCTACACATTCGGTTCTAGGTTTGGAGAGAGGGAGGCGTGGGGGGGGGAGGATTGGCGCTTAAATGAGGGCATTGATACAGTACATCAAAGGCTGGTAATGTACAGTATTGTCCAGTAAAACAAAGACACATTTCACGCTGACAAATACTGTAAGGATTATCTGTGCTTCATTTCTCTCAGGGACCATTTTACAGGCTTCAAACCAGACTGTTTTTAGACAATCTGGTAAGACATGAGTTGGAAATGAGATTAGCGAAGTAAAAGGCCAGAAACTAATCACTCTCCCTCCGAGCTCCCAAATATCATATTGTATTATTCAGCTATGCCTGCTTGTCATTGCACTCTCTTCTCACTTTAGCACAGCCACACTGATAGCACTAGCTGATCAATTAGAGGCTAGCTTCTTGGGCACCCCTTTATGCATTCGCACTTGCTGTAGATACCCCCGTTACAGTTTCTCTTATTAATATGTTTTCTGCAAAGCCTCTGCAAACTATTAATAGTAAAACGTCACTCAAAGAAAAGTGAGGGAGCTAATGTCTCTGCAAATTCTGTTTTAATGACCCTCTGCCAACCAGTGCTCAAGTGTATTTGAGTTCTTCGGTGATGCCAACTGTCAGGATTTAACAGTGAGATGCCTGTGTTTTTTTCCCCTCCTCATAACTGACATTTGCATGATCTCAATAATTATATGCAAATCTTACGATTTCCCCTTCTTCTCACATAAGGCTCATGTTACTTGTCAACCGCACAGCTGTCTTGTGAGCCAATGCCTGTGCGTTTCAAAGATTTGGTTGTATTTCCATCTATTATAAGCCTTCATTGTTTAATTCATTAAAGAGCGCATAGTGCAAATTAACATCTAAATTATAGCTCCCCCTTCATTTATTGTACGGACAATCCTGGCAATTGATAAACAAACGGTTATATTTGATCCTGCTTTTTCTAGCAGGGTGGACTGAGAACAACAAGGGATTTTAGAGGTCCTCCTTTTTATGTTTCACCATAAAAACAAAAAAAAAGGAGACATTGACTTTCAGGCAGTGAAAGGTCCCACAACAGGCAACAATTTTCAACTTTTTAAAGTAAAAAACAAGAAAAATTTATATTCGAATAAGAGGGATTTATTCTCTCTCTATCAATAAGGGAAAAAAAAAGAATGGTTCTCATCTTCCTCTCCTGTCTGATTCAGCATTCACATTTTCACAGGTGATAGCTATTATAATCTATGATTATGAATCTATGCACCCAAATGATATGAGCTGAGAACAGACACTGAGAATAATAGATTGCTGTACGTGTCTCATTTATTGCCATTTCTTCTTTCATACTGAAGAATGCAAGCCAAACCACACACACACACGCACACACACAAATCCAAATAGATTGAATGTTCACTGAGTGTGAAATTTATTATAACAAATTTAATGTCAAATACTGATATAGAAAAATCTGCTAATATAAATATACATATATTTATTTTGCTCATATAGCATGTTACATAGTTATGCTTTGAAAAACCCCAAAAGCAAACAGTACCATAAATGTAAGAATTTTACCAAATATAAAGCATTTATTTAAGCATATTCCCATCCTAGAGACTAGGAGGAGAGATTTTTGAAATGCTACTCCTTAATTCCTTCAAACTGTCATTTAGAGCCTCTGGTAAAGAAGTAAAAGGGAGAAGTAATTAATTTAAGACCAGCAAAAGTTGCTGCACTATACTGAAATCAAAGCACCTTCTATTGTTGAATCAGTTAGAGATTCAGTGAAAGTACAGACCAAGGTTTTACATTTGTAAATTAGTACATCAGTCAGCTCTGTTAAAAGGAGGCATTTCACCAGCTTTGAAGCGTAAATGGGTTCATATCATTTAATACTGTAGATATAATTGTGTAACACTTACCAGCAACTCTAATTCTTTTTCATCGTCTTCGTGATCACCCTGGTTGTATTCTGCGTTTTTATCTTTTATATTTTCACTAGCTGGTTTGGTGTCTTTGTCTTCTGCTTGTGAATAAACAATCTCTGGGATGTTTGTGTCTGAAGAAGAGTTAACAAAAACATACTTGAATAATTTCCATGAGGTTGTTTTTCACACTATCTTTTTTAATTAACATGTGCAGTAAGGAAGAACTAATTAAACCGGGTGTTGTACCTGAAGTCCTTGAATTATTCCATGTGTCATCATCAGACGTTGCCAATATTTCTTCTTTGCTGTTAAACAAAAAGAAACTTCCTGTGTTATTCGGCAAAAATTATTGTTCTAATTCCTTTTAGACTCAGCTATAAAGACTGCTAGTTAATTACACAAAATTTTGAATGCCGTTTAAAATTCTGAAAACAACAGCTTTATAAAAGGCAGCTTTTTTTTGAGTGACCTGATATTAAGCCTTGGCCAAAGAAAGAATTGGCCAAGAAAATGAAAATGTGTTGACCTTCAGATTACATTGCAAAGCTGATGGGTTTTCCCAGGCCTTTTCTGAGAAAGCAGCACAAAGGTGATTAGATGGGTCAGTGGCAGGAGAGCGTAACTTTGGGGTCAGGCAAGGGTCTGGAAGGATATATGTGTTCAGGAGACCGGGCCTCTCTCTTGCTTATATTTTTCAAATATTTGTATGTATACAGAGATCGCTGGAAAAAGACATCTTTGTTACCTGAAATAAATCAAAAGATTCTCCCTGCGTGTATACAGTATAAATCCTGTTGCTAAGCTATGCCTGGCCGGCAGGAACGAGTTCTGCTTCCCTGCAGCCGGTGCAATTTTTGCTGTTGCTTTGCTGGCTGTGAAAACAAAGGCCAGGTCCAACACGACAAACACCTACGGAGAGCTGCTGAGTGCCTGCCATCCTCATCAATATCAATGCAAAGTGATAGCAGCTTCAATTGCGTGCTTATAGGGACGTAACCTTTAGAGGAAAAGGGGGAAAAAAAAAAAGTAAAAAGAATGTCACTTATGTAAAATGTAAATTATTATATCACTCCTAATGACTTCTCTATGAGGAGTAATTTTTTTTCTCCAGGTCTTAATTTATGCGTTTTTCAACCAGCCGTCCACCTCTGTTACTGAAAATTACTTTCTAATTTTCAAATATTAATCTTTTCCCCTTCTATTTTATCCTAGCGTCTTTCATTTGAATTGATATAACATTAACTCTGCCACCTAAATGCTTAATTCAGAAGGAGGATGCTAAATTTATACTCCGTTAAAAGAACCTAGACATCGACTGTCACCAACTTTTTAAAATCCAGCCTTTATGGGGATTGCCAGACTAAAGCAGTCAGGAGATCCTGACAGTCTAGCATCTGATCTCTGACACTGGCCACCACCAGATACTTCGGGGGAAGATGTAAAGTTCTTGGAGGAAAATACTTGGAGTAATTTGCACTGCCCTATTAAATTTCCTCTTGGCCTTTTGTTGTTAGAAGCTGTCCTTGAAGCACAAGATTTAACGCTCTCTCAACAGTTCTTTTTCACCATTAATTGCAATAATGCTGAATATTCTTGCTATCCATATGAATGTCACGTCACTCTTGAATTCTGGTACATGCATAGCCTCCGCACTTTCTCACTCTCCTACTCACATCGGGTTGTACTTTCCCCTGCCAGCAGTTGCTATAATCTGCATTTCATCCTGAAAGGGCTGGCAGAGCCAGGCCCCTATTTTCAGTAGATCTGTGGGGTTTTTAAGGTAAATCATTACTGATTATTATTTGTACATCATTATTCTTTTTTTTTTTTCCTGTTCAAATGCTTGTCTTAGTGTTACATCGTGTTCCAAATTTTCTTCTGCCCTTTTGTATCTTTTTCACCCACCTGCTTCCATAAGCCTAAACACTGTGTAGGTTGGGGCTTAACCACGAGACAGATGCATTAAAGCATTTAGGTGCTAATAGGGTGTCTGCAAAAGCCCCGAATTAGGAGGCAAGACATGTGTAACGCATGAGCTTAGTCAGTCACCCCAAAATAATGATCCCAAAACCACATGGGCACAGCGGGGAACCTTCTACTGCTATCCAGTGGGAAAAAAAAGAGTGTCTCAAAGCTTTTCTTTGAACGTAGCTGGCTACCTGCAGCGTTCAGCCATGTGGATGCAACTCTCGGGAAGCAGGGATAGCATCCTTTACTGCTAGAAGGGGCCCTCATCTACTTCTCAAAGGAACGGAGTTTGACACATTTTTTTCTTTCAAGAAACATTCCCAGAAGAAGGGGAGATGTTGATGCCCATATCTAACATAATAGTCTACTGGCAGACAGAGCTCACATCCAAGATGCCGTGGCACTTTCAGCTTCTATTACACCCTGATGTGGTTAAAAACCCCACTGCGCACACATCCAAAAAATACCCCCATTACCAGCATGCAGACCATGTGGGGAGAAACTGGAGGGCAGATTTGCCTACTGCTCTTGAAACTGGATGTACAAGCAGGATCCTTACTCTTTAGCTTACTCGTCATTCCTCAGAGAAAAGAGAAACTGGATTCTGTCCCCTGTGTTCCATGTCCAGTGATTATTTTTGGGTTTGATTAACAACTTTTCAGTGTAAAATATAGACACAGCCTTTGAATAAGGATGCTAAGGAGGAGTACCTATTTGCTGAACCTTTAAATGAACAGGTATAAAGCTGCTTCAAGCTGGATGCTTATGAGTGTGTGCCAGGATGGGGTTTACCTTATCTAGCCTTAGTTTTCTAAGCACCTGTGCTCAGGCGGTTGTGTACAGCACCCGTATCGTCAGCGGTGAGAGATTAACACTTTCAAAGGGAGATTAGTTCCCTCTGTCATCACGAGTGAGATGGAGTGACATATCCTTCGAAGGAGCTTCTCTGCCTCTGGAAGAGGCTGACCATAAAGGGAACCTACAGTGACTGCCTTAGGCTGGAACCATACGTTTCAGATAACTGAAATTAGCTGAGTGAATCTCACGTTGTAACTCTAAATTCAAACGGGAATGTAGCTATTGAGTTTTAGCGGATGAGGCTTTAACATGCAGTGTGTGACCCGAGCCCCTCAGTTCTACTTTTGTTGTGATTAGAGTGGAATTTGTCCTTAACTCTTGTTCTAGCAGCATCTGGAGCCCTGGTCCGCAAGTTTCTTTTCACAACTGCAACACAGGTAATAAATAGCAATGATAATACAGCCTCACAGCCTGGATCCACACGGCAGGGCTTGTAACATGACTTCTTGCATGTTGCACTGAATTTACGAAGATTGCTGGTTTATAGCCCATTACTTGTGCATCCCTGTCCTACAAATACCTAGGTACAGGGACAGCCAGTGTAACAGCTATTATTTTCCTTATTTTACTTCTGCATCAGAAATATCTGCCCTCATATAATTATTCTAGTGGGAAATCTAAAATTAACCTAAATTGAGGATATTGATATTGCAGTCTTTGAGGATCACAAGGAGCACAAAACAATAGTCATTTAACAGCACTGCTTCAGTCTAAGAAGTGATATGAAGATGCTGAGACTACGGGTGGATACAACTACAGAACAATCTCAAACATATATGTACACCCTAAAGACTGAAATACTTCCCAAAAGCCAATAAAAATTAGCCCCTTCATCAAACAGTGGCAATTAGATGGGAGAAAATCTCTACTACCAAAACAGTTCATCATTTGATCACACTGCTTTTCCGCAGTATCCTTTCCCCTTGCTGTCAGTGGGAGGCGTTTGTCTAGTAGGTAAGTTTTTTCACCAACTGTTTTTTCTCCATATTTTCCTGAAAAGTTCGTAGCTCACTATCAGAATTCCATGAGATTTTTTTATTATATTATTTTGTGTTCTAAATTAATTATCTCACTGGTCTAAATGTACCTATATTGTGTAGTGAGAGAAACAAAATTTGTGTTCACTTTAAAAATGTGTATTTTCATTTTTTAGTGACCCAGGTATTCTGACAACAATGCAAGCGAGAAAAATTCATTATATCAGCTGGTGCAGTTCCCCTCCAACATAAGTACCTGTATACCTGCAGAAGCTCAGTTGCTTTTTCTCCTTCAGATGAATGGGGTACATCTTCATAAAGTACAGCAGGAACTTAAGAATTTCTACCAGCTTCAAAAAAATACTTATGCACATATGATTCATTCTTGATGGAACTACCATTCACTTGGACTGAGTGATAAAAAGAAAGCAGGAATGAAAACAGGTTATCACTACAATTTTGCATTTAGAAAGAACAAATGGGAAGTTCAGGGACTAGTTAGTAGGACTTAAGAGGACTGAAAAGTTGATGGACATTATATGAAGGACTTCAGAAGTCCCAAAGTTATGTGGAATTTGCATCCCAAACAGAGGACAAATGTTAAACTTGAACCCTAAAAATGTGAGGAGTAGATAGAGGACGAATAAGTGATGAGAAAAAAAAAGATTAATTAGCCAACAAACAATACTGCTTTGACTTCAGAAAGGGTTGGGATAAAGTAAGACATGTCAAGGCTTTGGAATTAGTCTTTTTAAGTTAAATAGGAATTTTTTTTAGAAGTGCGGTTTGATCAAGATTTCAGATAATCTATGTATAACCCCACAATCAGACGACTTCTCCTAAACTTTGCTACCACAGTGTTAGTAGTGGGGCAGAATCTTATAGGAACAGAGATCTTACAGGGTATCACTGATAGGAACAGAGATTTAGAAAATGATATTATTTCATCCAGTCTGGGAGCAGAACTTGGTGTTTAAATATGCTCCCATTAAGACAAGCAGATAATCTCCAACTCAAAATACTGAGAGACCCAACAGAGGAAATCACACATTAGTTTAAAATCTTTGCTATTCAAATCTATCAAATTGGTCCTGATACTACTGTAACAGTATCAGAAGAGTAGGGAAAGTAGTGGCTGTATTTAGGAAAAAGAAGAGAATTAGTGTCAGGGCAACGACAGGCCCAGGTGTCTTCAAAAAGTTTTCACAATAGATTTAGAACAAAACTTAAATGAGAGAATAAATACAGATAAATGGAAAACGGCACAAAAATGCCAGACTCACCTGATAATACCTGTCTTTGATATTTCCCTTGTCTAAAAATCAGTTATCTAATCTATCTGGACTTCATTAAAGCATTTGTTGTGCAGCCACATGGGAAATTTATTAATTAAACTGGAGAAGAGGGAGATGAGTACCAGAGCTGGGCGGTGGGAGAGGGGCTTGGTGCCAAGTGGGGCCCCCCGAGCTGGGCTGCACGGAGCTGGCAGACATCGCCGGGGAATTGGAGAGGACCAGTCGTGTAATCAGACTTACTCAGTCATGTTATTACAGACCAAGGCACAAAAAGTCAAAGTTAAATTAAATCCGTGGCAGATAGGAAGTTGTTGGGAGACATCGCCAACACAGAGGAGGATTGAAAGAAATGGGTGGCCTGGAGGATCAGAATAATAGATAAGGGATGAAATTCAAAATTATAAACTGCCAGGTTATACATTTAGGGACTAGAAAGAGTTTCTGCCACAAAATGAGGGCTCAGAAATTGGCAGAAACAGACGAACAAGAAAAATCTGAGTTTGTTTTTGGCAGAAAACATTTCCAGGCCACCGGTGTGACCTGGCTGTGGCAACAAGGCAAAGAGAGTTCTGCAGTAATATGTCGGAGAAGATATTCCCAGTAATGAAAGATTTCTACAAAAGATTCATGTCACGGCATCAGGCACTAGTAAGAACTCCTCTGGAATGTTTGTATACAATGTTCAAGAAAGATTAATTCAAGCTGGAACAGGTGCAGAAGAGGACTACAAGAAGACTGGTGGGATGAAAAATCTATATTGACCAAGGAGACAAATTGAGTATTTCTATTTTCAGCCTAGCAAAATAAAGTCTGAGAGGAGAAATAAATGCCCTCTATTAATATAGCAAAGGGGTAAATACTGAGAAGGCAGAAAAGATATTAAGCAGCAAGACGCTGTTAATATATTAACAGAAAGAGTTCACAAAAACATTTGTTGTGGAAACTTAAAAGAAGATCTGTAAGCATTAGGAAAGTATATCCTGTAATTTTTCAGTGCAAGTACCAGGCGCAAGACTGAGAAGGTCTCGGCATGGAAACATGGATATATTTTTGTGAATGGGATTATGCAACACATTTCCCAAGGGATAAGACTTCATGGTCCCATAGCCCCAGTCCAGCCCTATTTCAAATGCTCCTATGCAGCTATATGCCCTGAGAGTTGTGCTTTCAGGAGCGCGCGTTTCACTGTGGAACAGCAGGTGCTTTGGTCTGGTCTGAAATAGGTTTGGGACTATAGCCAGGAGCTACTAATCTCTTCATAATGGGTGAGGTTGTTATAGCTTGTCGTGGTTTTAATTCACACACCAGTATTTGGCAGAAGTTGTGTCTTTATATTTGTATAACCTGCAGCACTGTTCACTTTGTTCTGTGCTATATCCACTTATGCTAGATCTTAATACCTAAATCACAAGATATTTATTTTACAGAATGTGGGAAAAGGCTAAAATTGTTGGAGTACAGATTATGGAAAGATGGAAATGTACCTGTAAAACTCATGAAATTAATGTAACCTGAACAATTTTATACTATCTCATATTCAAAAGAAAATGTGGGAATATATTATTTAGTCTGAAATTTAAAGAGCTACGGGGACGTTAAAGTATTTAAAGAATATATTTCTCAAATATTTAGTAAAAACATGGAAGAGGGAAAAAAGTTTTCAATACAATTTTATTTAAAAATCCAGATAGGCTTAGGCTCTCACAGAATCTTCCATGCTTCTGGTTTTTACTTCAAGGTGGATTCAAAATCAAAATGATCCTCTTCTACCCTGAAGCTGAGGTGAAGCCAAAATGTCCTCATGAAAGGAGCTGGCAAGACTGACGTTGCTAACCAAACAGTAATTCTATTTTAATTTCAGGTCAGATTTCTAAACCTAAGAGGAGCCTAATACAGCAGCAACCTTCAATCCAACTAGTGCTTTTGGATCTAGTGCTGAAAATAGCCAGCCTTGCTGAAGAATGATGCCACTGGGATGTAAACAACATGCGAGATCCTTGAAACGAAGTAGTTAAATGTGTCAGCAGAGAACGTGTTATTGAGAAGCAGAAGAGCAAAATGTAAATTAGTGCAGGTAAGTGCTCAGGTTTGAGATGTCACTGACCCCACGGACCTGGGGAGAGGAGGGACACGTGGGGAGGGAAGGGCTGGCAGTTTGGTTTGGTTATTTTTGTATCATTAGCAGCAGATGTCATGTCAAAAAGAAGCAGAGAAGGAAATAGCTACTTTTGTTTAAGAAAACCCAAGCAATAGCAAAAATTATTTTAAAAATTTTGCGTGCACATTGGAAGCAGAAAGCCTGTAAAACATTTGGAGGACTTGGGTTAAAAGAACATTGATGAGAAACTAAATAAAGGATTTTCCACGTGTAATTCTGAACTTCAGTAGTATCGTATGCAATGTCATTCAAAACCCATGAACATACAACAAAAATAAATTTCTAAGGAAGAAGGAATTTTGGAAAGCAGTAGGAAAGACTGTATGTGTATAAAGTTCTAAACAGAGCTTTAAAGTTCTATTAAATTGTTTGTAAGACACAGTAGAGTAAGAATTCAACACTTTTTTTTTTTTTTACTAACATAACCCTCCCTGACCATTTGGCTTACTGGAAAATTACTTTTAAAATATTGCTCTGTTTATACTGGTCTTAAAATACCAGTGGGACAGGGGAGAAAATATTAGCAAAACCAATTCATGGAGAGAAGAAAATGTAAGAAGGGAAAAAAAGCTGTTACTATAAAAAAAAAGTTAAAAACATAAGCTTGATTCTGGTCTCATTATCATGGTGAGACTACCACTGAGTATACATCCCATCCACCCTCTGGGATCTAGATCCAAATTGCATCCTGGCCTCACTGTCTTCGTATGACAACTCACGAAAGGGGTTCAGGAGCCGCCAAGGATCCCAGTGTGTGGGTCTCCAAAGTGCAGACTTTGACTTCTCTTGCGATGGGGTCTCCGTAGTTAATTCTATTCTATCTCCCTCACTGAATATATGAACTAAATATTTAATGAGTGAAGATAAACTCATTCCTTGCCTCCATAAGGCTCAGTCCAAAACTCACTATAGGGACAAGTCTCCTGCTGATTTACATTGGTGCTCATGTTATCAACTGTTGAAGTTACAGTCTTATAATACAACCACTCCATGATTTCTTATCACACATGGTTCCAGCACCCTATAAATATTAGTCTCAAGCCCTGGTGCTGCCAGAGAATTCACAGCCTAGCTCAAGAAGGGGAGGTACAACCTTGGCTTGAAGCCACCTTTGTGCTTCCTGGGGCCTCGCCTCACTGCGCTTCAGCACAAACCAGGGTCTGTAAGGTGGCATGGAGATGACAGGGAGGCTGAGGGTTACCTGCCTGTGCACAGGCATAAGAGGGTATATACCTTATTTCTCCTCTGGAGAATTTCTAACGTGGGAGACTGCCTGCTGGAGGAGCGTCAAACAGCCTCCTCGCCAAGCAACGCTTGACCTCTTATTTCTGGGCGCTTGAAAATTGAGAGGCTACAAAATGTCTGCAGCAGAGCCGCATGCGGTGGGACATCTTTATGTGCAACCGCCTATGTGTTGTGGAGAGAAGCTGTTAAGTAAGTGCTCGGCTTCCCAGGAGCAGACGGGTACCACGCACAGAGGCTCCAGCGCCCAGCAGTGCCTGACAGCCAGGCTGGTGGGCAGCAGGGTCTGGCCTTGTCCAGAGGTCTACCTGCAAGTTGTACCTACCCAGGCTTTGAGCTCCCTGCGGCTAAAGAAGAGAAAGAGTCTTGCTGAAGCTACGGAGCGAAATCATTGTTATTGCAGGAATTGGTGCTTATTTCTGATTTGTTTACCTGCACATTTTGTCTAAACGAAGGCAGAATATTATTTTTATGAACAGTATGCTCTCATTTGGAATTGACACTAATGAATGCAAGGCCCTTTCCCCCTCTTGTTTGTACCATCAAATTAATTAGCTCTATTGTGACATCAGTATTTTTCTCAAGCAGTTCAAGGCTTGAGCATTTTCCTTTCTTTTTCTAAAGGGCATCTTCAGTGCCCTTTATCTACCATAAGAATCATGCATCACTTGTATTTTTCACAACTAATGCTGTTTATTATAAAAACTGATTGCGATGTGAAGATTGTTATACTGTGTGGCAAATTGCCCAAACAATTACTGTAAATGCATGAGCCATAAACTGTACTGCCAAGGACACTGGTAGGTTAGCTCCTATAAAAGAAACAATTAGAGTCTGAGGTGAAAATAATAGAGATGAGATGACAGTTATTGAAAAGGCAGAACATCCAGTTTAATGTTGTAAATATAGGTTTGTGGATTACACTGATGGTTTTAAAGTGTTCATGGCTTATTGAATGGAATAGAATATTACATACTTTAGAATGGGGCCATAATTATTATTCCTTTTTAATTGTGATGTCTGATGCATTTGTGAGCAGTTGTTGAGAACATCCTCACATTATACTGATTCTAGTTCTAAATTATCATCCTCCTCCAAGGGTGTTTTTTTTTTTTTATTATTTTACTTTTTTAGCATTTTGTTGTTCAGGGTCTGTTCTGAACAAAGTATTTTCTCTTGAGGAACTTAGAGTGCTTAGAGGGTTACAGTAATAATTATTTCAGTTTCAGCCTACACACTTCACTGCTTTAAATCATCATTAGAAGTTTCATCCCTCAGCAACTCCTGCTGAGACAGTCTTAAACTCCTAGAAACCATTAGATAAGAATAGCTTATCTTTATAACAATTTGTATATAAAGGTATTGATAAGAATTTGCTAGAAATTAAGGGAATACATTTTTTTCTTAGGAATCATCTAAATACAGAATAAGGTTTTTTATGATTGCTAAAGAATTTCAGTCATCCAAACTAGCTTTGCAGCATATAAAGATTAGGGTGCATAAAAAAAGATGTGCATCCTACAAGAAGACATGTTGTGATAGACTATGGTAGATATGAAGAAAATACAAGAAAAGTGACATTACTGCATGAGAAAATTAAACGGTTCTCTACTTTTTTTACAATAGGACATAGGGATAAAACTCAATGGAATAAAATTCAAATATTAGACCCTAGGGAGAGCAAGTGGACACAGAATTATGACTGGCAAAGAAGGCAGAAGTGCTGGGCACGTAAAATCAGAACTGGGGAGAGCCTGCCCAGGGTCTGCGAGGAGAGGACAAAGTGAGCAGTAGGGCAAAGACAGCAGCCAGCAAAAGGCAGTCAGTGTCACCACTGCAGCATGTGTGAGCCGTGAAGCACTAAACCCAGTGGAGGCAGGGGAAGCAGTAAAGTGGCTTTGAAAGAAAGTTGCAAGGAAACTAAGTACTCAGCTGTACCATCTTTCAGGGAAATGCTCTAAGTCATTTTCGGGCTTTTACATACTATTAAGAGAAGCTGATCTTAATGCTGGGCAGGGGCATCACAGCTGTGTTGGAAACTGATGGCGCCGGGCTGAAGTTCAGGGAGGTGTTGGGGAGCTGAGCTCGGGAGGCGGCTGGGCTGCGGGCCTGGGCAGCTGGCTGTCTCCTCAGGCTGGAATAACTGCCTCCTACGAAAACTCGAGGCAGAGTCTGGGGAACTAGACCTCAGGTAGAGCAGAAACCACCACCTGCACAAATTACAGGCAGACCAAGGTTGCGGAGAGCGGTGCGAGCACGGCGTGGAGCATTGCTGTCCGTGCTGCAACAAAGCAGAGGGTGACTGAAGTTCAGCGAGCAACGTTCCTCAGTTCTGGGCTCCTAATGCACACACCCAAATTTCTACTTACTTCAGGTGGCTTTACCTGAAAATATGGCCAATTCCTACCTAAGAGCATTTCGGCTTCACATGATCCCCGCTTGTGGAGATGTCATGTTATGCGTGCCTGAACGATGACGTTGCTATTACATGTCATGTGTGGCAGTATCATTGCCTTCTGTTTATAGGTTAAATTTTTGCAGAAGGTATTTAAAAAGTAGAAGCACAACAGAAAAATAATTTCATTAAAACAATGCAGAAAACAGTAATTTAAATTACATTGTTAGATTCCAAACTGATTGAGATCACGTAGGAAAAGATTCAGAAATTAAAGCAAAAAACTGCAAAGAAAATCAACAGCCATAAATGAATAGCTGTGTGCACATTAAGTAGAAATTATCAAATAATATTTTAAAATATTATGCCCTTACAAGTGATCTTATTAGAATGAAGCTGTACATAGAATCAGAGTCCTTATTACAAATCTAGGCAAGATTGATTTTCTTATATGACCTTCAACTACCATCAGTGTGAGAGAAGGCTCAATCTAGTTCTTAGTAAATAGGTGCCACCAAACAAACAGGACTGACACTAATTAGCTCCCTTGTTGATAGCCAGGACACAGCGGATAGAGGCAGGGAGACGGAGCGACCCGCTCATCATGAGAGGGGTAGGTGAGGATATTTGCACGCTGGCGTGGCGATGGAGGCTTGCACTGCAGCTACCAATTTGAAACTACGCCTTGAATAGAAGGATGCATTATCAGAAGAGCCAGTCTAGCAACCTTCACAAGCATTTTGCATGAAAATAGAGGCACAAAGAACCTCTACTTAAATGTTTGAAATCTGAGGAAGAGAATATTAATCTGTGGTATTTCCCCACCTTGAGGAAATACTCCTTAGTTTTGGTCATCTCATCTAGGAAAAGGGGCTGACACCAGAGGAAGAGAAAAGGTGGGCCTGCAAAAGGACAATAAAGGACTGTCGGTAGCTTCTAAACACAGAGAAATTGCAAAGGAAGTTTGGAAAGTGAAGTGGAAAAAGATGCTCCGAATAAGCGGTATATAGTATGATGATTAATAGTATCGAGGGGGACAATTGATCAAGAGAGTAGCTGTAAGGGAATTTGAGTGTTTTTTTCTGAAAAGATAATTCCCAGTAGGGTTCAGGCAATGTTTGTAATAAACCTATTTTTATTAAGATTATTGGATTGGTGCTATCCAGGGGATTATATTTTCCAATTACTAATATTTTCATTTTTCAGTCTTAGTTTATGATTGAAGCAGGGACATAGGTGGCACAGAACAAAATGCATTGGCCTGGTTTGGGATGAGAATAATCATAGCCTCAAAGCAAACAGAGTCCCAAGAAATTAGTCTTTATTTTCTAGCTCATTAAAAAAGACCTTGAGTTTTAATGGCAAAACATTCGTACAATCTTTTTTAAAAATATAGATGTATATCTGTCCATTTGAAGATTTTAGTGCCATACAGTCTGAACCAGGAGTCCAACACCAATTTGGTGCCAGGCTCAAACCTTTAATATAGCCCTGTCTATCCCCAGATCTCATGACTATAGGTATGAAGACTGCAGAAAAACCCATGCATAATAAGTGAGTTATACCTCAAATTGAGCTATAGCAATTATGAACAGGAAGATTGCAATTTTTTTCAGATCCTTTCACGGCTCTGTCATGATTGTTGTACCTTATTACGATATCCGCATAACAATGTTGAAAAGAAACCAGTTCAGGAGTATTGCTACACAGCTGTTTTGTACACAGATTGGTCGGAAAATTGCCTAAGTCCCTTAACTGAATGGTCTAACTACTTCAGAAACAGTTTCTTTAAGAAGGATTCCTCTGGACAGGGTTAGAAGATCTATTGACAGCTCCATTGTGAATTAGTAAAGCAGGACCTTACTATTGGGGTGCCTATCTCTGAGGCCAAGCTGTTGAAAAAGAGGAAAAGGTGGGTCAGGAGTCAAGTTTCCTGAGGGCTAGGCTTGGCCTAAGGTCAGAGGATACGCTTCTTAGGTTGCTATTTTGTCTGGAAGGGGCACGATCAAATATCAAAATGGTCGTGTAGAAAAGAGTTGGTGGTAGAGCCCCTCTGTTCTTCTCTTGCGTCTTTCTCCCACTGTTTTAAAAGATGCAAGGCGAGAAAAGCAAGTACCATCAACAGGTCTTGCACTTCTCTCAAGTGTCTATTTTGGATACATCTGAGAGGAAAAAGACCTTAGCCTACGTTGCACCTGGCCTTTCCCTGAACCTCATGTGGAAAAAATAGAGAAGGAGCAGCCCCCTACTGGCATGTCAGAAGAGAATCCTGTCCCAGAGGCTGACTGCAGTATGCTGGGGCACGTATGCAGGAAGGTGACAGATGCCTTAGAGAGACTGTAGATAGATAGATGGTAGTCAGGTGAGACTAAGACACAGATGCCGTCCCTAGGGAGAAGAACAGAATGGGTGACCACAAAAAGCCTTAGCCACTCGTTCTTGAGAGAGGACAACTATGATCTAAACCTTGGAAAGCAATTATAAATTCAATAAGTATCTCAAGAGGATAAAACTCCCGGGTGTTATCATAACAAGAAGAGACTTCTATAACTTTTTTTTTCACATACTGTCTTACTACCACACAGCAAGAAGGAACTGTGTGATAGGTCTCAATATTTCTATCAAGAAGACCTGGAATATAACCTAGGAGACACCGGTGCAGATTTACTAGGGCAGCCAGGGAGAGAGAAAGACTGACAAGCTCCCTAGCCCTCTACCACAACATGAAGTGATCCAGGCTTGAACATCTTATGCTTATCGTCCAGCAGCCATAAATATTATTGCAGGGACAAAAATTATACATCAAAGCAAAATGTAAATGCAAATTCACTTGGTGCACCTAAGTGCAAGGCAAGAAAAACCTGCCAGCTTTACCTAGTTTATATTTGATTGTGTAGCTCAGGGCTCCTCAGCGCTCTTTAGGACTGCTATTAGTAACCAGCAGTAATAAATCTTTGGGTTTAGTGTCAGAGTATCAGCTGGTTCCACAGATCAGGCGGAGAGTGGAGAGGCAGTCAGAAAACCAAGCCCCCCATTATGCTTTGGCATATCAACTAATATTTTCTTGTGTGTCACTGAAGGCCTTAGGGATCAAATAGCCACTTCTAACATGCTCCCACCGTGTTTAAAAGGTCTTATCTCTTCCTTCGCCCTACGGCAGGGACTGCATTTAACTTGCAAGCTATTTGTTCGGTCCATTTTTTCTACCTTTTGCAACTGAGAAGATGATCCACATTTTATCTTAAAAATATGACAGGCCATTGGTTCTCTGGACTTACACTGTAGCTGAGTCAATTGCTTCAGTTTCAGAGCTGCAGTGCTGTGGCTGGATCACGACTTAAAGTTCATAATCAGAATAAACAGCTCAAATGACACTGGTAGTGAATGCACTGATTAAATATGACTCCAGCGCTCTCAGTTAATGTTTCACTGACTTGAAACATCTTTTCAAGACTAACATTTAGCCAAGTCAAGGTGAATGTAATGGAACAATTTTTTTCCTAACTGAACATTTATGAACTGCAATACCTGAAGAGTGGACAGGAGACACAGTATTGAAATGGTCATTACCAGCCTGGTTCAATTTGCAAAACAGATATCTCACTAAACAAAAGAGTCACTGAACGATGGAATACAGGAGTTTCTTTAGCAATATATTTCTATTTGTTCAAAAGTCCTTAATCAGTGATTTGAAAGAGTGTAGAAATAAGCTCTGGTCCTGTAAATATTAACATTCAAGGATAGTTTTACACATGCAGAGTTCTACAAAGTTCAGTGAGACTCCTGATGTTCATTGAATTATTTATTGTGCCTGTTGCAGGATCAAGCCAGCTGCTGCATTAAAGAGCTCTAAGAGTCAGTTGTAATAGTGGTACAGTACTGGCATATTTAAATAAGCTGATGAAATTGTAGCAACGGCAAAAAAAAATCTTACAAGTGTAAAGCCAACCAATGCATGTATAATTACAGGTACTTACTTATCATGTGGTTGAGAAATGATACTCAGATTACAAAGCATCAGTTTTATATGGTTTTATGCAAACAAGCAAAAAAGCTTTATAGCAACCAATATGTCCCATACATTAGAGCACAAATTTCTGTTACGTAATATCGGTGAGAGCAGTTTCTAAGGTAGACCATGGAAGTCAATGAGAAACCACTGATACTAATAAGATCCAGAGTAAATACTACGCTAAGATTGCCAGTAAAGCAATGTGATATTTTCATATGCTTTTACTTAAAAGTTTAGAAGCTTCTTTTAATATTTCAAGTGCAATAAATGGATGGCACATGAGTAGTACAGTTCACAATCGCCAAAAGCAAAAATGAGACAGTTTTTCAGTCTTCAGGTACTCTCAAATTTGGAGACCACAAGTATGGTTAGCAGGTGTCTATGTGCTCTGTGCATGCCATGTTCATCCATAACTTCCACCTGTTTCTTCAGCATTTCTGTGATAGCATTCAAAGCCTTATGCCATTAACTTAACTATCTATCTTTAGGATCTTTAATGTATTTCGTAATTCAAATAGGAAGAATGTCTGGATTTTGAAATCTTGTGATTAGATAGATAGATAGAAAAAAGACATATTAAACCATTGAGTGTAGTTCCTGGCCAAGCAGGAGTGTTCCCTGTAGAACATTTTTCAAGTGGTTTTATCTTGGCTTATTTTAAATTATTTTGGAGTGTAAGGCTACGGCAATTTCCTTAGAAATTGCTAGAGTCACTATTGAGAAGCATGACCTAATACTCAGCCTCAGTTCCACAGCTTGCTTTTACCCCACTTGGCTGAATAATATATTTTAGACCACCTTAAATAATTATCCTGTGTCCCAATAATCACCATCTTCAAGTACCTGGAGAAGTCTTATTTTGGTGCCAGTGCTACCTACTTCTACAACAGGCAGAGACCAGCAATGACCAGGAGGCAAGAGAAGGGCTGGAGATACTAGGTCAGATTGAGCAGCGGAGGAGTGCTGCTTTGAGCTGGCTCCCTGTGAATGGATAGCTTCTCTAGCAGCTGCTCTCCTGGTAAAAACAGTGACTGCAGTCACTTCCTAATAATAGTAATAAACTTTAGTCAAATCCCATATCTGTATGCTGATCAAGGTGTAACTTGTGACTTGAGATGCCAGAAACAACCTTGAGATTAAGTAGCAGTACACAAAGAAGACGCGTGTTTTAACACCTTTTCTGCTCTCCTTTTTCCCTTTCCCATTATGATGTGCAATAATCAAAAGAACAGGGATTAAAAGGGAACATAATTTAAATGCCATATTTTAAACGGACCAGCTGGGAATAATACAGTTGTTCCTCATAGCAAAGTATATGCGAAGCTATTTCCAAACATCTTCGTCAGAAGTCTTTGATTTTTTTAATCACACCACGGGTTTGCGGGAAAGGCCGAGAGGAGCTGATGCAGAACTGCATTTCTCGGGGTAACCTAGGCGCTGGTCTGCCATCTGCCCGGGGAAGACTGACTGAGCACAGTGCAGTCCTGCCAGGCGGGGTCTTCCGCAACTTACTTCCTTTGCCTTCCATCAGAAAGCGGATGAGACAGCTGCAGAAGACGGGAGAATACTCGTGCACAGAAGAGATTTTCTCACTGGCAATTGCTTTTAGACCATTCAGTATTTATGTTGCTGAAGTTGGCATTGGCAGCCCACAGACCTGGGGTTTTTAATCTCTTCCTTCTCGTCATGCACGGTACATAGAGCAGCTCTCGTACGAGACATCGCCCTATTTTGTGTTCTGCTTTAAAGCGGCATCACGGAGGGAAGTGAATTGATGCACTGTCGTTCAAAGAAAGGTACAGTCCGGCAATTACGGAAAAAAGCACAGGACCAACATCCGTTCAGAGTGATACACTTGTGGGCTCAGAGAGGTAAGAGGGGGATAACTCTAACAGTTATGATAAAAATACCAGGCTCCCCCTTCGTTGTCAGAGGACAAGAGTCGAAATACACATTTTACCCTTTTGTAAAACAATTCTCATGCTTATCAGCCATTTTCCTTGTGCTCTTGCTCCCGCTGCTCTCTTGACAGATGGCAAACCAGGACCAAGCACAGAAATGGGGCGCAGCCTCACCAGTGACGGGGGGGAATGGTTTGCAGGTCGTGATCACTGCGCCGTGCAGTATGATCTACGGGAGTTTGCCTCACGCAACACACAACCAGTCCCTGTCTGATCAGACCGATGCAGGAGCCTGGGGTCCACAACAAAATCATGTGGTCCAAACCTGAGGACCAGGAGAAATTTGTGTTCAGAATCATTATCCATGTCCCAACAGCAAGAGAGTCAAACAAAAAGAGAAAAGAGTGGAGCTGATACAATTCATTTACATTTTTCTGAATGTTTAGATGTGTATATATGATAGAAATCAGGATTGTTTACTGACGGAAGCTCTCTCTCTTCCAGTGACAGCCTTCAAATTTTAGGAGTCAACTTTTTTCCCCAAAGTATATTTATGAGTATGTATAAGTTAAATGCACACTTTCAGATAGATTAAAACATAAATTAATTAATTCAAATGTTATTGTTTCAAACTATATTTTGTGCCTATGAATCCTTTCAAGATTTTTGAAAAACACAAAAATTGTTAAAATTTATGTTGGAAAGAATTTTAGCTTGGAAAAATACAGTTAGAAGCAAATACTTTATGAAACTTTAAGAGAAGACTATTTGCTCATGCCTAGACATAGAAGCAAAAGCAAATGAAACATGGAATGAATAGGCAGGATTTTAAGTCATGTGGTCCTGAATATCCAAATCTAGACAGTTTTCAGCCTTAGTTATTCCATGCAGTTTTGCTTTTCACTATCATTTTTTCAGGCGCAACTTTTGAGGGTTAAGTCTATTTTTATTTTATTTCTTAATAATGGTGCCAGAAGCCACCCCACTGCCCTCATTCACACAACTTTGTCCTGGCTCATATTCTTAAGGGTAACATGATACAGTCATATTGTGTTTCCTCAGTAACTTCCTCTGAAAGTGCATATTATTCCTTTCACTTAACTAACGCAACTAATCCTCACTAATGACATTTAATGAGCCACACAAGTATGCCCTAGAGTGGCTCAGACTCTCTGCTTAAAAAACGTAATTCTTTAACAGTCCTATTTTTTAATTGAAGAGGTAAATTGCACATTTTAAGAGAAAGCAGAAATATCTCAGAGCCAAGATTTTTTTTAAAAAAAGTTATAACAGGTTTCTAAATTTGAAATAAGGGCCTAAATAAGTGTCCTGTTAAAATATCCTTCTATCCAGACTGCTATACAGAAATCTTTAATTTAAAAGATGCCCAGCTCACGGGCATGAAGACCAATATTGCTTACCTGCATATTTACTGTGTGAACCACAGGTAAAATTGCTATTATTTCCGTCTATATCTGTTTGCATTGTTGCAGCTCCTAAGACAAGCTAGTTATGGTCCAGGACCCCACTTTTCTAAGTGGTCTGTAAACATCCAGCACAGCATATATAAATGCTGCAGAGTTTATCATCTGAACATAAAACAAGGGGCGAGAGAGAGACGGGCTGGTGGAGGAGAGCAGGGAAACAGGCGGCACCGTTCGACGTGATATGAAGGAGTCATAGCACATCAGCAGCCTCACTGTGCCAGTTGTAGGGGGTTTGTTTTTCTTGCGCTTTTTTCTAGACATCAAAGCAAAGGAGTTTTAATGAGGGTCTGAAGGAGAATAATGAGGTACTTTTGCAGATGTCTGCAGGGTGTTCCTCCTCACTCAAAGGGGCAACATGTACAAAGACACTTTGAAAAACAAGTGAGCAATGGAGGTTGGCATCTTAGCTCTTTTGAAACGAAAGGCCCTGATGCTGACCTCATTTACACTGGTGAAAGCTGTAACTCCTGTGAAGTCAACGAAGTCCCTGTAGCACAAAATTGGTCCTAGATTACAATCGGCCAGCACTGTCTTTCAGAAGCCTTGGCGAGCACTGAAACTGTGTTCCAAAAATACTTTCAGCTCATTTTTGCGTTTACTGTAAGGTCTCTTTACATCCTTCTGCCACTAAAGAGGGTCTTGAAAGTGCACGTTAGTTAACTGTTTGCCAAAAATGTGTAACAGACCTTAATGTAAACAAGAATCTAACCACTTTGGTTTTAATATCACAAATATACATGTGTATATGTGTATATATGAACAAATATGCACATATATGTATATATACATATACATACATACACAGACACACACATACATACATATATACATTCCTCTGCAGCCTGATATGGAGGGAGACAACTTTACACTCTGATTAGAGACAAGGTAATTTTATGTTAAGGAGTAGACATGTTATCTCCTTTCCCATTTTTTTAAAATACCTCCCTGTCTGACTCACATATACTACATTTAGCATATACATGTAAGAGAGGATCCCCCAGAAGAAATGCTTCTACAACTTATGCTAGCACTAGGCATGTCACAGGAGACTTCAGGGAATTAAACTCTTAGGAGTCATTTGACCTCAGTTGCCCAATTGTATCTAAATTTGCAGGTCAGTCCTGAAAGCATCTGGAAGCCCAAGGCTCACTAAATTAAGACTCAGCTCTCCGTGTCCATCATCTGCTCCATGTGGGCTACCTGAACTCAGGCTGAAGTCACACTGCCTGCATATGCCTATGGTATTTGATATCACGGCCCTTCAGCAGGGGACCTCAGGATACCTCATTTACCCAGAATGGGTCGTGTGACACTTCTTGAAGGACAGATACGATGTACAGAATGAGGCACAAATGTCAGGATCTGACCACACAGCAGGTAAAGGCATCATTCCCTCTGCTCTGACGTACCGGAATGTTCTCCCAGGGAAGCATCGTCGGGGTAGTGCCGGAGCTGGCCCAAGGGACACTTATCAGGAGAGCTTTGTGGACTGGCTACGAATTGGTCCTCGAGTTAGTCCCAGGGCTGCTCTTACACCATGGTGTTGATCCAGGCACTAAGCCGTATTGCACACCTCTCCTCACAGGGCTGACAGGCAATTAGGGCTGGCAGAGGCTCTCAGCGCAGCGAGTCTGGGTTTTGGGAAGGAGGTTCTGCACAGGGGAAGCCCTGGCTGTCTCCCTTCTCCTTAAGCTCCCACCACTCCTGCGGTTTTGTTCCCCCTTCCCCACCAGTTCAGTCCAGTGGAAGAGGACCAGGGAAATCAAACAGCACTGCCCTTACTTGGAAAGAGTATAGGAACTAAAAAGTCAACATGAATTCAGTTCTGGGATCTAAGTATTGCAAAGGATGCTGCAGGCAAAATATAGATTCGGTTCCGCAGAACTCCAACTGATTTATAGCAAATTTGGTAAGCAAAAAATTGAGAAGTAGATTTTCATGGGCAACACTGTTTTGCTTACAGAAGGGAGTTAAAAACAGAGTAGGAAGCCAAAAGTTACTACTCCCGAGTGTCTCGGGGTTAAGTTATATGAGAGGTTAAGTTATAAGCTGACCACTGCCACTTTACTCTATAATTAACATAGTACTTGCCTACATTTAATTAGAATAGTATATATGAGATAAATGCTATATATCTTTTTTCTTTAATATATTACCAATTCTGCCTTATAAATCATTATTCATTTCACTGTTTGTGAAACAGAAACATCAACTAGTGGCAGGAAAAAGGAATTATTATTCTAATATACAACTTGCAGAATAGCCCAACCACTTGCAGTAAAGTTTGTACCAGCTGTTCTAATTGCAACAGGATCCTTCCCTGAGTTACCAGCTTCCTGAACCACCAGTGCCATTTCTGTTTTAATAATTGCATGTAGAGAATGAAACAAATCAGGTAAAAAGCCAGGATTTGTTTTGCTTTTAAATTTTTGTTGACTTACCAAGGAAGTGGATGTAAAGTGTTTTAACTGTACAGCTACCTCAGTCTGGAGCAAAGCTCTCACTGATGTCAGCTCAATTTATATCCTTCAGAGATCAAAATCAGTACATAGCCCATAATTTATAGACCCTCACACTACTTTTCAAATGAGTGGCATGCATGCCATACATAAAAACTATGATCCCAACAAATCTGTCTGCAGAAAACTACTGGCTGATATATACAAGAGCTTTACTGAAAACAAGTCTTGGTCTAATTTATCATTAAAAAAAAACAATAGAAGAAAACAGCACGGGCAGTCTTAGCTCCAGCAAGCACACTTAGAAAGTTAGACTCAGCCAGCTATATTGTAAATTACCAAAAGTTAAAGTGTAACCTCACCTGCTCTGTGTCGTCTTTAAGCAGCCTTTAAGATGTCTATCGGTAACCTCTTTGTGTGGTTTATTATCCACCTTGGGCACAGTTTCTTTCTTGTGACAAATCAGTGTGTAATTTTTGTCGTCGTTGTTTGCCCAGAAGGTACCGACCGATGTCTCGTAGCGTATACAGAACTCCACCTTAGCTCCATCTTTCTGGTAAGGAGGCACCAAAGTAATCTTAAAGCAGAACTGATCGGTTTCACTACCACAAGAATTAGGCATGAACTCTGCAAGGATATCGTAATAACTGAGCCAGTTATTCAGTGTCATTCGAACATACACCAGTTTTTCAAAGGATACATTGAGGACTCGTATAATGCCGTTCATACAGGTAATCCCAGGCAGGAACACGATTGACTCCAACAGTACTTTCTGCTCTCGCACTTTTTGCAAAAGTTCTTCTTGCGAAGCAGGCAACGTAAACAGTTGAGAGAAAAAATATTCCTCCTGAGGGAAAACTTCATCTTCTATGTCATCGTTTTGTCCTGTATTTGGAACTTCCCAGGTATCGAACTCTTTAACAGACACAAGATCAAATCCAAATGCATCAGCAAATGAAACTTTTCTTGCAATGGTGGTGGGGGCATCTGCCTCCTCTTCGTCTGAAGAAGCAGAATTGCGCCTTCGGGGAAGTGGAGAGAAACGAGGTTTAATGTCAGGTTTAACATCTTCGTCCTCTGAAGAGAAATCATTTATAGTAGGGACTTCCAATAAGTTAGCCCTGCTAACCCGACTAGGTCCTTCAAAAGACTCCATTGGGCTCTCTGATATAAACTGAAAGAGAACTGTACAACTAGTAGCAGCTGATATTTGAGACACTGTGATTTAAAACAAGGATTAATGTTACAGTTGACATTGCAAAAGGGAGTCAGGCCTATTAATAGTTGCTATGATGTGTGAGCTATGTTGGCCTGTTCTCCATCTGACAGTATTAGGTGCTATAATTTCAACGATACATTTCACATATTGCATTCCCTATTTTTATGTGGCTCTACATGCTAAGAAGAAAAATAGTATTTAAAAACTAACTTCTTTGCATTGTTAAACTGCACAAATGGAGCTATTTTTAGATGATCAGCTTATGTTACACAAAAAATTCATCACATTGCACAAATGAGGAGCTATTAATCTCTGATTAGGATGTATACTTCATCAGGTAAATAGTTTCTATATTGTAAGATATTCCTGCATATATTTTCAAGGCCATTTTTTTACAATGTTTTCAGATATAAAAGTGCAATGTCACATTCTGCCCTGGCTTTATACCATGCTAACTCAGTGGGCCAGATCCTAGGACTATGCCAGCTTTTCCTAGCTAAGGATTAGCCATCACAACTTAAATGAACCAGGAATGCTATAAAACATTGAAGTGAGTACACTGGAGATGAACTTGTAAGGCACCATTGTAAATATGACTGAATTCACCACTAATTAGATTACGAAATCATCTAGTGCTAGACTGCATTTAGCATCATCCAGCCAAACGGAGAGAAAAGCAACTTGCAGAATTAACTTGTGCAGCCAACCCTGAAACACAAACCCTCTGCCACACAGCTATAAACAGGAGGAAGAAACACACTGCACTGTTTAAAGGGTTTTCAACCTATGTGCAGGACATCTTCCCATAATATGAAATGAAACCGTGGTTTCTCAATCAGCTTAATCAGTTAGCATTTGGCTTTTACTTTTATGGCATTCCACGCATGGAAAGATGCAGTCTTTATGCAACAAAGGTCATGAACTCAAAATTTCACCTTTTTCCTTCATATTATTTATCCTGTCCTATTTCCCCTCCGTCTGTCTCAAAGGGTAAACCTACGCTGTAATCTAACGGTGCGGTACAAGCTAAGAAATATAACAAGACTTTCTTGGAATTAGCCAAGTCAGAGACTGACAGTATTAGTGGCATCATCACAGATCTCAGTGCAGGCTAGAAACCTCATTCTTCATTCACATTTTCAAATGGCTCAGATCTTGGAGGCCACAGTGAATCCTTCCCCCTGTTGTTACAATGTCACTGGTAACTTTAAAGCTGACCTGGGTATGTCTATTACCAGACAATGAGGTAAACCACATCTTACCGTGTATCCTCTTTTCTGATGAGGCATCTTCCCACACCATGAGAGCACCTCCAGGTCTTACCAATGCTTCTCCATCTTAACCTCTCAATAGCTGTCCCACTTGCTACTGTAAAAACATTCCTACTTCCCTAGTACCATCATACTTTGAGGCAATGGCATACAAGGAGAGACTTATAAAATAGCTTTCTACCATAAACTACATAACCCCTACCACAGCCCATAAACTTCGGGAATATTACTGATTTTGAACCAGTACTGTACAATGCTGTATTTTTCAACAAGGGTCAACAGTAAAAGCATTCAAGATTTCTTGTTTAAAGATAGATGGTAGTGCTATCCAGCCATGTATTCGTGAGCGTCTAAGAAAGGAGTGAGATTTCCAGAGGTCCCTCCACAGAAGAGTCCAGAGTTTTTCTCAGCGGGATCCCAGGAGCACCGCTTCTGCCTGCTCCCGCTCGCTGCTCTGCACGTAGCTGCAGACCTGATTTGCCGCACGCATGTTTTGGCTTTGTACTGTGTGAATTAGGTACAGTTTGGGAAACAAGGCTTCTTGCTCTAATGGCAGCTCAATTTCTTCTGTCAACATAATCTACGAAAATATTACTGTAGTAATTATGCAAACAAGGAGAACTTATTTATGACACTGTTACCCTAATGGTTACACCTGTTTCTGTGAAAAGCCGTTTCCCCTTTTTCATTCTGTATGTGTCTTTACAAAAAGCTGCATAGACAAATGCAAATGGGAAGGTATCTTCCCCGGTGGACTCTGGTGGGTCACAGAGGTAAGAGGCGCGGGCAGGAGGAGGGCTGCCCACCAACTGCGCTCGGGGGAAGGAAGGGCATATCTCAGACCAGGGCACACTTTGAGAATGGGTTCATTTCTAGTTGAAAATGGAAGAAGAAAAGCAGAAAAAGAAAAACCATGGAAACTAGTAGTGCTGCTAAACTCTATGAAAACAGGTTAAAGTCTGGTTAAAGAGGGTTTTGATCTGTTGATAGTTTTTTGTTGTAACTTTTGTTTTCTTAATGCTTGCTGAAACCAAACAGTGATTCGCTTGGGCCCAGTCCAGCACTAGTTCAGTCAAGGAGACTCTTTCCATTCGCTTCAGCAGGTACTAGGTTAGACATGCTGCCCAAGCCATCAAACAAATCACTACATGCCATGACAAGGGCTGCTTATGAAGGAAAGATGGGCTGCAGGATATTCTGAAAACAAAGATGTATTCAAAGGCATTTTTTGTTTAAATTAAATAATATCAGCGACATTAATTAACTCAGATTATTCTGTGCACCTGTAACTGTCTTGCCATTCATTGAGTTCAAATCGTTTACTTCTGGGTGTAAAGAAACATGGGAGCTGGAAACAAAAGGGTTATTTAGCAGTTTAGCTTAAGTGCTACCACTGAGCAACGAAGTCTTCAGTCTCGTGTCATTATCTAGAAGCAGCATGTACTTAGTAAGATCAGTCAAAATAGGGAACAGGAAAATGTGGTATAAGAAATAAACAATGTAAAAGAGGGGAAAGATTCTGGCTTCATACAAGAAAGAAATACCAGTGGTTATAAGGGTGGAGACTGACAAGCATAGCTGAGAACAGAGAAGGGCCCCACTCTTGTGGAAAGCAATTTCCTATCCACAAGCTTCATCTTCTTCAGTGCAGAGGGGTAGAGGTTTATGTCTGTTCTCCAACTGATTTAGGTCTTGCCTGGACAGTTTGCACTGGGTTAAACTTTTCATGACAGTGCAAATATTTTATCAAAAGTGTATATAGAGTTACACCAAAGCAAGCATAGTTATACATATAAGAATTGCATTAACACTGTGAAAACATTGTAATGAAAAATAATATTGTTTGTTCTGAAATAATATCACGGTTCAAGACCATCTAAGGAACCTGAAGGTGTACAAGTCCATGGGACCTGAAGAGATGCATCCATGGGTCCTGAGGGAACTGGTGGATGAAGTTGCTAAGCCACTATCCATCGTATCTGAGAAGCTGTGGCAGTCTGGTGAAGTTCCCCATGACTGGAAAAGGGGAAACATAGCCCCCATTTTTAAAAAGGGAAAAAAGGAAGATCCGGGGAACTACAGGCCGGTCAGTCTCACCTCTGTGTTCTCAGGCTTGAGAGGTGGGCCCGTGCAAACCTCGTGAAGTTCAACAAGGCCAAGTCCTGCACATGGTTCAGGGCAATCCCAAGCACAAATACAGGCTGGGCAGATGATCAGAGGGCTGGAACACCTCTCCTATGAAGACAGGCTGAGAGAGTTGGGCTTGTCCAGCCTGGAGAAAAGAAGGCTCCAGGGGGACCTTCGAGCAGCCTTCCAGTACCTAAACGGGGCCCACAAGAAAGCTGGAGAGGGACTTTTGACAAGGGCATGCAGTGATAGAACATGGGGTAATGGCTTTAAACCGCAAGAGGGTAGATTTAGATGAGATCTAGGGAAGAAATTATTCACTCTGAGGGTGGTGAGGCACTGGAACAGGTTGCCCAGAGAAGCTGTGGATGCCCCATCCCTGGAAGTGTTCAAGGCCAGGTTGGATGGGGCTTTGAGCAACCTGGTCTAGTGGAAGGTGTCCCTGCCCATGGCAGGGGGCTTGGAACTAGAAGATCTTTAAGGTCCCTTCCAAGCCAAATCTTTCTATGATTCTCTGCATCTTGCACAATTGTGCCCAAAATTACCCAAATCAGAGCCACTATTTCCTTTCAGACTGTAACAGCAACAGGTAATTTTAGAACATTTTAATGGGACAATTTCTCTAATCACTTCTTTTCTAAAGCCTCATCTTCCTTACTGTTTTTGAACACATCAAATTCAAATGTTGAACCAAGACAAATGCTTTCCAGGTGTTCTCTAAACACTGTTTAAGTAACAGTGGAAACAACAGGTAGAATTGAGGAAGAATGTGTAGAAAATAAGAGAGCTCTATACGGAGTAGCTTCTCTATTGAACAGCATAGTAAACATTACAGGGAAGAATGTCACGGAGTTAGCAGGCTTGGAACTTAATTAAATACACAGCAGAGCAACAAAAGTAATAGCCAAAGAGACCTTTAATTAAAAAATACCTTTACCTGCCTATGTTTTTGGCATCTCTATTATTAGCACTGGCCAGACGATCTTTCTTGGCCTTAACTGGAAGGAGAGAGAATATACCTTTCCGTGTCAACTGAAAAAGAATTATGACTTAAGCATGGACTAAAGATGAGCAGTATAAAATCTGGCTCCACTTGGCTTCCTAACAGTGTATTCCTTAGCACCCTAGAAAACTGCACTTCTTCAGCTGAGAGTATGAGACGTATTACTTACTTCATTGCTATTAAATAATTCTATTAGGATAAGGCATAAAAACATTTTCTCCTTGCAGAGAACACTATCCTAGCTGACTGTTGAATGGTCAAAAGTGCTGAACAAGAGGTAGAAGAAAGATTTAAAAGGTTATATCCTTTAGAAAAAAACATTGCTGGCATATTGTGAGAGGTATTTTGAAACAGCATTTCACTCTTAAAGTATGTAGAGCTAAGGAAGAAAGCACAGCATTTCACTTAAGCAAGATTTTCTCTCTAAATTCCACATGACTGAAGTTAAATATCAGCAATAAAGGCTGAGTAAGGACAAAGGCTGCCCTCAATTGTTTTCTGCTCTTAGGTACAGATTGGATGCACTATCAAAATTTTTTTCCGAAACTTTGTCCTATGACTGCAACTGGTCTACTCTGTGACCCAGAGTAGAAACCAGCTCACTCTTTAAAATTTGTGCTGCTTCCACAGTGCCAAGCAGAAAAAAAATGCAGTCTTTGTAAATATAAAAAAAGAAACATTAGAATTATTGTAAGGGGATAGCCCGCATTCATACAATCACAGCTAAGTCAATGACAAAACTCTCTTTAACCTAAATTGATGACAGAGAGCCAAACACTGACAGAGGAAAAGACTACCTTTGCACAGTGAAAATTCAGAACAGATTACATTACTGGAATAGAATTTCCAAATACTCTGGTTTCCCCATTCATCTTTTCAAGAACATTTCATTTATTGACAAATCAAAATGATAAACAATTTAACTAGTCTGGCTGATAAAGCTAGTCCCTTCTTTGTTATCGTGGTTTGTGGGAAATGTCAAATTTCTAACCATCCAATGTTTTAGCAGCACTGTAGAGAATGCAGTAGCAAAAAACGCTGCTTTAATAAGGTGTGTGTGGATATTTGAAGAAGAATCTGCTTCCCTGTGTTGAAAAAAGTCTGTATGGTAAGACTATAGTAAAACTGGACATTGAGCTAGTGAAGGTGGTTCTCCCTCTAATATGAGAGCTTTGCAGACATTTCAGGCAGTGACAAGAAGATTCCCACAAAGAATAAGGATAAAACAGGGAACTTGCCTTACATTTTTTAGAAGGAACCTTGATTTGGGGAAAGAGAGAGATTTTTACACTTTCGCCTTTAAAGATAGGACTCAGAGGAAAACAAAAGTTAATTCCAGAAATAATGTGGAGAAAGGAGGAACAAGCAAGATGCCCAGAAGTATGGGATAAATATTTTCCTTGAGAGCATATCTGAAAAAAAAATCTTTATCTCGGAGATCAGGGCTTTCAGCCCTTCCAAATGTAGCTCTTTTTGCTCCCCCTTTTATCTTTCATTCCCTATAGAATCTTTCTTTACTTAGTGAAAGGATTGTTCATCTGTTCAAGTATGGAGCCCTTTCCTACATATTTTTTCTTCTTGCTTAGGATTTGAGTTCAAGTTTCATGCTTTCGACTTTTGGGCTTTTACTGCATTTAAGTTTCTGAACTCCCTTTAATAACCTCAGTTTCCTCAGTTTCTGAAAACCTGTCCTTAAAACTGAAAACCTTAATAAGATGGTTTTGCTTATTCTTGATTTAATTTGGATATTTGAGGCACTCAAAGTCTAGTCTCTGTGCCTAGTCCTTTAAGATCCTCTCCATTTACGAAGTTCCTACTAAAATAGCAGAACATGTGGTTGATTCTGTGCTTCTTTGTTGGAGACACAGGGGAAGGAATATATAGTCCTTGTCACAGTGAGCGGCATTTGTTCTCCGGTCTGCAACTGCAGTGTTCCATAAAAACACAAATCTTATTAGAAATAACCTAATAATCTATACCGAATCCATTATTTTGAATTTAAATCAAACTTTTTATCTTATTATTGTAGGAACCCCTTTAGGCATGACCTGCTTACAGTTGCAGCAACAGAAATGGGATGATTTGTAACAAATAGTCTGAAGTGCCAGGTCACACATTTCAGAGCTAATCTCAATAATTTCTGCTATGATCTGGCAACCATTCAGCTGCAAATAAGAGAGGAGGAGAACAAACTGGGTAAATTAGTCATGAGAAGGTTATGAAAAGCCATTGGTAATGGAAATATGATGGCAACTTTGGGATGTGCCAGGCAGGGAATTTCTGGTAGGGCTAGAGCAGGTCAAATGAATGCCTTCAAAAGAAGTCATTGACGAGACTTCAGACCCAGGAAAAACAATTAGTAGCTCGTCATGTCATCGCTAGGATTTTTGAACAGCCAAGGCTGTTAAAATACCAGGTACATCCCATTCACAATGGTTAGTGGCAAAGCCCTCTATTAAATCTGGCAAGCAAGCAGGTGGCAATTCTGTCCTGACACAGAAATGCTGGATAACCCATGTGAACTATAGCATTACATTATGAGACTTGTTTCCTGATCTAAAAACATTGTGGCTACCAACTGAAACATAGGCTGGTGGATCTGAAAGCCTGAGAAAAGGTTTACAAGTGCCCAATCAAGATGATCCGCCAGGTTGTGAAGTTCAAGCTCAGAGGGACGAGTTTAATGGGTGCCCTAGTCCCTCCCTCTGTCCCTCTCTCTTTGCCAGAATTAGCATCTGAAGGAAGCAACCAAGGGTTATTTTCAGAACCCATCAGAGCCTGAACAACAACATCAACTTCAACCTCGTAAGGTTAAATCTTCGAGGCTGTTGTTGATGCCTCGAAACACAGATCTCATTTGGGAATACATATTTTGAACATCAAAAGTGACCCAAAAGAACACAATACATCTTCTTTCAAATCTTCTACCATTTTGTTTTGTTTTGCTTTAGAACATAGTTAAACATACTTAACTACCTTCCTTGACTAACCATGTGAGATGAGTATCTTGTCTTTAACAGTGTCAGACCTCAGGAGGCTGAGGACAACGTCAAAGTCCAAGCGACAGTTCATGCTTTGAGGGTCCCAGAGCACAGCGCTCACTTGTTTTGAGTGGTACTTGCTCCCTCAAGTGGTTTCCCGGGTCAGCAGGACCGGTCACATGCATACTCGGCATGAAAACTAGTTGCACAATTGGGATCAGAGAGTTAGTAAGAAAAAAGGGGAGCAATTTGTGGGGGATTTGTGCTTTAATTCAATTTCACCAAGAATAAGGACCCTGCAGCTACAAAATTTGATAGCAAGTTTCATTTCACACAGTACTTTCTTTTAGCGCGTAAAACAAATGTTTATTGTACTAAATACAACATGTTTGACTAAGTGTAGAACACAGGAACCAACATGTTGGTTTCAATTTGTTCTGCATATCACTGGAGGGTCTAATCCTTTCATAACTCTATCTAGCCACCATCAATTTCTCATTAATCATTATGTTTCAATGGGGAACACTGAAGGGTGTTTTCTCAGATTATAATGAAGTGAGAGGCTAACGTCATGGTCTGTTTATCTTCATACTTAACATAGTATAATTATTTTGTATTTTTTTTCATTCAGCTAGGACTTGCACCTTGACTTTTGTAAACATAGGCAGTTCAGTTTTCATTGTTAAGGATGTTGACTTAACAGAGTATAAAATAGGAATCTGGGTACGTGAGAGCAGCACATTTAAAGTCCAACTTTCATTTCTCCTGCTGGTTATATTCAGTGGACCAATTATTCCACTGACTACTTGCAGTAAAATATCAGGACGCTTAAAATAAATGCTGGACTTCGTGCTGCTATAATGAGTGAAGAGTTTTCTGAAAACAATGAAGGAAGTGTAGACATCTGTACGGTAGGAGGAGAAGAAGAAGGAAAACTGGTTCACAGGATTCCACCCCGAATTCCCAGCTCTCACATACACGCCAAAAAGGGTCTTTCTGTGACTGTGGATGAAGCAAGATTTTTGGAAAAACCACCCCTATCTTACATAGCCTTAATTGCAAAGGCAATTCTTTCTTCCCCTACAAATAAACTGAATTTAGCTGCTATCTACAAATATATTGAAGATAATTTTCCTTTCTACAGGAACAAAGGTCGAGGCTGGAGGAACAGCGTCAGGCACAACCTTTCACTAAATGATTGTTTCATCAAGGTGGGAAGATGTGAGGATGGCAAAGGAAACTACTGGAGTATTCACCCATCAAACTTAAGTGACTTTGTTCACGGGGACTTCAGGCAACATCGAAGGTCACGAAAGCGAGGGCGCCAAAAGGAGCTAGAGCGTTGCCTTGCTGGGAATGGTTTCATGCCGTGGGGACACTGTCCTTCCTACTCAGCACCAAACTGGCTTTACCAAACACACTATTTTCTGGATCCTCTGTGGAAAATGCTGTATGCTGACAGACTGCAGTTTGTGCATGAATACCAAAAATGGAATGTAAACAGTGATCTAATCATGGGGAAGTTTTCACCTCCACTACAGACTGATAAACCATACAGTATTTCTGTGGACTGGTTTTATGGATCTCCTGCTACTTCAGCTATGCAGCAGAATATTTTCCTAAATATTCAACAGGCTTTCCCTAATTCCCTTGTCTTTTCTTCTCAAAAGCAGCAGCCAAGTGAAGCATTCAGACACATCTGTAAGTACTAGAAGGTACCTGAAGTGCAGTAACTTCGCAGGCAGCTTGGGACTCTGGCAAGATACAATGTATTAATATATATTGCACAGTTTTGAACATTTGTGTATGTTTAAAGACAGTAAAAGAGCTTACTTCCTTGTGTAAGCCAGTGATTACCAATGATTACTACCTAAGTGTACTAGCTTTGAAATTATAACAATGAATACTGTTGTTAATAATTCTACTAGTCAATGGCCGTGCATGGATTACTTAGTATAAGAGTAAATCCATTAGCACTGACTACCCAATAAAATTATTTTTAAATTGTCCTGTATTAATCATATTACTGTATACTACTGCTCTGTTAGATTCAAATTAATACACGTGTATGTGTATTTATAGCCATATATTCAAACATGTACACCCATATATTTACTTTCATATTATATTGAGTAGGAAACATCAAAACATTTTGCCTTTGTCAGTTGCAAATGTCTTTGAAATGTTGTCACCTCCCGTACTGTTGGAAATAGTGAGTGAGTTATTCTTCTACTCATTTGATTTTATATGTTGATTAGGACTCACTTGGCACTATTAATTCTGATGCATTATATTGATCCAAAAATCACTGTATATTTATGTATCTTTAGCAGTTGAGTGGACACTTGCTTCTGTTGCAATAAATGTTCAGATGAATAAATATTCAAAGTGAAATAGGATTGCAATATTATCTTGAATATGTTTTTGAGTTCAGATCTGGTTCTTAAATGCACGGCCACATTTAATTAACCTACTTAAATGATTAGTTAATGATAGCATGACTAATTACGAGTTTACCCATTAGTTGGGTATAATCCATTTAAGAAATTTTCATTTTTCAGATAATGTCACCTATGCAAAATTGCTTAAGCTTATATCTATACTTTTAGTTTACGTAGTCATATGTATGTACATGGTTGCTTACATAGCTATAGAGTACATGATGATATAAAGTACCCACTTAAATATACTTTTCAAATGTGTGTATCTGTCCAGCAACCTCTTTGTAACAGGAACTTTTAATTAGGAAAGTGTTGCAAGCATTACAGTGAAAACACTCAGCTTTGGCTAAGTTATAAACTTTCGGAAAAACTTGCTTTGAAATATCTGCTCGCTGAAAATGTAGACTTGAGTAGTAAAGCCCTAAAGACTCTGGTGTGCCTTAGTCACGAAGAGCCCTAGCGTGTGGGCAAAGCTTGAGATTTGAGCAGAGATGGGGGAAGGTGGGGTTCAGGCACTGGCTGGCTGGGGAGACCGGGCTGAGGAAACGACAGAGGTAACTGGGGTTGGGACAAGGAGCCCAAACGTGCTGAGCAAGGAGCTATGAGAAGCCTGAGGAATGCAAACTGCGAATGCCAGGCAATTATAACCAGAGGAGAATGAAAGCTAGGCAGAGGAAGAGTCAGGGCAGGTTTGAGGAGTAGCAGGTAGAAAAAGTCTCTGCCTGCTACAGTTTATGTACTAGAATGCCTGGAATGGAATTTAATACTCACAGTTCTTTAGCTGTAAGCAAATTACTTTAAAATTACACAAGACAACAAGTTACTCCTGTTTGTTCTCACTGGCTCCATCAGCTTACTCGGCAGAAGCTTGTGAAGTGCACCTGAGGATATTCCTAGAAGGACACAATGCCATTTGACTTCATCTTCCCTGCTAAATAAGAGTTGGAGGCGGGGAGTAAGCGTATAACATGGCACTTTGCTTGAGCTAATGTGACCTATCGCTTAACAGAACATCCTTTAAGCCTGGAGTAACCATTTTAGTTTGCTCTGGAAAAAGAATTGCATTTTACCAGATTCATGACGGTGGTGGAAATGTGGCATGTACCAAACCACATGCATGCTTCCAGAGCTTCGTCCCGGTTTCCTGTGGGAATGCGATAAGAGGAACTCACATGCAGGAGAAGACATTCTTCTGCTCAGATGCTCAGATTTCATTTGAAGACCACTTTGAAATAGTTTTCATACCACTAGTGGTACACATACCATAGCCTGAGAACTCCCGTCTTAGATATGCCCAGTCCGATTATGTAGCTATCAGTATGCTTTCTTATGGTTTTTTTCAATGTGTTTTAACTTTTTGTTTGTTTGTATAGCACCTGCATGCCACAGTGGAGGAGGATTCTTTTCATGTCATGAGCAACCATTTATTTTATCCTCATCATTCAGTGGGTATCCATAGCTTTCTTACTGCTCATAGTTCAAACACGTCTCTGAAGACAAAATTACCGAATCGTTATTTTATTATTATCCTTGAAAGCCATAATATAATTTACTTTCAAATTATCCTAAGAGATGAGGAACATCTTGAAACATAGGCTTAAAAAGACTGAGGTCAAATGTAGACGCTTGCTTTGGACATCACATTTGTGAAATAATTGTGTAGCATTTTATGTGCTACACGCTCGAGCTCCCACTGAGCCCAGCTCCCATTAAGCCCAGCTCCCACTGAGCCCAGCTCCCACTGAGCCCAGCTCCCATTGCCCTGGCTTTCAGCTCTGAGTGTTCAGAACATTTGCAATGGTCCCGAGCAACAAGGAAACCAGTGGCCTTCTGTGAAAAGTTTGATTTCAATAACTTGTCCAGAAATACTGCAGCAGGTGGAAGAGAGGAATCCATCTCTCTAAGGCAAACGTCAACTGCCATAATATAGACAAACTTTTTTCTTCCTGTAATGCCCAACTGACTTTGCTAAATACCTTTCAACTTCTGCAACAAAACCCAGCGTTTCTTCATTATGCGATTCTAATTAATCTACAAAACAGGTCTACTTTGGATATTAAATGAGGCAAGGGAAAAACAGACTTCTTCATATAATGAGAGGCAATATTGTAATGCCTTCAGCCGGGGTAAGGGCCAAGTTAGGAATGCACAATTTAGACAAGATGCCATTTTTTTCCCCCCCTAGCTTCTGAAAGCTTGACATTGCAATCTTAATAATGTTTTTCATCACAGCTGAAGGGGTAGGGTTAGTATGTCATTTTGTGATGAAAATGTCAAAGTACTAATTTGCAAACAACCTGAAGTAAAAATTTAAAAGCAATAAGAAAAAAATCAAGTTATGTATTTTACCTGAATTCCAAACCCCCAAATCCACTTAGCATATAAAAATAAATAATTTTCTGATCTTGAAATATTATCCTACAATTAGAGAGGACATTAAATTTCCAATACAGGAAATTACCATTTAATGAGAAGACAGAAAGGTTCTTGAAAATTAAACGGATGAATTACATGCTTGTACAGGAACGTCTGAGGCAGTATATGTGGTGCAAGAGACTCCCTTAGAAGTAAAAATAACAGTTACAAACGCTGAATTACAGAAAATCTGACATGAATACACTATCCAAAAACTGCACGTTGACAACTTCAGCATTTTCCAGCTGGAAAGCATTACCGGGGTTGATAAAAATGTCAGGAAGTCAGAATCTCAGCATTTTGACCATTGTCACCTCTGTTCTGCCCATAAATAAGACAGAGGTCATCTTTTTACAGCAGATCTACTTTGGGAGTACACAGACGAAATGCCAGCATATGACATAAATAGCTGGAATGGAGGTCACGTATGCTCTCATAAATAAATACTGCCAATTGCTCTCCTCTTCTTTTTGCACTAAAGAAAATGACTTCTGCATAATGAAATTATGTTTGAACCATACATTTGCTAACACTTTCAATAAACTGTATCTTAATGATGAGCAGCAAGAGAACTAGGCCTGAACATGAGAACCTTTTATTAACGACACTTTACAGGTAATAATTTTAAGCCAGATAATAACATCGCCTTTGCAGTTGACCTTCACCAGTTTATACAAATATTTATTCTAAAAGTTCAATAAAATGTCTCAGCCTATAAAGCTCAGAAAGTTAGTATACAGTTTAATTTCTGACACGTTTGCTGCCCGGCACAACTGCTGACTCTGAGACTTGTCTTCTTTCATATTGAAAATGACCACTGTCCGGGGTACAAATAAAAGCTTTGTAGAAAAAGAAGCCTCCCAGCTGTATAGCCACTCAAGCTTATGCAGACTAATTTACACTCACCCAACAGTTATCCATTTCTTGTGCTCCCTGCAACAGGTCATGGAAGACAACTCTGCCCTTTGGAGGCAGCAGAGCACAAATATCTCTTCCAGCGTGGTGAGGCTTGTGTACTTGATGCGTGAGGATACGTCAGGTTTGGCCTGTAGTGACACCATGAGGGAAAAAAAGAAAAAAAGGAAACGCTCAAACCCTTTTTGAGAGTTGGTGTAATCAGAAACAAGATTATGAAAATGAAAATGCCCCAACCACAATCACACAGGAGCAATATAGCATCACTATAGGACACGGCTATGGCTGATTGATTTAATTGTGCCCTCTTGTACCTAAACCTTTGATTTTCTTTGAAGGGTAATTTTAACCAGGACCTTCCCAGGTTTGTATTATCTGGCCTGTGTATGTTAAAACAAGGAAACAATTGTAACATCCTTAATCTGTATTATACACCAAATAGTGATAATTCCTTACAAATTTATTCCATCTCTGATAGTAAAGTGTAGTATTGTGTCAAATGGTTCATGCGAACATGGGTCAAAATACACAATTTTTGTACCATAAACCAAGTTTTGAATCTTTTTAGCCAACACAGACTCCTGATCGGGTGCCTCCAAGCACCTGAGAAATGTCCTGGAAGGGCCACCTCAAATGGCTGAAAGCCACCGCAGCACCTCGTGTACCACCTTGCCTCAACGGTACTTTGGCTTAGAGGATGTGGCTGAAAGCTGGAGGTCAGGCTCTGCTGAGATCTTTAAGGCTGTTATAGTCTATGTTTACATTATGTTTAGGTAGGGAGCTGGATATAAAGTCCATGAATGGTTCCTCTGCATCCAACCTGTTCCCAGTACAACTGAGGACCTGGCCGGCTGCATTAACTGTTTCATCCTCTCTTCCTCCTCCTCGTCCAGCGTTTACTCCGTCCTTCTGTGTCTGCGTTCACTTTGCTGTCTTCCAGTTCCAATCTGAATTTCCCACTTCAAGATTTCCTGTGGCCCTACTCTGATACCTTCTCATGTATGGCTCAGCCAACACTGTCAAAGTACAATCCTGGATCCCAATATTCCCAGTTCATCAGAGACAGAACGAAGCTTATGTCAACATACTGGAATAAGACTTAAACAACTACCATAAGAACAATGTAGAAAGATGATCTAGAGCCTGATTCTGATCCTACCAACAACTATGGAAACAAGAACTAATTTCACTGGAAGCAACAGAGCATAAAGTTAGTAAAACTCAGGCTTGCAGACTTTACTTCTATCGTAAGACCATACTGTGCTAATTTTCCTGTGCCCCCAACAGATTTCTCAGCACAATCTGTAGCAGACTTGAGTCAACCTGATAGCTCAGCAAGCAAAGTCTCAGTTAAAAGTCTTGCTCCTGGGAAGTTCTTGTCTCCAGATAGAGCTGTCAGCTACTCAAAAACCCTTTGGAGCTTTCAACACTTAGCATTTTTATTCAACTGTTTTCACATTCATTTTGCTACTGCATTTCCAGCGCATAGGGCTTACCTAATTGTGTCCTTTGAAGACAGCGTGTGGTTTACACTACACTTGTGACGTGTTAGTGCGTCTAAGGTCTGGTACGTCTGGAGCTGAGAATGAACATCTGATCAGGTCGAAACAAGACAAAGTGCCAGGCCTGCTGGATTTTTCAATGGCTGCCTCTCTCCGAGTGAAGGAGCAGAAAAATAATGGGGGAATCCTCAGCACCAGGAAAAAAGATCAGATAAATTTGAACTTGTCATGAAAAATAGCCTGAGAACAGGCTTCTTTTAGAGAATATTGGTTTTGTTTCGGAGAAGGAGACATTTGTCTTTTTAAGCAGTGAGTTGCAACAGAGCAGCTTCCCCGCTTTCATTAGTAAGAAAAAAGACATTAATCTGACTGCTGGAAAAGTGTTTACGTGCTTCCATGCTGTGCAAATGGGTGTAAGAGAAAGCTTTAGTAAATACACGACACTTAACAAAGCCAGAATCAAAAAAAAAAAAAAAAAAAAAAAGGAAGCCCTATGTATCAGTTAGTATATACTTGATTTTGCAGCTTGCTAGAGGGAAAGGAACAGAGGGCCACCTAACTTGTAACAGAAGCTGCAGCTCTTGAATGTCGTGCAGGACCATGAAATCGAAGACTCCTGACCCTCAGTGCTCTCCCCGGCGCTGGCCTTCCCTAGGAGAGCCCAGCTCTCCGTGCCCAGGAGAGCACAGCTCCTCTGCCAACCACCTACACACTACAATTTTGGACATGAGAAATAGCAATGTGATAATAAGTGAATTTCACCCTAAATCAACTGACTTAACATGTAATTCAAGCATTTTGCTGTTTTAGAAGTCAATTCCATGGCAAGTCAGGAAGGAAATAATTAGTGTTAGAGCATTCTACTCCAAGCAATTCAAATACTCCGCTCTCCCATTGTTGATGTTGACAGATATGTATGTACTTCCGTACTGTAAACAGATTAGACTTAACCAGATGTGTTCAGACAGGATTTTTAAATAACAGAATATGCAATTTAATCTTTAAAATAAGCGTATTAAAAATCAAAATATATAACTAGAATAATGTACTGTTTAAAAACCTGAGAAATTATAAAAAGGTTAGATATCAACTCAAAAAAAGTAATATCTCTGTAGCCTGGGATATGCAGCTCCACTATAGGAGAAAATTTTACTATCCTTCTTCGCTCCTCTTCCATAAAAATTCTGAAGCTGTGGATCACAATCCAGTCTGTTCAAGGGTTTCAGAAATATTTAGTCATTCTAATACACAAGCAACATGCTAGGGTTCCTGGTATGACAGTAATATGTGTAAATACTAAGGACAATACAATTATCTAAATAAGCAAGTAAAGCAGCCATTAAATGCAATTGAAACAGCATATATTCCGCTCTTCCCAACCTACATATGGATTCCACAAATTAAATTAATTTTCTTTCTAACTTTCAACTTTCTATTAATATTTTCATGGCTATCGTTATGTGTAAAACTAGTAAGTAAAATTACTGAAATGAGAACAAGTTGTAAAGGAAAACCATTATAATCAGAGATTGTTCTAAATCTGGAGACTGTAGGAGGAGTTTGAGAAAAGCCTGCAGACACTTTGAAATGGATTTTGTCTGATAATACTTCTAAAAAAGGTCATGAAAGTGTTTTTACAGAAAACATACATAATCTGAACTTCATAATCCAGAAGAGTTTACAGTGTTAAGAAAGCAATGTTGCGCATGAACTGAACTATTCATATATTTTCTGTACAAGACACATTTTCTGTACAAGACACACCAGCTCAGTGGTAAATTGTTGAAATTGTTTATCTAATATAGAAATGTTCACAGACATTTGCAGTATGTGTGTGTGTCCGGGTGTGCACATAAGCACGTGTGCATATTTACGAATGCTCAAAATCTCATTCTTAAATGGTTTATAATTTTGCAACAAATTAAACAACTTTATATAAGAAGTACAGCTGGTGTAAAAAGCAAATCAATGATGCTCCAGTATTAATAGCTGGTATGTTTGCTGCCTTCACTGCTCCTCGTATTCATGAAAGAGAAGCTAGACATGTGGAGATAATTATCCCATTATGTTAGTAGTACCATCTCAAAGATGAGATTAAAAACTGTAATTCTATTTAATCCCTGTAGCCTGTGACACAATCAAAGAAAAAAGGTAATGAGAATACAACTCGCAAAGCAGAAGTAAAAATAATGTCATAAAGAATGCTCCATCAGTTAAAACCTCTAGATGTACATCTGATTGCTGCAGACGAAGAAATCACTGTATAAAACATCAAGCACTGGGTTCACAGAACAATTCTGAAATGCAAAGTAACAAATTAAACAGCACACAGTAAGAGTCAGAATCAATCAGGACAAAATTTATGTCATGCTTGAAAGCCTTACTAGAATTCATACAGCAATGCTTCAGTTAGTAGATCTTTTGTTAATTGAGATACAACAATACATACCAAAATTTAGTAAGAAATGGCAGATGTGCTACTAGCTGATAATTACTTTGCAAATCTGAATCAAATAATAGCTTTCTAACAATTAGAGTAATCATAGTAATTTTAAGGGTGGAGAGAACAAGGATGATATCAAGTTTGCGATATAAAAAACTGGAATTAATACTTGAATAATCTCCATCATTAATCAAGAAATAAATCCATCTTGCAAGTGGATTTCTTGAGAGCAGTTAATAACTGCCATCACACTTTCCTGAGCCTACAATCCAAATATAGATAGAAGAATGACTGATATTAGTTGTCTGAAAGTGACAATTCCCTTCTGAATATCACCAGAACATGTGACCTGTATAATATGAAGTTTTGAAGTTAAATGATCTTATAAGGAAATAATTCAGCAGCCAGCTTGATGACTACTCTGCATCACAAGCATAGAGACTTAGGTAAACCTGCTGTACCTTAAAGCAGAGGAAAAGAAAAGTGTTGGTTTTTGGTGTGTGTTTATTTAAATTAAAAATCAGAATTTGCTTTCTACCAATTTCAAAGCATTTAACTGCATTCCTAGTATCTCAAGAAGATTTGAACCTCAGTTTAGAGGAACAGGCACCACGCAACAGCTCAGGGGATATTTTCCAGGCACGCTGATCTTCCTGCTGAAGTTGTTCCTCTCTGCGTGGCAAAGCTACGCAATGCAAAGTCAGTAAGAGCTAAACTAGATATTGTATGTTCCTAGAGGCCAGTGGCAAGGAGCAGCCTCCTGCAAGGAGGGAAGTCTGAGATGCAGTCCCTGCTGCAGCACATCCTTCACTATTGCCTCAAGGACAGAGTAAGTCGGGGTCTGGAGAAGAGATCTTCTCTGCCTCTCAAAGGCATTTCATAAACATACTCACAGAGTCAGATTCTTACTTGTTCTTGTCCTTTCTCTGATTCTCTTTCCTCTTTGATTGTTTCAGACCGCAATCAAAACGTGGTCTGAAACCGTATTCAAAACAATTGTCTGGTCTTCTGGGGACGTGTCTTGTGAATGCTGAGATTGCTGGTGACACTGTGGTTTGTTAAAAAAAGAATCTAAGTGACAGAAACTTAAAAAAACAAAAAAACCACCCCACTTTGATCATGATAACTTAGAGAATACAAACTGGAATTCCATTTGTCAAATATGTAGTATGGGGGTTTTCTCCTTAATAGCCTGATCCTTAACTCATGGAAGTCAGCTCTGATTTTTGTGCCGATGTGAATGACTGCGAAGGGCAGTAGAGAACGGGCCCAATGTACTGCAGTGAATACATCGGTTTACAGATTCAAAACATGTCTAAATGCATTTCTTAAATCCATTGCCAATATGCAGTCTGACAAACTCCACAGAGGCCAATGACTGTTTGTACATCTGGGCTATCAAACATTTCAAACAATTAGCCAGGGGAAAATGTATGAATGTGAAAGCCAAGTCCTATCTGTCAGTGACCAGGAGACATCTATTCATATAGAACAAGAACAGATGAATGAAACTCTGCTGGAAAAAAACAAGGTGCTTGCTAAACCTTTGGAATTAACAAAGTAATCTGTTAGCAAACAAAAGCAAAGACAAGTTTCCAAGATCCAACAGGCCAGGCCAATGAATTGTTTCCTAGAATGGCAGTTTGATATATACATGTGAAAAGCAACTGGAAGGGCTAATTTTTCTAGCTGTACTTCAATAGAATTCTCTCACTTGAAAGACCAAAGAAGAAATAGGGCCTAACACGGCCAGCGGATGTTGCTGTGAATTTATGCTGTGATTTAAATAGTACCTTACAGGGGACAAATACTAAAAGAAGAAACAAAATGTTAATTCTACTGGCAAATATAAATTTGTTTTTTAAAAGCAAATTATTTTTTTCTGAAAACTATTACAGCAGCTACTCTGAAAAGCAAAATTATCCCTTTGTCTGCAGGATGGCAAACTTCTCTATAGTATCTTAACAAAACACCTAAGACTTGTCTACATTAAGGACTGACTCTTCCAGGCAAAGTACATATGCAAACCTATTGCAAAATAATGGTGTCCAGGATTTTACTGAGGGGTGTCTGACAGCAATGACACTAAGTCTGGCCCTCCATGGCTACATGAGTGGAGACATTAGTTTCAAATATACTTTTATGAATTTTGATGTTCTGTGACTTACAAGAGGAGACAGACCAATGCTGTACCTGCTATGTAGAGGTGTATACTTTCTCAACTGTGTGGCAGAGATGTATTCAACATATGCAATATACCCTGCTTTTTGGCAAATATATGATCTGACACTTGAAACAAACCATCTCCATTTTCCTAAAAGTGCCAACACCATCATTTTGAATAAAAGAGGGGTTCAAAATGTTTTAGCCCTGGTTCAGTGCAGATCATCTCACAGATGTTTATTGTCCCAGCTTCTTGGAGATATTTCAGATCCAGCCAGAATGTTGAAATGGCACCGAATTACACTGATTGATTGGGAGAGTCAAAAGGAGGCATGTCACGAGGGAAAGAGAAGTAAGGAGAGCATGTGCACTGAAGGCCAGTAACAAAAGAAATGCTGCCAGTTTTGTAGAATGGGAGCTAATGAGGGTCGAGGTTGATGTGACTTTCCATGGATGCTGAAGTGAAGAGACGCAGAGGACAACAGCAGCAGGCGGGTGCATGTTCCTCAGTAAAGGAGAGATGTATTTTATCTCATCAGCCGCCTTAGCACTTTCCTGGCCATTTGTGGTATTTTCCCATGCCATGGCAGGACTCCAGTCCTGGTTGCAGGGTATCCTTTCCCTGGCAGCTACCTGCCCACAAAGAGGCCCTGGGAAGGGGAAAAGCCCTTCCTTCCTCCTTCCTTCTTCCTCCTTCCTCCTTCCTCCTTCTCCTTCCTCCTTCCTCCTTCTTCTATGTCCTTTGAACTGTTGTTGTCTTTGAGAATTTATCTTCACTTTGGACTTGGATTCAAAAGGCTCCATGAGCTTCTGTTGTTTTTTCTTTTTTAATATTTTGCAGTTATCACATGGGTGTACAGCATGGTCAGTGTAAGGGGAATTGAAGAAACCAAGAACAGGACTTCTAACAAACAAGTTTTATATGGATGGATCCACTGCACTGAGCCTGCGGCAAGGTTGAGGACACTTGTTCAGTGGGAAGAAGAGAGAAAATGGGGTGAAGAGGGATAGGCTCTGGCAGAAAGTCTGTCCATTCCCAAATCAGTGAGCTGTCTCACTCTCTGGCTTATCAGAGACTCCAGCTGCTTCTCAAAAACCTTGTTCAGTCAGGAGGACAGGAGAAAAGAGAAGAGTGGCAGTGAGAAGAGCGCAGGAGCTGAGCTACTGCATTCTCACAAAGTTTTATCACTACTTCGGGTCCATCATGCCAACAGTGTGAGTCAGGGAACTGGGGACAGTGCTCAGAGAAAGTACTGGCTCACAAAATGGTGATCTGCAGCTCTAAAGGAAAAGCTATGTATTAGACAACGTCACAGCCTGTCAGACCTGTGACCTTTAATTAAAGCATGTGCAATCATGCTCTTCAGTCCTCTCAGCAGTGATATTCAGCTCAAAATGAGATATTTTCAGAGGCAGAAGGCTGGTTGGCAATGGAGCTGAAGGGAGGGTGCTAGGTCAATCTTTCTGAGGTCCCAGTTGGGTCTGGGTGAATCAATACCATCCTGGTATCCAAAGTTGTGCCTGATATCAGTCTTCTTCATGGAAGCAAGTGACACAAGACCGACACAAGAGACTGAGACAGGAGACACAATCCTTTTGTGTATTGACCATATCTGAAACACGATACTGGCTGATGCTGTCAGTCTAGGTCAACAACAAATTAACTGCTCAAACGTGACAAGTCCTTAGCATTCTCTAAGAACATCTTCGTACCCTTTGTTTCAGTAGAGCTCTATACAGACATCGCAGTGAAGGCTCTGCACTGCCATTTTCTTAGCAACTTCCTCCAAAATGTTTGAGCGACTACCTCTGTACTCCATTAATTCCTTGTTTCTACTTTTACAAAGAAATTGAGGAGCTGCAAGACGCTCACAGAGCTCTCACTGGAAGCACAAATATAGATATGACATACAGAGACGAGCCAGCACTTAACGAGATGTAACTTCTAGCCACCATGATGATGCAGTAGTAAAGACATTTCAGGTAAACAGACCAGCTGGTCAGACAGGACAATAGTTTACAGTGAACATAAACCTCAGAAATCATCAGTGCTAGCTAACTTACTGTAAGATTAAATCCCAAATGACTTCAGTGGAGTAAAACCACCAGAGTGATTTGCCGTCTACACCACTGCACTTACACTGTATGGATGCAACTCTGTTTAAAGAGATGTAATTCATACCACATGAGTAAACTACACACGTAGATAACTTTCACCCAGACTTTCATAGTGTCAGTGTTCCCATTCCTTCAAATGTTGGTCACTTGGTTAGATCTGTCAGCAAGGGTTATCCTCATGGCAAATTGCAGTGGTGGGTTTCTTTGGTGACGTGGTTATTAAGCTTTGGAAATAACCGAAGCTCCCACCTCACTGGAGTTCACTAATGGGGTACCAAGGTGTGATTCTAACCTACAGATACGAGGCACCGTGCCCTATTATCACCATGAAAGCATGCAGCCCTGGATTTGGCTTTTTTCATAGATTTACTGTAAGAATTCGCTTGCCAAAAAAATGCTTCTCAATCTTGCATTAAAGACTAGTGCTGTTGTGAGAGAATTTGAGAAGAGCCTTACCAACATCTTTCCCCAAAGCTGTGCACCTTCCTGCAAAATGTAGTATGTCTTAAAATGCTTTCCTGATGCTCCTGTTTGTACATGCTGATTTAGGGAGACATTTTCTACGTACTTACCTCCCATTTTTGTCATTTGCATGTCTAATCTATGTGGTGCAATGCACTGTTAATTTACCCCGTAGTGTTCCCATGGAATATAATTTGTACGCACAGAAAATACCAATGTAATATCTAGAGATGAAATCCAGTGGAAACAGTTTACTGTGAAATCCAGTCTTTGTTCCCTCATTTTTCCACTTCACTGACTGTTGCTTTTTCAAAGTACTCCTAGAGCTCTCTTGCACAACCCTTCATTATGCTGCATTGTTTCTTTATTTGGGAAATAAAACTAAAAAGTATTTTTATACAACCTAATTTCCCATAATTGTTGGGATGATGTTAAGACAGTTTTTCAGGAAAGAAAACGCTAATCAATTTTATTTCAAAATGACATTGAAATTCCACATAAATTGGTGCCAGAGTGCAAATGCTACTCAACTGGGAATGGAGTGGGAGTGAAGAGAAATATATGCCAACTCTCACTTTAATACAAAGGATGTGAGATACGTTTTATTTGAACCAAATGCTATTTAGCAACTTAAGCATCTGGAGCACATCTGATAACTTGGGTAAAATGTATCGATTTCTCTATTGATTTTTCTAATATACCTTCTCTATGAGGGAGCTATAACTGAAAGTAGCAAGTGACTCAGCTACTGCCAACTCTAAGTAGATGTTCAGATACGCAAGATGGGTCATCGCTGAATTCCAGAATACGACGGGTCTCTGCCTTCCACTTGGAGGCAACACGTGGCATCGGTATCTTTCTCTCTTGGCTCGCAGTGTTTGAGGTTTTTTCAATATGAATCTTTTTATGTATTTTTCCATTGCTATGAACAAGTGGCTTTGTTTATAAACTAGATGTACACATGGATTGAGATTGTTTATAGCATTTACACTACTATACATTAACTTTAACCTTCGAATCAGGCATATAGAGCTTTTTTTCTTCAGTCCCAAAACTGATTCGTGTGTTGAAATAATACACAGAAGCATACATAACACCTGTGAATTTCTGGTCAATTTATTTCCAGGAATAACTCTGAAACTCTGCAATGTTTGTCTCTCTCTGGGAAGTTTTATATAAACAAAGGATAGCAGGAAATTCTTGCACTCTTGAAAAGACTAGAACTTCTGCCATTGCCTTCAACGGGACCAGAATTTCCTGGGCACAAACAAAATTTGCCACTGCACTCACAGCAAGTTGTACTTTGTACTGTTGGCTTTAGCCTTACAGTCTGTTTTCTTAAATTTAGATCATAGTCACAAAATATGGCTCAGAAGCAAACGAGTTTTTAAAAAAAAAAGAAAAAGAAAAAAAAAATCCAGGAAAGGCAGCCTCGAGTTACATTTAACATTCTAAATATTTGCACACAGCAAGTAACACTTGAAACATACTTTCAGCAGTAGGAACCCAGACTTTAAGTTTCAACTCTAAAGGTCCAAGAATGGAGTCTGTAACCAAGAGCATTCAGGGCCCCCATAGTCCTTCACCCAGCCGCCCACAGGGTTTTCTGCATGCCCTAACTTTGAAGAGAAGGTCAATCCTGCTCCACGGACACTAATTGCCATGAGGGAAGGGGAAGAAGCTGAGCCAAACAGGTAAACGGTTGCGCTGTGAGAAGCTTTTGCTACTCTTTGTACAGAGACATCATAAAATCAGTGGTCACTCTTCTTTCCCCAGCAAGCATTATGCTTACTCCTAGTTTCTCTGTTGGACTTAATGCAGACACAGTTTATTGCAATAAATGGAGTGGAGAGAAACAGTCCACCTTTAACACGCTCTCCGAATTAGGCTCAGGGCTTCCAGGTGAAACACTTACGAGGTGGCACATGCCTGATTCACCTCAAGACTCTACCATTCCAGAAGTCAAAATTTATCCTGAGATTTTTTTCGGGTTCTCTAGTTTTGTAACATTTTAGAAGCAGTTCCTGACCTCTGTCACAATGTTAAGAGAAACGGCGCACCCAATGATTCTAAAAGATGCACCCCAAGAATATATAGTTTGCAAAAAATGAGAATCTGTATTTTGTAAAAAGAAAAGTAGGCAAAGAAGATGACTTCAGTCTGCTGCACCCCAGGCATCACAGACTGCCCCGAACCTCCACTCGAAACTGCGACTGCTGGTAGCGCATCACCTGCACGCAGCCAGAGCGCGGTGCGTTACCGTGGGGCTGCACGATGACCCAATCTGCGCTTCAACCACAGCTGAAGCAAAGCTGCAATCCAATTACCGGCAGCCGGCACATCTCCTCCTCCGGCATCAGCAAGCGCCGCTCTTCAAAGTTTTATGTAATTCTACACGAAAAAACCCGAAGAATGTTCTTGTTAAGTGCTATTGAATCCCGGAATCTTTCCCCGTGCGTCTCGCACAGCCTCATCCTGGAAACAACACGTCCTTGCTCCGCTGCATTAATACGGCACGGAGTAATTAAACACCGGGAAAGGTCCGGGGGGGCGGCCCCGCCCGCCGCCCTGCTCCGCCGTGAGCCACGCGGTGGCACCAAAGCGCCGCTCTTCCCGCCGCGCCCCGCTCCGCGCCCCGCGCTCCGCTCCGCGCCCCGCGCCCCGGGCGGAGGAGAGCGCTGCCCCCGGGGCGGGCTCGCTGTGCGCGCTGCGAGGGCGCGGATCGGGCCGGAGGCAGCACGGCCGCGGATCGCTTCCCTTCTCCGCGCAAGGGGTTTGGTACGCAGCTGCGGGGGGAAGCCCCCTCGGTCCGCCCGCGGTGCGGGCCCGGGGCCAGGCCGCGGTACCGGCGCACACGGCAATGAGCTGCCGGCGAGGAACCGGCAGGTCTTTGGATGCAGCGAAGAGCCGTCTGGAGGGTGTGTGGCCGAGGGGTATTTACTGCCCCTTTGCTCAAGTGTGGATGGAGTATTTACCAGTGCCAAGGTTGGGGTGTCAGTGTTTGCAGGGCTTGTCTTGCACCTTCTTGGCTCTTCTCTGCCCTTGTAAGACTTGTTGTTCTTGGCACATGGAAACAGGACAGCAAGTCATCTGCATCCACCAAAAGAGTCACCGGACCCCTCCTCCTCCGAGGGCTGCTCTTTCCTCTATGGCGGTGGTGCCAGCAGAGCTCGTGCCACCACAACTAGTGTGAAAATAAGCACGTGCACTTTTAAGGACTGCTTTTAAACTGCCTTTTCATCTCTCCTGGGTTTTTACACTGCATTCACTAATCACAATGGTGTCTAAGATCCCAAAACTCTGCCTTGTTCTAGGTGAGTGCAACTTCATGGCTGCGCAGAGTCCCAATATAAGAAAAAACATTCAAGCACGGCCATATGTCAGTGACTATATGTGATATTTTGCTGGTATTACATCTATAACTTACAAGTCTCAATCGGGCCCTGACTCCTCTGAGCCAAATGCTGGACAAACAAAGCCTCACCCAGTGCCCAGTGAAGGCAGCGGAGGTTGGACGGGCCCCATGGGGAGTGCTCCTAGCCCGAAGAGCTTACAAGTCCGAAAGGACAAAACAAACAATGACAGACATAACAGGCATGCAGGCAGCTGCCTTGGCCCCGACCCTGCGATTTTTTCTGGTCTGGTTTAACCCTGTCTGAGAGGGTGCATGATCTGGACTCTTTATTTTAAATGCAAATCTTGCCTGCTTACTAATCCAAGGAAGCTGAATATACTTCCTTTAATGTATTCTAAGTTAAGCCTTTAAAAGCAATATCAGTATTAAATATATTTTTATATATTTAAATCATCAACAGAAAATAATCAATAAAGATCATCTTTTCTGCACCTAATTTGCTTCTCTCTTTTAAAAATTACATTTGCCCTTCTCTTTTGTCTCTCCACTTTTTTTTTTTTTCCCCAGTCCTTCCTATTCCATATTAATTATTCCCAGTTTTATGCACCATTTCCTAATTCAGGTTTCTTTTTGTGTGTTTATCTTTACTCGTGTGTATTCCCAGCAGGTATCATGAAACTATTCACATGCTTAATTAAACACAGACAAAATTTTGTAAGATCATTATTTTGCTTTTTATGCAACTATGAATCCCTAGGTATTCTTTTCCTCAGCTCGTTCCATCTTACCTATCTTTTGACTTAGGCAGTGGTTCCAGAGCTGCTTCGGTTCAGCCCTTTACCTTTTCTGTGGGATTTTAGGTCCCCGGCCTCCAGCCACACTGACCAACCCCGGAGTACAAGAGTCTATTTCTCCTCCCTGAAACCTCATTTCAAGGTCCAGCTAACCTGCCCCAGTCCAGCTTTCCACCTTGCCCTCCCCCAGGTCCTGCTACCGACCTTCCAGCAAAAGCCCCCTGGACTCCCTCACCGCTTCGCCCACCAAGTCAGCCTTAGCTAGGTCGCCTTGCCCCTGCCAGGTCCCTGCCTTCCAGCTGCCACCAGAGCTTCACAGCATCCCCCGAAGACTGATCTTCCCCCTGCACAACCAACCACCTTCCCTGCCAAGGAGGTATCTCTCTGTTTGCTACACAAGCTCCATGCAAACTCCGCTTGCCTCCCTGTCCTCACCGATTCGCACTAATTGTTACACACTTACAGGAAAGGGAGGTCTTCTACGATGAGAGGAGAGCAAAGCAGGAAAGGGAGGCAGGGAGGGAAAAGAAATGGAGTTGACAGGAGGGGAATTGGATGGAAAATTCTCGAGGGTTTTGAACCTCTTTCAGATCCCCTTCATGTGGTAGCATCCCCTCCCAGCTTGAGATCTAAACTGAGCTGAATTTATTTGCTTGTAAAGATATAAACCATAAAAGTGCCATACCTTCCCCCTTTTCATATAGTCAAATTCTAAATGTCAATAAATTTGCTGAGCCTGATTTCAGAAAATTGTTCAGGTTACCCTCCATCCGTGTTCAACACTTCTACCTGCAGTTCTTCTCTGTCCTCAGAGCAATGAGACTGTCACAGGGAAGAAACCTTCAGTGTAGTCTTCACATTTTGAGCACCTGCGGTCTTTTTTATTTTTCCTCCTTGACCAGACTGTCTCCAGGAGGAGCTCTAGCTGCTGTTCTTTTCTTGAAAGTAGCATTTTGTGGATGGTCAGTAGGCATCACATACATCTCAGCTGAGCAAAGTAACTCCTTCTTTATGTGTCTTATTTTAAGAAAATGTAAGGGAGGCAATGAGACTCCTTTGGTGCTTACGTATTTGCCTAATTTTTGAGTATGTTGCTAAGCTGAAAGTATCAACATGGTTCAGAAGGGATATTTGGTATACCTGTGTGCTTCTTATTAAAGATCTACCAGCAAATTAGGAAGGCTTCATATGAACATGTTGCTGCTTACAGTGAAGCTGCCTTTCTCTGCACCTTGATAATTTCTCTGCAGATGGCATGACAGTGGGACTTACTGACTCTCCCTACCCCCTCCCCTCAAGCACATTCTTTACTTTACAGAGCACCAGGTTGTTTTTTTCAAATGTTCCTTGGGAGGTATTCAGGATCCCCACCTTCAAACTTGAACTTCAAAGTCGAGCAGTATGTCTAGTGCCCATCTTCTCAGCATATTTTTCAAGAACAAATTATAAACATTTCAAGGAAAGTGCACTTATTACAAGTTTGTTTGCCAAGTACTGCTGCCTCCCTTCCAAGTTCCAGCTATGTCAAAGCATCTGGTTTACAAACAGGTTCCTCCCCTTGGCTGGTACATGGATGCCAGGGCACAGAGGCTTATCGCTAATGAAGGAGTTTCCCGGATGAAAGGGGAAAATGCCGTGGGAGTCACTTGACAGACTCTCACTTGTCACAGAATGTGTAGGTATGTTGTAGTCGCTGAGCAGATGAATGAAGTGATGTGCAGGAGGAGTGATTTCCCCGAGTTCTTCCAGAGCCTGATCTAAAATTCCCTGAAGTCAATAGATTCTTGTTGATTTCTATGGACCTTACATTGGGCTTTCAGGTAATTACTTATTCTCATCATGAGACACTGCCTACCCTGGGTTTATCTTCTTTAGAGGAGTCTGAGGTCATCTGAAATTCCTGAATATTTGCAACTTAGCCTAAAAAAAAATGTTTACTGAGGAGATAGATATATATCAGTCTAAAATATTTTGTTCAAAAAACAATGCTGGTCTTAGTCTCATTTTTACTTATAGCTAGACCAAATGCAACTTACATAAAGGATAAGTTATTTTCACTTGATGCTCGGGTCAACCTCAATTTCAAGAGAACATAAATCTGGCATAAAGTCATGTGCTTCTTGTGCATCACACTCCACATTGAGATCTACCATTACACAGACTCAAATACAGACCGCCTACACATTTCTTTTTCTTATTTTTTTTTTCTGTCATAGATTGCATAGCAGAATTAAGAACTTTCAAACACCCTTCTGCAGATTTGTGGGAACTCGGGAAGAAGTTGCACCGATAAATGTTAGCCGGATCAGAACATTTAATACGTGTGACAGAACTGCTATTGCTACATTCTCCCATGGCTCTCCTCCTAAATCATATTTTCCTGTCTTTTACAGCAGATTTTAAGAATATCTCTCCTGTTTTCAGGGGATTTCACCCTAATTTATAGTTATAAGTCAAATGTGGACTTAGCTCAAGAGAGAGATAAGTCTTGTCTAGGCAATAATGCTGATAGAATTTTTCAGAAATCTCCTTTTTTTTCCATTCCCGCTAAAGAATTTCACTCTTTATTTGAGTCCATTTAAGTGCTGGTTATAATAACCTATATAATATAGCATAATTTGCATAGCTTGTCTTTATATAATGTCATTATATAAGGAAATATGTATATATTCAGTTATATAATTTCATTCATCATTTCATAGCTCTGAGATTGATGCCTGATCCTATGCCATACTGTACATTGTCTTTCCCTTCCTTTGTTACGAGAAAGGAACACTGAGTCATGAAGTAGTGATGATGATCCCAATGTCAGAATTACCTGTCTAAATCAGTGGAACTAAGCTTTCAATATGATGGAGAATCTCCAAACTTTTTGCTGTCTCAGTTATCGAAATGGTGAACTGTGCTTGCTCACTTGCGTAAGTCTTTATTGCACGTACACTAGACAAGTTATCAGATGTATTATTGACGCTCAATGCCCTTGTAGCCTGGATGCTTTGTGAACTGGATGGGTCTGTCCCTATCTTTTGCACGTGTATGCAGGACAAAAGGGCCACAGGAGCCTTCCTCAGATCTTATGAATCCCTTGCAAAGGCCAAGGCAATGACGAACACAGTATTTGCAGAAAAGAGAAGGGTTGTTTCAGTGTGGCCCTGACTGCACAGCACCTCAGCTTCTGGTGACACCTGCGCTGCTGTGTTAGCTCAAGGCTCTGGTGCACGTGGGAGCTCACCCTGCACAGCTTACACGCTAGCTTGAGCTCTGGGTCTAGTTTGTAGCATCCGGCTGGACGCAAGCCCATGGAGCCGATATTGTTTTCATGACGGGAGTATCTAATACAGTATCTGTATATAATTCTGGCCAAGTACTCAGAAATTTGAACAGTCATCTTTATTATTGTAAGCCCAACATCTAAAAAAGCAGAGAAATAATAATGCTGCACCATTAAGGCACAGTGAAAAGCGGAGCAAAAAGTGGAGCGGAGCAAAGAAGTGGTTGGCCACATTTGATAGCAACAGTGGTTAAATCTTTCACAAGGACACTGATCAAAGTGAAAGTGGCGTGCTACTAGAAAAACCACCTGATTCTCAAATTTGTGTTTATTGTTAGCTTTTCATTTCAGCGGTGGGGAAACCAGTGCAAGAGCTGCCTGAAAACAGGACCTGCCATCTGGCTGGGCAGGAGCAGTGCATAACCGTTTTTCAAGCACAGATCATTCTACGGGCTACCTAATCCGATGCCGTTCCTGTGAGGATGTGCACGAAACTCGGCCCATCTCCCTTTTGGCTGCCTTTCAGCTCCAAGTGTCACCAGTAAAAGAACCTTCTCTGTTTATTCTGTTATGTTTTTCATTACGAAGCTTATGTATTGTCTTCTTTTCTTGTTCTTGTACTCAAAATGCTGAATTATTGGTCATGGTTCTGTGTGACCTGGTTCTGATGTTATTAGTCTAGCTGCTATATTTTTGTTATATAGTATTTCAGGTACATCAGCCTTTTGGAAAAGTACATTTCTTTTGTGAAAGAACTTCTATTGTGTCTATTGTGTGCCTGTTTTTCACAATATATATGTATGGTGCCTGCTGCAAATGATTGTCGCTGTATACATAAAAATAAGGTGTTTTAATCATGATGTGCCCATCATTCCTGCTGGCCAATTTACAGTAAAAATTTAAAAAATGTTTTAAAAAAAAGAAGCACTGGTATTCCTGGAAATTTTCTGTTCAAGGAGGTAAAAAAAAACAAAGCCCAGTCTTATTCAATACTGCCTACTGGAAAAAAGAAAATCCAAGTGTGTACTATTCTCTGCTGTGTTTTCTGAAGCTCGTCAAATGGAGGCTGTTTCATATCAATGGCAGGAATGAAATGTCAGAATTAAAGGCCTTCCAAATTTTCCTAGATCTCAGCAGCCAAAACATAGAGGCATCTTGAGCTGACCTCCACTGATGAAGAGGAGCAAAAGGAAGGAGGAAGTCTACAATTAAAAGAAGCCAGAACCCAGGTGATGATGTGATTTACAAATCGTAACCACAGCTTCCAGAAACAAACAGGAAATGTCTGGGATCCGATGAATTTCAGTATGATGTTTTCCACCTCTGAACCACTGAAAAGTTTTCAAAAGTCCAGATTAGACTAAAATGGGAGGAAAGGGATTTGTTTCCCTCAGTAAGGTTACTCACTCCGCGCAAGCAGATTTTGACTTGCGATGAGGGCTCTCATTGCCTTAGGAATGTAAGAGGTTAATTCGAGCTGTCTTGATATCAGATAATAATTACATGATTTATGACCTCTGTCATAAAGCATCCAAGAGATCAAAGACCAAAATAATGTTGGTTCATTTTATGTTGATTTTGTTCAATGCTAGTAACAGATGGGACTTGGTTTTTTTCTTGTTAGAAGTCCGTTTTTTTTGTTGTTGCTGTAAGTGCATTAAACTGATTGTTGCTTAATATGTCCCATTTTCACCACTTACCCTTGAATTTGCATAATGTCTTCCACCCATAACATACCCATTGGAATGGACATTTGGTATCATGATGGCAATTCCTAAATTTTCTAAAAACAGAGATAAAAATATGTATTTTAGATGTGGGGCACCGGATAATCTTGCATTAAAATTTCACTTTTAAATTTATTTTTATTTATACCCTTTTAAAATTCATGGTGCACCACTAGTCGGTTTTCCTGCAGAGTCCTTTACAAAAACTTTGTAAAGTGGCAGTCATGTTATATTGCTCTTCAGTTTGGTTCATTTAATACTGCAAACTTTTCTGTTGTAATAGTACAGGTATTCTTTTCTGCGGGGAGGTGTATGAAACGTATCATCAATACGGAAATTCAAGGAGTTTAGGTAAGAATAAACTAATTACCCAAGTTGGAATTGTGACAAGACACCAAAATCGATATCACCTCTTCCTTATACGGGTGCAAGGAGAATAAGTCACAGGGTAGGTGCTCAGGACTTTACTTTCTGTATGTTATTGGAAAGAGACGGCACTTTAGCATCAGAGTGTCTTTTGGCACTGGACACAAGATTGGATCAATACTGACAGAACAGGAATGTCACCTGCTGTACAGTATGCCTGGTAAAAAAAAAAAAAAACAAAAGTTGGTTAAAGCACAAGAACAGCTCTCAGAAGGCTTTTGTTTCATTTCCAGACAAGTCCCAGAACTCCTCTCTGATCTTGGGCACGCTCCGTCTCTCGATTTGTCCTCTGTACAATGCAAATAATGATAGTTACTAACTTCACAGCATTTCTGAGTGACTCGACTCATTAACTGATGTCTATGAGATTTTTTTGCTGGAAAGCAATATGAAAGTGCCAAGTTTTACTTACACAGTTATTAGTACTTTGTACACTTGCATACACTTAACAAACTAGTTTAATGTTTGTAAAACAACTTTCAAGGGTATACCTATAGCTTCTCTGGAGGTCTTTTTTTTTTTCTTTGATACAGGAGTATCTCCTAAAAGTCTTGTTCAGAGAAAGATATGCTACCAGTAAGGACTCTTTTCATTCCTTAGTCTCATAGGTTTTGTACTGATACATTTGGAGGCCTCTATTTTGACGGCTGCAAGGTCCCAAAGCTCAGTATTTCAGCCTGGTCTTTTCATAGTTTTGCAGATGATAAAACCAGAAGTACTATTGTACAGAGCAAGCTGTTAGAGCTGCCTACATTAATTCTTGTTTGAGCTACAAACTATCTTTTAGAAAAACGTTTAAAAATTGCTATTGAGAAGGAATCTGCCACAGACCTTAGGAAGTTGCTCACTCCAGTTGGCAAAAATATACATCCTTATTTCTAGCATGAATTTCTCCAGATTTTCCTACTATTTTACCTCCTTATATTATTGATAATTTCATGTATTTGCTAGATTTAAGAGTCCATAATCAAACCTGTATAATTCCCCATGGTAACAGCTTGGAGGTTAGGTCCAAACCAATCTTTAGTATTCTCAACTGATAAACTAAACAGATTGAGCTCTTTGAGTCTTTTACCCTGAAGCATGATTAACAGTCCCCAAGTCATGCTTGTGACTCTTCTCTGAACTTCTTCAACAATATTCCTGAACCATGGACCCCAGAACTGGACAAAATATTCCAGTAATGATTTCATCAGTGCTAAATACAACAACAGTGTAATAACTCTCGACACCTATCTTCATTCATTATTCCTCTGATGCCTATTTATTAAGCTCATATTAGACATTTTGTGCACTGTGTCACATTGGGAAATTATACCCAGACAACTATGAACTCTGATCCCAACTCTTTTTGAGAAGCATTGCTTCCCAGAACTGAGGATCCACTCTCTAATTACAGGCTGAAATGCCAGTTCTTAGATTTTTAGTTATGTTAAATGTATTTGCCATAGTAATCTCGGTACTGTTTGCAAGTGATTCGATTACTCGGCGTTGGTGATGACCCTCTGCACTGACCGTTCCTCCAGTCACTTGTTTTCAAATGTGGGCGCTGATGGCCCAGCCCTGGTGATCCACCTGGGGCAATGGTCAATGCCTTAAGTTTCAGCTGATGGAGGAAGACTCTTTCAAAGCACATACTCATGAGAACGGTGTAATTCTCAGCCACGACTTGGGAAGATGCATTTCTGAATCCAAAGAGATAAGCAAGGAAGGTGATCCCCTTTCTTCCACCAGTCATAAATCTGGAAGTTGCTGTTGATCAGGAACTATCCAGACCTTTCAAAATAAAGGTACTTAATACCATCTTTTGGTATTGAATGCCACAGTTCAAGAACGTGTTGTGTGAAGATGAATTGTGTTTCCTTTGTTCTACATTAACCTGCCAGTGATACTGTATTAATACATGTATTATGAAAGCATAGACAAAGACTGGGTTAAATAGTTTTAAATTATCTTTGCAATCCTAAAAATTCCAATTAAAACTCCTCAAACTATCTTTTGGCAAAGTAGTCTACATAACATCAGTGCCAGAGCAAACACCAGTCCTCCTGGATCCCACGGTTATTGGTTAGAACATCCTTTCTCACCTCTTATTCAAAGAAATTCATAATATGATGAGTTTTAATTGAAAAGTAACTCTGAAATTTACTGTTCTGGTTAAAAAAAAAAAAAAAAAAAAAAAAAAAAGCCCTAAGCTATAAAGTTTGGTTGAAAGAACAATATTTAGCCAAAGATGCTATTTAAGCAAGTCCTACATAGAATTACAGATTTTACAGGACGAGTAGGTACACCCAATGCCATCTTTAAAGCAAGCAGATTTTAGATAATCTCCAGATTTCACTGACTCACTATCCCTCCAGCTGTTCTCAAGTAACGATTTGTTAGTGAAAAGCATTAAGTAATGAGGAGAGAGAGAAATCTTCAGTGGGTAGAAAAGGATAAGTTAATTGTACTTCTCATTAGCAATGCCACATGCATGATATGTGCTTCTTTACTTCAGTTTTGTAATCCATATCTTTCTCGGTGTTATTCAGATTTATTTATTATATACATGTATTATTGTATATATATGTATTTGTACGTACGTATATTTCATATATACATATTGTATCTATGTAAATATATTTATTATTGTAGCTTTTTAGGACAAACAATGCTGGTGTTGCACAAAGCTTTGTAGAAGGACTATTTGCTCCTCTTCAAAAATGCGCTCAGAGCAAATGTTGGAGGGTCTGTCAAAACTAGTTACAGCTTCTTCTTTCTCAGCCTGCCCTGTCCTGTCTTGCTTTGCTCCTCAGCTGAAGTTACAACATAAAATAAGTTTGTGAACTCTATATGGTTCTAATTTATGAAGCTGGCTTTGGTCCCTAAGGGACCATATGCTGGCCAGAAATCATCACAATAAAGATACAGTTCATCTTCCCTCTGAATTTCCCAACCTTTCTTTTGCTTAACATGCTTTTTTGGACAAGACAGAAAGCAGTGGGAACCAGCTCCTCTGGTTTTACACCGTTTGACAGTTCCCTTCAGCCAGGGGAATTTTTACACTGGCATCTGTGACCAGATTCCAAGTTTCTTTACTGTTCAAAGACTGCAAAACAGCTGGGTCAAGGGGCAGAGAGTCTATCCAAATTTATTTTGCTTAAGCTTGAGGTCTGGTCTTGCTTAGCTAACAAGATCTCATTACATCATAGCCCATGCAGCTATGCCTTGCAAAGTGTTCCTTGGACAAGACGGTGAAAAGCAATTAAGAAAAGGATGAACACAGAGACTGCTCAGGCTAGTTCAAACGGAGATTTTTACACCCAGTACTCAAGTCTTCACTCAAAATTGATAAGACAGGGGAGAAAAAAAAAAAAAAAGTACATTTCTTTAATACTCGTAGTTTTAGTTTGTGAGGAACATCCCTTGCTTTACCAGAGAGGCTGGATCCTTTGTTTCGTTGTAAAATTTTCCTCTCGTGTGTGATGTTACGGAGAAGTCAAATACGAAAACAACAGTACTACTGCTACACAGATATTTCGTGGACTACCAAACACTGTAAGTTTTACATCTTAGACTATTGTTTAACAAAACAAACCACAAAATACTTGCAAATGTGCTGTCAGTACTTTCATACTTATGTTTTCACACTCGCTTCAGCACATTAATAGAAAATCAAGAATAATTACAAGACAGAATCCAGCTAAGCTTTGAACCCAGAATTTTTCCATGCTGTAATAAAGTGATGCACGCCGCGTGAATTAGTGGAACAGTGGTTCAGAGTAATAGGATGTGTACCCTCAACAGCTATGGCTATGTCTGTTCCCTGGCTACAAATTACTGTTGACTTCAAATTGTGCCGCAAGATCCATTGTAAACTAACTGATGTAGATTTTTTACAGTGCGTGGTAGAACAGAGCCCTGAACTTGCAAGTGTTAACTGCTATTGAAATAGAAATCTCAAATATTAATAGCTATAACACATTTCCTTTAGTAATATTTCCTGTCTGTTTATGAATACATCTTCCCACATGCAATCCAATACAGCAGTGTTCCTGAATTTTTAAACTGCCTGAAACAGCAGCCGTAAGGAATGGTATGGATGGTCTTCATGGGGTGTTAGATACCTGGTGATGACAATTGTAACATCAACACTGCTCATAGATTAGAAAGCCAGACCTGGCTATTGTGATCATGGAGCCTTAACTCCTACACCACCCAGGCTACGAAATTTTCCTGAATTAATTTTTATTTTAAGGATAGTATATTCATAAGAAAATATCCACACTTGCTTTAAAAATTGATTGTGATGAGGAGCCCCTGACAGCATGTAACAAATTATTCCAGAACGGTCTTACTGTTAAAAATGTTCCCCTATGGTCTAGTCTGATTTTGTCTCATTAAAGATGCCATCCTTTGGAATCTCGTATACGTTGTCTGCTACAGTGAAGACCCCTCTATTAGCAAAACATACTGGTTTGTAGATATTGTGATACATGTTTTTAAATTTGTTTGAATTCTTGTTACTCTTCCATTAGCCTTTTCCGAGTTTTAATCATCTCTGTAGAACTGCAGACATACATTCCTTCTGATCACAGCCTTGCACTCAGGCCTGAGCGTGGATTTTGTTCGGTTGATTATCTGTCGTGATCCCTGTGGGTTTTTAGAAGTGCTGGTTTTTTCCAACACAGGCCCTTTGTCTCACCCTCGGCCCCTCCCAGCAAATATCCCGTGCGCATTTTGCATTCCTTTTTCCCATGTATCATTTTAGCATGTATTTCATTCATTGTTTGAGACTGATATCAGACTGGCAAGCTTATCCATGCTGTCCTGTTTACCACTTAGAAATACAGTTACAGCTTTTGCATTCTTCCATTCTTTTGGAACTTCCTTTGTTTTCCCAGATTTATTGGAAATCTATATTAACGGTAAAGCAAAAACCTTATCCCACTCTTTTAAGACTCTTGAATATCAATTATCTATGCCTATTTATTTTAAAATCTCTAGCTTTTGTAACTGCTGCTTATTGTCCTCTTTTGTTGCTCTACAATTAAAAACTGTGTATTCACCATGTGCTATGATCAAATCATTCTGCTTTATCTTTGTAATTTTTAATTTGATGATTACCTTTTCCTTATATGACACTGTCCCCTAATTCCACCTTATGGTGGATGCAACTCTCTGAGTTAGGAAGCTATTACTGGTAAGAGTAACCCTCCCTTTAAATTCTGTTGCATTTTTTAGAAATGGCAATGTTCAATCTCATTTTATTAAGCTTGGGTTGAACTTCCTCATTGTAACACAATCATTCTCCCTCCATTCCCACGGATAGGTACTTAAGGTACTGCCAGGCGATATGATTTGATATTCTGCAGTGGACACCCTCTATTCCTCCATTAAGACATTCATGCATTAGTGTGTGTGTGTTTGCCGTTTGTCATGACTTGGAAACAGATGATGCCATTCTTCTACTCAGTGGGGTAGTTATAGCACATATTAGCCAAAATAAGTCTTTAATTGTGAAGGTTAGTTTGTCTCATTCTCTATACTCAACTGAAAGATACTGTGGGCATTCAAAGCGTCAACATGAATCTCCTGTCTCGTCTAATAATTCAAGAAACCTAAAGAGACCATGTCATTCGTAAAATAAATATCTAAAGAAGTGCCTAAAATTCAGTTGTTTGATTACCTTCCTACTTCTGCTTACCTGCTCTAGATTTTTCCTAAGGAGGTTACAACATTCATTTTAATAATCCAATCATGTATATACATTCCCATCAGGTTTCAAGCCAACTAAGACAAACTCATTTCATAAATGAACAGTATCAATTTCTGTTGTTTAGCATTCAGGCTCCTGACACTGACGTACCATCAGTATTTTATTTATTTTATTTTATTTTATTTTACCATCAGTATCTGAATTTTATTCAAAATGAGTGTTTCTGTTCTGCTATGAGGGTTAATTCAATGCTGGAATATCATAGCATAGTTGCTTACATATCCATCGGTATCAGTGCGGGTAGAGGGAGATATTAGCTAAGGACAGTGCAAGAACTGTTCAGGGCTGTTTTGATGGCTTCTCCACAATATTTAAAGTCCTTTCAAACCTGTCTGGCCAAAAAGAAGCCAAAGCTTAATTCTGAAGAAAAAAAAAAACAAACAAACCTTGCTAGTTTTATATTTTTTGAAATGCCAAACTATTTCCCCATTTCTAGACTATAGTTACACATTTTAAATACACAAACACAGACTACTATAACATGAATTGAATTTCATATAAGTATAAAGAATACAAGAGGTACCTTGCTGATTTGTTGTTCTTATTTATCAAGGACCTTTACATTTACATTTTTTTTGTCTCTATACACTTTGTGGTTAGCTGGTCACAGTCGCAGTGAAACCAGCAATCTTTCTGTAGATTTTAAGTAATGCTTGCATCAGGTAAGCTTTCAAGTAACGCTTATATTAGGCCCAGACCAGCCCCCATTAAAATCCATGAATAAACTAGCAGATATCTCCTAGAATAATCCCTCTTAAACCTTTATTACAGCAAGTAGCACCAGTTCACCTGTTATATTAAATTCAATAAATTACCGTAAGAAGTATGCAGACATATGGGCAGTACAGGTAATTCTTCAAATGGGCGCTTACTGCTTTTTCATTCTCCCGCATGGATTTGCAGTAGGTCCCGAATAAGGGCTTTCTGTGCGTCCGCGTAGTGCAGCGTGGTGCTGCAGTGTTAGATTTTCAATAAAGAAGAATGCCAGAATTTTATGTGCGCAGCACCTCTAACTGGAAGAGATTTTTAAGAACTCAGCGTCCATTTAAGTACTTTTAAAGATCAGATTTTAAAGATTCAGCTGTACCCTTTGATAATCTGATTTCTTTAAAACGTGCTGACTTCTTTAGCGTGCACTGGTCACTTGTTTTAGTTCCTAAAGCGGTGACTTCTTTTGAAAGTCTGACACAGAAAGGACACTCATGGATGGAAGAGTCATTCCCTTGATGAGAAAATGTCGACCCCTCTCCTACAGCTACGACGCTCGCTGCCAAGTCTTAGGAACAAAGCGCTCCAGCAAACGCACACAAAATTGCTGGATGGTTGGACTGAGGTAGGGAAGGTGCATGTGGTTCAAGCAGCTGGCTCTGCGACACGCTTTCCAAATATTAGATTAAGCTTCAGCTGGAGCCTCATCCTGGGGAATACGGACCACAGGAGCTAGCACGGTTCCAGCCTTCAACTGCAACCAGGAACTGTGAATTACTAAAAGGATTTGAGTGTAGTTGCAGTTTGCTACCATGAAAAGAAATGCTGTCTAAGACCAAAAAATTAGACTCTGTAAATAAGAAAAATTTCTTTAAAAATTCTTCTAACAACTGGGTATAAAATTGTGAAACTGCTTGCCTTGATACAAACGTCCAAGGCTACAGATAGTACGTCTTTTCTTTACAAATCGTTTGTTCTAAAAAGTACTGATTTTCTGAGTCACTTATCCTTGCCTACTGCTTTGCTTCTTACACAATGAGTAAAATAACTGACAGACTGAAGTGCAGTGCAATGATATCCACTTGTGTTGATGGTGTGTGATCCTAAATTTCTCCGATTCTCCTCCTAGCTGTATTGGCCGTGTAGCTGTAGCAATAAAAAAAAGCAGGTTTTGCTGTTGAAGGAAAGTGACAAGTGGTATGCTGAGGAAGCAAGTAGTATTTTGTCATTTATTTGATTATAGTTTTGTACAAATTTGGAAAACAAGTTACTTTGCTGCTCCTGTATCACAGAACTCTGTAATTCACATCTGCAAGGCAGTATCTCTATTGCCTTAAAAATACATATTCTGAGGTTGCATCCCTGCAGTCCTCTTAAATAAACCTAAAAAGGGGGCTTATTTATTTAGTGTTTGACTAGTGTAAAACTCCTATATCTAACCATATTGTTAACATCCACGGTCTGCTTTCAATTTGCTTCCCAAACCCATGAATTCTACACAAGTGCTTGTGGGCGGAAAGATGACTACTTAATACATGCTAATTTGTGTGTATGACATAGAAATGGTTTCTAAAAAGACAGCTCCGTCCCCTAACCCTAAATACTGACAAAATGCCTGGAATGTTGTTACAGATGTGTAAATGTCATGAAACTGAACGTAATTTTGCATCTTTAATGTGGTCCTTGTGCCTGTGGTACCAAAGGAAAGCATTGTCCAGATACAGCTGTAATCGTTGTCTGGTTACTAAATATATTTCCCTAAATGTAAGCATTTTTAGCTTAAGAAGAAAGCGCTAGAAAATAACTATGTGCTCTTTGGTGTTACAGAGCCATAGTTTAACATCAGTGTTGAAAACTACATTTGGGGCTTGAAGAGAACAGAATCGATCCTGTTTTCTTCTGTGAAGCAGATCTTTCTTTGTTGCCTCCACAAAATTCAGGTTCTGGCAGACGAATTTCTGCTCTGGGAGAATAAACCATAATTCAGGGGCAACTCATGTGTGCCCTGTGAAGGCTTCATGGGGCAAGTCTATCAGAGGCCCTGTGCAGCCTTACCACAAGAAGCCCACTCATTTACGACTCCTCTATCAACCCACGCACCTTGGTTGTTCTGAGCAAGGCTGGAGCAGTTCATCTGGAGGCGACGCTTCCCACTGGAGCACAGCTTGTGGCAGAGATGCTTCTACGCAACCTTCTACTGAGGGGAGAGAAAGTACTACAGCTGGAAGAGGAGAGTGGAAGCAACAGAACCAATAAAAGAAAAATCTGCCCGTCAGGAAGATTTCTGTCAGCCTTAATGAAAAATTTCTGCAAGGCCCTATGTCTTAAGTTTTGCTCCGAGGAAATCAAGAAAGGGAAAACTGTAAATAAATGAGCACAAGATAGAAAAGGAAAGGTTGGACTTCAGACCTTGGTGGAACTTGTGAAGACTCATTGTTTTATAGTCAGGACTACATTTTCACTGCTGAGCCTGCTTTTTGACTTACCTGGCTCCTACATGCAATCCCATACAACCCATAACCTCGAGATGGGTATCTGGGCTGCCTGTGCGTCAGGGCAAGGAAGCTGGGAACCTCGGAGTGAAATGCACAGCGGTCAGTGTTCTGAGTCGCTCAAGGCAATTGCAGGAAAGGCTGAAGAGACGATGCTGCCTTAACTGCTGCCCATCTTGGGGTTGCCTGCCCTGCGATTTTGCCATTCGGAGCCCTGAACCCTCTTTTGGAGATGGTGCTTCTATGCTTTGTTTCATAAGAGCAGCAGGTGTTCTCACCGACGGTTTGAAACATGACAGCAACGGGGAGTTGCTGCAATGTCTTTTTTTTTTTTATACAATAACTAAATTATTACACTATTCTATTTGGCTTCTAGACCCTCCTTGGGCCTCAGCCATCAGTCACCTCCCAGGACCATGACCTAGGCACTCGGTTTCGGTTGGTCTGGAGTGGGGCCACAGTGTCGCTTTGCAGAACAGGGGTCCAAGGCTGGCTGGGGTAGCGGGAGAAGTGTGGGCACGCAGCCCCACAGGTCGGATGAGTATTGAGGAATGGGGAGGCTTGGGTCAGTTGCTATTCGAAGGACCGATTGGGTATTTTAGCTAATTACAACATAATGCTCAGCTGCACAGAGGACGCCTAGTTTTCGGAGGTTGGTTAGGTTAAGGAAACTCACCAGGCTTTTCAGCCCGACTGTGACAGTTGTTGAGTATTTTCACAAGTGGTATCTTAGAAGCCTAAGGAATTTTACTGGCACCTTATCAATTTTAACTCCTTGGGAGCTAATCAAGGCTTTGGAAGACTGCAGTCTTAGATTTAGGTGCCTAAACTTTAGCACCACCTTAGAGGTCAGATGCCAAACTTTCCAGAAGTTATGAGCTGTTCATGGGACTCACGCAGCTACTTGTTTATGTATGTTTGTGATACTGCTCCCCGGGTTGTACTTTGGAAACTCACCAAAACGTTTAGCAGTCTTAAAGCTTTCCTCACCTTTGGCTAAATAAGACTTTCATATATGCAACTAACGGTTGGGGACCAGGACCCAAAATGTCAGCATGGCATATTTCTCCAAACCTGGCCACACGAAATAGGAAAAGAACCCAGAAAGATGTACATATATCTTTATATATAGATGCCAAATATAATGTCAAAAATCCTGCCATGTTTTTCCAATACAGAAATTGAGTCAAAGATTTGCACAGCTTTTTTTCCCCCTATATTAAAGAAATCAGACTGGCACAGTGTAATGCCACCGTTTTGGTCACCACTGTTCAGGGCAGCATTCGTTCCAACTCTAGCAAGACAACTTTGAGCACCATGCTTGCTTTTTCTTTTCTCCAGCAACTCTTAATTACTTGATGGATTGTTTTCTAGTGGTTGCTGCTATAATGTCTGTTGAATAACTTCAAAATGAAATTACACTCAAACTTATATAAAACCGTAAGCAGTGCAAACTCTGAAATGATCAGCAAATTTTTGGACACAAGTTTTTTACCAAACATTCCTAAATCAGTAATTGCTTGTAATGGCCTAGCTATTTCTCAAAGCAGAGAAAGCGTCACAGGATTTATTTCAATCAGAGCAATGTTAAAACACCCTTCTCACCAATTCAGAAACCTTAGCTTTTAATGTTGATTCAAAGAGCCTAGTTGGTTATGAGAGCTTAGTTGACTATAAAGAAGGTAGAATTTTTTTTTTTTTTCAGAATAACATGAAAATAACATATTAGACAAAGAATGCTGAAAGTGTTTATTGCCTGCAGGATAATCCAATATTTTATGAGACAGCCTGGAAAGTTGGCATATAGCTTCAGAGGAAACAAGTTTCTTTTGACATGTCAACAAGCTAAAAGTGGAAACTTCCTTCTGAGTATCAACAGCTACTGGTAGGACATAGGAAACAGAGTTTCTCTGGCACGAGGAATCAGATTGGGAAACAGGAGTTGTATGAGCATGTTAAACTGCCATCTTCACCTCATAGTAGTACTGGGAAACGCCTAGTGCTAATTACAGTATAAGGACTGTGAGCGCTTGCAAAATGTCAGGCTGAAGATATAGGCAAAAAAGCTGTGAATTTCCACAGTGGAAGAGAAACAACCTGAAAGTTGACTTTTAATGATAAGCACGCCATACAGCAACCCATTTGGACCACTAAACCACACCAATAATGATAAACTTGATGGTTTTCATGGCCGGGTTCTGGGAGGATCCCTGCCTGCACGTTCCTTGCTCTGAGTAGCAATTGGCCTCTGAAACACAGAGAACACCAGTACCCAGAAAATCCCAAAGGATCTTCCTTCTTGGTTCTTTTGCCATTTGCAAGCCATTTAACTGAAGAATTTAGAAGGAGTTGAAGTCTGATGGGAGCTATTACATGGACAACATCACAAAGCAGGTACCATGTTTACATTGGGGAATATAAAATCATTTTATGCTTCCACTAAGGATTTGTTTACAGCTCTTGAAAGTTTAAGAGTAATCAGAGGTTGCATTAGGACATCACAGTTTCTTCCCAGATATTATTCCAAGGTGTGTTTTCTATGTGTTCCTTTTGGGATGCAGCATTGCAGAAGGACAGGTATACAAAATGGAATAAATGGAATCGTACGATTGGAGAGATAAGAGATCTGTTTGGGGTTTTTTTGTGGTTTGGTTTTGTTGTATTTGGAGGTTTTTTTATTATTTGTTTTTTTAAAATTTAAACTTCGCTTTTGCTTTTTATGAACGTCAGCTCCCGAGGCCAAGAAGCGCTGTGAAGCGTGGGTGCCTGCGCGTTGCGAAGAGCCACGGCTCGGGGCCATCAGGGGCCGGAATGAAGCCTTCGGCCTCGCAGGGCGCAGCCAGGCAAGTGGCGGAGGACGGACAAGTTTGTGAAGGGCACCGGCGACCTGCCGCCCACCACTCGGGACGCTCAGCCCACGCCGGGAAACCCACTCTGTCACGGGGACAGGATTTCTAGGCAAAAGATAAAAAAGAAAGTGGCTAGCTCTCATTAAGATTTATTATACGTCTGAACTTTTGTAGTCCCGAAGCTTAACGACAGATGGTGGTGTAACTCCACCAATTTTGTAACGTCTCCATTCGCTTTGATGTTGTAATACAGATTCTCCTCGATTTGACTTCGGTTAAAACCAGCATTTTCTGCTCTTTCCAAAGTGGCTCGGGAGCTGTGCGCGGGGAGGAAGGGGAACGAACCTATTTAGAAGAGGAGTCTGATTGTTTTCTTATTCGCTTTCTAAACAATCCTAATGGAAAATGGCAATCTGATAGACACCTAACGCTGCCAGCTGCACGGAGAAAATATATTAAATTAATTAAAGGAAGACGGTTTCAAAGCGGTTTATTCGAAGCGAGAAATACAATAGAATTGTGCAGATGAAATCTCGAACCGTAAACAGGAACAAATCAAACGCACCAGCCTTTTTCATTAGAAAGCCCAGTTATATTTTACGCCGTAATCGTGGTTGTAAAAATAAAAAAAAAAATAGAGTCGGGAAAGTATTTGTTTGTTTAGCTCTCATTTTGCGTGGGAGCGGCGAGCCGCGCAGACCCGAGCAGCGCCGAGTAATTTAAGCAGGCGAGCGCCGTATTGTTCCCCGTGCGTTGTTGCCCGCCAGACAGACAGGCTGGCAGCGGGGGCCGTTTCCACGAGGGGAGATTCCACATCTCCGTGAAACAAAGCGCAGCCCAGGCTGGGGGACGGGGCTGGCAGCGCTGCGGGGACTCGCAGGAGCGGAGGGCGCCCGGCCCGACGGCGGCAGCCCGGGGCGGGGCAGGCCCGGCCCGGGTCAGACCCGGGGGTCGCCGTGTGCCGCCGCTCCCGTCCCTCCCTCCCTCCGTCCGTCCGGGGACGCCGCGGCCGCCCGGCGCCCAACGAAGTTGGCGGTGCCCGTGCGCCGGGCCGCGCCGCCCCGCCGGTTCGGTGCCGCGGGGTCTCCCCCCAACAAGTGCGCGGCACGGCGGCTTCCGCCGACACCGGCGTTTGGTCGCCCGCCGCCGTCGGCTCCTGAGGGAGAGCCGCCTCTTCCCCCGGGGCGCGCCTTCCCGCCCGCCCGCGCCCGCACGGGGGGGGGCGGCGGCCTCCGGGCCGCGCAACCTGCGCCCCCGCGGCGCCCCGCGCCCTTGGCCGCGGAGCCCGCCGGCGGCCGGAGCCCGCGGGGCCCGATTTCGTTTGCAGGCCGGCGGGGAGCGGGGCGGCGGGCCCCGCGCGGGTTCCCTCCCCGCCCCGCCGGCCCGCGGGACGCGGAGCCGCGGAGGGCGACTGCCCGCGGAAACTTTGTCCCGCGCCGCCGCGGCCCCGCGCGGTGTGCGGCGAGCGTCACCCGCAACCGTTGCGCTCGCAAACCGCCGCGGAAGCCAGCAGTTCCCCGGTAACCCGCGCAGTGACGGGGCGGGGGGGGGGGGGTTGGGGGGGGGACGAGACAAAAGAGTCGCGAGTAGCAAATAAATATATTTTACGACCACCCATTGGCAGCGCCGCGCCCCCGCGGCAGCCGCGAGCCTGCCCCGGCGGTGAACTTTCACCTCGCGAACCCGGCCGCGCCCCATTGGCTGCCCGCCGCCCCGCCGCCGCCCCGCACGGGCCCCGCCGCCGCCCCGGCCCCCGGCCAGGCCCCGGCCCCGCCGCCGCGGGCGGGCGGAGGGTGCGCGGCGGGGCGGGGGGAGGCCCGCGGCCGGGGGCCGCTGCGGAGGGCCCCGCCGAGTTGCCGGAGTTGCGGCGGCTCCGCCCCCGCGGTAGCGGCTCCCCCCCCCCCCCCCCCCCCCGCCCCGCCCGGTGCCGCCGGGGGCCGAGCGGCCGGCAGTGCCCCCGCCGCGGCTCGCCGGCCTCCCCGGGAGTGAGCGGCGCGGGGCGCGGCGGCGAGCGGGCGCTCTCCCACCTCGCCTGGAACCGCGAGCGGCAAAGTTTGTGGGATTTTAAATTTTATTTTATAAATGCGGTGCCTGTTAATTCTGAGTGACAGTTTTGATTCCGGTCCTCGGCGAGTACAGAGAGCCTTTCTAACGCAAAACCACACGAAAAGCGTGGGGTCGGGGTTACCGCTCTGTGATTAAGTGGGCTCTGAATTAACAAAACCCACGTTCCGCTCCGCGAGTGTCGTGCCTTTCCTTCCGTGATCACGCGAGTCCTTCCACCCAAATACACCCCCGGCGCCAAGTGACCGAGAATCGCGGCGGGGACGAGGGAAGACAGGAGCAGCTTTTCCCTTCTATAGCCACGATGCCAACTCTCCCCACCCCCCCCCCGCCCCGGTCCCCCACTCGGGAATCACTTAAAAGTGTTTTTCCCTGCGGGAGCGGCAGCCCCCACGCTCGCTCCCCGCCGCGCCGCCGCCAGACACATGGAGAGCGGCTGGTTCCCGCTGCGGGCGGCCGGGGGGCTCCTGCACCTTGCTCCGAAATATCGGGGGCGGGGAGGCAGAGAAAGTAAGTTTCGGGGCCCACGCGTGCCCCCTCGGCAAAGCCGCCGCCGGCGGCCAGGCCTGCCCCGCCGCGCCGCCCGCCTCCCACGCGGGTCCCCCGGGCCTGCCTTCGCGCGAGGGCTGCGGCACCTCGAGGGTTGCCAGCAAGCTGCAGACAGCCGGCACTGCCAGTACAACACCCGGCTTTGTTTTCTGCCCGTCTGCTAAACTCGTTGTGTCTAACGGAGCCGGAGGAGAGGAGCGGCGGGGGGGGGGAGGGGGCGGGGAGGGGGCAGCCGCCGAGAACAAACAACTTCCCCGACGGTTTGTTTACATAGCAGGTGGACCTGCCGCCCGCCGCGGCCCGCAGCACCCCGCTCCGGCGGGGACCGGCCGGGGGAGGCGCGGCGCGGCGCGGGGCACGGCCCAGCGCGTCCCGCCGCACTTTTTTTTTGTTGCCATCCCCCCTCCGCTGCTCCCCCCCCCCCCCCCCCCCCCCGCGCATTATTAGCGCTTCTGTGCAGGCCACTTCGCGATCATGTGAGGGCTCCCTCTTCACTCCCCTTTCTCCAAAGGAGTCGGTGTGTGCAGCGGCGGGTTTTTTCTTTTTTTTTTTTCCTCTTTTTTTTTTTTTTTTTGCATTCCCAACAAAACACATACACACAGGCGGCACACTCCGCACACAGGCGGACCCGCACGCCGGGGGAGGGAGCGCGGCACCGCCAGCGCGAGGCAGCGCCAGCCGGCGGGAGGGCGCGAGGCACCGCCGCCGCTCCGCGCCCGCGGAGGGCCCCGCGCCGCCCGCCCGCCCCCGCTCCCCCGGCCCGCGCGTCCCGGCGGCGGCTCCGCCCGCAGAGACTTTGCATGTGCGCGCGGCTCCGCTCGCCCTTTCTCTCGGTGTCAGCTCGCCGGGACGCCCTGCACGGTGTCTCCTCCCGGTAAGTGCTACCCCCCCCCGCACACCCGTCCCCTCCTCCCCCCGCTCCCCGGTGTGACTTGCTACTTCCACCCGCTCCCCCCCCGCCGCCGCCGCCGCCGCTCACTGACTTGCCGCCGCCGCGGGAAAGTTTGGCCGCGGCCGGCGCGGCCGCAGGAGTGACATGTGTCAGGTCTCCCGGCACCCGGGGGCACCGCTCCCAAAAATGCACCGCGAGCGGGGGGGCGGGGGGGCGCTCGGCGGCGGGAGGCTGCCGGTGCCCCGGCCGGACTTTGGGCTGTGCCTGACTAACCCGGCGGACCGGACCGGCGGCGGGAGCGGGGCGGCGGCTCCCCCCCCTAAATCTCCCGGGGCGGCCGCGGCTGGCAACACGGGCGCGGGTCGGCGGGGCCACCCTCCCGCCGCGCAGGGCCGCGCAGCGCCGCGGAACCCGCGCCCCCCCCTCTCCCCCCCGCGTAGTTAAAAACAACCTGTAGCCTCCCCGTACGGGGACAGAAGTGCGAAGCGAGGAGGGCTCGGGGCCGGGCTTCCGAGGGAGCGTGTGCCGGGGAGGCTCGGCCGTCCTCGGCTCGCCTCCTCGGGTGTGTGTGGGGTTTTTTTTTCTTTTTTCCTCTTTTTTTTTTTCTCCTTTTTTCTTTCTTTTTTTCTTTTCCCCGAGACCTCCCCAGCACACAGCCCGGGTGAAGAAACGTGTCACGTTTCTCCTTTGTGTGCTGCCTGCCTGCCTGCCTGCCGGAGGGAGAGGCGCACCCCCAGCCCCCGCCTCTCCGCCCGTCCGCCCGCACGGAGGGGCCGCCGCTCCCGCTGCCGGCAGCCCCCTCGGGGCGCCCCGCGCGGGGCTGCACCGGGGCGCCCCCGCTGGCGTGGGCGGGGAAGCGCAGGGCCGCGGGGGTGCACGCGGGGCCGAGGTGCCTCCCGGCGCTGTTTGAGCTGTGCGGGGAACAGCATCGCCCTCCCTTCGCTTGCCCCCCCCCCCCAAAGACAAAAAAAAGCGCCTAAAACCAAGGATTAATAAATAATGATGTTAGAGCTGCGGAGTTCCGGAGGCGGCCTCCGTGGCTGGTGCGTGGGGGCCTTCCCTTGAAACTGGCTCTTGAAATTCAGGAGGACTGCGGGACCTGGAAAGTTTTGAAAGTTTAATTTTGAGGAGCGGGGAGAGGGAGCGAGCCCATGGCTGTGAGGCATGCGGGGCTTCGCTCTTCAAGTCGGGAGTGCCAGGGCAGGGAGAGGAGGGAAGGGCGAGTGCGGGTGCCTTCTCGCTCCGCTCTTTCTGCCGTGCCGAGCGCGGGATGCGCAGGCTGCGCAGGCTCTCGGCCTCCCTTATCCTGCTGGAAAGCCGTTTGCCACCCGTCCGAGCCTGCACGGCGAAGGTGAGGACGGTCCGTGAGGCGTTTCTGCTCTCCCTCCCGCGGTTCGGCTGGTGTCAGGGCGAGGAGGCTGCGGGCCCGTTTCCCAGCACAGCCCCTGGCCGAGCGCACTGGTGAGCGCTGGTGAGGTCCCAGGATGGGGTTTCTGGCGGAGTGGCAAAGCCTGGGCTCTGCGCAAGCAGTCGGTGCGGGCAGGAAAACATTCATTTAAAACTTGCGAGAACAGTCCAGACAGAAAGCAGGCTGCTGGTATATTCTCAGGGGAAAAATAATCTCAAGAGTAACCACCCTAAATTTATATTATCATCATCTGTACGTAAAGAGTGCAGAGCTGCAGACGGAAGAACACGCAGTAATCTCTACTTGGGAATCGCTTCTATCTTTAAGAAGCTGTGTTTGTTTATGTACTTAGAGAGAGAAACACAGAAGTTCCCCTTCCAAAGAGGATTTCCCTGGTCTTTTCCCCAGGTAAAAGCCCCTATCCAAAACTCACTCAAGTCAGTGGGAATCTTTCCTTTGACATCAGTAGGAATCGCTCCATTGGCTCAATGGGCTTGGATCAGGCCCGTGGAAATTTCATTACAAATGTGGGACTAGGACGTTGCGCACGGTGTCTGTATACCCACGTTAATTTGTGGGGGGAAAAAAGAAGTCGGAGACAAAGTTTAAGAGATTTTGACAGGTTTAATTTTTTTTTTTCCTGTGCTAGGTAATTTAAAACCATTAAGGAAAAACATTACTGCTAGTAATATTACTCTAAAGAAAATATGATTAATTATTAAATCGATTTCTCTAATGCTACACTAAACCCTTTTGAGTGAGATATAGATTTTAGTGTTCAAATTAGTATTTATTTTTAATTTAAGGTTTTTCCTGACTATAATAATTTGTTCATATTAAATATAGATATTGAAAAGACCCCTGTTTTGCAGTAATTTGCTATTTTAATGTAGTTCTTACAAAACGGTAGTGTTCTGTAGCATTTTTGTATACTTAAATCATTCATTTAATTACTCGGAATAGTAGATTACTAAACGATTGAGGGAAAGGAAAGAGTGTTTCAAATACAGCATTTCCAAAACACACACAGTAACCTTCATGCCAATTGATAGGTGACTTAGTGACATACAAAAGATACGTAATTAGACATTCTAATTTATTTTGTTAATATATAGCACCTGAAATGTACAGCTTCATGTGAGGCCTTGTTGGTGTAGGCTCTAACATTTAACAGTAACCTTACCAGGAGGCTTAAGCAGAATCAATTGTATAAATATTTGGGTATTTCTTTGTTTTTAGTTTAACCTCAGTGATTCTTACGTTTTGTCACAAGATCTTTGCTACAGTGAAGTGTTTATAACGTTTGAGAGAGGAAAAAATGTTTTGTAGCTTTCTGGTTCATGAAGATTTGTGTAAAATTGCCAAAGAGTCTATAGCGAACAACCAAATTAGCGTTTTTTCGAGTGTGAGGAAGAGTAAAAGAAGTGTATCAAGTTCAGGACATTTTAATTAGTGAATACACGGTACTATTTTACAGCTGCGCTAGGGTTTGTACCATAGTCAGGTGTTGAGTTTCATAGGTTTTTGAAGTGACTGATTTTTTTTTCGTAGTCATCTGTTGCTTATACATTTTTAAAATGCTTTCTCTAATAGAATGCGTCGAAACTAACATTTTAAGATTAAAGATGTATTTGCTTAGAAACATTCCCGTTGGACTCCAGTATATTTTTAGAAAAGTTCTTGTTGGACTTAAATGTATTTAAAAAAATTACTGTAGCATAAGCTTTTTTTTTTTCCCCTGGACTGATTTACGTGAGCTAGAATAAGCTTTTTATATTCTGAGGAATATACCTGATTCAGCATTGCATGCACAAGAGTTATTCAAGGCTAGTGGGCTGAAAACAATAGAAAACTTCTGAGATGTGATCAGTGTTGTGGCAGTGTTTTGCTATGTGTCATTGAAAATGTCACTTAACCTCTTTGGTTTTCATCATCAAAATGTGAGGGCTGGTATTTATCTATCTTTCTGATAGGGTGATTAATTAATATTTCTTGAACACCGAGTACTCTTTTTTTCCCATTTCTATTTTTACCAGGTTTATTTTGGAGAAATTAAATTCTGATGGTGGTTGAAAAGGAGTGGTTCATGGGAATCATCATGTTTTTTCTTTGTGAGTCAGATTGTGAAGAGGTCACTTGCTTGTAGGAATTGAAAGTGATTTAGGACACAGGTCACTGAGAAGTACCCATGGAATGATTTTGGCTGGAGAAAATTGCAAATCACGGTCAAACTGAAAAATGCTATCAACTTTGTTGCAAAATAATAATTTTTGCTACACTTGAACTGCTTACTCTTTTTAAATTTTGTGACAGCTAGTGGGTCTAGAAGTAATGCAAATTATCTAATATTTTTTTCATAGCCACTGTAGCATACCTCTCAACTAATCCTTGTTAGAAGAAATACTTGTCATTTAGATTCCTGTTTTGACTTGAGCTCTTTCTTGATTGTACGTGTAAGTTAGTGACACCAGAAAAACTGCATAAAAGAGATGAAATTATAGAAAAAGTTAGCTGTAATAAACTAACCTCTTAAATTAAAGTTAATCTTAAAATTTCGATTATATAGTTCATTATTAGTTGTTTGGAGGTTTTCTTCCACATTTGCTCCTTCACAGAATGAGCATACTTACCTTATTGTAACCATTTCCAAGGGTAGTTTTAAACTTAAATTTCAAAACTTCTAGATTGGCATAAAAACAAGGAGCAGTCCCACAAGTATCATTTAACACTGGTCATCTTTTTTTCTCTTTTCTGAAGCTCTCAGTAGTTCAATCACACTACTTTTTAAAATCTTCCCAGGTGTTTACTGCAAATTATAAGAGGCATCTATCCTTTGATGCAAGATTTGCATCTGTTTTTGGCTTTTCTGCCGTTTTTTTTTCCCCTCTCCGTTTCTGCTAGGTTTGCGTTTTAAGGGCAAGACCATGTTTTATGTCAGAAAGCTGGATTTGAAAGTGCCAGCAATAGCTCGCCTATGCTGTCATCACTGAAGTAGCTGAAAATAATCTCTTTAATGAACAGTTGCTACGATGTTTATTAGTTCACCAAAGTGTAGTTTGGGATAGTGTTAGAAAGTAAAGTTTGAACTCTGAAGAGTGAGTTACGTGTGGAATTGTGTTTAATATCACGATTTCAGTTCCTATTCTAAGGAAAATGAAATTAAAATGTTAAGCATATTGTATTATACTTATTAACTATCTTAAGTCTTTTTAGTAAATCGTAGAGGTTGTTGAGGAGGGGGAATAAGAACATTGTAGGCTTAACTTTTTATCCGTTTAGTTAGTTATTTCTTCTTCCTGCAAATAGTAATCACATGTCCGTAGCTGGGAAGGGTTTCGCTGCAGTTTGTTTCTTATTTAAATATGTACGTTAGCCAGGCTGGCTGCTGAGGGTAGAGCCGATGCCCTTGGACACCGCGAGCTGTGCCCTCGGTGTGCCCCACGTGTGGGTCTCTCTTCCACTCGGTGGCAGAGGGCTTCGCTGTGGCTGTGGGTAACGCAGATGACTTTCTAATTGATCAGGCTGTGCGAGGGAACAACGGGCAGATGGGTTTAAGGGACAGGCAGCACCTTCACTCAACGTGCAGAAGGGACATTTTCTCCCCTGTCGCCGCCCTGCCTGCCCCTCTGCTGCCATGTGATGGCCCTTCTGGGGTGGAAGGAGTGATTACAGATCTCCATCATAAAACCCAAGCCCTCCTTGGTGTTCACAGGGTGTCTTGGGTTTACCCGTGGGGCTTACTTGTTTACCAAGAGACTTTGATCTTCTCCCTCCTTCCTATGGGCAGCGAGTACTGAAAGCAGGTGGTGGGTATCTCTGCCTTGAGAAGTTTCCAGCCCATTGGTGGTTGCAGGATCTACAGAGGTGCTGCAGATCCTTTGCTTGGTGACCTGGTATTTTGGACCTCTGCTGTGTATCAGACCATGGCTGCAAATTGCATCAAATTAAGTATTTCTGTAAATTGCTGATCTCAGTCCCATTTCAGCTAGTTTGCCTCCAGGATGTAGTGAGGATGACCGAGATTCCAGCAGGCCTGTGCCAACCTTGTCCCTGTGGGAGATGCTCTTTACTATTGGGCCCAAAATTGGAAATTCATTTCAAGAGTGTCATTTTGAGGCTAGGTGGTATATTGTTATATATAACTAGAAAGTTGTTGTGTTTTTCGAAGCACGTTATTTCTTTGGATAAGTATTTACATTTTTATGAAAAATTTCCTGTATCTTTTAAGATTGATGTTTTGTTGATGATCCTATTAGAATCATTTCATTTTTCTCTCGCAACATGATGCATATTTTACAACTTTGGTCAGAATTTCTCTCCTAAGTAAATTTAAATACTGATTTATTCCATTTTCCAGCTTCCTTAGTTCAACCTAAACCAACATGATACGTATTTTAAAAATATTAATTATGTATTTGATGTAATTTGAAATTGTGTATTTGACATAATTTGACAAATTACGTTTTTGATGCATGCATATGTTAAAACAGTGTGATCTTGGTGGATATTACCACGTGATTTTCGTGATCTGCCCTTTGAGGGAAGGAAGGAGAATGGCTGTACAAGTCTAGCGTATTGCATTGCTTGTCTAACAGGACCAAATTGGATAATTCAGTCTGCAAACTAAGGAACTTGTGTTTAGAGAAACAATCTCAGAGTTGCCAAGTTATTTCGAGCATAATACTGTGCTAAGGATCTATCAGATGTTGATTATGAATGTGCGAAGAAAATTTAAAACAGGTGAATATCCCTAAACACCATTTAAACTTCGCCGTTCCGTCAGTGCAAACTAAGTCTTCTCGTAAAAAAGTTACTCTCAATTATGTTGTTGATTTCTCTTTTTGCAACTCTCACTATTAATGTTGAGGAGGCACATTGTTCTCCTGGAATCGTAACCCGCCTAGTAAAACAAGCGGTGGGTAATACCTGTGTAATAAAACCTGTAGTTGACATTTAACTGCTTGGAAATTAGATCAGAAACTGTCAAGTTTTACCGCGTACAAATAACGTAGAGGAAATTTTAAGGATTAGCGGTGGGGAGCCACGAAGGGCTTTGGAAAGGAGAGGGACAACACACAAACAATGGAGAGTTGGGGAGTGCTGTGCAAAGAGGCCGGAGAAGACATGTGGCTGGGCGGGAGCCAGGCAAGGCGCGGGCAGCGCTGCCGGGAGGTGGGCAGGAGCCAGGCAAGGTGCGGGCAGCGCTGCCGGGAGGTGGGCAGCCGCTCGGAGCGTGGGGGCACGGGCTCGCCCAGGAAAGAGCGATGTGATTTTTATCCGGTGCCCAATATATGAAATAAGTCTTCTCACCTTCACTTCATCTATGGGAAGAAATAATGAACTTTTTGCACGCCGGCGTTAGGCGCGTGGTCAGGCACAGATCTGGCGGGCACAGGAGTTACGCCGGTTTACGCTGGCCACGATTTAGACTGTAGAGTGCTGTAAGCTGTTTTAAAAAATACTTAGATTTTGTTAATTCCAGTGTCTGTCTTTGGAAACTTATTTATTAGTTGTTGCATTGAAAGTTGATTTTTAATTACTGCAAATCAAAGTGTCACTTTCTTGAGGTGACAGAGGAGGGACAGAGCTCTTCTGAAGATACAGGGGAAGAGAAGTGTATAGAAGACAGAGGCTAGTATCTTTTAGAGTCTAAAACACAGTAATTGAAATATTTATGATTCAAGGCACTTCTCTATGAGAGAACACAGACAGGATTGTGGTTGCATTACAGTACTTACAGTATTCTCATGACCTAAAAATGAAAACACAAAACCCTAATGCAGTCAGGTGTGCACAGGCTGCAGAGATGCGCATAGCTGGTGAACGGTTGTGCTTTTCACTTGTGTCAACATGTTTTCATCTTTGTAGAAGAACATACTTAATTCAATAAGGAATAAATGATTATTGTTTGTACAGCATGGTGAATGTAAGAGGAAGGACTCCCTGATATGTGGTAAAAATCATTCTTCATTGAAAATCAATTAGTGGAATATATGGGTGCTAAAACTGTAAAAATATTAGGATGGTACTTTGCTAAAGATCGTGAAATGCCTTCACGCAGAAATTCATTCAGACTCATTTGTTACCAGTCTTGAATGCATTTAAATTACTTTTAATGTTGTGATGATGCCTGTAAATTGTTCTCGGTACACAATAACTGTCAGCGTACGTTGAAGAATACGTATGGTCAGTAATTCAAGAGATAACTATATTGAATACATGAAAGAAGTTTCACAGAGTGTCATAAATCCTTGCACATTCTTTTGCTTAAGAAAAGGAATTAAGCATATTGTGACAGAAACTTTGACATATTTGGTATTTAATTCTATTTTAAGTGACTGACGTCTTGTAAAAGAGTTAAAGATGTGTTTAGCATTGGATGTGGTGACCAATCTGTTCTTGGGCCTCTGTTTATTGTTGACCAGGAAAGGGCATGAAGTATACCCGACCAACCAGAAATTTTTATATCGTGAACTGCAATATGGCAACCTTTTAAAAATGTTAGTTGAGGAGTTTTTTGTGGGTTTTTTTTGGTTTTGTATCTGGGAGCCAGGTCATGCTTTCAAGTGGTCACAGAGAAGCCAGGAGAATGGTAAAACTGCCAAAATATTTGTGTGTAGCTGCAGGACACTGCGAGGTGGGGAAGTTGATGATTGCTCAGATGTTTCTCCTGCGGAGCTGTGCAGCTTTGGGAGCAGCATGTGTCCGTGCCTGCGCCCGCACGCGTGGCTGCACAGCGGTGCAGGGCTCCTGTGTCCATCCACGGCTTTCCGGGAAGAATGCTACAGCCTTCAGAAGGAAAATGAATGTATCAAGTGGGCTTACTGCATCTCAGGTTATGGGGCAGAAAACATCCTAAAGAAGAGTGCAGTCAGTAAAGACAAAAATGTTCAGTCCTTTGCTAAAACAGTGAACGTGCTCGAGGAGTGGGATTCTCCTGTGCTGGAACTGACGGTGCTGGAGGGTGGCTTTCACAGTGTACAAAAGGTGTTTTAAGGGTTGTGATGGAAAAACTTGCCCTTCCAAATTCTTCCTTGAAAAAATGAGGGGAGGGTGCTTCCAGACCAGGTTTGAATTCGTTTCCAGACTGAGCATGGCTTGCAGCACTGGTGTCTTGCTGTGCCCCAGCAGCTGGTCAGCCCCTGGGGTGGCTCTGGGATCTCGGGGGGCTTGGACCGGCAGCGGGGTCTGGAGTGGCAAGTGATGAAGCAGCTTGATCTGCCAGTGACAGCCTGCTGCCTGGCAGGACCCTCTGCTCGGACTGAGCTTCCCAGCTCCTGTGGCATACAGGTGCCCTCTCGCAGCTAGACCTGTCTCACGCTTCAGGAGAGGACCTACTTGAGAGGATGGCCACATACTTGTGTTGAAAAATCTCTCCCAGGACCTTCAGCTCTGATCCCAAATTTCGTGAAGCTGATGTGAAGACTCCTTGTTTGGGCTTAGGCACTGAGGTTGGTTGATGCTTTGGATGTGTTTGTACGGTCATGTGCAAAAACAGTTTCTGAGGTTGAGAAGTTGCTGGCTACTTAGCTGCTCTTCAAAGCCACCTAGACTGGGGGTGGTGATGGACCGCTTGTGTGTATTTAAGCCAAATCCAAGTGTTTTTGTTTTTTCGTTCAATACAGGTTCTTCCACCAACTGTTGATAGGCTCTGAGCAAGTTACCACTAAGATGAAAAATCCATATTCAAAGTGACTTTTTCATAATATTTAAATACTTTCAAGGGTTCACTTCCATTTATTCAGTAAATGAATCTTAAAGAGTACATCAGTCAGGTACATCATTGGTGAGGATCCAAAGACATATGAGAAAGACATTCCTTAAGAGATGAACATATAGACTTGTTTTAAATCAGTGGTGTCCAGCCTAATCAGCCAAGCATGACAGCCAAGCATGACATATCTTGTGCTCTGGGTGTAGGGCATTGGGTGCTGCGTGATCAGTGCTACTGCGCGTATGCAGCAAGTCTGGCACTTCCCAGGAGCTTCAGGCTTGCAGCATAATGGATGAACACCAGTAAGTTGCTACACATTCCTGTAGAAAGAGTATGGCTACAGGTTGGGCCTTGCTCTCATTTCTTGAGACTCTTCCTTATTATTTGGTTGTTGCATGAGAGGAGAGTTACTGTAAGGTCTGAGAAAGGTGGCGGATGGAGCAAACTACATGATACCTGACTGGTCCTTGTTGCAAGGTGGGCACTTATACTTTAAATCTTTGTGTGACTCATAGAAGAATATATTTGTATTATTCAATTATATGTAAAAATGGAACCTGCTGTCCTGGACTTTAAACTAGAGTGCTAGTTTAATCTCTGTTTCGGTACATGTCTTCAGTAACTAGAATTAAATTTTAAACTTAAACTATTAGCCTTATTATACATAGGCACCTGTATGTTTTGTGAATCAATGGTGCTTATATCAAAACCTCTAATTATACTTATGTATCATTTAACTATAGTTTTATAAATACTCTTCTGTACCCAATGACTGCCATTTGGGTCTTTGCTGTTACCACTAAATTACTACCAGGACGAGGAAGACACCATTTTTTCAAGTCACTGTTAGGCATGCAATTTTGCTCCAAATGCAGTTACCAACAAAATTTCCTTTAGCTGAATTTCTCTTCATCTAAGTCACAGATGAGTGGGAGCAGAATGTGACCACAGACTATTAAAAATATCTTTCTCATTGTCACCTGCAATATTACCATAATTGGAACTAAGGAGTCTGCAGTTGCACAATATTTATGTTGCAATCCAAACTGACACAGCCTGGAATGCTTCGGTAGCAAAACAAGACACAGACCCGAGCCTCGCGCCGCACGCTTGGGAGGGAGCGAGCTGCTCCTCTTGGAGACCTCCTCCAGCGGGGAAGTCCGCTGGGTCCCCCTGCTTCGCCGCGGGCTGGGGGGACCTTCCCGGAGGCGGGGGAGAGGGGGCGAGGTGAGTGCTCCGAGCCTGGCTGCGGAGAGCGGTGGCTCGAGGTGTTCGTAGGTGACGCTTTGGGTCAGGCTGCAAGGACGGCTGCTTTGCTAGGCTGGAGGGCTGTGGTAAGGGATTGCTCCTTCTTCGAGGCCTTCTGATTGGGATGGGCTCTTTTTTCGTTTCTTTTTACTCCCGACACTTAGGGGGCCTCGTTGTCAGGAGGTGTTGTTTGGAAGAAACATTTTTAATGCGTTTACTTTCCTTTGACGGATGGAAATAATGAGTCACCATCCAGTGTCACCTTTACTGCTCAGATCGCTGTAGGCACAGTGAAACTAATGTTTTGCCCTGCTGCTGCCCTGGTAGGCTCCGCAACAGCTGATGAGCTTGATCTATTACTCCTGGCCTTCACTGGCGAACACAGTACGGTATATTTGCCCGTGACTGACACGCTTAGATCTATGGCCACGAGCTATCTGGTCAACTTTTCAAGCCTTTACCTTTAGCATTAGCTTTAACCCCTCAGGGCTCAGCTGCTTGCGGCATTTAAAACATGGCAAGGGGTTTTATAGCAGAGATTTGACTCAGCAAGACTCGTGCTAACTCTTGCTGAAGATATGAAATACAATTTGTAGCTTATAATTGCTGCCTAATATGATCTTGGACCCTTACTCAAAATCCATTTAACTGATACTGTACTTTCTTTATAAGGTTATTATTGGGAGCTAACCTTTTCTTGTGTTGTGGTTAAATGTACAATGTAATAAGGGTGGTTTTTAATGTGTTTAAGAGTTGGAAGATGTGTTAGAGGTAACCTTTATGCAGAGAGTTTTATATAGTTGTAGTAAGGAGAGCGATATTAAAATCCTGAACATTAGTACCGTCTGAATGTAATTTGTTCTCATTGTGTTTTGTGTGTGCCTGCTACCAGAAGATGGTACAGTATATTGAGAAAATCTGTTTTGTTCTCCGATATCTTTCTTACCGGTAATTATTAACCTAGTGCAAATTACCGTCTCCAGAAAGTTTTTGTACTTCTGATGCATATGAAAATACAAAAAACATATTGGATACAATAGATAAATTACAATTCTTTCTTTCTCTACATTTCAAATAGAGCAACCTAAACCCAAGATTTAAGGCACAAAATTGAAAGCCTCCCAGAAATCTTTACTTTCTTGTTTAACTCTTTATAAATAGGCATGGGCCATATCTGTTGGAGGTCTGTAGGGATCACTAGATTATAATAGATTTAAAGATTAATTTTTATCAATAACAAATGTTGGTACTTTTGCTCATACCTATGGATACTAGTTTGTCTGCCTTTGATTGCCTTTTAGAAATGCAGGTATGTTCAGAGTTGTCAGTTAAAATTTGGTGTACATGGAAAGGATTTCAGAACTCGCCTCCCTGCACTCTTCTTGAAACTGCTCTAAACAGTGGTGAAGGCAATGAAGTTTTATACCAGAAAGGAGGTCAGGAAAAAAAACCCAACGGGCTGCTTAAGCAGAGAAAGATAAGATGACTGTTGTAAGTATGGACAGCCTTTGTTGGGATTCGTATTTTCTTTTTCCCCTGTTAGTGTAGAAAGCTCTTTTCCCACTGTTCAGCTTTTTTTTGTTGTTGTTTTGTTTCTTTTTTTTCCCCTTTTTTTCCACTTTCTCATTTCCCTTCCCTTTTGCCTCAAGGGGGCATTGTGAGTTGGAGAGGGGGAGCGGGTTTTGCACATGTCAGGCTATCAGCTTATAACTGAAAAATACTTGTTTTTCTTATGTTCAGTAAACTGTTGTCAGGGGTGAGCACAGTAATCGAGATGTAATGGGCAAGAATGGCCTTAAGAGAAACAAACATTTTTTATCTTAAGTAGGTGGGGAAGGGGGTAGCAGTCATGGCTCATGAGGTTAAAATTAACTGCTTTTAACATTGTGAAAAATGATGATGAGGTAGACAAAGTGCCCTCCTAAAATTTATAAGTATAATTCTTGGCTCAGATGTAGACTTCTTGTGGAACTTTGTGATAGAGTTGCTTAATCTCAGTGCAGTAAAGATAAATTCATTAATGGTTATGAGGTGTTGATATAATTAAATAGAGAATGCCAGTAAATTGCTTTCTGAAGCTCAATGACTGTAAACTCTGATCTTCTAATTTAATCTATCTACCGCTTCCCATTCCCTTGCTGAAAGGCTTTGGAGACTGAGAAATTAGCCCTGCTCCAGTCACAGTAACTGCGAGAACTAAGTTGGCTTCTCTAAAGGGAGATCCTTGGGTGAGGACTGGAAGTGTTTCCTCAATATAAGTTAAGACTGTATGGACAAAGGAGAGCAGAAACAGTTTTTTTGCATTACCTATATGTTCAGAGATTATTATGTTTCTCACTAACTGCCTGGATTCTGCGCTGGTTTGTGATAGCCCTGACACTTACACAGAAGAAAAATTAAGAAGCTAATGACCTGATGAAAGAGAGACTGTCCAAATGAGAAAAATTAGTTAAACCCATTTATTTCGGTGGTGTTGCAGTATTGCTCACATCTGGCTTTTTGGTTGATCTAAACAAATGTTATCATCCTCTCAGTAGACAGTGCATTTTCCTTGTGAATTATTTAAATGTATGCAGAAATTATTTCTGAGATAAATTAGATATCTCTGAAATTAGCCTTTTGCACAAAGGACAGTTTAACTGCATGAGGAAAGCATTCACTTTAGACTTTAACCTGAACGCTTAAGAATAGAAATGTATGGGAAAATACATTCTTTAAGAGAGTGTCAGTGTTTTTTCTTGGTCGGTTGTTTCTTCATGCAGGGTATTTCTCATCTAACACACTGTTTTCTGTTAATTTGCTTAATACTGTGTCAAAGTGTAACTGTAGTGTAACTGAGCTGTAAAATCGACTTGAGTCATGATGGAGATGGACAAGAAATAGAGTAGCACAGTTGGACCAGGCAGAGGTGTTGGATTCAGTCTCTCTCCGGTGTTGTTTCACACACTTTATTTGGGAACTTGAATGTGCTGTGCCAGAGATCTCCCGAGGAAGGACCAGAGCCTCTCTCTGTCCTGTGTACCAGTATGTCATTGCTGGTGAGCTCCATACCTGGCCTCCTGATGGACCTTTCATGCGCTTCCCTCGCCGTGGCCGAGCCTCACCAGAGGAGCAGCCGAAAGCTTCCTCCCTGGTCTCTCCAACAGGCTGGCAGTTAGGGGACTCTCCTGGGGTATGTGTATGGGGGGTTTCCCTCTTCTCAGACTCAGGTACTCGCCGGCTCAGACTGGATTTGCTTCTCAGTGTGACAAAGAACCTTTGTTTCACCAGTGACCACAACTTGCAGCCTGGGGTCGGAGACAGTCTGGTTTACTCCTTAAACTGAGAAGTACAGGACTGTAGATGGCTCCAGACCACAGGTTGGGATGAAGGTTTCTGTGCCTGCACATAAGACTGTGATTGCTGGTGCCTCATCTGCAACAAAAATTGCCATGCATTTCTTCATCTCAACCAGGACATGTCAGCTCAGTAACGTTATTGGGAAATAAGGAGTGTGAATGGAAAAAGCAGGTGAAAAGCTAGTGGAGAATCATCTTACAATGGTAAACTTCAGTGTTTCTTTTGGCCAACCCATTTGACATAGATTTCAAAGGCCTAGTAGATGAGTTCAAGGGACAACAAGCCAACAGGATGGAACAGCTTCTTTCTGGGCTTTGCTGCAAATTACCTCTTGGTCTTCCTCCTTGTGCAGTGTCAAAGTCAGGTACTGAGTAAGCCTCTTGCTCCTCTTGTGTTGCTGTTTTGGATTTTATTTCAAGTTGAAAGTGCTGTGCATATCCAGTAAAAGAAAACTGAAAAAAATGACTGATGATGTTGATTTGGAAAACAATTCTTGTTGAGTTAGCCCCCAAATCATGTTTGCTTCCATTATAGAAAGAATGGGAATGATTTCCTTAAAAACCTGCAGTAAGAGACCTGTCTTTTTGATATTTCCTAGAGTGTATCTACAGGCTTAATGTGGATGTGGTATTTGGTGAAGTCCTGTTATTGCTGAAGTGCATCAAATAGATTTCGTTGTTGCAAAGCCGCCTGTGCATTTTGAGTACAGCAATAGTAGTTTTTAGTGTTCAGTTTGTCATAGAAGATTTGAGAGAAAGTGTTCATAATTCATCCTGGAATTTTCTAATGCTTTAAAAGAAATTCTTTAAGTTACATTTACTTCATGTGTATGTGCATCTTGTAATAAGACCTGTGTAAAACAGCTAATAATTGTATCCAAACTGCTTCCAGCTCTACCATCTATTTCCCACAAAACATGTTTTGCATAAATGAAAATTGTGCTTTTTGATTTCTACATGGCAAATCTGAAGTACTTGCAGCAAATACAGTTTCAGTAAACTTCACAAAAGTAAAAAAATACCCTAAACAAAACACAAATGTTAGCTGTACTGCAAATCAACGTGTTCTAAAATGTAGTTTTGACTTGACCGGTTTGATTATTGCAGTATAACATCAAAGGCATTGCTTCTTCCACAGCTGTAAACTTCATTTAAGGCCTGCACTTTTGTTGTTGGTGGGAAGAAGTTAAAAAAAATCCTAGCAGCATGAATATATATAGCGAGTAACTACATAAGCAGTGTTTCTGTCTTTGGGTTGCAATTTTAGCAGTTTGAAGTATTTTAAAATTCAGTGTACTTGAAACAAAAAAAGCCATTTCTGTGACCATTTGCAAAGTTTTAATTTGTTTTAAGCCCTGTTGTTGATCTAGAGCTTTTGCTCGTTTAAGGTTGATTAATTGCTTTTGCCACTTTTGTTTGCAGTTCAGTATAATCTCATGCAGACTATTGTATTTTTTTTAGCTTAATTTTCTGTTGATGATTGTATGTTTATATGGGATGTTAAATTTGACCACTAATAACTTAAGTATTTAAATAAATAAATAAGATTCAAAACAATAACAAACGACTGCAAACTGAAACAAGTACTAAGCAGTGCGAATTTATTTCATGAAGCATAATTTCTGCACCTGCTGTAGACTCCATTTCGGCAGCTCTTGCTTTTATGCGATTTTATTTATTTAGAAAGAGAAAAAGATCATCCTGTTTTCATTCAAGTATCTTTTTATTTAAGGCAGATATAATAGCAACAAGAATAATAGGCCTATCTCTTACATTGAATATTGTTAAAATGCGTATGCCTTCCCTGGTAATTACTATTCATTAAGGCTTAGTGGTCTTTCTTTAAAGGAGATAACTCTCTGTTATCTTACCTGTAAAATGGATGGATGAATGTTGGCACTAAAGTCACTTCATACAAAACGTAAAATACGATTCAGACATGTAGTCTGGGAGACCTGTGGCCCATCTGCTTTGCCGCATTGCCTTTCGGAAAACACACACCACGCTGAACGCTTGGGTGCGTCACATTGATACAGTGTGACCCTCGCTACAGTGGATTAGTCTCGTAATGATAATTGACTCGGTTGACTTGTCCCAAGGAGGAGCCCCTGGTTTCCATGTACAGGGTGGAACCCAGTCGTTGCTGATGGTGCAGAGGAAGATGCTGTTGCTGTTTGTCTTTGGAACTCGTTGACTATGTGCTGCTCTTAGAAAGTAGAAACTAGGAATCCTGGTGCCTCACATTCCTCTGCTGTCTCACAAATAGTTGTGTAGTTGACAAAAAAGCTGTGTTGTCACTGTGTATGGATTTGTCTATGTAAAGGAAAACACATAATCTACCTCCTGGGGTTGGCGGTATACTAATTTCTATGTACCGACATAGTGGGTCGACAGGAGAGTTCTGACATCTTAAGACAGGTCAGATGGAAAAATATGTTCAAATTAAAGAAAGAAAAAAGAAACAGGAAAAAAGAAATATAATCCTGCTGATAATGAAGGGATGAAGAGGGGAGGGGAACTTCTGTTCTCTGTTTTTTAAGGAGACCGGTTAACGGTTTTTGAACTTCTGGGATTACGATGCATTTTCTTTGCTATAGAACTGTCAGAAAATACAAAGGTTATCTCTATGCAGACAGCTTAACTTGCTTCTAGCTCTCCAAAGTGCTTTAACTCATTTCATGTTCAGCTGTAGAAATACAGGACTTGTTAAAACTAGAGCCTTAGAGCCGTAGCTGTAGCCCTCCTGGATGGCCGGGACAGGGCTTTTGGGTGAGAGCTGGGGCAAGGCCCGTGATGCCCTGCACGGTGGCAAGGGCTTGTCAGGGCTGAGGTGCTAAGCAGGCGTGCCCCTGTAATCGTGCTGTGAGATACTTACTTCTGGAAGGCAGAATGTGGGTCAAAGAAACCTTCATCTGCTGTAATCCTTTCTAATCTTTGCTTTTGGAAGTTTTGCTAATTCTGAGGAGCGTAGCTCTGAAACTTTTTGGTTTGCTTTTGCTTGCTTGTACTTTTTCAGTTTTCTTTCCTCTCGTGCTTATTTAAAGTGGATCCTAACAGTGGAGGGGATGATTCTAGAAAAGGAGTATTTCGTCAAAGAAGGAGGGTCCTAAAACTTCTACCTAACTAGACGTATACCACAGAGTGAAGAAGCTGCATAAAATAAAGTGGTAGTACAAGAAAGCATCACGTTTTTACCGAAATCGTTGTACAATGGAAAGTTCTTCGCGTCAGCTGAAATGTCAGATGTATCAGGAAAAAGTTAAAGTGGAGCCTGATTTCTGTAAGGTTAAAGATTCAAGTGATTTGCTTAGGGATGCAGTAGAAAACCAATCTTATGCTTGAAAGAGGGAATAGTAGCCTTCAAGTCTCATCTCATGTTTTGTAGCTGATTGCCTGTTTTTATTATCTCCCCCACCTTTTCCTTCAGTAGTTCCTAATGCCTGTTGGTTAACTCCATTATACTTCTGAAAAACTTCTTGCAGAGCTCAGCTGCTTTGGCTTGTTTGCTGGGCAAGCCTCACTGATATTACTATAATTAATAGGATGTGTAAAAACTTCCTGAACCGAGTGTTACAGAATCAGGCTATTAAAACTTGGTACCCCATCTGTTCTGCAGCGTGCAAGATTTCCATCCTCCGCAGCTGGGGCTCATCAGAGAAGACACTAGACCTGCCTTGATCTTGCATGCTGTGTGGGAAGTTGGTTTGGTAGGAACACCGCTCAGCTTGTAAAAGAGTAAGAAGGATGGAAAATAAAGTCAGTTTACAGTTTGGAGTTGTGTCTCTAATTTGCTTTTTTGATTTTTATACCACAGGGATAAAAATGTGAGAGGAGGATGTGTTGTATTTTTAGATACTGAAAATCTTTGAAGATCTGATTCATAAGTGAGAGTTGAAACTGTTTCTCATAATTGTGTGTTACATGATAAAAGTTTTCTTGCTTTGGCTCTTGCTTTTGTTGAGTGGCACTGCTTCATTTCCTCCAACAACTTTGATTTTAGGAAAAAATTTTTTTAAATTATAAGAAAGTAATACAGAATAATAAAGGTGAAAAAAATAGGTTGATATTTTTAAAGGATTTCTTTCCTTTTATTTGATGACTTGGAGGTGTCATGAATGTTTGTAACTAGCTAGTTCTGTAAAAGTAAAATATGAAGCTGATAAAAAATTTTAAAAAGCAGAGAGAAAATATGTCAATTGATAAAACATAAAACAAATACATAATTAAGAAGACAGGAAATTATACTGAGCAATTGGAATAGTACATGAGCCCTGACCAAATAAAGTGTTTAAGTACAAGCAAATACAAAGGCATACATGTAGAGACGTTATTGCAGGTTTTGCTTTCAATACTGGGGTCTGTATCCAGAGAGGAAAGTTGTGACTCTGAAAAAGACGTGCATTTATGCTGCCTAATCAGAGGAATATGGACATTTTAAATTTAAATTGGGACTTGATACCCTTGGATGTATAAAGATATATCTCAAATAGGAATAACAAGGTTTGATATTTCTGCCTAAATTCCATCCTTCCTTTTTTGATATTGACATTTTTTTGATTGTTTCTTAAAAAACTCTATGGTAAAGAGACTATATAGAGAGGAGAAACTTGGTAATAGAGGATTGTCAGTCCACCTTATAAGGGCATAACCAAGTCCATTAGGAGAAGAGTAGTTTTGAACACTGAGAGTAGTTACTTGCAAGAAGACATTATTAAGGACTTCAAAGTAGATTTCTCTGGGAAACTTGAGATTGTGATTTAAGGGCTTTTCTAACACACACTCAAATTTGGTGAAGGAATTATACCAGCAGTCCCTTACAACCCAAAAATGTATCAGTGCTAATGTTGGTTTGACCACTGTTTTTTCTTTTGAAAGAAGCAGGAGAGCACTTAGTGTGCTTATTGGCACATCAATATTCATTAATTCCGAGTCTGTCCTTTGACAGTGTTTTAGAGCACTGGACATGGACTGGAAGGCCACCACTACGTGCTGTGCACAGAACCACTGTGAGTCCCAACCCAGAAGTAGGATAATTTAAACATATGGGTAGAGGCAACAGGTAGAAACAGACAAGGGAAGACAGGAAAACAAGGAGTTACCATAGCATATCAGCAAATAATCTGTTTTAAAATTTTCCATAGGTCTCCTGCCAAAGCAGTTTGAAAGAGGTTAATCAGTTAGTCTTGTGGACGTTCACAGATGTGCGAGATGTCAGCCTGGATAAAAAGCCTGAAGACGCTTAATTGAAAAAATAACACATAGATGATGGAAGCTGGCAGCCTGGACCTAAAAGAGAAGGGAGTTTACCTCTAGATATGGAATGAGAGATGATAGGTAGGCTTTGACATGGAAGATAAGTGATTAATATATAATGGGATACTGGATTTATGTCAGCGGAACGAGATTGCATTTGTCAAGATTAGAACAAAAGATAGGAACGAGATCTGAAATAAGAGGGATGGGAGTATAATAGCTGTACAGTTTGAGAGGAGAGACATACTTTAAAGATAGTGTTTGTAAAGATCCTACAATATTTACATGTAAATCTTTTGTAAATTTGTGAATCTGTAGGGCCTAGATGCTTGTGTCCGAAGACTCAGAGAGATGTATAAGTCAAAGATGATGCTGCAATTACTGGCCTAAATGAATAGTAATGTTGCAGAGGAGAGCTTATTAGTCCTGTAGAGGAGACTGTACACTCTCTATCTTCTAACTGTACAAGATTGTGGTCCAGTTCACAGCAGCTGTTAGTGATAGGGGGAAAATAACCTTCTCTGGGTGAGTGGTGAGCTGGTGGGGTCCAGAATTTTTATGAGGTCCTCCTTTATCAGTTCTCTTGTGGAAGAGGATCTTTCATAAAGTTCTTCAAATATTAGTGTTCTTTGCTGTTTCTGTATTGCTCTTCAGTGGCAGCATTTGCAGCCTAAGGTTATGCTTGAAGTATGTCACACCATTGTTGATGAAGCACCATGGAAAATATGCATTAATACACATAGTAACATGCTTAAGTATTTAGGTTTTCAGAGCCAGGATTGACTTGACTGCATTGCTCCCCGGTGGTGAAACCAGGAGTTATGAAGATCACCCAGGTTGGATGCCAGTAGAATCTCTGTCATGTACACTGTTTATTTTACATATATAGGGTGTATTTCCACCTACTGGAAAAACTGTTTTGGAAATGTTTAGGCAAATCATCTCTGTCTATATATAGTGTCAAGGTATTTCATTTGCTTATTTATAGAGGGATTGAGGACACAACATTGCTATGAAGTTCCTAGTTTTGACCTCCACCCTCATCTCTCTGTGGACACCCTGGAGCGGCCAGTTCTGGGCCAGTTCTGGTGTTTGGGGGACCTCGGGGCGTTCATGTTGCTGTGGCCATCTTTTTTCTCAAATGCAAAACGGTGAAGTAGGGTAATGTGACGTAGGTCCGAGACATTGTGAGGTTTCATTTTATTTTGTTGAGACTTTACTGCTAGAATAGAGCAAATATTTTACTGAAGTTTGAAAGTGATTTTATGTCTTTTTAATTTGGTCTGTTGTATATTTATAAAAAAAAAAAAGAAGTCAGTAGTTTTTTTCTTTTTAAGAATTTCCCTTCAACGTGTTTCCATCTGAACTGTATTAGAAGGATCTGAAAAGTTGAGCTTTTTTCCTTTACTTGCAGACTGCTTACTACTTGTGCCCTCTGAGACCCCAGCAGAGATACCTGGGTGCATTGCTTTGGGATTCCTGACACAGGATTCCTGCTAACCCAAATCGGAGTGGTGCTGTGCCGGTTCGGTCGCTGAGGACTATTTGATTACCTCCCCCCTGCCCATTGTCCTCCTTTCAAGTTCTAAAAATTGTTCATCAGGTTTATCATTGCTTTTTAAGAAAGTCTTCATGAGCATGACCTGAGGTTTTACAGGAAATCTTGAAATAGAAGTAATAATATTGTTATACATTCTCTCACATTCAGCCACACATGCTATCACAAAAGTAGCCTTGAAGCTGTTTTAGTTTTACAGCAAGGAGTGTTTCTTTTCATATCAGGTAATCTGATCTGCTGGGGTTTTTTTTCCCCCTTGGCTTTGAAAGCATGCCTTTATATTAATAATTCTGGATTTTGTGCTGAAAGTTGATTGCTCTAATTGCTGATTGGTATTCAGTAACACTAAATAAAGGCTCAAAATTTTCTCTTTTTCCTTTTCCTACTCTGAAATCTATCAATGTGTATTTTTAGAGTTCACCATTAGTGGATGTATAATCTTTGTGTCTGCTTTTATTCTTGGCCACTGGGAGTTTTGCTACCAGTAATAAAAGACAACCTCCGTGTTGTACTGCACAGTATAGATATTGTAAATTTTGGCCTTGCTTTCCATTGATCTGGTTTGCCATATGGGAATCATATTCAGCTGATCTTTATTTCCTGAGTCAGAAATTCTGTTTTACCCATCTTTGGGGCTTTCAGCATTTATTCTCAGTGGGCTGTCAGGTATTGCACATGAAAGCAGAGGTTCAAAGGCATATAAAGAAGGTTGAGGTCTGAAATGTTTACTTAACACTAGTTTTTTTTTCTTTATACAAACATTTGTCAGACTGGAGGATCAGCATGAAACCTTAATAAATTTTAGCCTTTTTATACTCTATTATGAACATTTTACACATACATAATTTTGGTGTAGCCTGGAACATATCAGCTGTAAACTTGCTAGTGTATGTTTGCCAGTGACATTATTAACAGCATTGCCATTAGTTTTTTTAAGTTTATCAATTATTTTTCTCAGAGGTTTATTTCCTTTCACTTCTGTTTTTGTTTCTGGAACTGTCTCTGACAGACTGCCATTGTGCTACAAAGAAAACGTAAATGAATTGACTATGCAGCTTTTAATTAATATGACAAGTAAAATTTTTAAAATAAAGATACCATCCTCTCTCTTTGCGATGTCATTCCACTGAGAGAGAGGATGAATTTGCCTGAAAGTGAGAATGAGCTCGTTGTTGCTCACCTGTAAAGATGCTGCCACCAGTGAGGTAAACAGTCATAATCTTAACAGCTTTTGTGCCTTAAATATTTAATCTCTTGGGAAACAAATGCCTAAAATTCGAGGGATTTGAATCACTTGGGGGCAGTGATATAGAGGCTCTCAATCCTATTAGTGTAGTTGGATTTTTTCCTTTCTCATTTGTACTGAAGTGTATTTAAGACTTAGCATACTGGAGTGTGTCTGATGTTCCACTTCCATCTTCAGTATATCTCATTTTGCTTTTTATTACAGAGCAAGGAAATAATCAGGGATCTTGATACTCAGCAATAGGTTTTGTTCTGTCTTCTTCTGGGCCCTTTCTTCTTCATTGCCAAGAGGATGTAGAGCACTAGGATTGGCTCAAAGTGGCTGTTCTCGTGTAGAAAAGATGGGGTTTAGGTGTGCCTAGGGTCATATTTTGTTGTTGAGGAACGGGAAACAGATGAGAAAAAGGCAATCAAAGACCGAAAGGGAGGTGGGATTTCCCCCACGGCTCCTTCACCTTTCGCACAGGGGCCACCAAGAATAAAGCTGTCGGGGAACTGCTCTCTCACAAAGACTCCTGGACCCCCGTCCTGCTCTTTCTGACTTGCGCGGCCTCTTCGTCGGGAAGTTGCGCTGCAGGTTTAGCTCACTGCTTAGTGTTCAGTCCTGTCTGCCTCCTTTTCTCGCTCCTTGCCTTTTCCAGCCAGAACAGAGAATAGCAGCTAAGGGAATGTGGCCTCATGGACAGCTTGTTTCAAATAGATGGGTTACCAAAGCCTGCAATGGGTCTTTTATCCTGTCTTCTTTTTTTTGTGTTTGTTTGTTTGTTTGTTAGTTTCTGTCAGCACTGAAACATTGCACTCTCAGGCTGCTGGTTCAACTTTCCTCACTTTAGTAATCAGAGGTGATTATGGCTCCTCAGCTGTCTTGGCTTTCCCCTGACATTGGCTAAGGCTATGAGCCATTTTCCCATCCAGCCCTTCCCAGGCTTCTTCTGTTTCACTACTTGTCTTATTTTGAATTGGGAAGAAAACCCCAAGGAAACAAAGAAAGTAACCAGAAGCAGCCAGATTTGAGACCTTCAGAAGAAGAAACCGCTACGTCAGCCCGCGGCGTGTCAGGCAGCACAAAGCAATATGTCATGTAGTATTGATGCTCATCACTGCAAGACCTGTCACCAGCTGAACGAGCCGACATTGGGATGTGTCTGAGACTAAATGGCATTGTGATCTCCCACCACGTGTTCCTGGTGGGAGGTCCTTCCCAGGTCCGTATGGAGCTAAAAGCATGTGGCATTTGTTAATCTTTTCTGAATGGGCTTTCACTAAGGAAACTGAACGAGAAGGTATCTCAGGTATCGCACTGCTGAAGGTGGGGTCAGAACAATCATAGATTTTATAACCTTTTATCAAGCTCTCCCTAGACAACATGTTCAGAGAGTTCACCAAGGTATTACTTGGAATAACGATAAATTCTCATAAATCTCATTGTGAAGTATTGTGAACGATTGTGATACACCTGTTCAATGGATGTATAAAAACTCCCAGATGTGTCTTTTCATGGGGAATTACCTGGATTTAAGACTTTCTGTAAGCTAGGACACGCCACCGTCTTGTCAGGTGGTGATGTAACTTTCCGTGTCCATACCTTTTGCAAGCTATGCGTTCAGTACCACTGGTGTGGCACAACCGGACGTGAAGATGTAGCAGTTGAAAATGTTGAAGTAGGCAGTACATGCTATCTTTAGTTAAATATCTTCTGATTTCTCTGTCACCTCCTCACAGGACTTTGGAAGATGTTCAGTGTCTTGGTATTTATTTTCAGAGTTCTTGGCCTGGTTCCCTGTGAGCTCAGGAGTAGAGCCTGTGTTGGATCACTGGGCTTCTGCAGAAAAAGGGAGCTCCCTGTGGTGGAAAGGCTAAAGATCCACTGTGCAGAGTAGAGACCTTGCTCAGGGGGATGTCCAAGTCTTGGAGAAAGAAGAAATGAAGACCATCATGATTTGAATCATATTTCACTTCTAATCCAAAGTATTTTTAAATTAGTATTTTTTTTTAATTAGTATTTTTTTCTTTAATATGAGTACATGGGAGTTTATTTGTATGTGTGTTCTCCAAACAGACCAACTTTCCAGCAGCCCCTAGGACAAAATAACTCACGGAAGTAGAAGAGAAAAAGGGCTTTAACAGAACAGGACACTCATCTGCATATTTCTCCCTCGTGGGAAGAGGACCAGAAGACAAATGCATTACAGTGACAGATCCGGGTACATTCAGATTCTGCAGTAATGACCATGGTAATACTGCAGAGTAACGTGTCGGGGTTAAAGAAACTGCTGTCTTCCAGTAATTTTCACAGAAATAATGTTTGTGTAGATCAGAAAGGTATTATTAATTAAGAGGAAGTAGCATCTTACAAGCTAAATTATGTAGTAGGAGCTGAAGTGTGGCTAGCTAATAAAAGTAGTATGAAAGAAATGATTCTCTACATGGTGGATATGAGCCTACTTGACAAAAATGTTTGTGGTATCTTTCAGATTGCTCCAGATCTAAGCTTTCATTTCAAATCCATATATTCATGTTGGGATAATAATTGTAATCTTAAGAATGTAAACTTGTTACTGTGTTATTTTCTTGAGTCTGCTGGTAATCTGAAACACTAACTCTGTCCTTATTCCATTTTCTTTATTAATCCTTTTTAGGTACTCATTCCAAACCTAATGATGGTCTTTAAAATTCAGCGTTAACAATTTCATTTATGATAACTTTTGTGGCTGGGAAGGGGAGAATGATGATTGTCAGGAACATCAGCAAGAAGAAAAGTGGAGAATGAATAAATGCAAGAGGGGCAAATGGGAAAAGAAAAAACAGAATTAAGAGGTATAAATATGGTAATTGTAAAGATGAATGTATTTTTACTTTGATATTAGACATAACAAGCAGGTAGTGGAAAATGATTAAAAATATAGTTATTTCATTATAGATCATTTTCCCTTCCATACCTTTGTTCAAAACATGTCAGTCATGTGAATGAAAAGAATTGATGGCAGGTTATGGGCAATAGATTGCATTCCTATACTTGTATGCCAGAGTCGGCAGCCAGGAATCTGACGACATCTGTAAAGTAAGCGTGAGGCATCCTACTTCATTTCTTTTTCCTGCTCCCCATCCGTGTTTACCCTACGCCCGCAGCGCCACGTCTGAATCCTCGTTCTGTACTCGTGCCTTACGCATTTCGGTGCACTGACTGGTTCCAGTCCCTCTTCCAAACCCCTGACCTCTGTTCAGCTTCTCAGTGTTGCAGCCTGTCAGCGGAGTTGAGTAAACTTCTGCTAATGAAAACAGATAAAAAGTCACTGGAATTTATTAAAGCTTTTACATTAACTTAAATCATGCACTAAGAATGAATGTAGTAGTATTAAAAAATGTAATTGGATTATAATGAAAGGAACCTGCAGATTTTAGTTAGTAACTTTCATGCATCTCTATAAATTTTGTTTAATTCTAATAAAATAAAAGTGAATCCCCATTAAGTGTAATGAAATAAAATTAAGCTCTCCCTGACTTACATTCATGTAGTCAGTCAGCACTATTATTTGAAATCTCATTGGGCTCAATTTGTCTGCAAGGACAACAGAATTGTCATTTATGCTGGGGGAGCTCTGTCGGTAAGAAAATAGCAGGACTAGGTCTATTCTATGTGGAAAAAAGAGGTGCCTGTACATGGGATTCACGTGATGTATGCTACAGAAATTAACATGATGCTACAATTTTTTTTTTTAAGAAGAATCTGTTTCGAATCTGTATAATAAATACTTATATATCTGGTAGTTTGAATATATACTGCTTTGTCTGAAGATGTTTTGTTTTTGTTTTCTTTATGTCAGTACGTTAATATAGTTACATTAAAACCATCATAGACAAGTCATGTTCTAGCTGAAAGTTTGGTTAATATTTTTGGGAAAGAGGTAATTCATTTTTGTCTTGTTTCAGCCTAATAAAAAAGTCGTCTTATTTGGCTTTATTTTCCTTTTCTTTCTTTCTTTCTTTTTTTTTTTTTTTTTAAATCCGTTGGCTTTGTTATGCCAGATCATTACTAGCTTTACTTTCTACTGCATTTTATCATAATGCTCTTTGAGTATAAATAAACTCTGGTATGCTAAACCTAATAGCAATTAAACTGGAAGTGTTTGTGTTTCATCACTGTGAACTTCGCAGAAATGTTTCCATGACAACCTCCATGCTAGTTAAGGCAACCAGAGGTGATCAACAGTTTATATATTTTTTTTCTCTTGTAAGAATGGAATTTGTGTTGACAGTTCTGGCCTTTAATGGCACTTTTGTACTGTGTGAAAGTATTTGTTTACTAGATCATATGCTGTTAACTGTCAGGCCGAGATAGAGTGACTGCTTTTGATAAAAGGGCTGCATTACATCTCCGAGTCTGTGAAGCTCTTGTACTTTAATTACTCACATCAGTACAAAAGTATCCATTTGCTTCAATACACTTAAAAATTAGACTTATTAGTTCCAAAGCATTAATGGTGAGTTAATTTTGTCCTTTACAATTTTTGGAAAACAATAATCTGAAAGCTGCTTTGTTGTTTTAAATTCAAACTATTGTATTTACAGTGATAAAAATCACATTCCGTGGTATGGGGTGAATCATAAGTGCTGTAATTATTGCGCTATGAATTAGAATTTCTAGGCCCTGTTTTCATATTTGGCTGATGAAGGCTGTCATGCTGGAAGCTGAAATATGCTGGTTATGGACTCTGTTAAAGAGAGTATCATTTAAGTAGAGGTGTTTTGTCTCTCACAGGTTTAAAAAAAACAAGTGTACCTAAGACGTGACTGAAATAACCTCTCTGGAGTGTAACATAATAGTAGACTCTACACGTAGACTGTTGTGTACGGTACATGTCCGTCAGATAGTTAGAAAGCTTTCCGAATGAAACTGTTAAGGGTTTTTTTTGTGAGATATTTCTCTTCATGGACCACTTTCTAAGTAGAACACCTGGAAATAAATGGATGAGTTGTTATCTGATCTATTAATCAGCTAATAACTGCTACTACAGAAAGTTCATTCACTACCAGCAGTAAGGTTGAAGGCATTACCTGTACTGAGTTGAACAACTTGATTTTGTTACGTGTCTGTTCATTGTCAGGCTAATGGATGAGTATCTTCTTGACTCTTGAGTGTGTGTGTAGCAGAGGATCATTAGGTTTTGATTTTTTTTACAATGTAAATATTTGGGAGGTACAACATTGTCATGTAAAAGTCTGTTTCAAAACAAAGACTAAATATTTTGTCGTAATAAATATCTTGGTTTGGGGAAGAGTAATATTTAGTAATACTCATGTGTATTCAAGTATGAGATATGATACTTGTTGCATGTCTTGCATGTGAAGACATAATTTATACCCAGGACTCCAGTCTTCTGGGCATGCAATTCATTTTAGTAATTACTTGCAGAATGTTTATTATTTCAAGGAATGATACCATCACTTTTTTTAAGCAACTGAGTCACTCTTGAGTGATCGATTAAAACTGATCGGGGTTGGAACTGTGTAAATTAAGATTTTGTGAAGGTTTGTACGTGGATGCTGTTCCTTTTGCACAATATGCATGTCTGTCTCTACTGAGTCAGCAGTGCTGATAGGGTAGTTGGTAGTAGGTGACACCAGGAAGGGAAATGGAAGTGTTGAAGTTAGATGCCTAAATTTCCCAAGCTTCAAACCGTAGATGGAGTACTTCTCTCTACACTATCGGTGTAACAGGCTGCCATTAACATAATACCCTTGCCTCATCTTTGGGGGTTTGCTGTGCCTTCCTTTGTGTAGGAAAGCTGGGATATTACGGAGAAACTTCCCACAGAAGAAGGGATTGAGCAAAGCTACCTGTATGTGCACTTTCTTCCATCCCTAACCTGTTTTAGCTGGGGGGCTTAGTCTGTAATGAGGTATGTGCAGTGAACATGGCTACTGTCCACTAACACACTTCAAACTCTTTCTTTGGTCACTTTGAAAGTAGTTAGATGTAAATTAAGTTGATAGGAGTTTCAGTTTAGGTCAGCTTGTTACTTCAGATCTGTTTTAGGTAACTGAGGTAAACAACCTATGCTAAATCTGTTTCTCTGAATGCATAGGTATATATAGAGTCTGAAAATTCAGTTTACAACATCCTCGCAGATAAAAGTGTGTGGGTTACTAAAATGAATATATTTTATTATAGTACTAAGAAGCAGACTTTATTTTCTTGGTGGTCACTTGGTTGTGAAAGATTGTGTAGTACTTAAGCATATGATACAAATAAGCACTGTGTGCTTGTTTACCCAAGTTAGTGTTTATAAACAGTAGTTTGTTATCATGTCTGAAATAATAATATCTAATCTGTAATTGCTGGTTTTTTTGTAACTATGGTGTAAAGTAGACACTACCTGAATCTGAACTGTGACGCTGGGGACATGACACAAAAGAGTATTGAGGATAGGCATGAAGTGGGAGGGACAAACAGGCTATTAGCCCTAACTCTTTCCTCAGGAAGAATGAATTCAACAGAGATGGGCTGCGAGGGTGATCAGGAAATGGAAAGCTTATCTTGCAAGATGAGACTAAGAAAGTGTGACGTGCTTGGCTTAATGAAACAAAAACTGAGAGAAGATATGATTTCTCTTTCATATTTCTACGTGTGTTAGGAAAAGCAGGGAGGGCATCAGGGAGGGAGAAGAGCTGTTTTAAGCTAAGGGACGTTGTTAGAACAAGTACAAATGAGTGTAAACTAGCCCTGGGTAAATTTGGGCTGGAAGAGAGAGCATTCAAGACAGAACCAAGCATTCAAGGAGTGTGAAGGGGACAGGAGATTTCGAAGAGAGGGTCTTGTCAGCAAAATTGGCATGATACAGTTGCTTTAAATAGCAAAGGATTACACACGGCTACTCAGATGGTTCGTTTCAATCCTGTGCCCATCTTTTTGCCTAACTAGATCTGTAAAACCCCCATGCTTGCTTATTGCACAGTACTGTGAAAACTTGTAGATGGAATCTAAGAGGAGCTTTTTAAAAATTCTTTTGTTCATTTCCATTCCAATACGTGTTTAATTCTTGGGTAGATTCCTCAGTCTGTTTTCAGATGAAGTGCTTTCTTCAGTGTTACTTGACAGTAATATCCCAGGACTTTTTAAACTTGATTTTTCTTGGTTGTTTTATATGTATGGGAGTACTGCCTTTAAATTTCTCTTTTGATTCATCTTGCTGTAGTTAGTTACAAGCTTCTTACAACCTAAAGTTGTAAGTTAACAACAACAAAGTTACAGCTGACTGCTGTTAGTTAACTAACTAACAACAAAGTTAGTTACAACCTAAGCAGCTTCTTTTTTCCCCCCTTTGGTATTTTCCATGCAACTGGTGATGGAAGATACGGTGATTATCACCATATTCTTGACAGTTTATTGTGTAACTAATCTTTACATTTATTTAAGCCATTCAAGCCTTCATTTCTAGTCCCTTATTGTATAACTTAACTTTCTGACCATAGTTTTTTTTAAAGTTTGTCAGTACTTCGAGGTACTCAAAATGGAACACAATAGAAGTTATTCAAAGTAGTTGCTGTGGGAACACCACGTCAGGGATAGAAACGCTTTTGAGTAAGTTTTCCTACTCCTAGTAGCCAAAGAAGTGTGGTGGCAAAAGTATATCAGCTCTGCATCTGAGGCCACCCCACCACTGTGGTCTCGCACTTAGAAGATCTCTCTTCTGGATGTGAGGAGATCCAGGAGACTTAAGAGAGGAGGATATCAAGATACACACTTGATCAATTTTGTTTTCTTGTCCTCTCTGTTTCTGGAATACATATATATATATATATGTAAAATCCCAAAGCCTGTCAGTCTACCACCCAGTACTGATAAGCCACCTTCTGTGCCAGATATCCAGATGGCACGGTTATGCTTCCTTCTTTAAAACATACTTGTTTGTATCCCTTCAGTGAAGTCTCAGGAAAAAATGACAGATCATTTTCCCAGATCTTCTCCCCTAACCTTCTAGAGCTCAGAGGCTGTAAAACCTCATCCCCCAAGGTTTTTGAGAGATTATTTTTTACCTAGGGCTTTGCTAATTCTAAAAGGAAATTCCTTCATGTTTCCCGCTTATGAGACTCTGGTAAAATGGACTTCAAAATCTTCTTGAATCTGCTTCAGAAACTGAATTCATGTGCAGTGTACTGAATATTCCTATAACCTGACAATTGCTAAGGTTCTAGCTTCTAGTCATGCAGTACTCATTTGCTGGACTGTATTTCTGCCTTGCAAAGTCCTGACAGGCTCTCCTGGGAATATATGACAGCAGTATAATGCATCATACTAGACTGTGCCACCAGAACAAACTGGGCATGCATATGAGACTGGGATGCTACCTAGGAAGATACTTCATTAGTCTAAGGGTGTTAGGTATTACTACATAATTAAGTAGTACCACAGATTAAATATTACTACTCAGATAGAGTGCCTTTTTTAAAGTGCCCTTTCATGTCCCATCTAGATTTCTTTCTTTCTAAGTAAAAGTATTTTCTTCTTTTCCACTTGGATGGGCAGCATTTCAGGGATCATGGTCTGAAGATCTCTGCATCAGTGGTTTGGACCTCAAGTCAGCATGCTTTTGAGATGTTCTATTCCCATTCCTCATGGTCGTCACATTCATGTGCAAGTGAGAAACTCTGTCAGATGTACTATAACACCTGGCAAGCTAGTGTGAGTTCCGATCCTCTTTTCTGGGAAGTAGTTAAGTTCTGCAAATGGTACAGTGGTGTACAAGGTGTTGGAACAAGGTATGGGTACCACCTGCGGGGTGTCCTGATCATATCACCACACAAACTAAGCTGCTTCACACGGAGGCACCATGAATGGGAGACTTCTGTTTGACATCCCTGGGAGAAGCTTTTCAATGATTTTCAGAGATTTAATTTAGACATTATGAAGAGGTTTGGACCTTTCAAGCCTTTTCTGAATGGTGTTAGTTTCTGTTGCGTTTATTATTATTCCCTTGGCCAGGTAGAATGGTACATACCTTTTCCCTGTCCCCATAAATGTTCTCTTTGAGGTAAAACAGAAAGGACTATAATTATCAGAGTCACTTGGGATGGTATAGACAATTTTGATACCAAGATGAATCATCTTACATGGAATAATTGGAGGTTGCTGCCTCTGCTTCAAGATCTGCTAATGCAGAATTTTGGGAGTATGCCAAAAGTTAGTGCGAGTCTTACTACTTTACCTTTTGAAAGCTGGATGACTCTCCTCACTAGAGGGAACATCGGTAGCAGAAACCTCTCCAGGAGAGACCTGGAGTTGTCCGTATTCCCAGTCTGCTGTTCTCATCTGTCCACCTGATCCAGACTTCTGTCCCACACAGTCTTGAGTATCTTTGTTGAATCACTCAAGATTTCTCCATTTCATCCTGGTCTGTTTACCAATAATACCAATCCACCTTTCAATTCTGTAGGTTATTTGAAGATCTGGTTAAGATATTAAGGAGTCAAATCCACAAATGGATGCAAGTCCAGTACTTAAGATGCCTATCTTAAAGCTTCTAGTGACTGTTCACTTTTGTACTCTTCCATGAAGTTCACAGAATCATGGAATAGTTGAGGTTGGAAGGGAACTCTGGAGATTGCCTAGTCCAGCTGCTCTTCTCAAGCAAGTGAGAGCAGGTTGTCCTGGACCTTGTCCAGGACTTTGTCATCAGTGGCTCACTGTCAAATGTCTGTATTAATGCCATTTGATCAGGGATTACCTGGAATCCTGTCCAAACTTTGCTAAACTTCACATCGTTGGAAAGGCATCCAGAGTCGATGCGTTTCTTTGTGTAACAATGATGGAGCCTTGCTTAGGTGAAGGACTCATCACGCCTACCTCAAAATAAATGGTTGTACATTACTGCTAGGCATCACCAATGGAGTGAATAATGTGGTTGTGGTTTGTTACCCAAAAAGACGTTTATTACTCAAAAGACGAAAAGCTGAGTCTTACAGATTTTCCATATACGTAGTCCATGTATATGTTAGTTTGTCATGTTCCTCTGTTTTCCTCGGTCCTTCAAGATGCCCGTCGTAAGATTTTTAAAAACTGTAATGAACTAAACGTGCTTGGCTGTGCATACTCGTGTGCCAAGTGTGAGGAATGATCTGAGCGCACTCTCTACAAATGTTATGAAGGCAAACACTCTTACTAGAGTGTATTTCTACTTGCAAGGCAAATACATATATATACAAACATCCTCAAAAAAATGTTTCTGGAAGAGTATTACAAAGGTTGGTCAACTTTAGCAGCTCTAATTGTGTTGTTATATTTTAGGTCTATGTCAGTGAAAATGTAAAAGAAACTTTTAAAAAGTAGTCCAAGACAGTATCTGTTTTGACCTACAGAGGACACTTCAGAATGCTGATTTGTTATCCTTGCATTATGGTACCTTGCTGGGAGATTCATATTCCCAGTAACATGGGGATTTTTATGCAAATGCAGTAATAGGGCACTTCCCATTGTCTCTTTAACTATTTGACCAAGACTTCACTTGCCTCTTACATTTTTACCTTGCCCATTATTCATTCCTTAATGTGTTGTTTATCAGAATGAATGCTTTTAAAGTTAGTTAAACGACTTTAGAAAACATCTATCATACAAAACATTGTTTTACAGACTTTTTTACTCAAGAATGTTTTTTTTTTTTTAATTCCAGGGATTTCATAGATGCCGACCATGGCTGATTGATTAGTTCAAAATTTTGCTATTGGAAAGATAGGCACAGTAATGCTCAAAGCCATACTGTTTAAGTAACTTTGCAATTTATCCAGCAATGTGAGTTTGCTCTTAAAAGGAATCTGTGTGCAGTCATATATATAGTAGTATTTGAAAAGGAGTATTTTGACTGATTAAAACCTTCCCCGCGTGGTAGTTTTAGGAGGCTCACAAACACAATTTTTTAAAACATATTGATGGGTAGATGATAAACACAGATTTATTTATGTTATAAACCTGTTTGCTTGTATGCTTAATGTGGTTACTGTGGTCATTCTGTCAGGGATGTTAAGTCCTTGTTTCCTAAATTGAGTATTACATTCTTGACCCCTTGATAGTCCTGAGTAACCTGGTCTGATCTGCTATGAGCAGGACTGGACTAGAGACCTCCTGAGGTCCCTGCCAGCCTCAGCTGTTCTGTGATTCCATGACTGACCGAGTACTGCCCAAAGCTCCTTGACTCGCTAGCTTGAGAACTTGAGTAATGTTTTAACACAATATAAGACTTTTCTTTATGGTCCTTCCTGTTAGAGGTATATATTATTTTAACCTGCTAGCAAATGGTCTCCATCTTTTCTGGATGGATGGTTTGCAGATTTCTTCCTTCTTTAACATTCTAGACTTTGGTTATCTTTCTCTGTGTTTCATTTTATTTCTCTAAAGCAAAGTAAGTTGTGTAGCACGAGTGTGATACTGTCATTTTTTTCTTACAATATTTTTATGATCCTCATTGGGGAACTCGACAATTCATTCAACTGTGTAAATGACCTAATTGTATGGTAGGCATGTGGGCTTAGTGAAGTCCACTTCTCTATATGTTTACTTATTTCATGATGTGGGGGGGGGAAGTGCAAAAGAGTGCTGAGATGGTCTTGTAGCTGATGCGTCTTATAAATAATTTTATTGGTTTTGTGGGACTCCATAAATTGATCTTAATAATTTTGTTTAACATGAGATTATGATACATCTTTTTAAAGGGGCAAGAGTTACTTGGAAAACACAGTCTGTAAAGCTGGAGGGGATCATTCTGATCTTCAGCATAACAGTAGCTATAGAACTTCTTGAATTAATTTCTATTTGAAGTATAGCATGTCTTTTTGGGGAAAAAAAAAATCAACACTATTTTAAAATACTCCTGGTGATGGAGAGCCCATGACAGCCCTTGGTAACTTGCTCCACTGGTAATTATCCTCACTACTAAAAATTATTTTTGGTCTAAACTTGTCCAACTTCAAGTCCCTCATTAAAACTCTCCCTTGCTGTGTTGCCTACAGAAAGCGTGACAATGGATGGGCCGCGGATGGGAGGGCTCCTGCCTTTCCTGCTGACCCGTATTGTTTCCTTGTTTCCTCCTGCTCTCCCTCTGAATCCACCTGTTTTGTCTCGTGTCATATGTTTGGGTTTTCAGCTTTCCCATGCAGGCATTACCTATATGTTGTGTTTATACGGCACGGAGTAGAGCAGGGTCTTAGTCCCTGGCAGGTGCTCCTTGCTGATGAGCGTGTCATGAGGGCATAAAGGATTAAAAGAAGTTTGAGCTATTGTTGTCCTACTTTAACAGCTTTTAAGCCTGTAAGGAACCACTGTAATCTTTGGGTATGACTTCCTTTGTGGTGAGGCCTTCCTCCGTTTCTGCTTTAAGGCCAATAAAGATTGGAGTAAATCATACCTCTTAGAAAAACAGCTGATCTCAACAGAGGGGGGGCAAAGGGAGGGAAGACTTCCAGTGATGGAAGATCCTTTGGAGCCTTCAGTAGCCTGCTGTAGTGGTTAGCAGTTCAGTGTTTGGTCCTTTTCCCTAGATTCTCATTTGAATTTGTCTTGCTTCAGCTTTCCAGGATGGTGTTACACCTTCTTCAGAGCAGGAGAGGGAGGAATAAAACAGTGGTGTTAAGCTTCTGCCCTGTGTTTGGGTACTTACAGGCTGTGGTTAAATCATCCTATAATCTTCTCTTTGGTAAACAGATACGCTTTTGTCACTGCCAGGCCTGTTTTCTAGTCATGTAATGATACTTAAAATGTGTTCTGTGAATCCTCCCTATTTGAGCAGTGTCCCGTTTGAATTGTGGCTATCAGACTAGTGACGGTGTTTCGGTAGGAGCGACGCCAGTGTCAAATGCTCAGGTCGCATCGCTTCTCAGTTAGATTTCCTTGGTTGTACATTCAGAGATTACGTTAGTACTTTGACCATGCTCGTTCACATTCATGCTCATTAACCACCGTAATTCTTTCACAGTTGCTATTTCCCAGGAAGGTGTTCCCCATCCTGTGAAACATTATTAGTTGCTACATATAGCATACATACACATATTTGTTCTCCTTGTTGTAACTGATACTGTTTTTTCCAGATAATTTGATAAATGTAGTGTAGGTACACTCTGCTGTCAACTCTGCTGTTGGTTTTTTTGCCATTCTTTCATTCTTTGTTTCTTTGCTGTGCCACACCCTCCCCCCCCCCCCAATTTCCCGACAAATTTATCTTCCATGTTCAAATAATTTTTCCTGTTCTAACAGTATTTGTGATCCCAAATGGGAGATGAGGTGCAAAGGAGGCATCCATTCTACATATATCATTTCTTTTAATCCCCCTAATTTTGAAGGTGTCTGAGCACACACACAGAGTTGAATGTAGTAATTGTAGGGTTTTATAAAACCATAACTCTGGTTTGGGGAATACAATTTTTCATTTATGCCTCAACAGCTGCTTGGCCTACTGCCTGTCAGAAGAGTTGGTGGAAAAAAAAAAGGTTTTTCTGTCAGGCCTCTGACGATCTTAGGCCAATGGAAGAAAAGGACTTTTAGATTCAGAAGTCCGCCAGCAATGCTACAACTTGCCACAGTCTGTCTGTATTTAAATCTGGCAACTGTTTTGGTCTTCTCTCTGTCAGCCTTCCATGCCAAGAAAGTGATATGATCTGAAAGTTTCATGAAGGCTTCATTGTGAGCTGGGATTTTGGGCTTGTGGCTTGCTTTCCAGCACTGCTGATAGTCACATGATTGAAACTGGGAGGATTCTCTTTTCCTTGAATCTTTGTTCTCAAATAAACTAAGGGTCCTGGAGGTAAGGTAACTGATAGTGTAATGTTCTTATATTTTTACTAATTTCCGTTTCTTTGCCATGTTATACCCATCATAACTCGTGAATGTTGATATGGACTTCAGGAGCAGCAGTATCGTGACATTACTGTCTTGTCTACCTGTCATCTTCTCCAGGTAGAAATCTTCTACACTCCCTCTCCTCAACTTAAATCCTGTCCTCTGTTTAACTTCTCTCTCATGATTTATAAGAAAGGATTCTGGTGCATGCCCTGAGCAGCAGGTGAGAAGCAGAACTGTGAACTGGTACAAGAAAGAAATCTGAGATGGGGCATCCAGTAGAAGAGACGGGAGTGAGGAGAAGCAGGATAAGTGGTATGTGGAGTCTGTTTTCTCTCAAAGCTGTTTCTGAAACCAGTCCTGGCTGGACTCAGCTCCCAGAGAAGCAGAAAGCCTTGTGCTGTGCAGTAGAAGAAGAGAAAGACCGAAACTGTTGGGCGGTGCCAAGATCACTGATCTCTGACTGTGGTTCTCATGGGAAGGATCTCTTGAGCATTATGGGGCTGTGGTGGAAGGAAATGAAAGAGAACCAAAGTTAGGCTAGATTGACAGACGTGTTATGTGGCACATTCAAAAGCACAGACAACCCAAAAGAGGAGAAAATATAGACGGAAAGGGAAACAGCCTTCTCTGAAATGGAACAAGTATAAAGAGAAGTTTGCTTGTTTAATGCTGTGGCTTTTCTTTCCATAGTTGATTGGATTGATAAAAGAATATAACAAAAACCTCTCTACTTTTCCCCGTACGTTAGCTGCATCTCAGTTCTTGCCCACATTTGACACAAACTTAAGTAAAAGCAAATCTTTATTTTAGAAAATGATTTCCATGTTTATTTTGAAAAAAAGAATCAGTGAAGTGTTTTATAGCAGTAATTCTACTTTCTCTATTTTCTGGTAGTTGCTGCTTATTAATTTTGAAAACTGGAGGTCCATGGAACAAAAGGAGAAAACGAAAGCTCTTCTTTGGTCCGTTTTCCCTTCTTTCTTTTCTTTGTAGACCTGTACTCCTAGTAGGTAGTCTTCAAGAGCTCTGTAGGAAGCTCTGGAAGGAAAACTGTATTAGCTGGACATGCCATGACAGGATTTAGAAGTACACTCTTTAGAGAACTGATACCTATATTGATGCTGATGTTTGCTCTGGTTTCTTCATCAGCAGAGTCAAGTGAAGCCCCCCTCCAGTGGGAGGTCTGCAGGGTTACCTGTTACAATGCCGAGCCCTTTCAGCAGAAATTCCCGTCTCCTATTTCCTCTGCTCTCTGCTAAAATGGGATTTCCAAACTGTTGTCCCAACAGGTCGCACACAGTTTGCAGATATCCATTTGACAAAGCTGTCCAGCGTTACTGTTACAAAACTTCTGATGTGTCAAAAATTGTATGGTAGAGAGGTGTACAGAGTGACATGAATATTAAATATAAATCTAAGAGCTCATTGTATTGCTTCTTTTCGATTAATGACTGCCTCGTACGTTTTGTCTAATTCAAATGAAGCGGTTGCAGAACTTCTGGACAGCTTTAATGGAGTGCTTCAGAGCTTGTTTACCAGATCCTGGTTAAAAAGCATATCATTTGAACATAAATGATGGCATGTTATCGTTTTCCACTGGAAGATTTAGTGAACTGCTCAGGATAGCTGACAGAAGTGGCGGGTGGCAAAAGAGACATGCTTAGTTGCCTAATGTGATGATGTTGTCATACTATGATGTATCGGTCTAAAAATTCTGTCGTGTCTTACACATACGATAGGAAGTAACCTTTAGCATGTCAAATGAACAAAAAAAATTAGTCTATAATAACAGCATTGCAGAAGATTTGTAGGGAGTTTTTTTAATCAGGGATATTTCATATCCTCCTTCACACCTAATTCGTCTTGCTTTCTAAGAATGCTTAATTAATATTGTACTTATGCTAATTTGAAACAATGATGATAGCAGTTCACTGAAATTATGTGTTCTACTTAATTGAACTTGACCAACATTACTTAGAGATGACTCAATACTGCTTATGGTATATTCTATCCATAAAACTTTTTATTTTAAACAGTATGAGACGTGATCTGAGTATTTTATATTTCTGTCTCCGTGTATCTATGGCACTGAATTTTAAGATAATCTTAAGTTGCTTCGTCCATAGTTCAAAGAGTGCGTAAGGTAAACTTCCTTTACAAATCTCTCCTGTTTTGGTAGAAACTGGTTTCGGATACATAACATTCCTACAAAAACACATGTGGACTGCTGGTTTCCAAAGCTTTTTATGACTTTCAGCACGTAAACTCTTTATCTCCCGAATCTTCAAATATCATCTATCTTTGTGTATTACTAGACTTCAAACTGTGTAAAAAACAGTACATACTTTGATGCCGGTGGCGGCCACTCCAGCAGGTGCACCCGAGGGCTGGGAAGGACGTCCCGGGGCCGTGGGCAGGGGAGGGCAGGGCTGGGAGGAGAGCCTGCGGCCAGGGTGTCCTGCGCGGTCCCGTCCTGCCCTGTCCTGTCCCGTCCTGCCCTGCCCTGCCCTGCCCTGTTCTGCCCTGTCCCATCCTGCCCTGTCCTGTCCCATCCTGCCCTGTCCTGCCCTGTCCGGCCAGTGGCCACGGGCACCGCGGCAGGAAAAGGCCCTCGAGAGCTGGTGTTTGGGAGGAGTCGGCGGCACTGACGGCGTGGGGCTGGTTGCGGTGACCTCTCCTAAAGGGGTTTCTGCTTCCTTCCTGCATTTCTGTCCTCTGCGCGGGCAGGGGCAGAGCTTGGGGCCTCTAGAGAGGAGCCAGGGAAGGGGAGTTGCACTTTCCTGGGGGGAAGGCGGTGTGTAGCCCTTCCTCAGTGACTTCTGCACCTCTTTGGCCCGAAGGAGAACAGAAACAAAGACAGAAGAGCTCTAGGCTTGAAGGCAGAACCATTTTTTGTACAGGCTGCAATTTTAAACAATATTTTAAAGGTTAGGTTTATTATTTGGGGGAAAAAAAATTGTATTTAGGAGCTGTAGGAATACCATCTTGTATTTAGGAATGCAAAATAATGATTTTGGCCCTCCAGTAGACCTCCTTTTGGTGGCTGTGTGTGAAACAAAATGACATTTTCTTGCCATGCAGTTTGGATAAAACTTTGTTGAAGTAGCTATACCAAAATTATGAAGTTATATGTTGATGAGGATAATTATTTTAAAGCATTTAAAAATGTTCAGAATTATGAAATGCAAAAAACTTTACAGTATTGAAAGTATTCTTACTAGCAAACATGGAACTTCTGTGCTGACTTTTAAAACATATTGAGTTATTAACCAAAAAAAATGTTAATCCTGTAAGTAATTCCACTTATTGTCATTTGGAAAAATCTTGGTTTTTCAAACTTTAGTAATTTAGAGAAGCATGTTTATATATGTTTTACAAGCTGGGCTAACAGTCTTGCAGATTAAAAATATAGGAGATGTGTTTTCCTCTTATTGTTACGTGTGATCTGTTTTGAGGGCACGGAGAAGGGAACCCTGAATTGCAGATTCCTTAATTCTTAATACCAAGGCAATAGCATACTGCCCAAGGAAGTTCCAAAAATCATGAGGATCTTCAAATAAGAATCTTTGCTATCCCTGAGAGTAACCTGCAATTTAAAAGTAATACAGAAATAATGCAAGATCAGGCCTCTTGTAATGAATTATTTATGTGGTCTAATTTAGCTATATCTTCACTACTATGGTTGAGTTGAGAGACTATTATCTTTAACTAGCACTATTTCCTAACATGATAACATCAACAATAATGAGCCAGCATTACTCTTTTTTGAACTGAATGCAGATTGACACTGCTAAGAGTATGCTGCTCAGCGGGTTTGAATTTTGATTTTTTTTTAGTCTTGTAGTGTCCTAAAACTTCGGTGGTTTTGTTTTTCTGAGAGGAAATTTTGCAATTTTTTTTATCTCTGGCTTTTAATTCAGTAATTTACTTCAAAGTTTTCTACTGGTTTCATTTTGAACAAGAAAGATTTTATGGTTTCGTGTGAGAGCTTCCTCTTAGGCCTCGTCATCAAACACCAGTTACGTAATTGAATTTTAAAAGTGAAAGAAGTATGAGAGAAATGTTTATGTGAAAAAAGGAAATGCAGGGACAAATAAAGTAATGTAATAAACTGTGAAGTTAAAGCCGTATGCTTGTGTGATTTGATGTTCAGTTAATGTCCGAAATGAAAATTTTAAATAAAAGATTTTGCTACTGTGAAGTAGCTATATGTATTCCCTGTTGTGGCATTTCATAATGTCCTTTACCTGCATCCATGTGGTAAGCATATTTACATATTATCAAATATTATTTGAGAAATCTGTTTCAAATTTGTATATATCTTCTTTATAAAGGCTTTTCCTTGAATTATCACTGTTTCAATTTGTATTGATCTGGTTGATACAGAAACCTCTTCAGAAGCAGCTTGCATTATTGAGGCAAAAAGCCTGCTAATGATGCAGCAGTTATTTGTCATTCTTCTTGCCCTGTGGTAAGAAAAAGTCTTCCTGTTTGCCTTCTCAAGATAACATTTTTTTCACCCATGAGCATGTGTAAGATATTCACACCTTGACAACATTGTCTGATGGTTGATCATATATATCTGCATCACCTGTCATACCCCTGCACCGAGAGGGTATGGTGGACCATGGCTCTTCTTCAAGAACCTACTTAATGGTCACAGACTATATTAGGGCTCCCCTTAATAAAGAGGTAGAAGCAGGATAAAGCCTGGTGCATGAACATTTTCGTGAGAGTGCCCCCGTTGAGGTAATTTTAGAGCCAGACATTCTGCTCCAGCCTACTCTCCTTCTGCCACCAGGAGGACTTGGCAAGAAACAGCAAGCTCCAGGGAGCGTGGACTTTCTCTGCATCCCTCTTATCTCCTCATCCATGGAAGCAGTTGCTGTATTCAGGAATAATGAATCTTTGCGGTTCAGTGACCAGGGTCTTTAGACCTCTACGGGAGTGAGGAAGTCAGTCTGTTCATTTACATCATTGCAGTTTCATCTTGTAAATCAGACTGTTGGAGAAGATTTTGCCTGTTTCAGATTTCCTGCCTTTACACGTTGGAAGGCTGTGCTCTAATGTTTTCTGAGGCACAGGTGGTTGACAGAATATTCTTGCTAGTCTCCGTAACTATGATAGAATCTTCCAGTTGATCCACGGTGTCCATTCTTCTTACGAGAAGTTCATCTTGGCTCCAGACATCTGCCAGGGACCTTCTATTACATGTTTCGTCTTTCTTTAGTTCTTGGACAAGTGAAGTTCCATACTCCTGCAAAGCTGTGAGGGATACCCAATTCCTAGGTCATGTCTCCATGTATCCTAAGAAAGAAGTCTGTGTTTTGTCAGGAACAAGGCTCCAAATGACCCCCATGCCCTCTTCAGGCAATCTGCTCCAGATGGCAATTTGAACAGCCTGAACTATGGTTGAGATCGTAGACAACTCTAGATACTAACTCTGTTAGGTCATGGCATAGCGGCAGGCAGCAGGACTGATGCTGTCCCAGGATCTTATGCTTTTCTTTGCCATCTGCTGCTTTAATGTGTGTTTCCACTCTTTTTTTTGTTGCCAGATGGACAGATTTTCTACCATCTTGGTATAACAAAACATCAGATGTTTGGGGACCGGGCATAATGAACAATGACTGTGTGATCCAGCTTACCACGTATCTCCACTTCTGTCTCCTTTTTCAGACATCCTTTTCATGAAAGCATGCCTTATCTGTGGGTGGATTTTGCTTTAAATCACGGATGTCTTACAGCAGTTGCAGCACACCCAAGTAGAGTGGATTTTACAGAGGTTGTTTCTTGCCAAGAGAGGGTGTTTTGGCACCATATTACTATGTCTGAAATTCGGGATGGAATTAGGTGGCATTTGTCTGGCTGGTCAGTAGGCAGTCTGTAACTTTGTAGTATCGTAGGTGCATATTTTCATATAGTTGTAAATGTGACCCTTTGTAAATAATTTATTTTCTTCTCAGATGATAACTGTGTTCATTTCAAGGTCTTTCCTTATGTCCTGTCTGTAACCCTTGAAGTTTTCATCATGGTGGTGGCAGTCATTGCTGTTAACGCCTTGTGTCTCTGTATGCCTTTTTTCATTTACTTTTACAATTGTTTGCTTGATCAAGGGTGCCACAAAGGTGCAAAACCTGAATCTCTGCAAATGACTCAGTCTCTTTCCAAGCATCTGGGTCCCAAGGTGAACACTTGAATCAAAAATTATATTACTGCAAATCCTTGGGATCACTGGAGAAACTATTAACTCTCAATTTGTGAGAGGTCTTTTGTCTGCGAACAGAGCCGAGTCTGTGCTTTCCTTTTCTGACAATACACTTCCAGCTAACCTCTGTGATGCCTCGTGCCACACATCATCTAACACTAAGTATGTCTCCCCTCTGTGTGCTCTCCTACTTTGTATCCTTTCAGCAGGCCGGCTACCATTTCTCAAGATACGGGAAGCTTTTGCTATGGTGGCAGTATCAGGCCACAGGACAGTACTCCTCCAGTTCCTTCCCCAGTCAGATAGTGATGGCTGGCACATCCTGTTTGGCCTGGGGATCCCATAGGATAAATCCCATCATCAAAGGGTTGAGGTCTGTACAGGAGCATAAGCCTCGTGTATTTTGGAACTCAAAGTGCCTCTGAATCTACATGAGATTTCCAGGCTCTGGACATCATCAAAGGATGGCATGCCTGAGCAGAAATGTGCAACATCTCTATTCCATGAAGCCCCTGTACAGTTGGTTCATAGAGAAAAGGATCAGCTGTTCTCCCTGATCTTCCAGCTGTCTGTCAGGTCCATCAAACAGAGTCATGTTTTTTAAGGGTGTGCAGGAGATCTGTTCTGGTTGCCTCACCTGCATCTTTCCAAGGGGAGGTCAGCCTAGCATAAGTCCATTTTACTTCTCACACTGGCTGGAGGTACTCATGCTTCTGCTGAAGATGAGGTGAGGGTGCAGGCTGGCTCTCAGTGCATTCTTGGTACCGTGCTCAGCTGGGCTGTTGGAAGGATTTCATCCAGTTGCCACATTGCTAGGAATTCTGGCCATAAGAAGCCTGAGCCGAGCCCTGGTCATAACAGTTCTCCAGAATATTTGAGACTGTTACAATGCCTGGATTGTCTTCATTTTGTGGTGAAGACCTGCAAGATCTCTGCTGTTTCTCGTAACTGTTGTCCACAGATTAGTATCTCTGACTTTTCCCTCTTCCCAAAATACTCCACTGTCACTGTGTGGGTACTGAAGACTTCTGAGAGCTTTCTGAGTGTTTTGTGAGTACTATGTGAGGATATTACCCTTTGCTTCAGTTAGACCAGTCCCTATAAATACTAGAGAAGGGTGTTTGACATCTGGTATGTTTATTTGTTACCAGTTCCAGTGTCTCTCCCTTAGCTCTGTAAAAGCCCATCTGTTACCATTTCTGCTCATGCTCACTGAAAGAGGAAGCTTCCATTTTCTGCTCTTCTCTTTTCTAGGTTCATCAAAGGCTTTATTAGGCTTGTTAAGATGTTTGTCCAGTGGCTTGTTTGATTTAAACCTATCCATGCACAGCCGCATGGGACTGCCTTGTAACCTCTTAACAGCCCACTCGTGGCTCCACCTTTCTGTGAAGGTGCAAGTAGAGTGGGGTAAGCGCAGATCTGTATTTTCCATACACGTTTTTTGAAGGCTGGGTATGTGTAGAGGAAAACTTCTACATGTCTCCATTTGTGGCTGAATTTTGTCTTAATCTCCCAGTTTTTCCTCCTAAAGCTCAGACCTGCAGGTTTCCTCATTCAGACACTTGATGTCAGGGCAGCACAAGCGAGGACTATGTTTTTGCATTCACAGATTGAGCACCTGAGCATCTGTCTTGGCCCTTTTGGTTTATTAGCATGGGCAGAGCCTCCACGCCTGTTGCTGAAAACATCAAAGGTTTCTGTATGGTTGCTGCCCTCTAACTGAATAGAGATTGGTGTCAAGATCTGCAGTGAATGGCCAAAGCAGGATCTTTTGAGTTGATCGGAGCTTTCCTGCTGAAGCCCAAATAATTGTTGAGTGACCATGTGCAAATGCATCCACTTCTTCATCAGGCGTTACGTGGTGTCTGAGATGCTGATGGCTGATGGCGTTGCTGTTTGCCTGGAGGCCTCTGAGGTCCTCTGCTAGGTAATTTATGATGGAGGCTTAATGGCTTGGTGCCATTCACAGTGTGAGTGCACCTGTGGACTGTCATTCAACTGAAAAATGTAAAGTTTACATACTTTATTTTTAATATAATAATTATCCTCATCCGCATTTCTTTTTGCCTGTCTTTCCCATCTTCTGGGTTATTTGAAGTTCTTTTGTGGTTGAGAGGCAACTAAAAATCCACCTGGAATACCCTTCTTGGTATTCGTAGTCACTCATCATGAAAGTAGACCCTCTACTGGTCCTTCAAAGGAGAAAATTTCTCTACTCTCAAGCAATAAGGTGTTTCTCAGAGTGTGAAACTACCTGTGGATTACACATCATGAAAAATTCCAGTGACTAGTAAGTAACCTTTAGCATTCTCAAAATTATTTTGAAAAACTCTAAAGACTAGAAGCTGCCTATGCTTTAATTGTACAGCACAGCTCTGCAGCTCAGGAAGGTGCGGGGTACAGTATGTACCAGCACAATTTCAGCCCAGGGTGTCCTTTGATAATTAACAGTGCTGCCATTTCTAGTGGAATCTCTCTGTGTGTCAGCATCAGCACCAAAGAGAAGAGAGAAGAAAGAAAATGTACATAACCCCTGATGAATACTGCTCTCCCCTGTGAAAACAGGATGGCGGCAATAAAGAGAGCGTGTGGCAGAATCTCAGTCCTTCCCTTCCCATCCCTCTCTTCTTTTCTATATAGGGTTGTGGATTTACATGAAGCCCGAAGAAGGAAAGTGGCTACTATTCTTCTTTACTAAAAATAGCAATGACAGGCTCTTTCAGCCAATTAACAGAATGCTAATGTCTAACATGTATGGAGAAAGCGGACTTCTTGAATCCTCCAACAGGAAATAAATATTCTGTCTCTTAAAAGACATCATTCAGTAGCAGCTATCTTTGGACTTCATGACTTCTTATTCTCAAAGCAATTTGTCCTCTAGTACCTTCTGTTCAGCTGCTGAGTTTGATCTGCTATTGAGACGTGGTATTTGCTGGTTCTTGTGTGTTTTTTTCATTGCCACTGTTTTTAGCTGATTTGTTTCTTATGGCAGTATAGGACCACTGCCAGTATTGCTCTGAATGTCCTCAAGGAACAAAACACCCTTGGTTTTCTTAGATGTCATTTGTTCTTCTTGAAGGCTTGGTCCTTAAGGTTAGGTATAACCTTGGTACTGATGTTATAATGGCAAATTGGTCATCTGCCAGTCATCTTTTGTTTGAAATTTAACGCTGATTTTTATTTGGATATTATACATTCTGTTTGCTCAATTGTGAACTGTATGCCATTTCATGTGAGGGACTGACGTAAGAAGATAAATAAATTGATGAAATGTTGTTGTTGAGCATTGAAATAGGGGAGCTTTAAATAGGCAGGCATAGATGTGATGGTTCCACTTGGTAGCCTGATCACATAGGATATAGTTAAAATATTATATACTTACTGGAGTATATCATTACGCTATTTCATTAAACATTATGTATGTTCTGCTATCCAGTGGAGAAGATCTGAGGCTAGATTTTTAAAATGCCTGTTAAATTATGTTAAAGAAGCAAAACTAATTAACAAATTACAGTAACCACAGAAAGTTATAGACTGAAAGTCTAAGTATATCTTGCTGGATACTGGGTAATCATTGGATGATTACAACAATTATTTCTAGGTAACGTAAAACCTGCATTTACAAAGGCAAGGATGGGGATCAATTGCAGGATCACAGAGGATAAACTTATACTGTCCAAAGTTGTCTATCTTCCAATCTAATAACTGCTCCTTTTGGTTCCTGCGTATGATATTTTGAGGTGTATCTGTCTCTGTCTCAGTCATTTGTTCCCTGTAAGAGGTGGACTGGGCTATGCCTGTCCTCTCGTCCCCGAGCATGCCTGGTGCTGCCTCCACATGCTGCTTGCTTTGAGTAGTCGTGACATGGGTGTCCATTCCACTCTCATTCAGCTTGCCCTCAACACTAAATATGCTTAGTATTAAAATAGATTTATTCAGAGGGACTTAACATCATGCTTTAGGTAGAAACACGATGTCGTGAATAAAAGAAAACAGAATTCTAGTTTAAACTGAGCGGCTGAGGGTTTCTCCACTTGTGTCATCCCTCCGACTTAAGTTTCTGGAGTTGAGTTTCAGGTGGGGATTCCATGTTCATAGCAAGTTGTTTTGCAAGTGTTGCCATCCCATCCAGGGAGCTGGGGCTTCATGAAGGTAAGCAGCTCTGGGAAGTGGCATCCAAGTTCTCGCTGTCTTTTATCCCGTGCCTCCCTTGGTGCTGGCATTCAAATGGTCACCTACGGAGAAGGGAGGAGGTGAGAGGGATGAGACAGGACTCTTCCTCTGGTAAGAAGCGCTTACCTTTTGCATCTCTCCTGTGCTTTTACGTTAGCACCTTCCTTCAGTGTAAAGAAAGGTCTTTAGCATTCATTCATAAAGAATTCCTAGTTGTTACAATACTCTCGAGACTGACAAAATGATGTAACATTGTTAAAACTTAGTACAGAATACAAGTCAAACCCTGTTAAAATTCTTAACTGTGCAGCCATGGTCTTTGATTCGGTGCCAGCTTTCCGTAGACATCCTACATCGTAAACTGGGATGCATTAGTTAGCGCCGAGGACAACCCTTATAGCTCGGTGTGGACATGCACAATCTTTGTCTTTTTTTCCAGCTTTTGCTTGGATTTCTGCATCGCTCCTCATGCCTTGTAGCAAAATGAGGTTCTCTTTTATATAAAAAAGCACCACATTTGTTCATCTCTGTCTCCGTCCTAGTTATTTAAAGAATGCTACGTGTGTCACCTTTCGGAGTCAGAATGGGACAGTAAAATGAACTCAGTCATTTCAGACAGTGTTATCACATGCTTTTAGGAACTCATGCAAAATTCAGAGGTATCAGAATATATGAAGTTTTCATTATTTTTGATATTTTTAAAAACCTTGTCCATAGGTTGAAAACTTCAGATATGTATTTTGGAACTTTACTCCATCTCTGATAGGAAGTACAGGGGTTTTTTTTGAGGCATGAAATTCTTTTAAAGTTACATGGGATGTATGAAAGCTGGTATAAAAATATTTGTAATAACATTTTGAGAACTGGCAACACCACAGTGAATCTCATTTGTACACATATTATTGGTCTAAACTAAAAAAGTTATAAGCTAGTAAAAAAATTCTTACAACAGAAATGGCGTATTTTTAGGTCTTGTTGGCTTATAATAAAATCCCTTGTGTCCTTGTAGAGCTTCTTGACACACCTGTGAAGTATTTTACATCAGAAGGTCTGTGACTGCTGGGTACTGTGGGCAGCAAAAAGGAGAAATTTTAGGGATTTTTGAGAGAGTACTCCCTTGGCATTAAATATCATACCTTACTTTTTTTCCAGGTATTCTTGTACTCTGTCTCCTGCAGCTACCTATAAACTCCAGTGCCTTAATGCCATCTCAGTTTTCTATTTTTGTTGTAAATCTCTTTGTTCAGTAGGAACCTGTAGTGTTCCTTCATTCTGTTAAACATAATGATAAAGAATATGAACGGAAGGAATGAAAGCAGGAGAGCGGTAGCTTGTACCGTGTGAAAGCTGCCCTTCTTTCTGAAGGAGATACAAAAGGCGGGGCAACATTTGAAGGACTGGAACTAGGAAAGAAATAGGAAAAGAATCCTCAGAGGGAGAATCTCAGAGATACTTCTGTAAATTTAAAATAATGGAATGAAAAATTAAGTAAGAGAAACCAGAGACTGAGAGAAAGTGGAAAAGTTGAGATTGCTGATAGAAAATAATTTAATTTGAATTTTTCAGGAAACTCTGTGATAATGTCTCACTTCAGTGTAGTCTAATTTCCGTGCATCAATTCCAGTATTTCGTAGACTTCACTAAATCGTTTCAGCATCCTAAGTTGATAAATATGCTTTATTTTTTGTAGTTTTATTTGTGGTGTTAGTTTTCAGCTGACTCGTGGTGTTCCGAAACAGCCCGGCCAGCAGTCCAGTAAACACGGAGGGGAGCAGGCTGGGAAGGAGGGAGGTTGTGAAGGACTGCGCTCAAGAAGGAGGTAAACTTAAGCTGCGATGGGATTGCACCTGGAGTTACCCACAGAGCTGTTGTGCTCAGATCTGCTGTTGGAGCTGTGTTGCAGGTAGTTCTTGCAGTTCCAGGATTTCAGAGCCTGCCTTACACAACAAGTAAGGCTGTTGTGTGATGGGAGAGATCCTTCGGGACTGTGGTAAGATGAAACAAGAAACTAGGACTCTTTCCCCTGGACAAAATTCCTTTAATCTTAGATTATTGTGTAAGGCATTGGAGTTTACATGAATCACTAATGTCACCATAGTGAAGTTTTAATTTGCCGTAATGCCTAAATTTGCATAAAATCATACTTGTGCTCAGAACAGTATCTTACAGTTTTTTAGATGTTGCATGTCGTAGAGAATCCACATCTTCCCAGTACCACAGACAGTACTTTTAGTAGTGAGCTAACTCAGCTGTCAAGGGCAGAATATAGATGCTTCTCTGGAAGAACTGTGGATATTTGCTGTGGGTAAAAAATTGGCCTGTGCTTTGCTGTGAGTAGGGAGAATCAAAATGGACTGAATAAACAGTGGGGTTCACAACCAGGAAATATATGCATCAGCAGCGTGGTGTGTGTCTAGACCCGGACCTGCAGCCTCCTACAGATTCTTTGGCAGTATACAGTATGTAGTGTCCGTTGTAGGATCTTGGGTTGCACTTGGCAGCGTATGCTTTTAGCTTGATAATAAATTATTCTCGAAAGCCACATTTCCTTAAAGGAGGGTTGTTATATTCAAGGTTTGAGTTGGGAAGTTCATGTAAAAAGTCCTGTGTTCTGAAAACCTTTTAAAGCTTAACTTCAAGCATTGAAAGCTTGAACTGCTTTTCAAGTTATTGTTGATGACAAAATGCTTAGTCGTTGTTAATTTGGAGCTAGGTAGTAGCCTGGAAACCTGTCAGTGTCACCAGTAAAACCTATCTCTACTACTTCCATAATTTTGTTTGCCCATCAGTCGTGCCCTGAGATCTTTGACCATTACAACTTGGAAGATAACCTTTTGATAATGTGTACCTGGGAGTCTTACTTGCGGTTTATTAGCAGGACCGAATGGTGCTTTGTTCTCCAAATGTGTGCCCGAATACCATCTCCCTGCTCAAGTTCCTGCTCTTTTACTTTCAGGGAGCGTGAGAACTTTCTTCCAAAAACTCATTGAAATGATTTAAGAGGTCTCAGTGTTGATCTGGTGTTTTGGTTTGCAGTAGCCTTTGCACACACTAGAGACAAAGTAGTCTTATTCTCTCCCCCCCCATTTTTGCAATTTGCTTTAGCGCAGGCTGAAAGTGACCATAACAGCAGAGTACATATAACTGTATGTAAATCTATTTGGTAAATCCAAGAGCAGTCCTTATAATGTGACACACGATGGCTCAGTAAAACGCTCTTTTTTTCCTTTTATTGTTCTCTGTTTCCTCCCCACCTCTCCTAAGTACATAAACAAACAAATAACTTACAAACCCAGCGCTTGTTTCCATTGTGTAAACTGGAAGGAAGTGGTACACAAATTTAGATACTGTTTACTGTGAGACAGATCGAGTAGCATTTTGACTGTAACCCTCAAATTGTCCCCTGATCTGCACAGAGCCTGTTAGGTAGTGTTGCGACTTACTGATATTTTATATGTAGGCTTTTGCTAAATAAAGCCTCTTGTTGGACATGTGACAGCTATTTCAGTTAGAGGATGCTGTGAAGGCACCTGGCTGTCTAGGGACCATCAAGAGGGTGGGAAGAAGTGTGAATCCAGGCTTGTTTGGCCAGGGTTGCAGTAGATGTTGGAGCTACTGGATAATCCAGCCAATGCTCTGATGACATACACAGGACAGTAGATCCAGCATTTTCTGAGAAGCAAGTCTGAGCTAGGTATTGGGAAGAAAAAAGCTGCTTGGCTTGAGAAAGTGAAGAGGGAACCTATGAACAAACTAGAAATAGGTTCATTGTGAGTAACGACCTGGAGACAGTTGGGTTTGGAGTGGAGTTTAGTTTCACAGACAGCTGATCTCTTCTTATGATACGCTGTTGCCATTTTTGAAGAGAGGGATTTCCCCCTGGTCCCCTGCCCTCAGCCCCCCATGTCCTTCCCTCTTCTCACATATGTGGGCTTGCCACCTCTCTTGGGCTGGATCTGGAGCTCAGCAGACCCTTCTGTGGCTCAAATTAACTCAGCAAAACAGTGGAAAACCAACCTAGCAAAAGCCTGAGTATGTTTTCTGCCATTTTTGTGGATTGAATTGGCTCACAGAAGGATCTGAGATCGCTGTAGACAACATAAGGTAAGCAGTGGGAGCCAATGCCTGGCATGGGAAGGCAGAGGGAGAAGAGAGTATTCCCTTCGTGGTAGCAGCGAGCTGTTAAATCTGCTTGCCCTATCTCAAGAAACACTCCCATGAACATTGATTGGCCTTAAAAAAACCACATCATTGTGAGTGGTCATTGTATTTCTGAGGATGGTGTTTTTGTAAAATAGTGGGCAGAGTGACAGTTGCCCAACTGTGAAATCTCTTAATTGAAAAACCTAGTAGTAACTAACGGAGTTCGAGGCAGAAGAAACCAGAGGCTGTGGCGGCTTGCTCAAAGCCAGCACGGCATTCCTGCAGATGCAGGCTGGGATGCATCTGAAGAAAGGAGCTTCTGTGTAATTTTACTTGGGTAGCTGGATTTCATATTTATTATAAGTCTTCATGCTTAAAGTATTTAGTGCACATATTTTTTTTTTTTTCTGAGAGCCAACCACTTTATTAGTTCCTTCCAAACCATGTTTTCGCTGGCTTGCACATCATAGCAAGTCATCAGTGTTTCTGACTCAGCACTGCTCCCATTTCTTGGTGGTACACCATATGATACTGCGACACCTACCTTGTTATGTGCCGTATAATTGCACCCTGTCCCTTTTCTATAAGCTAAAATCATAGAATCATAGAATCATAGAATTGTTCTGGTTGGAAGAGACCTCCAAGATCATCGAGTCCAACCGTTAACGTATCACTACCAAGTCCCCCACTAAATCATATCCCTTAGGGCCTCATCTAAACGTCTTTTGAATACCTCCAGGGATGGTGACTCCACTACCTCCCTGGGCAGCCTGTTCCAATGCCTGACAACCCTTTCGGTGAAGAAATTTTTCCGAATATCCAATCACATGCTCATGTTTGAGGTGGTGCTTCTTTTTCAGAAGTCTATATATGATGGGCATCACCATGGTGTCTGAGCAGCTATACTGATGAGGTTGCTAAATTGTCAAAAGACTTACTAAATGTTTTAAGCATTTCGTTAAATATTATTCATAAACTACCAAAAGAAAACGTTGTGCTTTCTACGTTTAGGAGGGATTTATTTCTATCTGATGTAAACAAGTCACACACATGCACTTATTTTGTCTTTAAATGTCAAGGTATTTTTCTAAAAAAGAACAGCAGGAGTTTTGTTTTTTAAAAGAGAATTAGGTTGATCAAAATGTTTACTTCTGGCATTTTGCTTTTTATAGTCTCTTTACTTTTTTGTCGCAAAATAGCAAATTAAGTAGATTCCGAAATCAGTACAAGACTGCAGTTTTGATATGAGGAGATCAAATGGCTTCAAAGCTCACTGTTTTTCTCTTCATAGCAGTGATAGCATTGAATTGTTAAATTGCTATTTGAAAGTGAAGTTCCACTGAATAGTGTTATGCTACAATAAAAATAAGATAAAATAGTAAATGGTCTGCAATCTGAGAAGTTCTTGTTTAAAATTGGTTTATTACTTTAAAATCTAATCGCTAAATTGTAGAACCTTGGTAACAGCCTCTGTATTTTTAAATAAGGCTGTTTATAGCGAAAGGAAGGAATCTTTAGAGTCATTGACTTATTTCATTATAGATATTTAATAATAGTAACACTACAATAATTATTGATATAGGGATTGATTCTACCTTTGTCATCCATTCTTAGAAAAGGACTCAAGGACTCTTCTCAGTGTGCAGGGCTTGCCCTGACAAGGGGAGCAAAACCACCTTCGTGATGTCTGATTTTGATTTAGGACACTTGGTGGGGGGGGGGAAGGGGTAGAAAATAGAGCAATGGATGGAGTTAGGTATGTATTTTCTTCTAGTGTTTCCAAGTCCAGCAAAGTGTGGTGCAGTGCTTCCCTTTTTCTTGCATTGTGGAAACTGCTTGACTACCCTGCAGAGTTTAGTGTCACTGAACAACGCAGAGGGAGACGCCAAGGCTGGTTCTTCCCCCAAGGAGGCACTAGGATGTGATTTGTGCTTCTGAAGACTGCTTGAGGCTAAATGATGTTTGGTGCACCTGGGTGAAAAAACAGTGTTTATCTAGATAACTGCATCATTGCTCCTGTAAAGTCCAAATTTTGTTTGGGAGTCACTTACGATGGTTAGTCCATTTATTCAAAGGGAGTAGAATAAAGGTACATGTAAGTATACACCAGCCATTTATTTAAAATGATTTTTTTGGTTTCTAGAGTTTGAATATAATTGAAATTTTCGGTATTATTTAGGCTGTTACTTCCTTGACTTTGTCTTCTCTGTTTTCATCTTGCTATCCAGTCCTTAACGGTATATATGCAGGATATAATTGTGTTCCTTTGTGAGTTTGGAGGATAGCGGAGAAATACATGCAAAAATAATTTTGTTGGTGCTAATAAGAGCACTTCCATGTACTGATATGCAATGGAATATAAAGGAATATTCCTTGGATGCTCAAAAACATGGAGATTTTTCCTTCGTGGGCGTTCCCTGTCCCAGTCACAGAAGAGTGGATGTTAAGATCTGCTAGCCTGCAGATACATGCTTACCGTGGAAAGGAGGGAGAATTCTTGAACCACAAAGAAAAGCTGTATTGTGAAGCATTATAGAGTGTATTGGGATACTGTGTAATGTTGCAGTGAGCTAAAAGTCTGCTTGGGAAACTGTCGTTTAATATCAAGGATGGAGTATTGCTTTTTAAACTTTCAATAGATACCAGAGTTTCTGGGGGGCTATTGGAAAGGAGCGTATCCTTACTTTGAAGCTTCTTCCTGGTAGGTGCCACGCTGTTGTAAATTTAACTGACCCTAGGAGTATTGGTCTTTGAGAGCATATAAGAATAGGATTTATGGTTCCGAGTTAATAAAATATGCTGATGCCACTGTAAGCCCTATTTAGATAGACAGCAGTAATCTCTGTTGAGCAGTATGAAACCGTCTGTCTCTAAGTAGTGGAAACCTAATAGTTCACAGCAAGGTTGTACCACATCCAGAGATGAGAAAAATGTGTCTGAAGTCAGAGGAGTTTCAGCTGCATGGTTTTATTTTCTTGTGTAATTGCATTCTTTCTCCTCTGCTAATGTTATACATTATGTCAAGTAAACAAGATACCCAAAGTGCACAAAGGAAAAGGTGCTTTTTAAAGTTCATAGCGTACCTTATTTTTGCTAGCTTAGCACAAGCAATAAGATTCTTCTGAATCTACAAGGTGAATCTGAAATACGTGGAATTGGTGTTAAAGGTGGAGTGTGCTGTGTGTGCCCCATTCAGTTAAATAATGAGAGATATTAAGAAGGCTAAGTTAACGTATTGCCACATTGTGTGTTTCGTACAGTATAAAAATGCCGCTTCCAAGTTTTTATCTTCCATGGAAGGAGTTGATAGAATTATATGTTTGGAAAGATAACTTTGAATTTGTAATTTTTCTATTGTGTTTGAAATATTTGACATTTAAATACGTGGTTGTATTTACATATGTTGCATTTTCATTACAGCTAATCCTCTTGAAACTTGGTTGGCAGATGCCTTAAGCAGTTCTGTAAAATTGGGACAGATACAGTATTCTGCAACCTTGGAATCTAATTGCAAATAAAGAAGATTTTGTAATTGTATTTTTCCGCTTTTTAAGATTCCCACTTTTAAAATTTAAAAGAGAATTGCTGTATGTAAACAATAAGGAAATAGACTTTAGTAGGGAGATTAGTATCTGAAAATTCACTAATTGGCACCTTATTTTAATATAAAATATTAATAATCTAGATTTTATATGCTGCAAACATAAAGATTACCTCTGTATGCTGCTTAATATATTGAGTAAACAAGGCTATGTGAAGAAACCATTCTGTGTGCATTATTAGGCACGCGTCTTTTTACAAAAGGCAAGAATTTTCAATATTAAGTCTAAATGATTGCTTTATAATTTGAAAGGAGAGTAGAATAAGAAATCATTTCTTTGACAAGTTTTTTTATAGTCCACAAATACATGGTGTCCGTATGTGCTGGGATTTTGTTTTTTGTTTGGGGGGGGTTTAAAACAAATATCCTCAGCATTTTTTCACCACGTTTTCTTAGCTTTTGATTTATTCAAATGGTGAAAATTACAGCTAAATATAACCAAACATGTTTTGTTCTGTAAGTGAAATAGCTAACTTAACAGATACCTTTACATTCACAGAATTCAACATTAATAGTCACTAAATTTAAACAGTCCAAAATACTAGAAAAAAATCTACGTAACTATAATCTAAGCTTTATGACATATTCATTGTAAAACTTGACCTACAATATGGAGTTGAAGATTTTCTCTATTAAAGTTGAATTTTAAATTTTTTTAAAACTCAGGTGGCATTGCATTTAGAAGAGTATCCAACAATTCCTTCGCTCTTCCAAAAGCAATTGTTCTTGCAGTCTGCTCCCGCTTGTGATTCATCCCTTCAGCATCACTGATGCTCCTCAGCCGGGACGGCACTCTCCCTGCCTTCCCGTACAGCGGAGAGCCACAGGCTCTGCTGGGAGCTTTGCCTTAGGTAGCGATTACATCTTATTTAGATGTTTAAAGTTAGGCAGGATGAATCTGATTTTACTGTTGCATAATAGTGAGTAAAGATGGTCCGAACATAATTTCTTTGACCAGACGTTTCCAATTTACTGTTTGGCTCTGGGTCCGCTCCTTTTTAATTCCTTCTGTCTTTGCTTTTGCATCTTCTTTTAATGTAAATAGTTCCCCTGGGGTACCTGTTTTCCCTGGCAAGAGTGTAAACGCTCCTCCAGGTGGCTCATGTGATAGCTTTTCAATACATGTATCTTGCAAACCTTTTAGGGTGCTAGATTGGAGGAAGCCTCTGTACTTACTTGAATGCTGAGACTGATGCTTCAGGAACAGTAGACACTAACCAGTATGATTTTTTCTGGTCTTCTCTGTACACTCCCTACGTGTGCCGCCTCCTCTTCTGGCCGTGCTGCCGGTCCCCACGTCCCAGGTGTGCCCAGGGCCACCAGCCGCTCGGTGGCAGCAAGTCACATTGAAGTGTCCGATAGCTGCGTTGGGCCGGCTCTATTGCTTCCTTACAAAGCTCCTCTCCCTCTTGAAAAGCAGAGAGTACAGTGGGAGTTTATGCCTGTAAGTTTATTTACCAGATTTTTCTGTACATGCGTTTCTCAGGCGTTGGCAGTTTCTTTCAGCCGCATTGAGGTCCCGAGTCTCCGCTCTTGGTGGTGTCCTGTTGGAGGGAGGGTTCCCCCTACAGTCATGGCGGCTTTAAAATTGGGCTTGAGGAATGTGCTTGTTACTGCTTTTGTTAGCCAAAACCCCGAGACACAATATCTGATCTCAAAATACGTAATTTGTTTAAATACCGCCAAGATAAAGAGCCGTAGATCACAGAGGGATAAAGGAGCCCTCTGCTCCCGCAGTGGCCCTGTTGGGGAGAGCTGTGCTGGGCTCCGGGGAGGTGGCGGGAGTCCGCCCTCACCCCTAAGTGCCAACAAGGCGTGTAAGGTTTATTTCCACCTTTTTCCTATCTCCGTCGCTCTTGGACATCACCTCGGCAGTGTTGTGCGGGGAGCGGCTTCCAGCTTCGTGCCGGGCCGGAGAGGGGCCATTTCCTCCCCCGGCCCCGACCTTCCCCACGGCGGCCGGGTGGGACGGGCATCCCCGCCACGTGGACGCGGCACCTGCGGGAGCGGAGGGCAGCGGATAACGAGCAGGCAATTAAACGGCTTAGTAAAAGAAGACACAGAATTAATGCCGTATGCTGCTCATCTTCGATTTTCATAAACTCATACATAGGATCCAGTGAATCGGGACGTAGGATGAAGGTTATCGCAATTTTGACCCAAACACTTAAATGGCTAATCTGTTCCTAAATGGTTATGTTTTTAATCTCAAGCCTCTCTACATGGCTGAGCTGCTTTTTTTTCTAACTTGACTTTGTTTTATAGGGGAAATATTTCTGATCAGATTGCTTAAGCTCTGAGCTGTCATGTAAATACGTTCTGTCAAGTATATAATACACATTTTAAAATTTGTCTAAATATTTATACTCTTCAGGGGATCACTGTAGCTCTCAACAGACAGTTACAACCTAGCGAGTAAATAAATTGTATTTCTTTTTTTTCAAGTCTGCATTGTTTTTGCATGAAATTGTAACTATTTGAAGGATCATTTGAATCTCACAAATTCTGCAAGATAGTTTTATTATTCACTTGAGAAAAAAGTACCTCCTGTCTTTCAGCAGTGCTTGCAAATATATATGTGCATGTGTATGTATTTAAAATAAAACACTTCTTTTTCTTCTAAAATCTAAACAACAAAACATGAAGTGAATTAATTTACATATGCTGCCACATTTAAAATTACCATTAGAAATGTTGTGAAGCACATTTTCTGTTATTTTAAGTTTGCTTCCAGTATGTGCTCTGTGGATTATTTTTTTCTTATTTTAGTAATTTTTCTGCCTGGATTACAGTGATAAAATCTGTGCTGTTTTGAATATATATATTTTTTAAAAAATTTTAAGAAGTTCAATGAAATTCCAGACTTGCGTGAGAAGGAAAATTATTAATGCTAAAGTTTAGAATGTAGTTAGTTTGTAATCAATAAGAGTTATAATAGCTGTGATTGTTATCAGGCGTAAGATTGCTGTAATGTTAAACACCTCAGAAACTGTTCACCAGTAAAAAAAGACCTCCCAGTTTAAACCGGTGGAAGTATGTTTTGGATGCTAGTCTATATAAGTCGTAAAAAATCGTATTATCCTTTCTTTTTACTTTGTACAATAATAAAGTATATCTAGAGAAAGTAAATCTGTGATTTTAACATCTTTTGACAAGCACATTAGACTGTAGAAAGAGCATCCAAGTTGGGGCTCGGGGCATCTGGTGCTACCTTCTGCCAGCATAGCTCCAGAACAAGTCACTCTGTTCACCGGGGGGTCGTGTTCAGACTCTCAGGTTCCTTCCTCTGGTCTGGGGGAAAAAACACAGTTCCTCTTCTCAGGGAAAAATCAGAACATAAACCGCAAACCTCACTTCCCTGCGATACCTTCATTGTGCAGAGAACACAGAGATGCTCTGAGATGTTTTGCTCTCAATTGAGTTTTTTGTCAAGGCATTCAAGAAAGGCTTCAGAGAAGTTAAGCTAAACAAAAATTGTGTTGGTTAGTAATCCACAAGCTCAAGAATGCCGTAGCACTGCAAATCCTCAGATTGGTCTATGTAAATATTTATAGCTATTATTTTATTCTGAAAAGAGATATAATGCTATTTTAAAAGAATAGAGGTTTATATCATGATGTGAAATAGTTGGGGCATTTCAAACTTAAGCACGTTCAGAATAGTATTTAAATGCTTGTTTCTTGAATAAGCAGCAGCTCCCACAGACTTCCTTTCTACATCTTCCTAGTTTGTCTTATTTTACTTAAAGACTGGTATTTATAGTGGGTAATCCAAGTGTTGCGTATCTTGGGAATTCAACATATGGATGGGGATACGGAAGGCATTAGTTATATGAGATTTGTTGACCAGCTTTTAATTCAGATTGTCATTTTTAACACACGGTGGTGCAGATGGTAAAGTTTTGACTGTCCGTCAGAGCCCCAATACCTTAGGGACAGCTGTTGCTGATAAATCTTTTTTACATGCTTTAGGTCAAGAGTAGTCCAACCTGTTACAGCACCTGCTTCTACATATGCAAATCTGTTGTTTTGTCATTTCATTAAACAGGGAAAGGTAGTGGTCTCCCGTGGCCATAAGTAAGCCTGGAACACAGCCCGTACGAAATGAAATCTAGCAAAAAGACAACCGTGGTTTCTGCAGTGTAGCCATGGGACGCTGCTTCTGTTTGGGGGCTTTGTTTCTGGAAGACTGCCTGTAATTTGGAAGGAGGGTAGAAAGACAAGTGTATGTTTGGAGGCGAGAAGAAAAGGGAAGGTGTTTGCTGTCATTGACTGTAGGGTAGTTGTGAAGTTTGACATGCCCAGAAGCTAGCGGGTGCCATGTGGGGCTCCCCTACGCTGCATACCTCCGTTTTCATCATCTGGTAAGCCTGCAGCATGATTCCCGGGCACTGGAGCATACAACATGTCTACTTCGGTTTGGAGCTGATTGATCCACGGTACGGAACATGCTTGTGGGATCTTCCCTTGCTATAGAAGAACATAAATGATTGAAACGCTTTCTTAAGAAAGAAAAGTATCATTTGTTTATGTGCTTTGGTGCCTAGCAAAAAAAATTCCTGTCAAACGGCAGCACACTGCAAGAGCTGATGGTTTACTGCACAAGGTTACGCGTGGGTTGTGGAAACTTCTAAGCTGTTTACATTTGTTTAATCTATCAGATAGATAGAGAGTTTAAATCATGAGGAGGAAACTTCTCCATTTATTGCACTTTGCAAGCAGGGTTGTGGCATGTAATAGAAATGGCACTTAAGGATGTTTTTTTTGAGCAAACTGACAGAAGATTTTATCCTGCACTGCCATAGATTGCTGTGGGGGAAAAAGAGAAATAGTAAAATTGATGAACAAATGTTGCATGCTGTCATTTTAGATTACGTTGTTTCACCATGAAGTTGTTGCTAATTTTTTTTAAAGATACTGTAAAATTCCGCTGTTTTGGAAAGTACCGTAGTAGCGCTGTTGACTGTGTTAATTATTTCATTCCAAGGCTAGTTTGTCAACAGTATCTTAATCGAGCCACCAGCAAAAATGCTTTTTGAACATTTTGTGGAGAAAAAAGAATACTGCCCTGACCTTTTGACCTTGTCAGCTGAGTTTTCCCATTCTGACGCTAGGCATTATTTTTGCAAAGGTTGGAAGTTTAACTCTTCAAGGAACCAGATATCATTTTTATTGGGATATTAATTCTGGTGGGTGCTAATCTCATCAAGATTTGCAGACATTTTCCTTCATAGGCCATTCTGATTTGTAGCTTTTTCTTTTCACAGCAGTATTAAATACCAAACCTTCTCTGATATGGAAGTTCATTAGAGATATGTCTTTGATGGCAGCCCTTTCAGGGCTTCAGTTTCAAATACCTTGATGTAAAGCTTAAGAAGCCATTGTGTTGTAAGCCCTCCTTGATGTGTCTTATTTAGATCTGCATAGTAAATCAAGGAAAGTAAATAACAAGGCAGCAGATGGAAGCATGGAGATAAGGCCAGTGAACAATTGTATTTGTATTTTGTTATGATGTTGACAGGAGCTAAAATTCACTAATCTAGTTCAACTGATCTGCATTTCAAAGAAATCTCATTTAGCAGCAACTTGAAGGTTTGGAGGATAAAGTTCTTTTATTGCAGCTTTTATTGCATTCTTTGCTAATTTATCTGGTCAAGATTTAGCCTTGCTTACTTAAAGCAGCAAGCATGTTACAAGGAGTCTTAAATACTACGAAAGCATTAATGTCTAGACTATGAACTGAAGGTAATTACATATCCAGCAGTGAATGGGCTACGTTTAGGAAATACTGTTGTCCAAATGGAATTGCAAGAGAAATGCAGATAAGGTATTTTTCCCCTGTTTTCGCTAAGTGTTTTTTTTTTAAATTTTTTTTTTTTTTATTGTGGGGAAAATGAATACATAAGCAAATCTAAAATTATTAAATATAAAAACCAGAATTTCTTGAACTGTGAATTCAGTCATACCATATTTGTGGTTCTGTTTACAAACTGATGGCTCATATTAAGGTTTCATTTAATGCTCACCCTCCTGTAGCTATTAAAGAAAACTATTAAAAGGTGGACAATAGTCTAGTAGAATGATGGACCACAGTTGTTTTTATCTGCGCTCTAAATGATGTAGACAATGTATATGTAAGTTTTATACTTTGTATTAGCTAAATTACAGCCATATCATCTGGAAAAAATGTGATGAATATATTGTACAAATCAAATATGATTAAAATGAAGAGTGATATAAAGTAGAATTTAGGGTCTCCTTCTGGAATTTAAAAAAACTTATTTAATCTTAAGGCCCCAAACCAGCCTTTTACTTTGATTTAGTTTTCACTTTATAATATAAATACTAACAATGGGCTATTTACAGAATCGATCACAAGCCTGTGCACACCTATGTACAGATACAACACCACCACGGCAAAGTGTGCTAGACCGGTGTACATCCACTCTCATAATGGGGCCCAGTTCTCTAAGACATGTAAATCAAAACCAGCAGCTGCTCCATTTTAATGCTACAGTCCTTGCTGCCCTTCTGCAGCCCGTCCTTGTCCCTGGGTTGCCGTCGTAGAGCCCACACGTGTGCCCCGAGGACTGCGCTTCCCTCTCATTTGTAGTGGGGGCCTTCGCGCTGCTTCTTTGTCGGCTGGAGAGGAGCGAAGGGGGAGGCAGCTGGGGGTGATGGCACTTGGTAGGCTGCAGCTGTATCTGGTAGCTTTTGGCTGCTGGAGTCCATTAGATCATAGGGTGGTAAAGGCTTCTTTAGTAGTAGTGCTGGCTTAAGCATCTTTAGGTTCCTTCTCCTCATTGCTATACCTCTGAAGATGATAGTCATACAGTTGTTTGTGGGTCTGCAAGGTGGACTCTATAAGGTTGAAAACAGCTTTTATTTTGCCAGGTCAGTTTTAATCTAGACTAGTTCCCCAGCACGGCTGACCATGTGGCACAGTTGCCTTGGCACAGCTCGGTGGGCAGTGCTGGGAAGGGGGAGGTGGTGCTGTAGCTGCCTCCACCACTGCAAGAAGTGTTCATCAGACTATGCCGCAACAGGGTGAGCTTCCTCATCAGTGCAAGCCAAACCACATCATGACTGTGTGGTCCCACCGTTATCCAGGCCACATCTCCCCACTCCTCTCTTGCCCTGGCAGGGATGTCCCCGTTTTGGTCAAAGGTTGATCACTTGTTTTGCAGGACTGTTTTCAAGTAATTGAACTCCCTGATCTGTCTCACCTTGCAATTGTAAAAATGTCCAAGTGAGCACAAGGAAGGAGTGGGAGTCTGTGGCTGGCGCTGAAGAGGAAGGTGCGGGAAGTTAGGACTGCTTCAGCCCCCGTTTAGAGTGGCTTAAGTCATTGTGCAGCTGCATCCTCTCTGGAAATCTTGCCTTTATGCCCCAGAACCACTGTATGCTCCGCAAGTGTAAAATGAAGGAGACAATACAAATAGCAATTATTCAAAAAGGTGACTCGCACTAGTTTGTGAAATAAATATATACCAGCCAATATACTGATGACAATAAAATAAGTCAAACTCTCCTAGAAAACTCCACAGTGTATCTGAACGTTTAATTACATCCCAATCTGCCAAAGTTTAGAAGGGAAGTTTTGGATTAGAAGATGTTGCAAGGGTGTCATCCTGCTTACAGCACCCAGGAGCAAACAGGTAGGTCCACAAGAGCAAGTCCCTTCAGGCACAGTGGCGTTCACATTTTTCGATTAGGTCTCCCTTCTTTTGTATAACAATTTAAATCATCTCAAATAAACAATATGGTCCTACTGTCTGGCCTGCCCCGGTCTCCAGAGTTTATCAATCCTAGTCTGTTTTTCAAACCTCATGCCCTTGTACCTTTGGCTTCAGCATCGCTGACCCTCGCGCCATCCAGTCTCAGCCCTTCCCGTGTCCCGGCATCGCCTGCGGTGACAAGGAGGCATCCCGGCTGTCACTGAATGCTCGCCTCTTGTGCTCCTGTCCCTCCTGGCTGCCCGCCTGTGTTGTGTTCCTCACAGGGCTGCGGGAGGGGACAGCGTTTTCAGCAAAAGGGAGAGTGGGAGGCGAAAGAAAGAGGAAAAAGAGAAAGGGAGGAAAAAAACCCCCCCGAATGAAGTTTGATGGAGTTTCTCGCATCTGTCCCTCTACAGAAACCTTCTGCACCCCCCCCCCCAGCCTAGGAGTGCCACAGCACTGTAACGGTACTGTATGTTAGTGAGTGATCTTCTCTCAGATGATCGGGATCAAAACCATTTAGAAATGAGGTGCATTAAAAATCAAAACTTGAATTCCACCTATCGTCTTGTCAGTACTAGTGCCGATTGCAGAGCCCTGACTGACCGAATTGTGTGTGATGCTGCACATCTGGAATCACACTGAACCACCCGGCATTTGCCTCTTCAGACCCCGCTCTGTGTCCCTGTGTCAATGGCAGCCTAACGTGGAAAAGCGAAGGGCAGACAGAGCTGGAAGAAATACCGGAGAAAGTAGGAGGCACTCTTCCCGCTGGGGATGGCTAGAGAAAAATATTCCCAGCCATAGTTGCCACAAGAACTACTACACAAGATTACCGCTATCTATTTAACCTCCTTAAGCTTGGGTGTTACTTTAACAACAGTTTACAAACTATTCCGTCCGATTGTCCCAAATCCAACATTCTGTCTTTGTTGGCAGATTGCCTGATACAGCTAGTTAGCCTGTGTCTCTGTCATCCATCTCGTATGTAGCATTTGCTTTGGGATGGTAGACAGCTAGCCACGCAAGGAATTATGCAGACACAGGTCTTACCTTTGTATTCATGCCAGTCCGTCTTCTTACAGTTCAGTTCAAGGTTGTACTTCTGGTCAATATATTTTCAAATAAAACTTGAATAAATCTGCAAGAGAAACATGAGGAATATTTCTCTAGCTCTTAATGTTGATCCAAATCCAGAGGATGAAGAGTTCAGTACATAACTGATAAGAGGACTAGATTTTAAAATATTTCAAATTTTAGTGGATGTTTTCAGGTCCTGCAGGAGATTTATGTAAACATACAGGGAAGATTATCAGTTATCTCTTAATGGCACCGATGCATGGGTTCTAGTAGTAGAAAGACGATTTTACCTGTAGATAGATCATTTGTCCTGCCTTTCTCTTTTTATTATGTAAAGAAGGGAAGTAGTGCCAGCTCTGACGTTTTCTGAAGTATTGTGTTTTGATCACGGCATAATAATCTTAAATTGCAGACAAACCAAACAGCTTCATTCAGTTTAATAGCACAACATTTAGGGAAGTTTCCAGTATAACACCTTCACTTCTTTTATTACTTATGTCGTGAGTGATCTCTTGTTTACTCATTGTGTTGTTTCCAGGTTAGGACCATGATACCAGAGATCAGCTGGAAGGGACCTTTGCACAGATATATTTGTGTCTTTTGTGGCTGTATTTTAATACGTCTTTCTTAACGGAGGTTCCAGCGTATACTAGCAAAGCAATGATTGTTTTTGTGAGTTTATGTTTTTGTGAGATAAGATTTCTTGGTAAAGGCTTTTAGATAAACACCGTACTAAAGACATATGATTGTAATACTACATTAGGCTGACTGTACAATTATGTACTAGAGTAAATATTATTCAATCTTAAACCAAAACTCCAATCCAGTCCTTGATTGTTTATATGCTATGATTCAGCCCAAATGTTGCACTAGTCTTTAACTTAGTTTCACCCAAGAGACTATAGATAGTGAAAGTAAAATTAATAGGATGCTTATGAACAAAAATGGAATTTTATAGCATATTTAGTTAAGGACCTGAGCCATTGGATTTTTTGTAAATAAGGTATATAATCCCAGAACAATTGCGGAACTTCCTTGTATAGTCCTCAAATACTTTTTCTCTAATGCATTTTTCTGTAACATAATCTAAAAATACATGGTAGTCATGGGATAAAGCATTTTGTCAATGCTTATTTGGGATGGCTTTGTAATGCAGCTGTGGCTTTATGAATTGCCAAAAAAGTCCCGTAGCAGTAATGCTAATAAGATCCCATTACCATCTATAGCTTTTACTCTGTGTCTTAGGTAACTTATGGAAACGGTGTGAGCTTGCACGCAAGCGTAGCTTTTAATATCCCAAATTAATATATGTGTACTCTGGAGTATGTTTGTGTCTTTAATCCTATAGGTGACTTGTATCACTGTGCTATTTCAAAAATCAAAAACATGAGCTAAGAAATTCTCCATGTAAAAATTGATTCATATATCTGTGATATAAGTGGATTTCCACCAGGGTTATAATTGAATTAGAGACTATGTGGGATAAAATTTTAAAGCAAGCATGAATGCTCATTTAACCTTCAGATAGGATTATATAACAAGTGGATGAAAAGAAAGCATTCTTAGTTTACACACTTTTTTTGGTAACTGTTGATTCCCAGCGCTTGCAGCTGAGGTAATTGTGTATCAACTTTTCCCCCTTTATGTGCACTTGTGTGAGAGAGCCAAGGTCATATTCACAGGAAGATTTTGTAAACTTTTTAATTGTAACTTGAAGCCACGTATGGAAAGAGTGAGAATCACAGCTTTTATTTGGCAGCCAGTAGGTAGCCATCTTCTAATACCTGTTCTCATGCTTTTTCTTTCCCAATGTTGAAGTAATGGCGATGATAATTCCGAATTGTTGCTATTCTGTCAAATTGTTTTTAAAGGGTTTATCCTGCAATAGTATTCTACCTGCTGTGGTATACCTGGAGTCCACTTCTCTGAATTTTGCAATTTTGCCAGAAGCTTGTCTTTGCTCATATATCAATTCTAAGACATTCGGTTCTTGTTTGCTACGGCTTGCTCTTATTTATAGTTTGTATCACAGCGACGTGTAGGATACCAAACAGAACTTGGATTCCTTTTGAACTGGATGGGTTATATTCCTACCCTTAAGATTTTACATTCACAGAGAAGTTGGACAAATGGTAGACGGGAGAGGTGGCCTAAAATGTTGCTATAGGCCAGTAGTACGCGGGTCTTTGATCATTAGCATGCTGTACAGTGAATTTTCTTTCATCCTCAGTGTAGCCATTTGAGCTGCAGAAGCAAACAGAACAGCAAATATCGTACCAGCCTCTTCTTTTGCAGAGTGTAGAAGTGATGAGGGGGAATAGATAGAACAGTAAACATACTTTGATCTGATATATCAAGCTGACCAAAAAAAGTATCAGTAATTCAAATTCCTCACTGTAGGGTCTAAAAAGAATGTTAATAGGTCTGTGCGTAGATGTAGTGGAAACTTTCTGATTTTTGGGTGAAACATTAGGGTATTAATTCGTGCATTTTGCAAAAAGGGATTTTGGTTGCATGCTGATGTCTGAACAAAGTTATTTTTGTCCTGTTATGTTTTTTTTGTGCTAGTACAGGCTGCTTCTTCGTATAATGTGCCAATGCATAAGTCTCCATATAGGGATACTCAGTTCGCAGACACAAAGATCTCTATCTAGCAAGACAGCAGAAAGGACTGGTTATATTCCTCTGGTACACCTGATAGGTATGGATAGAATTAATTAACATAGTTTTTGCTCAAAAGTGACATACCAGTCCATGACAGCAAAAAGTGTTTGTTCTTGATGACAGTCATTCACTTTCTGCTGGTTCAGAAGGCTTCCCTGAAGGAATTTTAATTGATCTGCACTTACCCAAAATAAATCAGAAACACTGCTGTATCCTAGAGATTAAAGCAAAAGAGGAGGTATTGGAATACAGAGTATATGATTTTTAAGGTTTGCTTTGAGATGAAACTTGGGACATGGAGATGCTGACCTGCATTTATATAAGTGTGGAACTGAGTGGGAACACATGGATGAAGTTACAGGCTCAAACACATGAGACCAGCGAACAACTTGAGAAGCAGAACCTTGCTTTGTAGCCCTCTGCCCTGGCTGCTTTGGGACTGTGGACCGGGGAGAGGAAGGCTACTGCTGCTTTACAGTAAGACTGCTTTTTTTTTTTCTGTGGTGATGCTATTTTGGAAAAGTCAATCAAATTTATTAAGCATGTAGTAAAGTACAGAGAACCATGGGAGTTCACTTTGCAGTTCAAAAGGATCTAGCCTGTACTTCAAATGCAAGTAAGACTAGACTCCCTGTGTACCTAATGCAGTAATTCTCGTTCTTGTGTGGTGAATGTATCAGTGTAAAATGGCTATAAGAATTTGTTGAATTAACACTAGCATAAATGAATACACAAGGAGACAAGATTGGTCAGCCTGGTTCAGACCAATGGCTCACCTAGGGCATCCTCTGTCTCTAGTGAAAGCTCTCTTCCAAGGGTACCTCCCCTCTCCCTTTTGGCTCGTGAAAACTCCTTGCATCAAGAGCATCCTTGGGAAGAAGTCCACAGTTCTGTTATCCATTTTGTGGAGAAGAAACTCCTGCTTTTTGTTTTGAACTTGATTTTCACTAGGCAGTTCCTGAGTTCAAGGGATAGGGAACAGATGATGTCTGTGCAACTTCTGCATCTTCAGGCTTTGTAGTCTTCTATCATGCCCTCCCTAAAGTTGTCTCTTTTGCAGTCTGGATAGTTGTGGCGTACTGAATTGTTTGTCATATGGAAACCATTCTAAGCCTTTGATCATGTATATTTTCTTCTCTGAACCTTTGCTGATTAGTTCTGTTGTGTTGTGTTCTGTGCTGGACACCAGAGCAGAGCACGCTTTTCAAGATGATTGGGATTAATACAGTGGCAAATGATGTCTTATGCTTTGCTCTTTATTCTTTTCCCACTAATTTTTAACATTTGATTTATGGTTTTGACTGATGGAGCAGTGAGTTAAGTTTTCATGGAGCTATCCATCATAAACCCCAGATCTCACTTTCTGAGCATAAGATGTAGTGCAATAGAGAGCTGTTTTGTTTAACAGAAGATTCAGATTAGAGTATTTATCAATAATGGGTAACCAAGACTGTTTCCAGTGAACCTGTGTTCAGCAAATTGTGATTGCCTGATTGAACCCTGCCAAAATTATTCAAAATTTCTTGGTGGTGCAACATAAATCATCAATAATAGGAAATTATCTTTTAATTTGTATACTTAGACTTTTTAAAGTAATACAATCTTCTTGTTATGAATCTCAGGAGTGGAGTAGGTGACGACTTTAGGAGCAGTGACTGACTACTTCAGGTATTTCATACAAAGGAAGAAAGATGTAAAACGTGTGGGGTTTCTTCCAAGGTGTGCAGTATATGTGTGTAAGAACGTGGCCCTGTAAATGTAGTGAAGTGTGTTTTAAAGCGGTGATTGTAATACTTTGCTATGAAACACAATATGGATGCTTGCGCTTACTGTGTTCCTTTTCCTTCTTACCCTTAGATAATTTCCAGGGAAAGTTAAGGACCTTTTGTCCTTGTCTGCCATAGAGGTGACAGACACTTCTGGAAGGAGGACCGGTTTGAGCAAAAAGGAAAAGACCGTCCCTTCTGACAGCACAGCAAGGTGACTAAGTGACTCCGAAGAAATGTAAGTGATTTATAAGTGAACTGTGGCTGTGGCTGTTTCTACAGTGGATTTATATGCTCTGTGGGAGGAATACAGTACCATGTCACTGAAACGTATTGCTTATAGACGTAAAATATGGTTTAGGAAGAAATTTGTGGAGCATACAGAAAATTCGTGCTCCTCCTATGTTTGTTTGATGGTAAGCTATACTACATTTTTTTTTTTCCAAATGGCAATTGTTAATGGAAGTGAAGTACTGTAAGAGTCACAAACCTGTTTTTCTACCATTTTCTACTCATCTAGATCTGAGTTACTTTAGATACGTAGAAACTAAGCAGCTAAATCTCAGTTAGTCATCCTAGATTCTACTTACCCTCAGGAGAGAAGCAGGCATCTCCAGAGGCTGATCCAGCTCATCCTGAAAGTAACGCCTAGGGAATTCAGTATTACTCCTTGAGTAGCTTGTGTCTCTCCGTTGATGGCTTAGCTTTAGCTTAAGTGTTCAATGAACACTTTAACCTGGCACGTCTGCGTAAGAAGCAGTGCCAGCTTCTTTTCCTCTCCCCATATTGTCGTTCTCCCTCAGCGTATGTAGCTGTTCATAAATTTGGAGAATTAATCTGGCTGAAAATAACCAATTATTTGTATGGTTTTGTTTTCAGCTGGGTTTATCCCAGCCTTCTCCCATATGGCTGTCCCAGGGCCCTGACTGGTACAAAGGGTGATGGGGGTGGGAATTAGCAGCCAAAAGTGTGGGGGAGTGCACGATAGCTTCTTTTGGCAGCTGTGCAGTTTCTGCAGCCTAAATTGCTTGGTGAGCTATAGTCTCAGACCTTGTAGATATTTTTAGTGCTCTGCCATTTTTAAGAGTGGAAAAACTTGAGTGAGGCATCCTTACTTACTATCTAATGGGGAACTACTGTTTTGTTGTGCCTTTCACACTGTGGTAGTGCAGGGTCTTTTATATCCTTCGAAAATTAAAATTAAGTTCTCCAAAACCAGGAAATGGTCACAAATGGCTAACAAGTAAGCAAGTGTCTTATAGTAATCTATAGTGTAGGCATGATACTGTATAATTCATATATACATACATAATTTCTGAATCTTAAAAATGCTAGCCTGATTTTGTATAGCACCAAGCATGATGTGTGGGTTGGGTGGTATCGTATGATTAGCGGTTGGACTAATTTAGGCACAGGATCCTTGCCTCTCCTGAACAGTAAAATACTGAATAACATTTCATTCTCACATTAAATATCTGATGGGAGGGCGTAAGGAAGACAGAGCCAGACTTTTCTCACTGGCGCCCCATGACAGGATGAGAGACAATGGGTACAAATTGAATACAGAAAATTCTATTTAAGCATGATATAAAAACCTTTCTTACCTTGACGATGGTCAAACACTGGAGCAGATTGCCCAAAGAGGCTGTAGAGTCTCCATCTGTGGAGATACTCAAAACCCAATGGGACATGATGACAAGCAGCCTGCTGCATCTGTCCCTGCTTGAGCAGGGGCTTAGACTAGGCGATCTCCTGAGGTCCCTTCCAACCTCAGCTATTCTGTGATTCTGGGAATATTTCTATGTAAGCAAAATCAGACAAGATTCTGCTATTTTATTTTGTGATATTTTAAATTTTTTTTTTTTTGTATTTTTCCTGTTTTGATGTATTTAGCTATTCGGTTTAGGCTTTTACTTAAGTTTTGGCTAAAGATGAGGGATGGCAGAAGTTGCGAGCTTTCTAAAATGTGTTAAATTATATTTAAAGACTTGTGAATATAGCTATGAAAATCACATTGGAATCTGTGAAAATATTTTTTAGGTATGAATTAGCACCATAATTCACGTGATGTGGACAGTCACATGATGAGGATTTTGGATGTTTAAAATGAGTATCTTTTTCACTTGATCCATGGAAAGGAAGATACATTTTTAATATAATTTTGTGTTTGGGGAAAAAAAAAAAAAGACAAAACTGGGGACAAAGCCTTGGAGGAGAGATCCATTAATCCACAATAGAAATAGCTGTCTTCCTGAAGTCTTGTCAGAGGTCAATGAGCCCTATGAAGCGGCCTAACAATTTCATTATAAGCTCCGTTTTCAGGTACTTGCAAATGGCCATTCTGGGACAGTCCGTAATTCAAGTAGATGCCAATGGAAACATGTAAAAACTGGGCAAATGTACAGTGATACTTCATGATATAGTCTTCTTCTAGGAGTGCGTGATTCAGGGGCTTCCTTGTGTTTTGAAATACTTCGGGAAAAGGAACTCTCTCTTTAAATGTCAGTTTTCTTGATTTTCAACTTTGATTAGTTTGGCAGACATTTTCTAGTTTTGCTAGTCCACAGTTTTGCTATAGGCTGAATGTCTTTGCAAAAGCTTCTGTGAGATGGGTGTATCATTTCTGAAAATGGAAAAAAAAAGTTCTAAAAAAAAGTCTAGGAACTCTCTGCTTTGCTTTTGAGCAAGGACTTGAAATTTGAGAGTGAAGCTTTAATGGGTTATAAGATGTGCCTTTTGCCATGCCTCTGAACGTCTATCCTTATTGCACTGAACTATAAGCTTTTGAAAATTGCTGCTTACTCATAATTAGAAGAGGCATATTACTTTGTCAGCATATTCTCAAAATATTCTCTGTATATTCTTAAGCTCCTAGAAATGATTGAGACTGTCCTGGCTTGGAGATCAAACACTCTATGACATTTCAAATGTACAGATCCCCAGTTATTTTCACAAAAGGGTCTTGTTTTTTTGATTTTTCTGGGACACTGTATTTTGATTTTTATGCTTGTTGAGAATTCTGTTTTTCTGCATCTTACGCTTACTTTTCCCATGTACTATTTCAGAAGGATGTCAAGAGTAGGATTAATTTTCCCTGACGTTAGCCATCTAAAATCGTAGGTGGTGTAAATCTGAGCTGGTCACTATAGGCTTCTTTAGTCAGTGAAGAGAGATGGAGGCTTCCAGGGGAGGATTCCCATAGCCTCTTTTTATGTCTGTCTTAAAATGAGATGATTCATCCTTTGGAGATGCCTGTTTCTTGTCACTGACAATAAAAGAAGCCTAAGGTGACTGGCACAAATTTAGACATCTAACTTTTCTATTAAATGTTAAGACAGATAAATTCCATCTCATGTGACATAATGTGGGACTTAAGAGGCAGGAATGTTACCGCTGACATTGACAAAAACGTCCTGCTTTCACATGAGTAAACAAAATTCTTCTTGAAATTATTTCTTTGTGGTTATGGTGATACATACGAGCTTATTAAAAGGACATTTTCCATATTGCTTAGACATTGTATGTAACCATTAAAAAAATGCTCTTCAAATGCCATTTTAATATTAACTATGAAATATCAATAGATTTTGAATTTTTTCTTCTTACTTTTTGTCTCTGTGTTGAGAAATGCAAATGTTTTAACTCCACATCATTACTTAATTTCTAGTAAGATAGTAAAAGTGATATATCCTGAGATTCTAGCATTGTTGCTTTAGTATTGCTTGCAGTAAAAGACTGAATGAAAAAATCTGATGCTAATATAGCAGATGAAAATGTGCTTTTAGCTAATTTTTAAAAGCAAATAATTAGATGACTTTCCAATTTGAATGAGATTGCTCTACTATCAACTAATATTGATAATGTGTTCTATTAAATGAGATTGTGATGAAATGCTATTTCCCATTTGTATTGAAGTATTGTAGATCTCTTCAGTAATTTAAACTGCTGTCTATATTTGAGTAATAGCAACTACATCGCCTAACATAGGAGGAAACATACCACCTTCCTCAGTTCCAGTGTTCGTGGGTAAGGGATGTGTGTGGGGAGCACTTTCTTGCCGTGGAATAGTTGAACGGGTCTAAAAGGCGTTAGGAGGAACCTACAACGTTCCTATTTGCTTTTTAGTTAAGATATAGGCATATGACAAAGAAATTCTAGTGTAACTTATTATTAGATGTGTATTTGAATGATTGCCTAGGATGGCTAGACTTACCTGAATTATTTCAGATGTGGTTTTGACATCACTGTTACGAAACTATGGACAAGAGTAGAATATGCTTCAAAGATGGTCTCAGTATTATACTTGTCCTTTTGGAGGAGAAATGCACATGATTGCTTATTGTAAGCAGTATTTCTGTACTTCCACTTACGACTGATTGATTAACCTCACTGGGGTGTATCAAATGTTTCTTTCAGTTTTATTTTTGTTTCCAATATTACTTTTTGCATCTGGGATGTTTCCATCATTTTGTTTCCATCTTTTCATTGTTACTTAAAATGTGGTACATTTAGTTAAGTATTGCATAGTAGCAGAGTGCATGTATAATAGTGTAAATCTACAGAGAATACCTGACTCCTGGAATCTACATTCAACCTGAGGAAGGTTTGTTTTTTTTTTTTTTTTAAGAGAGTACTTGCAAATTGACCTAAAGAAAGGGCTTAGGGAAGGGAAGCAATCTCATGTTAATAATTTTTAGGTATTTTCTCTCTCTCTCTTTCTCTCTCATATTTGCACAAAATAACATTCACCAGTATTTCTATCTCAGTATCAGTAATCCATGCGCTGTAAACATGAACAAAATATTTCCCTTAGAAACATTGTCGTATCAGTACTTGTTGGCCAAGATTCTCACTGGTAAATACGCAGAACCTCACTGAAGCTGACAAGCTGGCTCTTTGTGTAGTTGATACAAGTTTTATAGGCTTGATTTTTTTCACGATTGTCTGGCTTTATTTGAGTTGGATTTGTAATATTCCTATCCTTCTGCTACTTTAAGAATGTTTAGTTTTGAATGGCATTTTATGCATTATCACAAAAATCCACCAAAAAGACCCTAGTTCTGAGAAAATGAAAAGGGCAGTTCAGCCAAGGTGCCACTAAACAGAGGATGTTTGAGTAGTGAAGAACTGTGTGTATTTGTATTGAACTATAAATTTTATTTTATGATTGATATTTTGTCCTGAGCCTGTTAGAGGGTTCAAACTGAGTAGATCCAACAGGTTGAGAATATCTGGGTCCAGTGAGTGAACCTGGGTATAGAAACCTGAGGAGTATCCATTACAGAAACTCATTAATGACTGCAACAAAATTAACAGAGCAAATGTTATCCACAGCACAGGCACCTAAATCAGCCGAGTTTTTTTTGTAATAGAAAATTCCACATGGGGTCAATCCCATTCCATGTAGGTAGTGAATAAAATTCCCATCACGTTATTGGTCTGACTCAAACTTTAAAGGGAAATATGTTTTGATTGTTGCAGGCATTTTTAGAAAGTATAAATGCGTATTGATAGTTTTTCTAAAACTACCTATGTGCTGTGCATCTTCTCTCTAGTCACAAAGCAGACAAGAGAGGAAGGAAAACTTTTTACCAGCGTGTCTTCATTTCTTCAGCCTATATAAGCTCTCTCCTCTCCAGTGGATTTTGGATGGTTAGATTCCTGAATGACTTGGTTAACAGCATCAATTAATTGGACCTTATGCCCATTCTGACTGTCAATTTTCTTCATTTTCTACTTTGTGAGAGATGGAGTCGTGTAAGTTTAATTTGAGGTATCTTTCCTGTAGTGCAAGAGAGTGAAAGATGGGTGGTCGACTAAATAAGGATGCCAGCTAAGCAGACGACTTTCACTGAAATGGCCATTTTATAGACTCTGGTGTCCTCCTGCATGCAGTTACAGTTCCCTGGCACTGAGCCGTTCAGGAATTGGAAATGGTATGAAGCCTGCATTTGTAATGGAACACAATATTCTTCATATAAGATAGGTAAATGTTTTTATAGGATTATGGTCTGTTGGTAAACAGCTGCAGTGTTATGCTTCAGAGGTAAAAGCATTTGAATGGTAATGAAGGGATTCCTGTATACAGTTAACAAAGCATGGTGAGATCCTTTGGGGCCTAAGTCATGACATACGTAGTAACAATAATACACCGCATTTCATCTGAGGATTTCAAATAACTTTACAGAAAACATTAATGAATTAAGTATCACCCTAACCCCCTGTGGATTACTGCTAAGACTACTTACATCATTAGGTGGGCTGAATGCGGAAATAACACACCGTTTTTGCTGTGTGTTGGTTACCGTGCCTGTGCCGCACACAGGTAATTCAGGAAGCTTCAGTCGTATGTATCATGATCAATATTTTTGACACAGAGGTGTTAAGGCATAGAGAAACGGATTGACTTGGTCCAGGCTGACAGTAGCTCCAGCATAAGCATCCCAACCCTGAATCATCCAAAATTGTCTGGCTGCTTGCAGCAACGGTTGGCTTGGGCTGCCGGGTCCCTTTGGATTCCGCCATTGGGTTACGTGCATCCCCTGAGCCGCGCGGGGATCATGCCCAGACTTTGACTGCGCTCCGTGATGAAGGTGATGTTTTTGACTGCTTCTCATGAAAAGAGTTCACTTCAGATACCTGGAATGAATACTGTTGTCACTTGCTGTTGTGCAGTTTGAAGCGCTGTGTAGTATTGCGGAAAATAACACTGTGCGAATACGGTGCGGTTGGAACCTGGCCATTTAGAGTAGCAATTTCATGAGTTCTGATATGCTGATATATGTATATGTCAGAAAACCAACATATTTATATGTGTTAAAACCATTGATATGAGATACATTAAACACAAACAGCTTTTCAAGGGCAAGACAGTAGTTGCACAAACACTGTAGTTGCAAAGTATGAGCAGAAACCATCTGTTGTGTAGTGTATTTTGATGAAAACATCCATGGTGGAAATCTAAGTTAATTAAACAGTTATTCCACAATGCAATTTAGGCTTTTTAAATAGTCTTATGTAGAAAATTGGTTTGGAGAGACAGCTGTAAAAGATGCTTTGGTTTTTGCCCCATCAGCACTGCTGCCTGTTTAAGGCCTTCTTTTCTACATCATTGCTAAGGACCGTTCACTCGCCTCTTGTCCCTTTTGTTGGAGGAGATACCAGTAGTATATTAAAAGTATTCTTTAATATTTTTGCTATTCTAGACCTCATATTTTGCAGTAGTGAAATATAAAATTGCTTCTCTCCTTTATCTGTAACAACAAATGAAAACATGTAGGTTCTCAACTGACACAATTTTGGCTAAAATCATATTTTTAAATAGAAACCAACTACGGGTTATGCTAATAGAACCTCATTTGTAATTTAAACTGCAGCTGTTAACATTCAATAATGGAGCCATACATCAAGGAGTTTTCTGCAAAAACAGAAAAATACTAATTCTTCATCCTCAGATCTGCAAATCCAGACTGATGGGATTTCAGCCCTTCATCTTTTAGTGACAGGCAGCAGCATCAGTGGAATAAAACTAAAATGTGATCCCCTTTCTCTCCACCTCCTTCCCCTAATTTTACTCTGACAGAGAAAGAAACACAGTTTTAGCTGGTATCTTTGCTCAGGGGAAAAAATGGTCTGTCATCAGGTCTTTTAGGGAGAAAGAGCTCTTCAGTGGAGCAGCTAAATGGTATTTTGATTCTCAGGGTGCATCTTATACCTGTATTTTTGCAAGATATGATAAATGATTTCTGAGACAGTTATTGAGAGCAGAATCGAGGTCATCAACCTTCCCCCAAGAGGTCATTATCTCTCAGTTCTTGTTTCTGATGAAAATGTTGAACATGGGGGAGATGGGCTCCAGATGAACTATCTGAACCTGTGCAGTCTCACGTGAGCAATCCCCAGCCGTATGTTAGTAAGAGATGTACTTCTATTTTTTCAACTGCAAAAATCAGTGACTCTGATAAAATTTTCTAGAGGAATTTTAATTGATTTTGCAATAATTTAGTGCATGCATGTCGAAGGTTATCATTCTAAATCCCCTAACATGCATACATTACTGTAAAGTCCTCTAAAATTCGTGATGAAATAGAAGCCTTTGGGTATTTTGAAGTTGAGACCTCCTGTGTCTTTGGAGAAATTTGGTTTGAAGCCCTACAGCTAAATTCCAAAGCTCTTCATTGTCTGCAAATGAGTTGCTCCTATACCGGAGTTGGCTTATGAAGCTGAGCCCCTGCATATGGCTGGAAATACTCCGTTGTCTGAAGAGATAAAAGATGTAAATCTGCCACAGCAAAAGAAATCTTTACAAACTGCTGTATAAAACAAAAATAATGTCGTCTGTGCATAGAACAGAAAATGGTTGTCATCTTAGTATTAATAGGCTTCGGTGACTTCTCCATTAGTATTGGAGTTCAACTCAGCGCTGCACTTCAGAAGCATCAAAATAAACTAGCTTCCCTTTGAACCTTCCTGATGATGAAGCTAAACAAGGACAAGTACTCCAGAAATGAACCAAAAGTATGCAGTAGTACAAAATAAAGTGTCCTGAAGCACATGTCCTATGGGTGTGAAGTGCTTGGCTCCAGCTGTTCTGCTGTGTAAGGCCGTTCTTGTTGGGCTCCACTATTTCTTAAAGTAGACATTTTCTTAGTTAAATAAGACCACGGGGATCCTTGTCATAAAAAAGTCTGTTAAAATAACCCACCTTTTTTATCTGTGCGTAATGTAGTATTTCTACTTTTTGTTCAGGTAGTGGACTAGTCTGTAACTGTAGCGGTCTCTTCCAGAATTAAAATGTTTTCAAATATTCACATGTACTTATATGACCAGTGGGCTATTTTTATTTTGTATGTTTAAAACTGTACTGAAGCAGAAGTTGTTTCTATCCAGTCTATTTCCATTAAGACCGTCATTTAAAGGGTGGTGTTTTGAATTTTTGATCTCGCCTTCTCTATTCACATTTCTAAGCGAAACTTTAAACAGATGCCTTAAAGAGGAGAGCTAGATGACCTGTGGAGAGCTGTCCTTTTCAGCTCCCTTTTCTGTGGTTATATGACAAATGAAGCAATAGCAAAGTTATTGCTTGTTTATCAATAGGAAAAAAATGGAAGCTAATAGCGAAGGCCAAAAATTGAGTATCTTTTCATCGTAATCTTCTATCATCTTCTGTATTGTAATAAATTGTGGTGTGTGTATGTGTATATGTATATACACACATATATGTATATTATGCTGAATTTAGTATGGCACATAGTAGAGAGTATTGCTGATAGCAGCAATATTGATGAGGTAATTCATCGGACAGGGCGTCAGTTGTAGTACGTGCTACTCTCCTCGTTGCTTGTAAGACGAAGCATTTAGTCTGCTTTTCTAAACAGTCTCCCTGCTTTGTGCCCAGGTTTCTAATCTTGCTGTGCACATTTCTGGTGGTTTTCTATCCTAACCGGTGTTTGTGAATGAAATGGCTATATGCTGGTATCTGTAGTTCATTGGACACTTAACCATGATTTATGAGCTCATATTTATCACAAGTCTTTGCTTTTGGTCCATCAGCCAATATTTTGTTTCCATGACATTACATATAGCACCGAGTTAGTGACTTACCTGGTCCCGTGCTCTTGAAATTAAGTCGGTAGATAGTTACTTCGGTCGCATGCTGTGAAACAGTAGGATGTTTCTGAAGTGCCAAAGGTAAAAACCCAAATACTGTCTTTAGGAACTACTCAAATGCCAACATTTGTATCCACTGTAGCTTGCTGTTTCATAATTTAACATTTTACACGTTTTTGCATAATATTTTAAATAGTGATACTGACTCAAATAGCTGGAAAGTTTGTAACCTGTTTTGGGCTCATAGATGAAACTGAGTATCGCGGGATGTAACAAATAGGCGGTTTGTAAATATCTATAAAACAGACCAAGGGAAAGGAGAAAAAGAAGAGCTGGTAGCAATTTAGGGAAAACAGAGACTAGGTGAATGACAGGAGGCATAAGTTCTGAATCGCTCATTAGCTGTCAGTGGTATTAGACCAGCCACTATAGGGGGAGGTAGTCAAATATGTGAACAACAAATGATTTCATTGGTCAGAGGATAAAGGTACAAAGAAAATGGAAAACCTGGTAAAATGGACTGTATAATGTTTTGCACAATGTCGTAATTGCTCGGCAGGCTCACCATAAACACAGACTCTTCAAAACTGTTAAGCCATTGCCATATAGCTGTAGGAGCACCCCTAAACACTGAGATTTTCAACATGTTGAAACATCAACATATGGTAAGTTTTTTAATGTTAAGCTGTATATTTCAGGTATTTAATTCATTGATGGATGCAGCACTTTCATTGGCATGGCTTATGATTCACGTAAAAATAAGTGTTAAAAAATTGCCGATGCATATATTCAGTGACTTTGCTTGCCATGCAGAAGTCTGGCAAATGTGAGTTTTTAAGTCTGCTCTGAAAATGCTTTACCTTTATTTACATCCTAAGAAGGAGCAACATGACTCTGACTTACTGTTTATTATCTGTCATGTGAACTTCAAAATTTAAAAAACCCAAATATTTGTAACTTTTCTCAATTGCTCAAGGGCATCTATGGCACTAATGTTTCACTTAATGCTCCACTCACTCTTGGAAGAAAAAAATGAGGTATCCTTTAGAGTGGAACAGGGACAATTCCCTTCCTAGGCTGTAGGGAACACTGAAAGCCTGAACCAGGAAATTCTGGAAGGAGAAGTACCTTTGCCTCTCAAGTTTGTGTGTGTAAGATTACTTTGCTCTGAAAGATTTTTTTGCTTAGTCCAGACCTATCTGAAACGCTTATGGAGGAAGGAGACCGAGTGACTTAAGTTCACCACGTGGTTGTTAAAAAGATAAATCAGGCTAGAAAATGAATGGAGGACAACACTGCCCTGAAGAATTAAAGTCCTGAAGCAGCGTGTGGTTGTGTACATGTTAACTGAACACTTCTTAAATGTGGCTTGTGTACTGGCTCTGTTTTTAATACTTACTGTTGGGTTCCCACTCAGAGATCACATTTGCTCCTGTTGTTGCAGATGTCAAATTTGGTGATTTCTCGATTGCTACCATAAGTTGATGGTGAAATATTATGAACTTGGCTTGATTCGTCATCAGACGTTGCCTAAAGGTATGAACAAGGTGCTGTGAAGGCTTTGGTGACTATCTTGTGTTTCTGTTACTTCTCCTTCTGTGAGGCTGAGTGCTGGCCAGGTTTAGCACCGAGGGAATCCCTTCCCTTACTTGCGTTGACTTTCCTGGTGTGGCAGGGTGCTTTAGGTCTTTTCCATGCGTTTGTCTTTCATCAGATGAAAGTATTGTGTCAAGGGAAGCATGTGAATAGTATTTAAATAGGTACCTGCTTTGTGGACAAAACCAGGCAGAATTGTGCCTGAAGAAACAAAAATATTTCTAAAAATTAGACCCTGAATGTTGGTTTAAAGGTTGTGTCCTTTGGAAGGATTTGAAGCAGTTTAGGTGCTTATGTTGCTCTAGGGACTTTGAGTACTGTGAGGTTTTAAGGAAGGCTAAGTATTCCAGGAAGTTTAAGAGCTTATGGCATCGTAAATATTTAAGATGATTTAAAAGGTTATGTCCTCTTTAGTATTTGAGTTGGATTAAGTGCTTATATTGCCTTAAGGACTTTTTCCTTTCTTGCCCTAAAAGGAACATAGGAAATTAAATGCAAAAAACCCCTATAGGTGCAATGTTTGGGCTGCGTTTGAGAAATGCAAAATTCTAGATTTCAATAGCAGCATTAACTTGACCACACTACATATGCATCAAAGATGGACAGAACAGTGGAGGGTTTCTAGGAAATAGCTGGATATGAAATCCAGAAGCAGTATTTTTTAGTACCTTGACAGACAATGCATTCGGAAATGGTTCTTTTCTTCTTCTGCATGTTCTGTATGATCTGATAAAGAAGATCAAATAGATGATCAGGTTAGAATCAGATCGTGGAAATGCAGGGAAACAATTTCATCTAAGAAGGTCAAGACATCTTTAATTCAATATGTAAGAAAATAGGAAGCCGTTTAGTTTCATTTTGTAGTTTTGCTGATATTTTACCTCAAATAATAAGGACTAATGAATATAACATAGCTAGGTCTCAGTAGCTTATCTTTTCTAAATTAAATCAATTTATGTATTTATTCTTGTCTTCTGAGATGCCTTGCCTAAATTCTTCACTAAAGTGTATTTACATAACATATTTTTCTGAAGTTTCTGTACTTCTGTAATTGTAAGTATATTCCTAAAAAGTATATTTTCTATTTATTATTTTATTATCCAAACACATCCACTTCTCAGTGCATAAAAAGCAAATTGCCACCATTCATTCAAGGTATTCTGTGCTGCCTCAAATAAATAGGCATCAGTCCAAACTCACGTTTTTCTCACGGGCCTCTAATACAGCATTGATGTTGCTTGGTCAATACAGCACAATTATGGTAGCTGTGTCTGCTGTTGCACTCCTGACAGCCATCTGGGCGATGTCCGGTGGTCCCATGGGGAAGACATTAAATTATCTCCAGGATGGTCCTACGGCATGAATACTGTACTCTGGCAGGGAGAACGTCAGCAGAGTGGCCCTGCTCTTCCATGGTGACATACCTGCCAAAATGGTGTCTGCACGAGATGAGGTGCATGAGCTGACGTGCCCCTTCGTAGCAGCTCCTTGCTGATCATGCTGCCTAAACAAAAAATCAGCTTGCCAGTTGAGGTAGAAAAGTGGCATCTACAGGAACAGGAGTTGAGGGTGAGGGTAACCTGAAGCCTTTGTGAGTGGTCAGGCAACGTGCAGCCTGTATTCAACTACGTTGGTGGGATGAGTGAGTTGTCTTCTACATGGCCACGTGTCCCCAGAAAGTTCACAGATACTATGTCAGCAAGCTGAAATATGCTGTCAGTTATTCCATTAGTATTCTAATACTGGTGGTAGTGGTGGCTCTCTCTGTCCCAGCGGTTGTGACCAAGAATCACCAACAATTGATAATACGTGTGCAGAGGGTGGAATGGTCAGAACTGAGTATCTGACGTCTTCCAGGCTATGTCTGTGTCCCTCTGTTATGTATCACTTAATGCAGAGTTGAGAAAAATCTGGTGCTGAAAGCCAGCTAAGAAGAAAATGGGATATACGTCAAAACATAGGTCTAGGTGCAGTGCACTGATGGAGCTATTGTTGCTATGTGCTGATGCTATACAATCAAATGATTATGTGTTTTAAACTGGGTTTGGTGTACTCTTGAGTTCAGCTGCTTCAGAACTGACTCAGGGTTCTTAATAACTCTTCAAAATTATTAAAATATATTTTTATGTGTGTACATCTTTAATGAACTGTAGTTTCCTATTACTTTTGGTAAACCCCGTGGAGGAAGGACCAATGTTTTCCTGTCTTTCTCTCTCTCTAACTTAGCATCATCTGAGAATTTTAAAAGTACAGTTTCTCTATGGATGACCATTTCACCATCCAAGTTATGAAAGAAAACACCCAGTGCACCAGACCAGGATGGACCCCTGTTGAGCCCCATTCATAATATCCTCCTTTTATTAGTAGTCTCTACATCAAATTTTTGAACAGATTTGTATTTGCCTTAAAATAGTTTAATTTTAGTCTTTGTTTCGTTAGCTTCTTTTTATGAGTCATCCACTTCCTTTTATATGTCATCCACTGCTGCTTTCCCATTCACAAACTATTTTTCTATTGAAGGAGCAATTTAATTGGCTTGCCAGATTTTGCTCATGACAAAACTATATTGGCAGGTATTTATTTTCTTGTTGTAAAAAAGAAAAAAAAATCTTGTTGGTCTTGTTTTTCTCAAGAATATTCCAGGAACTGAAACTAATTGGACAAGTCTGTCATTCCTTACCTCCTCTTTTTTCACCTTTTTAAGACAGGCACTGGAATTTTCCCTTCTCATTGTTCTGGAACTTCATTCTCTAAAAGTTCTGAAAAATTGCTAATGGCTGTGAGAGAATTTCAATTAATTCTCTTAGAGTCCCTTGCACTGCAGTTAACTGTCCTGCCTATGAAGGCAATGCAGCTGTTTGTGGGAATAAGGGGTAGAAACCTTAGTCACTGGGTTGATTTGAGTTGAAAATAAATTTCAAAAATAAAGATTTTTTTGAACTCTTATAATGTCATTGATTTGGTTTTAAGTAGCTATAAATGACAGGTTAGCAAAATTTCAGTGCAGTCAGGCATTGGAGGCATTGGAGTTTGGCATTCTTCAACTGGCTTCACAGCACAAGCCAACATCATGTTCTGACCTATCCTAAGTATGAGCTTGATTAAGCTCAGCTGATCTGACAGCATCTAACTTATTGAAGTGTCTCTTCATCTGTTTTCCCTGTTCTACTCTTAATTTTTATCCCTTTTACCACTAGTTTTAGCTATCACATTGTAGTTGGCTTTTATATCAAAGATTAAGCAAAATCTAATTGTGTTTCTATCTTCTGCAAATAGCCTGATCAACTCTTTCTTGAGTTTTCCTACTAAGGAATGTAAAAAATGCTTTCTTGCTACTAATGCAATTTTTTTGGAAGTTGTATTTCACTTTCTGTTTTTGCCCTTCTGCCTTTGCCCCTGTATTGTCCTGTTTTTCTCTCGTGCCTACTTGTGTTCATGGATCTGTATTCTCCTTGAGTTGCGGGTCCTTGAAGAGTTTGTGATTTAACCTTTTTCAACATTGACTTAGTTTGCACTTGTGCCTTAAATGTTATTCCTTTATGGAACTGCCAGCTCTCTTGAACTCTTTCTTCTTCCTTTTGAGTTACCTTTCATAGGATCTGGGCCACCAGTTCATTTATCCAAGTCCTCTTCTGTAATCTCCATTGACTTTATTCTCCTATTCTCACTTCTCCTTCCTTAGAAATGGGAATTCTCTCATGTTATGGTTTCTTTCGACCAAGCTGCCCTCAATTTTCATGTTTCCAGTGCGTTGAAGGTTGAAGTAGAATCTAAAATGTTTTTTTTTGCTTTGAGTGTTTTCCTCAGTTTCTGTACTGAAAAATGGTTGCCAACACATTTCTGGATAGCCTGTGTCCTGCTGTCTCCTTTCCAAAAAGATAACCAGATAGTTAAGGTTCCTTGTTATTGCCAAGTTGTGCTGATACTTGCTTGCACACTGCTTGGTCACAAAAAAATCTCATTCGTATGATCTTTTTTCTGAGGAGAGAAAACACAGTATGCTATGCAACAGAGAAAGAACCGTGTTGGACGTACAGGCAACCAAATGTCAGCAAAGATGTGAATTTATCTTTTTATATTGCATTGGTAAACGGACTGAATTTCAGCTTACGGTTCTTGTGGCCACATCTAAAACAAAAAAACCTTTTGGAAAATTAGAGATGGTGCCAGAAACAATTATGAAAGTGATTTAAGAGCTTGAAAATTGCCTTGCAGTGAAATATTTAAGGAGATCAGTCTGTTTACCTTACCAAAAAGATGTTTGAGAAGTGACTTAATTACAGCATACCTTCACAGAGAGAAAATATCTGGTGCTCTAAAGAGCTCTTTAATCTAGTACAGAAAAAGTATGACATGAAGCTATTGTTTTAGCTAAAACAGAATTTATGCTTTAATCAGCTATAAGTGTTTGGGCTCAATAATAAGATAACTGCCTGAAATTTTATATTCTGTGATATTATAGGAAGTCAGACTTGATGATCTAATGGTCCTTTCTGACCTTAAATTCTGTTTAATCCATGAATCTTCTCAACTTTGGCCGTTCTTCTGCAAAACACATGGCCCTCTTCTTGACAACCTTGACAGCCTGCAGAAGAGAAATACACTTGACTGGGAGGGACTTGTAGGATAAGATAAAAAATGAGCAGGGGAGGGGAGATTTCCTTTTGAACTATCTGTGGTTCATTACAGGGGATCTGATTTCTAAAGGCATTTTCTAAATTTGTGACTGGCTTCCATTTTCTTATTCTAGGTGGAGGGCCCCTTCCAGAAACCCTTAGTCTTGGTGGTTCATTTATACTTTGATTTTATAGTGAATTGCCCCCTGGCTGAGATACGTTGCTCATTTGGCCAGCTTCTAGTGGGCTTTGTTGACCTTTTTCTTTAAGAAAAATTCAGAAAGATGATACAAGCCTTGATATCTGGAATGCAGAGACCATTAGTGAATTCTTTTATCACAGCTCATAGTAAAAGTTGTGACTTCTCTCTTTCTGGTTATTGTCTTTTACGGTATTAAAGTGTTGACTCACCTCAATTAGAACTATGTCCACTAGCCTTTACCCAGTGCAGTACCAAAGCTATGGGCTACCCCTTGGGTTATTTTTATTTACTTACAGGAATCCTGGAATTTGAGGAAAGAAAATATTCTTGCTAGGAGATTACAGACACGTGCAGCACAAATGTTCTAATTGAGAAACCATCATACCCCCCCCCAAGGATTAACATTTGGGCTTTGAAATGTGCCTTAGGCTAAAGTTTGGCATTAAAACCCTCTACCTGAGAGCAGATTTTTTGTCAGATTTCTTTTAATCAGTCATGTTTTAGGAAGTGCAAAAGATAGACAGCATTACACTAATGCTTCCATGTGGATCCACAGGTTTGAAATTTTTGTGTCAAGAGAGGAATGACAGGTATTAGGCAAATTTCCAAAAAGTTTGGGGAAACCTTCATGAGGAACAGATTATCCCATGTTTGCTTTCCACGTGCCTTTCTTACACTTCCCACATAAACAATATATGGAAGCATCTTTAGGTGTAAACAGTTTCTACCTTTGTGGCATCTGGGTATCTAGAGTGGCCTCAGCAATGATATGTTTAAGAAATCTAGCAACAAGCCTGTTACATCTTGAAAATGAGGCATCACTGCTCTTACACAAATCGCTAGTAAAGTGCTCTTCTTCGCAACAATTGAATTTATCATGCCTATTTTAAGATTATTTTCAACAAACCTTTCTACTGATTTTGCTCTTGTAAATCCTGACATTTCCTTGCCCTATTGGTAAAAGAGTAGTAAGACTAAGAGATGTTCCACTTCATTTACTTGAAAAAAGCTTAACAATGCCAAAGGTAAATCAGTGATTTTTTTTAATTTTTATTTTTTACAGGTGTTAGAAACTGATCAAAAAATAGAGTATACTTCTGTTTGTTTTGTAGTGTTTGTAAGCGTCTGCTTTGATGCCAGGCTTTTCCATTTTTCAGCTTGTTTTGTAACTTTTTGAAACACAACTGTGTCTCTTTTACAACAGCAACTGCCTGGCTCTTGTGCCTCCCAGAGTGCAGTCTTCTCACTCATGATGTTATGAGTGTACTTTACGTTTTGTTGCTTTTTACATGGAATGCTTTCAAAAACCCATGAACATACTTATTATTTTGCTTTTTGCTGTCCTGCTGAAAAGATCAACAAGGAGAAACAGTGCCACTGCACTCTTTAATTCAAAATTCATTGCAGTTGCTCCATTACAACTTTTGCTTGCTTTGGCTTGATTTACCATGAACTTGGAGACCACATCCTTCTTAATGTCATTATGTTCATCACTGGCAGTTCTGTGGTTTGCTCTTTGGTGTTTGTATAAGCCATGTTAACACTGAAGCTTGACCAAGATTCACTTACCACAAAGACAGTTTAAAAAAAAGAAAAAAAGAAGATATAGTCTATTTTTAAAAGAGCAGACATGTCCGTGTGTGATGCAAACAAGTGAATAGTGTCCAGGGGATGGCAAGGTGTTCAGTGGGGTGTTGCTTGTACCAAAGCAGTACTCTTTGTCTCTCTTCTAACGCTGAAATGAAAGTAAAGTGTCACAGTTTAGGGCGCCCCTTTTATAGCATCTGTAGAAGCTGAGTGATAGCGTATGACACAGTGCACCACTGACCAACTTCCTTAGTGAATCAGTGGCTTCCAGCACGTTTGTCTCGCCCTGCTGCAAGTTGCTGCTGAGGAGCGGTGTCTTACTGCAGCTGAAAAGTGCACGTGTCCTGTCTCCTGCAGGAGCTCAGGGAGAGGGGAGCTGCTGCCTGGCAGCGGCCCGTGCCTCGATCGCATCTTGCCTATGTGCAAGAGAGTCCTGTTGTCATTCTGAATGCAGATGTTTGCCTAAAATACGACAGCGTGGTTCTATTAAAAAAAACTAGCAGTACAACATGATGCTATGTGCTGCTTCACTTTGAGCAGTGGCACAAAATACATTTGAATAGCGTAAGAATTTGATCTTCCTTGGCGCCATTGCAGCATATCCTTTTTATTTTTTTCTTAATGCATGAATTAAAAGGCTTTGTTCCCTAGCTCTGTTGTGGGAACATCTCTTTAGGGGCACTGGCTTTTAATTTCCTTTGCTTCACATAGCCCTTTAGCAGCTTGGAGGTGCTGTGCCTAACTTACTCTGGTCCAGATTCTGTTGTTCTTTGTGCCAGAGGACACGATTCAGAATCGGAATCAGAATCAGATTTGCCTCTGCAGCTTAAGTGTGGCTGAAGTAAAGATGTGGTACAAGCAAGGTGATTCAGATATTTAGCCTCCTTATGTACTTGGAAAAAATGTCATTGCTTCTGCTGACTGAGGATTCCCTATAGATGTAGCAACCAACTGGAGATGCTAGACACAGGGTTTTATTCTAATTCTTGGCCTTCGCTGAATCTGAAGGAGCTGTAAGCATATTAAATGCCTTCGTCTGGTCCATCCTGTCCACATGATCAAGCTAAAGAGTCAGGCTCCTTTTCCTTTGATCTCCTTCTGGATCCCATATTTCATTTGTTGTTGTTGGGTTTTTGTGGGGTTTTTTGTGGGGTTTGTTTTTGTTTTTTGCTTTTGTCTTTTTTTTGCCATGCAGGGGCTCACCTTCCTTTGGTATCAGTTAAGGATTGCATTTGGAGGGTAGACACATGTGGACTGTTTCACAGCTTGGATCTTCAGAGGCTTTCATGGGCTGTGACTGAATCTGCTCAGGCTGAGGAGAAGAGTCCAGAAGGCAGAGCTTGGTCTCCTTGGATAGGCTGTTTGCAGGTCCCTTCTTCTCCTGCTTTGAAACAGGATATTGTGGCTAACTTAACTTAACGTGTGGGTGTGGGCGAGGGATCCTGGACAAGACCTAGGAGCTTAGGTCTGCTTTGGGAATTAGTTGGCGTGTAGACAGTGCTCCACCTCATGTCTGAATTGTAATGAAGTTTACACTGGAACTAAATAGCTTGCTTTCTACAGCAAGGCACTTCTGCAATCCAAACAAAAATGACTGTTTTGAATTTGGGCGTCTTCATGGTTGGGTAACGTTTATTTCAGATATGGAAACTTTTATTTAAGGGCAGTTGGTTTCACCTCAGTGTCATCTTTAGCTTAAAAATCTCTGATATAGCTGAAGTCAGTAATAAAAATCATATTACTGACTATGTATTCGGTGAGTAAAGTTCGAATGCTTTCAGTTCAGCAAGTTGAATACATCTGTGTTCAAAAGTAAGGCAGTTCCTATTAGAACTACAGATGCATAGAAGATCATCTAGTCTACTGTGCTTGTGTTTTTTAGTATATCTACCAAGTTACCTTTTAGTATGTGGATGTTTGTAGGAACGCTAGATACAGCAGTCTAGGTTAAGAAGAAAAGTGGGAAGTGAACTATGAATTTTCAAGCTTCTGTTGTTCTCTCAGTGCTGTTTGGTGCTTCTGATACAAGTTGTGTGTTGTGTTGTTTTTTTTTTTCTTTTAGAAAGGCTAAAGGATGAAAAAACATTCTTGGGAGGATTCTTTCCACTTACTCCTTTGATTCTTTCCATAGAAATATAATTGTAAGAGCACCAGAGAAAGAGTGGCACTCTTTGAGATTTGACCAGTGTTCATTTGCATCAGTTATTTACAAAAGGTGATAAATGCAGTGTATAACTTCTGTGCGGAAATACTTTTATAAATTTTATTTTTCTACAGCTGTTCTCAGAGCTGTGAAAAAAATGATGCAACATTTCCATGACATTAAATTTGAGAAATAATTACACTTGGCAGTTTTTGTTTGCAGCAATGCACGAAAGGCTGAAGGCTTTTGTACAGTTCAAAGAGCACATTCCACAGATCTAGCAGTTGTTGGTTGCCTGCAGGGATCATTTGAATTTTCAAGGAAAAAAAGCATCAGAGTAATGCCCGGACCATTTGGTTGTATACTCTCGGCTCTCTCTTTTTAAATTTCACCTGTATGAAAAGTTATTCGGAAATAAGCCATATACAAGTGTGGCACACCTTAATGTCAGTTACAAGATTTTATGTCAAATTTCATTGCTTCTGGTTCGTTCTTATTGATGCTCAGTAATGTAGAGATTAATATGAAAAGTAAGATAGCAAAAAATGAGGAGTGACATTGTTCAAACACGTGGGAATGGTGAAAGTAGATAACAGCAAAGGGAAATCCCTTTACACGTTGGGATCCTGTAGTTATTTGTCAGCTTATTGCATTAGCCAAATTGTACAAGATACTCTGTGTTGCTTCGCTGTAGGAGAGCTCCGGTCAAAAAGGTAAACCCTCTCATCTGCTGTGCCAAGCCTGGAAAACTTGCCAGCTCCTGTATCACACTTGCAGCTCCGTCACTCTCCATAAATGTGTTGACTGTCACTGTGTGTCTGTCTAAAGCTTCTGCTTATCTAACAGGAGACGATGTGAATATTTTTACGCTATGTACCCTAATAGGATTTTTGGTGAAATATTCCATGGTATTTCTCAGAGAGAAAATCTTTTTTTCTATTGCTAGGTGATTATCTTTATTTGTTCTGGCTGTAGGTTGTTGCACAGCTCCTGAACTCCGGAGTCTTTCCATTTTCAGTCATGTACAGACACAAAAAGTTTGAAGCTAAGAAGCCTTGCTCTGGAGCATAGATAGTTTTTTCCCCATCCTTTGTGCTAGCTGCTTGGTTTGTATTGCTGAAATCTCTCTCACCTCCCTCCCTACAAAGTGCAGTGCCTTGAGCTGAACCCACGCCGCGACCTGATGGGAGCGGTGGTGGGGTGGACCTCCTCAGGCTCCGCGCTCTCCCACCAGTGTGCCTCACCTGAAACTGCATGGCTCTTCAAGGTCACTTAGTCAGTGTCACTTTAATCAGTTTTTTAATGGTTAAAAAACCTTAAAATACTCATTTTAGCTTTAAGAAATTAAGGCATATTTTGTATTTACTGTTGTCACTTGTACAGTGTCATATCATGATAGCCATCATAGGCTATTCTGTCTTGCTACAATGGTTTCATGCTGTCTCTTATTAAGAAGTGGTATAAAATATGTGTAGAAAAGAAGAGAAATAAGAAATAAAAACAATTGAGACTATAAATCAGTTAAGTAACTGTAAATTAGATCATTGAGTAAAATTAAAATACTTGTTATGACATTTCTGTATATACTGTCCCCTCTCTTTGGATGGAAGTATTACAGTTGTTGATTTAGTTATTTTCTTACATGATTAATATATAATGTTTTCTTATGTAATAATAGATCTTACTGAAAATCAGTGGGGCAAGTTTGGGGTAGAATTACTGTGCTGAAAACTTTTGATTCTTTCCTACAATATAAGGAGTTTAAAGAGTGAAGAGTAATCTTGTAATGAAGTTGAAAGAACAGAAAGGCAGAAGGAACTTGATCATCTTAACATTGCTGTAATCTGTAGATCATCGGATTAATAAACAGAGGTGACCACCGCAATTTTGAGGTAGATGCTCGAACTGCTACACTGTGGGACGTAGCCTTCACCTGCCTCGTGAAGTGTGGTTGGATGCAAAAGCTCCAGCCCCTAGAATAACAACTGCCCGGAGCAGAAGCCCTGATTCCAGCCAGCTGAGATCTTAAGAGCACTATAGGGCACTGTCACCACATGGAAATAACTATATGAATCCCAATGGTCTGTCCTCAGCTCCGCAGAAGCAAAAATACTTGGTTTTGTGAAATCAAGAAGTGGACTGAAATCACTAGACTAAGAATGACTTTATAATGTTCTTCTAAATGAGAGGTGCTTTACCCAGTCAAAAGTAGTCATTGTATTTACAGAAGAAAAGTGAAGCAGTTGGTCATCTCTAAATAGGGAAGTAGTTTGTATTTCATTACTAAGAAAATGCTTAGTCTTTGCTGATATAGCTGTTTTCGTTAATACTTTCTTCTTCAGAAGTCTGCTCATGAGTATCTCTCAGTATCAAGTAGTCAAAACCAATAAAATAAGAATGATTTCAAAAAGAAGGGTGTTTATCAGTGTTCCATCTTCTGAACTCAAACTCATCAGTTTCTTTTGGGGAAGAGACAAGTGGGAAGTCCTTAAGGAAGTGCATTTTGAGGCGAGGAAGCGTGGCTGCCACAGGCGGATACGACCAAATGCTGCTCAGTCAGGTAGGATGTTTCATGAAACCAGAATCTGAGTAGGGCTTCTCGCGTGAATGCTATGAGCAGGATTTTGCCTTGTGTAGCTGTTTGAGGCCATGTAATGTAAATATTACTGGAACTTGGGATAAGAAGGTAGGACAATAAGGGAGCCCTTGTGCAAACACTGATTGCTTTTTCTTATGCAAATACCAGTTCCTTTTACTGGCCTGTCTAATGCTTTGCTTTTCTCCTGGGGCAAACAAATAGATAAATAATAATAATAATAATAATAATCTGTATTATATGTCATGTTTTCAAATAATTTTGTTAACTGCCCTTTGTTTTCCATAGCCATTTCTACATTGTTGTCTTCAGTTCCTCACTGCTTGCTTTTTCTTCTCGCCTCCTCCTCCTTTCTTTTTTGCCGTACCTGAGGAACACGCTGGTGCAAGTTCTCTTCTCTTTCATCCTTCTCCTACTTTTATCTGACTCCCGGCTGGAAACTCGAGCATTACTTCACTTGCTCTTTCCCTAGGCTTGAGTTTCTCATTTGTCCGGCTTGCTTCTGGCAATTTGCATTAGCTTCTGTAGGATACAAGCTTTCTATTTAGAAAATAAATTTGTTTTGCTTTCTGTACCTTAGGTACAGAGAACCTTAGAAATATGGAATGTGAAAAAAAGTATTGCTGTCTGCCTGGGCTTGCTAAAGATAGTCCCATGGCCACTGACAGGGATTTTGTGCGGTACCTCTGAACCCTGCAGCTGTCCCGCTGTGCGTATTTGCTGGCTTTCTAGTCTCGTGTTTCTGCTTTCTCACATCTTCCCTCAGCGTCTCATTCCTCCCCGGTCCCTTTCGTGCGCAGCCTGCATCCACAGCAGCTGTCCTGGGCTGTACCTGCTGCTGCAGTTACTCTCTCATTTCTCTTCTTCCCTTTACCTCTCAACTCCTCATTGTTTAGGGTGCAACTGTTCTGAGTTTTCTTCCTACAAAGCTATCACAGACCTTTTGCTGCTTTCCTTTCTCTCAGCTGCAGTTAGGGTGCTTTAAAAATAAGGCTCTGGACCACATGTTTCTATTCATACTCATCTTGGGCACCTTCTCTAAATTTTGCCCTGTTTTGTTTTGTGAAATTTTACACTGTTCCAGAGCATTTTCCAGCATTTGAATGTGTTTGGCATCTCTTTGATGCGTCTTCCATGACTTTTAATTAATGTAAAAAGTTTTAATTTAAGGATTTCTGTAACGTCCTTCAGTAAATGCTATGTAAATTGTACATTGTGAGGAGAAGAACTGCAAAAATGTGAGAAACAAACTTCTCTGTGACCTATTTGTTCCTGAAAGTGACAGTCTGGTGGCATTTGTGTTATTGCAACATTTTGCACACTAGTAAAAGATAATTTTGAATTCATATATATTGAAAATATATACATCAAGAAAACTTCAGAAATTTAAAACCAGAATGATATATAGCTGTAACTGGAAAGATATTTGGTAAGATTCAACGTGCTAATACCAGTACTCTAGTCAAATGTATATGAAAAATGAATTTCCAGTCCTGTATCTGTTTTAAGTGTGCACAGTCCTAGTATGTGTAATCCAGCGAATGTTTTGGTATGTGTATCAATGCTTTATTTAGTTCATTTACGGTATTAGTTGACAAAAGCATGCTGAAATAAGTTCCTAGAAAACTTTTTGCTTATTGCACTGAGCTTGAGTGCTGATTCCCTGATCCAGGGCAATCCACCCTAAGTATATTCTATAAAGTTACACTGATCTTAAAATCAGAGTCACTTCTTCAGAAAGAATCCTATTGGGAATACGCATCACATTGTTTTACTGTAAGCATGTCTTTTCCTGGACTTTGTATTATTTTGGGGACCAAGTACAGGAACATGTGAGATTAGCCATGTGAAGAATGAAGAATTAATTTCTGTATAGCTGATGAAGTCATTCGTGTGCCGTAGTTGAATTAATCTCCCCAGTCACCTGAAATGAAAAACACTTGTTCGTTAGGCTTGCAAAAAAATCTCCCAGCACATTGCAACACAGAGCTACTGTATAATCAGCTGTATGTGTCGGGTGTTCTACGCGGGACTATAGATTGCACTGCGTGGGACATCTCTGTGTTCTAATGGGTTCATGTGATTAAATTTCACATTTTAAAGCACTTCCTTCTATCAGGGCTAAAGTTTTAGGCTCAAAGTTATTGTTTATGAGAAAGTTATCAATCAAATGGAAAGATGCGCTGTTGTCTGTCTAGAATGTCCTGCTTTGCACGTCTTCTGTCTGAGAGGAAGGTAGATGGAGACGTAAGTTCTGGAATAAAAAACATTCAGAGGAATCTCTGGTGGCACAGGTGTTAATAGGTGTGGTTTTCAGCTTGAAGTTTTTTTGTTGTGGTTGGTGTTGTTTTGGGTTCTTTTTTTTTAAATTGATAATGTGGATTAGTTTCTTCATCCTCATTTTCCTAACAGTGGACAAAACTGACCAAGGCAATGTGTAGAACTTCAAAATAAATGTTCAAGTAGTATGATAGAGAACTAAGCAAAACAGTGGAAATTACTGCATTAAATAAACAAATTAAAGCCTTATTTTAGTAGTAAATTTGTTTAAAGTGTGGTTAATTCTTACAAATTAAAAAGCCTTAAAAAACACAATTGAGGAAATCCAGTGTGTTTTCTGTAAATGATTGCTGTGCTCCTCCAGTCTTTCAGCCTACATGACATCTCAGTAAAACAAGGACAACTGGTTGATCTCACATCCTTCAGATTTGAAAAGGAAATTTTATAATTGGGGGAAGAGGTTATGTTACCTGCCTGGTTTACAGAGTTCTATGGAATGCATAAACAAAAAGTTGCATTAATGATCGGTTTTCAGCACAGTAGGCAATTAACAACGGGTGGTGCAAAATGGCAACCCATGCTGAGAGGGAGCTCGGACTACTACTTCTCATTACACATTCAAAATTTTTCTACCGAGTAATGACACATAGGTGTTATTTTGTTCTGTTCACATAAAATGTTTGTTCAATACATATTGTCATCTCCAAAAAGAAAAAAAAAAAGTGTTACTGTGAGTGGTCTGGAGAATATTCCCACAAGCATTAGAATGCATTTAAATAAAGCGATGTTATGCCTTCAGTTTGAGTAGTCTGTGTAGTCTAGTTACTTCATCTCGGAAAAATATTGCGGGAACAGAAAAGGTCCAGAAAAGGCCACCGAAAACGATTGGAGGCATGAAAATGATTTCATGTGAATAAAGATTAAAAAGATTAGTATTGAGAGCAGAGAAAAAAGCGGTGACATAGTAAGTGGTGTATAAAATAATGAATAGTATAGAGAGGTAAAATTTGAAAAGCTGTTTACTTTTTCTAATAGAACCAGGGAGCAGGGAGATAGTCAATGAAATTAAAAAAAAGAGAGACATGGAAAAAAAATCATACCTTTAAATGCAGGTTGTGTATGTGACAAAACTTACTGGCTTTGGGATGTTACTGGCTTGGAGAGAATATTGGTGTACGTGGAGTAAATACTGAAATAAATAACAATCCCCTAAGTTATATAATATAAATTAAAAAAAAAAATCACAATATATGTAATGTATAATGTTCAAAAGAGAATGCCACCCTTGAACTGTCTTTGTGCTTCCTATCTTCCGAGTTACATTTCTTTCAACTTTTCTCTATTCTGTCTGTCTTTGCTGAGGTAAAAAGTATTATTTCCATTATAGCAAGAGCACATTTATTAGAAGTTTTAAAAGGGATGGTAACATTAGTAGTAAATTAATTGTAAGTTTTACAAAGTGCAGTTGATCTGCTGGTTGCTCTAGCTCTGTCTTTAACTGCTTGCCATACAGTACTTCTGACTGTAAAATAAGCAGCTGTAAGCTTTATTCACCCTTTAGAAACTCTTAACGATAATGATCTTTATAATGAAGTTGAAACCCTATATAAAGTAGACAGACAAATTCCTTGAATTTTAATATTATTATTAATAAAAGTAAAGGGATTTGATATTTTAGATAGGGACACGTTTTATTCTCAGCTTTGCACATACTGCATACAAATAGCCGCACAGAAAATAATTGGCATTGCATTGCTTTGTATTTTATTTTCATATCATTAAAATGACTAAAACAGGAAAATTGTTGAATGATGTTGTATATAATAGAAACCGGCTTTTAAAATCTCACTGGGTCTTGTTTATTTGTTTCCTGTGTTTCATGGAGAAAAAGAAAGTTTTCTAACTTTCTGTCTGATTTTTAATTAATTTCTAACTTTTTCGTTCCATTTTTTGATTCATTATATTCAAGTATTTTTCCTCTAGTAGTTGCTATTCCTTTCTCAGAACTGAATGTCTTTTCTTTATACTGGCTTCTTAAATCCTTTTGCATTGCCTTTTGCCATTCTTTTCTTTAATCTTTTTCCTTCTGTTTAATTTTTAAATCCTTTGCCCTTTATCTTTTTTCAGTCTTTTTAGCTGCTCTCCTCTCCTTTGATTCTCTCTTAAACATTACCTCTTCTTAACATTGTGTTCTTTCATTGATTTTTTTTTTTCTTTTTGTTTTTGTCCTTTTAAATGTTTTTAAAAGTTTTTCTTTAGTATGCCATCACACAAGGAAAAATGGATACAAAAGTTACCAGTGGAATTAGAAACAAATAAACACAGAAATGATTCAGGTATGTTCAAGGGAAAGATGAAACGTTTCTCTGTTTACTGAAAAGAAAAACCCTATTTACTTTTCAGTGGGCATTGAAACATTTTACCTGAGTCTTTTTTCCCTGATACCACATCCTGTGTTTCAAACCGAAAGCAATTATCGTTTCAGTATTTCATGGTACTATGCCGCTGGATTTATTTTTTTCTTTCTCCATCCTGACAGATGCCTTTCATGCGTAGAAGTCTCCACAAGCTCCGTCTCGTGCTTTATAATTCTTCTTTGAATCTGAAATTTTTTTGAATGCGTTATTTAGAAAACAGCAGATCTCTCTGTAGTCTTTTATGGACTTTTTTTATTGATTACTTTGGAGAAAAAAGAATAAATAACTGAATACAAGCATTCACTTAAATTCATTTAAGAGACTAATGTAGATGCAGTTCAGAGTAGCCAGTAAATATGTAATTAAGTTATTATTTACTCTGTAGTTAGTTAGTAGTTACTTAATAACTTCTGCATTTTTAAAAAGGACACTTTTCATTTGATGTAAATAATAATGGTCTTCCCCAGGTGTGATACAAACTTTTTTTTTTTTTTATTAAATGTTTAATTTTTAATTTACTCTGAATTACCTGTAACGTGAATGGAGAATGAAGCGTGTGTGTAGGAACTTTATGAGAATCTGGGAAAATTAAATACTGCGGAATATATTATTTTGCAGTTTAAATATATTTTTTCAATATTCTCCTATTCAGGTTTTTGTATAGGTTAGTACATCGAGGTGGTAATCTCAGGATTACATAACTTTCTAAATAAAATTTTCGGGTGGCCCTAAGACTTGGACAGGAGAAGTCTGCCAAAGAGGAGGTTTAACTGCTGTCTCCGTGTTTCCCCAGTCTACTAAATTGGTACACCCAAGAGCAGGACTCACTGAGCCACTCTGCAAATCTGTGAGGAGCTGCGCAATGGGAAGGAATTTAAATATTGGTGTAAAACAAATTTGGATTTCACCAGAAGCTTGTAAAAGCCACTGAGAACAAGAAACCAGATCCGCGTCACAGAAACTTCTATGCAAGGGCATTTGGGGGTTTTCTCTATCTTTAATAAAGCATGGCCAATCGGAAGAGAAAGTATTCAAAACCACGAATTGGGAGTTTCACATAAAAACCCGTCAAAACTTGAACATTTTATGGATATGTTAAGCTTTCAGTGCTCTTGCAGTGAAAGTGCGGCTGAAAAGCCCATGGGATGGTTAGCTGCCTGGGACTGGCATCGGTGTCTGTGTGTTTTCCCTAAGGATTGAGCTATACGTAGGATATCTTCGTCTGACCGCGGAGTGTGTTGCTGCCATTTCTGCAGTACGGCTGAACTCGCAGAGCAGTTGGTTGGGCACGGTGCAGCGTCTGTGTGCAGCGAGCGGCGTGTGAGCGTGGTGCTCTGCTTCCAGCCTCCGCGGGCGAGAACCGCGCTCCCCGTCCCTCCGGCAGTGGGGCACGTGTCCTTGGACACAGGGTTTTCGTCCAGCCTAAACAGCGTTTGACTCAAATCCACTGGCAGCAGCAGTGATCCAGGGATCACTGGTTTTGATATGAAGATATTTCTATACCTGATATTGTGTCATCCTAGCTGATTGTAAAACATTACATGAAATAACGAAGAAGGAAGCAGAGATGCGAAAGGTCAGCCCATGAAAGTTCCTGAAACTCTTCAGCTACTTTTGGATATTTTTCGTGTCCAGGTTGTGACTGCTACAATCATTTTTCCAGTTGGTGAGAACACTCCAGAATCTACAAAGATGTTGTGGCACATGCTGCAGTTGTTGCTGCTTCTTCAATGGAAAATAATGAAAATTTGTTTTACTTGGTGTAGAGGAATATAATCTTCAAGACAGGTGAGGAACTACTGGAGACAGTCCAGTGGAGGGCTACAAAGATGATTAAGGGACTGGAGCATCTCTCCTACGGGGAAAGGCTGAGGGAGCTGGGGCTGTTCAGCCTGAGGAAGAGAAGACTGAGAGGGGACCTCATCAATGCTTATCAATATCTCAAGGGCGGGTGTCAAGAGGATGGGGCCAGACTCTTTTCAGTGGTGCCCAGAGACAGGACAAGGGGCAACGGGCACAAACTGGAACACAGGAAGTTTCGCCTGAACATGAGAAAAACTTCTTCACTGTGCGGGTGACGGAGCACTGGCACAGGCTGCCCAGGGAGGGTGTGGAGTCTCCTTCTCTGGAGATATTCAAACCCTGCCTGGACGCAGTCCTGTGCAGCCTGCTCTAGGTGACCCTGCTCTGGCAGGGGGGTTGGACTAGATGATCTCCAGAGGTCCCTTCCAACCCCTGCCATTCTGTGATAATGTTTGCTGCTTACTTGTTAGCCAGAATTTTTTCTCTGGAGAATGGTCAACCAATCTAAAATAACTTGAGAGGGAGTTTAAAACTTCACATAACAGGTTACTAAGCAACAAAGTACGCTTTTGTTTTACTTTAAACCTGGTTTTGCTAGTATTTTTAAGAAAACAGAGAGCAATCATGGTGGCTGTAAGCAAAGGCTTTACATGAGCGAAATTTCAATTGCAAATGACTTAAAAAGCAGTCGGTACTGCCTGGTGGTACGTGCTAACTGGCAGATTGAGACATTCTGTATTGCCAACATTCAGACACTTGAAGAAGGGTATGTATAGGCAGGAGAGAAGAATTTACCGTTCAACAGCAGTAGGCGTTTCAGCAAGCAGAGGTGTACCGTCCCCCCTGTGCTACGTTACTGCGGGCTGTGCCTCGTTTGTTTGGAGTGTTGGTTCCACCAGTCCAACAGAGTCAATAGTCAGTGCTGCTTATTTTTTGTTCTCAGTCTGATTAACAGAAGCAAATCACCATAAAAGCTTCATGTCACAGAAGAGAAAACCATCGAAACAAACCAGCGTTTACTGTTTATGTCTGAGCTGTGCATCAGATTTTTTTTCCCCAAAGATGCTTTTCCTTTGCAGTATTCCTGTCCCATATGAAGAAAACCTATCCTAGATGTTAAGAGAATGAGTTTCAATAGCAGATGAGAATGGGGACTGCATTGTCACCTATAAACCAACATTGGCCTTTTCGTGCCAGCGGAGAGAGGAAGAAATGTTCCCTTTCTGCTCAGGATATGGCTGGATATGGGGGGAGAGGAGCACGGAGGATGGAAAGAGCATCTGTGCTGTGCAAAGGTAAAGGGGTCTGCTCTGCTCCCTGTTGGAAAAGTCCCTGCTTCTATACTTTCCTTTAATATTATCTGCATTTGAGTACAAAGTATGCTGCTTGCTGAGTCAAAATGTCTCAGAAAGCCTGCAGTCCACATGGGAAACTGGACACTACATTTGCGATAGTAAAATGTTTAGGATGGGTGGTCTTTTATATAAATTTGCACTTTTAATATGTCAGGCATTTATGATGGAAGATCTTAGATTTTGGCAACTTTTTGTTCTAGCTTGTGTGTATGTGTTCCATAGAGGCATAGAACTCGTACTTTGTTTCACATCCCACATATAAATTATACTGCATAAAGCGCTAAGTGGTTTGCTACTGCAAATCTTTTTGTGCATTTTCATATGCTTACTTTATTCAAGTGTATTTGTTATTACTGATTATTTGGTGATAAAAAGAAAATATTTCCTGTCTCTAACCAGTCGAACAGATACTTCTTTTTCTGAAGTGAGTTGTTTCTCAGTTGAGCAGTAGTCTGTTTGGATTTAATGAGTTTATTCTTATTTCCAGACCTGGAGGTTGATGGGAAATCTTTTCACAGATTTCAAGTACAAGAAGTTGTTTTTTTTTTTTTTCCTCCAAGTAGCACTGTAGCACTGACTCTTAGAGAATTTAATTTCCCATTCTGAAACTATTCTAAATTGAAAGAAAACCAAGGGATGACTGAAAAATTGTAAGTTTATTGATGATTTGAGTTCTTTCAATGGAGTCTCATATACAAACATGCAGGTATACATGTTTGTGTGTGTGTAGTATGCAATTGTTGATCTATGAACTGTTTTCAGACTGGGCTGTATGGGATTCTGAGAACAGCGAAGAACCAAGAGTGATATTATGTGAGGGAGAGGAAAAAAATTCAGAGAATTTTGGTATGTGCTTGTCTATGGAGCAAAGGCCTCACTTTTCTTGGGTGCCTTGCAGTTTCATTTTGTTCTACAGAAGAAAGATCACTCCACAGAATTCTGCATAAAAACTAGTTTTAAAAATGTGTTTCTCTGATCAGATGTTATCATCTAAATTGGTTCAGAAGATCATACACTACTTTTAAAGATGGAAATTGAGATCTGTTTTGGCTGGGCATTGACGGCATAAGTTCCAGGACTCTCAGACCACCATGACAGAACCAAGTGACAGGGTGGATATTTTACTTTGGCAATACTCCCTAGTGATAATTTATTAATATCCTTTTACTCCATCTGATTTTTTCTCACCCTGTTTAATATGGTAAACATATGTAATTCACTTCTCCACATGAATAGAATTTTATCTTGTAGCATAAAATCCTGTCATTGCTTTTTCAAAAGCACTTAGAAAATATTAAGTAATCATGAGGGTTATTGCTAATTGCATTGGCTTTAATTTGTCACTTTAAATGTTCTAATTATTTCTTCATGAGGTTATCAGCAAACTCTTAAATAGGACCTCACTGTGAATTAGGCCCTTGGGCCAGGTTATTTATTTTGACCCAAACTTCAATTGAATATTATGATTAAAAATAACTGAAGAATAAATACATTTTAATAATGGTCTTTAAAACTGGAAAAGTTAAAATCTGAGCAAAATTTAAGAGCAACAATCACATCTTGTTATAGTAATGAAAGTCCTGTCACATTTTCTTGAAGCTGTGGATACTACAGCTACACACATATATACAGTAATTTGAATATTGAAAATAGCCCTTCCCAAGCACTTTTTGAAAAGTTTATGCTAAGTATGTCGTATGAAACTAAGTGACCTTACTTCAAGTTAGTACTGAAAGACTGAGCACAGTTTGAAGTTCAGTTTGTGCAGTAAAAATATTGTAGAGGGGGAGAACTGAAAACAGTTACAAAATATTTTTGTTCTTGGTGTGGCTTGGCAGGTCTTTCTCTCTTCGGCATACTGGGGTGAGCTTGGGTTACCCAACAGCCCACTTGTTATTTATAGCAGAAATGATCTTTATAAAATACATCAGTCTGCATCTGATACTGCTCAGATTGGAAGAACTTCCAATTTTTAATACTTTCAGCATGCTGTAAAGTATGACAAAAACACGTGTTAGAACCAATAGAAACTGGATTTAGTGATGATCAGTGGCTTCTCTGAACATACCAACAAGACAGACATAAGATAGCATCTAACCAGTGCTACATCATTGCAGCCTTCAAGCGAAGGAGTAAAACAGGGATGCATACATGAAAATGGGAAAAAACCTGGAATATTCCTGACTGAGTGTACTGGGTCTGAGTTGTAGTCCAGGAAAATTTTCCAAATTCTACTTGCATAATTTGTTGTGGTCACAGAAGTGCTCACTCAGAAGTGAGGAGCCCATATAAAATACAAAATTGTTTTACAGACTGGACGAGCATTTTGTGTGGCATTTGACATGGAATAGCTTCTACCTGTCCATTTATTTCACATTCCAACTTAGTACTGGGGAAGAATAACCCTTTCACAGGAATGCTTTGTGTGTACATCGGCAACAAACGTTTTTTGTTCAGGATTGATTTATCATATCTTTCACTGACCACAAGCAGTGGTGGATGGTCCGTTTCCCATTTATATGAACAAGGGTCAGAGTCTTATCTGTTCCTGGAGAAGGAGAAGGTTGTTTCTGGAAGAGACGTAGTGTAGCATGTCCTAGGATGGCTTTAGGTGGGGTTGGGCCCCCAGCACAGTCTGGGTGACCCCTGTGAGGCTGCTGCTGGGTGAGAGCGTGGTGGGGGTCTGGGCACTGCAGGTGTAGCTACCCATGGTGCCCATGTCTCGGCATCACCAGGACGGTCCTGAGGAGGTCTACAAAGTACTGCAGGTCAGCCTGTCATTACAGATGAGTTTTATGCAGGAGAGCTGTATACCGACTGGGAAAGAAAATTCCTTCTCAACACCCCGTGTAAAATATGGTGTTTGTGTGCTTGACTTCAGTCTGATTTTATACGAGATCTTTGATTTGGCAATTACTTCCTTTATGCTGTTGGGCGAGGGAGGGGCATAATAAGTTGGTCTGCTGAAAACTGAAAAAAGGGACCTTTACCGAGACCTCATTTACATTGTCAAGTGTCTGAGGTGGAAGGATAATTTCTTGATGTCTGTGATTTGATTTTGCTGAGTGAAGCAATATTCAGGTTCAAAGTAAGCTCTCTGTTAAAACATCCAAAAAACATCTGTTTGACATCCAAAAAGCTGTGGTTGGTGCCTTCTGAACTCCTTTCAGAAGTGGTACCGCTTCAATGGGCTTTTTTCCTCCCGTAGCAGTTGCAGTGCCCGGCTGCTGATGTGCGCGTCCCACAGTCCTGGCTCTCCTGGTCTGCCAGCAGAAGGGCCCTACTGACATAGGTGGCTTGTAGTCCTCGTACACCGTTACAGACACTGAGCTCTGCTCACATTCCCCTACGAGGCATGAATCCTGCTTGTGGAAGTGGAGTCCTTGACGCTGCGGCATTTACCCGTGTTTCCTGAAAAGCAGAAGTTCCTGTAAAGGGGAGACAGTTTGACATACAGGATTTGCGAAGATAGATACTTTCTCAGCTGTTTCTATGTGACATTTGTAAGCTGTATAAATGTACATGGACGTGTTTCTCTAATCTGTAGACACAGATAAAAGCCTGTGGTTCTTACGACTTTTTGTTTTAATTTGGGTTCTAAATTGAGCAAGTAGTTTCTGCGTAATTTCTCAAGCATGCTGGCTAAGAAGGCGTACTATAAATCCCATCTGATGCTGGAGTGTTAAGGAAAAAAACATTCCCTGATCCTGTAGTCCATCCCACAGGCCAAATTTGAAGGATTGCTGTGGAAGGACTGACTTCAAATAAGAATTATGCTATGTCTGTTGCCACAACTTTGCCTTATTTGCTTGCTTAAGTAAATGGACTGTTAACCTGGCATCCTCTCTCTTTATCACGCCCACTTGTGTTGTAGCACGTGCACATTCTTCATTTGTAGCAATCTGACCTTTAAAATAGCTGCTGGCTCTCTTAAGATTAGTTTTATTGGAACAGATCCAGTTTACTAAGTAATCAGCTCAGTGACTCCTGCCTGATTTCACTTCTCGGCACAACCAACTGAAAATTAATTGTGCCAGCATCGGGTTTCGGAGGCACGGACGGTTCACGCTTTGTTTGCTCTTCGCACCATCTCTTTGACAATGCATGTGGCGGGGACTGAGAAGTGCTGCCCTGTCTGACTGTCTTGCCAACACCTGTATTTGTCATTCTACCTTACTTGTCTGTCCCACACATTTTTCGTCTGTAGCTTCCTACTTGGCTTTCAAGTCATTAATAAAAATAGTGGAAGGCAAGCAGAAAGTCCGTTTTTGTAGAAGATCTTAATTTGACCTTCTTATTCCTTTTTGAAGAATATTATTTGAGTTCTGTTGTAACCAGAGGATTTTAAAGCAAATTTGAGAGGGAACGTGATCAACAATTTCAAGAATTTGTTAATTCCCGATGCAGAATCTCGTGTTCTGTGTTCCCTCAAAGCTCCTCCTGAAAGCTTTCCACTTTCAGGTTTGCTCAAAGCTATAGAGAGGCCATCTATAGGAGAAGTTATGGCCATTCCATTAGTTTCCTGTCTTGAGACCTTAGCTTGAAACTATTTGTTGATCAGCTTGTCCTTTTCTGCACTTGTCAAGAACAACTCAAAGCAGAAAGTGTCAAACTCTTACAATTTCATCAGTATATTCACATAACAGTAATCTACCATTAATTTACCTCTTTTAGCAGGGAAGCCAAGGTGTGAACTGGCTTAGCTGGCCATAAATGAGACAAATTGGCAGTGTAGCTGGGGAGCTTCCATTGCCTCAGCCCTGCTACACCTGCTCTGTGGATAAGTAAGGGGTTATTTCATTTTCTAGTTTTCTTACTCTGAGAACTTTCACATAGGCCAAGCTCGTTTCAACCATAAAAAGAACGGATTAATTCCATCGCCTGTGGACATTGTGTCTTACCTGGGTCACTGGGAAGTACATTGCACTCTGGAGATGGGTCATTAGTATAGCATCTGTGGTGTAACTCGTGAAGTGTTTTAATGTGGTAATCTTCGTGTTTTGAAAAGATAGGTGAGTTGGGTTGCTAAATAGCATTTTTTAAAGATGACAAAACCCCTATAGCTTCTTCAACCATAGCATAAAATCAGTCATGGGTTAAAATATTGCAGATGAATTAAGCTTTGCAAGTTTTCCCTGTAAAACGTCTTAAGGGCAGCCAGAAGGAGTAAATAGCATCTTACTCATGCTTGTACCGAATTATAAATTTGGAATATTTATATTCCAAATGGGCAGTGTATTCTGTAGACTGTTTATACTAGGTTTCCATGTGACGGCGTCTTTAGGATCCCACAGTTGGACTGGAGCATTAACCTTAGCGATTTCTCTTTCTTATGTGTCTTCTGGCTCAGCTGCTTCACTACCCATTAAAGCATTTTACAGTAGTTCCACGGATAATCTGTAAGTTGTGTATTGTTTGAAAGTGGATTCAGTTATGATGCTTACAAGAGATGTACACGGGTGTCACGTCTACCATGTGCAGCACCAAGTAATGCTAGTGGCTAGGTGTGAACCTCCTTTATCTTCTCTCTTCCTGGTAAGTCCATCTTACCCAAATTGTTCAGTGTGCAGTCGCATGGCTGCAAGAGAAAGATTTAAGAGGATTGTGATTTTTGTATGATTTCTATATTCCTTAAATTTTGTTTTAGTAAGGAAAGAGTGACGCAACCTAAAGATCATGAGAAGCTGGAGAAGGTATTTACATGTAGTAAGAACCTTTTCAGTGAATTCCTTTACCCAGTTCTGTGCATTGATAGCTGTCTGGGAGGGTTATTTCTTGCTATCAGTTATGGAATCACAGAAGTGTTTCTGATATTTTGGATTTTGTTTTTATAAAGTCAAGTAGTAGTGGGTGGTAGACTGGCTTCTCCCTTATTTCTTTTTTCTGTATGTATGTGTGTATGTAAATATATGTATATGTATGTAAATGTGTGTGTATGTGTAAATGATAGCGAGCTTTGGGGGGGACAGCAACAACAGAGGACAGCATTATAACACAATGATGATGGAAATATGATCTGAAACGAAAGAATGCTATGCTTAGTGTTAGTCAAGACTAATCCACTGAAGTACAGAGTGGGGAATAATAACCTAGATAGCAGTTCCTTAGAAAAAGATTTTAGGATTGCAAGTGATCCCAACCAAAGATGAGACACTGATGTGATACTGCTGTAAAAAGTGCAAACATTGGATAATGAAAATGGAGTATGTTATAGAAGATTTATGAAACTATCTTTCAGCACTGTCCAGTTTTCGTGTGGATTAGTATATTCAGTTCTGGGCACTTCAGAAAAGATGTGGATGAACTGTAGAAGAGCACTGATGTATTGGTTGTGGTTAAGCTCCTTGTGCACAATGGAATTGTATTTGGATGATGTCTGCTGTTTCTTTATCTACATTTGCATGTACTGCTTTACTGTGTCATTCAAAAACTGCTAGTAGTCTGAATAGCTTTACTCGTGGTCAGTTCTTAATGCAGTTCTCGCCTCTGACATGTCATGTTACTAGTTTTGTGTGATTCAATTGTATTTTAATATCTTCATGGTCACTTTGAAATAATCCTCTATTTGTTCTTCTCTTACCTATGACTTCTTTAATGCCTTTTTCAGTGTATCTGCTTTCTCTCTTTCATACTTCATCCTGGAATTTGCCAAGACTGTGTCCTTGGACTTTTTTTTTTTAATGCTCTGTTTCCAGGTGAGTTAGCCACTTGCATTGCTTGTACTGCTATGGCTATATAGATGACTTGTAAATCTGTCTTTCCACCCATGTTATTGCTCCTTCCATCTAATCTTGTGTCTCAGGCTGGATCTCTAACATGACGTCTTTTAATTATCTTATCATTTCAAAGCAGAACTCTATCCACTTCTTTTCTATCACAAATGACAAGAACATTATCCTTCTTGTCACTCAGATTCAGTGACTCAGGGTTATTTTTTACTCTTACTTTCCTCATGCTTCATACATCCGGACCAGAACCAGCTTTTGCACCTTCTTTTTTTTTTCTAATGTCATTCAGATCCTTTTTTTTTCCCCTTCAATCCTCCTGTTAAATTTCTTATTCAGACCTTCTTGCCTCTGTCCTAACTTTTGCAATTTCATTCTTTCTTTCTTTTTTGTTGGTTTGCAAATCAGATGTTGCCTCCCTTAAAGGAAAATGCAGTCAGTGAATTCCTTCTTTTAGTCTGCTTACATTTTCATATCCCTTCCTGTTTTATATTCTTTTCAAGGCCTCTTGCCTCAAATATAAGCTGCTCGCAAAGCTTGACATGGGTGCTTTCCAAATGTGGTGAGCAGTCCAGTAATAGATTGTGAGGGGGTGGAAAATGTCTGTGGAACTGAATGAAGTATCAGTGCTACATTGATTTTCTTTGAGAAAGTTTGTTTGCTAGGTCCAAAAACTCAGGAAATTGATCTTTGAACTCTGTCATTTGTGGGGGTTTTTTCTGTCATCAAGTTTTATCTCATGCCTGTTCATTCTACTTTGCCAGTACTTCCAGACTTGTCCACATATTTGGAGGCAATTTCTCTCACAGTTACATTTTGTTTTCCACAGCTTTGTACCCATGAGGGAACCTCATGAGCTCATCCAAAAAGCTTCTGCTGCATTTGCTTATGCATCCTTCTGATAAGCACACTTCTGCCTTCTTGCATGCATCAATCAAAAGTTACCATATACAGAATTTACTTGTATTGCCTTCTTTACTTTTCTGTAGCAGATCTGTAGTGGTTTGTCGTTAGATTATAGGTGTATTTACACACAAACTGTCCTTTAAAGCATCTGAAAAGCATCCTATAATAGTGAGACTGAAGTACACAAAACTGAAATAAATTCATTTTGCAAGGTAGCAGTCGTCTTTTCTGTATTCTGAGTCTTCGTTCTTCCATTCTAGCTTCCATTAAGGCATGACTTTTTCTGTTGAAAGGCAAAATATACAGCCTGCCTGTGAGGCCACTATTAATTCCACACTATCTCTCTTTTATAGTGCAGCTGGCACCCTACCCTCGGGAGAACAAGCTCATCACTTCTACCACATGCTTGTTCTCTACCAGTTCAGGCAGCAGGAATCCTAAGTTAGCTATCAAATATTGGTCTCGCCCATGGCGGCGCAGAGCATTCGACAATGCCTCTGGGCCAGCTGAAAATAATTTCTAGCACAGTTGGAGTGAAACTACAGAGGTGTAACATTCAAAGACATGCGAGTCCCGAGGAGGGTGGGATTCAGTGTTCTCTTCAGCAATAAACAAAGATTTGCAAAATTAGTAAAATAAAATAAAAATAGTACAAGTTTAATTAAGCTTTTTTGAATATAGCATCCTGTCCTGAGTGTGAGAAGTAATGAAACTATCTGTGGTTGTAGATTTAATTGTATTTCTGAGTTTTCGGACACGTCATATACTTCCAATACCAAGTTATCTCAACTTCACTTATTTTTGTTTTAATAATACTTTTCATACATGTGTACATATTCTTACCATAGCGCTTTCATATATAGTTCATCTGCTTACTGCAAATACTCACAGAGATTTCCAGTCAGGTGCTTATGGCTAATTGTTTGACTTTTCAGTAAACAGGTAGACTGAGGCATATCATTTAAGGGAGAAACTTCCTAGAAGTATAGATTATGCTCTTATTTGTATGATGTTACGTTGTATTTGCTTTAACAATCTGAGAGATGTCGCTTGCAGAAAAGGAATACTTCTCAAGAGGGGTCTTTGTCCTTAAAACAGGTAATGCTGTCCAAGAGCAGCGTGTCTGCTTGTGCTTGTGCCTTTGCTGCACTTTCCTGTCCTTAGGCTTAAACAGAAGTACTGAAATTGTTCCGTTGCCTTCTCAGTATAACTCTGAATGTTTTCAAAGCATGTTTTTTTTAACTTCATAGAGTTTTGTTCAACTGAGTGTATGTCATAGGCAATTCTTCTTGTTCTTCAAATTTCTGTGACTAAAATTTGCTCTCTGCTTTTGAGGAATTTTGAAGTGGGAAAGCTGCCTTCTCTTCAGTGTGAGCCTGCTGCCGTGCAATACTTTCAACTTCCTTGTCATCCTATTGCCATAATAGTTGGCGGTGTTTTTCTGCATGTTGTCTAGAGCATTATTCCACAAAAAGAGAAACTCTGACTCTCATTAGGTCCCCAGTTGATGGGTAACTGTATTGTGCTGATGATTGTTCTGTAAGCATCCAGCAGTGATAGACAATGGCACTAGATTTTTTATAACATTCTAGTATCTGGTGTTGTAATACAGAAGAGTGGCAGTTTTGGGACTGTGGTTGGATGTGAAGGTGGCTTTCTCCTTCCTTAAAACTCCTTCTTCTCCCCAGCTGAGTTGATGTTACTGGAGAACCAGAATCTGTCCAGACAGGACTTGGCTCGCTCTCTCTGGTCCTGTTTCTCAGCACACAACGCTGTGCTGTGCGCAGAGCGAGGACCTGCTGGCCTTTGCAATTCATGGCTGCCCCATGCTGCTCCATCACTTTTCTGGGGAGAAGACAACATCTGCGGGGCTTGGTGGGGGTTGGGACCCTAGTTCTTTCCCTTTGAGCCGGCTGGAGCCAGGGGGGTGATGGAGGCATGGGCTGAAGTGGAGAGGAAAGGAAAAGGGCTGGAGGCAGAGGGACAGAAGAACCGGGCAGCACGGTGCTGGCTTGGGCAAGGCTGGTCAAGGCAATGCAGGGCAGTGCGCCGGACTATTACTGGCCAGTATCAGGCCGGTTTTGCTATTCAGTGTTGTTTGCTGTCTAAGGACGTAATCTAAATGAATGCGTTTGGATACATTTAGAGTCAGGATACTTCTGTGTAACTAGTATATCGCCTATTATTAACCTCTGTGTGGTACAAATGCAAACACAGTCTCCTCCTTTCATGGAGGTCGTCACATATTCATGAACTAAGAAGAGCTTTTGGACATTTGTTGATTCTAAATTTGACTATGGTCGGAGGTTAAATGTTGAGAATTCTGTCATGTGTTGGTCCACCTGGTTCTCAATTATTTTTATGCCAAGGCAGTATGTGGTAATTACGTATTATTATTGTTTGATAATAGTTTTAAAGTATTTTGACAAAACGGTTATTAAATCTCTGTATCTAGGAAGTGTGTTTCCCTCACATGAAGAACTGTCTTTCTTTAAAAATTACAGATTAGGTACATTTTATGAAGTAACCCCCTTTTGACTATATCCATGTTCTGTTTCAGTGGTACACAGTATGCATTTTGAAGCTCAGTAAATGTTCTTCCTCATCTGTGTCGCTTAAAATCTACCAACTGGGGACTCTTGGATTTCATTACTGGCAGGTCTTCCTTTTTTTGCCTTAGTCGTCTAGTGGCTGTACTTTGGCACTTTTGCAACATTCTTCAACAGGAACAAACTTACTCTGAAGAATCCTTGTTCTAGGACCTTAAGAAGCTGAGTGTCTCAGACCTCCGTTATATATATATTTTTGGAAGGATCTTCTGTTTAGATACTTAAGTTTTGAACTTTACATATATGCAATTTCATTACCTTTCACTCCCATTAATCTTTTAAATTAAGATGTCATAGCTGTTTGTCTTATCTCAAAATTTTTCTTTATTTCTGGAAATTCTCAGTCTTATTTTTGTAAAGTATCACTTGTGTCTGCCTTGTTCTTTTTTTGAATATTATTTTTGATGAGTTTTGGTTTCTTTATTAATCTTTACCTGCACACTAGCAAAGTCATTCCTGCAGTTATTACTTAATTTGTTCCTCTGTTATGCTGACTTTGTCCAGAAACATGAAATGTATCTGCAGTCATTATTTGTTGTAATAAACATATTGATTAAATAAAAATTCCACCTAAGAGTCTGTGAAATAGCAGAAAGATTTGGATGTTTATATGAAGGGAGAAATTTGAAGTTCCCTGCTCAAAACTTATTGAATGTACTAAAAACATCAAATGGCATATTTAGAACATTTTGTCTTAAAATATGTTGTTATAGGCATGCTCAGCAATGAGGAAACTTTTTGAACTGTTTTTGTAACAAAGAAGCTAAGTAAAACAGCTGTGATGATACAGACTCACAGTAAGACTGCAGGATTAATAACTGTAGACTGAAGTTCAGTCCCTTCTGAAATTGTGTGTGTGAGAGAGTGAATGTGTGTATGCGAATGCTTGCGTGTGTGTGTGTGTGTGTGCGCGCTTAAAACTGGAAGGCTTTATTTATTTATTTCACTTTCTTTTCTTTTCTGCTTTTCATATAGAAAATAAAAAAAGACCCTTTGGACTTGAAGCAAAGACCCCAAGCAGCATTCTGATTTGCCTCACTCAGAGTCCCTACTGTATTTATTTTCCTGCAGCTTTTTTCCTTCCTTTCTTTTTTTAATAAACACTTATAAAACTATATTGCTTGAAGTTGCTATCCAGCCGAAATACCTGTGAAAAGCTTACCTGCCTTGAGTACCTATGTTCCCTTGCTCCTCTGTTCATTTCTTCCCTGCTTTTTTTGTAGTGTTATATCTTCCCCTTCCTATAATCTTTTCTGTATTTCTAGAAAAACATTGTCTTGAAGGCTCTGATCGGCTTCATTAATTATGCAGTTACAAGTAATGTGGAGACTCGGTACGAGATAGTGGCTGAATTGTGGGCCAAGTTCAGTGTGGAACAGTAAGACTCTTGCCAGGAACAGTAAGATGTCATCAGGAAGTCATATTCTGGAAGAGTCACGAAACAGCACATGTGGGACTCTTACCAGTTTTGGTACCATGTGAATTGGATACTGATAGACAAAAAAAAAGAAGATTGAACCTCCGTGTGATTAAAAAGGAGGTCGAATCAAAGGCAGTGATAAGCGGAGTGTGAGGTGGTAAGCCTACTGTCTGCCATATAGGTTCACTCGAAAGGTGAGTATATGGGAGGATGGTATAGCACCTACCAGGGTTGAAGGTTTATAGAGGCATAGCTTTAAAGTGTAGGTTACATGGGAGGTGTTACAGGGGCAGACAAGATTTAATCCTGAAAAAGGCCATCAGCTAGGGAGTAACTGTTCTGCGTATAGGAAAGCGTCAGATTGCTCTTCCACCAATATTGTCTGAATAGCTACAAGCAGCTAAGACCAAACATTGCACCGGTGTTTTCAAGTGGGAGTATAAATAGGTGGGGATGCATGCCCACAATTTAGACGTTTTTATCAGATTTTTTTTCGCGTAGTTTTTGCTGACTGTTGGTTTGGTTGTGGGTATTTGCTGATGTTACTGAAGTCTGTAGCCTCAGCCAGCTGGGCTTTACCTAACTAACGTCTCACACAGTCGTGGGGATGCCTTTCAGTTGTTCCCTGGCCAGGTCTGGCACGGAGAGCAGGAGGAAGTGTTAGAAGCTGTCACTCTATCATCTATAATACTTAGGGAGTAATTACCACTATCCATTTTATTCCGTTTTCAAGTCTGAAAATATGACCTCCTTGTAATACCTCAGAATACTTAAAAATCACAAAATTATTAGAAAAAAAATGTAGCAAAAGTCCATTTAGTCCTTATTTTTCTTTGTTTTGTTTTTTATTTCAAACGCTTTTAGTTGTTAGTCTGTTCTCCATACATTGATACCCTTGAAAATGCTGTTATACCATTAGTCTTTCTCTCTAGCTCTGTTTTCCCCAGAAAGCCATACTAATACTGTCTTTTGCATCCTCACCTCTTTCTTCTCTTTGAAGAGAAACTGATTGTCATTTGGATGACAAATGATCTGTGCCATCAGTCAGTTTTCAGTCATGTGTTTTCCTGTCTTCATTAAGCTCAACTCCTTTTTGTTAATTTTTTTTTGTAATTCCTGCAGTCTATTTTTTTGCCATATCTCTAAAGATCTCTGATTTGATCAATCTTCAAAATCTTTTAAAATACATAATTTTGCCATAGAACCTGTGTTCCTTTAGCCCTAAGAAGAGTTTGTAGGAGCACCATTGACAATGGGACTGTGCCCTACTTCCCCCTACGTGTGTTTTGTGGGTTACATTTTTGAATGTCTTGTTTTCCTGTGTTTTCCTGTAAAACTTCAAAAGTAAATTTAAATATTTTTAATTCCATTTTGAAGTTTTTACAGGTCATTGTAATATCTTTTCTGTAGCTATTTGTAGCTATATATATTCTCACTATAATAGTATTTTTAAATTAAATAGCTTGGATTTCAACCAAATCCCAAAAGAACCTAAGATACCTGTGCACACCTGTATGTTGTCTATTTAAAACTGATTAAAAAAATCTCCATACTCTTAGAAGACTACCAAACAAATTTCCATTCTAATTTAAAGCTATATGTCAGTGCAGTGTGCCACGATGAAGTTACACTGACAGTGATCAGAAGTGACTGATATGTTGAGGAAAGCAGACATTTTTGAAGAGCTGTGCAAAGCTGTAAATATTTCATATTGTTCTTTACCAGATATTATTTGAAAAGCTGACATCTGCATTTTTAATGTGTTTGGTTAGAGCCTAATGGTACGTCAAGTCCTGATTAATTGAACTGACTTTGTAGGGGTGTGTTGCACATATATAAAGACTACAGAGATTCAACCCAAAATTTTACAGGAGGCATTTTTAGTTAGATACTGTTTCAAGCTAGGCTGATGAAAGCATTACTGGTTACCCAAACACATTTGTTTATGTACCAGAGATGAGGTTTGTAATGCAAAACATGTTTTAACTGGTTTGATGCTGAATACTAGAACATCTGTTTAAGTAGCTAAGTTACCAGATGTGCATGGAAGACCTGTATTTTTACTATTTCTGCTTTTATGGAGGTATTTGACAGGGAGGACATATCCTAATGGAGATCCTTGAATATTGCAACAGTGTTTCAATGCAGGACTACTAAGTAAAATCAGGGATCAAACTAGGAAGCAGGGTATTTGCAACCGCTGGGCAAACTGTGTAAAAATGAGGGCAGTGTAGATTCTAATCTTTCAGCCTTCCTTCTGCCCCACCATCGCCACTTGTTGGAAAGTCTTCTAAAGGTGGCATTGATACAGCCTTTACTAGTGTAAAATTGATTCTGCATTAGCCTGTGCTGTTCTGGGTACACCTATGAACAGCATTGCTGACACTGTGTTGTGATGGCCTAGCAGAGAATAAAACAAAAGCTCATACTATCAGAGATAATAAGCAGATGGTTTTCTGTGCTGGAAGCAGTAAACACATTGCTTGTTATGTGAAGATCATTTTCTGTGGGGTTTTTTTGTGGGTTTTTTTTTGTGTGGGTTTTTTTTTTTTTAAATAAAGATGCCACAGGACAGAAGCATAAAGATCAAAAGTCTCATATTAACAGAGATGTGAAGGAAGTATTTTATTGCCTTCTCAACTTTTTAAAAGAAAACACAACTTCGGTGGTTTCTATTACAAAGTGTCTATTTACAAGGAAAAACAGAGTATTCTCACAGCCTAATTCTGGGTGCCTATGCTGCCAGGATAGTGTACGTAAAATCTGTTCATAGTCCCTGGAGAGAGGCAGGCTCCTTCAGAACGCACTTCAGACAGCTGTAGGGTTCTGTGGTAAATCTCTTCAGACTCTTCAGAAACGTCTTTTTCTTTCTCTCCATTGACTGTTTAGAGGCTTCTGTCGCTTAATGTCATTTGGGGACCTAAATTGGTCTGAACTGGTTCTAGATATGTTGCAGGTGCCTTCACATTAGGATGACAGAGATTCAACACAGGATTACTAGAGCCACTTTTAGTCAGATGTCATTTTAAACTGGACTGATGCTCCTAGTTCATGCTGATCAATATTTGTGAATATACTTGGTGCTTTGAGTATCTTGAAAAGAATTGGAAAACAGCTTTGCATATCATGATTTCAGCATGATTTTAGCTATGCTGGGATTATTGCTTGAGAGCAAACACTTGGCATTTTTGCGAACTTGGCCAGTAAAATGATTGTATCAATTCCTATTGTCTACTTACAGTTATGAAGCAGGAATTTTCCATAGAAATTTAAAGAAATTCTCCCTGGCTGTACTTGGAAAACAGCAGGAAACGATGTGTAGAACTAAACTGCTGTCCCCCGTGCCCCAAGACACAGAGACCTCACTGTAGTATTTTTATCAGATGCTGGGTCTTATTTAAATATAAATATTTCAGAAGTGTGAACCTGTCGTTTCTATTTAAATTTTGTATTAGTTCCAGAAAGATGCTGCACATGTCCATAAATGTTCTGCTGAGCCCTATCTGGACAGTGTTGAACAGTGAGATTGATCGTTACTGAAAAAAGAACTGCTATCCTGAGAGTCTGAGCAATCTCTGCTAGGTTTCGATTGCAGGTTAGCCTTTCTTTTTTCCACCCAAATTAATGTTCTTAGTGTGTAAATGGGCACCAAGTCTACTGCTCGGCTGAGACTGAACCCTTGTGTTTTATGTACTTAGACCTCCGATCCTACTTGTGCTGCACGCTGCTTTCACAATATGAGGACCTAAGAAAGTATAATGTAGTTACCACTATTTGAATAGCACTAGGGAGTGACTGCCTGGGTGTGATTCTGGCATCTGGCTTTTCAGTGTAATTTACAAAACTTTCGAATTGCTGTCAATATTTTCAAATATTGATAAACACCATTAGTGTTCATGAACCGTTGATAGATAATTATGGTAAAAGGAAGACTTTAATTCAACTGTGTTTACTTAAATGTTAAATAAAATGAAGTGAGCACCAGAATTCTAAAAAAAACTTTTAAAAGTTAACAGGTTTTTTGCCATTTTATGCCAGTAAAGGATCTTGGTCTGAGGCCCAACATAATCCTCCAAACACAACTGTTTTCCAGGCCATGGTGCCCTCAGGTGCCTCGCTCTCACACCTTGTAGTGGTTTTTTTCTTCACTACAGTGCTCAGATATGGTTTATTATGCCCTTTACTTAACTGCTCTCTATACTGTGCAGACTGCATCTTAGTACTTGCACTGTTTCCCTTCTATTTTCACAGCCTGCGTGCTCATACTGTAACATAAGGAGATAATTGAACTCATGTTGCACCACGTTTTGTGTGCAGCTTTTTCTAAATGCTTTGTGTGCCTCTTCTGTTGAGATAAGTCTCAATTTTCTTCCTCCCTAATGACTACATTGAGGATTTGCTAAGAGTGCGGTGACAATGCACGTGAAAGAGCTCTCAGTATCTGACTGATGACACTTCAGCAGCTAATTGCTCATAGAATTTTACTTCATGAAACGGTTCATACACCTGTTTCGCTCAGTACATTACTTCGGAAATCTACATGGTGAGTGAAGCTTTGCCAAAATGTATGAGATATATTCCAAAACCCACAAGCGTAATTGGAATTTATAAGGATCTGCTCCGAATGGTTCCTTTTTCTCCCACTGTAAACTCTACCAGCAGTAGATATTACTGACAGAATGTGTTTATGAAATTTCTTAAGTTTTTACATTATTTTGCTTCATTTGTCATTCTGAAAGATAGTTTTTGCTTTCACTGAAAGTGACAGACAAAATTACTTACTAAAAAAATCATCTTATTATCGTGAAATCCTGTGGAATTATGAAATACGTTGAGTTCAGGTTTTGAAAGGATCTTGAGAATCACCGTGGTGACTTATTTCATGAGAGAAGAAAGGAAAGGATAAGGCAAAAAGCAGCCCAACGGAAGTTTAGAAAATACCATGCGTCTGAGAGACACTTTTTCTGATAATTTGAAATTGATCTCATATAATTTTAGCATTCCTTGGATATGAAAAGATACTGCAGTAACCATGCTTGTTCAAGTATGGCTTTATGTAGCTCAGTGGATAGTCCAGTTCATGCAAGCGAGGTGCCACGCGGTATGCTGACCTCAGGGATACAGAGATTTGTGGGGCAGCAGCATTTGGCATAGCCGTATTTTTTACTTCATGAGAGGTATTTATGAGAGGTCTTTATATCCTGGTCCTATTGCTGCCACTCTTCCCACTCTCCTTAGTCTGTCATATTGTTGCTCGTTTCCACTGGAGACACCAGTTGCAGAAGCAAGAACACACTGAATTTTTGGGTGTAGTGGGAGAAATGTAATAGACTTACTTAGCTAGTGTATGGAAGGAATGGAAGAATATGGAAGGAAATATGCAGGCAAGAGTATGTGATTGGAGTACCCAGCCTGCTCCCATCAGAGTCCTAGATAAAACTTTTGAGCTTTACTGACTTTTACAGCATGTGCAAAGTGCTAGTCCCAGGAATAAAACAGATCATAGAAAAAAATGAAAAGGGAGCCTAAAAGCTGGTGTAATTATAGTTCACCTGCTTGAAGCTTTAGTGATTTGGAAAGTCTCAGTTTTGATGCCTATACTAACGATGCATCAAAATACTTGTGAAACATATAGTGAAACAGAATGGTTTTCTAGCACAGCAACTCTTAAATGTACCAATTTCTGTACAAATGCGTCATGTAACTGCGAGAAATTCATCTGGCTTCTCCCTATCTGTCCTGTTAGCTCCTTCCATGTCAGTCCTCTCCTTCCTCCACCACAGTAGCCTACAGTTTTTGAAGTTTCTGTTCTTACTCCCCAGGTGTAGGAAGAACAGTAGGTGCTTCAAAAGAGGTGGACAGACAGAGGCAATGTTAATGGCAGTAACCTGAAACTTACAATTCTTTCCAAACCAGTGAAAATGTGAACTACTTCAAAAATTGAAAGGGGTTTGTTCTGGCACAAAAACTGTGAAGGGAGAAAACTGAAGTTTAGGAAGTGCCCAACCAATACGCTCTTCAGTAGTGCCATTTTGAGAGCCAGATCCTTAAGCAGTTCTCCCGTTGCCAGATGATGAGGCTATTTTTTAATATACTGAAGGAAATATCTTCATACCACTGTGTTTAGTGAAGGTTGTATGAGACTTAGAGCGTGGCAAAGATTTAAGTGAGCTAAAATAGATGGGGTATATTTGTGTCTCTTCCCCCTCCTTTTCCTCCCTTCCCTTCTTCCTCTCTTATCTCCACCCCCCCCCCCCCCACCGCCCCCCACCCCTTTTTTTTTCACCAACATAGAAAGACCATATTGGGACAAGAATATCAGAAATTCTTTTGACATTTGTAGCTAGTCCAATCTAATAGACTTTTTGGAGTGTTCCCAAAAAAGTTGCTGAAGACCATCAAGTTCTTGAGTATCATCTCAATACTTTCTGTAGTAGAAAACAAAGACTGCCAGTCTTGCCAGTGAATACACTACATGAATTAGTGGGTCTTTCCCATGTTTATGTGCTGCCATTTTATTTACTGCTAGGCAAATAGATAATGTTTTCCTTCTTGTGGAATCATATTTCCTTTAAAAGAAACATGCCTATATGTAGCATATTTCTTTTTTCACAGATGTAATTTCTTATTCTTTTGTGTTGTTCTCTTTATTGAGTTTGTGTTGTTCTCTTTATTGAGGACTCAAAGCAATTAAGAGATGAAATAGGTTTGGTAGAACATTCAATATACTTTAATAATGCGTATTTTTCCTTCTGTATATGGAGCGGAGCACAAGTAATGACAAATAAAGGATCTTTGTATATGAAATGTGCGTTTAGATAATGTTATATTATTTGTCCTCATTGTAATTGTATTACGTTGTCTGTCCTTTCTCTATACATGCTAATATTCAACCTGGATTTGTGTGAATGTGTGTATTGGCCTCAGAATTTAGGAGTGGAAGGGTTCTCCTGAGTCACTATGGTTGATTTTTACTTTCACAGCTGTAATACCATATTTTTCTTTGCAATTCCTTTTAAAAAAAATTATTTAAAATCATAACTGGATTTAACTTGAATAACCCTTTCTTTACGGCCAGAAGTCCTGTGGCAGTTTGCGTGAACCTGTGAGGGAGAAGTACATCGTGAACCTTCACGCTGGTTTCTCTAAACTCAAGAACAGTCATACTTGGAAGTACACTGTAATTTTTAGATTAAGGCTTTTACAAATGTTATTGTCCTTCGAAGTAAGTTAAATTGAATACTAGATTCCTTTCAAATATGGATTTGGGAAATTCTGATGTGATTGCCAGTTTTTCATATAAGGGCATTGGTTGTCCAGTAGCTTGTCTTCTGGTATTCATATCAGGCATACATATTTTTTGTGGGTATAGCTTAATTTTACTCTTTAATCTCTTTGAGATTGTATGGGTAAAACTAAGCAGAATTTATCCAACAGGTATGTTCAGCATAGTCTGAGCTTGTTGCAAAGTAACTATGTCTGTTTTTTGAGAAACCTCTTCTTTTCTAGAGTTAAAAATGAATATAACACATTACTTTTTAAATGTTCTTACTGATCCCATTATTCTTTCTGTGCATTTTACAAATAGGATGTGATGTTTTGAGTATGCTTCAGGCTTCAGTAGTTTGTATAATGTTCTATTTTCTGCAGCAAAAGCATGTCAAGGTGATCTCTGTGGGTGGTTAATATTTTCTGGAGTTTATTCTTCAACCATGAAAATATGCAAAACTGGAGAGCTTGATGGTATGTCATATATTTAGGTATAAAATATATATTTTTCAATTTTATCTTCATTAAAAATAACAGAAAAAAATCACAAGTGTAGCAGTATATACTGTTTGTTCATGAGTGAATGCAGCATTTGTCACTCCTGACTTGTGTTTGTGGTTATGCTGGTGAGCAATTCTTGTGATAGCTTAGATTGTAATTTTGTGACAGTATGGTGTAAAAGTGTCATATAAATGGAATATTTTAAAACATAATATTCAAAATCATAGAAAATCATAGAATGTGGGGGGAAATCTCAAAATTATTGAATGTTTGCATTTTAGCAGAAATACTCTTAATTTGTTTGACAGGCTTTAGGTGTTATTTTACTTGTTTTCAAATTAACTACTTTTAAAAACAATTATGGAAAGCAACAGTAACGTCTCTATAAAATAAATGTAACACTGTCGCAGTATTTGAATAGGGAAGAATTACTAGAAATCTTCATTATTAAAGAACTGAAAGGGGCAAAAGCTGAACATTAGTAATGAATGCTTTCACTACTGTTACAGTAGTAACGAGAAAAAAATGGAAGTGAAAATGCCAAATATATCCATATACATAAAATACATTTGATTTATAAAAAAGGAATATTGAAAAAGCTACTGAGCATTTCAACTAAATGCATACATTTTTTTCTTTCAAGACTAAAGCAAACATTATAAGGAAATTAACTGTTACTAAGAAATAATAATGTGCCTGCATGCTGATTGCCTGCTGATAGCATGTTTAATCATTGCTTCTGTCTGTCTTCGCGTTTTGCTTCCTTTAGCCTCTGTCTCTGGGAAATTGTCTTTCTGCTGTTTGTGTAGCATATAGGAGAAGTGAGTCTTTAGTTGTAAATGGGAACTCTGAATGTTTTTCAGGTATGTCATACTAAGGTTGTCCTCCCTGGTACAGTGAAAAGATCCAAAAGGTATTTGCAGCAGAGATCTTTTCATATTTCCCTTGCCATTCCTGGCAGTTTGATTTACCTCATTAAAGGCTGGAAAAGCCACTCGGAGTACCTCCAAGCTCAGGGTCTTTATTCTTGGTGAGAAATTTGTTCTTCTGGAGCTCAGGCAATTTGCAGAACCTGTGAATCACTTTGGTGCACACTCTGGGCATCATAAGGAATATCACACTACTGTTGTCCAGCAAGAGGCAAAGCAAAGCAAGATCTTTACCTTGTGGAAAGAGTTAATCGGGCTGTAGAAGAGCTGCAAAAACATCAAAACCAAAGAATATATCTATGCTCAGCTTTCTGGTGCTTACCTCTGAGAACATGGTCTTTTTAAGGATACAGTTTTCAGTATCAGAAAGAGGAAGCTAAGGACTAGGTCCAGTGTGATACCTCTTTTTTTTGGTGGTCACTCTCCACACAAACCTTTCACTTCTCAAGATAGCAGGACAACTACATCTTGTATCTTAGAAGAGGTTTATGTTCAGCGTTCTTGTCTCATCCCTTTCTCATACCATAGGTGGAATGGGAAATTTTGTAAGCCTACCTACCCAGCAGCTCTACTGATACCAGCACTAGGCAGAGTTGTGTAAGGTGCTTGTAGTCTTACGTTGCTAGTCCCAGAATGACAGTAGTAGTTCTGGTTCCTTACACACACTTACCTGTCACAGATCTCTCATCTCTTCATGCTACTCTTTGATCTGCAGTGGGGGAAAGTCACTGTAATGACATAGTTAATGCTACAGGGAGTCCACAAAACAGCTATCCTGTGTGAAACAGCTTAAGCTGTTGGCGTTACAGAGAGTGAGCTTTCTGGGTACCCTGTTCTTGCAGTCCAGTACTGTGTTCCCGAGGTGAAGCAGGGTGTTCTGTGTCTGACTGGAGGCAGCAGCTATTTGGCTCATCTCCATTCTTTGTGACTGAAGTTTATAAAGATATTTAAAAAGAAAAGCAAAGTTTTACTTTGGTTAGGAATTTGATATTACCATCAAATCTTGACTTATTTCATGCAGCTGATGTGCTAGTGTCCTCACATGCTGTTAGCCACGATGACAGCTTTTATTGGTAGCTGTCTCATTTTTGTGAGAAGATTGGAGGTGTCTACCATCCTCCCCTCTCTGATAGTGGTGGATTGCTCCTGCTCCCCCCATCCCATCTGTGTGTCTTGGAGGCAGAGGTTTCATGGAGGACTCATCCCAAGTTCCTGTTTATAGTTATGCACTGCCCAGAAAGCACTGTTGATTCACTGTAGAAACTGTGGTGGAAAACATCACTTCAAAAATTCTAATTATACTAGATCAGTTGCTTCTATTTGTGCTACAGCAACTTCATTATTTCTTCTAATATATAGTAAGTTGTCTTGTTACATCTTCTCCATATATCTCTAAACTGCCTTTTTGTTCAGAGAGAGTACACACGGTCCCAGAATACATGTGACGATGATGGATATTTCAATGTGTAGCAAAATACTTCTATCATGGAGGGCATAATGGCAGCTGCAGATTTTTGTCAGTATATTATTTGATTGCTTTTCTAATTGCAGAATTCTAATGACAGTCAAAAATGGAAAAATATTATGAGTCAATCTAACAGCACAACTTATTTCAGAAATTTCTGTGTGCAAACATTTCTGATTTGTGCCGGGGGTTGTAAAATTTGGGTGCATAATCAAGTTAATAAAAACACACTTTAGAATTCAATAGATGTGATATATATATTAAAGTTACTAATCTGTAAATGGTGATGAATAGTCCCTTTTTTTTGTACTGGCCATCCAGAGTTCTTACATTATCTGCAGCTGGAGGGTTTTTCCATTCCATCTAAGCAGTGCCGATAAAGTAGGGTGTCACAAAAGGAGAGGAGATACATGGAAACTGTAGAAAATGTATCTTCCACTTTGCTGAAATTTTTTTAAGGAAAAGTATCTTTCAGAAAATTTTATATACCACACTTGTATTGAAATTTTGAAATGGATAACTTTAGCTACTAAATGAAAGTGCAGTACTGTACTTTCATTTCATGCAATAACCACAGTCAGTCAAACAAGTCAAGCCACCTGTTGCGTTGTGATTTTCTTCACGTATAACAACATAGAGGTGGCACTAGGAACACTAAATTTAAACTTGTGTTGGAATTAACACTTAATACCAACTAAAATCCCTCTATTTTACACTTCAATGACTGAAAGAGAGAAAAACCAGAATTAACCATAGTACTTTTGGTCAGAGCTTATTGACTTCAGCAATGAAAGAGAATAAAAATATATTGCAAATATATTTTTTTCGCTGCGTGTCAGAGAACACTGTTTCAATACCTATCATCTGGCACATGACAAAATAAAGTTGGTTTTATCAGTGAAATTCATGTGTTTGCTTTGCGATTAATGTAGACGTATTAGCATGTATTTTGTATGACTTGGGCTAAAGTTTTAATAAATCATATAGAGATTTTGGCATCAGGAAAGTGATTTATAAATTCATGATAAAAATAAGTGGATAAGATGCAAAAGAGCAAGGGTAAGCATGGAATTCTTTGGTTAAGACTCAGATGAGCTTCCAAATGTAAGAATTTACCTGAGCAGATTTAAATGTTGCTATAATTGCTCACTACTGAAGCCTTGTAAAAATAATGTAAAATCTGGTGAACGTAGCCCAGTCATTTTGTACTTGACGTGGTGGGCTTGATTCTGTGTCCTGCAAATCTGAGATACCTTTAGAGGGCTGGCAGATATGCCACAGGAGACCTTCACCCTTCTGAAGTGACAGCTGGAGGCTACATGGGATTTATCTGGGACACTAGGCACTCTGTGGGCAACTGAGTAGAGCCTGCCATGTTTGCAGAGTAACCGAGGAAGGATATTTTCTCTTCTTTGCAGTGTTATAGATTGTTCTGTTTTTAATGGATGTCTTGAATCCTTAGAAAGGCCCCTACAGAATGTTTTGAACTCAAGGGCCAGATCTTGTTTGCTTGTCTCAGGCAAAGAGTTTTATTACAACCAGTGGAGTCACCAGAGTGCTGACTCAGAGAAGCTGAAATGGTGCCAGCTGTATATTTATTTCTCTTTATAACATATCTACCGAAAGGTGTGCAGTGGAGATGGAATCATAGGTATAACAGCATTGCATGTATGCTAGTTGTGGAATCCATAAATAAAGGAATTTCAGAAGTCCTCAGTTCTGGCTTTGAATCTATTCTACTGAAATCAGTGGGAATTTCACTATATTAGGGTATCCTAGTTACATCAGTCCTGAGCTATCCTGGAAATCTTTTCCATCTAGTAACATTTCAGAAAGTACCTCTTACAGTTTTTAATGGTAGTATCACATGAAATAAAATTTATTTTTGTATTTCATTGAAAAGTTTCAGTTGCTTTAAGTCAAGGACAGTTTAAATTTCCTCCAGGCAGTACGCAACACAAGGCCTTTCCGAGACTGCTGGCAGGCAGTTTTCGAAAGGGTCCTTTTTACATTACAGTTCAGGGCAGCAGGATCATATTTAAATAAATGCTTCATGACATCAGTAAGCCGTGACTTTAATCTCTTTTACTTTACCTTTGACACCAGCATATTGGTGCTTATCTTTACCTGCATTTTAACATTTTCACTGTTTATTCTTTCATTATTCCCATTAATTTCTTCTTCTTCTACTCCATCATCTGTCTTTCCTTCTTTTTTCTATCATCTCCTGCTTTCATAACTTAACTCTTCAGCTGCTTGCGTTTGTCCTGTTATCACCACACAAGACTGGATAAGGGCAGGTGGAAGAGCTACTGCTGAGTAACATCTGAAGTGCATCTGCTGTGGTGTGACAGACCATCTGCGTGCTTTAAATACCAGCTTACTTGATCTTTTTCATTTACTGTACTGGAATTATGTTTGTCCTTGTGCCTGCATGGCCACATGTGCACCCAGAGCTATGCCAAAGCCCCTAGAGTCTACAATGCAGGACACCCAGCAGTAACACACTTGTCTGCTGGTACTCTTACTCGTGCTTGCTTTCTTTTCCCCTTCTACCAGGTATATACCTTGGCTTCCACAACTTGCTCTTACTGCCCTCTTTTGCGTTCGGCACTTCACTTCTGTTACTGTTTATCATGTTTTCATCTCTCAGTTTTGAACAGAGATATTTCCCATTTCTTTTGTTAAATTTGCTTGTGAAACAAAAGTCTGCTCGTTTGACTGAGGTTTACTGCATGTATGGTGCAATGGGATCAACATCAATTCTGTATAACGTAGTGTTTTTCATAGAAAAGTTTCAGCCATTGTGACAATACTTGTGTTCTTTACAGAAACAAGCCATGAGTATGACAGCTTAGATTTTGTCATTTCTGACTTATTTTAAACGAGGTAGAAGTTTTAAAAAACTTTATAGCTGGGATGCTGTAATGTATATGTTACAGTAATGTGGGAAAGACTTCTAAAGCGTGTTGTATTGGGGACCATATATATAGCAGTAGGGGATTTTAAAATTAAATTGCTGCTTTTTTAATTTCACTCTTTTAAGGCTACCAGTCTTCAGAATATATGCAGTAAGTTTTCACAATGTTACAGAATATAAACGGCCTTCAAATTATTAGCACAAGGTCCAGTGTTGTGATTCTGTAAAGACGGTAGGTAAAAGTGTGGTGGGTTAGCTTTGGCCAGCCGCTCGCTCACTCCCCCTCCTCGACAGGACAGGGGGGAGAAAACAGGATGAAATAAAGCTGGTGTGTTAAGATAAAGACAGGGAGATGGCTTACCAGTTACTGTTATGGGCAAAGCAGACCTGTCCTGGGGAAAATTAATGTAATGCCAATTAAAATAGATTTGGGTAGTGAGAAATAAAATTAAAGCATCGCTTTCCCCAGGAAGCAGCACCTCACCTTCTTCACTGACCTTGGTGTTCGCCGGGCTGTTTCTCACACTTTTTTCCCTCTCCTCCTCTGCCTGTGTGGTGGTTTTGCACTTCCCTAAATCTCTTTCCCCCGAGGTGCCACCAGCGTGGCCGAGGGGCTCAGCCGTGCCCTGCGGTGGGTGGGCTGGAGCCGGCTGGAACCGGCCGTGTCCGGCACAGGGCAGCCCCGGCCTCTCCTCACAGAGGCTGCCCCGCAGCCCCCGCTGCCAGAACCTCGCCACAGACACCCGGACAGTAAATAGTCTATAGTATGGTTGTGGGGGAAATAATTATTCGTGACTGAAAGGAAAAAAAGAACTCCACATGAACTATGTGGCATGTTTTTCTAGGTTTTTGGATGAAGTGAGAAACAAAAACTTAAATCAAGATAGCTCCTTTTAGCTCTGCTCACCTTAGTGAGTACTGTTCAGGCCAGAGACGCGCGACAGAGGGGTTGAGACTAGATGAGGATTGGCCTACTTGATCTGAAAAACCAAAACCTAGATAGTTGAAGCCCCATAGCTGAACTGTTTTGATAAACAGTAAAAAACATGAACCACTTTCTTGCAAGGAGAGGCTTTTGTTCGTCACACGGTAAGATATGGAAACTAAAAGCTGAAGTTTAGGTACTACGTAGTAATTCTCTGTGGAATGTAAATGTAAGTTTTTGTGTTTCATGTTCCTGATTTTATAGGGGAAGGTGCTTATTTTTTTAGAGTTAGAGGCTATAGGTTTGTGCCACTGATGATTATATATAAAAATGAAAGCAGTTTAGTCACAGAGCCTGTATGTTACCTGACAGTTTTTAATGAGTCCTGATGGGTCAGTGGAAAGATTTTCCTTCTGGGGCATTGGATCAGACTCATATCCCTGACAGGAATTTCCACAGGATCATACTCAGTCAATTGTCATAAACTAAAATTTGTTGGCTCTGCAACAGCCAAAGCAAACGATGTTACTGGCAAAAGTAATCACATTGTACCTTTTTGAAGTGAAGTTCTTACCTGCCACGATTCTCTTACCATTTGCATTTCAATCATCCCTCTTTAAAAGAAAATATATGTTAATATTTTGGAAAGCAAAAATGTGTAGTTTAGCTTATTAATATTTTACTGTATTTATTTTATATCGAGTTTGTACAGTGGCTGGAGGTGTTTGTATGAGGGCCATTTTATTCATATAAAATTGATTTATTGATTGAAGAAAGTCACAAGATGAGCATAAAAATAGAAAAATGTCTGTCCAAGAAAATTTATTGCTTTTAAAATATAAAAGCTATCCACATTCCCATTATGTTTTGATTTGTATGTTTCAGATAGAAGATGTTTTGTGTTTCATGAGCAACATGTGCATCATACAGTGCGGGAGGTTGCTATGGGAATTGTTGTACTCATTTATTATGAAAGTTGATGCAGAAATGAGAATTTGTATAAATGCCTAAATTAACTTGTGCCCTTCATTTAGTTTGAAAATTGTTATTTTTTTAAATCCATTAAATAGATTAAACTCATTCCAGCACACTTGCTTCTCTATGAACAAATACATTTTCTTATCTTATGAAAAATCAACGATTTGATCACTCTTTCTTTGACTTTTACCATTGGTTAAAATCACTAGGCCTTGCTGCTGTGACAATATTGTCCAAAAGGTGATTAAAAATAGTTACAGAAGATATTACCTCTGTATTTACTGTGAGATCACATACAGAAACCTACTGAATGTGAAGTTGTACTGCAGTTCTGCAGGTATGTGAGACAGTTCCCAAAAGTTGCAGGGAACATTTGGACCCTGCATACAGTGTATTTTCAAAAGCTGAATTCAAATTTCTTCATACAATTTAAAGTTCTTGTCCAGAAAGTCACACTGAATCTGAGAAAAGCGTAGCTAGAGCACAACCAGGGTATCGCAGAGCAACTACTAACAGCGGCCAAGTAAAAATACAGGTATCAGTAGCTACTATTTTCATTCTTTTTTTGCTACTGAAAGCAAGTGCACCAAAATAATGATATCAAATGACTACAGCCAAAAGTAATATGAATGGAGATGAGTAAAAGTCAAATCTGATGACCTGGACTCTCTCAGAATCTAAGGGCACATTCAGAGAGGATAGTGGCACCGTATCTGTTATGTCTAGTAAGCCGCAGGTCTCTGCTCACCAGCAGTAACCAGCCATACCACCGACCTGGCTGCAGTCAGCGTTTAGGAGTAGCATAGCATATGGCTTTTCTCCACCAGCACGGTGGCGCAGAAGTCACTGTCCAGAACTTAGGGGACGCTCTGTTTAGGTCTGCTGCTTCCTAGGAACAAGGCCTCTTCCGTTAGGTGAGTGTGTCATTCTTCAGTTACAGATGAGGAACAGGACATCAGTGAGTGTGCTTTTGGAGTCATCTAATTTACAGGAGGAAAATAGATCCCAATGTGTTAAGTGACTGCATAATGGAAGACAAGGAACCATGAGTGGAACACGTGATTCTTGAGAACTGGACATAGCTACAGCTGGGGGGCTGGAAGTCCGTGAAAATAAGCCCCACCAGTGTCTCTTCTCCTCTCAGCTTGCTCTAACTATTTGTAGTTATTCACGCCATTTGGCCTCCAGGAAGCCATTTATTTCTATCTAGCTTTTTAATTTTCCTTTAAAAAAAAAAAAAGTTTTTAACCTTCTGCATGCTTGCACCTTTTTATGCATTATACTGCAGTGATTCGAGAAACTTTTTAGCATATGGGTGGACTGCCCACAGTTGGATTTGAGGTCCAAGCCAGTCTAGATCCACCAAGGACTTTAGCATCTCTGATGTCCTGTAGCTCAGTTACACATTTTGAAAGAAATCACCCTTTTTTATTTGTTTTGAACATGTGTCCAGCAGCTTGGTTTGTTAATTCTTATGTCAGTGTTGGCCTTCTCCATGCCCTTCCCACACTTTGCACTTTTTTCATATCTCTTTCAATCATCTCTTTTCCAACCTGTAGCATCATAGTCTACATAGCTATTGCCTGTACGGAAGCCATCAGTACTTTTGACTGTTCTGTTTTTCTCTGAATCTTCTACAGGTCTACAGTAACTTTTTTGGCTAGTGAGGGAAACGGAGCAAGAGCTATATGCTAGGTTCTAGACACTGTTGCGTTGCCACTGAATTTATAGTTGCATGATGATCTTTTTGTTTTGTTTCCTCCCTGCCTTTCTTAGCACTTCCTGTGTTCAGTTTGACTGCTACTGAAAACTGAGCTGAGATTTTCACAGGGCCATAATTTATAGTTGCAAATGCTCATTTTTAAGTTGTTCAAAGCCTATCATTGCATAGTTAGCATTGTTTCTTCTCTGTAGACATGATTGTACATTTCTTCTCATTAAATTTTAAGGCCTGTGACACAGTCCCCCACAACATCCTTCTCTCTAAATTGGAGAGAGTTGGATTTGATGGGTGGACTGTTTGGTGGATGAGGAACTGGTTAGATGGTTGCATCCAGAGGGTAGTGGTCAACAACTCAATGTCCAGATGGAGATGGGTGGCAAGTGGTGTCCCTCAGGGGTCTGTACTGGGACCAGTACTCTTTAATATCTTCATCAATGACATAGACAGTGGGATCGAGTGCACCCTCAGCAAGTTTGTAGATGACACCAAGCTGAGTGGTGTGGTGGACGTGCCTGAGGGACGGGATGCCATCCAGAGGGACCTGGACAAGCTCGAGAAGTAGGCCCATGTGAACCTCATGAGGTTCAACAAGGACAAGTGCAAGGTCCTCCACCTTGGTCAGGGCAGCCCTTGCGATCAATACAGGGGATGAAGGGATTGAGAGCAGCCCTGAGGAGAGGGACTTGGGGGTGCTGGTGGATGAAAAGCAGGACATGAGCTGGCAATGTGCACTTGCAGCCCAGAAGGCCAACTGTATCCTGGGCTGCATCAAAAGCAGCGTGGCCAGCAGTTGAGGGAGGTGATTCTGCCCCTCTACTCTGCTCTGGTGAGACCCCACCTGGAGTACTGTGTCCAGCTCTGGAGCCCCCAACACAAGAAGGACATGAATCTGTTGGAGCGGGTCCAGAGGAGGGCCACAGAGGGCTGGAGCACCTCTCCTATGAAGACAGGCTGAGAGAGTTGAGGTTGTTCAACCTGGAGAAGAGGAGGCTCCGGGGAGACCTTATTGCAGCCTTCCAGCACTTAAACGAAGCTTATAAGAAAGGTGGGGACAAACTTTTTAGCAGGGCCTGTTGCAATAGGACAAGGGGTAATGGTTTTAAACTAAAAGAGGGTAGATTTAGATGAGATGTAAGGAAGAAATAGGGTGGTGAGGCACTGGCACAGGTTGCCCAGAGAGGTGGTAGATGCCCCAAGCCTGGAAACATTCAAGGTCAGGTTGGATGGGGCTCTGAGCAACCTGATCTAGTTGAGGATGTCCCTGCTCATTGCAGGGGGAATGGACTAGATGACCTTTAAAGGTCCGTTCCAACCCAAACTATTCTATGATTCTAAATATTACCTGCTATTTATCACTTCACGTTCAGTATTATATTTTCTTTCCACAGTTCTTCAGTCTGCCGTCATCTTTACTAGCCATGGTTTAATGTTAGAGACAATGTTGTCACATCATGGCTCATCCCCTTTCCAAATAATTTTTGATTATGCTGAACAGCACTGGCCTTCTTACAGATAGGTGCTTTGGGTCTCCATTGCTGATCTCTTTCTGGGAAATACTGCAAACTGTCATTTATTCTTATTCTTAATATCCTCTCTTTTATTATTTTAAGCAGTGCAAGGACCTCCTTTTTTTTCTCCCATGCAGTTTAGTTTCTTTTAGAGACTTTGGGTAAGCTTATACAATGATTTTTGGAAATATATTACTTACAAGTGGATCTCTTTTGTCCATGTTCTCAGTGACTTCTCCAAAACACCTGTGATCATCCGAGACATGGCTTTCCTCTTCATACTGGAATGTTGACTCCTTCCCAACGTGTCACATATATTGACATACACATCTTCTTTATTATAGTCTGTACCAAGTTGCCTAGTGTGAACTCCATGTGTACTGATCTGTAGTTTTCTGGATCTTCTCTAGATTTTTTTGCATTGATTTCATGTTTACCACCTTCCTTTGACACTGAGACAATTTGAAGCAGGCATTTGTTCATTATTATAAGTTCAGCTATTTCATACTCGTGTTCCTTTAGAGCTGTTGATGGGATACACTCCAGTGAAATAATCTGTTAGAGCTCAGTTTGTCTTTTTGTTCTCATCTTCTCTAATGGCACTTCAGTTTAAGACAGATCCTCTCATGCATCTCTCTAAGGAGAGTGTCTGGCCTAGTAACTTCTCCAATCTCCTCTACTGTGGATGCAAACCCAATTTTTTTGTGGCCCCTTCTCTCTGCCAGCCATGGGCAGAAGCTCCTACGTGGCTGTATGTGGGAGGCTCCTCACTAGGCCTGATCCTGACCCCCAGCCTTGGCCTGTCCCCACTGAGGTGCCTGATACCGTGGGCTGGGGCTGCCCCCGGCTGCCCCCCGGCCTGCCATGCTCCCTGGCTGAGGGGGGCCGGGTCCTGCCCTGCCCCCAGACAGCCCCCACCACTGGTGGCCCCCAGCCCATAGGGAGCTGCCGGTCCCTGCAGCTTTCTGACACCTTACTGCGTATTTATATTTAAGCCTCCCAGAGATTACAATCCTTTCTGTTTTCCTCACTTGGATACAACTTGAAGCTTTTAGAAGGATGCTTTTTTCTTTCTAATAACCTCCTTCATGCTGTTTGTTCATGACAGCTCCCTGTTCTGGATTTTCTCAGTCTTTTTTGATAGGTTGTATGCATTTCTTCTGAGCTTGCAAAAGGTGTCTTTAATCAGTCTCCATGCCACCTGTAAAGATGTGACTCTTGTAGCTGTCCCTTTTTTCTTCCTTGTAACAGGCTTACTCATTTTTATTCAGTGACCCTCTTTGAAATAGTGGTAGGGTTTTTTTGGCTTTTGTTGCCCTTTCAAGGACATGGATTCCAATCTATGTCAAAGCAGTTATTGACTGTGGCTAGAAATTTACTTTGGGTCATACCCCAATGTGATGTGTACTTGTACAAGACAGGCAGAAATAGCTAACGGCCCTAATATTTATCTGCCGTACTTCTAGGGAAATTTTGTAATGTTATGAAGGTGCTCTGTTTCTTAGGTGTCTTTAGGGATTGGTTCAGAACATGGGTTAAATTTATATCCCCTTGACTTCCTCAATGTCATCTTCCTTGGCTGTTGCTGAAGGAGAATCTCTGGGTTGTTTAACATGAATGGACTGTTAACTTCCAGATGTACCTGATAATCAAGAGCAGTCATTCTCTAATTTTTGTGAAAAAAACCCTGAATCTTTGAGCTTGCCCAGTAACCTGAAGTGGCCCATATGAAACTACAGCATAGGTGAAGACTCGATTGTGCATTTGTGTCTGTAGGGAGGATGGGCCTGTATGTAAGAGTTTTCTCTCCACAGTTTGATGTAGGTCTGAGTAGGGAAATGAGGAGCAGATGACAGAGTTGTGTGAGCAGCGTCCCCTAGAGAGGTCTCTTACTCAGGTCACTGGGCAGGGTCTCTGAGAAGAAACGTGCCATCAAGGACATAAAACTCTCTTCTTCTTTGCAAAAGACACAATAAATGAAGTCATGCCAAATGTCGGTTTTAGGGTAGGGACCTCTGTGAGGATCTAGTCGTCTTACGAACATTTAGTTTGCAAAAATTGTCTGTAGCTAACCATGGTGGTCATATCAGTATTGAACCAACCTCATAAGCAGTGTAACCAGTCCTTGAGGTGTCCAGACTGAGGACGTAGTAAGGCCATGGAAGCCCCATGGAAACCCCGTGCTGATGAGGGAGTAACCCGCTGTTCAGCCAAAGTGGAAAACACCTACTTAGCAGATGCTGTGAACAGTCAGCTAATGGAGGTGACAGCAGTTGGTGGAACAATTGCCTGTCTTTATTTTCATGGTGATTGTCTTAGCAGGAGGTTGTGGTTGCCCAAGCAGGTTATCTTAGAACCTTTTCTTGTCTGTTTGTTTGGGGTTTCTTTGTTTGTTTTTTCTCTTCCATTTTTTCCACAGTTTGTTTGGCTTACTTATCTTCTTTTTTCCCTGTTTTCCTTTTGGTCTTTAGAAGCTTAAGGGGCATGTGCATCATGTTTTCTGGCAGTTTGTGGATTTTTTTGTGTATTTTGATTGATTAGATGGGTTCTACGTTGTTTGGGGTGTGGAGTTTAACTGTTCTGTGTTTCTTTTTTCCCCTGGAAGTTGTTTGTATGACTGTTTAATTTTTTATATTTTGTTGTTATTTTTGTTGGGTTTGCAATTTATTTGTTTAGATGGGGTTTTTGTGGGTGGGGGAGAAACAGTAGGAGCTGGAGCTCCACATGCAGATGCAAAACTATGGCATCATTGGAATAAATTGCCAAGTGGCAGAACAACTTGAATGGTGGGAGTTCAGTGATGGATAGATGAGAGTCAGGCAGAGAAGGGGTGGGAGGGTTGCCCTTTATGTGAAGGAGTGGTTTGAATGTGTGGAGCTCTTATGTGTGAAGGTTTTGATTCGATATAAGGGAAAAGATTTTCAAAGAAAGGACAACTATGCAGCAGAACAGGTTGCCTAGAGAAGCCAGGTTGTGGAATTGCCTTTTTTGAAAGTTTTGAAGATGCATCTGGCTGATGTCCTAAGTGACCCAGTCAAAATTCAGGTGCTGCTTTATGCAGGAGTTTGGACTAGACAACCTCCTAGTGTGAGTGAATGAGTCTCTGCTATGGTGCATGCATCATGGCAGAAAGGTCGGGTGCTCTTTGACTTTATGCGTTACTGATTTATAAATCTGTACATACGTCTCCTTACAAGAACAAACTAGATATGTAAGACAACCCAGGATGATCACCATATATGTGCTCTTATGAGATCATACTTTTTAAAGTTGTTACTTCTACGTTCTCATCTGATAGTATTCCTGGATCCCTTCTAATGATGTCACATGAGAAAATGGAAAAACCAAACTGAAATTCTGGAAAAAAATCACAAAATTGCAGTACCATTGTGTTTGTGGTATTGTAGATCAAACTATTTAGGAATAGTTCATTGCTTTCATTTTTATTTATGTTCTTCTACCCCAATTAATGTAGGCTGCTGCAGTTTATTATGATAAGAAAATTCAACAAGTGGAAAGTGGTTCTTCTCTGAGCTGTCTTACAATAAATTACATGTTTTCAGAAGACATGCCTGAAGATAAAGTAAGGCATGGTATCTGTGCACATTGGATAAATTGTTCAGAAATCTCCATGAATATGATATTGGTATCGTGCATACTTAGAAGATTAGTGTCAACATGGGTTATCTATCATGTAAGTGCAAGTCAAGCAAGTTAGACCTGCCTCAGGGGTGGTTTAGTCTGTATACCCAACTATTCAGACAATGCTGCTGTGGAGGTTCTGGAAGAGGACTGAGGCGGTGTGATTTTTCCTTTGCTCTAGGCTTCCTGTTTGCTTGTACTGTCTCCATTTTCTCCAGTGTGCCTTGATAAGTAGAGGTAATTAGTGTCCGATTAATCTTTAGGATAAATAAGACCTAAATGGAACACCCTGTCTCCCCAGGCCTGCCCCCCCCCACCCCCGCGCCAAGAAGCGTTCTATTTAACCTGTACATCAGCTACACAGTGAATAGGACATACTGGAAGTAGATGATATATTTAGTCCATGTCATCATTTTTTTCTGTCACCGGGCAATTTCCAAGGCATTAAATACTAAATTTTTAATGTTTTTCTGTAAATTTTATTATTTTCCTTGACCTATTTCTTTGCATAGTTGCATGTTGTCATGATTAATTGAGTATAGATATTTTGATTAGCAAATTCCATGTTGTGAGAATTCAAGATTAATTTTAGTGGTATAGAATATAATGTGAAATTTTATAAGTACCTAGCATTTGTTAAAAATTTTGGAAAAGATATAGTTGGGGAAGGTTGGCAGCTCAAGAAGCATTCAGGTATTCATTATTTTCTCTGTGCCAGGTAAAAAAATGGTTGCTTTTACCACTACCACAGTAATTCCGTTTGGACCCAGTGATAACATAACAAAATCCAGCCTTCATTCGTCTAAGTAGTAATGTAGAGTAGCATGTAAAAATTGGCTAATGAGATCACAGTAGTATGAAGGTCTTTTCATAGGCTCATTTAACTTTGGAATGATTATGAAACATAACTACTAATTTATTTTGCATGTTCTTGTTAATTATAATGGCATTCAGTAGTGCTCATCTGGTTATGAGCTTCTGAGTATTTCTCTGTCACAGAAATTGTTTAACTCAATACTTGGATTCATGAAGAAGGGGAGTATTTTTTTTTCTATTTGCAGTTCTGTAATTTACATAATATTCTTTAAAAATGCATATTTTTTGTAGTGTAAATTAATGTCTTGAAGTAGTTTAAATATAACTAAAAATACATAGTCTGACTATTAAGTAACTTTAAACATTTTTATTTCATACTTTTAGAAGATATACATTATAGATTGTGTGCAAATTATGTATTTTCAAATAAAATTCAGGATGTCTCATTGACATATAGTGCAATTTAAGACTTGCTCGAAAGTCCTGTTATGAATTAAGACTTCTTTTGTTTTTAATTGCATGGGAGGGCTGTATGATGGAAAGGTGGAAGCTGTGGATACCGGTGAATGTATATGCCTTTAAAATAATAGTCAATCTCTCCAGCGAGTAATTCTTGCTTTACTGAAACGAATTGTGTCTTTGGCCCAATCTGTCTGATTCAAAACAAGTATATACCTTATATAGGTGACCCTCAGCCATGTTCTAAAATATTCCTGAATGCTTTGGTGAGTAGTGCTTCACTGGAATATTTTATACAAATACCCACTTAAAGCAATAATGCAGTTTGAACCATTTTTATGGTAGAAAAAAATGTGAACAAGCAGATCTCGTGTGAAATAGAGACACATCAGAATGGCTGTTGATCTATGAAATAGCAATACTGCATAAGAGCTGTATTGCACTTCGGTGGGTTTATTTACGTTTCAAAAAATACCAAAGAACACCAACAGGGCAGGATAATGAATAAGAGCATGTAGTGTCAAACCAAAATGTTGTCATAGGGGCAGTGTTCAAACATATAACAGGTAAACTTATCCTAATGATTTGTGGTCTAAATGTAAAATGAGCTAAGAGATGAATGCAACAAATAAATGAATGAGTTAAAGGGAACGGCTTGCAGCACGTGCACATTGTATTCATTTATTTAAGTCAAGTTTCAAAGGAATGTCTTCATCCAGGAATGAATTCGGCTTTCATTTTGAATTAAATTATTTTTATATTCTACTGATTTCTGAAACAACCGTGACAATTCACATAAATAAGAGCCAAATTTTGTTAGTTGTGCTCATAATGAATAATGCTTTATTATTCAAAAAGTCTAGTGCAGCATATCATATGACAAAATGCTACCAACTGCATAGCTTTGTCAGTGTTGAAAATGGATCTATCACCTGTATAGCTTCTGTGCTAGGTGGGTGATCATAATTGTTATACATTTTATCATTTGGAGAAAAATGTTATTAGAATTCCTGTAAATCTACATTTTAGTGAGCATCTACATATCAAATTAATTCAGTTGTTGACCAATGCACTTTTCCGTTCTCAGATATTACAGAAGTTTGTGGTATTTGCTTGTTTAACTCAAATTTTAGAGACCTGAACAGGAAGTCAAAGATGAGTGGCATGCAGATGACTTTCGATTCAATTGTATTCTGCTCATCACGTGATGAGAGTGTTCCTGCCTGAGTAAACAGTACTACAGAATTGCTTGAACTTTCATCTGCTGCAACTATATTTAAAAAAGAAATTCTGTCAGGATCCTTTTAAGGCTTTGGTTGGCAAGTTCTGTCAATTTGATTGTAAACTTTTAAGGTTCAGATGGATCTGAAGAAAATCATAGAATCATAGAATGGTTTGAGTTGGAAGGGACCTTAAAGATCATCTAGTTCCAACCTCCCTGCGAGGGACAGGGACACCTTCCACTAGACCAGGTTGCTCAAAGCCCCATCCAACCTGGCCTTGAACACTTCCAGGGATGGGGCATCCACAGCTTCTCTGGGCAACCTGTGCCAGTACCTCACCACCCTCATAGGGAAGAATTTCTTCCTTATAGCTCATCTAAATCTATCCTCTTTCGGTTTAAAGCCATTACCCCTTGTCCTATCACTACATGCACTTGTCAAAAGTCCCTCTCCAGCTTTCTTGTGGGCCCCCGTTAGGTACTGGAAGGCTGATAGAAGGTCTCCCCAGAGCCTTCTTTTCTCCAGGCTGGACAAGCCCAACTCTCTCAGCCTGTCTTCATAGGAGAGGTGCTCCGGCCCTCTGATCATCTTCATGGCCCTCCTCTGGACTCACTCCAACAGGTCCATGTCCTTCTTGTGTTGGTGGCCCCAGAGCTGAACGCAGTACTCCAGGTGGGGTCTCACCAGAGCAGAGTAGAGGAGCAGAATCACCTCCCTCGAACTGCTGGCCATGCTTCTTCTGATGCAGCCCAGGATACAGTTGGCTTTCTGGGTTGCGAGCGCACATTGTCAGGTACTGTTGAGCTTCTCATCAACCAACATCCCCAAGTCCTCCTCAGGGCTGCTCTTAATCCATTCTCCACCCAGCCTGTATTTGTGCTTGGGATTGCCCTGACCCATGTGCAGGACCTTGCACTTGGCCTTGTTAACTTCATGAGGTTTGCATAGGCCCACCCCTCAAACCTGTCAAGGTCCCTCTGGATGGCATCCCTTCCCTCCAGCACGTCCACCGCACCACACAGCTTGGTGTCGTTGAGAAACGTGCTGAGGATGCGCTTAATCCTACTGTTTATGTTGCTGACAAAGATGTTAAACAGCGCCGGTCCCAATACCAACCCCTGAGAAAAGCCACTCGTCACGGGTCTCCACTTGGACATCGAGCTGTTAACCACAACTCTTTGAGTGTGACCATCCAGCCAGTTCGTTATCCGCTGAGTGGCCCATCCGTCAAATCCATGTCTCTCCAATTTAGAGACAAGGATGTTGTGTGGGACAGTGTCAAATGCTTTGCACAAGTCCAGGTAGATGATGTCAGTTGCTCTTCCTTTATCCACCAACACTAACCCTGTCATAAACACCACCAAATTTGTCAGGCACGATTTGCCCTTATTGAAGCCATGTTGGCTGCCACCGATCACCTCCTTATTTTCCATGTGCCTTAGCATAGTTTCCAGGAGGATCTGCTCCATGATCTTGCCGGGCACAGAGGTGATCGAATTGTTAGATATTGAAGAATAGAAAAAATATGTCTGTAAGCAGTGTCAATATGGGAGAGGTAAACAATGATTAAAGATCTACCTGCTATGGTCCAAGGGATGGGACATGCTGGCTCAGTTGGAGGGAGGGTAAAGAAATGTTATTGTTAAACTGGAATAACTGGAATGATTCAGGTCCAGGTTTTAGGATGCAAACAAAAATCAAAACAAATCAATGTTTATAACAAAAGTAATATTATTTTTAAGAAGCAGCTGCCTTTGTCAGGTAAATCACTGGCATGTAGTGTAAATGAAACATAGGTCAAAAGGTTCTAAAGCTTCTAAAGGTTCTAAAGCTTCTAAAGGTGAAGATTTGTACTGGTAAAAAGAAAGTTGATAGGTAAGGCCTACCATCTGTCTGTGGCATATCTGTCACATCTACTGTGTGCGATCCTGTCCACTTTAATATTCCTTACTGACTTCTGAAAAATTGTACAAATCCTGATAATTCAAAAAGACCAAAGATAAAATTTCAATAATCAAGAGTAATGAGTGTGGTTGTTTTCATATTAAGAATAATTACAGTAAAATATTATCATCAAAAATTTCTTCTAAGAGGACTGTATCTTGCCAAAATAGGTCTTGTTTTGATGTAAGATTTCATACATCATAACTATCTTGGCTTTCTTTCTGAGCTGAAGCAAAATGTGATGTTTAATATGATACAAGCTAAGAAAACTGATTATTTGAATTTTTTTTAGCATAAAGGAATATAGGAAAAAAGAGAACTACGGAATATTGATGTTTAAGGCTTACATATTAACATCTGTCAACAAACAACACGTATTGTTTAAGAAATAACCATAAGGTGTATTTCTGTCTAAACTTCAGTTGCACAAGAAACTTCAAAGATTTAGAGGCATAGCTACACCTGCAATCTTTTAATGGGAAATAGGAGAGCAAGGTGAATGCTTCTCTCTCAGTTGGTTGGACATTTCCATTCTGGATCCAGGGTGACCACATGAGCATCAAGCAAAGTTTCGTTGACACATATTTTACTTTCCAACAACTTTTAAGAATTGCCACCCACCTTCACCTCCTCCTATTTGCCTCAGGATCCTTACCCGTTTTTAACATTTTCTTCTTTTTTCTCTGTGTATTAAGAGCTCATAAGATTTCCTTCTCATTTCCCAGTGCTGTCCTACTGTGCAGGGGTTTCACGTAGTGTTTATTCCTCCAGCCTGTCATTCTTTGCTCTTCCTTCTTCACTTGCTCTACTACAGAGGCTGCCAGGTAGCTTTCAGTTTTCTAGGAACTTCGACCTTCTCAGCAGGTTTTGTTACACTCTACAAACAAAGGAAGAAGTTAGAACTGCAGCTCTTTTAAATGTCCAAACATCTTGTAACAAAGTGTGTATTAATAATACCAGTTGGAACACAGATTTTTTTTTTAAACTGTGGGAAAGCAGTCTTTTCTTTATAAAATTCTATATTCATTTTACTCTTCGGTCTGCTTCTGTCTGACCTTGTCAGCAAGGGAGAATTGCCAAGAGGCACCAGCGAGAGGCTGGCAGGATCAACTTCAGAAGTAGCAAAGTTTCAGGCATTAAGGCTATGTCTGTATTAGTAAATTAAACAATGCTTGGAAATATTTCCAGGTCTTTGCCGCAGTTTTGGTCTTTGCAAACTAACATTTTTCCAGAAAATTCCCAGACATTTATTCAACCACCTCCGCTAGACAGTTTGCATGCAGCCCCTCTGTTTCGGAGCGTATGTGAGCATAGATGTAGGATTATCTGTGCCAGTTGATTGCAGCAAAGAGAAATGTACTCAGACATTGATGTCTAAATATACTTCCTATGGACCTACATGGTCTTTATTTCTTCTGCCTTGTCCAACCTTCTGCCTCCGATGCAGTCTTGCAGTCTCAGCTTCAAAGCTGTTTTTTTCTCTTTACTTGTCCTTTTGTCCTTCCTAAAATACATCTAGATTTAAATTTCATTGGCATGCTGTCTCCCAGCTTCTGTTCCTTCGTTCAGAAGACCCTGTGAACTTATTGGTAGTGATACTGTGTGCGGTTCTCGGTCTGGAACAAACTACTTCAGGGAAGCCTCCCTCTCGTTTGCCTTTAGGTACTTTAACAATAAAAATAGAATAAAAAAATAAGACTAGACTTTGAGTGATGCCTTATCTGTCTCTACTGCAAGGCAGAAACTTGATGAACAATTACATTTCTTTGTGGACTACATTTAAGTTGACTACTTGTTAAGAGAGTCTTTCAACTTGCTCAGTCTTTCAAACAAAATGTTTATGTCAAAATAGAAAAATTAAAAATTATAACTCCTTTTTCTTTCAGAATATTTATGAATCAGTTTATGCACATCTGGAATTAATTAGAGGGTGTGATAAAGCCAAATTCTATGTTGTTTCTGTTAAATAATGTCTAAATAGCTGTAAACATTTCTCTTTGTCTTGTCAGGATGGTGGTACTGGAATTGATTTGGGACATCACTTCAGTTCAAGGTTGAAGTTAAAGGGTCTTTTTGAGGCTTAGAAGAAGCAGGTGAGTACTGAGTGTTATTTTTTGCAACTGTCTTTTGTTCTGGAATTGCTGTTCTTGCTTACCAGTCCATATTCAAATAGCTGGTCTCTGCTTCCTCTGATTCACTCAGATGTATGGCTGCTTGTATTATGACTAGATAGCAGAGAATATTTACGTCATGTAGGCTTTCCCTACATGCTTTTTCAGCACCTGCCACAAAAGTAAGTGAAAACATGGTTCTCTCACTGTGGTCTCTGGAACTTTGGAGTTAAATTTCACTGTATAATTTCATTACATCAGCTGCATTAGGAGTATGATAATTAAGCTACTTTGGTTAGAAAATTCTTTTAGACTATATTTGTATAAGTATTTTTTGTAATAAATTAAAATTTTAAAAGGCAAAATTAAATAGTAATGAATCCCTAAATCTGGATATTCCTAGTTTCCTGAAACCGAGATGATCTCTATTCCATTGGTAACCAGGAATATTCCATGATGTCAAGGACCATGAGTTCAAATCTTGCTTGAACTGCTTTGTGTGTTAACAGTCTGAACCTACCTGTGAAGAAACACTGTTATTGGGTATAGTACCAACCTGGGACTTGGCATGCCTGCACTGAATACCTTACTTTGATCCAGACCTTCACAGCTATTTTCAGTGAATCATGTACAACTGGATATCAGGCTTTTTACCTTGGAGAGATCTGGAAAAGGACATTCTGAAGGAAATAGTATAAGATGAGAGCTTAGCAAGCCACTTGCATCTATTTCAGATTTCTCATACTTGCTATTGCAACACAGAATTAATCTACACGTTGGGTGTTGCAATTGTTCACATTTTGCTTTTCCTATAGGGGTAGAAAGTTTCTGGAGAATATTTCCAGAATTTTTCAAATGCAACATTTTCGGCAATATTTTAATGTATAGATTGCAAACTGTACTCAACTGGTGCCTGACACTAAATCTTATAGATGCAGTTTTCAACACGGTACAACAAACTAACTCACCATAATAGGAACCAGGCCCGATTGCTTCTATGTACACCATTGTTTCCAAAGTGGATATGTAGTGTTTCCCTATATGCCATGTGCAGTAACGAAATACTATGAAATATTCAAATATACCTGTATACTCCATAATATTGATATATCCATCTTCATGAGTTGATGGCTCAGAAGGGCAAGAAAAAGAAGTAATTCCAGAGGATTTAATGATGGTGAGAGTAATTAGTGCTGAAACTATAACAAGTTTTCTAAAGTTTCATCCTCTGGGAGGAAGCACAGACCTTTTTAACCTAATTCAAAGCAGTGCAAAACAAGACCGTCCTGGTATGTGTTTCACTGTGACTGTCTTTACCCACTGGGTAATAAGAATGGAAAATTCCTTTCTTCTGATTTAACTTCACCTTTTTCCAAGGACTTAAGGCATTGGCCTGAAGGGTACAGTATGCATATGGTGAAACCATAAAAAGAAGAAAAGATAAAATATTAGCTTTAGCAATGTTGTAAATCAAAGGATATACAGCACTATACAGGGAAACTGTAGACATTACTGGCATCACATATAAATTTGTGTATGGCTGTATGTTAATATGTAGCAATATATTTGCAAAACAGTGTTTTTTCTTATGTTACCCAATGGAGAAAGCAGTAAAAAAGGTCAGATTTTTTGCTTTCTAGGTAGCAATGGAAATATGACTGGATTTCCATCACATATTTATACACATATGTCTGAACAGTGTAACTTGTCAGCAGTAATACTAGATAGTTTCTTCATAGACAGTGTCAGTATTTTGGAGGACTGTTTGGTTTGATAGAAACTGTGTAGTAATTATATAGTCATTGTGTAGTAATTGAAATTTGGTGAGCCAACAAGACATTTTTATTTTTTAAAGGATTTTTTTTCTGGAAATTTACTATGTTCTGTACCAAATAATGTCAGAAATGCAGTAATACTGACTTGTGCATCTATAACAGTTTGGCAGTATCATTTTATTGAATTCCAGTATGTCTGGAACTTAAGGCATATGGAGGAAAGTAACTGTTATTCTGTTTCCTCCATTATTTTGTTCCATAACTTTAAGTTAAATACAATCTATAAAAATGCTTTCTGTAAAGAAAGCCAAAATCTTCTTGGCCTTTTTAGCACTGGTCTCTATTTCTTGCAGTATGTGAAAGTGGAGAGGGAATGTTTTTGTAGTCCATGAGGAAACAGTAGTAAATTCTGAATGCTAGTTTTTCAGTATGTCATTTAGAGTTGATAGTTTTTTATGGCAGGACACGGTGTCTTTGCACTGATTGAAAACTGGGATTCAGTCATAAAAGTAGTGATAGAAATACATAAAAATAAAATTGCATTCATGAGTACATTTTTAATTAACAGAGAAAAATTCTGTTTGCTTTCTATACTGTCTTTCAATAGACCATTTTTAACTGTTTAGGAGTTAGTTTTAGAAAACTGAGTTAGAGTTGGAAAAACTGAAACCAAGACAAAAATCCATATCGGAAAAATGCAAAAGCAGAGAAAGAAATGTTCCATTTTGGGACTGATGGCTTAAATGGACACTTTGGGGACTATTCGTGGTACAGTTACATCTGGATTTTCTGAATTAATCAGAGTTTGAAAAAAAAGCTAAGGAAGTATTCTAAATATGAATATTTTCTGTGCTACTGAACTGAATTGTAGTTGTGGTATTATGTATTGTTAAATTGATCTAGATCTTCTGTCCTGTATTGGCAATTTGTGGAAGAGGAGACATTGTGCTCCTTCCTGTTTCTTCCTGGTACTACAGGATTTTAAACAGCATGGCTCATGTACACGTATTGTATATGTATGCATTTTGTATGCCTACCAAATATTCAGTCTCTCTCTATATGTTTATTTTGCATAGGGCAAACATAATAGTATTGTTAGGTTAGTACAAGAGTACATCTCATATAGTTATCTTGCAGCTGAACTGGAACTTTCTCAAGAGTTATGTAAGAGCTCATTGCTGGTCATCATGTTGATGACTGACATGTGAAACATTTGATGTACAAGTCTTTCCATCAGCTGGATAATGGATTGGCATTAGCTTTGTCCACAAAGAAGGCCAACCCTTCCACATGTCTGCTCAGAAGGCAAAGAAGTTTTGATAGTGCTGTAGGTGAAGAGGAGGAGGATATACAGCATAATGCTGAAAGGCAAAGATGGTATCTGCTTTCCGAGAAGTAATTGGAGGGGGATTGATGGGCTTCGTCTTCAGTCTGGTTTCCGCCAGGAAGAGTCTGAAACATAAACAGTACTTTACATTTTAATGGAATTGTATTAGAACAGAGACACTGTTTATTGTAGAATTTTGAATTATCTTTCCAGGGTGATTGTGAATAGCTGTAAATTACTAATTTGGAGGAACCTGAAGGCAACTTTTGTAAAAAAGTAGTTTACATTGATAGAATCAGATTTGTGGCCTGGAACTATGAGGTAGTAAATTTTTGCTATGATTATACGAAGTATCAAACTATGGATTTAAACTGGCCAGCTTTTCAACTCAGCTGAACATTAAGTACAGTCTTAATGGTCTGATTTGCTGGGAAGAGCACTATTACAATAATCTGCTTTTTACAGCCCATATCAAATATGAACTTGCATCACTTATTACAAAGTTTGTGCTTTGGGAGATATTTTCACGGCATCTAGGAGTGATGCCCCACATTTCTTGGAATTAGTCCTTAATGATACTGTCTTCAGAAATGAGTTATTGCTCAAATACACTGATTGTTTTGTGGTTTCTAGCATAGAATTTTTTAAGGAAAAGCTAGTTGAAATCTCACGTTTTTTCAAGTAATTGTATGAAACAAGGAGAGATGGTGTGCATCTTAATAATTTTATGATTCTTTTTTCTATGTGACATAAATGAGAGAGGTGAGAACTCTTAATTTTTAACTGAACTGAATACAGGTTTCTAAATGTGGCCTGCTTGAGAACAGAGGACCATTACCGTAGTTGTCATGTAAAATAAAGTTGGAGTCTGAAGCTCCTTTTTAGCTGTCAGCTTTATTAAGGAGCTACTGGTGTGTTGAACTAGGCACGCGCATTATATAAGCAGTGTATGGTAGTGTCTAGGGAGAATTTTCTCTCTCTTCGCTGCTGCTTTATTAGGTCTCGCTCACTCATTCACTGTTGCCCTGTCTTACTTCGGCTTTCTGGCTGCAGCTCACAGCACAGTAGGTCTAATGTAGATTGACGCCTTTGCCAGAGGACTGATTGAAACTTGTGTCTCATAGTTGCTAATGCTCACTCAACCATTTTATTGAAGATAAAGTAAATAAAATAGATTGCCATATGAGAATTCTCTGAAATCAAATGGAATAATTTGACAGGTTTAAGCCCATGAAAAAGCCAAAGCATTGAAACAGATGGGAATACTTTTTATGCACAATATACCAGGAAAAGGTGTCTGCTGGCTTCATGTTAAACTGTTAATGGCTTTTACCAAAACTATAATTGTTGAAAATATTATCATCATTTCCAGTGGAATTTCCATTGGTGTTTAAATTGTTACTTCTCTAAAACAGAGGGATTTTTTATTAATTCAAGAGTAATGGATAGACTGATTTTATTTTCTTATTGCTTCTGATTCTTTAAGAGACTGATAACCAGTCTCTTAAAATTTAATTTGAAAAAAATAATGTGGTGTTATTGCTAGAGTACATTGCAAGGTCTTCAAGATTAACTGAGGGTGAGTTTATTATTTGAGAAAATAATTCTGTGAAATAATGCAAAATAGATTGTTAATTTTATTGGTTTTTAATAATCACTAGGTGACATAATTTTGAATATTACAAGTGAAGTTGCTAAAATAAGCCCTGACATTTCTAAAAGTATGTGTGATACAGTACACGAAAAATAGGAACTGCTAAAGCTATTGTGACAAACTGTTTAGAATAATGGTCAACAAACCCCAAATATTCTTCACAACACTTTTAATTTATAAAAAATTGTTGTAGATGAGCAATGTAGTATGTCTGTGTTATTTTTAGAAATAAGATAATACATAATAATAAGTGAGTTAAGATGCAACAGATAACACATACCGCTTATTCTTTTATCTGGGTAACAATGAGTATTGGTCGTCTTAGTCACACTAGTGGGTTCCTTCTTACTAGTCGGACCACTTCTTCAAGAAAGCAAGACACCCGTGTTTTAGTTTAGTACAATGAATTATGTCAAACTCACTTAGAGTTAATAAAGGAAATAAATATAAAACAAGTTAAAAATATATGAACAAAGTTTGCAGATGCAGCCTTGGCTTTCCACCTTGAAAACACAGTAATTTAAACAACAAATATATTCATTTTGCTCTTTTCTTTTAGTTTAAAGAAAATTTGCTCTTTTTTTGGTGTTAGATATCAATTATATTTTATTTTTTAAAGTTAAGAAATTTATTGTAACAGATTGTACTGTTGGTACTTAATGATGGGATGCTTATGAGATTTCACAAATATTGGGTTCGAAATAAATTATGAATGAGCTATTTGAAAATGACTTGCAGGAGTGAGTTGACAGACTGGAAAAACATAGTAAGGATGGATTTCCAGGTTAACTGTTAGCCAGAATACACAGCTAGTTGTGCTGATGTGTGCAGTGGCAGGGACAGTGCTGGTCAAAATCATATTTCCAATATGATTGTGAATAAATCTAAGAAATGTGAATGATATTGCCAGTTTTCCCCATCCTGGTCATACTTTTAAGAGGGAAAATTACTCTATTGTACTTATAATTCAGAGCACTGGCACCAGCTGTGCTCTGGAGAGGTCTTTTCTCTTTTCTGTTGTTGCCATGCTGATGACTGTGTGTGTCTGGCCAAACTCTTAATGCTCTCACAGCAGTTCCAGACTTAAAATTTCAACACTTAAAAAGCAAAATTCAGTGACTGTGATGCCAGCAAGATTGGGCTTCCCATCCTACTGAAGGAAGTCTCTTCTTATTCATTCTAGGGTGTTCTTTCTGTTCATGCAGTAGGATAAAAGGGTCATCAACAGCTTCATCTTTCTGTGGGAGGGACTAGAGGAAGACACAACTCTGCCCCAAATCCCTGTTTTAACCCTTTCGTTTTCCTTTTCCGCTTTCTAGGAAGTGAAGTTCTTAGGAAGTGTTGTCTTTCAGAGGAGGCAGCAGAGAACATTAGTTTAATCAGATTTTAATTATATACATAGAATTGCCTTGTTTTTTTTTTTCCCTGGTGGGAGGTTCAAGACAAAGAATCACTGCTCATTTCTGTGTTGTGAAGTCTTATCTATCTTTCATAGGTTTTTCTAGTTAAATTGGAAAGCCATTAAGCATTACCACAGTTTTTGGAAGAAAATGCTGAGACCTATGAGTGCTCTAACATAGATTGATTTAGACAGAATAAAAGCTAATTTTATCAAGAGAAATAGAAACCTCAACAGTAGTTTACTTTGGATTTCTCTAAAACTGAAGGAAACCGAATGTGGTTTCCCGTATTTCTCAGAACAACTTACTTGCGCTGTTTTTTTCAGCATGGTCTCTTATTTGACCATATCTGAAGTAATTCTGAAAGGCTGATTTTCATGTTATTGTTTCCTGTGTTTTCCAATAACACAGTAAAAGAAATGACCTATATTTTTGGGATGCTTTTGAAGTTACCTTATCTAGAAATCAGTCTGTGATAAATGTCATGAGCTAGCTATTTAAAATCCTTATTTTAAAAAAAAAAAAATGTAGGCAATAAAGAAAGCCATTCAGTACAAGTAAGTGCATATGGAAGAAATAACAGCAGATCTAATTCCTGAAAATAAATGGGATCTTGAAAATGGAATAGATGTTTATTTGATTGCTTTGAGAGTTAACCTCCCTAAAAAGCTGATTTTAAATGAGTTTTGTATTTGTAAGCAGTGCTTGTTAACTGTCTTGAGGAGTGATTTCTTCTCTCCTCTGGAAAACGCATTATGGGATCTAGCAAAGAAAGAGGTAATGATTTTTTTTGATGTGGGCACTGTCATCTAGGAACTGGACAAAGATCACTGTCCCTTAGGAACTGGGCCTCAGAATTTTTAATGTAGTCTGTAAAACAGCTATTTAGTGGTAATTGTTGTCAGTCACAGCCTACAGGACATAGGTTTTTACTGGTGATTTGACAGGGAAAATGATGCTTAACTGCATCAGATTTTTTTACAAAATTCAAATGTTCACAGTTTAATTTTTGAAGGAACTTTTACTGTGTTGTCTTTTTTTTTTTTTTTTTTTTTTTTCTTTTTTTTTTTCCTCCTGAGCTTGGGTTTTCTAGAGAGGCCAAATAGGTCATATTTTGGTTCATTTGATGGTGGTTGTCCTACATGCAAACATACGTGTATAGATTTGAGTACCTATATGAAGATTCAGTAAATTATGACAGATCCGGTGAAGGTTTTGCAAAAGAAAATACCATGCTGCAAAGCTCAACTCCTTGCTATGGTTTAAACAATATATAGTGGCTTCTCAAGAATAAGGTGTAGGACATGGTACCTTAGCATGTACAAAATAGAAATTTAATTCTGGACTCTATATACTTCAGTCAAGTATCATTTTATAGGTAACTACACTGATGGGAAATGGACTGTAATTTTAATTCAGTGTTATACTTGAAGGAGAAACTGAGTTAAATTTTGGTTTAGATCTGTTGAAATACATATAGATGTTCTTGTGCTTCTGTAATTGAATTTGCAGCCTAATATCGTTCTGTATTATTTTGGTGATGCTAACTACTAAACATTTCAAATTAGAGCAGATGGATAGTGTGATATGACAAGGACATGTGACCTCATGTCTTAAATGTTTTGCAACTAATTTGAAACTAGTATTTATTATCTGAACAGTGCATACTACAATCAAGTTAGTGAATATGTAGCTTTCTTCCTTTCAAGATGGAAAATTTCTTACATGGCCACTTGCCATTATTTTTTACTTTGTTTTCTGTTTGCTGTGAGATATATTTTCATGACATAATACAAATCCAGTTCTCTCTTTCCATTACTTATTAAAGAATTAAAACAATAACACATCCAAAATTTCTACTCAACCCAGTCAAAGGCTTTTACTTTAGTTTTAGGTTGGTGTACTTTTTCTCAAATTTGATCATTACTACTCATTTAAAAAAAATAAGTTCAGGATTTTTAATCGTTGCATCATTATCCTATCAGAACTTCTAAACTGGAATTTTGCCTCAGACCAGTTTCTCTGTACTGGTTAAATGGACTAAATGAATGACAGCATTATTATTTATTTTATTTTTACAAATACGGCTGATATGTTGAACTGAATTACTGAAATGAATGGAAAAATATTTAAAGGTTTCTCTTATGACAGAAACATTTTGCATTTGCCTTTTTGAGCAGTAGTGTTATAAGGAATGTGGAAAGTAAGCATGCCTGTTTGTAAATCTTTCTTCTTCACTGCAGAAGTATTAGACTCAGCATTAGCAATAATCCTTTTTATAACTAAAGCACATAATTACTTAATGAACAGGTGCTGCAGTTCTAGGTATCATCTTTGCCCTTTCTCAGAAATTCATTAATGCCCCTACACCAGAACTTGTGTTTGCTTGCTTTCTTTTTTTTCTTCCTCAACCTGTCTCTTTCAAAAAGGAAAATGGAAATGAATGTGGAAAGGATCCCCAGCTGATGCAGTGGAAAATCCATAACAGTTTAAACCATGCTACTTGGCTTTGCAGAAAAGTTACTTAGGAGTGCTCATATGGTTGTTTTGCCAGCCTCTGAGTGGCAGCAGGCAGCTCTGGCATTGGGAAGGTAACAAACAGCGGGGGAAGGAGGGAGAGGGCAGTAGCATCCTTAACTGCTGCAGCTGTTTGCTAAGTGAGCATATGTTCAAGCCCTTGAGCCTCCACAGAACATCTTTTCACAGGTCAGTGCTTAAATCACATGCATAATACTCTCTTAAAATAGGTTTGATCTGAGCACCTGTTTATTTGCTTTCCTAAGGGAAGTTATTCTGTTGTGGAAGTCCCACAGTTATTTACTTTTTCCATTATAAAAGATAATGGAATACTCCAGTTAGTTACAGTAAAGTAACGGGGTTTTTTCCCTAAAATTTTGCATGTTGAACTTTTAGAAAAATGACTATTTGCTCTTTCTCTGTCTCTCGAAGATTTGCTGAATGCTGTTCTTTTGGACTATATGAGAAATGGAGATCTGAGGAAGTATTAATGTTACTGCAAACTTATCATTTATATTCTTGTAATTTTGCAGTTCAGAAATATTTTTAGTTCAAGGTATTTTAAATTTATTTGATTTATTAGGCCTGAAAAAGCTATATATTGGATTGATTGAATGTATTTGATAGGATAGTGTTTTGAAGTTATTACGTTACAAACTTGAATACCCTGTCCAATACTTAAAAGATCTCGGAAGATAGAGCATGTGATTTAATTACCTCTTTTTCATTTTGTGAACTTGACCTCTGTTCCCAGCCTCGAGACAAAGAAAGACAAAGTACTGTGAGCAACTGGCAGTTGATATTAAGAAGGTATCATCTCCCACATCTCTCTCACGTCCCATAGTAACAGCCGGTCCTCAGCATGGATGCAGGACTTCCCCAGAAAAATTCTGTCCTTTGGCTGGCAAATTCATCTGCTGCCTTACTTCTTTAGATGCCTTGCAAAAATCCTCTCTCTCTACTTCAGCTTCTTTCCTAGAAACCTCTCTTTTCTGGGTTGTTAGCCCCAGTGTGCAGAAGCACCTAGGGCAGCACAGGGGTCCTCAGTAGACTAAGGATGGTTTTTGAGAGTGGCCAGTTTGCTCTTCTACAAGACAGAACTGTAATATACACATAGGCTGTTACTGGTTGTGTTGTTTAGTTATTTCAGATTTTGATTGTGTGTTTGTGCGATTTTATGTTTGTGATTTGAGTTGACTGAATGTGTCCCAATTTGTTTTTGAGAAAGACGTTGATGTTTTCTTCACAAGCTAATAAAGATTTCTTCATTTTCTAGGAAAATAACTAGAGGAAAATCCTAAGACATTCTTTAATATTTGCAATCTACGTCTATTTGGGCAGTGAAGGCTGATGGTAGTTTGTGTGAAGATGGAGGGATTTATTCTTTCTGACAATGAAGGCCTTGATTCATGACAACCCATAAGGTTATGCTGAAGTCGTATGGGAATACATAGTCTTTTCTAGGAACCCCGTGTTTGACAGAGGTGCTGGAGAGAAACTTTTAGCCTTTGAGGCAAATGATTTTCACAGTATTGGCAGTCTGTAGTAAAAACCATCTTTGCTGCATCTTTTGATTGCCTTTGCAGCTGCCAAATTTACAGGCAAAATACAAAACCTTTCATGAAATTACAGTTGTGGGAGACTTCTTTATTAAATATTTTGGATTTGTTTCTAGTGTCAAACATTTAAGTTATTACTATTATGTTAATAGATAAAATGTCCAAATTAATGTGGAAGGTGACAAACAGTCATAGTGTCTTCAAACTGTTGAAATGGCCTGTACTTGTCCTCTAATAAAAAATCAGATTCCTACAACTATACAGGAAGTTATCAAGAAGGTTTATTTTAATTGCTTAGTGCTTTGGTATATTTTAGATTTGCTCTATGTGCTATTCATTTCCCTTAATCCAATAACATTGCTAGTTATTTGCACTATACTGGTGAGTGGCTACTTCTCTGAAAGCTTAACAATTAAGATGGTTCTTTCATCATACAGTCCTATTATAATTTATCTGTGTATTCAAACTGTGTAATAATATAGGAATGAAGAGTATGTTGTTTAATTATTTGGTTTTGCCATGTAGCATTATAGTTACTGTTAAATATGACTTTTGTATTGCTAATATAAGAAAAGAATTAAAAACAACAAAAAACCCCAGGTTTGATCTCATTTGACCTTTCTGACGTTCAGTCAGTTAAAAGGTTTGTAAGACGTTTAATTACCAAATGGTATGATCATTATTCATCTCATCATTTGATATATAACGTCAAGTGAATTGCCTCCCTGGAGTGCACTGTGTTTCACAGATCAATAGATTTAGTAAGAGCTTGAAGGAGAGCTTTATACATTCATAGGAAAGAAGGAAAAGTATATCCTCCTTGTAAAATGGTTTATGTAGTTATTCTCTGAGCTTTACAGAGTTACTGTTTTATTTACATCTCAGGAATACAAAATCCTGTAACATAAAGGCATTTATTAAAATATTTTAAGCGTCTTTATTGAAATAAAAAATATTGCTTCTATCTTACTCTATGTAATAAAGTAGCTTTAAAAGTCTGTCCTGAACAGCTTCATTCAAACCTATTAAAATAATTATACTTATTACAACAGATTTTTTGCTTTGACAAAGCACAACAAACATAGTATGACAAAAGGCTGTCTAAATATACTACCCATGATTGCTTAAAGTATTCATATTTTGGTTTTCTGCATTTTTAAATAGGTATGGTTAGTTTTAACTGATTTGGGTTGTTGTTTTTTGGTTTTTTGTTTGTTTGGTTTTTTCTTCTTTCATTATGTCAAGGATATTTATGCACACTTCAAGAGAAAAAGATAAAGCTTGTCCCTAATTGACTAATTTACTACCTGTGCATTAATAAAAAAAATTCTTATGATTTTTTTTTAATTAATTGCATAAAGGATAATTACATATAGGATACTTCATGTTTACTTAGGCCTTTCCGGGTGTATTATATTACTCTTATCCAATATAGACGAGCCATCATATAACACCAGCTATTTGAGCACACCTATCTGATCTCTTACCCTTGGTGAAAGGGTTTTACAAATGACTGAAAGAGATTTCTAGGAGAGTTCAGGCACTAGTATTTGTTGCTCTTTTTTTTCCGTAAGTTTTAGCTGCTTGATTTGCTCTCTTGATCTACCAGCTTTCTGCTTAAAAAGTAAGAAAATAAAAACGTGTTATCTTCTTTAACTCTTATATTAATGAGAGTAAGCTTTTTAGCTTAAATTTACACCTTGTTGTTGGTCCTTGCATCAGTCAAGCACTGAGGAGACTGTAGTTTAGCTAAGCAAATCCTCCTGGCTGTGGGATAGAAGCAACATTTACTTGAAAATTCTACTTCCTTATTCATCTGTCACTTATAACCCATCATCTACTCAAAGATTAATTTGAATTGGAACAATATCTAAGCTTCTTTAATCCCTTGCTCTTGTCCTTTTTCTTGAGCTGCTGTACTGTGATGGAAAGGCCGTAATTCAGAGGCTGCTTATTCCTCAGGCCTACCTAAAGTAACTCCAGTCGGGAGCCGATTGATGTTTTAGCAAGGAAATTTTTACCTGGTTTTGAGAACAACCTGGAAAAATCATCAGGAGGCTTTCACACTCAGATATTCACAGTGTGGTATTCTTGTAAATGTAAAATCTAATTTGTCTGGGCTCTTTGCACCAGCATTGTTCAAGGTTGGATGAAGTTGTGTGAAGTACAGGAAGTGTTTCTAAGATTTCATTCCTTTCTTTGTACTCGCAGCATTTTTCACCAAATTAGCAAATCAAATAATACCAATTTCATTAATAATTAAGACAGCTGGGAAATATACCACATTCTTCTTTTTGCTTATTTTGTGAATGACCCCTGCTGTCACTCTTGCTTTACCACTTCCTTGATTTTTTTTCAGGAAAAATGCTAATTTAGTAGTTTCCCCTCTGCTAATGATGCAAATAGTGCTTATTCGGACCTTCTTTGTAAGGGGCTAGAATTTAAAAAGAAATGCAGGAAATCTACAGATTTTTCTGCTGAAGTTGAACATCCAAAGACCTTTTTGTCAATGATTAGAATAATTAATTTTGGAGTTCTGTAGAAGCATCAGCTGTTTTGATGATACATTCATCTATGACTTCGACTTGACAAAGTTTGAGCCATCAGGACTCAATCTAGAAATACATCCATTTAATCTTAAGACTGTGAATAGATCTTTGACTGAATTGTGATAGATACTTAGCATCTTTTAGGACTGTATATATCAATAGTCATCTCTTCCAAGACGTTTGTAAAGTTAGAGCAGTATTCGTTTGCTGACATTTGCATTTATTCGCCTATACATTTACTGCTTAGCAGTAAATAGCTTAATATATTATGTATTTGAAGAGTGAACTCCATTTTGGATGAAAAATAATAGAACTATTTAATTTTGACATCATCTCTGTCATCATTTGGTAGGTGCTGTAGATGTTAGGGTAAAGGGTTGATCAGTGATAAAGTCCAGCAACGCTCTTGAATACTGTGTTCTGGGCCCCACAATTTAAGAAGGATGTGAAGGTCCTTGAATGCATCCAGAGGAGGGCAACCAAGCTGGTGAAAGGGCTGGAAGGCATGTCCTGTGAAGAGTGGCTGAGGACTCTGGGCTTGTCTAGTTTGGAGAAAAGGAGGCTGAGGGGTGACCTCCTTGGTCTCTGCAGCTTCCTGAGGAAGGGAGGTGGAGAGGGAGGTGCTGAGCTCTTCTCTGTGGTATCCAGTGACAAGATGCATGGGAATGGTTCAAAGCTGCACCAGGGGAGGTTTAGACTGGACGTTAGGAAGTGTTTCGTTACTGAGAGTGTGGTCAAACACCTGAACAGGTTTCCTACAGAGGTGGTTAATGCCCCAAGCCTGTCAGTGTTTGAGAGGCAGTTGGACAATGCCCTTAGTAACATGCTTTAACTTTTGGTCAGCCCTGAATTGGTCAGGCAGTTGGACTAGATGATCATTGTAGGTCCCTTCCAACTGAAAATAGTCTAGTCTAGTCTATTCTATTCAAGAAAACGGAGGCAGGAATCACAAATAACATGTTTTCATAGTACTTTCACAAAGAGATTGCATGGGTATGAGTAGGGGAAGTGAGCTCTTTCTTTTTAGACAGTATTCCGGAAAGGTTCTGCAGTGAAACACAGCTTACAAGGTTCCTAAAGCACCGCTATCTTTGTCCTGCCATCCCTTAGTGACAGGGAAGCAAAGGTAGGAGCAAAAGGCAGGGGCACTTATGCTCTGGGTCCATCTTGTCCCCTTCTAGATACTGGAACTCAAAAGGTCTCCTAGACTTTTCCTAGGGGCAAGAATGGTGTGATTTGTAATATTCCCTTTGGTCCTGTTATGAACTAAAAGAATCAATAGGGAATACATTAAAAAGGTCAAATTTTGGAGGACATAGTATCCAGAAACCTCTGCCAAATACGATTGCAAGTTTATTCTGTATGATGCCATTCTGAGCTGAGAAGCAGACTTCAGGAAACTACATGTATTTATTAAGACAAATTGCAGTATCACTATCATTAATCTGGAGTATTACACATTGATACCTGTTTTTTGTAGCTGTTTCAAGCACCAAGTAATGGAGTTTGCAATATGCGATTTGCATAATTGGAGTCAAGGACAATGAAGGTCCCTGAATAAAAAACATTTAGAACCCCATTCCTTCACATTTCAAGGAGAAAAGAATCTTGAGTGACCTAAAATTCTTGAACAAGTTCCTTCAGAAATAAAGCTCAGGACAGATACAGTAAAATCATTATATTTTGTATCCAGAAACATAAAAACACCCATGAAAAGGGAGTTAATGGAGCCAACATTATACAAAAAGGATAGTTGTACACTTTCAAAACTCGTGAAGTAAGAAGTCTTGATTGTTTCCCCTTCAGAACATTCATGTGCATACACTGACAGCCATAAATCATAGAATCATAGAATCATAGAATAGTTTGGGTTGGAAGGGACCTTTAAAGGCCATCTAGCCCAACCCCCCTGCCATGAGCAGGGACAACCTCACTAGATCAGGTTGCTCAGAGCCCCATCCAGCCTGACCTTGAATGTTTCCAGGGATGGGGCTTCTACTACCTCTCTGGGCAACCTGTGCCAGTGCTTCACAACCCTCATTGTGAAAAACTTCTTTCTGATTTCCAACCTATATCTCCCCTCCTTTAGTTTAAAACCATTACCCCTTGTCCTGTCACAACAGGCCCTGCTAAAAAGGTTCTCCCCATTTTTCCTATAGGCCCCCTTCAGGTACTGAAAGGCTGCAATTAGGTCTCCCCGGAGCCTTCTCTTCTCCAGGCTGAACAGGCCCAACTCTCTCAGCCTGTCTTCGTACGAGAGGTGCTCCATTCCCTTGATCATCAAAATAATATGTACCACAGTGTAGATGAGATGTAGATGAAGTTTGCACAGTAAGTAAACTTTGCAATTAAGTTTGCTCAGTTTTTGCTTTTGTGGAAGAAAGGATAACAGACTCTGGAACCATTGGTCTTCTCCAAACTGTATCCACAATGAATAGCTTGCTTATCCTTTGTTTTGCTCTTTGGTTACAAACTGCTTTTGGAAATTCCATAGCTATGGGTCTGTGACTTTCCCTGTAATTTTTACTTTGTCACACCTGGAAACTGTTGCCTTAAGTACACAGCTTGTACAGGTATGGTGAAGATGTTATGTTTTGAGTCTGTCCCTCCTTTTTCAGCAAATATTTGTGTGCTGGTATCTAAGAGGAAATTTACTACAGAAAGTATTTATAAGAAAATTAATTTCTTTTTAATAATCTGTTAAACATCAAAGCATTTGTTTATTGAAATAGCTCTGGAAGCATCTCAAATTAGCTGTAAGTGCAGTGTATGGTAACTCCTAGCATGATGGGACTAAATTATAAGGAAGATTTTAGGTGGATTGTCCTAATATTCTTCTTAACAAAAAGCAAGACAACAAACAAAAAGCAACACCCCCCCCCCCCCCAAAAAACCCAAAAAAGCCCAACCCCAAAAAACCAAACCAAAAACAAACTAACAAAATGCAAACAGACCCCCAAAACCCAAAAGCCCTGCTCTGGACATTATGATCATGGAAATATGACCACATGGCCTATGCAATGTTGTCTGTCATACATTGTTTTACACTTGGGAGAATTTGGGAGTATGTGTACACCTGCTAGAGGTAGCTTTAATCTCACTGTTTTGGAAAGCACCGAGTGTGTAGTAGCTATAGTACAATCCTTACTAGGGCTCTGTAAATCCATCTGTGACAGTGAGTGTGCTTACCTGCTGAAATGCATGTTACTGTGTTTTATGGGTGTATGTACAACTGGATTAACTCACGATTTGATATACTTGTATGTCCTGAAGATGTATCCTGATTTTGCAGAAAGCCTTAAGCAATATCTATGAAATTTGGCATTCTTCATTCATTTCATACCAGAGATATTATTGGAAACCTAGTTTGTTATCTTCTTTTATATTTATTGTGATTACCTGAATAGCCCAGGAGCACTTCTTAAGAAAAATGTTGTCTGTCTTGTATTACCAGCGACAGTCTCTACAGGTACTGATATACTGTATATCTTAACCCATAAAAGGGGACTGCAGTGCTATGAGTCAGCTTTGAACTATTTTTTTTGTGTACAGAAACCCCCTAAAGATCAACAGCTTTTATTATTACACTGCTTGTCCAACTGTGAGAGAAAGCAGAAGGGATTGTTGTATTATGAAAACCTTCTTGCCATGGCTGCTCATTTTGGATTCTCATCTGTGGGATGTGGAATCCATCCACTGGGAAACACAGGTTTGTTGAAGTAATTTGTGGAATTATGTTTTCTTGTTCATTGAACAATTAGATAAAAATCAGCAAGATAAGATAATCCCCCCCCCCCCCCCACACGTTTTTCTTCAGCCAAATGAAACAAACAAACAAAGAAAGATTCTTGCAATTAAAATAAACTGTATATGATGGAAATGTTATGGAAATACTGAGATTACAGATTTTCTGATCCATTTAAACAAGAATTGCCACCAGGAATTTCCAGTTATTTGAATTTGATGCACTGATCTTCTGAGGTTCCCAACCTGGGGTAATGCACCAATTCTCAGTTCCCATCCCATCACTTTGAAAGGATGTGGGGGGAGTTTGCAGAATATTTTTCTTTTAAAAGGTAGTGCTTAATCCGTGCTTGTAATTAGTATTTGAGAGCCTGATTTATTAAAAGACCATTGTGAGGTACAGTGTCCCTCTCAGGTAAGAGTTACGTGTGTCAATCTGTTGTAACCATTTGGTGTAAAAAGTTTATTTTTTCTGTCCTGGAGCAAATATTTCTGTCTGAAAATGTCAATAATTTTTAATTGGAAACAGATAAAATGGAGAAGATATTGTAAATACTCAGATCTTGGAGACACTTTCTTGTAAATGAAATTTTTTTAATAAGAGTTGTGTAAGTGTGTGAATGTATATATAAAAAAGTAACTAAAATAATAATGCCAAATACTAAAAATGCTTTTCCAAAAGTGTTACCTTTTGGATTGTAGTATGTGATACAGTCATATTAGGGTCTGGTTTCTCTGTTCATCCTTAAATTAGCTGGTTTCACTGTAAAGGCAAAGTTGTTTCCTGCTTTTCTTCTGACTCTGTGCTTAACACAGTATTGGAGGTATTCCAAGGGCCCTCAAGGGTGTCATTCAACAGCAGTCACTCTCCCCTTTATTGTGATCTGGGATTCCTGCAGAGTATGCCTATGTCTGTGGGACTGGAGGTACAGAGACAATTAAGGAATTACATATTTATTCCAGTTCTGAGGCAGGTTTTTCCGCCTGTGCTGAGTTCATCAGAGCTATGGCTACATGGGTCGCAGCTCTTGGGCTGGCTGGTTTCAGGTTAGCTCTGCTAAGTATGTGGAAAATGTAGTCGCAACAGTGGCTGCGGTGTACCTAAACCTCAGTCTAGGGCTTTCAAGGAACATGAAAAACTAGCTTGAGCTTAATGTAGCTCTCCTCCTGTCTAGGATCTACCATGCTGCTTTGAGGAGGTCTCTCTTGTGTCTCACTTTCTGCCTTAAGAGAAGTGCAGCAGAAGTGCACGTAGAATAGACGCAGCTAGTCTACTGTTTGACGTTTCATAACTTATTTTAACTGAATTTAATTTCGTTAAATTGATTTGAGAATGTTTACATTTTGTTGACATTCAAATTTTTCACTAATTTTTCTGCTGGTAATCAGCCAGATTAATGACAGCTTTTCTAGGATGGACTGAGTCATCTATATTAAATGTGATGACATGTTATGTTGTTTTTGATTAAGAAGTAGGTAAAATGGTGTTGTAAGGAAAATGGACTAAAATTTTTTTACTTTGTAAGAAGCTATTAACATATGGAATGATGATCCCAGTGGTGGTAGTTGGGATAAGTCATAACTATTGACCATTAAGTTAAAAAAATTACTTTGTGGTGCTAGGCAGCCATGCTGAGTCATCAGATGTGCTTTCCCAACTGTCTTTGTCTTTCTGTGTTGGTTCTGATCCCAAAGAACTGGGGAAAAAATAGCAGTGAGAGGAAAATGTACACGAGAATGAATAATTCTGAAGTATAAAAGAAGTCATATGTGTATATAGCAGAGAAAGGGGAATAACTATTAGCCCTCTAATAGAAAAGATGTTGTTCAGGACAGAGACACAGTACAAGAGGGGTTCAGGATCCAGAAAAGTCAGGATAGAACTTGTTAATGGTGTCAGAATGGAAGGAGGAAAGACACAAGACTGGAGGAAGTCTGATGAATAAGTGTATAATACTTGTCTTCTGACATTTGTGAATTAAAGCAGGAAGTCATCTTGTAAAGTTCTGTGAAGACCGTGAGTAAAATCTGTGCTGAACTTTGTGTCCTGTGACATTGATAGTGATGTTGATGGTTCGACTACCTTCATTCCTTTCCATTTTGTTGGTTTAAGATGATTCCCTGTTGGAACAAAGTCAGCTATGGCCAGGAAGGCAAGATGTGTAAAGATGTTACAGCTTTATGTATATAAAAATATATAGTAATTAAAGTGTAAGAGTTCTAGAGCAGTATGCAGTGATGTCACAAAGGATTAATATTCTTCTGTGGTTTTATTACATATTATTCATATTAATAACATCCATAATAATATAATACAGTTAGAACAAATGCAAGGCAACTATGGATTAGTGGGCTGTAATACCATTGAGGAGCTTCTTAGGAGGTCATAAAGCATGAAAGCAAAGCTTGCCTACTTTGCATAGTCACTAGGACATCAAGGTGGAAATAATAGCCCCATAATTCAGCATTTGTGTTTTATTTGTTTTATTTTGAACACGTATCCCTGTCCAGTTCTGGGCTCCCCAGTTCAAGAAAGATGAGGAACTACTGGAGAGAGTCCAGCGGAGGGCTACAAAGATGATGAGGGGACTGGAGCATCTCTGCTCTGGGGAAAGGCTGAGGGAGCTGGGGCTGTTCAGCCTGAGGAAGAGAAGACTGAGAGGGGACCTCATCAATGCTTATAAATATCTCCAGGGTGGGTGTCAAGAGGACGGGGCCAGACTCTTTTCAGTGGTGCCCAGCAAGAGGACAAGGGGCAACGGGCACAAACTAGAACACAGGAGGTTCTGTCTGAACATGAGGAAAAACTTCTTCACTGTGCGGGTGACAGAGCACTGGCACAGGCTGCCCAGGGAGGGTGTGGAGTCTCCTTCCCTGGAGATATTCAAAACCCACCTGGATGCAGTCCTGTGCAGCCTGCTCTAGGTGACCTGCTCTGGCAGGGGGGTTGGACTCGATGATCTCCAGAGGTCCCTTCCAACCCCTACCATTCTCTCATTCTGTGATTCTATGTATACCCATGTCTTGAATTCATGTCTGCCTTAGGCAGATGTCTCATATTTATCTCTATGTTTCTGCTTCAGCAACTTCTTTTTTTCTTCCCTGTTATTTTATTTTGATTTTGTCTCTGAAGACCTCCATTTTAAGTCCTCAAGATGGTACCAGGAAAAATGGTCGCAGCGCTGTCATATTGTGATACATGAAATGCATGCATAGGTGCGGGTTACGTTACAGTGCTAGCTATGATTAGTATATGTTTAACGAAATTTTATAGTTTCTAATTGATGGCTGATTCTTCAGTGAGTTACAATATTGTTACTTTAAGTGGACTGTTTGATGAATGTAGTCTCATTCCAAATTTTTATCTATAACTGAGCATTTTTTGTTTTAAAAAGATCTTGAATATTAACCTATTTAAATTGAATGTTAAAGGTTTCTTTAGCTGTTTTTTTTTCCTTCCACCTCCTTTTTTTCCTGATTTCCAGTTGAAAAATCTTTTGTGAAAACAGTGTTCACTTACTTGAACATGTGTAACAACTGTGAAATTTAATTCATGGTTTCACCATTTCTTGTGTTATTATTGTATTTTCTAGCTTTTATAATGATGCTGTGACTCTTTTTATACAATTTAATTCTACTACAACATTTTGGATATGAAACCATTCTTATTAGTTAAGTGTAAACCATGATTTGTGTTCAGTTGCTTTAGGCTGAAATTGGCAAAGCTGTGAATCTCCTTTGTGATGCCATTGAAGATTGTGAAAATTCCTATATCTGTAACTTTATATTCAGAGAAACTCATTCATTAGCCAAATGAGATGGATATGAATTTCATGTCTGTTACATAAGAGTAAAAGAGAAAGTTAGGATACGTAACTAGCTTAAATTTAACATTAGTCCAGTGTGAATGAATGAGTTCCTCAGTGGTCTTCTTATCAATAAAGTAAGTAAGTACACCAAATGTAGGTGTAGCTTCTGCTACTTGTTTACCAGAGATACTGACTTGAGGGGGGAAAAAGCACTCCATGCTTGTGAATGTGTTAAATGTGCTATATCATGTGATGAGTCTAGCTGTATGTGGAACAAGATTCAATGAATGAATGAGTACTGGTCCCCCTTGTAAGCCTGATGCTTAGGATACTTTTGGCGGTAATGCTATATAAGATATTTGCTATCTTCTGTGACCTAATCTTGATTTCATACTAAACAACACAATGAATGAAATGAAATGAAATAGATTATAGTATATTAGTTGTCCTGTAACAAAACCATGCCATTCTTTACAAGCAGCTTTTCTCTCATGAATAAATAAAAGGTGAGATAGGTGCACTGGAGTATTCAAAGCATGACTGAATTACTAAAAGAGGAGTTACTGCACCTGAGCTGATGACCACATGCTCATAACAATTGGAAGTACTGTGGGATATTAGTCCTTGATAAAGCTCCATTGGAAGTATTGCAGTTAAATTAATTTGGTTTATCGTGTTCTGCTCCTGAACCAATACCAGATTATAGTTTGAAATCAAAGCAGCAAGCTTTTCTTTATGTTAAGTCCTATTTGAGATTTTCTTACAGAATTAACCAAAAGTTGCTAACAACAGGTAATTATGAGGTATTAAAAGATGTTATTTCCTTTTCTTTTAAGCATGCTATTTAAAATATTCTAATTGTTTTAATGTTATTTTTCATACTTAATGTAGTACTAGGCATATTTTTATCCACTCTCTTTCCTTCTTTTATCATGTTATGACAGTTTATCAGCTTCAGAATTCTTACTGCTAGACATGAACACTGAATTCCTGTGTTCTTCTGGCTTGGCCTTCCCTGCAGAAAGTGCCCTGCTGTGGAATTGTCTATCTCCTAGGCTACCATAGCCTGGATTTGCTATTTTTGTCGTACGTTTGCAACGAAACAGAAGTTTTATAAGTTGATACAATCATACTATCTGTCTGTCTGTCTGTCCCCCACAATAATTCTTGAACCTGTTGGCCAACTTCAGACAAATTTGATGGAGAAGTAGAGGCCTCAAAGATACTAATATCCATGGAAACAGACGGATTATGTAACAGAAACATGCAAAATAGTGCATCTGCTGAAGAAAAAGGCTGCAGCATTAAGTATGTCCATGCTGTTACTCATAAGTGCTGTTGCTCACAGAAGTACCCGGTTTTGTTGTTATTTTGCTTCCACTTGTAATTATTTATTTGTTTATTCATTCCATGTCCAACTGCAGTTACGAGTGTACAACTACTAGTCACATGTTATTTCAGAGTTTTATTTGAAGACTGCTTCACAGGATTAATCCTGTGCAACTTGGTAGGAATCCCCACTCCTTCAAATAGTTTAGTTTGTGTTTTACAAAGAATGACTGCTGTCTTTTTTTACTCTGACATTAAATCATTAAAAGGTGGGTTTTTTTCACTTAAGAGAAAGAAAAATTAGTAAGAAGATAATTGTGGACTATTTCTTTCCTGAATTTTGGCTTATGTTGGCCAGAGGAGTAAAATGTTCGTGAAAGTAGGTTACTTTATGAGACTTCATAGGAGAACATACATGCAACAGAGAATATGCATGAACTTTTGAGGAAGCTTTGCATTTATTTTCATCTAACTACCATAATGGTAGATGTGTATGACAACCTAGGGAGGGAAGAATTTGTATTGAATGGCAAATTGGTCATCTTTTTTTAATTTTATGGAGCTTGATGAAAAATTATTTGTGGCAGAAATCCATCTCCTTGGAATGGCATTCCACTTCCCGAAAAAGTTCCTCCAGTTCCCAAACTGTGTATGCCTTGGCCACATCCCTTCCAATTTCAGCAACAAAGGACAGGGCAGAGAAAACAGTCTCTGCATTAAATACCGCTAAATAAAAGTATTTAAAAACGCCAGTTCATCTTCAAAACTTTTAGTCTATCCAATGCAGTAATGAAACGTAGGTCCCGGGGAAACAAATAACGTGGCACATAGTAACAAAGAGTGGAGGGAAGGTCATGCAGAGGAGGTTGAAATAATGCCGTATGAAGAGCTTTACTTCAGGCATGTTCTGGTTTTTAAATGCTTTGCTTTTGCAATCTCAGCGTTCTTTTAATGTAGAAGATTAAACAAAAATTTCCTTTTAAAAAGTACTCATAACAGATTTACTGACCTCATATTTATCACAATGTTGTGAAATTTAGGTCTACTCCTTAGACTTCACTGTTTCGTCCAACTAGTTGCAGCATTACACTGTTGTTCATTGTGGCACATGAGCAACTACAAAAAAAAAAGAGACAAACATTGCAGGTAGACTTAATAATTATTTGTTATGAATTATTGAAAATATTTTTAATATATGTATGTGTTACATGTCACTCAAAAAGACCCCTAAGCACTTTATGTGTAAAAGAAAATTGCTTTTTTCCACTTGCTTAAATGCACCCTCTGCTGGGGTAAAACACAACAGCTGTGAAGTGCAATGTGATCTGTAAGCACAAGTGTTCAGGAATTCTGTTTTATGGCTCATCTGAAATACTGCGAACAGCCAAAATCCAAGTACGTTCCTCTTAAGACGAGACTGGAAATTGATTTAGTGTTGATTCACAGTGAAAAATGTCACCTGTATAATCTTGAGGCAGTGCTGGTTTTCCTGCCTTAAAACCTGATTCTACTTGCATATTCACAGGCTGAAGAGATACAATTTCTGGTAGTTTCATTTGTCTTTCAGTACTTCCACGTTTGGCAGCCTGATTTATTTCTGTTAAATGAAGTTGAAAATAACATCCAAGAAACTGCGTGATGTTGTGTTTGTGTTGTTCCTGTGTTGCGGCTGAAAACACTTGGTTTCTTTTCAGAGAAACTGCTTTCGTTGTGGTTGTTCCTACTTTAAAGAAACGACAACAGAAGACAAATTTATCTTGAGCTGCTTCTTGCTTGTGAGAGCTGTGTTAATTTCCTAGGAGTCTTGCCTCAGGTGGCAATGAGTGCCTAAGTATGGGGACCAGCATCAGAGGCTTCTTTAGCGATAGAACTTACTATTGTGCGTTCTTTCCGATAAATTATTATTAGAAGCCCTTCAGAAACCCTGCAGGTAGCATAAAGGAATTGAAAAAGAAAGTGTTTTCCCTCTTCCTGTAAAACAGGAGTCCAAATAGAAGAAAGGTTGGCAGTAGGTATCCATTCAACAGAGAGGCAGGTTTTGCAGAACATAGATAAGTTCGGTGGGAAAAATGTCTTAAGGTAAGAGTGGAAGGCATGTTCCACCCCAAAATGAATGACTTGGGGATTAAGCCTTTTTTTTTCTTTTTGTTTCAGATCTTTTGCTTTATTTTAGCCTTTTTTCTTCTAGCAGGTTTCCAGTAGTAGGTACCATTCCAGAAACCAGTGTGTCCTACTAAAGGCCATGTGTCACTTAGTCATAATACTTTATCTGAAAGACCAGTGAAATAAAGAGACTTTACAAGCAAATAGAATTTTTACTATATATTCTCTAACTATAAGGGGATTACTTGACCTCCTGTGTCTTTTATGCACATCAAACTCTATACTAAAGCTGTCTTAAAGCTTGCAGGAGTTCATCCTCTAGGGATTTTCCTCTTGTCTGTCAGTCCACAGATAGAAAAATATGTCCAGTCATATTTAGCTGTATGGTGACCATCTCTGCCTTTTGACTGTGAATGTTCTTATCAAATACAAAAATATTTTCAGTTACACTAACTCTAATAATGGCGCTCATTTGATATTTTGTGATTAACAGTTTCTGCAACTTTCTACTTGGCTTCTTAATAAGAATTCATGTTGGTATTCTTTGACCTCAGTAGAGTCTTCACTAAGGTAACACTTATTTTCATCCACAAAACTTTAGAGTTCCCTATAAAAGACTGTTTCATGAAGATTGATAGTTTGCATGGTTTTGGGCTTCATTGTTAAGTGAAACATTCCCATGTCTCATACATCCCGATACACATTGCTTTGTAACCTGTAACTAGAGATCTACATGGGCATACGCATGCTGCTCCCACTCGGGGCCTTGTTTCAGCGGCCCTACGCAAAGGAACATTTAGCTGTTCCTTCCATTTAACTTGAGTGACAAGTGCTGAGTAAACTCCTAGTTTCTAACCATGTCAGTGAATGATGGCAGCCATTATCGCCTTACAATGTAACTGTCTTTATAAGGCAACCTGTGGCTCTGAGGTGATGGAATATGGTGCTGCAGCTATCAGTGAACCTGTTTTTAATCCACCACCTATGGCTTATTTTTCTTTTCTGACAGTATATCTTATTTCATCTGACATTTTGTTTGGCTTGGAAAGTTAACGTGAATAACAATATTTCTGTTTGAGAAAGCCTTACACACTAGCTAAAGTTGTTTGTTGTTCAAGTATGCCTTGATAAGTACAGGGAAGTCTTTCTGTTTTCAGTCTCTTCTCAAGTTAAGGAGACCATATAACTGTATGCACAGAACCCGGTCAAAACTGTGCTTTCTAAAATTTTCAAAACTATAGAGAATGTCCAATAATTTTCTTGAGAGGTTCTACATTATATGTTTTGTCCCAGTTAATCTTGATCCAGCTGAGTCCAATGATTCTGTGTTGGGGCAATTAAATTATTAATTTGGGAATCTACTTCCAGATTTTGTGGCTTATTCAAATAGGTGGGTGCTACATGGTGCATACATGGGTGCATACATAAATACATGGGTGCATACATAAATATTAGCCTTCTGGGTTAGCCATCTACAAGTCTGCCATCTGACTCCCAACTAACACATTTATATAAAGGTCTCAGCACTAAAAAACTAAAAAGTTACTTTTCTCTTTTTTACAATTTCAAAGTAAAGTACCCCTTGTCTTGGTCTGAGTGTATTACAAAATAGAAATCCGTATCATTAGAAATATTATCTAATTGCAGGTTGGATGAGGGAAAAAATAAGATGTTCTGTAATATGGCCAGTATAAGTTCAGTTTAACTTGGAGTTTTCCTCCAACTTCCTCCAAATCAGAATGATCTGAGAAGAAATTAATTTTGTAGTGGGATGAGATGCCTTATGGGCATTTGTAGGTTGATACATGCAAATGTTTGCGTTCCTTCATTTCAGTTAGCAATACTGTCCCTAATTTTGTATCTATCTTCTCAATTAGGAATGTGACATATTAGAGCTTCCCCATCAAATATTTGGTGCTCGTTCTGCTGGTTTGACTTCTATCTAGAACACTGGATTTCTGAGATAGAGAAATAAGAATACAGATAAGAAATGTAATTTTGTCTTTTCACCCAGAGGGTAATGCAGCCTCTCCTTTGGTTCAAAATTGTAGAAATACGTCTGCAAATGTTTACGTAGAACACTCTCCTCCACATATGTTCAAAGTATTAATCTGCAGCATAGTTTATCTCAGTCTTAAATGAGTATCTGTTTTGGGCACCACAGGAAATAATGGAACACAAAAAATGTCCAGATTCCTTTTCTGCTAGCTGCTGAAGGGGTGACTGGGAAGGGATCTGAAAATGGCTCTCTTTTCCAGGTTTCTCGAATGTCTTCATTGATCAACCAGCAAGTGCCCCACCATGATTCCCTTTGCTTAGTGCTTAATGTAGTTAGAGTGTTATGATTTTATCTGATATATAATCTTGTTTCTGGACAGCGTTGTGAGTATCCTGACAGTATTTTGTAAGTTCATATTATTAATACTCATCATCTAGATCATAATCAACATAATAAAACTATGTAGTAAGGGCTGATGTGGGTTCTATGTGTCTCATGATAACAGGAAATTGTTACTGATTTTCCCACCCTTAGGGGGGGACCAAGTCTAAACCCTAACCGTAGAAAAAGAAAAGTATTTATCACCCTCAAGGATGATAATTGCCAACAAGAACAAAAAAGCTTTAAAAAGCCTTATATTAAGTATTAAATAACTTGCTACAGATTGTCTATACCATGCTGAGAGTTCCATGGATCACTTATGCTGGTAAGATTCCAGTAAAATTAGTTTTCTAACCAGCTTGTCAAGGTAGAAGTGTCAGGTGCGGAGCCAGGGTGGTTATTACTGGCACTAATGAAAACATCAAGCTTTTGGACAATAAATAACAATAGCGCTCTTGCCTTTTCTTTTTAGTCTGTTCCTGAAAAACTTACTTGCTGGGTTGCAAACATAAAAATTAAACTTCCCTGTACTAGGTGTACAAATCAGTATTTATGCAGTGTGCAATTGGCCTGCCTTCCAACCTGCTAAATGCAATTTGCTTTAGTTTGAGCAATTTATAAAATGTTATCTGTAAGTAGTACACATTAAATTTAAGTAAGAACATAACATTATTTCTCCCTGTTCTTTTCTTACTGCAGTATTTTTCTTATATTTAATGTTTCCGGTCTTGAATCCTGCTCTCTGAAGGTTTTCAAGGGTGGAGGGGTTTGTTTTGTTACCTTTCAGCAAAAGCAGATACGTTCACCAGCTGTAATGCTGACCCATAAATGGAGTTCTGGATATATGAATTACACTGACTTTTATAAAATCCCCTTGTGTTTGTTTCAGACTCAAAGCACACTTGAGCATAACTCATATATGTGGCTTGCATGCATATACTATGAATTTTTGAGTCCTACATAAAGAAATCTAAACATTTTTAAATGGCTGTACGTGCCCATATGCTTACAAATAAGCACATAATAGTAACAGTTTTCCTGTGGAACAGTCGGCAGTTAAATTGTGTGAGGATTTTTAATCTTGGAGAATTCAGTCATTGTTCATATTCTATAAATTCTGAAGCCCCATAAGCAATATCTAGCATCTGTGCTCTCTTTTAAAAGTTACAATTCCTGTGGTTTTTTTCATCAACTTTCACCCGTGGATCAATGAATTCACTGTAAGGGTTTAATTTTGTATAAAGACGTATCTTTAAAGAAACCACTGCTATAAAGTAGTTTGAGATCTGGCAGCAGTGAGTTGTGCAGTAAAGTGGAATTTCAGATTTAATAGATTACTTGCATTTCTAGATTCCAAGCAGTTGTCAAATGGTTGTCTTGATCTCTGGAAAAGGGAAGGGATAAGTGGAAATACGTGTCTGTAGCATCGAGTCTGGATTTTCTAGTTTATTGTGACCGCTGGGGAGAAAAATGCCTTTATTTCAATATGAAATGAATACAAAAGAAAAAATGACCATGTGTCTGATTTCATTAAAAATATCTTGTATAGTAAATATAATATGAGTTGGATTTGGCTTCGATATTGTACGCCTGTGACGATTTCATGTATTAGGTTTTTTTCCAAGTAGCTGCCCAGTACTAATTAAAACCAGTGAATTTAACTTCTATGCTCTTTTGTAAAAATGAAGCTGTTCAGATTAATATCTTGACTGTAAACTGAAAGGAATTTCACAAGACTGTGTTGGATAATTTGTGAACTCTTAATAAAAGGGGCTAGGTAACATTTGTACTGATCATATGCTTGTTTACCTTTGCAGATTTAGAAGGTGTTTTCAATACTTGATGCATAAAAATACCTAAAATGATCTAGTTACAACATGGCATATAATAAATTATGCTGCCATTGCGTGCTTTTCTAGGAACTCTTATTTGTATAGCAGCAACAGACTCACTCCTTGGAAATAAAAGAAGTGAAGTAGCCTGAAAAGTATCACATGATGGCACTGTTTCCATTTCCACCTCCAATATTATGAAATAAAGCTATAATAAACTGGTATTAAAATGGTATGTAATGCCAATGTACTTCGGATAATTTATGTAAAAGAAAAATCTAACCACTGTGGTTATTAATATAGGTATTAAAATGGATGTATAGATTTCTCAGAAAACTGTTTTGTAAAACTTTGCATATTTATAATATTCCTTATTTTGATTGTGGAGCAAGAATTCTGCACAGTATATAATGTTTATGAATGCTAAACTGTACAGATTGATTTAGCATTGTGTTAGGAAAAAAACCTGTTAATTGTTGTGTAAATGAGATGTTTTATTTTTTGTTTTGATTTTATTGTGGGAAGAAAGCTAATGGCTGTCCTTTTTGTATTTAATATAAAGCCTTTTTGTGGTAAATTAGATCATTAATACAGACACATTTTTAAAAAATGCAAATTAGCTTTCCATGAGCAGAAAAGAGCTTAAAGTGTAGTAAGGTCAGAGGCAGGATCAGACATATTTGTAAAATGAATTATATTCAAGTAGGAATATGAGGGGAAATATGAATGTAAAAAAAATCAGTGATTTATAGTATATAGATGTTAGATGTCATATTATTTCATTTTTAGATATTCTGACTGAATACCTGTAAATGTTCATGTTCTTTTTAGTAATATAAATTATTAATCACCTCTAAATTAATATTTTCTATTTGTAGAATCATCAATATTCATTTTTAGCAAGAGAAAACACATTGCTGATTTAAAAAAAAAAAAAAGAAAAAAACCATGGTGGGTGTGATTCTACCATGCTGCAGTTTATTTTAGAGTAACGTAAATATCCAATCCCACCATTCTCTCATATAAAAATTAGACTATTAGACTATACATTTTACTATTATGTGGATCATTGCAAAACCAAACCAAAACAAAAACCCTGCAAGAGGAAGTAAGAAAAATACCCACTGGTGATGCAGAGCTAATAGCTGGGGGTTGGATATGTGCCAGATTGGGTGCTTGCACTCCAGGAATGTCCTCTGCCATTGTAAACTTCTGTTCTGAGCAGCGCGAGGCTCTTCTGTGTCTTATGTGGTGTGAAAGCAGGGGGAACAGAAAATGCATGTTAAAAAAATCTGTCGTGTAACATTTCGCTTCTATCTAGTGAATTATCATATGTAACTAAATAGAAGAGGGTATAATAAATTCTTCTGAACTTTGTCAGTAGACTGTTTTTAAATAATAACAAAAAATGGTTTCGGAAGACCTTAAAAGGAATACGTTATATACAGTATGTCATAACATTTAATCGCTAAAGGAAATTGCTCGTGTTGCTAAAATCAGTGGTAGAAGCTCACTGTACTGATGTATTAAAATGTTTTAAAAATTATTTAACATCTTTAATTTGCTTGCTCTAGTCAGTAAACAATATTTCCATAATTTCAATTGGACATATTCAGATCTTTCCTGGTTGGAAGCACTGTTTTACACCAGTGTTTCAGTGTTACACTACCTCTCAGTATCTGATAGTCCACTCTATTGTATTATTTTAGAGCAAGAGATGAAAATTATTATTATGAATGTTTTTGCAAAGTTTTTAAAAGATCTAGTGACATAGCTGGGCTCACGTAATAAATTACAGTATATAAGAAAAAGCATTCATTATTCACAGCTGTCTACTCATTTATATGTCCCATTTGTTCATGTTTGAGGTGAAGAATTTCAGAATGCAGTAAGTGAAGACTTCTCTGCTCAGTGTATTTCACCATTCAAATTACTTGCAATTTCAAAATGCCAGTGTTACTTTTCAGGACAAATTTCATACAATAGTAATTCTGTGATTATTCATCCAGTTTAATTAATTCAATTAAGTAAGTCTGCTGTCAGGTGTTCTTTTAATAATTGAATCAACATGCAGATACATAATAAGCATAAAAGCATTTCTATGGCTGCAGTAAATTTAGATCCAAAAGAATCTGCTATTCCACTACATTTGATATAGATTATTCTATAATATTTCAGTAATGGGTTGCACAAAGGCTGCCTTTTAATTCTTTGCTTTCTCAAATGTCTTTATATATAATGGTTTAAAACAGAAGGTGTTCAAAAGAGGGTGACCTTTTTCCATTACCATAGTTCCTGTCATTAATGCATTATAATTTTCTTTAGAAGTCTGGAAAAAATGTGTATATGTGCACTCTGGAGCAGGTATGAATCAAAGTGTGTTAGTGAAAGTTAAGAATTGTCTGTTATTACTAAAAAAAAAAAAAAAGAAAAGAAAAGAAAAACGGGAGGAAGTAATTTTATTGTTATTTTTACTGTGAAAGTTTAAACAAACCTTACACTTTATACAAAGCAGTTACAGACTTGAAAGTTTTGGCATCTGTAATCTGAACGAACAGCAGTTGACTTACTCAGATACTAAAAATAATATGCCCCTTAACTAAATTTAAAGCCAATAGAATGTTGTATTAGGCTGGATTGTGTATAAAGGCCAATAATATATCTCCATCTTCTGCAATATATTACCATAGATGTTATTTTAATAACATATATATTAAAGAACATGGTAAATGATTCACTTGGTGTACTCTCAATGGTGCTTGATGTCATAATTATTGTAAATATTAATTGCTGTGCTAAAAATGTAAGCAGGATGACTTTGTATTAGATGAAAAATGAAAATAGTCTGTGTACGGGTAAATAGATAATCATACAAAAGTAATTGGGGTTTTAAAACCCCAATCTATTCTGCCAGCATGAGCTCGTTTGCATGTTAATCACAAGAGTGATTTCCTACTTCACAAGGAAGTCCACACTCTTTCATAACCACTTTTAATTGCATTTAAAATGTTGCAGGGTTGGGATATTAGAAATGGAGGCGTATCAGTGTCAAATTAATAAAAAAATGTTTCTGAAAATCTTTATAGGCTACAGATTATAATATTACAGGCTTTTTTGTTAGAAAATACAAAATGTGTGTTAGGATATATTTTAAGTGAGGCATGTTAAATGATGAAAACAGAATAATTTGTACATGTGTTGTTTCTTTAGAAATTTGATAAATGGAAACCTAATTGTAGCTGGAAAGTATAGAATGCATTTTTATTAGTAACTTGTTTTATAGATTGGCTGGTACTTGATATATTCTTTCATTACTTTCCCATTTATCGATAAAATAGTAAATTAGCAACAGTTAAAACTGTTTTTTTAATAAACCGTAAGGCACTGTGACAATAGAAAGGTGTATGCTAAATTCCTTTCAGTTACATAGCATTTTAACTGTATTTATATTCAGAGGAATCCAGTTAATGATTTTAATGGAAAATAATTTCTCTGCTTTCATGTATAGATTTTTACTAGTTATTTTGAATCTGTATACTAAACATAATAGATACCAAGAAAGCAATTACAGACCAGAATTCATGTAATTTATGTATGCTGTATGCTGTCACTTGAAATTGGTACTAGAGTAAATTGTGACAAAAATTACGTATTTATTATTATTTATAGCTAACTCTACCTTTAGAATTAGAGATAGGAATAAGAATAGTAGAAATACTATTTAACAGTTCTTTTTTCCCTTAATGTTCGAAGCTGTGAAGTAATAAACGGACAACATTTTAAGTGATTTTGTGATATTCATATAAGATTCAACAGAGCTTCCTCTGTAATCTGTAAAAGGCCAATGTCAAAGTAAAGACAAAATGACTTGTTCTCTGAAGACAGGAATGAAGAAATGTAGCTCTCTAATAAAATAGTGTAAGTTCACAATGGTTACAATGTGATCAGTCTCAAAGATACAAAAACTAATTTTTAGTCAAGCTGTTAAAAATTATATATTTAAGAAGATGAAAAGTTTGAGGATTAAAGAAAAATCACTCACAATTTTAAAGAGGGTATATTTGCTTTCATCACCAGGTGTTCTTTCTAATATAAATTACCAAGATGATGTTTCCATAACATAGCTTGGGGTGCTCTGGAGATTAAAACTACCAAAACAGACCTATTAAATTTTTCATAGGGAGGGTCCACCAGGGATAATAAGCCAATATTCCTTGTCCCATATTCCAGATGTTTTATGTAATTCTGCATCTTTCTAAACCTAAATCGTAGCTTTTCCAGAAAAAATGTACTATGGAGACTGAGATGAAAGGCAAGAACTGTTGAAATGTTAATTTTACTATCTGCTGTTGAGGTCTGTTACCTTTTTTGTGTTTTTTTTCTTACTCCCAGTAGCTCAGTTCTGTTTTATGAATGTTGTGGTATTTCAGTTGTTTGAAGTTTTGAAACTTGGAGCATGACTTTGACTTAGCAAAACACAATGCCACATGGTGTGTGACACACTGATGGATAGTCTTTGATCCATATGATTCACACTCTTTCTACTTTCAACTTGTTTCTGGATGAGAAATACAAAGTTTAAGGTTAAAATGATCATAACAATAATCCTTCTAACATAAACCCAGAATAATTATAAATAAAATAATGCTCTTTAGTAATTTGCAAGTAATAATGTAATAAGCAATAATATATTTAGTTGGGGTTTTTTCACATAGGCCATGGACATTTAAAACCAATATTGGGGTTATTGCACAGTTATAGAATATTTCTACATTGCTCTGAAACAGTTAACGCTTTAAAATAAAGTACTGCTATGCTTCACAGATCAGTCGGCAAACGTGATGAAATAAATACAGCAGGCCACTCTTCAGATTCCCACTCCTTGGTCTCCTGTTGTACTCTGGTGGTAACTGACCAGCAGAAAAGCCCATGGACCGTTAGCCCTGCTGTAGTTTGGAACAGACATAGAGCTGGTCTAGGTGAACTGATGTGTAATTGTTTTTTGATCCAACACAAGATATAGGTGGTAGATTGGGATTATACAAGGGGAAAGAATGAATGCATTGTAAAGGGAAATCCTTTTGCCTCCCATTCAGGGGCTGTTGTAGGAACAGCTCGATACACCTGGCTGCTGACTGGTCCATGGGTTTTTTCCACTGATCAATTGTTTTCAACATAGTTGTTCAGATGCATTGTTCTGAGATGATAGTTGTCTCTCACCGCATGACTTCTTTTATTAATTGAGTTTCCTAAAACTGTTACTTTTATTCTTTATTACACTGCCGTTTCTGAAAGTAAGACTTGTATGCAGACTTGTGCTATTAAAGGCTAATGCCTCGATATAAATACTTAATGAATGCTTATCATTGTCTTACATTTGATGTTCCTGATCCTTTAGCAATTCAGTTCTTATCAGTTTTTTCTCTCTCTCTTTTTTTCTTTTTTCTTTTTTTTTTTTTTTTAAGGAGAATTTCACTTTATTTTTTTCTAGAAGACTGGAAAATGAGTAAGATGATGATATCACGTGTACTCTGGAAATGCAGAAAGTTACAGGAGAGAGACTATTTGCTAAAATTTTAGAATTAATTTAAATTAACCTAACTTGATTTAACTTGCTTTCCTTTGCAAAACAAAGTCAGGTTTTACAAAAAAACCCCACAGTATTTTCATCCCTCCAACTGGGAAGTTCCTATTCCAGTTCATTTGACCTCCAGCTCTTTTAGAAAAAAACACAGGGAGAGGTATGATTATCCTCCTGAGTCTAAACTAAGAAACCAGGTAACCTCTGTCTCTGTTCCATATGTTTTTGGGAGAGAAATCTGGGGAAATTTCTTTCTGGCCTTTTTCTACATCATAAAGAAGGAACGAAGAAGTGAAAAATATAAACTCTTTTATGTAGGTGTTTTTCACCTTTGGGAAGAAACAAGTAGAAAAACATGCAATTAATTCCTAAAGAGATTTCCTCCTTTGCCATATGATGGCTACACTGCCTTAAGGTATGCTATACAAAATGCACATGAAACAGTTTGGAGAACTGCGTCAGTTCTCAAATATACACTGAACCTTTCTAAACCCGTCATGTTTGGCCATGACTGTAAACCAAGTCTATTTAACAAATCTTTGTAAAAACAAGTTTTTAAGAAGACTTCAGTAGTCTAACTGTTTTGCTGGCTCTGTAACTTCAGAGAAAAAGATCTTCCTGGGAAAAATAGGGGCACTTCAAATTTTTTTTTCTTGTCACTACTTGACAGATTATTAAATCTCTGAAAATGAAATGTATTTGATTTTATTCTTGCTCTTATAGGCAATATTAATAAGATTGCTGTTCTTTTACACACTCAAGATTTTTTTCTTTGTATTTTATTTTCTTCTTTGCCATAGTTGAAGTATTAGGGCTGAAAAGTGGGGCACAATGATCCTTTTATCTTTTAAACATGTACAGTCAGTGATTGTAGCCATTTTCCCTAATCTGTTTCCATAGTTTGTTTCTACTTATTTCCTAGAGGCAGTAGGGTGTGATTGTTCTGCCACAGTTCGTATTAGTTATTATGAATTTTGCACAGTTTTCAGCTCAAGTCCTTTAATGTCTATTGTTAATAAAAGCAGCAGAGTTCCCCAGTTTGGGTAGAAGTTTTATAAGTGTGTGGCAATGTAATGGAGAGTATTTGAGTTGGATGCCTGATGGCTCATGATTTTCAGTTGGGACCAGTATCTTCCAGTTTGCGCATGAAAAAAATTCCTCCAAAAGTGCTATGTCTACGCTTGATACTATTTTTTTTTTTTGCACTTTGTTTTAAAATAAGTCTGTGCTCTTCACTGTGGTGAGGACTTTGGAATCTAAATTTGCAGGATGTAGTTCATTTTCTCAGGGAGAAGCACACAGAGATACTCTTCTTGCTACAGTCACAAACAGGAGTCGCTGTGGGACAAAGGGAGATTTGCCCATTCAGGGTGTCATTGTGCAGAATAAGAGGCCAATACGCTGCCTTACGTGAAGGACAAGTAGGATTGCCAGCTGATACTGCTATTCCATGTGATGGTTGTTAACAGCGGTAGGAAGCCTGCCTATGTGAAGCCACTGAATTTAGGAAACAAAATCTTTCTTATCAGAGTTCTTGCATTTCTTATAAAAAGCCCAAACCCTTGGACTTTCAGTAAAGATGTATATGGGAGGAGTAGTATAGTGTCAGGAATAAACGCGTAAATGTGCTTTTGTTGTTTTGTACACACTACTTCGAACATTGTTATGTTTTCCCCTCTCCTGCCTGTGTTTCACAGTTACGGCCACAAATCCAAACTTCTTAACAAGGAAATAGTGAATTAAAGTGTACTTCTTGAAAGTAATCCTACAGAACATTGTGAATATCAGCTCACATTTATTGTGGGTAATGTTAGTGTATAAAATCAGAAGGTATCAGAGAGACCCTGCTGTGAGTTACATAGGATGTGGAGGAAGAAAGAGAAGGTAGTACATATAGGCAGATGGAGAATGATGGGCTGCATTTGCAGTGCTAACGGCCACCCCAGTGAGCAGTCTTTGGGCCCAGCCAGGTTGTGTGGAGTGGCTTGTGCCCATTTAGAAAAAGGCCAGCCCGTGGTTGAGCAGCCTGACACTGCGTGTCCTGCATGGAGCGTGTGGCCTGGGTCTCTTTGGGCCAGGGCCTGTTCTCTGCCTCCAAAGGAAAGCGGCACAGTGTCTTCTGTCCTTTCTACACTGTCTTTCCCTTCACTGCCCATCCCCACTGCCGAAACAGGGAGGCCTCCACCACACTGTGTGTTGAGAGCACTCCCTGCTTTGTGCAGACTCACAGCCTGTGGCTGAGCATTGCCTGGGACAGGGCTAGTTGACACTGGCCAGGATTAAATGGTAGTGGGCAATTGTAGTATGATGCTTGAGCCTGTGCTGTTCTATATTGTAAGTCTAGCTTTTGAATCACATATGCTCCCACTCTGGCTTAAGGCAGAGTTTGTATTTTGGGGGGAATTGTTGGTTCAGAGTGCCTGAAACAATGTGGCCATTGTTTTGCGGCACATGGGATTCCTGCAGAAGGATGCTGCAGGCTCCAAGTTTAGGGCATCAAGGATGACATGGTTCAACTCCATGCTGTTGACCTGGAGCAGGCCCAGGAACCGGTTGTCCGGTTGTAGTCGTATCTGGATTTCTGCTTGAAAACAACTAGTTACCTTGCTTATCTTCTTCCAGAAGAAAGCCTAGAAATTAATTAATATACATGAAATGTGCTGATCAAAGAAAGGACATGGGAGGGTACCAGCTATTTTGTCATGTGAATGTCTTATGATTTTCATTATGTTAGTTCCATTGTTTTTTCTGTTTTGCTTTGTTTGCTGAAATTTAAGGGAGGACCAGGGAAAAGAAACTAAGAGGTATGAGCTTAAATTTTATGGAAAGAAATTGTGAGGGATGTAAGAGAGAGTTGGACCAAATGTCCAACCAAAATAGGGCAAAATTGCTCCTGTAAAACCTACTGAAATTTCTCTCAGGGAGCTGATGTTGCAGCTGCTGCTGCTTCTACAGATTCTTCTAACCATCTAGGCCACGTCTGGGTTCCCTCTGCATGTTTCATGTTTTTTCCTACTAAAGATGTTCTCAGGCATCTCTCCTCTTTAATTCTGAGTTGGGAGAAGGAGAGACCTGGAGGCTGGATTGCCCTGATTTGACTTCCTTTGCCTCATCCTGCAAGAGCCCCTGCTCACCTGGTGCCACCTCTCCAGCAGCCCCTGTCACCTTGCAGCTCAGGGACGCTCTCTCCGTGGTGGGCTAGAAGCAGAAACACCTGGGGAAGCTACAAATATTGTGGTATTTACTGAGGTCAGTTCTTGTCATGCTGTTTTAGTTATTTTAACTAATGTGACTCTTACTTTTAGGAATTATTTTTGTCTGCATTTGTAATTTGATATGATCTCCTATCAGTGAAATGAGGATCACACATATTCATTTCCTCTTTGAAACTATGGAAACAGTCTGGCTTTCAGGCATATTTGCCATGTTACTTAGTTTGCCCAGCTCAGACAATGTGTGTTGGGGTATTTGTTTTATTTTGTTTTCAAGAAATGAGGACCATGTTCTCATCTGTGCTTATAAAGGGATTGAACCTGGTTGAAATACAATGAGTTCATTAAAATTTCTTTTTAATTCAGAGACATTCTCACTGGATTGAGCATTTAGTAACTGGACCACAATTTGACATCTGTAATCATCTCTAAATATGGTCATTAAAGAAGAACCATTTTTTGTGAAAGTCAGGTGAGAAGAGAAATTCTCCTTTTTATAACTAAACATATATTTGTGTTAGAGTAGTCACTCTAGCCTCACTACAAATGGCTTGATGCTAGGAGCCTCAGCTGCTGCTGCCATCTAGAGATGGCGTGGAGGAAAATGGAGCAGGTTGGGTTCTTCATGGGTGTTGCAAAGGCCATGCCAGCACACAGCAGCTCAGAGGAGGAAACCAAAACAAGGACCCCATCCCTGTAGGTACAGAGTTTTGACTGATCATTGCCTTGGCATGAAATCTGATGTTGGAGTTGAGAACAAGTCAAAAGAAGGTCTCCTCCGTAGCCATGGTTTTATATGTGAAGAACTGTCATATGCAGAGCTAGTGGAAAGTTTGGAAAAATGAAATTACCTCATTGGCATGGTTTTTTTTCATATACTTGCAAGCTTTTTGCATGGTTCTCCTGTTCTGTACAAGATAGATGCAGTTAGGTCAGTGCATCTTATATGGTTGTTACTAGACAAAGAATTTAAGTCAATGTAATTGCTGGTTATTGGTTATTACAAACAGTTGAAATATTCACTCATTGCTATTTAGGCCAAGTACTTTTCTGTAGTTTCTTTTACATTGAACATTTCTGGTTAGATCCAGAGCTTGTATATTCTCTAACTGATTATGCCATTTTATCTGTAAGCCCAATCTTTTACTGTCCTCTTTTTTACTGTATCTTTCTTCTGGTCAGTGGTCTACTGTTTGCTTGGCCTGCTGTGGCTATTTACTGGCATAAGAATCCAAGTAGTGGCTTTGATTAGCACGGGTTCTCCTGTAGAAAAGCAAAGAGATCCACCTCTTCCCATAAGAAGATTTACAATCCTTTGGGACTCCAGCTGCTCTGAGGCTTTACAATACACCGTGACTCCAGCTAAACATAAGTGGTGTCTTACCAAATGTGTACGAAGGTACAGGAGACCTCCTTTTCCAGACAATGGTACTTCTTTATGGTTTTGTGTTTCTGTGTTGTGATTCTGTCCTCTGCCATGTAGTAATACTTCGTTCCTTTTCATAGTCAGTTTGCTATCCAGGAGCACCCTTAGGAATGTTTGAATATTATTATGAGGGTTATTCCATCCGATTGAATCTGAGACTTTCCTAATTTTTCTTCTTGTTGAAAAAGTTTGTGTTGTGCTGCTGAACTGATGTTTTTAATCTTCCTTAAAGTCTTTCTTTAAAACAATAATTTCTATGTTTACATTGGCGTTTTTTAGCGTTTTCCAATCTATTACAAACTGCCAATTTTGGTGCTGATATTCTCATTCATTTCCAGATCGTTAAGGATCTCAGATAAGACTACTACTAACTAGATGTTGTGATGTATCAGTGAACTTCTTTTCCATCCTCTGCTTTCTACCACGTATTATTAGTCTGTTCATATCCAGTCATACTCTGGTCAATGTGAGTGTCATGGTATGCATAAAATTTTGCACTAGTTTAAGATCCTACAAACGTAATATTTCAGTCTATGAGGACTTTTGTGTAGTCATAGATTTACTCTTTATCATATACTTAATTTTCCTACATTATTTTAAGTTTAATCATGCCTTTAGCATTCTGGTTTTGTTTATGAGAGAGAGCATATGAAAGGTTCTCTGGGATTTTTTACTATTGGAATACAAGCTTGTGTTCTGCATAACCCAGGGCATTTTGTGGTGAGATTTTGTTACTGAGCAGATATTTGGCTAAATGAAGGTATCCTGTAAATACAAAAGTATTTATATTCTTGGAAGATGTTTTAGTTTTCTTACCTGGTCTTCTGATCTTCAGTAGACACTCATTTTCATTTTCAAATCATTCTATTTCCTTACTGAGAGGAGATCACTGCTACAAAATTTTACTATGCCTACTTCTTCTTTTATTATGTATGCTTAAATTTTCAAATTACATTCTTTTGCAATGTAAATATGATACTTTTAGTGGGTAATGTTACAGATCGCACCTCCTCTTGTGCTTTATGAAACAGAAGGGTACAATTCAGTCAGTAACTGTATTGTCTGATCTGGTATCAGATTCCTTGTGACCAGATATCTACAATGGCTTTAACATCAATATGAACAGTAGCTGGGTCATCATGCATACCCATAGACACCATAAAATAGGTGCGTCTTTGTCTTAAAAGATAATGGTGACTGTACCTTGGAGCTGCTTTTGGAATGGGATTGCGGGAGAGTGTAATAGGCAATCACATTTTGTACGGAAAGGCAGTTATTTTATTCAAGCTAAAGCCATTGCTTACAGGTTTTCTTCCTCTGCCTGGCAGATCAGTTAAGATAGTCTGCTGGAGATAAAGATGACCACTAAAGTTTTAAAATACTGCTCTATCCATAGACATTTTGTAATTAATTTCAGTGCTAAAGAAGGAAGTATTTTTTCTCACCTGAGTGTCTCTAGATTCAAACTGCAGTCATTTATGTGGTGAAGAACTTTCTGTTTATCACATGCTTTTAACCTTCCTTTTGAGAACCCGAATAGAGGAATACTCCTGGAGTTCAATATGTAAGAAATGTTTTCATGTTACCTGAATTGTCTTTTAAACTCTTCCAATTTACAGTGAACATTAGAACTGGTGACAATGTTCTGCAATGGTTATGTTACCTTGGGATTTAAAAAAGCATAACCTTCCTTTTCCCATTCTTTATGCTGCCAAGGGTCTTTGCCCATTTGACCAGTGTGCTGTGGGACTTACTTAGCTGTGCATCGTAACTCCGAGTCTGTGATTTTTCTAAGATACCATGTTTCATCCTCTGAATATGGACTTCTTTCTTTGTAGCTAGAAGTACAGCTTTACACATGTGGTGGCGGGAAAAGTATTCCTTTTAAGTAGAGCATTTTCAGAGATTCAGATCATTTTATTCTAGTAGCTGGCTCTCCTCATTATCATTTGCTGTGTTGTCAGCAAACGTCATCAGTAATGAATTTGCATTTTCTTGAAGGTCGTTGATAAAAGTGTGAAACAGTACGGGGACCAGTAACCTATCACGGCAGATCTCTCTTACAAATGCCCTTAATATAACTCCCTGTTTGCAATTACATTCTGAGACTTACTGATTTGCCTGTTTCTAATCCATTCTAATCCATAACATATTTTTGATGTTAATTTTGTATCATTCTTGCTTTGAAGTCCTAGAGTGGTGCTCTGCAAGCTAACACCCAGACAGTATTTTTCACTGAAGTCAAGTGGGATAGTTTGCTTAAAACCAGGTGTAAGTAAAAGATGTCTGTAGATTATATGCCTGAATATTTTGTTTGAACACATAGTGATGAGTTTTTATTGCTATAAGCAAAGTTAGTCTAAAAATTCCTACATTTTATATTTAAGAAGCATGATACTGTATTGATATGATATTAAAAAAATGGAGACAGTTTGTATTTAGAGAAAATTGTTTCTGATTTTACTTTATATAATTTTCTAAATTAAGAGGAACAATTTTTCTAGATTTAAGCTAGTTGTAGAAGAATCTGAATTGAGAAGACCTGTTATTGAAGGTTTGAAATAAACTTAGCATACTTACTATGCAACTTTAAAAATAAACAATATATAAAAGTATTGTGATCACAGTGTGTAATACAATTTCTTATGAGGTACTTACAGTAAAAGATATTGGAGAACTTTACATACACTGTTAATATTCTGTCATTGAATTGACAGTAAAGTTCAGCTCCTGTTTCTTCTTATTATCACTATTAATAGTAATTAGTAATAATTACTAATTAATAGTAATAGTAATATTAATAGTCTGGGAGTTGGACTCTATGGTCCTTATGGGTCCCTTCCAACCTGATATATTCTGTGATTCTATTGCTTTTTAATATAGTTGTGTTTTAGGGAGTGGGTTTTTTTTTAAACAGATGGTTTGTAATTGTGGAAAATTGTGGCAAAATACGTGGCTGGAAAATGTGCAGAATTTTGTTTCCTAGTATATGTGGTATTTATGACTCCTGGTAGGCTTTTGCATCGGTACTGATACAGGATTAATACGAAAGCAGCTCTATTCTTAGCTCATATTTAATTCTCTGTATTGAGCTGTGGTACTATGGATTATTTCAACTCCGTGTAGTGTTTCAAGTGTAAGCTAGAGTTTATTGCCAGGTGGCAGGAATGAGGCATATAAACATTTTATGGACAACAGATGCAGATAAATGGAGGAATTTATCTCACACACTGTATGCTTGTTTGGCTAAGAGATACAGCCTTTAGTAATTCCTCTGTGCTGACTGATATTGGACAATTAAAAGCATATAAATTACTACAAGAGTAATTACTGCAAAGAGAGAATAATCATAACTTTCTGTGCATAAAATACTAAGTTGCTTCTCAAAAGCATTTCAGTGAAAATTTTTCTTCTACATTGTAGAAGAAAAGCATAGAAGAGTGAGGAGTAGCAGGAAAAAAACCTCTCGGGTCTTCTGGTCTATTCAATTACTAAATTACAGGTAGTCCATTTTATTTATATTAAAGGGTTATCCCAATTGCATGAGATTTTCAGAATACTGTTATTTTAGAAGTTAAACAAATATGTAATAGAGATACAAATATAGTTGGCCGTTCGTTACCAATATATCCTCATTGGCTTTTGAGGGAAAGGTAGAAGCTATAACCTATTTTGCTTGGATATACTTTCTTCCCAGATATTGTCCCCAGATAAAACAAACCTGCTATAGTCCTTATATTTATAAAGTAGTTGCACAAAGCCTGATACTTAGCTCAGTTACAGCTATCGTATTCAGGCCACTAAAGTCCACAGAGCTGTATCAGAGTCAGTGAGAAGAGAATCAAGTCCATAAAGTACCTTGGCTCTATTGTCTGGTGTTTATTTCTGCTGCTGAGGCTTTTCTTAGTTAAAGAAAGCTTTCAGATTGAGGAAGACAGATGGGTATCATTTGGGAAAGATAGAAATGAAATCATATATTCTGATACATTTTATTGAAATAAAATGTCATGACATACAGTGCAAAGTTGTGGTCATTCCTTTAATGAGTAGTACTAGTAATAGACTTTAAAAATTCTGCCTAAGAATACATTTTCTGTGTAAGTGGGCTTAATATAATATTTTTGCAACTAGATTGCCTTACTTTTTTTTTTTTTTTAGATTTCTGTAAAAACAAACTAAAGTGAAATCCGATAAACCTCAGCCCTGAAATTATTTTTAAACAAAGTTTCGCTGGTGACAGCTTATTTTCTTAAGTAAGCAGATTCCATATGTGGTATTAAGTAAATCATTTTGTGATTTGATAGTGGCGTATTGGGGTGAGACATCCTGTAATGTAACTATGTCTGAAGTTATTTACTGTTTTTCCTCTGCCAAATTGTGATTGTTTAGTCTGCTAACACTTGTACTAAAGGTTTTTCTGGGTAGTGGTTAGCAGTTGTTTTCAAAGCAAATGTTAAATCTAAGAAGACATTCCTTTAAAAAAAATCCTGTTCTGGCAGAGGAACTTGATTTGTGTTCTTGTTCAGTGTTCCTTTAGTGTTTTTAGTATGGCTGTTGAAATCTATACCTTATATGATCTCATTGTACTGCCTGCATTTCATTAATGAGTGACTCTGTTTAGGGCTTGGGGAGTGAAATATTTTTCAGATGACACTACCCAATATGAGTGCAGTGCACCAGCTGCAAAAACCACAGACCATCTGATTTTGCGGCTTTTGAGGGTGTGAAAAGTTCAATTGCTTATACTAGGGCTTATATCTGTATATTATACCATATGGAAACGGAACTACTGTAGACTTGGAAGAAAAAAGAGAAAACCAAGTTCTTCAGCCATGGTTCAAATAAAGATGAAAAATACATATCTTGCAATGTGGATGAATTAATATTACTATATGGCATTAAAATATATTTTGAAAGAATATAATAATGTATATTACAAATTTTGCCACATAATATTATTTTTAAAGAAAGATGGCAAATGTGGAAATTGTGAAATGAGTTTGTGGTTTTGGTGATTAAAGCTTAATGTACTCCTGAAAGTAGTGGCTTCTTAACTGCTTCATCAGGATAACTTGTTATTGATACTTAAATATGTTTACCTTTCTGCATAGAGAGTCCTCCTATCCTTTCCTTGTCTAGAAAGAGAGAAAGCAGTTCTTTAGAGTTTGGGTGGGCACCGTCCAGATTATCCAGAATGCAAGCTAAAAATACTTCAAAAATTGTATTTCAGTCATAACTTGGGAAGTTTTAAAGTAGTTTTGAATTTGCTAAGTGAAAACAGGAACAGTCATACTAGTTGTCACTGTCCTGTGGTTCCTTCTTCTGTAGAATCAAAGTATAAGCAACTACCTGTGGATCTGTGGAATAATATGTTAGACACATTCGCAGATAGTTTAAGGTTGCTCTTTTAAATGACCAAGTAAAAGAAATCAAAAGAAATTGAAAGTTTTTCACCAGTCTTAAATTCTGTGATCAATTTTCTATGTGTTCTTTAATACAGTGAGGTCTATTGTCAGTAGAACGGGTTGCAAAAATAAATCCTTTGCTTTTGCATAAAGCCATAACAAGAATAAACACCAACATTCTGGTTAGGAATTGATCAGCTGGTAGTCAGTATGTTACTGTTTCTGTTACTGTGAGAGTAGCATAGTAGTTAGCAGTTTCAGATTAATCTGAGGAGTGTGTGTGTGTTTTCTGCAAGATATCCCTGAGATTTCAGAAGGGGAAAAGTTAAGAAGCATTTGAGTGTTTCTAATGAAAAAGCACCAATCTTTGCTCATAAGTACATCAGCAAGATTTTATTCACAATGTATCAGCAATTTTGAGAAGCATTTTCAACTGTTCTCTGAAAGCAGCAGAGAAGCAAACGGTAAAAACTGTAACCTGTTGATGACAAACACACACACCCCTCCCCAACTTCTGCTCTTTGGGTTGTGCCATCAAGGAGCACATTTCATGATTTATATCCTGAACCAGATAGTACTGAATAAGAAGTTCCAAATAGCAAAAATAACAGCAACCAGTACATGACCAAGTCCTAATCTGAATTTTGTTTGAACGGATAAGTCCAAATGATGAAGAGTTTTGTAAAATGTCATTCCTTTCTGTGAATAAAGCATAAACATAAAGTAATGCTAAATTTGTCATACAGTTTGTTCACTGTGACTCATCCTTCCAGCTCTATATATAGGTTCTGCCATCACTGAGACAGTGCTTTTTGTTGACAATAAGCCTCAACAACAGGTCTCTCTGAACCACTGTTGAATACCGCTTAACTGCTAGCGATGGAGCAGCTATTCAGAGTGTGGTTATGAAAACCATGACTGAGGATTGATTCCACTCATAATGAGGATCAGATGTAAGAATAAGTATACGAGTATTTTAGCGATACGTATTGCCAACAGAGAAAGAAAACAGAAAAGAAAGCTTTTAGCTCTTGTGGTGTCAGTTAAAAATTTTTGTGATATTTAAATAGTTTCATGAAATCAGAAGTTGGCTACCTCAAATTTTGATATTTGGCTTTTAAAATATATACTCTTTATTCTTTTTTCTGATTTTTGGGCTCTGAACCTTATAGGTTTTAGGCTTCTAAACTTTTAATTTGTACCCATGAGAACTGTAAATTTATATTTAAAATAAAAAGGGGAATTCTAGTAAAATTTCTAGATTCCAACAGTTGAAGCTTTAAGGAAAATACCAAACATTGTGAGATTTCAAATAAATCCCTAAGTATCATAACCAAAGTTATGCTATGAAAAGTAAAATCAGTTTACGTACATCAATGGGTGAAATGGTCTGGGTATTGAAATTGATTGGAGTCTTTTGCTGCTGAGTTCATTGAAGCCTGAGTTTTATTCTCTTTTTAATCCTTTTACTGTCATATCAAGAGGTAATCTGCTTGTCCCATGTCTCTGAATCTGCACCTCTAAATGGGAATGTTTCCTCCATTTGATCAGCAGTGAGTCAGTTTAGGGGAGAGAGAGGCTGGGCTATCGAATTAATCCTCAAAGAGGCAGCATAGTTGTTATAAAATTAAAATTATTCTTCCTTTTCACATACTGAAGCTAAGGAGGTTAAAGTTCATTGATCAGGAGTCAAAGCCATCAAGGTTTGTGAGATGTAGAAGGCTAAAACAAGGTGTTGTAATAAAAGTATAAATATAAATGGCACTTAAAATGACCAATTATTCCTACCTTGATGAAATCCTGGTCTGATGGTGTTGGGAATTTTGCAGCTAAGGATTACTCTGTTAGTTACTTAAATCTATACTACTACTCCAATGTAATTTTTACTCCAGATTTGATCTCTACAGAGCCAGAAAACATTCTGAAATTTTGATCTACTGTGTGCTAAGAGAATTGATAAAATACAGAATTTTAAATTTTTCTAGCCTTTAGGAGTAACGTGGAAACTAAAATGTTCAAATAAATACTTTTGTAAAAGAGATACAATATCCCCAGCAAACAGTTTATGCAGAAATTTTGAATTTATATAAGTACTTAATTTTTAAGTTTTCCATATCATCATTTTCATTAAAAGTTGAGTAATTGAATTATGAATAGTAATTTTTGGGTTGTGACTTTTTAAAAAATAATGTTCTTATGTACTACACTTATATTTTGTAGATGCTAAATAACAGGGAAAATAAGTGTACAAAAAACTTTTGGACATTAGAAAAAAATTCGTTACAGGAATTTCTTTTCCATTTTTTTAAAGCATGAAGAACATCATAATTTTAGAACTTCATAGACCTCTTTTAAAATCAATAGCAATTCTTTTTAGCTTTGGTTAAAAAAATTAACCCTTTCATTAAAAACACTTTAACATGTCTTTCATTTTCTTGGTTAGAAAAAGATATGAAGTAAAAATAAGGCAGCTAGGAACCTTGTTTGCAATGTTAAGACTAACTATAAATAAAATTTCCAATAAAGTAGAGTAGGTAATGCTAATACAATTCCCAAATTCTGGGTTCTGTTTCTGAATGATGAATGAATAAATGTCAGCAATTTGTTTGCACTTTATTATCCACTTTTCTAAATTAAAACCAAATAAATTGAAATAGCAGGTTCACTAAGTTCAAGTTAGTATTTCATAGGTGCAAATCAGACTAAAAATGTACTTGTTGAATTCATTGCTTTCCCTCAAGTAATTTATTTTATGACATTAATATCACATTAACTTCTAGATAATCTTATTTTTATGAAGCATTCACAAATCTTTTCCCTATGTGTGTCACTAATCTAGCATCACCTTAGTATAAGTTGTTTTGTTCTGTGATCAGATGCTCTTTACTTTTATTACGCATCCAAACTTCATTCTAGGAGACTTCATTCTAGGAGAATAAAATGAAATACAAATGACATGTCAGTATCATTGTCTACCTTCTTGAATTTTTTGTTTACAATATCCACTTTGTTATAATTTTAGGTCATTTTGTAATTATTGCTTTAATTTTAGTTTGTATGAGGAGTGCACTTTTGAGGCACGTCTCCCAGTCATCCCTGCTACTATGCCAGGGTTTAAATTGGCGAGCTGTCTTGGCTTGCGTAGATTGGATGCCTTTAGATAAAAGTAAACTGAAAGGTGTTCTCTAAGTGCACATCAAGTGGGTTCCATCATCTAGAGAACACTCAAGACATTGGACCAAACTGAAGTAAAATCCACCAAGGGATATATAAAGTGAATGAAGAACCTGCAGTATGAGTCATACTGGTCCACTCTTGTTGCTTTGTCTACTTATTAACATGGACATAATTTATGAAAATCTCAGTGATTGCTTGAGACATGTTTTTCATGAAGTGCAGACTTTCCTCTGGTATATAGCAATAATAGAAGCTTCTATTATTTCAGCCAAAACAATACATTTATTGCAAGTAACTCTGTTTTTAAAGATCTTTGTTAAGATTATAAAATAATGCTCAAAAATGTGGGAACGTAGTTAGTGCAGTCCTGATTTAGTCCTTTTGTGCGTACAAGCTGTGATTCAGTCACGTTATATACAGTTCTTCAGGGCTCCTTGCTTCGTTCAGTTCTCACAATCATAGAATCATAGAGTCGTTCTGGTTGGAAGAGACCTCCAAGATCATCAAGTCCAACTGTTCACCTATCACTACCAAGTCCACCAGTAAATCATATCCCTTAGCACCACATCTAAATGTCTTCTGAGTACCTCCAGGGATGGTGACTCCACCACCTCCCTGGGCAGCCTGTTCCAATGCCCAACAACCCTTTTGGTGAAGAAATTTTTCCAAATATCCAATCTAAACCCTGGCGCAACTTGAGGCCATTTCCTCTTGTCCTGTCATCTGTTACTAGGGAGAAGAGACCGACCCCCACCTCTCTACAACCTCCTCTCAGGTAGTTGTAGAGAGCAAGAAGGTCTCCCCTCAGCCTCCTTTTCTCCAGACTAAATAACCCCAGCTCCCTCAGCCGCTCCTCATACAGGACTTGTGTTGGAGACCCTTCACCAGCTTCATTGCCCGTCTCTGGACACGCTCCAGCACCTCAATGTCTTTCTTGTAGTGAGGGGCCCAAAACTGAACACAGTACTCGAGGTGCAGCCTCACTAGGGCTGAGTACAGGGGCCATTTAATATGAAGCTACCCAGTATTTTAGTTCAGTATCAGAAATGTTTGACAGTTTCCCTTGTTTATGGCACATCATTCAAGCTGTTCTTGCTGAGCTTTTCTACCTTACCGTTCACTGTAGTTTGTGAATGCTTTCTAAACATTTCCAGAATCATTTTCACAATCATTTGAGGGATATGCTGGTATATTTGTGTTCCATGAATGGCAAAGTAAGACAAAGGGGAATCTGTGATCTCATTTTTTTGGAGTACTGAGTGTTACAAAAACTTTATTTGTCCAGAACACCGCTTTCATTGACATCTTGTCATGTCAAGCACATCAGGCTGATGCTTAGACCCCTCAGAAAGGGAAGCATAAATTTATGTCAGCCTGGGGAAAAAAAAAAAAAATCACACTTGTTTAGTATCACACAAAAACTCTGTGATAAAGGTGGAGTTAGTCCAGAACTCCAGAATGCCCCTAAACCGACTTCAGCATGTGCGCTCCTCTGTAGGGGAGGGAGTGGTTGCGCAGGGTCAAAGCAGAGACCCATCCCTCCCCGTGGTCTGTCACCAGCAATGGCCAACAGCATACGCTAGGGAAGAGAAAATAAGCATGTCAAACAGGCAGAATATTTTCACAACTCAAGGATTTCCTGAGCCAAAGGAGATGCTTGATTTCAATTCATGTTGATTTTTTCCCCCATAATTTTATCCTATTTTTGTTTGTTTGTTTGTTTTAAAATTCAAGTGACCTCTAGCACCCACAGTATCTTACATCAAGGAATTATGTGGTTGAATCCATGCTTTGTAAGGAACCACTTGCTTTGGTGTGATTTAAACCCAACACCAGCATCATTTGATGCCGTCTTATACTCACATGGAAAGAGACAAGGAACTGTCATCCCTTGCTTATCTTTTCCTTGTGACAGTTTTATTTACTGCTGTTATATGTTCTCTGAATCATCTCTTCCCCAGACTAATAAGTAGTAGTTAAATTAGTCAAAACTATTGCATTTGATTGCACTTGCTGGCCTTTTTACACACATTTTCCAGTTTTACCATATCTTTGGAATTGGGGCAAGGAGGGTCTGCACACAGATACCAGAGGCAGGTGCATCATAGCTGGTGTATTAATGATTTCTGTTCTCTTCTTTTGTTCTCTTTTCTAACATTTGATAATACTAGATGTGCTTTTTTGATCACAGTTTTAACATTTCGGTTTTGTTTAGCTCTCCTTTATAACCCAAGACCTGATTCTTTAGTGGTCATTGGTCGTCCATGTCTGTCATCATGTACATAAAGTTGGGACAGCTTTTCACAACAACACATCACCTGACACCGGGCCCTATCTTAAAATCATAAATAACTTAAGACAACTTAATTTTACTCATCTTTTCTTACCTTTACACTTTATTTTCCATCTTTTATTCAATTATTTATCTGTGCCATGATCTTCTCTTTTATCCTATGGAAGACCATTTTTTCTGTGCCTTTGGTAAAGGTTGTTGTTTAATGCTGTTTGAAGGTATCGGTCCAATCAGTGATACAACTGATGAGTCAATGGACATTTACTTCAGTCTGAGCTGGGATGCTTCCTGGGTGTCTTCCTTTTGACCTATCTTCCACTTTATTTATTATTTAGGAGCTGTGATGTAGTGGAGTATTCTTAATTAAGATAAAAGACTTCAAAATACTTACTTCATGCAACTCATCTGAGCATGTGTAGACTTCAGTTTTTTAGGATTTAATTGATCTTGTGTAGATTTTAGGGTTTGTGTGGATTTTCCTTTCATAAGAGCTAACTTGTCTGATAGTATGGTATTATGTGAACTTGATACATATATGAAGTGATGCTTGGAGACAGATATCATTTTGGTTTTTAAATGGAGTTGGAGCCTACTTCCCACAAAATTCTTAGCAGTCATGGATGAACTAAAATTTTATAGTGTTCCAGTTGAACTAGAATCAGTTATTTTGCTGACAGAATTAAAATAAATATTGAGTTTGAACTCAATTAAAAATGTTTTCTTTGAACCTTAAATGTCTGATTTGTTTTCTTTCAAAATCCTGATAAAGATAAATGAATTGGTACACCCTATATTTAGGGGTGAACAGGAATTATTAACTGACTTAACTCAGGTACACAGATAATTTTAACAGATTTTGTCTGTCTAGGAATTACATCTTTTTGCCAAATAGCATGACTGAATAGCAAACCTCCTTCTGTCTCTTCCCATTTGAAACATTAATTAGCTTTTGAACTCCACTAAGTTCATACGTAACTATTTTGATTTATCCTTTCTTTTTAGACAGATGAAGATAAGAAAAATACTACTTTATATACTTGTTAAACTTTACCACACAAAGGGCAGTTAAACAAATGAACAAGGAACACATTAATAAATATTAATTAAATAACAGAAGAATCATGAAGAATAAGATTCTAAGTGAAATATCATCCAAATGTATTGTGAAAGGAGGGCAATTTGTCAGAAACAAGTATCAGAAACTGACTTTACAGAATCTAAGATGGGATTCATCTCACCTAACTTCAGACACCCATAGTGTGTAGATATCTAGATCTGAGAATATCATCTAGACACATTATAGTCAATGGAAAGAAACAGACATTTATAAAGAAGGACTCATCTCAGCCTGAGACAGATGTCTAAACTGGTTTTGGTGAGTCAGGAAGCAAAAGAGTTTCTAGCTCTTTGAGCTAGATTATGACATGGTTACCTACATTATGTCTGCAATGATAACTCTCACTCCCTAAAGCACAGAAAACAGAATTACTTTGTTTTAAGGAGATTTTTTTAATGAATCACTTTTCATCTTGTAACTCTCGTGGACATATATGGTATTTTGTTGGTATATTCTGATTTGATTTAGAAATTTGTTCAACTCGTTGCATAGTTTATCTACACAAAACATTACACTTGCATCATTGCTTTAAAATGAATATATAGGTGCTCAAATAGCAGCTTTAGATCTTTACTTATGTGTTAGAACTGTTTCATATCCAATTAAAAATCAAAATGGAAAAATGTACATAGATTCATAGTGGCGTATAGGTGGGGTATATTAATTGAGCTAATTTGTGTCTGAAATACTAGGTTAATCTTATTTGTTATGCTTGTAATGCTTGTAAATCAGAAAATAATTGCTTAATTGTAAATTACATATTGATTAAAGCTCACGTGTGATTTCAAAAGATGACTATATTTAGGTTTGCATAGTGTACCCTTCCACTGAGAAAATGTTCATTCTTCTGGACTTTAGAATGAATGTTTCCAACAGATGCTTACAGCATGCAGACTTAGAACTTTAATTTGTTTGAAAGTGCATTACATATTCTTTTACTATTTTTCTCTCAGATGTTTGCACAAGTTATTTACAAAATAAGAACACCTGGTACTTTTTAATTCCAGTGTGTGAATTCAAAATAAACACAAGCCTTTATGAATATCTACTTTTTAGAATGATCTAGAAACTACACAAATCATAGCTCTGAAATGAATGTTTTGCTTTCAGGTAGACTAGAAAGACATTCTATATTGCTACTCTTTTTTTTTAAAGGAAAATTGAAATTACTATTAAATGCTAATTCCCTTTTCAATGTTATGCTGGTGAATTACATCAAAAATAGGTTTGTTTTTCAAAGTGTACATTGATCTTAAACGAGGCCAAATTACATACCCAAATTTTTAACAAATTTTATCTCTTCACAGAGGGATAATTTTGTACTGATTGACAATTTCAGCCTAATTGAAGAACAGAATAAAGAACCCAAAAAAGCCCTTATTCATGGACAGTTTTTACTTAATAGCCAAGAATACAATATCAATGATGTTATTGCCAAATAATGTAAGTGCATCTATGAGACTATAAAATCTATCCTCTACAAAAAGTAAATTCTGAGCCAAATTCAGTCTTCTAATTTAGGAATGAAATCTCTGATGGTACATGATTTCAGATAATTAATATCATGCTTAGAGTGAGTGACTATTTTTTTCAGGTGATTGATTAGGAACTCTGTTGATTTAATACTGTGGTGTTCCTAATTAATAATTTATGTAATGATACAAGACTAACCAGGGAACTTAGGGAAAATCCATAACAATATTGTCCAAATCAAAATATGTCAGTAGTAGATACTGAATGGAGACGCTGGGATTGTGGTGTCCCACGGAGTGTGAAAGAATATGTGTGTTGTGATTATACTGGAATAAATAGGCTATTGGGAGCACAGGAACATGGAAGACATTGCTTGAGAGCAACCAGTAAAATAACAAACAGACTAAAATATACTGTATTCTTTTTGTCTTACAATTAAAGAAAAAAGTTCTTGAAGTCATTGCTCATAGCTGGCTTAAGGTAACACTTAACTTTGTGCCTGAGTTTTAGCCACTTTGTCTCCAGTTTCAGAAACATTTGCAGTTACGTTCTGAATTATATCATTACAATATGACACAACTTTTGGTAGAACCTGTATGGCGGATAGGAGATCAATGAGAAGCGGAAATGTGAACTTCTCATTAATGGAGTGGTAAACCTCAAACTTGGTAGTCTTTCTGTATAATGTCTGGATTTTTATTGAGATTAATTGATTTTATTGAGAGTACATTAGAATTCTGAGTCACTTCTTTAAAATGGTACTGCCCTAATATATTTAGAAATGTTATGTTTTTATTAAAAGAAAATAACAACAAATGCTTTTTCTTTGATAAATGGTGATCTGGTTCAGTTTAACTTTCTAAGTTATCTTTAACTATGTTAGTATTTCTGCTTCAGTTGTTTTCCTAAACGTGCTGCTGCTTTTTTTAATCAACCTTTATTATAGTACTTACAAGTCATCCCTTTATGTTGATTCTTAGGTATACTTTTTTAACATTAAATTCTTAAAAATGAAGCATTTTGTATTTATTTTGTATCATTTCATTCCAGAGAAAATTGGAAATGGATTAGAAATGCACAGAAAGTAAACTAAAATTCTTTTAAGTAAAAACCCCGCATCTTTATTAGATACATAAGAAAAAATTATTACGAATCTGTCACAAAAAATTTTTGCTTGTAAAACTGGTATTTAACAAACAATATTATATATTGTTAGTTGTTTAGACTAACTGGTTAGTCTAAACTGATTCTGATACACTTCTTTCAATGTTTTGGGAAAAATGTACAGCTCCTTCAGTCTCAGCTTTTTCATTTAGCTGTTCATATGAACCAGTTGAATTATTAAGGATCTGAACTGGAATGAAATGAAATGGGGAAAGTATTTTGCCCCTCCTGAAAGGTTCCTGGTTTGAAAACCCAATTAGCACTTCAATGAAATCTGGTTCTAATTTTATATTTGGTGATTTCCAATGGATTGCTGGTTTGATTTTTTTTCTTTATATCTTTACTGTTAATACTGCTTTTGTTAAATTTATGTAAATTTCATCTAGTGAGTCCATACTTAAAAACAGGCTATTTTAATTCCAATGAAATTTTAAATCTATTTTAAATGCCTCTTATTTAAATTTTAAATTTGAGTTTAGTAAAATACATTATTCTTGTTGTCATTGTTAGATTGTTAATCACTGTGGATTTTATTCTTATTAGCAAGATAAATGTACACATACTTAGAGGTGGTTATAAATAAACATGCATTTCCCTTTTGAGAGCTCTAGACTTTCAGTTCTGAATGGTTTCTGTAAACCTGTAACACGTCTTATTTAAAACCTTTTGTTAATAAAAAGAGATTTGAAAAACACTAGAGATCTGTAGGGAATTGTTCTCTATTCTGGTATGGAATTTGTATATGGGGATCTCATAGTGAGCATAATATAATCTGTGAGGAATCTACACTTTTCAGAGAAAAACGGTAAAGTTCACAAGTATTTAAAATATATTCTAAAATAATTGCAGATACCGATTTTGTGTGGTTAATTTGGCATTATTCAACTTCTTTTCAAATAAGTGTAACAATTTTTTAAAAGTCCCAAATATTAATCTGTAAATGTGCAAGGGTTTAACAAGTTTTCTTACATAGTTCTATCAATATATATCTATCCACAGTAAGGTGAACAGGTATTCTCATTTGTCTGGATGGTGTATTTCCGGATATACTAGAAAGCTTTTAGGTTTATAATACCAGTCCATTGTACTTTAGTGTACTCACATGGTTGAATTAAAAGATACATATTAACCTCCTAAATACACTCCGAAGTTTTTAAGAGACAACTTTTAGTGGAAGAGAAGAAGTTGGAGTCCAAAAAAAGTGCAAATGAGGCAGGACCTGCACATCTACTTGATACTATTTATCATCTAATAGATAAATAACAAGTCTTCTTACAGAAGTCTCTCTGCAGGCTCCAAGACACACCACCGTGCTTCCAATAACACAAATGCATGTTTTTAGAGAATTTCTGCCCCTCAGCAGAACTTCTTGGGTTAAGTGCTGTGAACACCCACCCATCTCCCCCAACCCAACAACAATGAAAGAATTGTTGGTACAAGCTTTCACTCGCTACTTCAGGGTTTTGTGCCTTTGGTTATGACCTCCTCATCAGCCAAAAGTGAAACCCTTCTTCATGCTCTGGAAGCCCCCAGAACCTGTGTCCTGTACCTGCAATATGATTTTCTTCCCCGATCTGGCAGAATAAGATATCCTTCAGCTTTTGAGTTCTTCTCTATTGAATCCGCACTTAAAGCAGCAGAAGAAAAAGTAGCACTGTAATTTTCTGCAGTGTAATACAAACATGAGGTAAAATGGGTAAAAGATGAAAAGACTTCCTAAAGAAGTGGATTTTTAAAAGGATTTTAAAAAGGAATTTGAAGTACAGGTTTTGCTTGGCAGATAAGAAAAAGGAAGGCTTAGTCTGTGAGAATATGAGTGAGGAATGTGTTTATGCGTATTCTTTTTAAAGTCTGGCTATCCTAATCAGCATCTGCCACAAATATAATGACTGGTTTTTTGTTGTTATTTCTGAGGAGATTCCAGGTAGTGGGAAGTGGGACTGAATTGCCAAACTTCATCACAGTTGTATAACAGTGTTCAATAGAGTCTAAACCAAGAATTTTTTTTTCGCGTGTGTGTGATCAGATTGTGGTATTTGGAATCGAATATTCAGGAATTGAAAAGCATTTGTACCAACCTGCTAAACCAATGAATCTCCAGCAGGAAAAAGAAGAAAAGTTATTTTTAGATTGGTTTCCTAACCGATATGTCAATATGACACCCAAGCTGAATTTATGCTTAATAACTATTATTTGCTGTCCTTTTAGTCTTGTAGTCAGTACATGGGTATTGAGCAGCAAATCAGCATGTCTATATGGAAGTCATCAAAGCAGACGCTGACTTTTGACCAGCTGGGAGTTAGTTGAGGTAGAAGAGAGCTGGGAGAACTCTCTCATGGAAAAGGAATAGAAAGGATAAGAAACGAGAAGGAATTAGGGAAGAGGGGAGGAACTTAAAGTAATTGCAGTAAAAAGGGAGGAGAAGCAATGCATCTTGCATGAGGAAGTTTCAGTACGGTTTCTGAAGGAACCTGAGCTTTGCTCGTTCTGCTGCTCACAGATAAACTTGGTTATTTAATCACAAAAAATCTAGCACTTTCTATATGCTGTATCTCTCTTAGAATGTTGATCAGATAAATAACAAATGCAGTTTTCCTTTTTTGTTCTCAGATAGATTTGTCTGTCTATTTATATGCTTATATATCCCTAGCATATCCTGGTAAGTATCAGGAGATTAAATTCTTCTGTTGCTGAAAGGAGAGACTCAGTCTTGTGTTTTCTTTAGGTTCTCTTACCATTTCTCCCTCCCTCCTTCTGAACACATTAAAACTAATTAAGTTTGCCTTTCCATCTTCATAAAATACAGTCTTTGTAAAATACGGTCTTTGTAAATTATGTTTGCTTCTGAAGTTGCAGTAAGAAGTATGTGTGTAAAAATCCTTCATAACCTGTGTTGCCTTTCTGAGCCTCAGTAATGCAACTGGCCAGCCAGGATCCTTCAGGCACAGCGGGGCTGTAAGAAATGGGGCAGTCCAATCCTCTTATGGCTGCTGCTCTAAACTACTTTGCTGAAGTAAAAAACCTGCATTCTTAAGTATAGAGAAACTAGTAATAACTGTCTGGATTTGACTACTGTCAAACTTTCCAGTTGCAGATTCACTCTCAGCACTGCCTCTTGTGGAGAAAACCAGAAGATGGGGTTATTAAGTAGCTATAAACTATTCCTTTTTTTTAAGTTACTAACTTAAGTTACTAACTTCTTCCTGTCCTCGAGAACTTCTGGCACATGTGTGTCAAGGCCAAATTTTGCTTCTCTCTTTTGCCTTTTGCTGGTTGCTGTGTGGCAAGACTGGTGATCTAGTCCTACTAATTTACTGGGACTCATTGCATAGTGCGGGTCTCAAAACCTCCTGAAAGACTTTGTGTATTCCTCAAGACTGTAACTTCCACTTGAAATGTGATATCTCTTTTAGAAAGATATCAAAGCTTTTTGTAAAGATTTGGAAAGGTAGATAATCTATCATATCCGTCAACAGTTGGTGCTAATAGATTATTTATTTTCATTGTTTAGAAATAAAGAAATGTGACTTTTACATGAACATAGCCAAGTAATAGCTTTCTGCCCTTCGATTCCAAAATGCTCTTTTTCTGCTAAATTAAACAGCTGTCTACTCTTAGGTACCTCTTGCCTTATAGATACTTACAGTTGGTAAGCAAGTTATCTCTTAACCCTTTGTTATATAAATGAACTGGGTTATAGTTTCAGTGTTTCTGTTTGAGAGGTACATTTTATCTGTATGATGGTCAGATGAGTTATACTGAGGAAGATGGTCCCATCTGATTGATATTTCCCATTGTATAAAGGCTGAGGTCATCTGAAAAAATTAATCTCTGATTTACAATGGAAGTAATAAATTTGGGACAATGAAAGTTCTTCAGAGAACCTACATTGTCTGACAATTTTCCACTTACCGTTTTCAAGATCTGTGTATTTAAACAGTTTTAATCCATGTAATGTAGAGTATTGATTTTGTATGGTGCTTGAAAATGTCATGCAAGATTAAATCTTATAGCAATCTAAGTGTACTATGACAATACAAGTTAATGTTATTAGCCAAACTTGTTATAGCATAAAAAATGGTATCGAGTTTAGTTGACAAGACTTAGAAGTGAATGAATTATGCTATCATTTCTTAATTATTTACTGCTCAACCCTTCCAGAATTTATACTGGCTTGATGTCAGCCTGCCTGTAGTTTCTCAGGTTTGATCTTCATAAACACGAGCACCACATTAAGATTGTGCGATTCTCTTGATCTTGTAGAGTATTCCAAGATTTGTTAAAAACCCACATTAATGTTTCAGTGAATTCCTTTTGCTTTAATTGCTCTCCAATGGCTTTAATACTTTTGGGGTATAAATTATCTCTCTGGATTTTAATAAAATGTCCTCCTTTTTCCCAAATTGAGATTTGCTAAATGCTTATTCTTTTCCAATTACATTTTAAGAATTGGTTGTTAACGTTCTTAAGCCCTAACGGTTGTGGATTTTTCTTGACACCTTTTGGTTTTCCTCTTACTCGCATGCCTGTCTGTGCTGTTAACTTCCACGTTAGGGATCTGGCTGGCATGTAGCACAGAGACTGCACTTGTAGCATTACTAACGGGCTTTTGTTTTCTGCTTAGAGATCAAATACGAAGTGTTTGCAGTATGTTAATGAACACATCCAGCTTTAATATGCTATCTTGTCTGATCCAGAGCTGATAGATATTTCCCTAGAATTATGGAAAGGACTGAGCTTCCTGAGTTTAAGTGAAGCAATGGCAGGGAAAGCCATGATTTAACCAACCTTCTGCTGACAATAACTCAGGTTTTGTTATTAAACTTTCCGGTTTGGGAATGTAGTTATACTTTCAGCTATTTTTTAAGTGCCATGACACCGTAATGCCAAAAAATTACACTCTCTCATCTTCTTATTTTCACTCGGTAAGGAATTTATGGCCTTCAGCATGAATGCATCATTAGTATAAGGGATATCACTGTAGATGTTGAATTTTGAACTGTTTTATTCTAGACTGCTTAGCTGGGTTATGCCTTAATTCTGCTAGAGGTGGAGCAAATTACGCCTGGTTGCTTCGTAAGATGAGTGTCCAGCAGTGAGAAAATCACCTGTGTTCCAAGTTTGCACTGTCTGTCTTCTGCCTTATCGTAGAGTTGTTGGTGGCTCACCTCTCTGGCCTGAGAGGCTTTTTTTCCTCTATTATTTGGTAATAATTTTCATAGGTATTTTTACTGAAAATAATGTTATTTCTTCAAAGTAGCTGAATATTATATTTTAAATGAAATATTCAATATTTTTCAGCTTGAATTTGTGTGTTTTATTTATTAGGGAGTTTTTAAATTAAAATGATTTAAAAATTGATGGAATAGTCTTCTAAGAGATAATGCTGACCATATCATACCATTGAAAAGTCAAGAAAATCTCTAAATGTGTGTAACAATTTGTCTGATGAGCTTATAAGGTATTGCCCTACCTAACATGCTTACTACTAGTGACTGCTTATGTTTTAGATCTCATATAATCATTTCCATCATTTTTCACTTGAGAGTATGGCAAATAATATTCACTAAGCACTTATTATTCTGAAAATGGTGAGTTGAATTTATTTTATTATGCAGAGGACAGTTTCAGAGATATGAAATACTAGAAAAAAATACTTAATGATTGATATAAAAAGACAATGCTGTTCTGAAACATATACCATCACACAACTTGCTTTTCATTATTTTAGTATTTTAAAATTATGGATGATACTGTGACATACTGCCTCTGAATGATACTCCAGAATACCTAGTGAACACCGTGTTGAATATTTTTTTAAATAAAGCAGAAGTCTGCTTTAATTTTTCTGCCTAATTAATTTGTGTATATCAAAATGTTATCTATAGAGTAGGCAAATTAGAAGTATACAATTGATTCCTGTTAGAGTATAAATGTTCTTTCAAACATACTCAGTTTTTTAATTCTAATACCAAATATATTACATAAACGTTTAAAACTAACCCTCTGTGTTGAAGATGAGTCCTGAGAGCCATGGAATACTGAATTCTTTGGGGCTTGTTGGAAATTAAACCTCTGTAATTTTAATTGTGTAAACTTTTACATTAAAATTACTTCTGTGTTTCGAGGAGGTGAATCTCTTTAGGCTTTCTTAATGACCATTTGAGATGACGAGGGTCTGACAGTACCTTTTACTGAGAGTTTTAGCTGTTGCAATCTAATTTTTGCAGAGTACAGCAAGCCCAACAAATTTAATAAGGATTTTGAAAATAGATCATTTTTAGAAGTTCTGTTTTTGTACAGCTTGTTTATAGCTATACAAAATGCTGTATGTGCATGGCATTTTTGTCTGCACTGTATATCTGGAGCTTTTTTTTTTTCCATTAATATATCCTCTCTTAGTGAGCTAAATGATTGGACACTGATTATGATACTGTCATTCCTACTTCAATATCGTTTGTAAGCACAAAGTATGTGTTACTAATCAAAAAGATATTTCATTAGTTTGAGAATTTTTAAATTATTCTTTTAGAAGTGGGAACATTGACAATGTAATAATTTTAAAATCTAATTGCTTTCACCTGTTAAAATAAGTAAAATGCACGGTGGTGGAAAATATGTGTGCCTTAGAATGGAAAATAGTTGAACACATACCCTGAAGTTTAGGACTTTTCCTTTTTTTTTTTTTCTGTCTGAGGGAAACGTCTGTTTTGTTCTGCTACATCTTCTCAAAAGTCTGCGTGGCTTTTGAAAGCCAGCGATTCTGCAACGTACAATATTTCAGGCTAGCAGCTACTGCCGAGTAATGAGGCATGGGAGCAGCTGGTATTGGTTTATTTCAGAAGCTTTGTGTCTGATTCTATTAGCCTACCTACAGATGTAACTGCTCTTTCCAGTGTGTGATCTAAACATAGAACAAATAATTCATAATTTTAAAATAGTTCAATGATCATTTTTGCATTTTGTTTGAAGTTTATTGTGTGAGGCTAATAAATGGTGAAGTAAATTGTGAGTTGCTACTAAAACTAAAGCAATTCTTAACTAAGCAAAAGAACAGGAACTTTTATAGAAAGAGAAGATGAATGTTTGTCACTGAACCCTACTGAATCTAAACAAAGAAAAAGATTACCTAATAGTCTTGCAATGCATTTGAAGTACAGTCTGCTATTTGTTTGGGGAGTTGAATGGAATATATGTCTTAAAATATTTCAACAGCAGTAGTGGTGTTTTCTAGTGGGTAGATCTTAACATTACTAAATTACTGTATCTTTTTTTCCTAGTCAAGACTCATTATTATACTGGAAGACAAAAATAATAGAAGTTTTTTTTACTTGCCTGTGATGCATTTTAGAGCTAATTTGTACTAATGATGAATTGCCTTATAAGGGATTTTATGCTGGTTTTTATTGTTTATTTATTTATTTTCTGCCTAGTTTATGTTAGTTAAGTGAAGAATAGCACTATCTTTAAAACTTAATTCAACTTTTAATTGTAAAGACTCAGTGCCAGAGAGCTGAGTTAGCCAGACAATCAAAACAAATTTCATAAAACAAATTTTGCCCCATGCACGAAATAAGTAATAACAGATGAGAGTTTAAAATACTATACTTTTCTTATGCTAGAAAGAAAGTATATTTTAGATGCTCCAATTGCATAATTGTTCTCTGTAGGTTTTGAGTTTTTTTGTCTCTACAAGTGGACACTGAATGGAGAAAATAGTTTGCACTTAACATTTTTTAAATGTTAGCACAACATGAAAGTGATACTTTTCTTAAAGCTGAAAGGCACTATAATCGGTTCTGTTTATTTTTTGTTACTATTATTTCCCTATTACTGCCATCTGGAAATTGCTTTTTAAAAAAGTTGTATTTAAAGTGCATCTGAATTCAGATGAATTCCACGTACCGATTAATGAAATAGAGTATATTATACTTAAAATAAAAAATAGACAGTTTAAGATTTAAATATATGTACTTGGAATATTGCTTTCTAAGACTATTTCTTCTGTATTTTTAGTTTTTCAGATACATCAGTTAGTTAACCTGACTAGTTTTAAGGTGGAAATGGATCAGCTTATAGAGGAAAATATGCAGCATGGTTGCCTATGATAACAGTAGGTTTGAAGGTGCAGATAATCCTTATTATCCTATGCCCATAACACTTGGACTTTAGGTTAATAAACTATTATTTTAAATTACTAATATGTGGAATTAGTAATATCCTTGCTTATTTTTGGTAAAAAGTAACAAAATGCCTTTTTCAACTTGATTAAGCAGAGCACTTACATGTACTATTAATTTAGTTTTCAGTTAGAATATAGTCAAATACAACCTCCTGTACACAGAAGATCAGTAGTTGTCAACACTTTCTGTTCAAGGAGTGAAACTGAGAAATTTCCACAGAATTTTGTTCAGCTTACTGCATCTGACTAGCACTTCCTAGAGCTTAAATTTCTCCATATGATGTGTTGCTTGTGGTCTTAGTGGCCTCTAGTTTAAAATCCTTAGCCCTAAGTCTGGTCATCCAGTGTTGATTGGTTCTGGCCTCATTCCGCTGTAGGTGGTTTCAATAAATTCTCTCAGGCTTTATGACAAAAATTGTTCATAAAGTAATTGGGAGATTTCCTCAGAGCACTCTACATCAAAGGATGCTTAATTGTCCCGGCCATGCAAGAAGAAAAACAAGATGTGAAGTGCTCAGTTTAATTAGGCCACAACTTTATTAACTCAACTGGGAGCGCTACCCGGCAATAAATGCAGGTCATTGTTCTTTCCTTGATCATTCCCGGTTTTGGAGGACTGCTGTTCGCTTCCTTTTGCCAGCCCCAGAGACAGGACCTCACGGTTCTTCCCTTGTATGAGGACTAAGTTAGGGAATAGGTGAAAGAGGGATTTGTCCCTTTGATACCACATATAGAGTGTCATGCAGCTTTCCTTTGCCTGTCCAGTAACTTTCTCCTAACTCCTTGTTTAAGAAAATACTCAGGAAAAGAAGAAACAATTCAGAAAAAATTTAACTAATGCTATTTTGAAAAGGATATTCATACAGTAAAAGAAATAGATGAAGTGTTATTTTAAGAGCATGAAGATGGGCATCAAAAATGCTCCCACGTGTCTGTGCTGTTTTCTGCAGCGTATCTTAAAAGCAGTACTTTGCTGCTTTTCCTTAAGACACTCTATAAGCAATTTAAGTGATTTTATACATGGCAGATGTACCTACATCTCCACTGCAAGGCTGTGCTTTGCAACAGATGGTGCATTGCAGTGTATGAGCTGAGTTTCTCCAGGCACGGAGAACGAGGCGATTGATGCTTCTGGGAAGAAAGCAGCTACTTTGCAACACTCCACTGATACGAAGGGCCTGTATGGGACTTGAGTATTCAGCTTCTCAGGTTGGCTCATATTAAATGTATCATCAGGTTTTACTGCTTCCTTAGAGAGAAAATAGTTTGTATGTCTACAATTAGCAAAGCTCTTCCATCATTTAAAAACAAATATCTGTTTTATCATGCCTCTCCTGTTCCTAAAGAGGATACAAAAAATAAGTGCCAGTAGTTTCTGAAGGGATTCCTGAGCCATTTAAATAGGCAAAGTACACTCTCTGAAGTGGTACAGCTGTGCTCCTTAGCGTGCAAGGAACTCTCCACATTCTACTTTTAATAAACAATCAAACTTTTATACCAAACATTTTCTATAAACCCACATTTTCTAATTAAAAGTTTGTTTTGTGGAAGAAACTCCAGGTGGTATAATTAGTGAAATATATTTTAATGATAAATCTTCCTTGTCCTATTTTTTTTAATAACAAAAAATGTCCTATGCATTTGAGATGCTCCCTATGGGTTGTATATAAGAGCTTGGTTAATTAGCTAATCAACTTACCCACCTTACCTTTTTAAATGTGTCCTGTTTCACAGGTGTAGTCTCAAATTTTATTTGGGATAGAGGAGATAAATAAAGCCTGTAGTGCTCACCCTGGCCTGCACAGAAGAAGAGATTTGGGCTGTCCTTTGAATGTCGCTTTCTTAACGGGCACATCAGTCACAGCTCTCAGCCTCTGGTCAGACTACCTACCTTCAAGCGATCCCTATGTCTCTTACATCAGGCCTTTCCAAAGCAGAATAGCCTAGATGCTACAGCATGACTAAAATACTGTTAACTCTCAGGGTGTTTCTAAAAAAAAACTTGCAACCTCTTAAGACTATCCTTTCCTTCACTTGTGATTTATTTCGTTTTGTCTTCTTTTTTTAAAGTTGCAATCAGTATATGGGTTTTATAGTACTGGTTTTCTGCCTTTCTCTTCCTTTGCTTTATTTCTACTCTAAAATTACAGTTGTTTTGAAGTTTTTATTCTAATATGTGGTGAGCACTGACCAAACCTGCAAGTGTCCCATGTCATTCCTTTTTATGTTCTGTCTAAGAAGATCTTTAGGTTTTGTTCTAGGTGGTCGACTTGTAGCATCATTCACCTATTCAGGAAAGACAAAATCAGATATGTAGTGATTCTGTGAATATCATATGTAGCATTAACTTAAACCCCTCTTTTTTCAGTTGTTGATGAATGTCAAGCACTTTGTTTACACTGAAAAGGCTTCAGGGGTTTTTTAGCATGTTTGGATTTTTCTTTTTCTTTTTTCCTTCTTTTTCAAAAGAAGACATGGACACAGAAACACAATTTACAATTTAATTAATTTGCTTTAATTTACCATAGAAGTTAAAGGATTTTATCTGACAGTCATTTACACTTCTATAGTTTTCATGACTACACCTGTATTATTGACTGTTCCATTCTCATTAGTTTTCCACTACTTTCTTACACCCCATTCATCCACACATGCAGTAACTTCTTGGCATGTGTCCTCTCTACCATTTTTTAATTCTTCTGACTGAGTTAGTGTCTGTCTGAGTGATGACATGCTGTTAGATATTCCTCACTGTGTTCTTGGTTTAGGATGATTTCATACACTTTCATTCCCATTGTGCATGTGCTACCCAAAGTATCAATATTTTTTGCTGGCTGAAGAGAATAGCATGCCCAAGCTCATCTGAACAGCCATCACTAAAATGTTGACTACTAGAAGTGTTCGGAAGAGCCCTTGTATATTCTAGATTTTTGTTATGGTTTGGCCAGTGTAGCTGCTAGGCAGAACTACAGGAGCATATTTTACTATAAGAGGCAAGAGGAGGAATGTTTTCAAAACCTCCTCATATTGTGACAAGGTGGATTGTATTTCTTTCAGGGAAGGTAACCAGTGACCAAGCATTTGGATCCAGTCTTAGATTCACCCAAGTTACTCCAAACATTGATAAGCAAGGGATTATTCTAGACCTTGTCAGCATAGTTCAGCTTCTGGAAATGCCCTCCAAAATGATAGGGAACAAATGTTAATTGCTGCAAAGACGTATCTGGGAGTAAGTGTTGTGTGGCCTCTGTTGGTGAGTGCAGTCATATGAAATAGATGTTAATTATGTGCCCTTTTCTGCCTGCTCAGATTTCTTCTCCACCTCCTCCTTATTCCCCAGTATCATTCTCAAATTCCCCCTTGTAGACAGTGGGTTTCTCTGAAATCCCAGAGCCCTGTAGCACCGACCAACGTTATTGCCTTTCTGCCCGTTTTTCCCATGGTGCTGTCCTATTGACTTCATTCTCCTGAGACCCGAAATCATACATTTTAATCCAAGATTTCTAGCATCAGTGTCATCTGCTAAGAAAAAGAACAAAATCAATTGTAAAATCAGTTTGATCACCACCTTGAGCTTCTAGCTGCTTTTGAATTTTATGAGGTAAGTAATCTCTAAGTATTCTGCAATATCTGTATAGCTTACAAGGTATTTGTGGCTACTTTTACTCAAATCCTTAACATTGACTCATTGGATTCAATGCAATTACAAAAGGTAGTATTTCGTATTTTATTTTGTGCTAATCTGCTGTGAATAAGGGAAATGCATTGCTCTGTGTTGCGGAGCAGTACCTTTTTCCTGGAGGCTTTATTTCTCCTCCAGATACACACTAGCCTTATTTTTTCTGACTGGAAAAAGAGCTTCTGTCCCTATGAATGCTGTTGACATGAATGGAGTTACGGCTATTCCTGTCATGTCTGGTATTCCCAATTTACCCTCTGCTTCACTGGTTTGTGAAGAATTTTACCAGCTGCTTTGGCAGAAAAAAAAAGAGGATGTACGTAACATATCTGCTTTCCAGAGTAGCTGAAAAATGACGGTGGATTTAGTGATGCTCCCTTTATGAAGCTGCATAATTATGAAAAACATCTGAATAGGTGAATGCTCCCTTTGCAGAGTATCTATGCAAGATAAAGACTGTCACAAATTTGTGAAGAAGTGGAAAGACTTTCTAAGTTATTATCCAGAGAGGAAAGAAAAAACCAAACCCATTGCTGATTAGGAAACCTCACGTGAGGCCAGAGTGTAATGATGAGTATGAATGTACAGTCATCAGTGTATAAGATGTACTGTATAGATGTTTTCTTACACAATGATATTATTAGGAGTTGGGAGTAGTCACTCCATGGTACAGGTGGGAATGGTTCTTGTATTTTTTAATTTCACATTGATGTACAAACTTAGAACCTATGGCAGAAGAAGCTCTGAAGTGCTGGGTGGAAACATGCATGCTGACAGATGTGAATGTGTGCAAGGAAACCGGAAGATTTGAGTGGTGTAGGAAAAAACTGTCATTGGAGGTATATAAGGAGGATTTTTACTGTCTGATGCACTCTACAGAGAGTGTCACTATATTGGGGGACTAATACATATTTCCCAGTACGTGCTTCCTCTGCGCCCACACTTCTTTTGGAGTCTCTTGCACTATTCTCCCAAATATGCTTTTTGCTCTTCTGTTTCCCTTTTCCTAAAGTTCACAGATGAGGAACTAATGTCCTCCCTTACTTTTTCATTGGATTGGCCAAGAGTTCACCAGCTCTTAAGGTCCTTGCTCATGAATCTCGTCAGTATTTGTTCCAAGGGGACGAACCCCAGCACAAGTAGTTGTTGTCCCAACCGCAGCTCTGTACCAGTGGTGGTGTAGCATTTCTCTTCCCCTCCTCTGTTTTGTAATATTGGTCCAACGGCTTATCCTGGTCTGGATAAAGGTAAGATGCTTTCCCTCTTATTTTCCCCTTTTATAATATCCTTTACTAGTACTAGTAGAGTCATGGAAGGTAAGCAGAGGTTACCTCATAGGTTTTCCTTAGAGTGAAGGATGTTATTTGATAACTCGGGCAGAGAGAGACCTTTGTCTTTTCTGCAGTTCCACATTGATACTGGTGAGCCCCTTACAGTTATCAAACGCTGCTTGCAGTAGCAAAGAAATATACTTTTTCATTGATCTGAGCTCTGATGGGGGTCAAAAAAAAAAGTTTATCATCCAGTAGCCTTCATGGCTTTAAGATATTGTAACCATAAGAAATAATACAAACGATCAGTAGTAGTCTTCTGTACACAGTTAAGTCCTGTTACCTTTCTAGTGTGGCCTTCAATAATCACAAATATTGGACACTGGACCTCCTCAATGATAATCATGGATATTGCTTTTTGAGGTAGCAGTGCCTGGTTTTCTTCTTCATGTTCATGGCTACTTTCTGATAGTCAGCTGGACACAAATATCTAGGGAAGTCAGCTTTTGATCCTAATGTATTCTAGGTAATCTTTGTTCTTTATAATTTTCTCAATCAACCTAGTACTGCCATCACATATCCTCTTGGCATGTTGAGTTACGGTGAAAAATCAGAGAATTGTCTGGGGGGATTATTTAACAAAGATTTGTGTAATATTTGTTTGCATATGTTTGTGTAATATTTATGCTGAAGCTTAGTATTCTTTGAAGCCTCTTACACTTTTTCCCATTGCATTTTATCATATCTTCATATCGCCATTACATTTTTCCTGTTGTTACCCACAATAGATAAGCTTTAGGAAAAAATGAGTGTCTAAGAAGAACCCTGTTACACAGAAAAATCTCTGCAGCTGGGCTCTGCCAGTGTATAACATTGTTCAAAAGATATAACAGTACTGGTGATCTGATTGTCTTCAGTCTTTGCCACTTTTAGGTAAAGCTGAGATGAAACTCAAATTCATTGTTGGTTGCATTTCAGATATTCTTTGTAAGTTCTTCAATTTTAACAGGAGGTAGGACATTGAAAGCTCCTGTTTATAAGCCTTTAGTATCCGCTTAGCTTTCTAATTCTGGCAGCTGGATTTTAATATGAGCATATAAATTTTGCTGTTCTAAGGTACAGAAACCAGTCTTATTTCTAAAAATAACGTTTATATGAGCAGCAGAGTCCATGTGAAATCTCTGATGTCTGTCGCACAGCAATTGTGGCACAGCCTTTATTTTGGTGGGTACATTAATAACACCTTTGTCTTCCTTTTTCATTAAACTTGGTCAACTTCAGATGGTTGAAACTCTGTCACATTTAGAGGAAATGGCCCAGAAGATACTGATGTTTGACTGACTGGCAAAATATGATCATGCAGATCTTCTCTTACAAAACTGGACTAATAAATTGACATAGAAATCTAACTTGCGTTTTCTTAAACAATATATCTATGAAAAACAGGGATGCATATTTAAATAGGGGAAACAAGAAAAACTACTACAGGCTTGCACATGAGAAAAAATTGAGAACAACTTCATTGGCTTAGGTGTAACTGAGCTGGATAGTAAATTCTTGAAATCTAATTATATTAATTTTTGGTAAAAAGAAACCCAAGGGCGATGTTTCTTTTCTACAAAAAAGGTTCATTTGAACAGCTGTAATTTCTATGTGGCCCTGTCAGACATACATGAACCAGCTTCTTTTTATATTCAGTGCATACCAGTTTTAATTATTTTTAGCCATGCTGTCCAGCTGACAAACCTGAAGACATCTTGAATAAGGTTCAGCTCTCAGACTGAGGCACCTGAATATACATGCCTAGACATAGGTGTCTGCGCTTGCAGTAGGTGGCAGTTTCAACTTGTAATGAATGGAGCTCCCACTTTAATCAATACAGTCAATTGAGTTTGGAGTGTGATTTTGCTTGCGCTTAAGTAGGTGTTTAGAGTGGAATTTATTTGCCTAAACAAATGTTTCTAGTGTCACTAGAGATGCCTTTTAGATATCTGAGATGTCCACAGAGGGTTAGCAGATCTAACACAGGACCAATGGGAGACCTCTGTCCTCCTGGATTGGCAGCTAAAAATTGGGCATGATACCCTACATCGTCTAAAATAACAATGGATACCTACATTTAGGCAGCTAACTAAGAGCCCTCGTGAAAGGGCAGTTTCCTTTCTCTCTAGGCTCCATTGACTGTACAGGCTGTAGATGAAAGTACAGATTTTTCTTGATTTAACAGATTATTAGAAACAGAACGTACATGTGAGGAGCTAAATTTAAATGCTTTAACGTGAAGCTAAATCCTGCCTTTGTACTTCTCTCTGAAAATATGAAGTCCAAATAATACAGAAAGTTTTTTTCCCTGGTATGTAAGAGTATTTTAAATCTAAATTAGTTATTGCTAAATTGTCAAAACATGTTAAGGATGTTTTTCCATGATGCAAGACTAAGGTTTATCTATGCAAAATAGATCAGAAAGATGTAACTCAGGTACCAAATTTTATTATGGTAAAGTGAAGAAATGCTAAAGAACAATTCACTGTCTTTTTTTGTTCTAGTTGTAATGGAAAGTGGTGCAATCTCAAATTGAATTTTTAGGTAACAACTGTTAAGAAATACTAACTTTTAAAGACAGTCCCTGGACTCTGCTTACCTTTGCTAGGGTCAAATACCACTTTCTGATGAATATCTTTAAAAGCAGCATAAAGGAAGCCTCTGTATCACCTCATCTAGACATTTTCCTAGATAAGTTTCTGACCTTTCTCTTCCATCTAAAGGAATTGAGGTGATCATGTGCATTCTTAATCTCAATGGCCAGCTTCAATCCATTGCCATATACAGTAGTACAAAGGGATGTGTTTCCCGCTCCTTTTTGATTTTGTAAGATTTCATTCATCTCTTCCTATTACAAAAAATGTGGATTGTAAACAGTTAATTTCAGAATCTGTGCAGGAGGCAAATAATGGTGGGGAGAGCAAGAGGAAACATGAGTACGACTCCTAGTATTGTTAACGTAGCCACCATATTGGCCAATCTGTTTTAAAATAATACTTTACTTCAGTCTTTTAACATATATTCTCTTCAGATTTTAGCATTGGGCAAGAATGATTTTGGGTTATGATAGCAATACATGGTTCTGGAATGGTGGTTTCTCACTTTTGTTAATGTCATTGCCAAAGAAGGCAGGTTCCACTATTCCCAGTTGGCAAATGAAGAAACATGCCTTCATTTAGCTGGAATTACATGCTAGCCACATCACTTCTCCTCTGTTTGGAAAGCACCTAGCACACTGTGATTGCTTTCAAGTGTAAATAATTTTATAATTTATAGTGGACGTTGTATGCATTCTTTGGATCTGATGCTATGCAGGGGTTGTTCCACAACCTGTAGCATTTTTTATGATAGTTAGTATATTTTGGTAGCCTTCCCCCCATAAAAGGAAATTCCAGTTCATATAGTCATGGATAGTTCAGTCAATAATTTCCCTATTAAATGAATATATTCTGGGGCTATATCTAAAAATTGTGGCCACTAATATAGATACTAGGTTCATTTGTAAAAAAAGTTAATATTGGAAGCTTATAAATTATTTCAAAAGAAGAAAATACTATCCTTCAACCTGTGTTAGCAAAGAAGGTTTTTACCAATATAATGGGTATTAATTTGGTCAAAAAAGAGGACATGTTTGTTTTAATCATCTGGATACCCCACTGTCCTTCAAGATGGACCAAATGCCATTCAGATTGTCTTCTTTGAGATACGTGATAAGATGCTAGATAGAGGTTTATCCAGTTGGACCAATTCTGTGTTAGCTCTTGCTTTTTCACAACTTGAAATAAACCAATACATAATGTTTTCAATAAAGATGCACAGATTGTAAGGCCAGAAGGGACTGAAAGGGATAGAAATTCTAGGATAAATGACTGAGATGGGAAGGAGGAGGGAAGTAAGAGGGCAAAGAGAAGAGAGCTAGAAGTGAAAGTGGAAATGCAAAATAGGAAAGAATCACTAATATGTTCCTCAATATTAAGTCTTCTTTTTTCAGAATAGGGAACTAACTGGATAAAACAGGAGAGTAAGGGAAAAGGAAGAGAATGAAATTAAAGGGAATGCAGGCAGTGTAAGAGAAGAGAAAATCAATTCTAGGATCAACAAAAAATCAATCAGATATGTATAAACAAAACTGTAATATATAGAAGGAAAAACAGGGTAATGAAGTGACATAATAGGAAGATGCAAGACTAACCTGAGATAGAATTTCTCATTTGTGTCCTATAGACTGCACACATTTCAGTGTGCAGATCTGGGTAAATTTGGTGGGCTCTAAAGGACCGCCATTACTCTCGTGACTTGGTTAAAATAGTTGGACGTTCTTGGGCAGGCAGATGGGCAAAGTGGTTTTGCAAATTACTTGCCAGGGTGGCAGATATTCCCCCCAGTCTTAATCTCAGGGCATTTATTCTTGCATCACCAAAGCACTTCTCAGCTTTTTGACAAAGTAGTTGCAATATTTGATACATCATTTTTTGAAAGAGCATATTGGCTTTTAAGTAGCATGAACTTGATCGATGGTCTGGTGAATTTTTTCCTATCTCTACATTCTATTTAAAGACACCAGTTAGAGCTTCGATGTTGTGTAATATTCAGCTAAAGGATCTAATTAAAATATTGTATGAATGTTTGTGGAACGTAATGCAGTGACATGCATAGGTATTCTAATAATAATTGCAAACCAAGCACATAGGGTTTTTTTTTGGAGAATAACATTCCTTCAGACTACATACATGAGACTTATCCAGCCTTAACTTCCTTCGAGATACATCTATCCCTCCTCTCCAATCCCCAAGTGGATAAACAGTGTTTGCCCTGTGCATTTCTGTTCCACTCTGCCAGAAACACACAGTAACATTCTCAAAACGGTCACAGGGAGAGGCAGTCAGGGAGGCAGGCGGTGTTCAGGGCTCAAGTTTCTGTTCCCTCTCTAGGAAAAATGGGACCAGGTAGACTTAGTCACTTGATGGATCATGCATTTGTAAAGTGAACACAAGGGGTGCATTTTTAGTTTATAAGTTCCTGTCCTTTTGAGCTGAACAACTCCAGATTTTACAGCTCTGCTTTTATGCTAGAGGAGAGAATTTTTGCTGGTGAAAAGCAATGACGTGACTTAATATGATTTAAGGATAGGAGGAGAATTAGTTAAGAATAATGGATAAGGAAATATTTGTTGTAAGACATGCTGCAAAAATAATTAGAATAAAATGTGCAAGTTAGGGAAAGGATAAAATTCCTTTAAATTATTCTGCAAAGTGTCTTTGATCAGACTATGAGTTCTTTGGTGGTGGTGTCTTTTGCTGTGGTTCATAGAGTGCCTGTATCAGTGGGGCCTCTCAGCTGATGCTTCCAGCCACTTGTAGGAAAAATACTAATGAGAATGAAGATAACAACGTCCTGTTTGTTCTCATCCATATTTACTAGTAGAATGAATAAGCTGTTAACTCTGTATCTGATGTTGTAATTACATAGTTGTCAATGCTGTCTTACAGATGACTTTCTCAACGAAGCCTAACTAATCTTAACTAATCCTTTGCTAGTTTTCCTAACAAGCAGGGGCTACTTTTTCTAGCCGCTCATTTCCTGTATTTCCTGTAACGTTATATTTCTTAATTAAAAAGTTGTTTTCTTCATGATGTTGGTGACCACAAAAAGATTAAATCAGTTCCTTCCCTCTCACTGAATGAAAAAGCCCACACTCACCTCCTAAATTTCATTCTGAGATGGTATACCATTTTCAGTTTAATGAGACTGGCAGTGCTATTTCATCTTTTTCATGCTCTACTTAGGCCTTTAGCATGCAATATTCTCCAGTGTTATCTGGAATGGACTGAGAAGACAGTTACAGAGTGCAACCAATGCTTTTTATCAGATGCATGCTGATGGTATTCTGACTGGGAGAAATATCTCTAAGGATGTTCTTCACTGCTGAGTTTCACACAAATGGAAGATGCTTGGGTGTATTCACTTGAGTTAACCTGGCACAAATGTGGACAAAAAAGTCGTATCTGAGCTACTATGTCCTTGTTAGCTCTGATTGTATTGCTAAGGCATGGGGAGACTAACTCGCTGTTCTTTATGCTACCGTAAACGGAGTTGTTCACAGTGGACTGTAGGAGAGCCTGTGTGGACTTCTGAGTATACAGATGAGATTGTTCCTTGATTGATGCTGTAAGATTGGTTGCAAGTGCCAAGAGATTTGCCTGGCTTTTGTCACAGGAAGTGAACTATTCATTTTCTTAAAGATAAAATAGAAGTAACACTTAAAGTGGGGAATAAAACATATCCTATATCATAATGGTCATCATATTATTTATATACTTTATCTCATCCCCATCCTTAATTTCTCTTGTCTTTTTATGGCAACTTTTCTAGAGCAGAGATCATTCTCATATGTTTTAGTCCATCTATCACCATATATACGGAGTTTTCGTATGCTGTTATTCTACAACTGCTACTGTACCTTTTTTAGTTAAGATTGCTCTCAGATGGGTGATGCTCTCCTGCATCTCGCCAGTTATAGCTGTGGCATATTAAAGCAATCTAGTGTTTCTTCTGAGGCTGCACCCATTCTGCTGACACAGCACCCATCACTCAGCACCTTTATGTAATGGTATTTCGATACAACAACTTTGGTTTGGAGAATAACATTTAAAAGTGATAGCACTTATCCAGATGGAGGCACGGATCCATCCCCTTGGAGTTGGCTACCGTAAGGGTCCACTGTCAGTCAGTGGCCAAAGAGAACAAGTGTCTCTGCACTTCTTACTTTGGGATGTATTTGTTTGCATTCCTGCCATGCTTATGGTATTTGGAGTGTTTGAAAGCCATGAGAATAATCTCGCAGTCCCTCAGTGAGGTAGACAACCATTACCTGTATCTCGTGGGTTAGCATTTAAATCTGTGAGATGAATGGGCTGGATTGGCGACATACTTGGCAACCATGACTGGTTATCGTCTCTGAAAATCAAATCCAAAATTATTTTTCTGTCAGTGACACAAGATCATGGCTCTTGTGTCCCAATCCGGTGTTGCATCCTCAGGCTGAGCATTAGCCCGCGAAGCTGGGGGGTTTCTGGGAGGGACATTAAGGAACAGAGACGCTCACTTTGCCTGAGCCAGACCCAGATGGGGAGAGTTGCTTGCTACCTGTATATGCCCAAATATATTTTTGCTCCTTTCTCCTCTTTCTCTGACTCTATCCCTCTCCCAAATTGCTAAAATGCTAGCTGAAAATAGCTAACTAAATCTAGAAGTATTGTGTGTAATAAAAATTAATAACCAAATGCTAGTCAGTGAGCAGGTTGATCGTACAGCTCAGTCTTTCAAGCAGGTTGTACAGCCTACAAAGAACCGCTTTCAGGAGTGGAGTTTTTGCAGTTAAAACTTGTCTGTTAGGAGAAGTTTGCCCCCTTAATGAAGTGGGGTTTGTCTTCTTTTTTTTTTTTTTAAATTTAAGGACAGAAAGAAAAGTTGATGGAAGTGCGAGGAACAGATTTGAATATATGTGAAATACGTATTTTTATTAGTATGTTACAGCTGCTAGCACAGAAAAAAATCAGAATGGAACCCTTCTCTTGTATTCTTCTTAATGATAAATGTCATCACCTTCAAACAAAATTAACATAGGGTATAGCATGTATTTTGAGAAAGGTTTGAAGCCACATTCTTATTTACAACCTTTTTTTTTCCCTTCAACCTTGACGATTTCTTCAGATGGCTTATTTTCCTTTAAATGCTTTACACTGTATTTGCAAAAGTTATTAGTCAGGTAATACGGTATAATTACTTGTTTAATATCTTTAATGCCACACTAAAATGGTAATACTTAAGTATTATATATTTCAAATGGAGAGAAGGAAAACTGTGCTGAACTTAGAAAAACAGGATTCTTACAAACAAATTATTAGAAGAATTAAGTTCCGTATCTGAATAATTTTATTCTGAAGTACAGCTTTACTTCAAGAGTATGAAAGGGATGACATTTTCCCTGACTAGAGAAGGAAAAAATGCACATTCTAAAACTGTTTCCCCCATCTTTTCTTATGCAGAGGTTTTATCTGCTGTTTAATGGGTAAACTTACTGTGAAGTATAGTTGCTTGTTTAACTTTACCCCTATTCAAGTCTTTGATTTTGGCAGGTTAGTTAATTCAAATAAAATTTGTGAAGTTAAGCACTTTCAAGAAAAGGCATAGGAGAACCTAATTTAACCTAGAGTGTCTCTTTTATTCTTCTGTTATTCATTTGAAGTGCCCTATCAGCTTGAACTGACCAACTTCAGTCATTTTTACCCTTTTATTTTTTTCTCTAATGTAAACTGAAATTCCCTGCTGTTCGTGGTATTTTAGTGTTTAGCATCATTTAATGAGCAGGTATCATTAAACTTAAAAGGTCCTTTTCTGTATATCTCTGATTAGTTAGTGAAAGAACCAAAGAATTCCTCTAATTTATCTTTGCTTCCTTGTTATATTTTGATGTTGGCCCATTTTACGTTTCAGTGCCTTTTTATGAAATATGAAATTATAATTTTGGTGTGAAAGTAGGACAGAAAGTGGAAAAAAATCTTTGGCACTGCTAAGATGTTTAAGCTAGTATATCTTGTTTACCAATGAACTAAGAGAATACTGTTTATTTTTAAACTTTTACTCATATAAATATGTGTGTGTGTCTGTGTGGGCACGTGTGTGTATCTACACGTATAAATAGATATAAAATACATACATATTCTAATGTAAGTATTCAGTATCTGTGCTTTGCAAATATACTTCTTAACCCCTGCCAGTAACCTTTGCAGCTGGGTACACGTATATTCGGCACAAAATTCTTCCTTTCTTGTACATCCAAAAATCCTATTGAACGCAGTATTGAATTTTAATTTTTAGCAAATATAAGATCAAGGTCCAATTAGTTGATGATACAAGCTCTGTGGAATGGAAAACCTGAAAATTATCAGTTATGAGGGCATTGTACTTGTTTGTATATTTAGGTTTGGCTATCTTTAAAGTAGTAATAAGAACAGGTTATTGATTTTATAACACTCATTTGTTCTGAATTTTACTCTTTAAATCCTTCTTTAGAAGAATAGCTCGATTTAAGATACGACTCTCGTAACTGAAGGCTCATGTGCTCTTCATGGGTTTTCTGGATCAGGACCATTGTTTATTCTATCAGTTTGTTCTTTTAAGATCTTACAGGTCTAAATGATGTAATCAATACTGAAATGAATCATTTCCATTACTGAGATATTTGCCTAAGGTAATTCATCATTTGATATAGATATTGCCATGTTTTAAATAGTGACAGTTATGGTAATTGATTAATGCAATCCAATATACCATTCCAACATCCATTTCCCATTCTTGATGTGCTAAAAAATATTCCAGCATTTTGATTTTCTTCTTATTTTCTTTTATGAAATAAAATCTGGGAGATAGAAACACTGCGTGAAGAAAAAATAATGAGGGTTGAATGGAAGTAAAGGTCAGATATTATGTAGAAAGTTGCAGATGGCACTGTATGTCATTAACATTGCTAACATCTAAAAAGATGTAACAGTGCTGCCTACTGGTAAGATGTAGTAGTATTAAAGCATTGAAGTCAGTGTAGTGAAATCGCGTGTGTGCCATAGCCTTCATTGTAACAACAGCGTTCTCTAGTTTTTTACGTCCTGGTAAGTATTGACAAGATTCATGGTTTTGCATCAGGATTAATAACACATTCTTACATGTGTCACTTGCATGGGAACTGGACGTGTAAAACAAAAGATGCAATTATTTTTGATGGATATTTGTAAAATTCTGTTCTAACATAATTGTATGCATTATGAAATTTTTGTAGTGAAGTTGTCTATATTAGATACAAAATTGTTTTTATTAACAATGTTGCCCTGCTTAGAAATAAGATGCCACATGAAAAAACAGTCTTATTTCATGTCACTTATAAGAACTTAATGTGTAAAATGCAAAAATGGCAACCATTTTAATAGTTGTAAATAAGAATACATAGCAGATGCAGAGCTTCTTATCCAAGAAAATAAAATCTCTTTATAAAAAATTCAGTGGCTTTAAAGATGGAGAAACTGAGACAGTGGATTACTAAGATTAAAATTTTAAACTTCATTATCTAAAGTTAAGCTCTTAAATTCATATTTATGTGCTATTTTCAGGAGTAAGGAACTATTTCACCCCTTTGGGAATTAGAACCTTTTGTTGAGATATCTAAGGGAATTACGAGCTTGCCTCTAGGTACGCAGTTTCAAACCAGGGATTGACATCAACAGTACAGTAAAATTGGGGTATAAGCCTGGTGGGCAAAACTCCGATCTTCCATCTCCAATGCAGCACTTTGTCTACAGATGTTACTAATTACAAATGCAGGCCAATTATTTACTTACATTGATGGAAGGAGCTCCCTACCTATTCATTTAAAAAAAGTACACAATTATTGTAGAGTTAATAGATGGAAGCTTTTTGAGACAGTGGTCCTATTTGAAGACGCTCCCAAAAGCAAAAGACAGAGGTCAAAGAAACAGTCTGGTATCCCTATGGTAAAGCTGCTTTACCCAGCAGTGAGGAGCTGGAAATACTGAGGAGTTCTCCTGTCAGCCGGGCAAGATGTAGTCATTCATATGCATAGCTCCTTCTTCCCCCGATGTAGGGCCTCTTTCTTCTGTTGAAATATCTTCCCTGGGAGTCGCAGACTGTAAGCCAGGGCTGCCTGCAGGAGCTCGTATCAATCGTGGAGATGATTCAGGGAGCTAATGATACTTGTAGCTAATTATCTCGTGCCACCTTGTCCTTGATTATCTTCGGGAAAAAGGAAGAGATGCTACAACAAGGAACTAATTCTGGTATCTTCTGCCAGGCTTCCACTTGAGGCATCTGGTGAGATAATAGGTAAAAAAGGACTAGTTTCAGGAAAGCTGCCCCTTCTCCTCATAAAAGAAACTGTTTGGTTATTGCTAGTTAATATGGCAGTTTTTATTTAAAATGTGTAAATCGAAGATGTATATGGCTGATAGTGATGCACAACCTTTTAGAGTGCTGCAGGGACACAGGTAATTTGTAAGTTTCTAATAACCAGTGAAATCTGAATACATAATTTTTAGAACGGGATGCTTGATCAAATATTAGTAACATTTAGGAGGCAATTTTTACAAAAAATGGTCACTACAGTGTTATGCCATGCATAGTACCAGTCCTGGCTCACTTGCGCATGTTTTATGCATCTCATACCTGACTAACAAAGATACTGCTGTATTCCATATGATTACATATCACATCTCAAATATAGTTTTACATGTAAATATCTATGTTATCACTGAGAGGCAATAATTTTAAAAATGAGGTCACCCATGCAAAGAAAATGGAGTTTGAACAGCACTCCCTTCCCAAACTCACTGAGATTTTCACTGAGAGCAGAAAGGTTGTGTCTTTTTCCCTCACTTCAACCTCTTCTCCACCTTTCTCCTCTCAGTGAGATTCCAGCCCTAACAGATGACATTGGATAAATGCAGTCAATAAAAATTTAGGATCACATTTATATTTGATTAGCCTGTTTTTTATTTCTTATAATTTCATCTGACTGCCACATCTAAGCAATTGAGCCTCATGACACAAAGAATTCAGTACATCATAACATACTGACTGAGAAAGCATTAATAAGTACTGTATAACATTATTATCCCTGTATCCTAAGGAGGCATGATATGAAAACTGCATTTGCATTGTTGTAGCCATTTTTGCATTGCTCTTGCAGGATGAATACAGCAAGTAAAATGTCATCGTAGATTATGTAATAAAATGTCTGAAACTGTAATGCAGCCATGTAAAAATGCAGTTTAACATGATGTGCTGTAGCATAATGCAGAGCAATTAGATAAATTACTGTTAAAAGTAGATGAAAAATCCACTCCAACATATGCTTAGCTCACAGAGGGATATTCTCTTCCCTCATGCCTTAAAACCCAGAGTGGAAGGTCCAAGAAGCTGTCAGTCTCATTTGTTTTCCATCATGAGTATTGAGAGAAAGTAAGTGTGACTCAAAAAACTTTAAAACTTCTCTTCAGCATATGCTACATTCGGGGAGGTTCAAGAGTGAGTTTCTACCTGCTCTTCCTATACAAGAAACTGAGATATCCAAAATCGGAAAAGAAGGATAGAGAGCCCCAAACCGCTTTTTTAACTCTTTATCCTCAACTCAGTGCTATTTTCTTAAATGATCATCTCTTCCAGTTGTATACTTAATCGGCTGGGGTTTTGTGGGTGTGAATCTTTCTTGTATCTTCCAATGCAAGGCTAAGCCCACAATCTACCAACTAGATAGTCATCAATTTGTGTGAAGTTCTGTGGCCATAGCAGGATAACTGATCAGGCAGGTACACTACAGGATCCTGCGATGGTCAAGCCAAATCAGGCTTGAGAAAAATTGTTTATACTACATTATCAGAAGGGAATGACTTGGATTAATGGAAGATCACTTGCAGAAAAGAAAGATACTGATGAGCACCCTTCTGAGGAGGTGGGGAGCTCCAGGATAGTTTAGAACCCAAGGATTGCTCAAGAATGTTGGAAAATATTAAGGAAGGAAGTGTGTGCAAGTGGTTTTTATTTTGCTGGCAGCTATGTGTTTCTAGTGATTTTTTTTTTTTTTGAGTGAAGCAACAAAAACATCACTAGGATGAGCCTTGGTTTCACTGGGGTACCACTGCAACTGGATTTTTAGGCTGTGTCTAGACTGTTAAATAAGACGTGTCCAGGATCATCCCCATGCTCTGAGTCCCACTGCACAGAACAGCTGATGTCTGTGGTGTAAATTCTCTGAGCTTCCAAAGCAATTTGTGGCAAGATCCACCTGCTTATTTGGAATGGTTCCTGAAATGTTCTCACTTCTGAACTGTGCCTGCAAATTGTCTACAAGAGTGCTAGCTGGCATGAGTGAAAAGCATTTCAAGAGCAATTTTAACAATTTAAAATGTAGGTGATCATATTCTGGTGCTCCGGAGTGTTTCTGGGCAGTATTTGATTTACTAGTGTAGATCAAGCTGCCAAGTCCCTGGAAGTGGCAGCAAATGGCGACTTTGGGATTATGAATGGATCCTTACGAGCCCCAGAGGAGCTGAGTAATTAGGTAAAGCTAAGCCTGATGAGCATTCAGATGAGGGGCATCAGCCTGGGCTTTCAGCTGTTACTATATTTAATCAAACTTCAAAAAGAAAGAATTCCTGTTGTCAAAATAATGTCATTTTCTTATAAAATATCTGTCAGATGTCCTCCTTTGTTACTCGGAGGAGGGCACATATAGGTAGAATGGATATGCCTACATACCTGTTTTTATCATCCCAGTTTCTGTGATGAGTTGGAGTAGTCAGAAAAGGCTTGGTCCCTAAAGAACAGGGTTTAGGTACACACTACCACTTGTACAAGAGCCGTCCTTACTCCCTGCGGACAAAATCTAGACGTCTTCCTTAAAATTTAGTTTTCTTCCTTTTACTTTCTCATTTTTAGGTTCATTCATATTTTGACTGAGGGGGACTGCAGTTGTTATCAAGAAAAGGATTCCATTTTGGCTGCTGTTTTCTCTGCCTTTCTCCAGTTTATTGTTCCATGTTCAGCTGTGGTGGCTTTTCCCATCACGTACTAAGACTTGGTTATATTCTTTTTGGCCTTGCTCTCCTCTCAGAAAGTTTGAGTTTGTACTATTTTTTCCCTGTGCCTCATCTTCCATATTCCATTTTTTATTTTGGCTCAGATTTGACATTGTGTTTATCACTTGATAAGAGATAACCATGAGCTATGCCCTTGAAATTGTGTTTGGTGTTCCTTTTCCATCTCACCAGGGATCTGGTGTGGATACCACTTGTAAGGCACCTGAGGTGTTGAGAACCATGTAGTGTATCTTTTCTAATCTCTCCTGGAGATGTTCCATTTTTCATGAGTAATTAAGAGCAGGAATGGGGACAAGTGGGATGTATTTGTACTGAAATGCATTTGTAATGAAAATTCTTAAAAGTTACGGTGGGATGGGTAGGAAGTTTCTTAAGATCTCCTTTCTATTTAAAAAAACAAACTTGATTTAAAAGTCAGACTTGGTTTCATCCTAGTGCAAAGCAATAGCTTCTTATTGCAAAATGTTTGAAGAATTACAAAAGAACTCTTTTTCAATCTGTAATGTGCAATATATCTTTCCTGTATGAATTAATGAGAAAGTGAATAATCACTGCATGTTTACACCTATATATTGAAGTTTTAAGTAAGTAGTGTTTGATATATCAGTTACACTAAGGACAAATGTCTGATGTCCTCAGTTCAGCATTGTGAGAAACGTCAGGGGACTGACTATTCATAGTGAAGCTGGTGGGGATACTTGGAAAGTTTTAGTTGTAAACATGCTTTGAATACCTTGCTGAATCAGATCATAACAGGGGAGCAGATACTACATGAGCCGCCAGGAGCTTTGTAGTTACTTAGATATTCAGTAACATTTTTATTTACCATGTCAAACGTGGCATTTTGCAGGACCACACAGCATTTATTGTAGGGCTTGCAGCTTTTTCACCACTTTTCACTCCTCTTCTTGCTGCACTTTTGAAGAAGAGTACCCATGCTGCTGTGCTTCATGCTCAATGCACTGTTCTCGTTGGCTGCTAGGCATAATCCCTGTGAGCTTTGCAGCTCTGGAGGGTCCTACGTGCAAATTTGTGAATCACGAACTGCCTCCAGCATGCGGGGCTATCACAGTGGTGCCTCTCAGCATATACAGTAGCAGAACTTCTGGCACTTAAGTGACATCTTTTCATCCAGGGAGGCAGAGCTTTGGATTGCTTTCATAGACTTCAAGGCTTCAGTGCCACCTGGTATTTTAGGGACTTAATTGATGTTTTGCAACGTGTCTGTGAGAACTGAGACTGTCTTTCAAAGATACTTTCAATGTGTTTGTGTTGTACAATGGAAAGTGATGTAGTACATACTCATTCTACCTGAGCTAGTACTGATCCACGCAAGTACTTCTACACGGCACAGCTATATGTCCATGCAGAGACACTCATTTTGGTATTAATGCTGAAAAGCCCTGCTGAGTTTCTGAGCTCCATTCTGCAGCTAGCTTGAATGCTGATGGTTTGTGTTATATTTAACTGCAGAGTGTAGTCATGCCTTTAGACTTCCAAGAGAGACACTCTGGATTCTGAGGAGCTTCAGTGTTCAAAAAATTTGTCATCTCTTCTGTCAGATAAATATAATTATTTTCTTGCTAGAATTACAGATCTGGTGAGCAAAACGAGGAAAAAAAAATTAAACCAGCAATTTTGTTACAACTCTTGGCAAAGTATTTCATGAAGACTAACCCCAAAATAAATTAGAATCTGAAGCTGGTTAGAAGGACTGTAAATAACAATATGGTAAGATACCAACTGGTGAATCCCAGATCCTCCTGGCATCTCTGTTCTTATTTAATTAATTATCCAGAGTACTACTAAATAGTGTGTTAGTGAAGTCCAAAGAAGATACTAATTGGTTGGAGTTGTCAACGCTAACAGCACTAAAGGAGTAAGAAGAGCTTTCAGCACACGGTAACTATCTGTACAGGGATGAGGAAATCAAGATTCTGTCACCATTAAATTAATCTTAGAAAGTGTATATATATCTCTCTCATTTGCCATATCTTTTATTTTATATTTTAACCATTTAGAAAGGTATCTGAGTACCCATAAAGACCACAATGGAGGGAGCAGTCATGCAACCAGCAAATTAGAATATTTTTGTCTCAAAGTAAGTTGATATACTCGAGAGAGGGTAAATTGAAATGCAGGAACCCAGACAAAAGAGACGTTGGGGTGAGGAAATGACAGTGAGGCACATTGCACTACGTCTTAGGCCACCTTGTTTTTATTCCTGTCTCTGCTGCTGGCTTGCTACATGACCTTGATCCAATCAGTTCCTTATTTTATACCTCAGTTTTTTCATCTGTTAAAAATGGGGATAATGATACTGACTTGCTGATGAAAAATGCTTTACAAAATGTGGGTGCTATTATAAGCAGGGTATCAGATCACCAGGTCGGTAGCTAATGGTTCATGAATTTGTAACTATAATGTAAAACTATGTAATTTGTAACTATGATTTACTACAGGTAAAATATTCCATTTAAGTCTGAGCCTTGGTTAACCAAAACAAACATGAAGAGTTTCAGGGAGAAAAAGAGAGGGGGTTTTTGGTGATGATTCAAGGACTTAACATACATGTATAGTTTGACTATTAGTTAGATTTTTAGATGAGGTAGATTTTTTTAAACCATGTCTAAAGCCGTTTGGAACAGATGCTCCAATGTGTTGTGCTAGATGCAGCGTAAGAACGAGGAGTTACCAGAACAGTGTTACCTAAGTTGCTGCAAAGCTACCCAAGTTAGCTGTGAATGATTTGAGCTGCATGTCCCATTGCAGCCCTGTGCAGGCACAGAACGAACCGATGCAGTTTTAGCATAGCACTACTGCACAAAGTTTGTCTTGGCTGATACACGGGACATGACTTGCTATGCGGGCACTGAAACAGTGATCTGAGCACGCGCAGGAAACCTGGTGTGTCCCTGGTTTGGCAGAGTTGCTGTGGTTGCTGAGTAATTGTGAGAGCTCATCTGTCCATGCGTAGGGAACTTCTGCAAATGCTTCTATATGTCCTCTGGCCATTGCATGTGACAGCCAGAGATGGCTCAGGTCATGTCTACAGTATTCAAGGATATCCACTAGCCAGGATTGCTAATGGATAAAATCCTGGGCTTCTGGTGGAATTTAGGTAGAAAGGGCCCTCTGGAGGTGATGGGGCCCCATGCCCCACTCAAAGCACAGTTGACTTAGATCAGGCTGATCAGGATCTTTCCTAGTTGATTTTGAATCTCTCTGAGGGTGGAGACCTGTTGCAGTGTTAGACCACTTCACTGTGAATCATTTTTTCCTATCATCTAAACAGAAATTCTTGTGTTGCAGCTTGTGTCCGTTGCCTTTTGTCGTGTCACTGTGCACCTCTGGTTCCACCTTTCCACACCTTACCATTGAGAGTCCCTGAAGACAGTAAAGGGATCCTTAGATAGCCTTCTCTTCTGAAGGCTGGACAAACCCAATACTCTCAAACTCTCCCCATACATCATGTCCTGGCTCCTGTAGCACCTTGATGGTCTTCTAGTGGAGTCACCATAGTATGTTGGTGTCTTGTACAGAAGCCTATAGCACAGTACTCCAGATGTAGTGCCAGAAGTGCCAAACAGAGAATAAATAATTTCCCTTGACCTGATGCCTACACTTTTGCTAATACAGTATATAACTGGCCTTCTTAGCTGCAAGAGTACATGCAGACTCACGTTCAACTTGTCTGTCAAGACTCCTCAGACCTTATTCTGAAAAGATGCTTTGTATCCTGTTGACTCCTCGCCTCTACTATGGGGTTCTTACTGCCCAGTTGCAATATTTTGCACTTCCTTTTGATGAGGTTCTGCATGAGGTTCTTCATCGGCTCACTGCCCTGGCCTATTAAGCTGCTTCTGAATAGCAGCCCAGTAGTGCTTCCACATCCCCTCCACACCCCCCAATTTGGGACCATCTATGGACGTGCCAAGGGTGCACTCCATTCTGTTGTCCAGGCTGTTGACGAAGATTTTGAACAGTATTGGTCCTGGTACTGATCCCTGGGAAGCATCGCTAGTATCTGGCTGCCAGTTGGTTTTCATACAGCTCATCTCAACAAACAGAAAAAGACATGTTGGAGAAAGAGGGTCTCAGCTTCATGTGGGCTGATGAGCAGAGCAGAGCTGCCATAGGGAATCCGTGATACTGTTTCTGGCCCCCAGAGTGAGAGAGCTCTTCTGCATAGCAGAGATTATAGATCTCTCTGCAGTGTGATACAGTCTTTTACCTCTAAGAGGGTGCAGTACAAAAATAGGGCAATTATCTAAAAATGTTAGCATGCATAGACCTCAAAGATATAAGAATAGGAAAAGAGTGTTATATGACATGTAAACAGTTGAAATCAGGGAAAATTTTGGCTGAATGTCAATTAGAAATGATTAAGTAGAAATGTGACTATACAACAGTGTCTTCTACAAGAAATAGCTGAGTTCTATCTAGTCAAAATCTTAATTTTTCTCTCGTTCGCTGAGAAAGATACGGGCTGAATCTTTAGATATCACTGTGTTATCTGATATTTTTGTATGTTTAGTATTTCTGATGTCTGTGGCTATTAAAGAAGCTCTTTCCTGCATTGTTACATTCTGTTCTTGTGGGCTTCACACCTGAACTCCCAGCCAGAGTAGACTGGGGCTGAAATACAGTGAAAGGTTGGATCAGAGGAGAACTACTAAACACAGATATGTATTTCAATTTAACATTATTATGTAGCTTTGTTTATGCAATATATTTTCTCTCTTTCATATTCTTATCACTGTGTAATCTGAATAGCTTTTTCCAAGATTCTATGTGGTCTCTAAATCCTGATTTTTTTTCCCCTAATGTGAAAAGGGGGAAAAAAAAAAGCTATTAGCTTGAAAAAGGAGGTTTCTTTTTAATGACTGGACTTGAAACGTCAAAGAAATCCACATTTCTGGCCTAATCCTGTATGAAATCCCATTAGATAGTGGCTCCAGTGAAACTTAGAGCTGATTTAGCTCCTGAGCATGCAGATCTGGTGATACTTGGGATAGAAGTTTCTGTTTGTGAGTTTAATACTTGGTACACTCCATATACTCTGTACCATTAAATCAGTGTAAGCCTGGTGCAATAGCATAATCTGCTTTACTAGTTAAAGTTAAAAGTTAATCTTTTACCTATATCTCCCTGCTATTCGGTCATGATGGCACTCTTTTCTCCTAACGCTTTCCCCAGGTACTAGCTCTTGTAGTTAGTTATCATTATTTATTTAAGTTGCCATCCAACTAACACAAAATTAGCTAAACTGATTTCGAAGCAAAGTGTCTGGCACTCTTTCCACTGTGGTGGAGTGCACCTGTTTATACTAGGCCAGAATTTGCCCCAAATGTCTCATTTAAAGAACAACATCAATGGTAATTTCGACTACTCTCGTGCCAAATCCTGTCAAAACATTTTTGTTTCTGCACATCATCATTATTCGTTTATGACTGTGTGGCCGTGGGAAAAGCATTTCTTAGTTAATTACAGACACGGGGCCTGCAGAGGGAGCTCAAACCCTTGTTTATGTGAGCCTCACTAAAATAGCAATTTTTTTCTACAGGCAGTGGAGTAACTTGTTATTTAAATGTATCAGAAATTTGTTCTTCAGTGTATAAGGTTTTTTTATGTGGAACCTAGCTATTTTGGAGAGATGTGTGAGAGTAAAAGGCTTTGCAAAGTGACTGGGAAGAGTGAGGATTTCTGGGACTTGGTAGGTGGCACTGTTCGAAATCTCCAGAGCTGTAACATCCAGACCTCCAAGCCTTCCTTTTCAGTCCTCATTCTGGATGGAAAATAGCTTCAGTAGGTCACTGCTCTGTCAGGTCAGAGCCAAAATAGTGCAGAAAGACCAAATCGAACTCCGTGAGTTGGACCTCAGATCAGGAACGTAGAGCTGGAATAAATGAGGCCAGGAATAGATGAGCCAAGGAGGCTTTTGCAGACCTTCATCAAGGAAAGACAGAGAGTGCCTTATTTTGGGTGCGAGCAGGTGACAAAAATTCTGGTTGAGTGAGATCTTCAAAAAGACTCTGATTTGCTTTGCTGAATGGGACGCGTTTTGTCATGAATGTCATGAGGAGGGAGGATGTCATTGGAAGGAACCGGTAATATTGCAATCTACTGTTTGAAAAAGCAAAAAGAAAAAAACATATGTGAATCTAGCAAACAGGGATAAATTAAAGCAATGGCAATGCTGAGAAGGACAGCACTGCGCCCCTTAATCCTCCCCTTGGCAGGTGCAGGCAAGGGCTGGGATTTACCCAGACCATGTCCCTGTGCTGCCCTGGTCTGCAGTTGCAGAAGGCCCCTGCCTCGCAGTTGTGAAGCGTATTGAACTTCTAATCCTTTTTCCTGCAGCTGAAAATGAGAAAGAACTATGCTGTTTTCTATCCCATCAGACATTTTGGCTTTGCAAGAGACAAGAGTGTGTATGTAGCCAGTCTGGGAACATGCCAAACTTGGCTGCTGTGAAGGCAAGAAATATCTGCGAGTTTGTTCTATTTTGAGAGTTCTTTAATAATTAAGGATGGAGGAATGGTTTTAGTGGTACGGTCGGGGTTTTGGTGTTGGTGTTGGTAGCAGGTCACTAATCGCAAAGGTCTGATAGAGGCACAAGAGATCTGTTAATTTTTTGGTCTTTCTGGTGAAATTGTAAATATTATCAGAAAAAATGGCGAATGGTGTATAAGTTCATACTGAAAAACTGAACTGTGTTTTCAGGGGAAGGTTTTCACCAATCATTCCAGCTTCTTTCACATCTTGTGTATATGACAGAGGATTTTTTAGTTCTGTCTTCAGTTCTGGATGGTATAGAATATCTAGCTGCCATTCACTAAAATGTGAATAGTATCTTTCGATAAGGCTTTTTTTTCAAGTACTATTCATGTCTTCTGTAATTTGCTGGAATAAATCTTGAGAGTCTCAAGTGCTTGTTTTAAATTTCCTACTTGGAGAAAAGGTGTCGGTATACTAACAGGTTTTTTGTGAATTAAATATTGGTGATAAATGGTTATGAAAAAGAACCACCAGTCAACTAATCAGTGGGTTGTTAGTAGTGAATTGAAACTCTCTTTTCTTCTTTGTTGTATCTCTAGATCAGTTGTCATAGCTTCCTCCTGGTAAACACACACCGATCTTTAGTATGGGGGGGTGAGGTGGGGTGGGGTGGGGATATAAAGCAGAGATGTAGACACCTCCCTCCCTCCAACCTGTTCTAGTTTGTTTTATTGCCAAAAACTCTTAAGAGTTTCATGAACACCCTGGATTGAGAACATATTTGTAGTTTATTGCAAACAGAGGCTTTAAGGAATATATTTGCCCACTTCACTGTTTTTAATCTAGTATCCTTGGTCACATGCTGTAAGTAAAAACTGTTATTAACCAGTTGGTTCCTGACTATCTGTGTGTTGCACTGTGATGGCATCTTACTGTTTGCAACAAAACGTGATCTATCTTATTCACATGGGTAGAGGGGTTTGTATCCACAACAGTTAATCACAGAATGGTCAAGCAATTTACCATTCTTACTGGCTCATTTTTTTTTAAACAATAATAAATTGATGTCGAATAAATATTAAACTCCTAGTAAGTTGTTAAATTTTTCCCCAAAGATGTTTGTAACATAGTTTGTTAACCTTCTGAGGGAGAAAAAGAGGTAACTGTTGACATAGTGTTAACAATTAAGGACTTTGGGTTTTGAGTGGAACCAACCATAATCATCACTGGAAACCACAGACTTTTTTTTTAGTCATTCATGAAGTGAAAGATATTTCGAGGAAAACCCGTGTGCATGAACTTCACATGTGACGTGCATCAGCTGCCTGGCTTATTCTCTGTTCCCTGCTGGGACCCACAGTCACTCTCACTATATTTGTGCCATTTCCCACCCAGGCTTTCTCCTGAAGCTTTCCCCCCCCAGGAAGCAGAGCACGACAGCAGACAGGATTGTTCACCCTTGGATCCACTCCAGCCAGACTGACTCCCTTTACCCAGGACAATCCTTCAAGACAAGTCTTGTGCCCTTGCTTGCCCTCACGTGTCCCTGTGCCATGCTGAGGGACACACAACTCACACTGTTGTCATCATGCCATAAGACCCCACGCTACTGATCTGTGGCCCAGTCCTCTCAATATTTAGGACACTTCGAACTGGAAAATGAATGAAAAATAATGATTGTACTTTGCATCTCATGGTCACGTAGGGTGCAAAGAAGTTGCAGGCTGAGTTGTATAAATTGTGAAGGTGGCAGCTCACCCATTGAGAGAGTCCCAGCCCTGAGCAGTGTGTACGTGCGTCAGTCCTCCCCCATGCTGTTGGTTAGGGTTTGCTTCTTCGTGGTGTCTTCACAAGCACTGTAGGTGTAGGTCTCAGAGTCACCGTACACTTTCCCAAGCGTGTTTCTAGACTGCCCCGGTGCGATGGCAGCAGCGGTGAAACCATCTGCAGTACAGAGTGAGCTTGGGTCTCCTCAGTGACTTTTCATTGCCAGGCTCTAATAAACCCTCAGAAAGTGAAAACCCACCTACAACGACCATCCAAGGGTTTGTGTGTTACTCACTTCATGTCTGCACATAGCAAACAATAGACGTTGTCGGAAAACTGCAAAATTGGTATGTTGCTTACAAAGGCCAAATAGTCAATCCTTTCTCCTCCGTGTGTGCGCGTATAATTGCTACCAATGTTAATTGCTGTTAATTGAGTAAGTTGGGGGGAAAAAAGCTTGCTGAGCAAGCTTAACTTTAAAGACTAGAAATTTGGAGGGTCTGCTTCTAAGTTGTTCATTACATCTTCTTTAATTTTACTGTCCTCGTTATGTTCTCATTATTAAAATACAGTTTGAATAGAAACAGTGCAATTCTGATATCTAACTGTTTAACCCTAATATTGTAAATGTAGGGAGTAGCATTTGTGTACTAGGAAATAAGTGAAAAAATTTTACTTTGGATTTTGTTTAGGATTAAATATGGTAGTGTGTATTCTGTGATCACATATACTATATAATGCAAATACATACAATTTAAACGTGGTAATTATTCTGTAAATCCATGATTGTGTCTCCTTCGAATTCTTACTTATTCAAGTAGTCTGTCTGTCCTCTCACACGTGTAAGGGTTTTGCAGGGTTAAGCCTATGATTTTCAGTTACTGGTATTTAAATCAATACAGAGATTCCCTAAATTTTGTCCATGCATCTTGGAATTTGTATTACTTAATGCTGATACGTACTGTTCACATTTTTTCCTCTTAGTTCCTTCTAGTGCTCAGGACTGTTATTAAATCAGTTCTTTGGCTTATCAG